>OX465526.1:10010000-12424545 GCA_950022985.1 Udea ferrugalis
CGAATTATTGAGGCATAACAAAATATGATTTCGTGTTCGTGTTCCCTTACCCACTTAGGTACTGTGTATGTGACATGTTTTTTATTGCCATCGATTAGAAATAAAGTAAAGCAGTTAACATTTCATAATTAATTACAAGTGATAATAATAACTAAGTAACTGTGAAATCGGTGTGACACAAAAAAGTATAAAAAAAGTAAAAAGTCTTCATTGGGCCCTTACAACTTTCACCCGTGTGATTATTATGTTTCCACGTTATCATTTTAAACTACCTATGTGGCAAGAAATTATTTTTCTTTCTGTGACGTGAATCATCTTTGATGTCTTAAAACTAGTAAAACCATCAATGGTTCTACGTCTATTTGTTACATAGTTAAAATATTCAACAAAAGATGTCACGTGCCGTGGATAACATGCGCCGTGAATAGCTATTTATACCTAACTGCACATTAGCGTTAATCAACAGCATTTGCATATTTTCGGTTCCGTACGCCACAAAATTAATATTCATATTTGAACTGCACGAGTATTCTCGCTAATTCTACGCTGAAAGTAATAATGTTTGATCATAAACAGGGCATGTCATCTGATCTACAGCAACCTATTAAATGAATATTTTGGTGTTGGTGTTTAAAGCATCAGCTGTTTCTGTTTGGCTTCAACGTGAACAATAACTTTATAATGACTAAGTTACTATATAATATTGAAAACGCAAGTTTTAAACCAGCATTCTGTTCCGATCTCTGATGGAAAGCGACGATGCGGTTGACAATGGATGTTTTTGTCATTTTTATGTTAGTCTTTTTGTTCAAGCAACTGTACTTGAGACATTGGGTATTTCTCGTAGAGACAAAATAAAGGTTTTTAAAACCTTTGATTCCAGGAGGTTACAGATTTTAATTTATCATTTTTAGAATTTTAAATAAGTATTTTTATGAAAATTCTAAAATGGGAAATTCAATAAAAATGGACCCTCGTAAAACAGTGATATGAGTTACTGAACTACGAGTTCTATAAAAAAATGAAAACAACATTTTAACTCGGAAACATTTATTCCTTCGACAGCAGAAAAATATGAGTAATACAGAGTAATACAAAAATATCGATATCTGTTGTGAAGAAAACAGCCGTGTTATCCCACACAATAGCGCTTCGATAATGGACCGAATGAGACGGACACTTCAACATTTCGCTCTGTGCTTGCGAGCAAAAAGAGAATTTTCCTTCCATGAACGTTTCTTTCCTATCTTTTCTTTGCAATTACGTCGATAAGAAAGATGTAGGTTCTGTAATTAGAGAATCTTGTGGTGTAGAGTCGATTGGAGAATTGATGATTTTTTCAAATAAAAGTTAAGATTTGAAAAACACGTAATTTTTCTTTTAACACAGAAAATTACAACAAACCTATACAAATAGGTCACCTTCAAGTGCAACAGAGTAGCACGTACCGTTGTGATGCGTCTCTGGTGCCTTCGGAACATTCGAGCGACGACGCACATCAATGTAGCATTATGGCATTAGAAATAAAATGTACATAAAACGACGGCAAACAAGTCTATTTTATTCCATTTTTTCAGTTTCCTACATATCTGTTTCCATAAACATAGAGGTAGAAGAACCCACAGACCACACGGCCTTCGATCATTCATCATCTTGCGATCATTGTTCATTTCGTGTATGATTACAATTAATATTTTTTTCCTCAGAACTAATAAATAAAATTACCAACAACTGAAACACCTTCGATATTTGACCCCGAACTAAAAAATGCTTGCGGTGAAGTTATTAGAGACTGATTACTGTATAAAACTTTTTTTACATAGAAATTTACAGATTAACGATGCTTTCAATCAATTAAAGTAGAAAAATAATAATGTATTTCTTTAAAACACGCATTAGCATTAGGAACAGATTAAATTTGTCGCTCATAAAGCTACAGAAATTTCAATTTTCCCAAATCCCGCTGGGAATAGCGTGACGTGTCTTCATTAAGCAGTCAAAGCTTAATAATCCAAGACGTTAAAAGCCGGTAACATGGCGTGGAGTAATTAACCTCTTGTAAATTAGGCGCCTAATCAGGTTAGCTTGAAGCGGAGATTTTGTAACGAACAAGTATATAACGATAAAAACAAGAGTTACAAAAAGTTCAAACGTCACTAGCTTGAGGAAATGTTTTCGGCAGGAATATTTTACAGAGGCGCAAATTGGCACAGTGATTAAGCACTCTGGCTCACAGTTGTGTCCGAGTTTAAATCTGAACGGAATATTGCTTCATGTTCATCCATGAAACTTGCGGCTAACTCTTTAGTGATGAAAAACACTGATAAAAGACTGAAGTAAACCGGATAATGGCGGTTAGCTCGCCCTTTGCCACTTTGAGTTCTAATCGCTCTGCGAAGTGTAGGCTTTCGAATGTCCTATTCAGCGCACCCTAAAGAGAAAAGTTAGTGTGCACCCGACTAATATAATTGTATGAATATTATCATATACATATTGTCGGTGTGTTTGATGTTCTGTGATGACTGTGTGTCCCAAATATATTGTAATCTTTAATTAATGTGATTGTTAAGATAACGTTGTTATTGAAGTACCTATAAAATAAATAAATAAATCATACTTGTAGGTAAACTTGTGTATCTAAACTCTGAAAATAAAAAAGCGAGGTCCATTTGGCACTGGACATTATACTGTGGATGATATTTATCAACATAAACAACCTAAATCATATTTTTATTGTTACACAACTGCTTATACCAAAAATAAATGTTACAATAACAATGAAGACTTCAATGAAGCAACAAGCCGTGTACTATACCCTTGTTATGCGTTCGAGCAGTGAAATTATATAAATAAAATAACCTTTGCAGAAGGATCTTGAGTTGTGTGTGTTCCCATTGTGTTCTAGGGGAAGGGTCGGAGAAAAGTTGTTTTCGGATTCACTGAAATATTATGTAAGGTGTATGAATTGCTGGTCTTTAATTTATTAGGTACTGTAGGTGGAACGAATGATCCGGTTTATTTTCGGTTGGTAAAACAAGTAGAAGGTATACACTGAAGTATAAAAAATAAAGCTTTTAGAAAGTACCAAAACACTAAAATGGTCATAATACAGATAAAATGTATGTTAAGTGGTTTATAAACGGTATATTGATCCATATATCTATGTTATACCTACTCGTAAATATGCAGACACGTTTTTTTCGTTTAGGCAGGTCATTGTTTTCGTATCTAGTTCTTTTCTTACAATTTCTTTAGAAAGATACTGCATGGAAAATGCTAAAAACAATAATAAAATATAGTAATAGCTTTTTCATCTTAATCGGGAGTTAAATATTTGAAATAATATTTCTTCCGAGTGTTAGAGGTGGATGCCTTAACATTGATGAAATCACCCTGCCTCATAGGGCAAAATACACCAGAAAGATTCGGCCGGTCTGTTAATAGTCTCGGTAGCATAATTGGTAGTGCAGTCGCCCTGCTTGCGAAAGATGCGGGTTCAAGTCCTGCCTGATGCCAACATGACCAAATGTCATTTTCTGGTTTACCATTTTAAGAACTTTTAAATGAGACAATAAAATTTTGATGGTACGTTTAACAATGGTATAACGTACGCGTGAAAATAAAATCTTGAACCACACTTATACCATCATTCAAACTAGTATTCATGGAATACTAAAAACCCTGACTTGAGTATCATGCACATCTAAAAAACACTTTGCTTCATAATAAATCTCAATTCACTCCCTAAACTCTCATAGTTTTCACCAAACTTGGGCGAAATGGTGCGTTGCGTCTTTTGTTCTCTGAAGGTTATACCTACCTTCGGCCAACAACGCACTAACATACTCTGCAAGGAGGCCCGGAGGTATTATTAAAGTACGAGTTCCACCCTCGATATAGTATTGTGAGAAAGTTCAACCATTTACGTGAGAATGTGCCATAATTTTAAGTTCCTAGATCCTTTGTAAGGGACTCTCGAAAACATAGATAAAATAACAACGCCAAGTTTGCATATTTACAGAGAAATTGCGCTGTGTAACGATAAACTCGGTCTTGTTAGACTTAATGTAACTGAGTTAAACGGAGCAAGAGTTAGTATAAAATATTTGAGTTTTCTCGTAAAAACTTGGTTACGTCATTATGCAGAATACATGGTGTATTGTTCTTCTTTGTTGCGCTATTCGGGTTCCGGAATTAGTCGCAGAGATTAAGTTTAAACTAGTTCTGTGCTTTATTATATTTGTATGTTTGTTCTGTTAGTTTACTTTATTATTTGTTTATTAAACAAAAGGCTTCACTAAGTTTCTTCGAAAATCTACGTTTCATGGAATGTGCATCATAAAACTTGTTTAAAACGTTCACGGTCGGTGGCTGAGCGTCAAAAGCGTTTGATATTAAACTTTAGGTCCCAGGTACAACGCCTGGGTCGGACTAACACGGCTTTGTGTTCACCAACGAACCGGATCTTAGCTCTGAAGATATTGGATAAAAAACTGAGCTCTTATAGGAACAGTAGTCTGTCTGTCTATTTATCTATTATTTATTTAAACTTTAATGCACAATAAAAATACAAAAGGCGGACTTAATGCTGAGAACATTATCTACCAGTCAAGAGTCAATCATTGGGCGGGACAGAAATTTTGTTGGCGTTGTATAATTCTAATTCTGCTCGTTATTTATTATCAAGCCCCTTTTAACCATGTAGGTACAAAAACAAATTAAAAATAAAACTAACAACACACAATACTCCTTTGTAACCAACGTGTATTTTATTCAGCAATGACGGGAATTGCGGCTATTGTCAAGTACAGAAAAAGGGCTAAAAGTGACGCGCAAAAGGTACCCTCTACCCTCTCAAAAGTTTCTCTAACTTTAGGGTGGTTTGTTAGTGGTGAAAACTAAGTTTTATATTCAAGAGAAATGGGATCGCTAGGGACTTTACTAAAAAACCTGCTTAAAAATGTGTCTGAAAAAATTTCTTTCTTCTTTAGTTTATTATATTTCAGAAGTGGTACCCACACATATCGACAGAAAAAACCTTGTCGAAGTACTTAATAATTATAATTTTAGTTTAGTAATAATTATATTTAATATTTAGTTAAATTATATAAAGGTGAATAATTATCTTCTGGATTGTCTGAAAGAAATCGCTTCTAACAATGAAGCTCCCTAAATTGTAGGTACTTACATTTTCTTGTTACCGGTACTGTTTTTGTGCATGAAAATACATAAATAGCTTATCGCTTCCCGATTTTTGGACACAATACTAATACTCAGTGCATGAGAAAAATATAGATATTTTGTTAGTTGTTAACATAAATAAACCTTTATTTTTAAAGTCCTCAGCAGAAAATTTGCTACGAGTACCTAGGTTGAAATTGCATTTCCGTACAAACGACTGTGTACTTTGAGCCTTCAAAGTGGAAAAAAATTGTGAAAAGCAACTGACTTGTCTACTTGAATTTAGTTGGTTGTGTTTTGTAGAGATTTAAAATGTTATGTACTTATTCCTTTTACTTGAACCTTAATTAAAATCCATTTTTCGTTGCTTCAAATAGATGGAAAACTAGTTCAAAAGACTCTTTTTGTGTTTTTGTGGCCGAAGACAATCATAATTAAAAAACGTACTTCGGTCTAAGCTAGGTCAATAAAGTATAGGCATTATGAATTTGATTCACTACAGTGAAAATCCGTCAAAATTCAGGCTTTATATCACGTTGGTGGAAGGAAAAATAAAGATAAGTATAAAAATATTCCTTTGTTCTCATCCTAATGAGTTGAGGTAAGGCATCAGCCCTAATAAAATACACTAGAAAGAGCCCAAAGCGGCAGACAAAACTCAGACGCGGTTAAATGGTTAAGAAATGGTCGGACAAAAACCTTTGCAAAAATTAAAGGTGCCTAAACAAACTTTTTACCATTTCAAAGGGTCCACGTAGAAATTAGGCCAGTAGGAGGTTATATTTCCTGTGCTACACGCCTCGTCACACGGCTGCACAAATAAAGGTGGAACTTTTATTCGGGATCGTACTGTACCCCTACCATGCGTTACGTTCACGAAATTACCTAGCGTCTGAGTAAATTAGTGGAATATCGTTAGCTTCTTTACTATCCAATGGGCAGAAACTCGAAATTACACAGGTGCGAATTTATTCGAATAGAGAAACTACTGTCGGCGTCGGCACATGGTAGGGGAAAATTTCGTGTTGTTTTTACCACTTCGAATTTTTGCTTGCCTAAGAGAAATATGACGATACGGATGGTGCCGGCACTTCGCGTTAGTACACAAAACTGCAAAGTGCCAGTTTTTAAGCGAGTTTGTGGACCTTCAAGATGTTTCACTTAGCTGTATGATACTCTGTTTGTGTTTGGTTCCTAGTTAGCGTATGTTTGCAAGCTGTTCCAGCAATTTTGTTGAGACGCTAAGAACCTAGTATCTATTTAAAGTATAGCTGCTAGCTAGTATGTTTTATATCTAGGTGAGCCCTTGGGAATCGTATTGCTTAGGCCATGCTTACTTATTAATTTGTAGAAAATTATTTATGTTTTAGAATCAACACGAAATTTAATTAAACAAATACTGAGAATTACTCAACAACCTCAGAGGTTGTGGTCTGCCGGTCGATATATGGCCTGAAGTTTTTGCACCTACAGCAACGAAAAGTGCTATTTTTTGAGAACTGTATTTAACAAAAACCTTAGACCTTGAAATTTCGTTTAAAACGTTGACATTTGTATCTTAACGTAATACATAAACAGCGCTCTAGGGATGTAGTTATAAGGTTTTTGATATGTATGAAGAAAAAACTCATGCATCATTTATAACGTACAGAATGAACTTAGAAAGGCTTCAATTATTTATTTCATTTTAAATGCATTTTCTGTTCAGCGAGCAACCTTACTTGTTACTCACAAAGGGTTAGGAGTAGTTAGTAGCTTTGAATTTAACATGCACCTCACGGAAGTATTGTAAGTAGCTTATAAGTCGTGTGTGCTCCAATATTCCTTAGAGGCTTATTACGATCTCATAATTTCAGACAGTTCCTGTTACCAGCAGCATATCTTTTGGACTTTAAGTATGTTTATGGTTAAAAGCCATATTTTATGTGGTAAATAAGAAGTGTCAAATTAAACCGTACCTTGTTCCTTACTATAGTTAATGATTTCGCACCGTTGTGTTTTTTTAAATAGAAAAACCTTAATTGAGTTGCAAATAGAGGGTATGTAAGTGTATGGTATGATAATCTGTTATTACAGGTCACCAGGCCACCTTCCGCGGCTAGCAGAATATACGAGTTATGCGGGCGAAACTTTCGATATGAACTATATATACTATGTGGAATTCTAGGAAGACTCAACTTATTGCGCCCGTGTGACAATAGTGACAGTCCATCCCATTTCAAAACAAGGCTGCAGTCCAATTTGCAGTTTTAGCACTCAAAGTGTTGTCGGTACTGTTGGTTTTAATTGAAAAACGCGACTTGACCGCAAATTTTCTACGGTTAAAGTAGCGATGATTAAAAAGGAACAATATATCATGTATTTAGTCTTTTATCTAACACTAAATTACAGAAAAATTTGGAAATGTTCGTTGCATAATGTGGCAAGTCGTCAAAAATAAAATTATAACTAAAACAACGCAACGGTTGACGTTGCGTTGCGCGTCGTCCCACTCATTAGGTCGCTTGTAAACATTCGTTTTATTTACCGGACCACGGACTGTCTTTCTTGCCGGATTGGCCAGTACTTGGTGTATTGGCGTGTATGGTTTTCAAATGAAAGTGTGCACATGCATTGGACATAAGTCCGGCGTTTGTTCGCAACGCAGTGTACACACTGATATCCATCCGTCATCCGATGAATAAATCGGATGTCTACAAGCGGCCTTATACCCTTTTAAATCTGTATACAGTCTCTAAAAGCCTGAACATTTACCGAGACAAATTACACTTCAGTTTCTTTTTCTAACTTCAATTCTTCACAGTGGGTTTAAATAGGTTCGGTCAAGCGGGGCGATCTTGGCGGCTTGGGTTCGTCGGCGGAGGGATTAAGGGGTGAAACTATATTTGAACGGCTTAGTGACTGAAGTTACATTAATAAATATATAAAAATAAAAATGAGAAAATAATTTTATCCGTACAATAGAGATAAGTACATTTCATTACATTATAGTATGTTTTTTTTTCTATTTCTCTTAACTCTCTATAGGTTTATTGTTATAATTAAAGAATAATATGACCTAGATTAAAGTTTACAAGTAAAATTGAAAGCTAAGTAAATCTAAACGATGATAAATTTACTTAAGTTTGTCTTTTGAAAGTAAAGATTTTTAAAGTAACTCGTAGCATGAAGGATAGAAGTTTGTATTTTGAGGTGAAACCACCGGTTTGTGGTTGCACCTGCACATATGTGATTAATTAATTGCAATGTTTATAATAGTTTTGTAGCAAACACCTAAAGGTTTCCTTGTGAACCAATCCGTAGTAGCATGCGTCCCGCGTGCGACCAGTTAGTCTTACTAATGTGTGTTCCCTACATTTTTATGGCTGTTAACTGCAATAAATATAACGGTCCGTCCGTCCGCAAGCGCCTGTAAAGGCTTACTAGTTGAAGTATTGTGTGCACGTCCACATTTCCACCGCTCACCCTGTAGGCCTTATTTGTTTGGCGTTAAAGTTCGTTTTTCCATAACCAGCTGCCATTGTTATAGCTGTCGAAAGTGAAAACTACAACAAAAATGTTGCAAGACATGTATTGGACATAATTCGTAGTGTTCGAGAACGGAACAATGCAATGAAATAAATCCATTACAATCGGTCGTAATAAGCAACGTTATAAGGTAGGTAATTCATTTAATCCTGTGAGCATCTTGGCATTTGTTAGTTATTTTAATTGTCTACAAATGCAAGGTTTTATGAGAATAGAAACAAACTAACACAGTAAGTTATACAGTCCATCAAACCAAGATCATTGATCACCTTAAATTAAACAAAGCTACTGGTATATCTGTTATGGGTATCAGACACTATAACTCATCCTACAAATTTTAAAACCGGTACAATTTTTAACGGTAAATCAATTTTTGTCCTTCAGGCAAAGACTACTGGACGGATTTTGATGGAAATTTATAACAAACAACTACAAAAACAAAAAAAAAAAACAAAATGGCCTATAAATGTTTGTCCAAGCCCCAAAGGGCTATTTCAAGCATTTGACCTTCGTTGGTATTTCTAAAAATATTAATATTCCATCCAAACTAGTAATCATTATAAGTCTATTCACTAAATTAAGAATCAAAGAACGGAAGCTGTGGGCCTTCTAGGCTTCAAATTTCATTAACGCTATGCGCAAAAGTTGTATCAAATTTTAGGGAGCACGGAATAATTAAAAGAGTTTTACAACGGCGCACTTTTAAAGCTCTTTGGTTCCCATGTACAGAGGCACTCACATCTACCTTAAACATAGGGGCACCTTATGCTGCTGACATAAAAACCATTTTGCAACGGTTTGTAAAGGTTGATGTGATGTGGGCGCCTCTGTACGAGGATACAAATCCAGTTATCTACCTTGGTACTACATTTTGGAAGTTCCATGTTTTTAATATTGAGTGAATTATTAACTGGGACATCTTAGAGCAAGTCAAGATAGATCGCGTCAACCACTGCGCCACACTTTTTTGGCCATTAAAGTTCGCTACATAGATATTTTTGTTAAAAAAAAACTCAGCCAAGCCAATAATGCCTTAAATTTTGTTTTAAGGACAGTAGTTTTTTTCAAATTATACTAAGTAAAACTATAATTATTTAACAAGAGTTTTCTTGACTGGTAATCACGGTTAACTCGACTGGTAGCCAAGTTAACAGTACTTTTCTTTTTGCAATAAAAATGAAACAAATTAATAAAATTCGTAAAAATGGTATCAATCACTTATAATTTACAATACCGACGTAGAAAATACAAAGAAGTGTACTACACTGCAAAATACCTGTTAAGTACAAAAAGGACAGTCCACCAACCTCATTTAAAAACAAAAATAAGCCTAAAGAGATCATGTGAAAATACGTGAATACGGTTTTACCTCCGTTACATTTATCCTGACAAACAGTTAATTTTCACCAGAGCAATGTTTCATTTTTGGATGGAAACTTTTAGCTTTTGAAAAGTGCAATAGCAGCAGAGAGAATGGGGTCGAGTTATTTGATCAACTACTCTGTTATTTAGTTAGTCTGGTTCGACGAACGTTTTTGTTGATTTCAACTTTGCAATTTCACTGTTAGCTGTAGCGATGAACTATTAAAGGCAACGATAGTGTTTTGTTTTAAATTGTTGCCGCAACTTCATCCGCGAAAAGAGCTGTTGTTTTGTTACGCCGCAAACGTAAAGCGTTGAATTTTTTATTCAAGCTCAGGTACGCAGTGAGGCTGAGAATTTAAGAATTTAATCCTTATCAACCCCAGCGTAAAGTTAGTTCTAGGGATGAAGTAACTTTTTTGAATTTAACTATTTTCCGTGTGCTTTAAGTTGTGTCGTTTACCTTAAGTAGCGCCAGAACAGAGATAGCTTATTTAAAATTTACTGGAGCCACTTTTAAGTTAGTGCACTCCTCGAAGGCTATCTTGATGCAGTGTGATGCATCGCCCTACCGTATTTACTTCGCGTAAAGTGCATTCCATAGAGCATGCAAAGCGGACGAATATTTCACGACTTACGAACTTGCTACAGTTAAACGCCCGAATAAATACTTTAAATCCTCGACGCTGCCAAGCGTTGTGTCATTAAATTTAATCGTTTAAGCAGGACTGCGAATTGAACAAACAGAGGTGTGTGCCAACAAAGATGTGTTTGGACAAAGTTTGTTAAATAATTATGGAATTTACTGCGTGGATCTAAAGCTGAGATGTCTTCAAATTTTATTTGAGTACATTGTATTCATTGAAGCGGTTTACGAAAGCGATGCAGAGTATGACAAGTCTACGTTTCTAAATATGTGAAGTGTTTTATTTAAATTTTTGGTTTCATTCCAAAGAATATCATTAAATATTCCTTGCTTTATATTGTTGGCCAAGTTTAATATCACACTGGATATTATATCATTTAAAATTCCTGGTGCGAATGAATGTCGTACGGAATTAATACTTTTAATCAGCAAGTCTGACAATACATTCTTATCTTCAAAAGTCTCAAACAATGCAAGACTTGACTTACCCAATTTAAAATTCAGTAACTCAGAGACACAAATTACTTATTCAGTGCAAGCCGACGTCAGCAATCTTACACTTACTACTTGAAGGCAAAAATACAAGATGAGCTCGTTCGTGCTATCTCCACATTTATACAATGATATAACAAACCTTGGCCCATAGGGTCGCAGGCAATCATAGCTTCCCCCAGATTACCTAAGCAGCTAATACTTTTATAAAAATCTTAGACTAAAATTGACAATTACACATCTTTTTATTTCTTTTCGGATCTTTAGTGTTCTAAAGCTGCATGGAAAATGCTTAAAAGTAATAATAACATAGCTTTAAAGTGTTTCCTGAACTTTTCAATCTTAACAAAGACAGTGACAACAAGTTATGAACACTTGTTTTGTCTTCGTCAGCGGTCACCATTTGCTACCAGTATTATGTGAAGAGCAGTAACTAAAATTTTGTAGGTGAAGGCTAAGAGAGCATTTACCTAATTAGGTAGGTAGCTGCAATGTCTGCTTTACTTATTACTCAATTACAAAGTAGGCGTCTTTATTCAGAGTCTTGTTGGTAATAAGACTTTTGAATTTATTATTTGGGCCAACAGACCACCTTATTATCTTAGTGATTACGGCACTTCACATAACTGTTTACGTTCTGAATGTTTCTGACATTACGGCTACAGCAGAAAACGGTTTAAATAAAATCGAAGCAATTGAAGTCCGTTCGCGTTAAGAATGCAGTGATTTTTAAATTTAATTCTGATGCACAGAAAAAAAACTTACATCCACAACCTTTGCATTCGAAAGTATGCGTTCAACTACACACATCATCACATTTTAATTTTTACAGCCTCCCCAATAGCTATACTTTGTATGAAAATGCTTGAGATATCCCTAGACACTTTTGATGTGTGTAGTTACTGTTGCCTTGACTTTTTAATTAGTAACAATTTGATTGGTTAGGGGACGTGTTAGGTTAAAGGACAAGTATAGAATTACTGTATTCTTAGCGCGAACGGACTATAGATACATGAATCTTCACCTTTCCACATTACCTACATTTTGTGTCAGCGCGAAATTTCATGGAAGGATGTTTACAGCTCTCGGTTAATTATGGCGCTGTGTTACGACTACTCCCACCCCTTATTATAAAACTTTAGGACTATCTCATAAATAAGTATGTGCTTCCCAAAACTACAGGTAGTTAAACTAGATGAGTGAGCACAAGATGTTGCCATGCAGCGTGTCTCTGGTGCTGATCAATGATGCAGTACTTTATCTGATGAACCGAGATACAGTTTTTATTATTTGAAATGTCGGTTATACAAAATTTTCTAGCAGAGGGGAAAAGTCAAACAGTTTTTTGTTTCCTTAACAAATAAAAATACCACGCCAACATCCCAGACGGTCACCGAATGGTATGGCTCCGATTGCTAATAATCGGTGAGAATCAAACACATTCGGAAGCCTACTTTCAGGTTATCTAAACCTTTTTTGTCAAAAGTCGTAGCGTAATAATAAGTTCTCACGGCATCTAAGTAACCTCCTAATAAAGCGATTTAGGATACAGAGTGGAGTTTTTCTGATGCCTTGTGTGTGTAAAAGTAAATCTTTGCGCAAATGAAAAAAGGACTCTCTTTTAAGAAATGGACGTTCTCGAAAGGTTGTGCTAGTTGGTTACCTTACTTGCAACTCGGTAACTCAGACACTTGATTAGTTACCTCTGTAGAAGCGCTCACTTGCAGTGTTACATCCTGGAAATGGATCAGCTTCGCTCCGATTAAGACAGAAAACGATGCATCGGTAGGATTTCCGTATGTTGTATACAACTTTTCACCTTTTTATTACATATTCTGTTTTCTTACTTACCTTTTGCTTAAGACATATATAGGTAAAGTTTGATCTTTAACCGAAGCAACAGTATTGATAATTCTGGGAAAATCAATCACGCCGCAAAAAATTAAGCACCTTTCTCAAAATAAACATTGTTGCATTACAGCTTACTGATTGCTTTTCTATTTGAGCTAGTAAAGATCATCATCATCATCAGCAATAGCCACATGACGTCCACTGCTGCACATTGGGTTCCCCCATAGATTGCCTCAAAATTTCTTCACTCGAGACCATTTCGACCCTAGCTTGATGTGTCCTGCCCACTACCATTTGAACCTGCTAAGTAATACGCTAATAAAGATACAGCATTAATAAATTGAAGCAATTATACCAACTTATTTACTTACTGTTTGTACATACACAAACAATCAACATTAGTCATTTTAATTTGCAACAAAGTATCTAAGTAATAAAGCTTACGTTTCAAGAAGACTCCTTAAGACGCTACAGCAAATCTACGCGAAATTCAAAAGCCTCTCTAGCCCTCTCTTGAGAAATTCCTTGATAACTCGACACATAGGCTTAAGTGACTCTCGTTTCCCGGGGGTACTCGAATTAAGTAAACACGATAATTTAAAATTTATGGGCACTTTATACAGTACAATACAGGTTTATTGACGCTGGGTAAATAAGCTCAGCAAATTGAATCCTCGTTCTTCGTGATGAAATGGAGGAATGTTTTTTCATTGCTCATCGCTTGCTACATGTACATGTATCCTCGATTTGAGGGCGGTCTTTAAAAATACATGAATGTTGTAATCCTTTGATTGCAATGGTATGCAAAACGGACTTTTACGACGATGTTTGCTTGGAGCAACTTGTACCTACTTAATTAGTAAGTACTTGTCTCATTATAGGACGATTTTTTGAGGTTGACAGCACTTTGGGAAAATATTTCAAACCGGCAAATCTAACGCAATGGGTAAAAGTCTATGAAACCAAAACGTTGGTTCTATTCCCATAAAGGACAAATATCGGAACAGTCTCGGTCAGTCATAATGACGAGTATCTCTTAATTTTTAAATATGTTGTAAACTATTCCTGTATGTATTTACTTATATCATTTCTATCTCATAATTCTCGTGTCATAGTGTTTGTTGCCAAACTCCTCCAAAACGGCTCGACCGATTTCTGAAGTCTGAGAATAGATCGAAATCTATTTTTCAAACCGTATTTTTCTTCAACCTAAGTCCAAGCGTACGAAGTCGCAGGCGGCCGCTAGTATCTTATATTAGCGTCAGTTTAGCAAGCAAATACACTTACCTCCGAATTCACAAACGCAAATCAACGTTGAGCATCCCTCAGAAGTATAGCTGTCCCTTTCGGTTCTATTGACATTTTACGAGACAGCACGAGCGTGAGCGCGTGCTTAGCGTTGGTTGACGTTTGTGAATTCGGGGGGATGATTCACGACACCAGCGGTATTGAGAGCTTAATCTCATGATGACAAACAACTAAATCCGAAACAGTACCAAAGCTAAAAATACGACATCAAAAGATTTAAACTTCGAATAGTATGCAGGAATTAAGCAAATCCCCAGCGCTTAACACCACGGGCAGCATCTGCGCAACGAACGGTGCAATTTAAAATTTGATCCGAAAACAATGCTGCAGGGGATAAACTGTGAGCCGAGGATTTATATTTATATACATAATTATATAACTCTTTGCTAATTAAACCCACTCGCGATGTCGAGTGCGCGCCCGCAAGCTTGACACTCTTGTAGGATTCATGAATCCAATTAAAGTTTTTTAGGATTCTACTGGATACCGGATGGAAATATGGTTAGATTTATAACATCCCAATTACTGCATACGCTATATAAAATCTATTTTATTCAGATTTAATGTTGTATTATGGCTCTTTATGTGTCATATTTACAGTCTTTGAAGTAAACTTAAATGTTATTTTTTATGGTTTTAAATCATTATTTCATAATTGGTTTTTAAACTTTCTTGTTGCATTTTTCACTATAAGAACACTGAATAACCGGGTTTTCTGCTACATATGAAATACGGTAAACGGTTATTTCATAATATTGCCATCATAAGTATATAATCAGACTATCGATTCTGATAAGAATACAATTTAAATAATCAACACCATTGTCAGTGAGTGTAGGTATATTATGACCTACTGACAATGGTGGAATCGATAATGAATTCAAACAAAATTCAAAATGTTCTCTCACTTTATCGAGAAATGTTTTCTCATGCCAGATTAAGGTAAGGTTATAACCAATAAGTGTTGGATAACAAGCTCTGCAAGCTCTAATGGTTCTAACTCTGGAATCCAGTTCCCGGTAACCGACAGTGGTCGGCTACACTTACATCCCTTGGGCCTTAATCACGCGGTGAAATCCATCACTGTTTTGCTGAATAAGCGATATGCCCTTATTTTCTATGGCCGTGTACTCGTAGTAACATAGTATTTAAGTATTATAACCAAAATTATAGTTCAAGGATGTTTTTTAAATGCCAATTGTGGATTTATACCTGAAAAGATACCAAAATCATTTTAGATGCATGTGTATTTGAATTTATGAATATGTACATTATTAAGGACAAATTTACAGGATCATTACATCTAAGCTGCTTAATCAAGGAGATAGGAAGTGTACCTACACATATTGTTGTAAGAATTTTGAAACTGTATTTTCATAAAAAAATAAACCAATCCCTGAGTCTGCTTAAATAAAAAAGGATTATCCACACCCAATCCAATATTTGTGAACGAACCATTAGAATAAATAATCCAACTCACTTCTAAATTAAGTAAAAAAATGCATTTATTTAGGAAATTTCATGTCCTTCTTGACTCTCCAAGAACTCCATGAAAAGCCCTTTTTTACCACTCTGAGTTTGAAAAGGTCGAGACATACTCCAGAAATATTTGACTTCGTTGTATGCACACAAAATTTCAAAGGTAGGTTTATATTTACTGTGTCGTGCCGCGACATAACACTATCGGTTCCGTTTAAATGTTATGATTAGATTTACATTGGTCCGTGGTGACCTGGCGCCAATCCACCGAGATAGTGGTTTGTCGCGCTACGACACACCCTGCCACAGCAATGTGAATCTAGCTTTATGCTGACTGTACAATTGAGAACTGTGACCATTTGATAGCGAACGTGTGTGAAGCCTATGTAATATAGGCCGTCGATCTGACAATAGGTCATAGAATTTCAATGGGGGCCATGCGCCTGACTAACCACTCTATAAACCTTTGAGGACGACCGGCCTCAGCGATGGAATGCTATGCAGTGCGTTGCGAAGTGTTGATTTTATAACATTCAAAAACCAGTTTGAATAATGCTGATAAATAAGGATACTTGGAGACACAAGGTTCTGCCAACAGCCTTTCGCAAATTGTCGCTACACCTAGCCGAAGGGCATCCCGTGCTACGCTAAATCTCCCTTCAATAATTTGTTTGAAAACAGCAGTATTTCAAAAAAGTTCAGAAGTATTCCGAAAATAGTTGCTGTTAGCACTTGTGTAGCTATCTATACCCAATTTCTAGTTCTAATACATTCTTAAGGGAATTCAGCCACTGCATTATTGAATGGAAAATATACCGTTAATATTGAACATGTTATTTTGAGCGTATTTCGACGAAGTTCTAATACAGGTATGAGTTGGACTTTCTCTATACTCCGACGCTTACACTCCTGGATTTGCTAGTTCATTCAATTAGGTCGTTACAAGCACTTTCACGGTGCCGAACTTTGCCTACCACTTGCTCCGAATGTTAGCTTATGGTACAAGGAGGTTTGGTAGGTACCTTACGGATATTATTTTGGCATCAACTGCCTTACTTCTCGACTTCTCTCGAGATTTAAATAAAATCATAACATAACATAACATCACGACCATATCCCTAATAGGGTTAGTCAAAGGCACACTGATTGTTGCCGTCATGGTGAACGGAACATTCAGAAGCCCACATTTGGCCGAGGGTATTTGAACCCAACGTGGTAAGGGGCTTGCCTACCGCCGTTATCCGGGTTGCTTGGGTTTTATATCGGTGTTTTCCAACACCGTAGAGTTAGCCGCAAATAGTACAATGGACACAAATTAGGCATGTTCCGGCAGGATTTCATCTAGGGACCATCGGGTTCGAAGCCAGAGTGTTTAACCAATGGGCCACGACGCTCTCAATAAAATCAAAAGGTATTAATATTCGCTACTGTTTATAAAAACAATATTTTAATTGAAATCGGCATTTGTACCAGTCCCATTGTGGTGCATTAAAAATAAATCAATAAATGTGTCACTTGTTTTTCCTTAGTTGCCAAAATAATCGCCTAACAGGTTTACTTGATTTTGGCGACTTGCCCGGACAAAACAAGGAACCTAATTATAAGAAATAGAGTAACCAAAACCGAAAAATATTTACTAAGGGAAATCTTTACACCAACATCTTTGACCCCAAACTAAGCAGGGTGTCGGATATTGATAAACACTCCCATATCGGATGGAAATTGGAATCACTATTAGCTAACATATCCCCAATTAACAAACGCCAATCAAACTATTATGATGTTCTCATGCCGTCCCGTAAATTGTGTATGAAACTGTAAGTGACAGCTATTCTTATAAAAGCTGCTCTATTTTGATTTGCATTAGAGAAGTAGTATTTAAAAAAGACTTCCACAAAAACCGCGTTTCCACCATAGAAAAATGTTTGTGAAACTAATCAGATTTTCTCATTTACAGAAGGACAAAATCAAAATTAAGTATTTAAGTAGTATTTTATTTTGTATCTGGCTGGTACCTACATACATTTGCAGTCTGTTCACTGCTGGGCTACGCGCCTTTCCTTTCACATGGGAACCGCAGAATACCAGTAGTCGTGACGAGCTCTGCCGTCACTGCTTTTTACTGGGCGGAGACTATTTTGGAACAAACCTATTTGTAAGTGAGTTTAGTTATTATTGTTTGTTTTTGTGGTACCAAATAATCATTTTCCTATTCTATTCTATTGAAGTGAAGTGTACATTGAGTCGTTTACCATGGGTCTCATAAGAAGGCTCAAGGTCACTCAGCGAGCAATGGAGAGAGCGATGCTTGGTATTTCCCTGCTTGATCGAATCGGAAATGATGAGATCCGGAGAAGAACTAAGACAACCGACATCGCTCGAAGGATTGCATCGTTGAAGTGGCAATGGGCGAGACACATAGCGTCGTTGGGGCGGAAAGGTTCTCGAATGGCGACCGCGTACCGGACGACGTTCCGTGGGCAGGCCCTCCACTAGGTGGACCGACGATCTGGTCAAGGTCGCGGGAAGCCGCTGGATGCGGACAGCACAGGACCGATCGTTGTGGGGATCCTTGGGGGAGGCCTATGCTCAGCAGTGGGCGTCGTTCGGCTGATATGATGATGATGATGATGTACATTGAGAATGAACGACACCCTAGATCTAGTGGAAAAAAAATGTTAAATTATGTTTTTAATCCGGAAGCGCACTGAGTGTGACATAGTGCTCAGCAGGCAGAAAACATTAAAAATGCACTCATAATGAGCTCGCACGGCCTAACGTGGCCTAACTATCCGGCGATAAATTATTCCATTAGCCGCTAGCTAAGAGCTTAGCAAAGTTATCGTATAAACTCGCTGTGCTTAACTGCGAAAGTAATCTTTTATTTTGGGTTCGGACGAAACTGTCTGTTAGTTCTTTGATGAAAAAACAACTTCATTGTTAATAAATGGTATGTTGAGCTTGGATACAAAATACCTAAATATTTTGCCCCTATGTTCCTACATGTGAATTGGCTCTTGAGCTTTGCACCACACATAATAAGGAAGGCCGAAATAAGTCATGAAAAAAAAATCTAGCTAAATCTGTTTAAATAACTCAACAAGTTACATAAAGTCTGTGTTTTATTGGGTTTTTAATTTCTTGCGTCATACCTAACGAAGGTATAAAGTTGAAAATGTAGCTGCAGGCTCCCTGATTATTATTGTGACATTAAAAAAAAACATATCTATTACTGAGTAGGTACGACATCCGAATTGTAATTTTAAAAGTTCTGCTTTTTATCTTTCAAAAATTTTGTTAAACCTAATTTAAATAATTCATTAAACATTTGAAATACTGTCGCAAAAGGTACATACATACCCGTGTCCAATAAAACATGCAAAAAGAACAGCGATAGGGTTGCCACCTATCACTTTGGGAGTATAAATCTCCCGGGGTGAGTGTTCGGAATATCAAACGCTCATCGTTCACACAGCCGTCCCACGGGCATCGGCCGAAAATATGCACGTATCCCTTTTGCGGCCATGATTTTTCTACTGGCAAGCCTAACGTATCCATCTAATAATATTACGCAACGTACTTATGAGGATTTTTGGGAATAATACTGTTGAGACTGGTTCTATACCATGTCAAATACATTTCAATCTACTCAACTGGGTGTAAATTGTATTCATTTGTCTCTATTGAACTAAGTTGAAAGCACAAATGGCGATCGTAACGGCACTATTTTTTTTATTACTTACTTATTTATCCTTTAGTCACCTTCACAATCAGACAGATAATTTAACAAACGGTGCATAAGGTTCAGAATTATCAGCAAAACGAGATAAACTTCTGAATTCTGGACCTCCAACAAATCCGTCATTCTACAATCCCGGGTTCATAGAACTGGGCGTCAAAAGGGCTTTTAAGTCAAATTGTCTAACTCATTAGGTGCTGTACTTGTCAACCTCATTTGGACCCCACGGCTACTTTTCATCAGGTAGAGTATGGTAAGCCATCTTGGGGTGCATAAAAAAAAATAAGAGCTTCCGGTTCCGGAGGTGCCCGTGGCGCAATTGTGACAGTGAGCGGCGACGATCGCTGCTGTAAAGCAACGCACGCCGGGTTGGAAATGGGATGGGTGACCACCAAAACCGAAATTTAGTGATGTGTATATTAAGAAGTTGGTCCCGGTTGACGTCGCCAGATGTCAGTCGTTAAGCCTAGTCAGAGGCCTTAGGGCGGCTTAATAAAATCTGACATAAAGGTTGCTCACTAACCTTACACCCCTCCAACAATCCGCACTGAGCCCGCGTGTTGGAGTATGGCTCGTTCCACCTCATAGTTGAGATGAGGCCTGTGCCCAGCAGTGGGACGTATATATGCCGTTTATGTTGTTGTAGGTCGCCCCATTACCCTCAACCTTTATCAATTCATGGTTCACCTTGCGTGCGTACGATACTCTGGGTGTCTTCACTCCAATACAACGGTCATTTAGTGGTAGCAGACTATTAGAGCAGTCAATCAATAGGCAGCAATTTTGAAACAAAACGTTAACGAAGTTTTGAGTTCAAGTAAACTTTAAATTACAACCCTCGTTGTTGATAGTCTCTACATCCATCATCAATAATGCAAACGCGATATTGATTGACCCATTGTTATCCATCGGAATGTGTTACAAACAAAATCGATGCTTTTAAATTATGTATGGCATGATAATTTTGTTAAAAAATTATAAGTAAATATGTATACGATACAAAGCTAAGTGCATCATCATCATCATCATCATCATCATCATCATCATCATCAACCTATCGAAGTCCACTGCTAGACATAGGCCTCCCCCATAGAGCGCCACAACGAGCGGCTTTCGGCCGTTAGCATCCAACGGCTTCCCGCAAACTGCACCAGGTCATCGGTCTACGGAGTGGGGGGCCTTCCCACGCTGCGTCTTCCAGTTCGTGGCCACTCCAGAACCTTTCTTCCCCAACGGTTTTAGGTCCTGCGTGCGATGTGGCCTGCCCATTGCCACTTCAGCTTGGCTACCCGAGAAGCTATGTCGGTGACCTTAGTTCTTTCGCGGATAATTTCATTGCGAACTCTGTCACGCAAAGAAACTCCTAGCATAGCTCTCTCCTAGCAAAGCTAAGTACAATGCCAACTAATTCACACACATCCCTGACGACTCATGTCAGCCTAAAAAAATGAGCTATCTTAATTTATCCCCGTTCTGAACGACTTTCGGTACGTCGTCAATGTTTTCAATGAAAATATTCCGTGTGCCTTTCCTCGCTCAAAGAGCTTGCATCAAGTCATTAGAGAAATCGATGGCAGCAGAAGTAATAATTTCCTTACCATTCACTGCGAAATGAATAAGATAAAATTATTGTTTCATCTCAGAATATTGCAGGGACTTCGTATTTCCTCTAGGTAAATAGCTTACCTACCTTGTATTTCCTGTTTGAGACGGAATTCGCCGAGTTCATGTTTTTCATCGTTATTTTCAATTCCATCGTTGTTTCTGTAATGGAAATTTTATGTTCGAAACACGGTCATTACGACCGCTAATGTGTGTTCACGAACCAGTTAATAATGTTGACTGTGAAATTAAACCTATGGCCTCTTTGTGCAAGCTTTTTACAGCACATTTGTTTTATTTAAAGTCTCGACAGATATGTAGATTTTGTAAAAAAAAATGCTTGTACCGTATTTAACTGAGTTGAGTCGTAGGTAGCTTTTTAGTTTGGTAAGGTCTGAATCTGAAAACCAGAGAAAGACATTTGGTCATTTTGGCATCAGGTCACCCGCATCTTTCGCTAACCGGGCGACTGCACTAACCACTGTGCTACCGAGACCATTAACAGACCGGCCGAATCATTCTGTTTTATTTACCCTATGAGCCAGGGTGATTTCATCAATGTTATAGGCATCCACCTCTAACACTCGGAAGAAATATTATTTCAAATATTTAACTTCCGATTAAGATGAAAAAGGTATGACTATTTTTTTATTATTGTTCTAGCATTTTCCATGCAGTATCTTTACTAAAGATCTGAAAACCAGGAAAAGGTTTTCAGATTGGAAGTTAAATATTTGAACTTTTTCTGGTTTTCAGATCTTTCAATGACAAACAAGGTCGATTATCTTTATTTTAAATAAAGAGTACATTTTATTGGCTCAGAAATGATGTCACTAGCAGCAGTGGAAAAACACCTGCATCATTGAAATCAATACAATTGATGACCAATACAAGACTTAGCTATTTAACACACCTGCGATCTTTGAAGCGCTTAGCAAGTGTTTGCATTTTATGTCTCTACTCTACGAAGCTTTTCTAAAGTAAGGACCTTAGTAAATGTTTGCATTTCATGTCTCCACAAAGCTTTCCTAAAGCGATCTTACCGATGCGATCTAACTCCAGCGAAAACTCGGAAAAACTCCAGATACTAACGACGTTACTGTCGGGCCAGCGTTCTTACAGACCCAAGAGTTAGCTCGCATCACATGCACGCTGGGGCGGCTCGGGGCGCCCAAACTGGAACTAACAAATCTTATTACTAGCGGATGTGATCTGAAAACCCGATGGCTGAAGATGATCGGTGAAGCCTTGGTAAGAAAAATTACTAAATCTAGAACCAACGTGTCAATATACACGTACACACGTATATACACGTATATATACGTACGAGTAACATAACCATTGTACTATTTCGGCAGTCTTATCACAAAATTATTTTATAAATTTATTTGTACCTAATCATAGCATGTATAAAAAATACAAAATATTTTTTACATTTCCAAATTGAAACAAATCCAAGCGAATTTATAGCGGATTCAGCACGTTTCAGCCACTCGGTACAATCAAACATTCAATTTTATCTAACAATATTTATTTTGCTTCAATGGGCTCACAACATAACAAGTATTTATTTATTGAGAGCCCTGCATTGAGCATTGGAGGAGATTTAGGAGAGTTGATGAGTTTTGCAGTAAATATTTTTGTAGCTTATGATAGTTTTTACTTTCCTCCACTCAGTATCGCTAGAATATGGATGATGACGACATTAGCTAAACTAAATGACTGTTTAATAACAACAGTAGTGTTGCTAAATGTCTGCAGTTTTGACATGTTTTTTCCATTGAAACTAGATCGCTATTGTTACCATCAATAGTGTAACTGAATTTTATCGACAAGTAATGTAAGTAGTGTGTACTATAAAGATTACATAATTCATCTATCTGTGTAATATTTCTATTTTAAATATACTTCATTGCACATAAAAACAAGTAAGTCTACAGTTGGTAGACTTAATGCCTGGAGGTATTATTTATGTACCAGTAAAAAGCTGTTTAATCTGTACTTTAAACAACTGTCATCAAATTAATACTAAGATACTGTTCTGTTTTTTATGACTTTATGAGTGAACTAAGATATTTTAAGTTCAATCTGATGATCGAATGAGTAGACAAAGATCAAACAGGTCAAACAATCATGTTTTCAAATAAACACCGTTGTTCTATTCGGAATTATCAAATGTTTTCCTCAAGCAGAAATTCGTACGCGTTTCATTATGTGCAAAAACAGCAATAAAAGTGATAAAAGGTCACGTAAAGTGGGTTCCTGCTCTTGTTCGGCGAATGTTTGAAGATGGCTCCTAATGCGTGTTTGTTTTCACGTCTCGTCCTCGTCCATCGGAAATCGCAATATTTCTTTTATTCTCCCTCCGAAATTACAAAGAAACGTTTCACGGTTTCCAGCCTCAATTTAACGCCTGCTCGGTTAAGATTTACGTTTCACTATTATTGCCGAAGTTTCTCGAGCTCGCCGCGTTTCTACAAGTTGAAGAATAAATGAAAATTATGTATGAATGCAATTTCCTTATTTATGCGAGCAGTTTGTTGCGTTGCACGTTGGTTGCCGCCGACAGCGCCACTAGTTGTTTTGCACGATTCGGAGAATATTGGCTTGTGTTCAGATGAATAAACTATATGAGTTAGTTATTTATGGGTGACATTTTTGCAGTTATTGAGTAAAATATGTTGTTTTGGTGAGATTGGTTGGTTAAGACGGGATTTACTTCTTCGACTTAGTTTCTTGCTTGAAAGTTTTAGCTGCTACGGCTAACAAACTACTAAAACAAAAAGTCTAAATGGTCCAAAAGTTGCCCAAATAAGAGGTCGTTATTGTTAATAAGTTAATAAATTTCAGAACCCTAAGTCCGTTTTAAATGTTTTATTCAAACATAAAACATTTCGTTACTATACTTGAAACATGTAAGTTCACAAGTGTATTTTCTACCCAGTGAAAATAAGTAGAAAAATAAGTCCTTGTTTTTTTAGTTCAAGCCTCACAAGTTTTTTTTTCATTACTGTATGTAGTTAGCACAACATCTTCAAAAATACCTTCATAGTACATTTTCGAGACGAGTGCAAACCACAACTGCAGACCGTAATCCACCTTATTCTACTCATACCTCTTCATCAGTAGTTGGAAATCGGATAATCAGCTCCTCTAAATGCATAAGTCTTATATAACACAAGCGGCCGCCCGCGACTTCGACTAATAAATAAATACACAGTATACAAACATAATGTGACTCAACCACCGGTGTCGGAAAGTTGTTTCTGTACTGAGAAGAACCGGCAAGAAACTCAGCAGTTACTCTTTTCAATATGTTCTGTACAATAATCCGTTAGTAAATTACAATTTTACTAAGTACACATACAGTTATACAATTTCAAGTAGTTTTTACGTGTCGCATAAAACTTTCGCATTTATAATATTAGTAGGATTATATCAGTATGGTAATGATGACCGCACTTTTGTGGGGACTATCCATATTTTGGGGCGGTAAGAGGTTTCAGCATTAAGTGCTTCCACTCAGCTACTTATTAATTATTTAGCACACCTTTCTACGTTTGTTCTTCATTCAGAAGTGTAGATTTGCTTGTTAATAATTACAGTAGTCTCAACAGTATTGTTTTCTTGCAAAATATGCAGTTGCACATTTAGGAAAAAAATGTGTAAGTCTAGATAGAGGAAAGAAATTCTGCGAAATTGACTGTGGTCTATTTCTGGACTTCTCCTAAGCATCCTCAAGATAAATCAATGAGCAACCTTGAGATCAATGAAATGCTATTTCTAGAGACGATTTGATAGAAAACGTAGTGTTTCTAAGAACTACCACATCAATTTTTTTTTTCTCTACCGGAAGGTTGTCTGCAAGAAATCGCTTTAAGCGATAAGGCCGCCTACATTGTACTGCTAAATCTCTGTAAGCATTGTTATGTATTTTTTTCTTTGTGCTATAAAGTATATCTTATCTTATCTTAACGACTCGTTTAATCAAAAGCTCAAATGCCTTTATCAGGTTGCAGTATGCAGCCTTCCATTCTAGACTATTCGGGCCCAATTGAGGTAAATGCCCAATAATTCAATTACCGCTGCTGGCACTATTATTGTCTTAGGATAGCATACCTAGCATATTATAACGAGAGAGGAACGTTAGCCGAGCTTTGGCTATCTTAGGACGAATAATTTTAGCAAAGGCAAATAATCTCATGTACCTCAGGATTGAGACGATTGTTTATTTTATTGACACTAAACAAACATGTAGAGAACGGAATATTTCTTGAAATTTATTGTTTGCATAAGGATATGTTCAAATTCAGAAACCTAAAAATCATAGTATGAAAACATTTAGTTGACTGGCTAGAGCGTGCAAATGTATGATACGTTAAGCCTTGCCGCCCGAAGTAGCAAAAATAGCAAATAATAAAGAATTTGGCACTGCGCTTTTTTGTACCTGAGTTATGTTTAATAATTATTTAACTTGCACTCGCAGTCAACCGCAAAAGTGGTTTGGGAGGCTTTTATCACCTTTTATCTTTTTTGATTTGAATGATAAATAAATAAATAATAATAAAGTGATGCAATGATAAGCGTATACAGCGTGTCACAAATCTCAACGTCAAGCGGGCACGGGGTGGTTAGCAAGGTTATCCCGAATCTGGGGATAACTGTTGCCGTTATTAATATTGAGCAGTAATACAAAAAAAACACTTTTGCTCATTTCCTATTTTTCCTTTATTGTATAGTGCGAGTATTAAACTCGAATACTCATTAATAATATGTTGTTAAAGCTTTAATGGAAAAACGTAATTTGTAGAAAAACGGCTTTCTAGCTATCACGGTTTATGAGACACAGCTTGGTAACACACAGACAGACAGAGAGACAGCGGAGGCTTAGTAACAGAGTCCCGCTTGTCCGAAAAAAACCTGGATAATAATTAATTTAAATCACATGAGCAATTCTTCGAAAGTATCACACTGGATGTAACACAAGTGTACCTTGGAAGACGAGTTAGTTAAGTTGACAAGAAAGCAAGTACTTGATTTCCAAGTCAAACATGGCGAAGTAGAGTGGAAATCGTTCAAATTGTGTGCCAAAGCTGACTCCACTGTTTGAGGACGTTTCATCTGAACATTGGAGCGTCCGTCCGTGTGAAATGTGAATAGATTCGCCTCTAGCTAGAGGTGACGGAAAATGAACTCCCGCTATGCTTATTTATATCTAGGAGAAATAGGCTTCTTTTTTATTGAAACAGCATACAATTCCGTTGTTATATATAAAGCTCGATATTTCTATAAAACTGTAAGAAAACTAGAAGTACATAATATGTTTGTTTAACATTAATTACATATAAAACTTGACTTTCGATTATCCTAACATCGCCTTTCGTAATGGTCGAATCTAATTCTTTAAATTATACAATGATAAAATGAGAGGAAAATTACAAACATATTACTTAATACAAGTAGGCAAGGTAAAATTTTGTCACAATTAAATTTAAGGGGGTAACAATGCCTCTGTTTTTAGCTTGGCGAAATGACCCTTACAATAAATAATAACACTGACAAGTAATTTTACAATTATTTGGCAATGAAGACAGGAAAAACCAAAATTATGAAATTTGTAGCAACGGCGTACGCGGCTGCATTTCAAGCATATTGGAAACCCAAAAGTAATTAAATGCGGGAACGACGTACAGATTAAAAAATGTGCACTTTTATAGATTAAAAGATGTAAAAAACTACTTCACATGCATGAGACAACTTTTTGCTCGCACTGGCCAGAATTACCATCGACCAACACGAGCCCGCTCGTTAGTAAAAAAAGTAAAACACTTTAAAGCACGTGTGCTATTTTGTATAATGGAAAGTTAAAGCGTACTATGCGAGATTGCTAAACTTGCAGAATCAAAAGTTCCAGAGAATATTTTGAACCCACTTAACATTTTATAAAAACATGTTTTTACGGGAAATCTTTACTCTTTCTCATACAATTAGCATGTTAATAACCTTCTTTTTAGTATGTATGTACAGCTACGCTTGCGAGTTTTTATTAAAAAGGATAAGCAATTTGCATAACCATGTTCCTGTACAAATTGTCAGTTTTAAACTTGTCGCCGTGTGCAGGTTGTGAACAAGGAATGTTTTTAATGTATTTACTATGTCTTAGTACGTTAACATCACCATCATGATGACATCAACATCATGCTGAATATACGTTTAACCTTATACGAGTTACTTATATCTCAGCTACACACATACATTTCTTGCATATCGGCCTCAGATCCTATTCTGTGTACAGATATCGATCCCAGATTACTTGATATTAGACAAAACAGTTTGATAATGCACTGAGACATAGTTTGACGTATACTTAGTGACCAGCATATAAGACATAATGTACGTACTGCCTCAGTTGTACTTATCTCAGATGGGTCTTTCATACAAAAAAGTAAGGAAAAACAAGGCACCATTAAAATAGTCACATGCAAAAATGCCTTTAGCTAAGTTTCAGGCCAACTGTAGGTTTCATTATATGTAAATCTACGCTACGGTTCTGATGATTCAAACGGCTATACACAATTCGTTCAATCAAATTAATATTTTCGATCAATCAAAAGATTTATCCACTCACTTCGTATGTTTGGCTTTTCACTTAATTCACTCGGGCACATTCAGTTGAGGTAAGAAGCTTCGTTTACTTATTAATAAAGTACGTGGACGAGAACTTGGCAATCTCCTCGGTTAATTGAAGCCCAGCGACTGCATCGGAGACCGATTGTTGTTGTCGATGTACGTTAATAATGAACGAGCCGGATTCAGCGAAGCGGCCACTTGAGCCGATTTATAGTAATGCGCCAGTTTAAGCAATGGTTTAGGTTAACAGAGCCTGGTATAAGCTTACAAAGCTTTTGTTGAATTGAATGGAATTTAAGCGAGCTCGATCTATGTGGCTTGCGTTGTGGGTGTCTCCTTGTGCTACGAGTATACTATAGGCTCGTTATGTGTGAAAGAATAAACTAAATGGAGCTTCATACACTTTGGTTCTAACTCTATCGTGCGTTCCCACTAAGGAGTGACGCTTCATATAAGTAAACAAACATGCTTCTTACAAACACCCGTTACTACCACGTTCTAATCGTACCGAAGTTTACCGCATTCATACCAGAAGGTATATTTTATAAAGAGTTTTATTCGCTAAATATAAAATATCGTCTTTTTTTTTATTGACAGATTTTGAATTTATTGAAATGTAATTATACAATGCGAAATGCTAAAAAATATTCATCTCTTGAAATATTACATACATAAGACAGAAATAATTCTCCAGAATTGCAAATATTCCTGCCCAGGAAATGGGCTTGTGACAGAAACTGTCCGGATATAATAAGATATGAGAAACTGATCGTACACTCTGGTTCGGAACCCGGTTGTCCCGAGATCAAATTTGGATTACCAGACTGCACCTACTTTGTGTCATTATACAATATGCGGGTTAAGCTCATAGCACACTAGGCAAGCACAGCAACTCCACGGCTCCAACCCAGCATTTCAAAGAAACCCGGATCAAATTTCCCAAGCAAACCGGATAACGGCAGTAGGCTCGCCCCCTACCACGTTAGGTTCAAATTCTCTATGTGGAATGTGGGCTTCTGATTGTTCCGTTCACCATGAAGTGAGAGAATATGGATATGGATATGGTCGTGAGAATTTGTTATATTAATAGATTACAAATCATAGACTGAGTACTTTGACGCGACTGTAATTTGGTGGTGGTCGCTTTGAACCTATTTCAAACGTCTCGTAGGTATCTAAAGGATTAAAATGGCTCATACACCCTCTATTAATGGAACGTCGAATGTAACTAGTTTTAATCCCGTATAAGTAAAGGTCGATTGTACTGCACCTCTATTGTTGTCGGTAGCCAGTAATGCCGCACATTTAGCAGAGGAATTTTATACTTTATTGCTACAGTTTAGGGTCTCTATTTATTGATGTGTTGAAGGACTTATCAAACACAATGACATTTGAAACGTGGTTCTTTCTACATAGGTTTTAAGAGGTGAGATGCTGTACAGAGACGCTCACATCTACAAATACAAAACCGTTCTTATGTCAGCGGCATAAGGTGCCGCTGTGTAAAGGTTGACGTGAGCACCTCTGTACAAGTGTATTTTTTATAGAAGGCACAACTGGCAACGTCTTGCCGCAAGTGCTTGCTACTTAGAGTCACTACACTCTAGCCAACCCTTCAATATAGAGTGGAGACCATAGAATCCTCAAGAACGCAGGCCTATCTAGGCCAGTAGCGGTGTGCGCCAAACTGCCACCATTCCCGGTGGCAGTCAGAAGGTGTGTGGAAAGTCCACCTCACTACCAGCCCGTATCCCTCTTCCCGCTGGTTCATTCCCCAACTAGTTCTAAGCTCTGAAACATTTTATTCTACCCGTACCTAACAATTGCATGCATGATTTAAACTTATATATTTATTCTAAATTCACATTATAAAACTTTCCTTCACTGCGCGCACTGCTTCCATTTTACATAAACTGTTCTTGATGAGAAACGAATGTTAAAAAATAGGAATAAGCTCAGCAAAAAGCTTATTCGTTAAATTACAGAAGAAACAAGGCGAATTAAGTTTTAACGTCCCCTGGGTTACAAAAGCTTTGATAGTCCAAATCTGGATGAGAAGGCAGTGGCACAGTTCACAGAGAGCAGTAGCACTACATACAAACGTGCCGCTCTCGGTTTGAATGTGTCGGCACGATTCTCGCACTCGATTTCACGCACACGCTAGCATAAAACACGGGGGAAAAAGGTGGCGGCAGTACGGACGGGCTGTGCCGCGTGTCTGTATACACGCTATCGCGCTAGGCTAATAACTCGGCAGGCGGCCATAGATAACCTACTGTTTATACTGTGGCAGTGGGTAATTAAATAATTCCGTGCTGCGTTCTGACTACAGACCTCTCTCGAGTGTGGACTTTGAATAAGTTAACAACTCATACCTGGTTTTATGCAGTGTTTTATATTTACCTTTTGAGCAGGTGAAGGTTAAAAGAATTAAGCTTGTTACAGTAAAACGTTTTCTGTCCTAACAAAGTTACACAGAAATGTTGAAAAACAACAGAGTATCGGTATACTATTTCATACTATCGGATCGGTCTGGTAAGATAAAATCGATAAGAAAACCAGAAAAAGACATTCGGTCTTGGCTTCGATAAAATCGATTAATAATATCGATTCGTTTGAAATTCGATTTCAGCACCGTAAGTACTAACACAATCATTTGTTTTTTAGTTGCTCTATTTCTACTAGAAATACATTGAATTGATCAAAAGTGGGTGCAACTACTTTGACTCAGCTCTACCGGAGGTGGTGATTGCGAAGAAAGGGCTATATATTAGAAGTTGCAATTTCGAATCTCCTAAATATGAAGACCAGCAAAATTGTTGGCAGATAGCGCCCACATATAGTCATACCCAAATTCTTGTCCACAAGCGCCTACATATTATAGTCACACACGAATACATAAATATCTATGCCGCTCTGACTCGTACTCTCAAACTTTTTTCATTTCCATGCAAGAGGCAGTTTAGCTCTAATTGCCTTTGTCTTAGCTTTTCCCGCAAAACATACAGGAAGCAATGAGACACCGATCAATATCAGTCAGTACCTACTCCTCATTGCAATAAATGATTCGAGGTATGTATCTCTCCTTTGCCGTCTCGTAATATTGAAAATGTTACGTGTTCGCAATGTTTCTTTCTCTCTAAAAATGTGGTGCTCGTTTTTTAGGATTGAGATGGTTTAAGATTTTAAACCCATCATTTACGAGGTAATGAAAATCTTAAACAGTTGTAGATGCCAAGACCGAATGCCTTTTTCTGGTTTTCCTATCTTTAGTAAGATGATAATGCATTATCCCTAATGCAAAAAATTTAATAACCTATCAAAAACGTAGTTTCATCTTAATCGAAAGTCAAATATTTGCAATAATGTTTCTTTCGAGTGTTTAAGGTATATGCCTTAACATTGGTGAAACCAACCTGGCTGTCAGGTATAATATACCAGAGAAATTCGTCCGGTCTGTTAATGGTCTCGGTAGCATAATTGGTAGTGCAGTCGCCCGGCTTGCGAAAGATGCGGGTTCGAGTCCCGCCTGATGCCAAGACCGAATGCCTTTTTCTGGTTTTACAAAATGGTTTATCGTATAACCATCAACATGGTTGGTATCTGATACCTTTAAGCAATTTCAACATCGCACTTCCTAATAAATCTAGTTTTTAGTTATGTAGGAATGTATTTAACCGTTGAGTTGCCATACATTACATGACAAGCCCGTACTGTCCTATTGCAGAAGTAAGGCCTCCATTCCTCCTTCAGCCGTTCACAGTCCAATGCCACTGTAGACCAATTACTTAGCTGCGTTCAGTTTGTCTGATCCAACCATTTCATCACTGCCAAACACTCAATAGGTCAATCATTTAACAACACTTAAATATATTTTTTAGTTCTTACACAATTTTAATGCTAGGCTAAGTTGCTAAACTTGAAATTTTAGCGGCGTCAAACTAGAAAGGAATTTCGAGAATTAATGTGCTACCAATGGTTGATCAAGCACCTACTAGTAAGTATTTATCAATGCAAATTAAAAAGAAGTTTTTCGAAATTCCACTTGTAACTATAGAGGATGATAAGTGCAAATAGTATTTTCTAAATGATAATTTTACTTACCTGGTGTTGATGCTAATAACACAATCGCCATCAGATATAAGACAGACAGCTAACCAAAAACTCCCGATCAGTTTTACAATGAATAAACTCCATAGGTTTAGAAAAAAAAACCCGTGATACAGTTCACCGGTGCAGTGTAACTGGATATAACCAACGACGCGAGAGCGGTGGCGATAGAGCGGCGTGACGTCACGCTCATTTTCCGCCAAAGTGTAAGTGGAGACGTATGGTTGATTAGAAAATCCCATATCGTTATTTCTACAAAGTCTAGCTTATAGAAAGAAAAGAAAGCAAGAAAAAAACATTTATTGACTTTGAACATCGCAACAGATAAAACCATACAAAACAAAATGGTTAGAAAAAAAATAACAATATAAAAACAAAGAATGATTTCCGCCAGGCAGCAGTGTCGCGATGGCCAAAATTAAACCACTCAGCTAATGCCTGGACCTGATAGAATCAGACGCTGATTTTCAGTGGGACCAACGTAGTGAGTGAGTGGACGCATGAATATTCGCAGCGGCATCACTAAGCGATAATAATTATAAAAATAGATATTTAAAATATGTTTTAAATGTGACGTGTACCTAACTAAATACTTTGGGGGATGTGTAGTGTGTGTACTGTGTTTGTGTGCGTTCGAACAACAGAATAAGCGTGCCGCACGACCTTTTGGCCAGAAAAAAAAAACTGCTCCGGCCAAGTACGGTACAGTACGCACGAGCCACATCCCGCGCTGTTATGCCGCAGCCGCCTTCGTGTCTATTTTTCCAGATATCCTGAACCGGTGACTTGTATTACTAGTTTTTTTAAACCTATACCCCGTGGGCCCGTACCCAGTATGTGACCTTAGACTACAAAACAATAATAAAACAGGACAAACCTGCACAATAACACAAGCGTCGTTTGCGTATTTCCCTCGAAAGCACTGAAGAGCCTCAGGTTCCATTACCGCCCAGGAGTGAGATTTACTGACGAAACTGATACGGGGTGTAATACGAGGTCGGCTCGGGTTTCGTTGAAGGTTTTCGTACATCCGAATAAAGTGATATTAATTTAATATGGTGAAAACAATTTTCATCATAATCTATTGCTTAAATGTATGTCCAATGGCCCATTTCTGATAGACAAATAAATAAAGTTGATGAAAAAGCATGGAATAGAATAGAATAGAATAGAGGACGTTTATTTGGCACATACAAAACAAAATTATGGAAAAAAAAATGGACGAATATAAGGATCATTAAGATATGCTGCCTGGCGGCTACCAAATTCAAAAATATGATATAACAGCGGCCGCACTTGGCCCGCGTGGACATAGGTTAAAAAATTGAAATAAAGAAAAAACGTTTATTGATTCTGAACATCGCAACATACTCACAAACAAGACAAATGGTGAGAGAAAGAAAAATGATTTCAATGTACAATGAACAATAATTTCCACCAGACAGACAGACATTTTTATGAATTGTAGCCTATGTCCTATTCAGATGCTTAAGCTATATTATTGTGAAGTTTCATTAAAATCCATCCAGTAGTTTTTACGTGAAAAAGCAACATTGCACATCGACACATACAAACTTTCGCATTCATAATATTTGATATTTAAAACCAAACTGCACGAAATTATGTAAATGTTGTAATTAGGACTCTGACATTAAAATAAATAGCCAAATAGTAAGCAAAAATACCGTTTCGACGGCACACCCTGAACCAATTTTCCCCGACCTTCCAGATGTATTATTCCGTAGGCGTTGTCCACGGATTGTTTGATTTATTCATGTTCCCATATGACAAGGTAACCTTACTCATACTTTTGTACAGGTGCGGCCTGACTAAGCATTTGTAAGGAAAACAAACCACATTTATTACGAACTCCTGCCAAAACAACGGGCGGCCGGCGGCGAATACGCAAGGAAAATTAAACAACTATGTGAAACTTCAATAGGTACTTACCTAGAAACGTAGGAACCTTGGCAGACCATTTTGCCAGACTTAGTTTTGTGTAGTTCGTACATTGTTAGTGTACTTGGTAAAGTATGACGTATTTAGCTCGTATGGTGATATAAATGGTTAATTTTGTACTTTACAAATTATAATCAGGCCTGGTACGGAACGAATGAAAACACACTGAAAACTCTTGCTGAAGATGGAATTAGCTATTCAAATTATTTATTGACTTTACAATAACTCACTCCATTTCATTTGGTGACCAAAATGTGACAAAAAAACAAACTTTTTTCTGCCTAATGAGGATTTCTAAAAAATGCTTGAATGTGAGACTATCTCTTCACCCTCTTACTTATTCATAAAAACTTAAACAGCATCAACATCACAATAAGTTTTGTAGAGCTTTGTCACTTACTCGCAAATGGCGGCAGCAACAAGAATGAAAGGGTCAGAGCGATACAAAACAGTTTTTTTTAATCATTGCGTACTAAAGTAAAAAGATAACCCTAAACCCATAATTACACCTCAAAATCTTAATAAGAGAATAATTATCATGAATAGGCCTACCTTCGTAAGAAATAATTCAAATTTTTCTATTCACATCGCATGGCGTCCGGGAGTCCTATTCACAATTACAATGCATAATCCGAACCGCTGGCTCCGTTTTCATTTATCAAGCCTGTCACTTGAAAATTTACGCATCTTTGCAAGTTTCAAGAATTATTAGGTAGGACATTACATAATTATTCAGGTAATAAAAATACTTTAAAAGAAGTTTTTAAGTAGCTTTTTAAAATTGTAGAGGCCGTGGATTACGAGTGAAGTGGTATTCAGTAACGTTCATTAAAGGCTAAAAGCTAATTTTATGACCTATAGACCTGTTTACTCTTCATTGTACCAATCCCCCAATCGGAATACATTTTCTCTTATAATTACTACAATTAATTATTCATCTAGCTACAAGTACATAATAGTGGATAATAATATTAGTTCGTTTTTTTTTTGAATGTTCTAAGTGATGCTGCTTCCGACAAAATGCATAATGGATCAGTTAATTGTTCAAATGAAGAGAGAGGATTTGAAATGAAAAACTAGTGGATATCTTCTAATACCGATTAACTCGCGAATGATAATGGTGTTCGAAATGTACCTAATTAGCCACACTCTAACCGCTACCATTGTGCGGTGGGCACGCTTGCCTACTATTGTAAAATTGTCAAAAATTTAAAAGCTCAGCGGTAAATTTGAAAAATGAGATGAAGCGTTAAAAGAAACTGTTAACGGCAAACACGAGCCTCACAGCTGATTAGCTACGCGAGCTCCAGCTATCAATCAATAAGAGTTCGGAAGAATGATTAATGAGTTAGGTTTACAAACAACCATACTTCCTCAAGTTGTGATGTAGGTGGAAAGGAATTGTTGATGTTCAACATCAAATGAACCACCTGCCGCTTTGAAGTGTGGACGGCATTAACTGTTTGACAGCCTCAGGCTTTGTTTCCCAAATTTATCTTTGACGCTTTTTGTTTTCAGGCTATTCTTCGGAACAACAATTGTGTTTTGAATTCATGTTATTTAGAAGGAAACTTTTTTTTCCGCGTGATGAGTTTTGGGTTTCAGTTGATTGTTAAAAAAGTTACATTATTGTTTTATTCAAACCATGGTGCCGGATCAAGTAGGTGAAACGTCCTGTTGGTGGTGAATATTTATGGATATTTTCATATGAAAATTTCGGAAAAATCGGAAAGTGCAGCTGGCATGATTCTCTGATTTAAATGCAAAGCCTTGGAATGGGATCGCGGCGGCGGCCCGGTCATTTATTGGTTCCAACTCTATTGTTTATACGATAAATCCCGTTCAGATACGTTTTCATATTATTTGAACGTTTGCATAGTCAATTTCTACAAAATATTGTTTTGTTGATAGTTTAAAAAACATTACCTCTAGATGTCTCTTCCTTCAATCTTTTTCTCTACTATCTTAGGAAGGGCAAATAATATTGTTCATTTCTCGGTTTTGCCCAGTTTCTTGCCTATTGTCGTAGTAGGTACTAACGCTTCTGGGGTTTTATGATCTTTTTCACCACCGTCTTTGGTCCAGCCCACAGTTCTGGCTTCCGTGCACGAACAATGCGCTTTAAGTTTTAGTTTTTACTTCTGCTAAAGTAAAGTTAGCTGGCTACACATTTTGAGATGTTAGCCACTGTAGTGATTACACTTCTATTCGAACTTAACTTAATATTTTTTCATGACTCGTTTTTTGTTTATAGACATTCGTTTTTCAACATTTTGATTGCCTTACTACCTTATTAGGCCTAGCGAAGAGAAGAACCAATAAAACTTCCATAAAACTTAGAACCAATAAAACTTCCATTAAAAAACTCCATGCCATAACTCATGGATAATACCTCAGTATGAAGTTCGATGATTTAAGTTTCCGGAAAAACAATCACGTCAAAAAACGAATTGAGATCTCAGGAATTTCTAAGATGGGATACGAAAAGATCCTTTCGAATGATTTTGGGTTTAAATGAATTAAGGTTATTGAAGTATTTCAATATTATGTCTCGGAAGTAAACCATGTTAGAAAATGGTATGAAGTTCAAAGCGACATAGAGTACCGAAGTCTCAGACACCTGAGACGGGATCCCAAGATTGAGTTCGGTTTATTAACCGGCCCTCAGCGCGGTGGGGCTACAAATGCATCTGTCAGTGGGCCGCGCTCAGGTGACATAATTCAATTAGATTGCCGGCCGTTTGTTACTGCTGAGTGGACAGTGAACTATGCGCTTCCACGGCTGATGCACGTAGCTAATTACTGCCTTTATCTAGGTAACAAGGCGATTTAATATTATCAGAGACCCACGCGCTGTGAGCTGTAAAAAGGAAATTGTAACCCTTCTTCATGAGAATAAAAATCTTAAAACTAACTGGAACGTCTGATTAGAACTTTAGTATTGTAAAAAATTAAAACTGCTAAAGACTAAGAATGGGTCCCGAGTGAAATAATTTTTCTTAAGTTATGTGCAATTGGGTATGCCGACTTTCTTGTTTTAGGGTTTTTATTTAATATATCCTATACCAAAAACGTATGTTTCGTTTAGCGAATATCTTCATTGACACAAGTTACTGAAAATTGCTTATCTATGCTGAAGTCAAAGAGTCGTTTGCGTTACTCTAATTAAAGTCCTAACTTTACCAAAATAAATTGAAGTAACGCAAACTTGCATTCAATTATGAAAAGTTTCATTACGAGTACATGCACTAATTGAAATATCTATAGGTATCGCAATTGAAATCCCAACAATAATACCTTACTTGTTGATGTATTTACGCTGAAACCACAAAGCTCTGATTGTAATTCGAACTGTAAGTACTTTCAAAAGCTCTGCAAATCAATTAGTGGACAACAAATGAAAAAGTGGTGAAACTGATTTACAATTCCTATCAAGTATTAAATCCAAATCATGAATAAAGTAATTGACGGTTGGTACATAATGTGTTGTGATTAACATTTTAAATATCCCGTAATGGCGGAGGGCCGTGACGCACATTGTAATTAAAGGTGAAAATCCAGATGAGAGAGGCGGGAATTCGCTTTATAACTCGCCGAAACAACCCTTAACAATTAATATTTCATCCGAGGTAGATCGGATCTTTCGTCTTTTTCAATGAGTGATTAGTAAAATAAGAAAGATAACCGTAAATCTCATCATTATCATAATCATTAGCCTAAACTTTTCATGGTGTTTGGTATTGGGTATTGGTACTAAATATATAAATGAATTAATTGGTCCATTGTTAGACATAGGCCTTCCTTTAATGATTGTCATTGCACCCTATCCGCATATCGATAAATCTTTTAAACAGCCTTTTGTAGATCGTCTTCACGCTACTACTCTTGCTGAGACGTCTCGAGAAGGCGCGTACGCGTACATTAATTCTACAACTAAAGCTTTGGTGTGCAAAAACCTGGCACTTTATTGATAAAGTAGTGGTCCAAATATAGTAAGGCGAAGTTAGGGTTTGATCTAATTGTTTCGTGTACCGAAAGATTTGGCCGAAAACAAGGCTTCCAACGCCCGGGGCATGTATAATTAAGAAAAATTGCACCCGCCTTTGCATAGAAAAATGTGAAGACTGAAAGGCTTTAAGTTTGTTGTGTTTTCCCGGTTTATTTGTTTTCTTTTCAATCTGTAAATGAATGGTTTTTCATTTTTTTTCTTTTTTAAAGATACAATTAAATGATATTCGTACAACTAAGTATTTATTTCGTAACGTAACGTTTTATTCTCAGTTAATCCGAATCTAGACAACATAAAGTATTCAAGTATTTTAGAGGTTACCAGAAAGTAATCCCCTCTTAAATTTCAATAGAAGTCAAAAGCCGCTTAAAGTAAAATTGGAACGATAAAATGGGCATTAAATTGTTACACAAATGTTTTATTTTCTACGATTTTTATTTCTAAATGTATTTTCGATAAGACTTCCAAAAAGGGGGTTTACAATGTGTTCTAATCTTTTTTTGAAGACTAAAACACAATATTTAAGATAATTAATAGTTGAATTATTGCTCCACCATACCAATCTAGAGAGGCAGTGTAGTGCACACCCAATACTGCTACTAAAGTAGGCGGGTGAATGGGAAGTCCACTCACCGCACTGCCACATCACACCAAAGTTCTCTTGTCTTTTCGTCATTTTCCCCTTCCACTAACTACTATAAAACGACCCCAGTCACAACAAAACCCCTACGCCACTAGAACTCGTAGGGGGAGCGGTCAATAGCCTGTTAAGTGTTCATAACCCAATATGTTTGCGTCACGAGTACACAAGACCTTTATGATTTCGCGTCTTCATATGAAAGTTCGTCTACAACTAAAGCCCTTGTTTCGTCTTTATTGGCGGTCTTTACCCTATAGCCTCCGAAGTTAGGCGATTAAGCCTCGTCGTCGACCTAAACTTGCCCGCGACTTGCATTAGCCGACAAAATGGCTTAATTTGCTCTTTCGGAATATTCATATATGCGCATTAAAATCCTCGTTATGCGTCTAGGGATGTTGAAGATAACGAAATTTGGCTCCAAGTATACGCTTAATGTTCAAACTAAGAAGAGTCAGTTTTTCTACTTCATTAAAATTGAATATTATTTGCGTTTTCGCTGAGCTCCTGGGGGTCCATTCCGTACTCTTTTACGTAGTAAGTGCTAAAGCGGCGTTCTATGATCCTGCTTTTTCCAACCACCGTTTTTTCTTATATGTTCCTGATTCTTCATAAATATTTTTCAGTTCACCCTAATCTTGATGAAAAATGCTCGATAGTCGATAGACTATCAGTTCAAGTAATGATCGTAAAGACTCAAGGCTTTTAGCCCCTAATTTAGAACTCACTAGTCTTTTTAGAAGCGGATTCATATCATAAAATTATATTTTTCACAAATAGGTCTTGAGCCTTTTTTAGCCCAGGCTTTTTTTAATAGCTCAAGTTTAGGAACTACTCAGCTTTTTTCCCTTGGTAATAGAAAACTGTGATAGTTTTGCCTTTCAGGGCCAACTCACGTACCACAACCACAACCACACCATATTCGCGTGTCCGCGTGTCACTGGTGGTTGCGATGTCGTTGTGATTTGTTCGTTACGAATCAAGTGGTCGATAATGACTGCAAAATGTGGTACGCGACGTGTGAATTGTCCTATTCATTTTCCAAACAAGATATACGCCCAACTACTTGTTGTGGTTGTGGTGTGGTTGTGGTCGTGGCGTGGTTGTGGTACGTGTGGGTCGGCACTTAGCCATTTCAATTGTGAAGCGTCGACTTTTAAACAATGCCTAATAAACGAAATATCCGTTTGATATCCCTTTTTGCACGATCCTGTGATGTATCTTCTAGTCGATATTTATGTAGGTAATAGTTGTACTCTATTCTTTTCCATTGTAAGCAATTGTATATTTGAGTCAAAACATTTGTGCACACATTTTTGTGGAGTTATAACGTACCATTGTAGTGTGTATGCTCTGTTTGTTTTATTATGTTTTTTGTTATAATTTTGTTTTGTGTACCAAATAAATAAATAAATGCGAATTCGCTCTTGCGATCCCCGTTCCAACCCTAACATAGCAAAGCGTTTGTATTCCTAACAGTGTAAATAGCAACCGATCCAAACGGCAATTAGTATGCATTAATTGACTTTTCGATACTGAATTATCGCGTCTGTTGAAATTAGACAACAAACACCCATCCCGACAGACCGCAAACTAAATTGTGGTTTGGAGTGGCCATGATGCGGCTCAAACACAACGCACAGATACAGGGTCGACCTAGATAACTTAGATAACAAATAACATCTAAAACCAGTAAGTATATGAGCGGGTTTCCTATTTAAGATAGAATGCCCTTCTGCTTGAATATAAAATAATCGAACACCATTCCCTTAGGAATCGAAATCGAAAGATCAATTCATCAAAATCTTGAATGGGCGCAGATATGCACCTACTTGCAGCTAGGTGCCCGTGGCGCAGTTGTGTCAGTGATCGGCGACGATCGCTGTGGTGAAGCAACACACGCCGGGTCGGAAATGGGTGACTACCCCGACCGAAATTTAGTGATGTGTATTTCGGGCATCTCCGTGCTTCAGAAGGCACGATAAGCAATTAGTCCCGGTTGACGTCGCTAGATGTCAGTCGTTAAGCCTAGTCAGAGGCCTTAGGGCGGCTTGATAACATCCGATATTAAGCTTGCTCACTAACCTTACACCCCTCCAACAATCCGCACTGAGCCCGGGTGTTGGAGTATGGCTTTTTCTACCTCATAGTTGAGGTGAGGCCTGCGCCCAGCAGTGGGACGTATATGAGCCGTATTTGTTTTGTTGTTGATGCAGCACTTATGCCCCGCAGCAAAGAAAATATAGTGTGCCCCTAAAATTTGAGTAACTTCCTACGTCTCTCTATCCTTGTCACTAGTACTGAAGGTTTGAAAATATTTTCGTTGGTAAGGGTGGGGGTCATAACAAATATTGTTTGTATTTGATTAGAACCTTCAAAAACCCTCTGAATTATTTCGAATATCATACCTCGGGGCCCTGAGCTTGAGAACCCCGGGGTATTACCTTGCCTGACGATAGCTACGCCACTGAGTAGACTCACATTTTACGTAAATGTTATAAGTATTTAGCGTTTTGTTCATTTACTTGAGGTTGCAAAATGAAAGGACAGTGATAAATTGATAAACTGTAAATTATCTGTATGAATAAAGAGTCATTGATTTGGTGTCCACATTTCACACTTACTAATAACTCAAGTAGGTATCACCTATGTATTGAATAAATTTACCGAATATTCCGAGAAATCCTCGGGGCAAAATGCTTTTCGTTCGACAAACGGTAAGCGTCGACCAAATCCGGTCCCTCTGTCCTCAAAGTAGGTGTTTTCTAATTATTTACAAAGGAATTGTTTGAGTAACATAATGCATAGGTATTTCACGTTAATTCATTAGTTTAACGAACATTTATGTAGACCGCAATCTAAGTTGTGGTTTGAATGGACACAATGCGGCACAAACTTTACCACAACCACGCGTGTGACATGACATTATACTGCTATAGTCCGTTCACGTTAAGAATGCAGTAATTTTTTAAATTAATTCTGTCGCACAAAAAAAAACTCCGATCCACAACCTTAGCGATCGAAAGTATGCGTTCGACTGGTCACTGTGGACTTGACTTTCTAATTGACATAGGAACGATTTGATTGGTAAGGAGGCGTCTTAGATCGAAGGACAAGTATGAAAGAAGACTGGCGAAGTTCCTTGAGTTTGAGCCCCAACTATAATAGGCCTCCTTCATGAACGAAATTAACCAAGATTTATACATCTAAACACTGCTATCGAAATGATACTAAAATTACCCTCTAAAAGTTAGGAATATAGAGATATAAAAATATATTTATATGGTTATAATAACATCAGGTTATAAAGAGTTTTTCATTAATTTCTGTATCATGCATCAGAGCACTTTATGGCTTCAATCGTAAGTCCGAGAAACACGCGTAGTCCAAAGATAATTCACTGAAAAACACCACGAAATCTTTCAATCAACAACAACAACAAACAGACAATGCACTGACATGTCATGTCACAATGACATGATGTCTGATTTTGACGATTGACGCAATGTGACATTTAAACGTTCCGTTACTGGCATTTATTTAATTTTTTTTGCTGTTTGACTTGCCATTGAACCGTTTTGTTAAAATCTAGTCACTTGAAACATCGCAATCTAGTTAGAAATGCTTCAATAACAGTAAAATAAGAACAGCAAAACTACTCAAAACAATACATTCTAGATGAAGGTTCAGTTTAGAAAGAAAGTAAAATAACAATGATGCATGAAATCAAATCCCTACTTTACAAAATCCTATAAATTATGGATAGAAATCTACTAATACCATTTTAGAAAGTTATTATCAGTCTTATCAGTATTATCAGTCAACATTCGCCGTTCTTCTTTCGGTCAGGGTGGTCACCCATCCCATTTTCAACCAGGTGTGAGTTGCTTTACAACAGCGATCGTCGCCGACACGGACACCTCCAGACAATGTCATATATTGTTTTTATTCAACTGTCATAGTCCAGTAGTACCTACTTGCCAAAACGTTGTCTGTCGAGACAGCTACTCACAAATAATCGTCGCAAACATTACCTACATAAATTATTCAATATCAAGTTTGGCTCAAGCATAAATATTCTATTCTAACTATTCCTGTTGAATAGGAATAAGACCGTATAATTCCACCAGTCTTGTCGTTAAGCTCCAGGGATGGAGAGGCATAATGACTTATGTGTAAAATTCCACTTTCTGCATTGCGAATTAAAAATTTGCTTCAACTTTATCCATCGAAGTCAATTGCCACGTACAAATGCGTTCACATCAACCCTTACATGGAGACATCTTATAATGCTGGCATAAGACCCATTTTGCAATGGTTTTGTGAATGTTTGAATGCCTATGTACCCACTAACCAAATTCAGTCTAACAACGCGCTATGACGATGACCAGCAACCAGAAACTAATTGGCTTTTAGATATTAAATAGCCATAGGTGGAACTAAACATACTAAATGCGAGATTGCGCTCGCGTAATCACTACATACCTAGTATAAAACAAGGTCGCTGTCTCTGTCCGTATGTCCCTTTGTATGCTTAAATTTTTGAAACTACGCAACGGATTTTGATGCGTTTTTTTTAAATAAATAGAGTGATTCAAGAGGAAGTTTTATATGTATAATAACATCTTATTGCACCCGTGCGAAGCGAGGGCGGGTCGCTAGTGTACTAATAAAATGACAGCCTAGCAGTATTAAGAAGACTTATAGTCGAACTTTGAATTTGGTACATGAAAATTACAGGTATTTTCAGATATTTTTCAGAGCCTAAAGAACAGGGGACATTTTTGAAAGAAGAAAAGTTAACCAAGCTTGTATTCATACGTATTACGTAGTACAGTTGAACAAATGTGAACTGAGGCCATGACTTTGTAGCCAGAATGCCAAACGACCCTAGTTATCAACCATTGAAAAATATTATTCTATTCAATAATATTACAATAAAATAGATTTGATAGCTTATGTCAGTACTGATTAATGTCAGTACTGAAAAATTGTTCTGTGAACAAGACAGTACGATTATTTTTTAGCACAAGTAACCTTTCCTCTTATTTTTATTATACAATCATTGATTCTATTACAATTTATAATAAGTCGTTTACGGTGCCACGATCTCATTCAATTAGAACGCAAAATAAAAACTTATTCATGTCTTTGTAGCAATTTAGAAATTACTTACATTGAAATGTTACGATCAAGTTAAAAGCCAGCAATATTCCCGTAACAAAATTGTGTCTCTGAACTCGATACACGCAATTTAGGTACAGGGAATTACATTTAGAGATTAAATTTAAGCGTCACTAGTATTTAGGGCTTTCAAACTGTGGTGAACTCACCATACGATAGAGGTATAATTAATTGAGCACATTGAACATAGGCGAGCGTTTTGAACTCTGTCATTGTTCTCAACAAGTTTTCATGATTTTAGGGCAAAAATCGCTTTAATTTAAAAAAAAACTCAGCCTAGCAGCGAAGCGAAACATTTACTTGATCTTGATTCTTACAAAATTGACATTCTGTCCCACATAACCTGTCATTTTAGAATTTAAGTGTAGTTATAGGTATGACGTCAGAAGATGAATAGTAGATTCTTCAGGGAAATCTGTAATTCTCTGTCATTTTACTGTACCTATTAGTAGGTAGAAGTTGGAGTATACCTACTACCTTTGGCTACATAGTCGCTTTGCCAATTGCCACTTTTCTTTAAACCGTGCCATAGCGGAAACAGAGCTGTTAGTTAGATATACATGGTATACATACAAGTGGGTGTGGTTTAAGCTTAATCCTTAACTATTAGGAATATTAGAAAATATCTCAAATGCGTCTTGACATTGATTTTGACAAAAACTAAAAATGTGTAGGTACCAAGATTTTGAAGGAACCTTTTTCTCTAGCAAGTGATCGTATCTGCTACTATGAAAAGTCTCGTGGTGTCGCTTTTTTTTAATTCCTCATAGTTTAAAAATTGCCCTACCTTGCTACTTGCAAAATTCGCTCTATATGGAAAAATTTCATGTTCATTAAGATTTCAAACCTTATGCCTGGAAAATACAAATGTCAGAGAAAACAAAGAATTAAATATACTTAGATAGCTTTTTGTGATGAATGATGGTGCGCATCTGCCTGTAAAAATAACTAAATCTAGTTCTATCTATCTATCTAGTTCGAGACATAACGCACAACGTCCCAATATTTACGGCCAGTGCGAGTTTCAATACTACCTGACATAAGGTTGGCTTTCCACAGCAACGGAGAGCGTGGAAAAATCAACCAATCAGAGAGTGATCAGCCTGCAGCTGTGGGGCAAATAAAAAAACAGTGGTTTTTTTTGCTGCTTCGCTTTGCCTTTATGCAAGGTCTGGGTGAGAAGAATTTTAGAATAGCCATAGGAAATTGAAAATAAGTTAGGCTTTTTATTCGATGTCTAACAAAATATTTTCTTTTATTTAATTTTATTGTGGAAATACATTGTTAAAACTAGCAAAAAATAAACAAGTCAAATAAAATTGACGTACGGAATTCTTTGCTTATTTTTTCTGACCTGTTGGCGCAAGGAGTAAAGGCCGTTTATAGGGTTGACATTCGTGGGTTTATTTTCAAAGGGGTTTGAAACTCGCTTCTGCCATGCTGCCACACAAACGTACTAAGTAGGCTACGTTCTTGTATTTATCGTTAGCTAAACCACCGATTAGACATACTTAATTACTATCATGTAAAAGTGGAAGCTTAAGATGCGCATCATACTGTCACACATTTTTAGGCAGACAAAAGTTATTGTAATTAGCATTCCCCTTGTAACAATTTGTAATTATCAATAATGCTAACTTATTTATCATTAAAATTATTCATAAACTCCAATTGAGAATGAGCACTGAAATGAAATAAAATCTCCAATCTAAACTTTACCAAACGAGAGCAAAGCTTTCGTAAACATGGTTAAGCTGCTGAATACCTCTCATTAAGTACTCGGAATGTTCTTTAATTGCAATTTATTGCTTAGAAACTTACAAGACGATCGTTAGTCAGTAAAATCTTTGTAACTTTTAATCTACGCAATCAACCAGTTTATACGAATTTTGAATAAAACAGAAATGCAATGGAAAACTTTTTGCAACATTCGCAACTCCGAATCTGTCTCCGAGCTTTTGATTTTCTTAATTATCTCCAATCAAAAAGACTGAACAAAATTTGAGAAGCAAATAATAATTTATTTGAAGTTGAAAAATCCGGGAAAGCCTGTAACTGAATGGATTGTGTGGTTTGGCAGACATAAAGGAGATTCAGAAATGTTTTGTTACTTAATATTTCTGTGTCCGGAAAAAAACATCAATTTTCAACTCTGTAAAATCTTCATGCTAAGTGAATATTTTTAAGTAAATAATTAGTCTACTTCACTGTTCCATTTCTCGGAAAACCTGACTTAAGTTTATACTCTTCATCACTGGCTTTGGCTTTTAACTTATTACCACACTTGAAAATTAAATGGGGTCTGTGGTGGGGTGGAACAGTTCCAGGACGAGAAAAAACGAAAGACGTTGTAAGTAACTAGGAACTCAGATGCGAATTAAAATTAAAAAGCCACTCGCACTTGATGTAGCTCGCATAATTGTGTTTACACGTCGCACAAGTATCTGCGAAGTGCCTAACTATTTTTGACGAACTAAGTACCTGTGTAGTTGTCCTTGAAATCCAGATATTGTCAGAGTATTTCCCATCTTATCGATACCTAGGCTATCGAGCAACAGCACTACCGAGTAATCTATGTTTTACGAGCTGAGCTGCGTCACACTAGTTTCCCATTCGGATTTTTTTCATTTCAGGTTTGACATTTAAACACCGAAAACACAGCATTTCCATCCAAATTGGCTGGTCCGTTAAGGCCACCGATGTATCTCATATGCAATTTGGAGAGCAGTCGCACGGTTTGAGACTAGAACTAGATTTTTTCCGGTAGTTCTATCACTTTGACCATTCTTACGATGCTTACACGAAACAATAAAAAAACCAGAGCTCAAGGAAAATAGAACGTTCCGCTTAAGGAACAAATAAACCAGTTGTCTCTGAGGCGCTGACTTGATGGGCCAGAGGGAAACCGCGATTATTTACACCAGACATGCGTTGAATTAGCCGCCGCTGGGAAAGTTAACCCATTTCCTTGAAAAACTCCCTTTGTAGCTACCGCCTGCCGTCACGTTTCCCGCTTTCCGGGAACTTTGAGGAATATTAGCAACATTTCCTCTCTGTAATTAGATTTGCAAATATTTTTGTTTGCACGGCCTTAATATATCTTTTATGCCTGTCCAGTCAGACAGGTCCTGCTGGGTTGTTTTATTAAGAAGTCGCTTTTGCGTTAACACGAGAACTTTCTGGCTGGTGACTGAGGAAAGTTCGGGAGACTTGTTTGTAAATTAGGTCCTGCTAGGAGGTTAATTAGAAAAACAGTTTGAAGTTGGAAAAATCAGCTAATTACGTCAGTAGAACTTGTTAAATAATAAACTAAAAGAATCAGAATCACAAATATCTTTATTTAAATAGACCTGTTACTGTGCTTTCAAATCGTCAAGAACTTAATCAAACAAACAAAAATACACTTAATATACTTAAATATTACAATAGAAATAATAAATAAATACAAACACAATGTGACTCAACCACTGGTGTCGGGAAGTTGTTTCTGTACTGAGAAGAACCGGCAAGAAACTCAGCAGTTACCCTTTTCAATATGTTTTCAATATAACTTCGAGTGCGGTCCGAATTCGGCTGGCCTGTTAATGGTCTCGGTAGCACAATGGTTAGTGCAGACGCCCGGTTAGCGAAAGACGCGAGTTCGATTTCCGCCTGATGCCAAGACCGAATATCTTTTTCTGTTTTTTTTATCTTTTTTTGCATGTTTTTAATTAATTGATTCTAACCTCTACTGTTGTGTCCCAGATTTCGATATATTTCATTCATATCTGTGACAAATAATACGTGCCAAGAATTTTGTGATACATATCGTCCTTTCTATATCACCAAACAGTTAAACTATCAACGATGTTACAGCTTTCACAGCGCAAGTAACCGGAGTTTCATGATAAAAGTTCCACAATATTTCATTTCAAGCTAACGTTTTATTCCGACTGCGTACTTCTATGTCACAATCTAGTATGTGCAGCAGGTAGCTTATTCACAACTTTTAAAGTTTCAAGTGTTTCACAGGAACCCGTTGGGATTTATGTGTTCCGTTTATTGCAACACTGCGGAAAAACCCGCTTGCAAGCCGACCCGCCGACCCACCGACGTGGCCGGACCACTTTCCGCGGTCCCGCCTACTGACTCACTGCAGGGTTGTAACCTATCACAAAAAAAACTAAGATGGCCAATATAACGTCACACCACGACGGGAGACCAAGAAGATCATAGCGCTACGAACAGTTTTACTTTGAAAGTTGCGTTTACATAAATCGCGTTCATACTAAATTTCATTTTAAAGAATAACGTGATGACGACACTACTAAACTAAAGCCTGCACAAGTTAGGAGGTCACATTAGGAGAAATGTCGCTTGGGACAACTATCCATGACTGCTTCAGAGTACTATACTACCACAAACTAGATAGGGAACAGGTTCAGACGGGTAACTTCCGTAGCAAAAAACTCGCCTTAGGATCCATAGAGATTTCCGCATGTAAAGATTTTGACAGCTTTTTTTGTTTTAATTGTTTTTTCATAATGCGGCAACGATGTTAACGTTATAAATCCACAAATATATACAAAAAGGTTTAACAAAAAAAAACCTTTTTGTATATATTTGTTGATTTATAACGGTACGGTATATTATAGGTAGGTACCTACCTAAATTCTGCTTGTTTTCTTTGGAAATATAAATTGGGTATAAATTAAACAATTTTCACTCAGTATGCCTTTTATTTCTTAATTTTGTTTAATATTTAGTAAATGCTTTACGCTGCATACAGGGCAAAATCGTCTTTTCCAATCTACAAACATCCGTACCTCGAGATTTTGGTTTATAATGTTGCACCAATTGAACACAGTTAATCGCAGAGTTAAATCAAAACACCTTTTGCAACTACACTTTTGTGTTGCTTACAACCCAAAGAATCATATGAATGCTGATGAATGCTTGGACTGAATTTGATGTTTCAACTCTTTTATTAAACCCTGTTGATGTGGGCTATTTTCCAAAACTTGATTGTCTTCTACAATTATGTTTCCAAACAATCTTACCGCATTTTCTGATGGGTAGGTAAGTTTATTTTCTTTTAAGCATTTATATTTTCTGAAAAAAATATTGTTGACACAATGAAATAAAAACGGGAACCCGTCACTTGTCCGAAATTTACTACTCCGAATTTCATTTGACTGAAAACTATTGACCAACATTTCATTTGCCAGATGTATTGTTTGACATATTTTTAACTCGTCGAAGTATCTTTTGACATAAGTGTCGTTATACCGAACTACGTTAAACCGAATTTCAGAATAAACTTTTTACTATTGCCCGAAGTCTTTTTCCAACTTTTTTCATTTACCAGATGACTTATTTGGCATATGATCACTTTGCCTAAATCACATTTTACCGAATATTGCTAGGCCACAACTACTGTATGATAACGTTCAACGTCTCGCTAATGTTGATTTACAGTAATTTCAACATCAGGGCGAATCCGACTCAGTCAACCCCGACACCACGTGGTACTTGTTTTGCCCTACCCCAAGAGTGTTATTTAAAAGCGCGTAGGCATGAAGGGGCGAGGCGGCCCGCGGGCTGAGGAGCAGGTGGCTATGAGCGAGGCGCCGCGGCTGAGGCTGGCCGGCGAAGCCGGCCAACAAGCCGAAGCTGTGGTGCTGAGCGAAAGCCTTCTGCGACGACTAGCACGCGAGGAACCGCCGGAGCCCCGTAATGCCGGAGCCGTGACAGAATTCTTGTGTTTTCCTTAAACTTGCATGTTGAAGACTTGCATGCCGTTTCCCTTTTTTATTTTAAATTCAAAAATTCCTTGACTGCTTTTATGGTGCTTGCATTAAACCCGTAACTTTTTTATGATCGTTTGGTAAACTAAAAATATGGCAATCAAAACAGTGGTCTAATGATTGTTCTGGAAAACAATACTTCGGACAATTGTTATTTCGGCCAATCATCACTTCGGTCAAACGTTTTGTGGCCCAATGAAACGTCTGGCAAACGAAAAAAATCCAGTTGATAATTGGTCAACTGATACAGTGGCAGACGTCATTTCGGGAAAATGAAAAAATGCCGAACGAAAAAAAACGAAACGTTTTCGGGAAAATGAAATTCGGGAAAAGAAAATTCGGTCTTATGATAGGTAACCAATAAAAACCAACCTGACAATACTTGACACAAATGACAATCAACAAAAGCGTAACCTAGGTTACAAACCAAAGACAATCCTTAGACTAGAAACCTCATCATCCGCGGGAGGAGGGGAAGCTGCCATTTTCTATAAAATGCTATTATTTTTTAAAGGAAGAAAACCGGCCGTGTATACTACGCACGCTGAATGATGATCCCTATGACAGTTCGTTGGCGCTTAACATTGTACAGACGTCCTGTCACAACAAATCCTCTAGAGGTCCATTAAAAAATCGAAAAAATCATAATTGTGTACATTTGTAAATTATAAAGATGAATATTAAGAAAATATTACTTAATGTTCGTAAATAATGGAGAAAAGCTCAATGCAAATGTACATGGTACGTGCTGCAAAAGTTACGTCGTCCAGCTGTTATCGAATAAGAAGGGACACATCGAAAAACAAAATATCGATAATTTGTTGGAAAAATGTAACATGCTTTGAGTTTGTATATTATTTATATCAATCTTAATCTGATACAGGCTCAAGCGGATCTTCGAAATCTGAGTCTGCACTGCAGCTATCCGTGGCAAGACGTGACAGACTGAATTAAAAAAAACGGTTGGTCTGTAGCCTCCTTTTGAATATTTTTCCATGAAGCTGGCAATTATGAATGCTTTAAAATTCATATTTAAAAGAATTCTAAACTCTTTAAATTATGCAATTTGAATAGAAATTAAACTATAGCTAAATAAAATATAATAAGGCTGTTACTTTTGTCCATCTATGCCCGTAATCTTTTTTCCAAATAAATAAATATTGCTTATTATGTTGAATGACCTGGCTGGATGACTTGACATGTGCCTAAAAAAAGTATTTTATCGAAATTGTGTTTCGCATCACTATTACAACTGTCAGTTGAAACGTCATAGGGATCATCATTCGCCGTGCGAACTATAGCACTGTTAATTACTCGTACATCTCAACATCCTACATTAGAAAACCTCTCCACCTCTTTAACGATAGCTACCAATAACATTTTGACCCTAAACTGAGCACAGCTTGCGGTAGTCATAGACTGATAAACGTAAGTACTTAAATTCAAATTAATAAATACTTTAACATACCGACGGCCAGCCAAATAAAGGTTTCAGGATTTTTGCTAAATACAGACACAGAACAAACACAAATATTCGGATATCTTTCGTACATCGTGTTGTCGGTTTAGTGTCCTCGGTTCTAGTTGCCACTGGACTGCCACGTTTTTTTCCATAACACCCAGTAAAAAACGTAACATAAAACGTATGCTGGAGAGAAACGGCATGTTTTCAATAAAAACGATAGTTTTTAGCTTAAAAATGTTTTCATAAAAATTCGCAACGTGAACTAGGCGAATTTTGTAAATAGTTTACGAAAGCTATCAATGCTGGGTTTTATTTTATAACACTGAGTATCCCCTCCCCTAGGGATTAGCAATAGTTGATAACCCTACTGCCGAGCGGCGCAACGACGAGTCTAACTACCCTTAAGGGAATTGTTTCATAAAGATATTAATATAGCACGGCGTCACAAAGTTCGCTGCGGTTTTTAGTTCTTGGAATATTTAGGATCAGAGTATGGTGGAGAAGAAATCTTCATTCGTGTTTACCGTATTAAAGTGATGACTTTGTTTGTGTCAAATAAATTATTTTAAAGTCCCTTTTCCATACGTGATGTGACGTGGTTTTACTTATAACTTACTTACTCTCCTCAGCAACTAATATAAGGCGTAAGGCTCTTACCACGTTTTGGGCTCAAAATGGCTTGGCGAAGTGTGGGCTTCTAAATGTTTCGTTAACCACGGCGGCAACAAACGGCTTGTTTCTTACTACCCCGTTTGAGATAGAGTCCTGAGCGTATGTTACGTTTGCTGTGTTTTTTATTAAAAACAGTTTATCAAAAGTAATTTATTCGAACAATTTCATATGCTGTAAGATTACACTTTAGTTACCGTGTCTCTTCATTTATACTGTAGAGTTGTTGGGTTCATCAACGTTAAATACATCGTAATTTGTTACAAATTTCATAACTCCTTTCATTTCTCCACTTAATCTATTCTACCTTCCTTGTCTGAACATGATGTATTTAATATTATTAATTCCCTCTTTGTTCTATGGTGAATGATCCTCCTATTACACAATCCTCTTTACCAACAATTGCTAGTGACATTCAAACGTAGTTATTAGTTGATAAGACTACTTTGGCGCAACAACTTCCACGAACTTTCGTCAAACTTCGCATGAAGAGCCAATACAAACCAGCGTGTTTGTGTATAAGTTTCATGTATTTCATACTGGTTGGTCTAGTTGGCCAAAAATATTATTTAGACGCACTTCAAAAAAAAGTAACGGGCGCCTTTGTTGTTGTTTTTCTCGCACTCTACCATCAGACTCTTTATAATACATCATGGAATTGAACCAAAATGTCCTGATCTCAAAATTCTAGATTACAGCATTTGAACTTGACAACGGCGATCGACGGTAACCGCGCTCCCCAAACGTTTTATATTAAAAAAACAATGTCGAACAAAGTCCTAATTGGAAAGCGCCCTAACCGCTTCACCCCTCTGTTAGGCTGCTATGTAATAGAAAGATGTACTTAGGCCTATATTTACGGCGTCATTTGACAAATGCAGAACGATTACGTTGCACAATTCCTGCAAGCTGCATACAAGCGGAAAATGAAGAGAGAGTGTGCATGACTTGCGGTCTACGTTGACCACGCGTTTACTCTCAACGTAGCGTCGTAGTGTTAAGGATAGTCATTCCTTGAAAAATATCTCCATACAACTATGTAGCTTGGCGAGTGTTGAATGTTCTGTTATGTGATTTAAAAAAAATCTGAAACGTCCACCTAGCTAAGCATTAGCTCAATAATAGGTTGCATCACACTTTCAGTGTAAAATACTATCTCTATTTGCGATTCTAAGCACCATATTTTCACAGGCTAGATTCTGCTGAACTATAAATCGCGTAATTTATGTATTTAACAACTGTATATAAAAGTTTTTTTAAATATTTCATGGGACTAGGTATTTGGGTTTTTATTGTATTCTGAACGATGTGCAGTTTTCTCTGCTATCTTCATGTTCAATGAACAATGTCTGCAAAACCATGCCTGTGACTAGCGAATAAATAAATCGACCCTGAGGCCGCGTGTTGGAGTATGGCTCATATCACCTCATAGTTGTGATAAGGCTCCTGCCTAGTCGTAAAGGCTGCTGTTTAGTTTAGGTCTAAATATGTCTTGGAGGGGAAATTATTCTTACCTAAAAGAGGGTTGACAGGCCAAATGAGAAAAAAATATAGCACAGAAACAAAAAAGCAACTACAGCAAAAAATACTACTTGGATTAAATAACGTGGTACTACGTCACTTACTAGGTGTCTGAGCGATCGCTTTTGTCATAATAAATTTATCTGATAATGTGTAACTTGTTTTAGGTGCTAATATATTAAGAGAGATGATGAGAAAGAGACGTCAGAGATAGTTTCAGTCTGTAAAATATAGTAGACTTAATTTCCCTTCAATCCCTTATTGGGGTATTTAATCAAAAACGGATTTTTACTTTGTTTATGTGTGTATAACGAACCTTGAGTTTAGCTGATTTGGGGTAGGTATTATTTTAATATCCCAAAAATCTCACATAAATTCCTTAAAAAATGCCTGAGAAACTTTAGCAAAGTTGTGTGTTTGCGTTACGTTAGCTGTCCCAACAACAAAGCTCACAAGTACAGATGCGTTATCAACAACCTTTTCAAAACCATTGCAAAATGGTTTTTATGTCCGCAGCAACTTGTAAAGGTTGATGAGAAAGCTTCTGTACAAATAAGGGCTCTATCAGTTTTACTGGTGTTACGACATATTATCAACAGAAAGTTGTTGAATAATAATGATTTCAGAATTAGGCCCGCTTGTTGTACTAATTCGTCTTCAAAGATTCAATTAAAAACAAATAATTAAATACTCATAAATATGATTGACGTTTGAAAATTTAAGAGAAAATTGAGCAAAAGTTTTAGATCTCTTCAAAGGTTATTTTATCTTTAGAATTATAGCACTTTTACTTCCTCACAGCGAGACCTGTTGAAATCGAAGTGGGCTATAACTTGACAGGTTAGGTAGGCAGTTTGTGAAAGTTCGCTTTTTTAGAGGATTAAAATCTCTCCCTTCAAATTCGTTGGAATTGGAGCACGGCCGTAATAATTGATTGGATTATACCTTTCACGGACGGCCGCGCTACGTGATCTCCGTCCATGATTGGTGCGCGGACGAATTTATTTACTAACTGTGACAATAAAACGTGTTATCTACGTCATACAAATTCATCGGGCCCGCGCTGCGCCATGAATAAAATATATTTTTAGTTTAAAGTTTTCAGTGCGTGCGCCGTAATCCGACGGTGATGGGACTTTGTTATTGCGTTGCAGCCAAGGGCTTGATATAGCATTCCCTGAGGGATACGAACGAAATCGAAATTTTAATTTTTGAAATGCTCTGTCGTGACGAAAAATGGATTATTGTTGAACATTTTTGTTCTAAATAAAAATACACAGATATTTCTTGAATACAGGTTATCTAGTGTTAATTAATTATTATTATTATTACTGAACCAAGTAATTTTTATTCTTCTTAGCACTGCCTGCCTATCCATCTGAGCCGCCTTACGTTAAGTTTCGTTCATCCTGTATTATATAGAACTTAGATACTTTAAAGTATATAAAACAAATAAATAATATCACTGGACATTATTCCACACAGCGCCATCTAGCCCAAACTAAGCAACAAAGTGCTTGTGTTATGGGATACTAGTGACATTAAACAATTTTCCCTGCTTGTAGACACTTATACCTTTTTTAACCGCTGCTAATTTCCTCATTCACCAGAAATGAATCACAATCAAATTGTTACATGATAAAATCATTAGAAAATCTTTTAAGTGCCCACTCGACCGCAAAGTCAATTTAGCTGCCTTCCCTGCTGGAGCCATGTGAGAAGGGTTGGACCAAGAATAGCGAAGGGTTAAGAGCAAGAATAGCAAATGTTGCTTACATCATTGAAGGCAAACATCGACTTTGACGCGGGTAGACGTCTGTAGACAGGCTTTCTTTCTGGTTTGACTGGGATTTAGGAACGCAGAACAAGTGGAAGCTAATAAATAATTATTGGGTAACCGAAAAAGCTTACAGTGACATTAGGTAAAGGAATTTATTGATATGTTTTATCATCTAGATTCAAAGCTCTTTTTCGAAAGCTACAGCTTTTTGGCTGTCAATATATGCCTAATTTGTAATGTGCGTCGTTGGACTCGTGTGGGCCCGAGTTCACCGGAACGCCTAAGTACCTTATGTTCATTGTAAAATTTGCGGCTCCCCTCCGGTGATGACAAACACCAATGAAAAATCCAAGCAACCCGAGTAACGGCGGTAGGCTCGTTCTTAACACGTTGTGCTGGGCTCTGGAGTTTGTAAGTGCTCTACTTATAACGCCAGTAATCAGTTTAGACAGAATACTGCCAGTGGTTACTGCTATCACCGCCTTTGACCTAAGACCCGAAGGTGGTAAATATTTTATAGATAGATAGATAAACACTTTATTGCACACAAAATAACACATTTGTAAGGAATACATATTCTCATAAATGTACAATTTAGGCGGTCTTATTGCTAGAAGCAATCTCTCCCAGACAACCTACAGGCAGAGTCAGAGGCAGAGGCAGAGAGAGAGAGGTTATAATTATAATCTGTGGTCTCTACTACAGATTATAAAATATTAATTTTATGAACTTTAAAAACGATTAACAGCTCTCTTTGATATAGTTTCACCTAAAAAAATAGCAATATTGGAGCAAAACTTGATAAACAAAAAAAATGCAGTGTGTTATCAGCCAGTAACAATGTTCCAAAGAGCCGTACGTGTGGGGACAATGTAAGTGCTCTAACAGCGCCCGTAATCGGTTTGGACAGAAAACTGCCAGTGGTAACTGCTATCACCGCTCTTGACCCGGGACGTACGGGGATTAGTTTCATGAACTTTTAAATTCTTCATAAAATAAAAATCTACAATGTATTTTATTCCTTACCTTAACTCTAACTTCTTAATCTTAATCTCCTTGATACAGTAGATAAATGAAATGAAGTCTCACTGCTGGGCAAAGTACTTTAAAGTAGAGTCTTCGCTCCAAAAGTAACCTATCACATTTTGAAGAGAACTAGGTTTCTACAAAATTCTATGTCTATTTTGTTATTTAAGTATTTCATAAAATCAATATGTTTATTTTTCAATATTTTTATACGTTTTTTTCCTACGTCTGTAAGTGCAACAGCTACTTATGTATTTTAAAACTTATGACGCCACGACATCAAACGAAATGAGGAAAATATAGTGTCAAGTTGCGTGTTGCTTCTCTAAATCTGAAAACCATGGTATTAAACAACATAATATACCATAAATCTCCTCCATTAAACAGGTGGGCATGCGACAATGTTCACGTTCGGTGTATTTCTGCTGAAACTCGTTCAGGAACGACAGTGTGCTTGTAAGAACGATGTTTCCGGACGGTCGGTTCCGATCTGTAGAGGGGCATTGTGAGTACTTACAGCACATAATCGGCTTGAACAGAATGAAACTGCCTGTCGCAACTACTACCTTCTAGCGTGCATTGCAGGTTTATAACCTGGACGGCTCAAGTCAGGGAAAATTACGTCTCACAATACAAAGCTCAGTGTATATAACTAGTAAAAATAGTAAGTTTTTACTTCAGGTACATTGAGTGTCTAATTATAAAAGCACTTCAGTTTGTCAAACACTGGCTTAGGTATTAGACAGTGTCTTCATCATTATATTATGACAACATCAACATAATTAAAGTGCCAGGGTTCGGAAGTGTTTATTGTTGACTCTGACTGTCTCATTAAAAAATGTATAGTTAAACCCCTAGTTAAAAAAGCACTGTTATTTATTGGTACACTAATACGCTTAAGAAAATTATCACGACCGGTGTAATACAGTTGAAATTCGTTCAGTAAACACAGTGTGCCTGTAAGTACAATGTTTCCAGACGGTCGCACTACTGGTCGGTTCCGATCTGTAGGGGTACCTTGTGAGTACTTACAGCACATAATCAGCTTGAACGGAATGAAACTGCCTGTCGCAACTACTACCTCCTAGCGTGCAATGCAGGATTATAACCTAAAAAGACGTCATTAGACGTTTCATATTATGATTCAGATATGAAACAGATCTGAATCACATTATGATCATAATATGATTCAGATCTGTTTCATATCTGAAACGGATATGTTTCAGATCCGTTTCATATCTGAAACATAATATGATTCAGATCTGTTTCATATCTGAATCAATTAATATGATTCACCTAATAAGTTGCCGTTTTAGAATAAAAAATGTTTCATTCATGATTCAGATATGTAACATCAAATGTCGCTTTTTTGGCCCCCCTGGACGGCTCAAGTTTGGGAAAATTACGTCCCACAATACAGGCCAGAGCGTGGTAAGAAATCGTGTTTTTTTGGTGTATGATTTTGGACGACCAATTTGAAATAGAAATTGCTGCATATCAGAACATCAGCCTTATATAGGTATTCAAGGTTTACCCTACAGCATTCGCACTACACCCTACACGCAAATCAAAATTAAGCAGCTCTTAGAAGTGGGTATAGCTGTCACATTGTTCTATATATATGAAGGAATATGAAGGCTTAACGTGCTCAACTGTGAATTTCGGGGGAAAGGTCGCCATTATTGTGTAACACAACAAAAAAGCACCTTACATAGGTACTTATTTCGAAAACGGTGAAAATTGTTTACAGAATGCGCTGGGGTAAGATCACAATAATATTTCGCCTAATTGTTTGTGGGTCGTCTCGCAAAGCTTTGAGGCTGATTCAATTACGTCACGTCGAACTTGTAGTGATAACGATATCATTGCTCCCAGACAATGGCGTGATAATATTGGTAATTATTCTGCTCTCCCTTGGGGTTGCTGTTACGGCTGCTATTCGCTTTGTACTCCCAAGATGGATGGTAAGTAATAAATTGTTTCTTCAATTTCTGGCTGATTGCGAGTTCCGTCTCTAGCTAGCCCAAGGGTAAAAGCCTAGTTAGGTATTTACACTTTAAATGATTAGTTTTGAAAATATTCATTAGGTAACTATTAGAAAAACAGACTCTAGTTCAGACGCAAGTCTAGAGTAATTTGACTAAAATGCTGCTAAGCCTCCGTATGTGTACAATACAAAATCTAAACGGTGGTATCTCACAGTTCCTTTCTAAGGCCAAGCGCATCAGCAGCCCCAACACTGCAGTTAGATAAACACATGGTGATAATATTAAGGCGGACTGAACCATTAAGTATTCCTAGTAAGTATCATTACAAAAAAATGTTTTTAATAACATTTTAGCATTTCATAATTCTTTATTTTCGTTTCAATTGATTTCACAGCAAAGCTACATCTCGTTTTTGGGTTTACAATAATGTTGACTATATTGGTCTAGATCTGTACGGCCAATACTTTGATAATTTCGGCATTTAGTTAGCAACCCAAGTATTCTAGTTTTGCACTTGACCTGTTTTGGTTATTTAATACTCGTAAATACTGCATGGAATGAAATGCATACATTTGTAAATTAAATTGCGATGTTGATTTACGCTATTAAGTATTTCATCGAAAGCACATTGTTGTAATGTAACTGACGTTAAATGAACCAGGAGGATATTTCAAAATGTGACGTGAAAGGGTGAAACATGAAACTATTATGTTAAAATAATTAATCATTTAATTTTGAGAACGATGTCGTAAATCAGAGGTCAGCTTGGTCAGAAGGTTGTGTTTGTCAACTTTTGTTTATTTTCCACATAATTATGCTAATGTCTTACAAAGACTTTACTATCTATGAACGATTGTGCATTTGCCACTCACGACGTGATAAGAGACAATCCAATTGAAATAGGATACAGATGTCTAACCAGCAGGAATATTTCACATTTTTAGGATTAAAAAAAATTATGTAATTATAAGGTATAAAACAAAGTTGCTTTCTCTCTCCCTCTGTCTCTAAATCTTTGAAATAACTAATTTGATGCGTTTTTTATATTAATTGAAGAGGAAAGTACAACAACATCCCATGGCACACGTGCGAAGCCGGGGTAAGTCACTTGTTATATTACACATATTTTTCAAAAGCAACAGAGTACAAAAGATTTTACGATTCACAGGTAAGTGAACTCAAACCTCAACATTTGCAAAGAGGTTCAAGAACCTGTTACCAGAAGATGTTTCTACTAAAACATTCCGCACAAAACAAGAGCCAATCAAAGGGGGTAAGAATCAATAGCTTTCAATCCACTTCAATTAACTTGTCTTCGATTGTAAACAAGGGGCCCACTCTTTGCATTTGGAATGGGAAGCAGCGATGAGCTACATTTTATTTGCTCGAAATAAGCAGTCAGTTAAGGGGCTGCGCTTTTTGTTAGCTGATCAATATTTCCCTTTAATATTTGACTCCAGCTTCCTTTTATACCTATTTGGCAAAAAAAAACAAGAAGAAAGAAGAACTATAAAGGTCAGAAGCGAAGGTTTAAGGATACGTGCAATGGTTATTTTTAGTAAACCATTTTAGGGTTTAAAAAAACCACCCGTACCCTGCAAAGGGTGACCCCTACCTATAATCTAATCAAGGGCATATTCATAAATAGGTGAATATTACGTAAATTATTACCTACTCACAGACCACATGTCTATTTGTGAAAAGGGATCGAACCCGCGACGAACCCACACAGGTTATAAGCACTTACTCACAGTTACTTAACATCTTGATACGAGTATAACCAAAACTAAAAGTTCCAGAAAACATTTCCAGAAAATTATATCTTTCGTCTTTGTATATTTTAGTTTATGTAATATAAAACTTTTAAAAACTTAGTTTTGGTTTTGTTCCGTTCGTAATTTTGAATAATAATCACTTTATCAGTGAGCAGGTACTTACCTTAAGGGGTGGTGCTAGTGAAGTGATGGAAATGAACTAATGAGGGTCTGGCACGTCTTGCCACTGAAGTGGCGTGATTCTTGGTGGAATACTAAGAGCTGCCAATCAGTGGAAGCTGTCTAGATCTTGGTGAGAACGTGATATTGCGCTGCTTCGCGCCATCGCGATGCAGGAGCCGTGAGGGCTGGAAATGAACAAGATAAAATAATGTTGGCAACCTCAGCTGTCCAATACAAAACAACATATTTATTTAAAAGATAACTTAAGTTTCTTATTAAAATACAGGGTTGAGTCCAATAATAACATAGTTTATACAAGTGACACGAGCTATTTTAGCTCGTGTAAACAAGTCGTTGATAGTATCGTAAATGTGTTGTATCGGAATTGTGCCAGAAAATGTAATGTCTCGAATAAGTCATACGTTATCCTATATTTACGTACACCTACTCTAGTCCACCACAGACAGAACAATTCATAATTCAAAATAATATGTGAAGTATGTACCTTCTCATCATCATTATCTACTCATTAAATGTTACTTACACTTAAATGTACCCGTACCTGGCTAACTTACTTATTTATTAATTCGTAGCTACACATAATGTCAATTACACTTGATCAAAATTTAGGGAAATAAAGGTACAGGGTGAGCTAATAGAAATTCCTCACAGCAGGCCAAGTTGGCAGAAAACAATTTCAAAAGTTAAGTTGGATTAGACAGCTGTGCACTTGCCGTGGTACTTAAATTAAATATTTAATAGTCATCGATCATATGTACGAAAGTCAAAACATAATAACATAAACGGCCTATATACGTCCCACTGCTGGGCATAGGCCTCTCCTCAACTATGAGGGGGAACACGCCATACTCCGGGCTCAGTACGGATTGTTGGAGGGGTGTAAGGTTAGTGAGCAACGTTAATGTCAGATCAAACAAAAAAAGTCAAAACAATAATACTTATTCATAACGTTAAAAAAACTGCGCAACTGCAAAGAACGAAAACCATTAAACATTTTATGAAGATTTGAAGGAGCATTTTCACAGGCGGCGCCATGAAAATCTGAATGGTCCTAAAAGTACATTTGAGGCAGGCAATTAAGCAAGTTATTCTTAACAAAGTCTGTTACTTCCGATATCACGATCTTGTTTCATCACAAAGGAGCACAACAGTAAATTATAATATCTGTTCGAAACTTTTGCGAAATTTTGAATCCTTTCATCGCAGTTGTTCGAAGTTTATTAAGACTTTCGCGTCTCTATTGTTGCGAAAATAAAATGTAATTTTATTACCAAGTGGGCTTCTAAGAAGCTAAAATATTTTTGTCAGTTTTTTGATGATTGGCAATTTTTTTGCTCTTATTGTCTTCGTTCGTATTCTCAAGCAAGACTATAAGCCTTCTCCATAGATTTCTAGACCTGCTGGTCTCAGCTCTAGAAAGTTCAGTGTTTTTTTTTATTTAAAACTTACGTTTATTTAGTGCCTACCCGAACGACATCCTCTTCCACCTATAGCACAAGTTCGGCTTCGTATAGAATGAGGCAGTTATTTAGGTAAACTTACATTTTTCCTCGAAAATTGATTACAATAAACTCAATGTATAGTTGATTTCCACCTCATAGTTGAGGTGAGGCCTGTGCCCAGCAGTGGGACGTATATAGGCCGTTTATGTATAGTTGATTATAATAGATGATAGTTGATGATATAATAGGGTGCTCTTCAATTTAGTGACAATTGAGGCGTAGCTTTAAAAGCTATATATTGCAGAAAAAATCTGAAAGAGTTTTACAAGTAGTGAAACACAAGAACAGTAAGTGAAATACGGAGGTTGGCGAGTGCTAATAATACTTAACAAAAAGTTCACTTAGATAATACTTAATAGGCAAGACTTTGGCCAGAATTAAAATATGATTCAAAATGGTCTCTACTATTATCTACTTAATTAAAATCTTCAATAAATAACAATTCCACAATTTCTCCATAGAAATGGCACAATAACTGTCGCGAGTCGTTCTAAATTATTTGCGGTCGCTGAAATATGTATTTCCGTGGAATTATATCTCCCCGCTTATGAAACTCTACAGGTTTGCGTATTCACCTACAACTTTCAGAACCGTTTATTTCGACAACTGAAACAAGCAACATAAATCTAGATTTACAGACATGCCTGCGAATGTTGTGCCTACAATACGAAATAACAGGTGGAGTATAATTGGACTTCGGACCCGTTTTGTCTTTGTGGGAATGCTTTGGGCTCTAGCTTGGAAACAGAGAATAATTGAACGTTATTTTAATATTATAAATGAAAATACGTTTATTGTTACATTATCAAGAATGAGCTATTTATACTTTAAAAATTGAAATAACAAACCACAGCATACACCAAAAAGGCATCCGCTCAGCATGGTATCTCGGTATGGACTACAACCCACACCACAGCGCCTAAATAGTGCGGAATAAAAAAAGGTAACCAGTGCTCAGTCCAGAGAAAAAAAAAGGATTAAAAACATACCTACAAGTGAATTACGACCCCGTTAGTAAATCAGAGCTTTATAAACTTTCGAAGCGTCGTTTGTTGAGAAATGTTTGTTGATGAAATGTTGAGAAAATATGTAGGTACAGTCAACAGCACATCAGGTTACCCCATTTCCGTTTTTTCTCTCGCTCTTGCCAAATGACATTTGTTCGCGATAGAGCAAGGAGGACTGACCGGAAATGGGTAGCGTGATGTGCCGGCCACCGTACATTCAGGTGTTCGTTATTAATTAGGTGAGAGGCCGCTGCTGCCCTCGCATTTATAACCATTCTATGTTACACATAATGAACATAAGCCGCTTTTCAAGCGTAAAACTTTGGCGAGATGATGGAAACTAAATATCATTATCAAAAATCGCGTTGCACAAACTTCTTTTCCTCCAGTGTCTTGAATCCGGACATGATAGGTAGTAAACGATAAGATCAGATATACTTTATTGCTCAAAAAAGTAACATGCATTACAAGAATTCTTAAAAATGAGATTTAGGCGACGTCATTGCTAAAAGCGATCACTTCCAGACAACTTTCAGGATTCACGATGTGCTTTGTTTGGGGTCTGATAACTTTGTGTGAAGATGTCCAAAGTAAGTAACTTAAATACATGAATACGCAAATCAATTAAAACCTTATTTTGGAGTAAATCAGAGCTTTATCAATTCTAAAAGCGTCCTTCGTTCCGAAATGTTAAGAAAGTACATCCAGGTGTTCGTAATTAATTAGGTGGTGAGCGGCCGCTGCAGCCCCTAGCATTAATCGCCTTGCGATGCTACACCTTTGAGGATATTAACAACCTCCATAAATTCTATAGATACGTATCTGTACAGCAGACAGCGTGCCTTGTAATAACCAAGCGACCGGCTACGGAACTTTGTAATGGATCATACGGACTCTGAACATTTTAGAACCAAAAAGCAGTTCTGATGAAAGTGTCGTCAGCAAAACAAATATAAAACGTATGTTTAAGGGACAATTTGTCAAATTTAGTCGTACGCTGAAACTTGTAGGTATGCTATTTTTCAACAACCTCCAGTTAAGGGGCCTTAGTAGGTGAAAACGGCAAAATGAACTGTTATCTATGAGCTATAATTGAAAATATTGAATGTTTTTCGCACTGAAAAACTTTGCTCGATAGAAAAAAATCCTGAATTTACCTCTAAAATATCATATAAATGTTCATTACAACCGCATTTTACGATAATAATTCGTATAAAATCACAAAAACGTAGGCATTCACCTTCTCGATTGCGTGACTGTTTTAGATTTAGAAAATACTAAATATTTTCATTCACTTTCTGATAAAAATGTGAATGGCGCTTACGATTTTTAGTTTCGAGCACGTTGATTCCATGCTAAACGCGGACAATCACCTCCTCCCCCACCCCCTTACCTCAGGCGCCAAGAGCTACGAAATCTGAATTTTCGCTGACCGCCTAACCCCTCTTAAATGACAAGTTTTTGTAGCGTGAAAAAGAAAAAAAAGCTGTTAATCCTAGAAAACTACACATTCTACGTCAGTGTATTCTACACAAATATATTTTTTTCTTAAATACATACTTTGTAGACACAGGGTATAGACAGGAAACACCCAGACCTACAAACAGACAATATCACAATGATTGTTCACGCATACGAATAATTGTAATGTGCGGGGATCAAGACGCGCCTTGGTGGAGTAGCTAACCTCTTAACCATTACAAAAAAGGGCCAAACCAAACCTCAAATTGATTATCTAGTTAATGTATAAATAGATAATCGATGGAACCAACCAAATTGCTATAAATTGTACTCTAAGCTTATTTAGCACATAACCAAAGCCTAAATCCCTTTCATTTAATGCAGCTTTTGCTCACAATTAACGCAGGATATTCTGTATTTAAACCAGTGCTCAGCCCTTTAGCATTTACACATCCAATTTTGAACGTCGGAAATCCAGAAATAAGGCGATTAAGCCAATAACGAACCATATGTGCCTTTATGGTGTATGCTGAGCACACATCGTTAATTACACCCAAGTGCCTAGCACTGCCTTGTTTACTCGCCATGATTCGTACGAGAATGAAACTCAAAGAATGAACCTTTGAAATGCGCCTGTAACTTTTTTAATCTGCGGTTAGGCTGTAAAAAGCTCCTTTTAAAGCTCTATCAAACTCGTAAGCCGGTCGATCGCTTTCTCCAGGAATCAGGACTAATGAAAGGCGATTATTCACCATTCGATCGTGAGCCGAACGTCGATGAGCTAAATTCTAACGAATAGAAAAGCGTACATCTCTTTGGTGAGGAATCTACTTATTGTTATGCGAAAAGTCGCCGGAGCTGGATGATGATGATAAAGCCAAAGCGATCTGTTGCAAATTGATGCTCTAGTGCCTGTGCCTAGGAAGGCCAATGATGATAGGTTAAGTGCGTTTTAAGTGGATATCATGTGTCCGTAAAAATTATGGCTGGATGTTTACCCTAAAACATCAATCAAAGTTAAGAAAGAAAATGTTATGCTGTGCCGTAAAATATGAGTAAAACTGAAAGTACCTACTTGTAAAGGGTTGCTCTACTTTGCGCGACGTTTTACCTCTTCTGTATCGCCTTCATACATAGTAATACTTACCCCATTTTAGAAAATCGACAAGCAGCGATAATTTTATGCAAACTGTCTAAAAAGTACCCCTATTTTAAATTTCCGTTATGCACTCACTGGTCAATATTTTTTCGATCATAAAACTCTTAGCAAAAAGCGTTACGTAAATAGTTGCTTTCACATTCTCCCCACTACGTTATTTTTGAATTATATTAAATGAAACAAGTTACTTAGCATGTGTACTTATACGGTTCTACGGTTAGCAATGCGTAATATTTCAGTTAAATCAGATCCATTCAAGATTAAAGTAAAATTCGTAGCATTGCAAATAATCGTAGTAAATGATCGTAGCACACAACATACCGACTCGCATATATATCGACACATACGCCGCACAGTGATCAATTGTTGGAATTTAGGATGACAAAAATATTTTAACCTGGAATTACAATGATCTAATACTGATTTACAAACTTAGAAACATCTTCGTTTGTTTTAATCCACGGCGCGCCGTGGGAAAGCGTCTGAACTCAACTAATCCGGGTAAAAATTAACTACCTATGTGGCGTACCGGCAACTCCGGCATCAGCTGCGAGACAAAAAGGCCATAACTTCGGTGCTTCATCTACGAAGCGAGTCATTTTCACGGAAAAGTAGTCAAAAGAAAAAGTTTCATGGCAAGCGAGCACTTTATCCGATTAATTTGTAAGGGGCTGGAAAGGGAACATGTCGACGTGTTTGGCGCATTCCGGGAAACGTGACTGGGTATGTTATCAACTTTATACTGTTCTACTGAAATAATATCATTGCTTTTCCCATTCTCCCCAAAAATGGCTAAAACTGTCCTAACTAGTTGTTTAAGCTGGTTTTCCACTATGCCAACTGTATTATTGCTGCTCTAGGAATTATGCGGGACTGGAAGCCTTTCAACAGACTTTTGTGAATTATTTTAGTGATAAAATCAGTATTTGATGGGTTTACCATTATTTCAGATTTTGGGAAGTAATAAATAGGTACGCACATATTTTTATTCTGTTCTTTTACAATATACTAAAACACAAAGTATCTTTGTAGCAAATTGTATTCGGTTTGGTGTTTGATATAATTAACCTTTGGAAAAGTCAGATGTCAGGATTTTAAAGTCTCTGCAAGGTTCATTGTTTTTTCGAATTAATGAAGAAAAGATATGGAATTTCCACTTCCTACCAGTACCATATTAGTTTAGGTAGGTAATAGGTATGTGTAATGTAATCTGCATGCTCACCTACTGACATTCAGATATTAATTATTAAAAACGAAAGAAGCAAAATCACTTGGATTCCCAAGCAACGGTTCCTTCCTTTTGAACAATACAAGTTTCATCTCATCTAATGAAGATAAGTAACTAACTCCATTTTCTTATGACCTCTAACGAGGTTCGCTGTTCCCGATACCTTTGTGTACTTTACCAATTGATTTCGTTGTACAGAACCCCGGTCATAGAGCGAAGTACCATTGACAAAGCTGGCATCGGTCGGTCTCGAAAGAGGTTTTTACGTACTGAGAACTTAAAAAGAGAAAGTTTTGGGCACCGACCGAGTTCCTTTTACAGTCGGCTGATGCTCCGTCAAAGGTACTTTGACTTTCGTAGCTCGCAGTTCGTAGTCTCGTAGCACATTTCATTACTTGCCAGTATTCGTTTAAGCTTTACATTGTATAGTAGTTTTAACTGTGGGAAGGTGTATTTGATTTTGCGTGATTGCGTAGATTTGAACTACATATTCGTTGTAAATATGTTATTGAGGTGTTCGTTGATTGACGTTTGTGAATTCGAGGAATAGCCAAGCAAATCTTCATGAAGTCTTCCTTACAAAACAAAATATTTGTGTAGTTTAAGTAACAAGGAGATATCTAATATAACTATGTGACTGACGTTTTTGACTTGAATAAGATTCTGTAATACAAGAATTATTTGTAGATCTCTGGGTAGGTATATAACAACTGTCCAATTTCGTGTGTTGGTTACTAGTTGTCTGAAACTGGTATGTTTCACTAGCTGGTATAAAAAGCGAATATAATAATAACACTCACCGTCTTACTTTGGCTTATTTCGTCGTCATATTATTTGTAAACGATATAATTTCGGTGACGGAGACGGCGGAGATAATTGTGGCTATGGATCGGTAACGGATGGTCCCATTTTTTTTTAATGACTACTGTTGTGTTGCCTCAGGTGGCCTTGACAGCGACATGAGTTCTCGCCTTGGCGTGGCGAGGGGGCTTATTACCAGTGGTAGAGTGCAACCACCGGGAAGCCAAGAGAACTCAGGCGTGGCAGTGTGGTGGACTTGCCACCCACCCACTGCAGCCCGCAAGGGCAACACGTGAGATTGCGGGGCCAGTGGGGCCTGCAAGCGCCCTGAGGCGCGTGGTGAAGGCCGCGGCGCACAATCAGTTGGTGGAGGCCAGTGATACGAGGCTGATACCCAGCTGTACGTTGCGGTTGCCGCCGTACCCTGGCTCGTGGTTGCGGGCCCAGTAGGGTCTGCGTCCAGTGGGTGCCAGCGGGCCGGAGTGCGGGGGTGCTCTGGCTTGCATTGCACGTCGTCCACCGAGACGGCGAAAGTGTCTGCGTACTCCAGGCGCTTTCGTGGCCACCCCCCTTCGTTGGGGCGTGGGTTGGAGGGGGCCCCATTAGGGGCTAGCACTGGCAGCGGAGCAGTGCGGTATTACTTACGGTAGGATCCATCTTCGCCGCCAAAGTGCCACGGTTGAGCGCCGTGGGGTTTTAGTCGGTAGGAGTCCGACAAAACCTCGTCGTCGTCCCAGGCAACGAAAAAAATAAAATAAAAGGGTAAAGGGGGCTCAACCCTAATATTGAGAGTTACGAGCTAAGGGCATATTAGAGGTGGTTAGAACCTCGACTTAGGGCGTTACTTGGAGAAAGCAATCGGGTTTATGTTTGGAGAGTAAAGCGACTTGGCACGTGCCGGTATCCATTAACGGGACGAGGGTGGTTCCAAGTGATGAACACCGTTGTGCTTGTAACTGTCGGTGATGAAAAACTCAAACGAATTATAAAAAACCTGACTGCGTTGAAAACCATAATGTAAAAAACACGCCCAGTGTGCAGTTAAGAATGCTGTTAAAATAAAAGTGATATTTAACGTACAAAATTGAAAAATTAACAGTCGGGACCCATTTACATTTTACAAGGATCCTCGGAAAGATTTGATTGGTTGGAGAATGGGTATTGAAACTCGACTGACAATACTTCTATTTTGCAAGTTATATTTTTTCACACAGGGGGATTTTTGGGTTTGTTATGAGTAGGTACTTACCTAGGTATCAGTCTTTTTTACTGAAATTCTATCAGTGCTATCCCCGCGTAAATGAGGGCAGATTAACGAAATACTAAAGTATCCAAGGGTCTGTTTCAGGCATAAAAATTTGTTGTTATAGAGTAGTTTAAACAACTTTTCATTACTCATACTCTGAAAGTAGGTCATTACTGACCTGAGAAGCGGGCTGAAAGTAATACTTTTCATCCCTAGGGAGAATCACTTTCAACTGACAGCTGCCAAATAATTAAAAAAAAAATGGTTATTTTTCACATATTTATTGAACCATGTTCCAACTTTCAATACAGCCACGATGTAAAATTGAAATAACTTAAAGTAAAGTATTGATTAGAGAATATTCTATTTCCTAAATAACTTTATTATAATTTAGTTTCAACTATTTCTTTTAAATGACTTAGCTTTGAGCAAAATATTTACCATTTTTCCAATGATGAAAATAAAAAATAATGGCTGGATAGTGGGCCGCCACAGAAAAAAAACAAAAAAAAATAGGCGGGAAAGCGCCAATTCGATCTTCATTTATTTTTCTATTTTTTTCTTTAGCTAATTCATGTCTTTATTTTTACTTTCCTTGTATTCGTAATGAAAAGCACAGTGTTTACCACGGGTGAAAGACTTATTTAGTCCATCGAACTATTGGCGCCCTCACTTCGTTCCGGGCGCCAAACCCCGTCTCGGGACTAAATAAGTTACTTTCACCCCTAAGGTAACAATGTACTATTTCATTACTCATACTCTGAAAGTAGGTCATTACTGACCTGAGAAGCGGGCTGAAAGTAACACTTTTCATCCCTAGGGAGAATCACTTTCAACTGACAGCTGTCAAATGTTTTTTTTTAAAAAACTAGTTCTTTTTCACATATCTATTGAACCATGTTCCAACTTTCTATACAGCCGCGATGTAAAATTTGAAATAACTTATAGTTAAGTATTGATCAGAGAATATTATATGTTTTAAATAACTGTATTATAATTAAGTTACAACAATTTCTTTAAAATAACTTAGCTTTGAGCAAAATATTTACCATTTTTCCAATGATGAAAATAAAAAATAATGGCTGAATAGCGGGCCAGCCACAGAAAAAAAAACAAACAAAATAGGCGGGAAAGCGGCAATTCGATCTTCATTTATTTTCCTCATTTTTTCTTTGGCTGATTCATGTTTTTATTTTTACTTTCCTCGTATTCGTAATGAAAAGCACAGTGTTTACTTCGGGTGAAAGACTTATTTAGTCCCTCGAACTATTGGCGCCCTCACTTCGTTCCGGGCGCCAAACCCCGTCTCGGGATTAAATAAGTTACTTTCACCCCTAGGGTAACAATGTACTATTAACTCGTTTTTAAACGCAAATATAATATTAAAAATGATGAAATGACAGACAGTTGTTTTGTGTATGCTCAAGGTTTTTCTTCATTTTTCTTTCTTATATCATGAGAAGAACACGTCTAGTGCGGTTCACTTTTCAACGACGTCGTATCGTGATACGATGCCGCGTCGTAGCACAATGCGACGTCGTACCGTGTTATTATTTTTGTGTAAGAGCCCTTAAGACTAATCAATTCAAGTGGGACTCATCAACGCCACTCAACGTGTTGGTCTCTACAACGCCACACCACATAGAAACAAACAAATCTAATCTATCATCAAGGGATGTAAAAATAAAAGATGTAAACCTTGATACGCAATTATTTTATTTTCAACTGAATAATCTCTAAAAGACTATGTCTTTTAATTTTGTTTTAATCTAGTGGATACGGATTGACTAATTACAATAGATATTACGTAATGCATCTTTTGCATTTAAAATATCAACAAAACTTCCGAACGCCAATCATATTTAAATGCTAAAACCAGTAAGATATATTCTAGACAGATTTGTGCAGCTGTTTCATGGTAATTTAATATTTTGTAGTATATTAAAAATACAATAAGGTCCCTCTACTTAGCCTATTGTCTTCACAATAAGTAGGTAGGAAATTAACACTTGGCATAAATACACTGCTCAAAAGTGTCTAGGGATATCTCAAGCATTTTCATACAAAGTATAGCTATTTGGGAGGCTGTAAAAATTAAAATATTGATACCAACGTAAAAATTTTTAGAACACAGAAACTGCTATATCTGCCCTTTCAGACAAACTTAACTTTATGAAATATTTGAAAAATGATATCCCTATGATATCCCTAGACATTTTTGATGTGTGTATATTCGCATGAGATTCAAACCAATCGCGTTTAAAGTGTATTGTTGGGATCCAAATTACCTTTTATCCTTCATTAGTTTATTTGCGATTATGTTTCGTAAAATCAAGGGCTAAATACAAGTTTGTAGAGTGCATAATGTACGTGATGTATAATTAAATTATCTACATTTTAATGAAATGTGAATATTTATACGAGATGAGGTTCGAACGTTTCCTAGATGTTTGAAAAAGAAACAAATTTGCTGACGTCTTTTAACTGTATTTTTTAATAATCCTCTTCATTCGAAAATGCACTTTGAGTACAGTTTCAGAATACACTAACGAGAAAAATTGTTGCAGCATTTTTGCTTAACATCTAGAAATATGTTTTACAGTCAGAAAGCTCAACGTAATGGCGAGAGCTTACAGCTTAGCACCTACACCCTAGTAATACAAAATGTTTGTTAATATTCACGATGTAAACAATAACAAAAAAGAAGAGGTCGATTTCATTAATTTAAAAAAATTATCTCTTCACCAATAAATATGTTTGGACTTACATGGTGTGATTGGGTTTAGTAAATTGATTGGTGAGACCTTAAAAAATAAAAATAGTGCAAATAATTAATCATATTTTATTGGCATTTAGAGACTAGTCCTACAAACCTACTAACTGCAATAAAGTTGACCAGCTAGAAACTGGACAAAAAAGCATTTTGTGCCGTTCAAAACCATGCTCAAAACTACATTTACCTTTTTTGACAAAAAACACAAGTTGAGTGTATTTTCATTCAAAACTTATTTAAAAAGTGAAATTTACTGCGTAAATGAAGAAATAAATCAACAATTAAATGGGTTTGAAATACGCACATTTTAGCCAATAAATTACATTCTGGTAACTCCACTTTGTATTTTGGTATAATTTGTATAAGACGACCCTTATATTTGGGAAAATAAAATGATTTGTATTGGATAATCACTAGAGCGAAATATTAAAATACATAGATAACACAGCGAAGAATACAACTTAATCATGCTTTTTATGAAGTAAAAATAACAAATTCATACTTTAAAACGATTTAATGCTATCACAGGATGTTCTGAGCTAATGAGAGGGTAAAATAACCCTCTTAACCAATAAAAAAATATCGAATGTCAAAATCGGTTTTTTTTATGAAATAATATTTAACTCCTACATATCTACAAAATAATGTTTTTTAATGAGCTTCGTAAAAGGATTGCCATTAGAAAATTATTAGTGTTTACGATGGAAGTATCAGATTAATCTTTCATGAGAAAAACCAAATCCTACTTGATTTTTGGATACTAAAATTGGAATTTGTGCATTCATTTTTTCAATCGATGAGTATTGAATGACAACAAGATGTCGCTACAAAATACTCTTAAGCCTAGTTGGCTAAGCTTGTTGGAACCGGAACTTGATTTTGATAATTTCTTATTTAATAACGAACAAATTATTAGAAACAATTTCATAAATAAATTCCACAGTTTCAAACATTTACGATAAGTAACAAGTTCGTGAAACAATATTGAATTCGCCAAACATAAGATATAAAATACATAAATAAGACCATTTGCCAAATCGGCACAAATTGTGCCGTGTATACAAAATACAAACGTAAAATATTGACACACACACATTTAAGTTTTTATGAATTTTACACAAAAACAAAACTAAATGAAACAGAACTTAACTCTAAAAGAGAACCAGTTATGTATAAGCGGCATTTATACATCATCCCATAATCCTGTTAATATTCCAGCCACAGGATACTTAACTGCAGCGTACAAAAACTAATTAAACTCACCTGAATTTTCATAATTAGCTAGTATGAAACTAATAATTAATTGTATAAACTCGGCTTTACATAAGATACAACAGAAAAACAGACTACAGAAGACATACAGAATATTGCACACTTAATCTCAATAAAATTAATTCGTTTCATGATAATATTTACATTAAGATCTCTAATTCTTAAAGACTATTAACAAGCAATATATACGCTAAAAAGTACTATAACATAAATCTCATTTAGGAAATTCAGTAACTTTAGTTGTACCTACCTAACTACATACTTAAATATAAAAAAATAACAGACATATTTTCTCAAACTTCCAGGCTATTTCACACGAGTCCGTTCAGCGTGCACTAATCGGTTTTGGGGGGCCATTAAGTCAATTATTCGTCAGGTGACGAACAAAATAATAAAACTGTTATTTTTAATAGTTTGTAGTAGCGATCACACTGAGATAAGTAGGTATTACGTTAGTGATGATGGCAAGAACCATTGTTATTTTACAACCACACGGTTTAATACCTTCTTTTAACACAGTTTTTATAAAATGAAATTAATATTGCAAAACGAGCCAATATGGAATAGAACTGAAGAAAAAACATACTGGCTAAAAACAAAACTACTCAAAGATAACCAAGAGAAAACAGAAAAAACTACTGATTGTTTGTATTTTACAAGGTTTTTTTTGTTTTAGAGTCTTTAACTCAGGATTCACTTCAATTTTGCCTCTGTAAACCCGTCAATGTCATAATATTTGTAACTCCTCGAGTAGAGTGGTGGTTTCGTGTTTTGAACCGACATTGTCAAATCTCCACTCAAAACCGAATCAATGCTTGAGTAGCATTTACGAATATGAATTATTCGAAACAGGATTAACCGTCCGTGTGCAAGCGTGCCCAAGTGTATCGACCGATTAATGCAAACAGTTCCGTTTTCATTTAGCCATGCCTACTAAAACATTCGACCAAGTAATCACCATGCAACTACAATAAATTAAACAGTTCGCTAGAGAAACTGTAACTCACCCACATTCATTATTTACAGTTCAGTGCTGGTTGCACCACGCAACTTCTGGAACGATTATTAGGTTTTTAACCGCTTGTGAGCGTTCTACTTTTACCTAAACTTGTTTAACCATTTACGTTGGAACCAAAACGTCTGACATATACGCGAGAACATTCGCGAACACGGCGATACTGATCATGAATACACTATGGTCGACACTGGTGGCTTTGTCCGGCAATCCGCATTCATGACCCCGGTACTCCAAACAAAAGTTCTGCAAATGAAAATGTATTAATCAAAATGTGAATCATTGCTTTGCACTTTAATAGAGATATGTTGCCGTTTAAACGACTTTTATTACAGTACGAAAATATGCTCTGTAGATACAATGTTATTTTTTAATTTGCCAGTAATTGATTTATGGTAAAGGCCGAATGCAAATAAAAATGGTGCCTTTGTTCTCCCGAATTCATAATGCGCTGCTATAAAAAATAAAGGTTTTTTAATTGATTTTCAGTCATAATAGTGAGCCGTTTACGAAGTGCTTCGGTATTCAATTAATTCCAGCGCGAACTTCAATGCTTCTGAGTGATTTGTAATTTTGTCGCTTAATATTTTATTTCTTTAATCTTCTACTTTAAGCTTTACAAAGCTTTGTTGAGGGCCTTTGAACCATAAGGGGTGCAATTGTCAGATCAAGCAGTTTTCTGCACAACACACTGCATGTAAGTAATAGTCTAGCTAATCAAACACACAAGAAAATGTATGACTGTGCTAATTTCAATCCGAAAACCTATTAAAGAGACACTAAAAATAGTAAAAATGGAAGCTTAGTGGTATGAGCAGCCCGGTTCGTGGAGGACGCGGGTCCGATCCCCGCCTGTAACCTAGACCGAATGAATTTTCCTGGTATTTAGTTAAAAATGGTACTGTTTGTTATTTTAATTCTGTATCTAATTACAACAAAAGCCGTGGATGCATAAATAAGATTGGGATACTTTTATGAAATCTGGAAAATTATGTGTAACTAGGACGTAGGTATTTGGTACTAACCTTAATGATATTGGAGGCCATTCTCTTCAAAAAGGCGCTGGTGAATAGCGCCGCTTCGTCCCCGCACGACGCCTGCACCGTCTGCTCCGAGCACATCAGGTACTCTTGGAACGAACTGGAAACACAACAGTTTATAATAACAAAATGATTAAACACTAACCCCCGAATTCGCAAACGCCAATCAACGCAAAGCACGCGCTCACGCTCATGCGTTCCCGTGAAATGACAATAGAACTGAAAGGGACAGCATGAGCGTGAGCGCGTGCTTAGCGTTGATTGACGTTTGTGAATTCGGGTGTAAGCTTTTATTGCGTCATGAAATGCAGTAACGCATTCCTAGTCTATGTTCGGAACAACTGGGATATTCTTCTGGGAAACAGATTGAAGCCTGATGGTGGCCACCACAATGCTAGAGGGTAGCGGAACCCCGAGGGAAGCAACACAATACCCTCTGTCCGAGGCCTAAAACTGTGTTAAGCGGAGACCCACGGCGTCGCACAAAATGGTCCGTCACGGTTGGGCGACGGACCCTTCTTGTATGAAACCTAAAGTACAATGCATATGAGAGTTTAGGCGTCGATATAGATTAGCCTCAATAGTGAATTCGTTCAGGCGGTTCAAAAAACAATCAAGTACTTTTAACAATACCTCTTTCTAGGTTTGATACGCGTCTCTATTAAGAAAAAGTTACGTGGGAAGCGTAATTCTGATTTCAACTTGAAAACAATATTTTATAGTCGTGACATTTATCGTCGTGTTGAGTTAAACATTGCGTTAACTAAGAGATAATGTCTACTATTTAGGTACATCAATTTGAAACAGCTACCTATGGGTGATTCTGGTTGTCCTGAGGGTGTTTATCTCTAGATTCCCGCTTGACAATACTTTTATGACACTGCTTTTTTTTGTATAAAGCTATATAACAGGATTAAAAACCAATTTATTTCTGAACGTTTCCGTGTAGATTCAGCCGTGCAATCACAATGCGTTATCGAATCGACTTGTGGTTGAACCCGTCAGATTATTTTGTAAATTAAACTTTGTTCTGCAGTTACAATTCATGTCGGTGCACAGAGTTTTTTCGTTGCAAATAGCCTGTTTTGTTCGTCTTTCCATTGTGTCAGTGCGGGCGCAGCGATGTATGAATCCTGTGATAGTGCACGAATATTTTTAACTAGAAAACTGACCAGAAGCACTAACTTTAACAATGTAAATAGTATTTCTGTTCTGAAAGCTTTTGTTTCAACAACGCGATGGTGACTATTGTTAGAGGGTTTTTTGAATCATCAGTTTGAAACAACTCAACTAATGTGGCTCTACCATTGGCGACGGTTTTTTTTTTTACTGAGGAGTCCTGCGATTCTCGGAAGAAATTCAGCAGTTCCTCTTTTCATAAAAGTTTTTATCAACGCTAATTCTAATTTTTTTTGCTTTTTTTATTATAATAGTTCTATGAAATGTGCCGTAAGTATAACGGCAATGCTTTAGAAATGTATACGAATACTACGACTAGTAGTACAAACGAGTTTCCATTTATTCCAGCCAGTAAGTAGCCTATTGTGATCAGCGACTTGGATATCTTTACTGATTTCTTTACATGTTCCTATTAAATCTTTTCATTGTCTGCACAAAAAATTCAAGTAATTCAGAAAAATATACAAAATAAATGAAAATATAACAGGTACTTAGCAAAAAGCAAGTTGCATGAATTTAAAAATAATGTAAGAGGCTTTATGTGTTTGCTGATCAAAGGTTTAAAATTGAACTGAGTAATACACCACCATTCAATAAAATGTAGGGTCGCCCGCCCTCACTTGGCAGACTTCTCCAATATACCCAATATAGCAGGATACGCCCGGCACCCCTTTATATTAAACCAATAACTTTTTAATGTGCGTCGTTTGTGATAGGTTTCAAGTTTCTAGTCGATGAAGTTTTCTGGTCTCAACTCACAATAATTCTCATACTACACTAATCTATTTTAAATACTAGAGACAAGTATTTAATGTCAATCTACCACTATGTTAGTGACAGCGATGGTGGTAAGTATCTGCTTACAGGTAATTAATGGTTTCACAAAAAAAAATATAAGAAGGACACATATTCAAAAGTACTAGAAGATTAAGTTCGTTTTTATAATGAAAACGAAACAGTGAAGAAAAGTACCGACTAATATTATTTAGTTTTTAATTCAATTGAAAGTTCAAATCAACAAATACTTGATTGATATAAGTATTTGTAGACAGTTTCAATTCGAATAAAGATGTTTAGCTTTATATCTTTCCTTCTCATTATAAGTCGTCCTTAAATCTTGAAGCAAACGTTACAACCAACATCGAATCACATCGAAGTGCCTGTTATTGCCCGTGCTCATTAAATACCTTCATTGATCGCAATTGGCTCTATAAGACGACATCAGAGGTTAAATGAAGGGCTATAGTTAGTTAAAACACACACACTCGTGAAACTTCGACGCAGGTGACCTTTCCGTTGTTGGGAAACAAAGCAGGCGTCATCAATCATCATGATGACTGTAGCGGCACCAAGATTACAGTTTGGAAACGGCATTATCAAAACAACGAGCTTGGGTATTCCCCTATTAACTTAGAAGTGACTTGGTTGCTAATAACTTAATGACTTGTTGATGTTTTAATTATGTGTGAAATACTTAATTTGATTGATGTGTTTCATCTCACGTTCCCTGCCATAAAATGGCAGAAGTCGAACATGGACCTCATAGATTTATTTATGGTGGTTTAATGTGGCAAGAAGCTCCAAATCCTTTCGTAGATAATAGGTTTTAAATATTTCAGCGCTGTGCCCTGCCACTCCAACCTACCTATAAACCAGCAGTGCTACACCCAATGATTTTAGTTCTTCAAAAATTTACTCTCGATCACGCATTGTGTGTACTAAATTAGGCCTATACCAAAAAACCCACATCATGGATCCATTCATCACTGTGTGTAAAAGCATAATAGGTATGTTTCATCTTTAAGAAATGCGCCATTTTGTGCGACAAAATTACAAGCAACAATATTATAACTCGCACAATATTGATGACAATGCTTAATCCGGCCTTGATATCTGAGTATTAAATATCCCGAAGCTTTTTACAGCTGGATTACTGAAGACACATATAGCCCATTGACAGTAATAAATTACGTGCAGTTTTTGCAGACGGCGGTGATTTACCAAGAGTAATGGTAGAATTAATGCTACCCTGTATAATTATCAACCAAATTGCTAAATCAATTGCTGGTAAGGTGGATAACAAAGTCATTAACACGTCTGGAAAACCCTAAGTGCGTCTCTTAATCTGATAGAATCCCAACGGAATCTTAAACAGGGTTTAATGGCAGAAATGCGGGGAAAATGAAGCCCACCCCGTCTTAATGGAAAGCCGAAAAATGGTGAAGTGGAGGCCTTGCGAGGTATTTATGCAAACCAATAGAATTAACGAATACAATCAGGAACTCACTTATGTAAATCATTTTGCGAGATAAACGCATTCAATCGACCGGTCCGTTTGTTCAAGGATTCTGGGAAATATCCATTTTGGTAAGTAATATAATTGACTGCTACAGCCGCGGGTATGTGTAGGTATACTACAGCACAGTTTGCAGGACATTATGGAGACAAAACTGATAAATATAAGAGAGTATAAAAACAATATAATTGCCTAATTTGGGGCTAGATGGCGCTGAGTGGAATAAGGTCCAGTGGATACCACAACGCCTAAATCTTTGTGTCTTAACGGATCTTGTTGGAATTGTACCCGCAATGGACCCCATCCATTGCGGGTCTAAATATTATTAGAATTTTCTAGCGTAAAAGCCACCTAACTTGCCTAAATTGTCAACGTTATAATAACTGCTGAAGTTGTCTATTCGTGCATTGTGTCTTATTTATCTGTTTTTTTTTGCAGACTGTAGTACATTAATAAATATCATACGATATGCAAATTCACTCACGCCCGAACGAACTTGCATAAGTAAGACGCATGCAATATTCGTAATAATATTTTACTGTCATTTTACGGACGTTAACTGCCTGACTTTTTGCTAAAAAATAAAAGCAAATGAGCAATGCAAAGAGAATTGAATTCACATATTATTAAAATATTCACTCAAATATTCAGTCACTTCCCGATTAAATTAATAATACAAACTGACGTATGTCAATATTAAAATTCAGATCGTATTATTTATACACAGATCATAAAGAATAATATTAATAAAATAGTCTTCTAAGTATTTCGAATTAATTTGAAATCATGGTAAATACAGTGTTCAATTATCCATAGCTTTGCATTGCTAATTTGAATATTAAATGATTAACTAAAATTATAGCCAGAATTATTACAGCTACAAAGGCCGGCTGAATATATCTCTGGTAGCCAATCTTCAGACGAGTAATTAGTGTCGGAGAGCGGGTTCGATTTGTTGAATATTTTATTAACGAGGTCTATTCAATATTCAAGACTTTGCCCGAGTCTTTTGAGTAGGCCCCGACTCTGTAGGTACTCCACAAGATCCGATGAATTCCTACCATGACACTTTAATTTGCGGAACTCGGATTGAGAGAAGCCACTCGTTGGGGACAATTTACCAAATAGTTTGAAATTTTAATTGGAATCCTTGATTAAATATCAAATGTAATGAGAACATTTACAGCAGTGCATGAGTAATTTGATGCGGATGTTATTCTACGTAATGCCTTTTTAATTAGTATTTAAAGTGCAGCGACGTACTTTATTTTTATACACTACTAAAGGGGTCATCGATTACTGTACATACTGAGTCTGTTTTCAAAATATCATGATCGTTGCGGTCCGAAAAGATTCATTCATTCAAAACACATGGGTTCCAGAACAGAGTTAGCGCAAAAAATATTACCCAAATACGTACTATACCTACTCAACCGACAATATTTCTCATTTATGAAAATATTTTGTACACAAGGTCCACACAAATTCACAAATTGCAAGGACCGTAGTCCGCTATTCATTGACGCTATTCAACGCATAAGATCAAACAATCTTACAGTATGTCTGATGGAAGCAGTCGCCCGAACAGCGGAAGATTGCGCGTTCTATCCCCCTTGCTACTAGGTCTAAGATGACTTTCCTAGTATTTTGATCCTTAAATATAGCATGAAGACTTACCAGCAAACAGTCCGCAAGTAATCCTCATGACTAGCCCCTACGTCATGATCCGTCTGGTACTGCTCCGTCTTGTGGTAATCGCTCAGAGTGGTCAGCGTGACCTCGTATCTCTTACTGCACTTCTCATACTCCGGCCTGACGTACTTCACGCAGGTGGCGTGTTTCAGGTACTCGTCCTGGTATTGGCCGCGCGTGCACAAGTCTGATACCACGTCGGTGATGCCGGAGTATATCTTCCTGAACACGACCTGCTCGTGTTTCTCCATGCAGACGCTCGTGTAATTGTCTATGCACCTGATACCGGAGCGCAGTTCGCTGCAACAAACAAGACATTTGCATAAGCTTAAATGTAATGTTAAGTACACAAATCGATTAACTGAGAGCAACCTGTAAACCGCTTTGCGTGTTATTGATAACACTTTAAGAGGATGAAAAGTTTGTGTCTTGAAAACGAGTGAAAAAAAATGAATATTTACGGTACGTTCCTTGAAAATCTTGGTATGATTACCAAACTGAGAAGACTATCCCACAAATTCACAAACGTCAATTAACGCTTAGCACATACTGACGCTCGACTCATGCTAACCTGTAAAATGTCAATAGAACTGAAAGGGACAGCTTTACTTCTGAGGGATGCTCCTTGATTTGCGTTTGTGAATTCGGTGGTATGAGTGCCTGGGACTGCATGGTATCATATACATACGTCATCTTCATTTACCTACAGTTGTCTACCGCTGGGTCTCCCAAGGTGATGTCCTTTTCTGAGTATTTCACTTATGAAATGAACTCAAGAAAGAAAACCTGATTATCTATAGGTATAGTTTAATACGGAGCTTCATTTTAAATATAACTGGAATTCACCTCATTGAATGTTTTTCTTTTCACACTAATCAGCGCTTATGGTTAATTGCATTCGAGATTAAGTTCTCAGCAAACACCTAGTTAGTAGAACCTTTAAGTTGCTGACGTTTTTCAAATTAGCCCCGACGTTCCCACTTAAAACAGCATGAAACTTGTATTTGCTGAGCGCACCGTATCAGTGCAATGAACGAGTTGATTCCCCATTCACTCTAAGTGTGTGCTGAATGCTTTCAGCTATTTGGCGCTAACAAGAGCACTAAATTGGGAGTTAACTACTGGCATCATTGCGCTGCCGGACTTCGCGGAGAAGAGCGCGATCAAACTTCGAAGTTGAGCGAAGTTGTCTGAACCAGTTGAAGCACGGAAGTAACGGATTTTCTGTAATGAATGCAATTATTATACTTTACTTATTTTCTAACTTTTTTCAACGATAGTTGACGTAGCTCAGTAGACAAGAAAGTTTAAGATTTACCCGCTTATTCATGAACGTTAATTCATTGCTGCAAGAATTTGTTTAGCGATTGAAGTGTCCTGACTTGACTGGTCCTGTCGTCGAAAATGTCGACAGCAGTAAAAGCGTAAGAGCTTAAACTCTACAGTTCTTAAAGTGGTGCTGTAGTAAGGCTGTAAAAGTTGTACATGGGATTTAGAAACGAGCTGATATAAACCGCGGTCTGTAATACTATGATCTTTAATCGAGTTAAATTTGTGTTCATCGTGCACATTGAAGCTTTTACAGTTATTTATTGTTATTGCAAATAAAAATAATAACTTCCATTTTAAGTTGTTTTTCTGCTCCTTACTGGAAAGAGGTTTTTGATCCAAATCCAGCAGGATATGAAGATATTATGAGATCTCAAGAACAGTCAGTTGTTATCGAGTGGGTTTTTCTGATGTTAGCAAAAAATACTATAAAGACAACAAAAAAAAATAAACAACTTATTTTGACTACTTCCCTGTATCAAGTAAGAAAATGAGATAAATTTAAAAACGCGAGCAGAATCCATAAAGTTGTTTAATATCAATGAAGAAATCAATTCGATCCATTCGTACGAAGCTGGAATCAAAGCGCCAGTTCCACTCCTTCATACATATTTACAATCAAAATGTTCGTTTACGTACTGAAACTTTGTTAACTGAAGTAGCATACGAGTTGGGCGCCTCAACTTCAGAAGCTCGGCTCAATGAGAAACAAATAACCAAGTCAGTACCGGCATTATGTTTAACCACGAAGTACAAGTTTGCTTACATAATCTAAATTTGTTAACTATCAAGATCAATTTGTGAATCAATGTGAAGGGTGAGAAAGGAATCATTTTTGGCAGTTTTAATTAAAACTGTACATTATAATTATGAATAATGATTAATGATGACAAAATAGAATACAACCATAGCCATTAAACTAGGCAGCGCTTGACTTCGATACCTAAATATTTCTAAATATATTTTGGGTGTTTTATACGTTATTATACGTATGTTGGTATAATAGTTATACCTATTTACACAAAAATTGATTGGAGTGTGTTTATCCGTGTTGTCTAGTATCTCAGAGTAAAAGCTTTTTTACAACAGCTGTCCAACAGCCTGTTTTCTTGATTGCATTATTATATTTTTTTAAACAGTATTTGCTACACTTAAGTGAATAAGTTAAGTATCCATGTATTCAGAAAACTAAAAAAACTTTTTCAAAATAACGTTTTTTTTAGTTTTTCGTGTTATGTCTTCCCAGAATTTGATTTTTATGCGCAAAAACCAAAAGGTTGAATTACTGACTGCAGAAAAAAGTTAAAACCATTTTGAGTATGCATTTTTATTTTTTTATATCCTTCATAGCTTAGGGTTTAACCAATCATGCCCCTTTTAAATATTGACCCTGTATATTTTAACGAATGAAGTAATAAGTAGGTACCAAATGCGCAACGAACTCTATACTGGACGGAAGATGTAGTTTATATTAGAATTAATTGAACGAGAACCCTACATTGCACATTATGTTCCGAGATATAAGCCCGGGTAACAAAGGAGGGTCGTAACGTTAAATAAAATACGAGTATTGTGTTGGTGACTTAATAATAAATGATTGTCTTGAAGAAACCTTACTTTTGCCTGAAAAAAAAGAATCTACACTTCTTGTTAAAGCAGGTAGTCTGAAGCGAAAGAAGCTTGTTTATATTCTATTGTTTATTTGCAGCACTAAGCTTATTTAAATGGTGATTTTGATGAAAGTTATTTATCGTAGAACTTCACATATTTTTTTTAAGGAATGAGTGTGTGAAACTGACTAACATGATTGAATGTATGAAACGGAGTGTCTGGAATTTCATAGTACATGAAAGAGTTTCAAATTGCTAGGAGATACCAAACTATAGAAGAACAAACGTGGATACCTTAAGAGAGATTTCAACGTTTATTCATATTTTATATACTATGTGAATAACTTTTTTTTTATAAGTTTCTGTCTCACATTTATATTTTTTACCCTGACGTAACCTGCAATGTCCGTCTTCTGCCTATCTGGAGCTTACCCCAGCGACTTGTTGGTGGATATACATAATATGTATAATACAGACGTGTAATTAGCCAGGAAGTGAACGCGAGACTCTTCGCCAAAAGCAACTCGCGATACTCCGTGTCCCCGAAAATAAGCTCTAAATCTGTACCAAGACGTAGTTGTAGCTAACTTAATAACATTCTCCAAGAGATTATTATATTATTTAGTGTTCAGGTAACGACTGAAATCTTGGTTAATCTTCTAAAACGAAGCAGTTTGCTTATTTATGATTTCATTAAAAAACCAAAAGGTTTTTTAAAAAGTATAACAACTTATTAAATAACAACATTTATTAAATAACAACATAAACTGAACATTTTTTTTTCTTCTAAAATGGTTCTCACCTTTTACTGCCAGTAACTGACAAAGACCATGTATCCTCTTACTGCCTACATAGAAAGTGAAAAATAACCTTTCTACTTATTAAATACAATCATGTAACACAATAAGGCGATGAGTTTACATAAATACTTATTTGCGATTATTTATCTAACAATTTTCATTAATTTATTGAATTAAGTCGTATAATCAAGCAATGAGAAATAATAAGCAATCTGCCTTCTAAAAATAAATAAAGGGTTTCTTAGAGTGGGATTTTTATAGAAGAAGCAAAGTACATTTCTTCTATGTGAAGGCTAGACTTTTTTAAGGCTTTTATCTTCACGTTCCATCCTGACTGATAGTAAAGTCGTGTATTATATTTTATGGATATTTATTTATATTTATTTAATTGTTTTTATTTATTTAAAGTATGAAAGAGTTATTATACTTACACACAGCTCTTGTCCAATTCCTCGTGCGTGAGCGCAAACGATATTTCTCTGGAACTCAGCACGGGCAAAGCCATTGAACACCTCTGTAGAAGATCTTCTTGTTGGCTGCAGCGCTCTTTAATCGCATCTGTTGACAAATAAAAGAGTTCATCATTATCATGATTATTTTAAATGGTTTAACACAATACGCGCTAATCAATCACTGTTGGGGTTAGGGCAAACGCGTTTCTTGAGTGGAGACTTCGGCCTTCCAGTTATGTGGCGATTTGCAAAAGGCTGCTGATACAAATGGATGCGTCTAGCTGAGGGTAGGCCGCGATGGCGCGCATTTTAATTATTATCATCCAATGCAGACACAGTCTTTATAAAATAGAATTTACTTAAGTCATGGTATTTTTTTTCATATAAATTTAGAAAGGAACTTTTGTGTTTTTTATCTAGACCTCGGTACAAGGAAATCATTAATTTAAGTTACTAGCCGACTTCAAGGGCATCATGACAGCTCATTTTAGCAGTTATTTAAATAAGCAGCCTAGAAATACTAGATTTTCTTTTTTAATTGAATAATTATGAAAATAAATAGAACGAAGTCGACGCGTATGTTTCTGATGATAAATATAAAAAGTGAACTGTTAGTAATGAAACTGATGACTTGAAGAAGAAAATACAAAAAGTAAGAAGAAACTTCAGAAAAGAAAACAGCGTTATTATGATATCATACGTCATTTACTTTTACTTACTTAATAAATATCATGAAGGAAACGATTATAAACGGTAGTCAAACTGATATGAGTAAAATCAGAAACTTCATTAATAATGAGTTTGAATTATCTTTACTAAAGATACTTCACACAATCTAAGAGTTAAGAAGCTCTTGTTTGAAGTGTTTGAAGAACGGAACCTACTTTGCAGGCTATTGATGTTGATAAGGACGTACTCATACCTGCTAGGGAAGTACTCACTCAAGCCCGACGAGAAACTTCGGGAGACTTTTTGATCCCTTTCATCTGATATGAAAATAGTATTAACATAGTCGAGTCTACTTGTTTGTGTAGGTATCTTACACCTTCTTCACAAATTCGCGCATATTCGAACTCTTTAAAACTTATCCTGCTTTTAAAAATGGAGCCTGAATTCGGATACATTTTTAAAAAGTTGTATCGCTTGATGTTTGCTTTAAATATCGATCGTGTCATGTTTATGCTTTTGTTTATATTTGTAGTTAATTTATTATTATGACATCAGCAATAGCAATGCGTAGGTTATGCGTCGTACCTTTTTCCTGACCTTCGCAATAAAATACGGCAGTATCAACTTTCGTGATTAGCAGAAACAAAACCACACGTAGAGCCTGCTTAGCATTTTACGAACTTAAATTATGATTAATTACTATAATTAATTACAATGAAAGAGTTATTCACGCAACAGCTCAGGTTCCGACATGCAATGAAACGATTGTCTGTTGCGACTATCGACAGTTGTGCACACACACGTCACCGAGCCGCGGGTGGCGACCGATCTTGTTCACGTGGCCGGCACGCGCGATCAGCTGGTCGCTCACATGAGCGCGGGAAAAGGCTGAAGATCGCGCGTGTTTGGCGGATCCGATCCGCGGACTTGGCCGTTGATAGCGCGGATTGGTTACAGATCCCCTACTTTTTGTTTTATTCGTTAATCAATCCCCATTTTCTTTTGTTTTATGTTAGGTTCCAAGACACTTTATGATGACACTTCGTCATATTGTTGTATTGTCCCTCGGTTTCTGACTCTATAGTGTGGACAATTGAGGTTTCTAATCTTAATCACACGATATCAACCTTCACTTTAAGATCACATCACGACGATCCATTAAGTTGTTTTATATTGAATTTTTAGTTAAAAACTATTATACAAAGTACAAAGTACCTATCTGTAAAATCAAACACTGAAATACAACTTACAAGAACAAAGCTGTGCACATGGATCATTATATTTTTTAAACATTGTGAGAAGTTTTTCTATACTAGCAGTATTTAATAGCAAATACCTATTATGATAGTAGCGAATGTTATTCATGAACGATAACAATCAAGAAACATAAATCATCGGACTATAAAAGCACGGTAATGTGATAAAAGTAGCGGACCCGATCCGCCGCACGTTCACAACAGCTGCTATCACTAAGCATCGTGTGCGTCCTGTTAAACAGGTAGTTATTTTTAACAGTGCCGTTCTGAGAAGCATGCATTCCGTAGCTGTGGTGGGGTGACGAGCCCACCACGCCGCGCCTCGCCATTGGTCGTCTCGCATCGTACGATGTCTCTGCTTGTATGGGTGTCGTGTGAATAAACCACACACTCTCACCCAATCGAGGCATAATCTAGCACCAATGTACAGAACATTGTTTAAGACGGCATCAATTCACTGATTTGATTGCTCCAAGCCATAGGAAGTCAGTACTCGCCTTGACACAATGACGTTGTGCTTCCACTTTATTTGTTTTGATTGATCGTTATTAACCTTTTACTGAATACGCAATTCTGTTGCTTGTTTTAACAATACACTGTTGTTTATTTTTCATCGGTAAGTAACGAAGATTCTGTTCGATATTAATACATTATGCAAAAAAATACTGATTTTTAATGATACTCTCGTTTCATAGACGTCTGTTTGCATTAGTCTTTAACATCTAAATGAAACCAACAGAGATAATATTTTTTTAAATCGACTCGGCTGAAAATACCCGTGATTTGGCACCTTGTGCACATTCTTTCGTACTATCAGCAGGGTCAGGCAAGATAAATGACAATACAATAACCCTGTTATAAAGTAATATGCATATTCTTTTAATGGCTGCGTTTCTGCAACAATCAGAAAAATAAAGTTATACACTTCAAAAAAAAGGGGATCAAAGAAGATTTAAGTCACACCAGTCATAGCTATTTTAATTTGCAACAAACAGAAAATGTAATAATAGTACATTTTTTATAGATGGCTTTGCTTATTCCGCCCAATACACAAATAGGTATTTGTTTTGATAATACGGCATATTCCCATACTACTAAACTGTAAAGTTAGCCATTGTGATATACTTTATGTGCCAATAAATAATCAATAAATATCTCAAGAAGCATTTCAGAAGATTCTATTTGTTACAATTTTGTTGTACAACTAGAAGATAAACTTTCTAACAAGAGTATTTTCCGCTGCCTCTGTTGCCAATATTGCATTTGGAATAGAATAAGAAAGTATATTAATTCTATATTTTACGTCCTTCCAACAAACCAATCGCAATACTGTCTCTTCGATACATTTTGAATTGGTTGTACTCGTAGCTTCAGAGATAAATTTTCTCACGAAGTTCCAGAGTTTCATTCGGCTAGCAAATGTTGCAGCAAGTAAAATGCAGTAGTATGTTATTTTTTAGCTCTATTACGAGACCAGATAGCTTTTGAGCAAGACTCTTGTTGAATGTAGAATTGTAGAATTCAATGCGCTCTTTGTATTCATAACTAGCGATCCGCCCCGGCTTCGGACGGCTTTTTTATATTTTTATGTTAAATAACATACACGTATTGTCCTTTAAGCCAACCAGAATAAAATTATTTAAAAGATAGTAAAACCCCTCTTTCTATATTATTGGAGACAACCACACGGAAAGCCATTTTATATCATACTATGTAGAGATCCACCAGAAGTTAAGCTTAATGCAGCAGTTAGAAAATAGCAAATGATAACATTTAACGTTTAAGTGTAACTACAGAATAAAAAAAACAGAAAGAAGAAAAAGTCGTTAATTAATTTAGGACCAAAACAAAATGATTAGGCAAAACAATAACAGGAAAAAGCAAGAAAAATAAAAATTTCCACTTAACAGCAGACTGTTGCGATGTTAAAAGGACCACCCTCAGCTAATGCCTGGACCGTATTTTCAGTGGGCCCAGCTGAGTGGACGCACGAATGTTTGCAGCGGCCATCAAATTGCCGCACTAAGCGTTAAAGTAACTAGTTTAAGGCCTTCTGTACTTGCAGTAGAACCCAAATTCCTAATTTTAATAGTTAAGGAGTTCCAATGTTTAATTTCAAATTTGATGGTTAATGTCCAAAGCAATGCTTAAATTATTCGACAGATAATCGTCTCATTAAAATTCTGAAATTTTAAGCTCTTTAAGGTAAAGTGCATATGCCTTACAGTTTAAGCAATCAAAATTCGTCAATTCAAATTCATATCTCCTTAGTAAACTAATGGAATTTGTGATTTAATCTATGAATTTAATATGTATATTATACGTATCAATTTTACAGTGGCCACCTAAGTAAGGTTGCCTCCATTATTCTTGACAAAACCGATGTGTTAATCAACTTCCCCCGCTCTTGCACAGACTTGTAAATAATAGGGTGGTGTAGCCTTCAGGATAATAAAACTCGAACTGGTCACACTTATTTACTATAACGATACCCTTGTTGTGGGTTCTAACAAGGCGTCAAATGGAGCTCTGATTAGAACCGCCTGACTAATGAACGCTCTGGGGTTACTACAAAACGAATGGAGTAACTGAACACTGGTGTTGATGTGCTGTGAATAGAAGGACATTAGATTTAGTAGTATTGTCGTTAGCGCAAAATGTGAAGTGATAGCACAGTAAATAGGTTGAATTTTCAGTGAAATAACGTCATGTTACTTTCCCTTTTTTAGAGTTCCGTACCTAAAAAGTAAACACGGGACACTTAACTAAGGCTCCGCTGTCTGTCTGTCATCAGACTGTATCTCTCAGACCGTGGTAGCTAGAAAGCTGACATTTTCACCAATTATGTATTTCCGTTACTGCTATCAAGTACTAAAAAAAAACGTGGTCTTTATCCTATTTTTGCTCAATATTAACAACGGTGATAGGTAGATGTTTGAATTTTTTTACAGAATATGTAGTTGTATATTACCTTTCAAAATAAATAATTAATGATAATAAAGTAAATATCAAAGGGGCTGCCATACAACAAACGTAATTTACAAGCATTTTTTTACTCGATGATGGTACGGAACCCTTCGTGCGCGAGTCCAACTCGCACTTGGCCAGCTTTTCAGGTATAAATAATCCTCATGGACACCAACTAACTGCCTCAAACGCCAGCCATTCAGATTTTAAAACTCCTTTTGTTTTATTGTAAGCATATTGCAAGCCTTTTAGCGTCTGACCCGACAATAAAAAGGTCCACGACTTTTTGTTTTGATAAATGATTGCATAAATCATTTCGTAGCCTGAATGTATTTTTAGCATAATAATGCTAAGTAAATAAAAAATCACTGTTCCTTACGAAAAAATACAATGAAGAATCTTTTCGTATTTTTTTAATATTGAAACTTTAGCTAGAAAGTTTATTTAGCTTGACCTAAATGTTTCTATAGTTAATATTAATGGACCGGAATATTTAAATTTCTTGTTACCGAGTGGTGAGATCTGAACAGTGAGGTGGTAAACTCATTTCGAATCTCGATCACAATTTGCTGGTAAATTAAGTAAGACATTTCACGTATGAAAGTACGGAAAATTCAATTCTCTAGCAAGTGATTTTGAGATTGGGAGCGAATGAAAGACCTGAAATCTCTACAGATGTTTGAGATACAAAATTAGTATGCAGAACTGTTCCATTGATAACTTTATTAATTGTATTCGGACAGTCAGCTCTTTCTAGGCCAAAAGTGCCCTGATGTTCTTGGTGTATGTACGAGTTGTCTTTGCTTTGACCAACACTGGAATGGCTGAAAATGGGTGAAGAAAAACAAACCACTGTTGAATAAAGTCAATTGATCGGTAATCAATACAGTTTAACATCGCTTGCTTATTATATTCAAGAGACCGTGCATTTACTGATGAAACAGGTATTACAAGGTTACATTCAATTACATTCACAACATCCTTACCAACAAGTTTTATGAGCATGTGCTTGTATATTCTTTATGAGAGTTAATATCGTAATTATCAAGTACAGAGTTGTCTCTTAACAATAGGTGTTGACTTTTGCCACATATTGACCAGACCACTCACAAGCTCACTTGGCAAACCGAGTGATTTCAAACCCAGTAATGGCGGCTAGTAGCGAGAGGAAAGGATGCTTATCATTGCCAATGGCTTGGCAATGATAAGGTCAATTGGATCAACTTTTTTGGGACCCACCAAAATCTATCGACCCGTACCATCAGAGCCACTAGCACGTTACCGATCCTGCATTCTTACACCATAAAGTTGCAGCTACTGGCTTACAGCTGGGGTCAACTTTTTATGAAGTCAGCAAGACAAAAAATATGGAAGCTCATTATGACTAGCACGAACCACTAACTTTTTCGTAACCGAAACGTAAACGATACTTCTTTTTTTGAAGACATAGGATAAAGTAAAAACAGTATCCTTCACTTTTCGATTACAAAAACGTAGCGGCTAACCACACAACATACAACAGAAGACGTAATGGTTGCCTTGAGATCAAGCAGTGGGTTTCCGTAAGGAGGAGCAAGTCTGCCCAAATACGGATGACGTCGGAAGTTACTTTGTACTCCTCAAAGTTCATTTAACTTGTGAATAAGTTGTGACGTTTTTAATCTGCCCACCATTTAACAAGACCCTTAATCAGCCGCAACATTTAAGTACTGTTGCATTAATTAAAAGCTGGAACCATTTTCATCAAATCCATCTAAATAATTTGAATGCCACATTTTGACCACATTTTGTTTTAATGTTTTAGGTGAAAATTAAACAGGACTTTGTTAAGAGGACATTGGAAAATAATATAGTTCTGGCTTGATTACCACGCCCGATTAATTAAGTTTAGTACATACCTACTGGCCAAGCAAAGACTTTCGGAAGGTCGCTGGCAGAAAGTGGATGCCTTAAGCTGAAGATTACCGGTTCAAACTTCAATTGATATGTTTATCAGTGGACCAGTATGGTGGCGCCACTTGCGGTGTATTAGGCCTCAAGTACCAAAATATTTATATTACAGGTAAAGTCAACCCAAAACCAAAGATTGTATCTTTATGACACTATAAAATTGCCTACGAACTGAACAAAAGTGAACTTTCCACCCAATTAATCAGTAAAATGGCGTGATCCAGTGATATTTGTCAAGTTTATCACTTTGTCGCCCCATATCGTCAGGCTAATACCACAGTATAAACATACAGTAGGTTATCTAAGGCCGCCCGAGTTATTAGCCTAGCGTGCACACAGACATGTGGCACAGCCCGTCCGTACTGCCGCCTCCCAATGCCTCCCTATTTTACGCTAGCGTGTGCGTGAAATCGCGACACGGCGCGCGACGCGCACGCACACATTCAAACCGAGAGTGGCACGTTTATTTGTAGATGTTCTACTGTATGTTTATACTGTGCTAATACTGTCAATAGCTCCGTTTATCAGTTTTAGTTTTCGGCGAAAACTTTAACATCAAATTCACGCTATCGGTAGTTATTGGATTTCACCGACATCGCTAGTTGCGATGAAATTTTGCAACATAGTTTTCATAACGTGGCGAATTATTAAAAATGTAGCCCACAATTTAATCTGGAACAATTTAGCCCGACCACCGTGCACGTTAACTATTAATTTGCAATATGGATATTCATCCAATTGACTTTATTTTTTATCAATTAAATATTAGCTTAACAACATTGACCTAATTCGTTAAATTAATCTGCATATTCTAGTCTAGGTATTCTCGATAGAAAAATCGTGGGAACCGTTTTGGTAGCGTTAAATATAGTGTCCGACCGAACTTTCGGTTTCGGTTTCGGTTTCGGCCAGTTTCGGCCAAAAAATCGAGTTTCGGCGCCGCAGTTTCGGTTTCGGCCAAAATCGGCCGAAACTTTAGCCGAAACCGAAACTCAATTCGGAAGATGTCGTGCGAACTCGTGTAACTTCGTTTCTCGCGACAACGTTATGGCAGAGCCTGGCGACCTCAACAGTCGTCGGGAATTGTCGTGGGACATTCGGATATCTCCGTAGCAACACAAAAATTGGTCAGTGCGTAATCGCCAGACGCAAAACTTCTTTAGAGGTAATGTTTTGTCGGAACTTTGTCACTTTTCGTTGAGACTGTCCTGTTGGGAGCTCGATTCTCGAAGTTGTCAATGAGTATGTCTTGGCCAAATGATTCAAGTAGGCAGGTCCACCTTTGAGGAAGAGGTTGATCGTTGCATCCAACACCGCTGGGCACTAAATAAAGTATGTTGAAGTGTCAGTTGGCAGGGCACATTGCACGAGAAACTTGGCCATCAGTTTGGGGTCGAAAAGTTCTCGAGGGGATATCGTTTGAAGCCAAACGCAGCGTGGGACTCCCACCTGCAAAGAAGCAGAATGACCTGATAGAGATTGCAGGGTTTGGGTGGATGTGCCGCCCATTACCAGCCGCTCTGGGAATCTAAGGGGGAGTCCTGATGTTCAGAATTGGACTTCGTGCGCGTGGTTGTTGATGAAGTTTTCGTTTCATTTCTGTACTAGAATTAAGTAAATACACACATCAAAACTGTCTAGGGATATCATTTTTCAAATATTTCATAAAGTTAAGTTTGTTTACAAGTTGAACATTATCTTAGAATAACGCTCGAAGACAGAGGCATAAGATAAAGGTTAAGAATATTACAAAAACACGTTTGATTTTGCTAAAATTTTGACACCTTTTAAAAGAAAAATCTGTCTTTTTTTTAACGTCCTTACGATTGTACTATGCTACTACAATGAATTTCTTCATACGATCTGAAAGGGCAGATATAGCAGTTGCTGTGATCTAAAAATGTCCACGTTTTTGTCAATATTTTAATTTTTACCGCCTCCCAAATAGCTATACTTTGTATGAAAATGCTTGAGAAATCCCTAGACACTTTTGAGCATGTAGTTATCAGTCATAGTTATCAGTCATATTGGATCACTCAGATTATTTACTATCGCATTGTAGGAAGTTTTAAGGCAGTTGGCAAAACCCTAGTCTAATGAAGGAGTCGATGTCGAATTTTAGAAATCGACATATCGTTATGCCGACGACATCGTGCTTTTCGCCAACACATCCGCCGAGTGGCAGGGCAGACAATTTTTAAAGAACTAAGTGTAGCGTGCTATCGCATTGGACTGGTGATGAACCAGCCGAAAACGAAAACGAAACCGTCGAAAACGAAACGGCGCAAAAAGACGGCAGACAATGCAACTTTGATGAGTACCAACATCGACTTGGGCCAGATTGTCCCCTTACGCCTTGTGGTATGGGGCGTTAGAATTCTGGGATGGTTCCCCCCCGTCTGTCGTAAGAGGCGACTAAAAGGGGGCCTTCGGGGTCACTGGGAGTTCACACGGCGGGGCTGTGTGCACCTCACCTGTGGGCCTCCATTCCAAGTAGTCCCGAGGAAGGGCGGCGGTGTAAGAGTGACCTAACACCGCCGTACACACTGGTGGGTGTAGAGGGGAGGTATAACTCCCCTCAAGGTGGGCTAGTCAGCATAGCGCGCCAGGGGTCCACCGGCACAGAGTTCTTGACCAGAGATCACGGGGACCTCTGGACACGCGCTGAAGCAGGTCACCTAGGGCTTTAGTGATTAATGTCTGCCGCCTCACGGCAGGCGAGCCACACACACCTCTGGCCTTCCCTCAAAGTCCCGCCCTCTGGATCGTCCAGAACCAGTCCAGTCCATGAATGGATACCCTCCGAAAAAAAAAGATAGTCTTCTTCGAGAACAGCCAGGATGAAGAAATCGAAAGCTGAATCACCTAGAGGAGCTAACTTTTAAAGTTAGCTCAAATAAATGAAGTTCATGAAAATGAAATCTTTAAAGCGAGAACTTCTCGACGTTTGCATTCTGCCCATCCTTACAAACGGTGCACAAGCCTGGTTGCCCATGGAAAGCCCTAAGCAAAGGCTCGGAATAGGTCAAAGGTTAATGGAGTGGAGTGTGTTAGGCATTAAACACACAGACAGAAAATGGTCACCACGATCCGTGCCACAACTGACGTTCAGGACGTAGGCTAGAAAGTCGCCAAACTGACAAAATGGGATTGAGCCCTGAACAGTCTGTAATCTCTAAGATGCATCCGGCCTGAATCACAACCCAATGGCTCCTCAAAGACTGATATCACTGAAAGACGAAGCCTAAAAAACGATGGTGCGACCACCTGGTACATTACTCTATCAAATGGCTGACTTGAGCAAAAGACAGGGGTAAATCGAAAAACTTGGGGGAGACCCTTGCCCAGCGGTGGGATCTTGTGTTAAAAAAATGAGTCTGTAACTTAGTTTTGTTGTTATTAGAAGAATAATGAGTAAAATTCTTCAGAATTTAGTATTTGTAGGTATTTTAAACTTGACCACGTGAGTTTCGGTTTCGGTTTCGGTTTCGGCCGAAACTGAAGCCCAGGCCGAACATTCGGTTTCGGTTTCGGCCGGAAAACCAGTTTCGGTCGGACTCTATTAAATAATATGTGTTTTAAATGTAAATTTTCTACTCACTTTTTTTAAAACACTTAATAAATGCCTTTGAGTTTGGTTCTATGTGTTTTGTAAAACATTACTAAGAATTTACGATAAACCCCAGTATTAAAGAGCTCATATCAAGTTAAGATTGCTTTGCGATAGGCGTGAAAATTGAAGATTAATCAAAATGACTGTGCAAAAGTATCGGTAGTCGCCAACCGATCTACGAGAATTTCTAATTTTAGGGCCTGTTTTCACCAAAGCTGAACTAAGATATTGTGTGGAGCTGTATTTTAAACAACTAAAATTAAAAGATGATTTTCCTCGACAAAAATTAGAATCGAAATATTTGCAAAAATATATTAATATTTAACCAATACAATATTCACTGAAATTCACAGAAATCATTTTGCATCATATTGTTTGTGTGTTTGGCGCCTGGCCACTTATAAAAAAGAAAAACATAGCAAATAGATACTTTGAATACTTTGAATACCTACATCAAGATTTTGACAGATATCAAAAAATATTTTCGTACGGTACCCTACCCGATGAGGCGCATACAAGAAGTTTGTGTGTGTTTGTGTTGCTCTTACGAGAAATTTTATTACACATTTAGGTACCTATAATCAAATCCGTTTAATTACTTCTTAATTGTTATCTCACCGAATGTAATTAAAACAATCAAATTTTCCTCTCTAATTAATTACCCCTATGCGTAGATTGATTATGCCAAAATTGAGGTCAACAACTTTAATTGATAAACAGACAGTTAATTACGCGATATCGAAGGAAAACTTCCTCGTCTGATACGTTATCAACATGAATCAAACCAAACATTACTATGGCTTATCTAGACGCATGCTTGTCTGCTTGATATCTTTTACGTCGTATTTTGTTCAAAATTGATGATTGCAGATGTTTTTTTTATCGTGTGTGCATTTTTTTTGTTGAACATAACGCTGTGGTGCAGCCTTGAATATACACACCATTGTCTTATTTTCTATATTCCGTACTTTTGACAGCTAAATCTTTCCATTTTCTTCTCTCAATTGAATCATTTTAGTACTTACCCAAGGGAGTGCCGTCCCATTGAAGTTTAAATTGATAAGTAACCTGCTAGATACTCAAACTACCCCTGTTTTTTAAATTTAATAACTGCTCATCTAATCAGTGATCAAACGCATGTCAAGTGCTGTGATTGGTTGACGAAACGTAAACAACCAATTACTCCTCCTGACATTCGTTTGATCACTGATTACCTAATTATTGCGTTAATCAGCCTTCAGCAACTGACAGTTAACGTTGCCATTTAACGCGTCATTTAAAGCAGTTTTAATTACAAGCATAATGGCATACTTATCTAAAGCAGACTCGTTTTTCTCGTTTGATGATGTTATGTAATTGCTGCTTGTGACCAACCCTCGTTGAATATTAAATCAGACAAAACCCTTTTTTACATGCAAATAGTTCAACGGATAGTCCGCTTTAAAAACTGGCTGAAGTTAAATGAAAAAGTTACGAGGCACATAAAGTATGGGAGCACTCGCTTGTTTAACGAAAACAAAGGATTTATAGTCAATTTCCGAATAGCTCGATGTTCTGCGAAGAAGCGAAAAATGGACAAGATGTCTCCCATAACGACTCTATGTAACTGGGCCCCGAGGGAGCGGGCTACGTAAAGGCGAGTCTACACAAGCAAACATTGACTCGGCGGCCAGAACACAACCATATCATCCGAGTTTTATGTGTGTTGTAGAAATATTTAACTTTGGTTTAGAGGAAATGCACATGCATTTCAAGACCTAGTAGCCTTTTAAGGGTGAAAACCACTAGGTCGGTATACCGTCTTACTCTTCCTACCTCTAAGTGCTGTTATGTTTTGCAAAAAATTGGCAGAACCGTAAATGAGATGGTCATATATTCTACTTCACCTCTTGCATCCGACACGGCTCAGTGAGAAAGCAAATTATTAGCCCGTAAGTAATTTTAAAAATCACGAGGTAACAATTTGGGGCTTGAACCCATTTTTGGAGTTTGAAGTTTTAAAACCATATTTCAACGTCGTCTGATGGTACAGTATTTTTCAAAAGGCATTAGCTTAAATCCTTGCTACCATGCACGAGGTCTTCGAGATTTATGTTTAAAAAGACAGAACAGTGTTGGAAACCATTGAAACCCCTATCTTCTCTCCTCGGCCTTAGAAGCTGCTGAGGTCTTCGGGTCTAACGATGGACGTACTATCACAAACACACGAGATAAAAGTATCATTTTGAAGATATTTTGTCTGCTACTACGCGGGTCTTGTGTGTTTTGTTCAGAAAGCAGTTATTCGGTAAAATTTTAATTGTAAGCAAAATAGTCTGTATTATTTTGCTTACAATTAAAATTTTTACCACATAAAAAAATGGAATTTAGAACTAATTTTACTCCATCTACGAGTATGACACGGTTCTGAACCGCCCTTAGGTTCAGTGTGAATAAGTTGGAACATAGATTTATAAAGAGAACGTTCCTATCAATGACACCTAGATACGTCTTACTCTGTTTGGGGTCATAAAACAGTGTAAAAAAGATTTCCTAGAGTTGTACAACAGCTAATTTTATTAGTGTGATCCAATCTTATCCCCGAATGATCGCGAAGTAAATCGGCCATTCCGCTGATGTCCCGACGCCTGCGCGCAGTCATTTGTCATCGTACTCAGATGGGATAACTTTTTGTTCGGACGGCTGACTCCATCCCAACTTTGTAAGGAAATCGAGGCTCATTATCGCGTCCGACACTAATGCGTTCTTTACTGTTGCCACTAATCATCTCATTTGCGCATTAATTCGAGGAGATCTAAGGGATGAAGCTGCTTCAGTTGTTTTCGTGGCTTTAATCTTAGTAGAACTGAAAAGACATGCACAGACGAAAAGGAATCAGATTTATTTAAAAACAATGATCTCTTGCTTATTGTTTATTATTATCAAGGCAATATGAATTCAAACTGCAAGAGTATTTGTGACGTTCATTGATCGAGTTTGTGTAAAAAGAGTAGGCCCAAAGAAACAAATGAAGATTACCTACACTAGTCACGCCATAAAAATATCTAATCTCTGTTCTTTTGCAAAACACCGCCTTGTTGATAGCCTTGATAGATAACTACTAGAAGATCGATGTCTTAATATTTGCGCATATGTATGCATACTTATATTAAAATAATTTAGCCTTATACCATTTCCTACCCATTTCCTTATTTTCCAGCGTTATTAGTTATGATTCCAAAAATAAAGAAATATCTACTCTCAATGAATGATGACTTTTCAAACTTTTTGTTTGTGTTTGTTCAATCAATTATCAATTTATTCAAATTATCGGAAATCAATACATGATTCATGACTCCACAAATTTACTCTTTTATTAAAACTGCTACAATTCAACATTTTGTTTTACAGTATGTGGTTAAACCATCGACGCAATCATTTAATTGTACAACAGAATCGGATTCGTACATATTTTATTTATATGTTACAGATTTTGTTCAGGAAACATTTAAGCCTGCCTCTTGCGGGCGATAAATTTGGATAAAACAATTTCATCCGACTGGAATCGCACCCCAAACTATGCGGCTTACCTCATAAATCCCGATTAGCCTTCAGCTGAAAGAATGAATCAATAGATTATCGCCAATAATGTTTATTGAACAAATAGGCTAGGGGCACATTTTCTCGGGAAACGCTGTTGTAATTGAAGATTAGACTTTCCATCTCCCTTTAGCGTGGCGTGAGTTATAGCTAACAGGCGCTTTAGTTGTCTTTGAACTAAGGAGTCAGAGTTCATTGATTCTTCGGGATCTTTTGCACTAGTTATAGTTTGTTAACTTTAGACCGTTAGGTACTTTTTTTTTCATTACGTTTCATTGCATATCAATGTCATCATTACACTTTGGGCATACTTAGTACCGGATTTTTTTAGCTAGAAGGCGGATTTTACACAAGCAGAGTGCAGAGATTTGTCCAAATAAATTGCCATTCTTACTCAATTTCAACATAGGTACTATTTATTTATTTTCAATTGTTTAGATCACAGATGCTTTTAGATTATTATAAGTACAAAACCGGCTTTTCATTCATGTCAAAGAGATAATTCTAAGTAGGTACGAATACATAATACTGATAATAAGTGTCGATTACCTATTTGTATTATGTTATTTGATTAAAAGATTAATTCACAACATTGTTTGGCCTGGGTTCTGCCTATACTGTTAAATAATGAAAGTGGTTTTAGCCATTGCTACTTATAATGAAATTGACTGATGTTTGCTCAGTTATTATGCTTGCCAAATCCACAATTAATACACCACGGCATGTTATCTAATTCGTCAGTCGAATCAAGAGTAGGTGATGTTGTACTGACAAATGTCGAAATTGAGTTTCACCATTGTATTGCGAAGCGCAGGACGTTTCATTATTATGTCACGAAATGTGCTATAACGCTTCTTTTATCTCTATAAAAACTTTAACTTCACAGGTGGCCTTCAATGGTATAGGATTTAAAGTAAAAAAATCTGCTGTATAAAGTTAGTACACCTTTGTGATTCGACCGTGGAAATAAAGCATTGATCTTTGGTTTCCGGGCCGAGGACTTGCCACTAGGCCACAGAATAACGAAATATTGCCGTCAAAATACGAATTTAAAAACTACAGCGTTTTCTAAGCAAACTGAAAACAAAGTTTTTAGTTTTGTTTTGTGTTTTTCGAAGCCACCTACGAACACGACACACCACCTTGCGCAAAGGTTAGCTGAAAAAACAAAGCTTTTATTTTTCAGACGGGGCCGAAACAGTTTTACGTAGTTTCATTTTATTTTCGGAACCAGGTATGTATGTATGTATCATCAGGAACAAGTTTTTTTAAATTTTTTCGGGCGTTGTGGCCCATTGGTTCTAGTTGAAGCCCGTGCAGTCTTGAGTTCATATCTGGCCTTACTTTATGTTATTTTTTGAACATACGGCTTACTCTCTGTTGAAAAACTCTGATATAAACGTGTGGGCACGCAAGGTGCTACAATTTCGTTTGTTGTACACGACCTGCTACAGTCACACAAACACACTAGGTGCGACAAACTACGCCATTTTACGTGCGTGGCCGTGTGACAGCGCCAATGACAACTGCTAGCCACGCACACACCTAAACTTGCAGCTGATAATATGCTTCACTCATGATAAGACGAGGTGACGTCCGTTGTTCTTTTACGTCCGTGTGTGTGGGATTAATTTCGTGTGTTAGAAGGCGGGGTATGAGATACCCAGTGCACGAATGTTAACTGCAACTTACGCGGCCATTCGCGTTTCACGGTCCGCATACAGCGGCTAATTAAGTCGCGACTTCAAACGTGCGGAATTAACCACTTACCCGAATACGAATTATTGTTAACTTTGTGTTAAATTACTGGAAAATTTGTGTCGTAATATTGCGCCAAAATAAATACAGTTTTGATTATTATTAAGGCATTTCAATGGACAATATTAACTCGCTGAATGAGGAACAACTAAGGATAGTAAAATATAAAAAATACATAAGACAAATATCGCCGTGGTCAGAAAGTAAAACCTTTCCTTGTGTTGTCCAAACTAGAGGTAAAGGTGGAAACACGGACATTCAAGACCTGGACATATAAGTGCTTCTTCAACAAACACCAATCAAAACGGCGAAGATATGGCATCTACGATATCGCATTCGGTGGTGGGAAGACGGGGTTTTTTTTCTACGGGTATATAACTCCGCCTTTTTGGTATCGAATAGTATAGTAAACAAAACTTTTAGAAAGAAGAGCGGGTTTTCATTTTTCATTTTCATGTATCTGAATTATTATAATATGAATATCAACTACAAATGCTTTCGCGAAAAAATCATCATGAAAAAACATTTCGTAATAACTGCTAGGGAATCAATGAGATTATTGAAAAAAATCTACTTAACGAAATTTGTTTTACTACGAATCAAACAAAAAGGTTTTGAATACATATTCCATTGACATAAATTGTAAACACCTGACCGAGTAAATAACGAATGCTGCGGTAAAATGAGTAGGTGCTTCAGTATTTTAAACGGACCTACATCGATATTCATCGAGGGTATTGAATCAAATAAGACCATAATTGATCTCTGCGGCGGGCTGACTGGCCACTCGAGGAAAAAACACCGATAAAATTAAAATTAATGGATGGAACTCATTGGTTTAAAAACTTTTTACAATCGAATTATTTTTTAATGAACGTATTTTTGGTATGATAATTTAACCACATTACGATTTGCCAACTTTATTCAACCAGATGGTCGAGTAAGAAAGTAAACATATTGTATACTGAGTTTTTGTAATTTATCTTCCATTTATTAATTTTGAGGAAAAAGAATTTTGAGTTGAGTTACCCAACAACCCATCAATACACTCATTTTATAAATTAACTTTAACACTAAAATAATAAAGAAAAAATTAGTGGAGATTAACTACCTGAATCTATGATGTAGGAGGTACCAAAAAAAATATGCAGAAAGGGGGATATCAATAAGCAAAAATAAGCATAGCCGATCATTTTAGCCTCACCGTAAATGCCACAGAGACTACCCTCACAGGTAGGAGACTCTCAACCCTAATACTCAAGTAACGCGTTTTCCTCTGTGAAGGCTACCAACCATGTAAGATGTCAATAGTAAACAAACATTACGTTGTATTTTTATTATTCCCAACAAGTTTTTTTGCACGCTATATACGCAGCGAGTGCGTTTTCTCCCAATATAACATCAATGAGAGACACGACGTCAAAATGGTGGGCGCTTGGCCCGCCGCCCGCGATGCCACACCTCAACCTATAAACAACCACAAATAAACCGGTCAAGAACGAAACCGACCCTAAATACGTATCTGCAACTGACGCACCCTTTTAGCGAATCTTCGCTGCACTTAATGGACCAATTCTATCCTCTTGCCTTTGGGTTTCTCGAAAATGAATGTTTGTTTAGTTTGTCTTAAAAGGTTACTCAGAAGGACTGCTAGATTCTGGGGCCTGCCTGTATAATGTTACTCTAGCGTTGATCTGTTCTTAAATGCTCAAGAACAGATCAGGCAGGCCCCAGCATCTAGCAGGCCTTTTGAGTAACCTTTTAAGACAAACTATGAAGCTTAGATAGCGTTAGGCGAGTATTAACACGGCTCGATTTTCGCCGTGCGGATAGTCTATTCACGATTGATCTAACCAAGCCGCATCGCAATCCCAGTTACACCTGTGACTAAAATCGCAAATTAGTCCTTCATGTGGCTGGCGATCGCCTACAACTGATCGTTTACACGGCCGTGTTACACGCTTGATTTCAGTCACCAGCCGCAGGCCAGTCGCCGTGTAACCAAAGTCGGATTCTACCCAACTTTGGGGCTTGCGGCTTTAGTCACCCTTGTAAACACCACTTTAATTTGTACAAAAACAACGCTCAGACCGAAATTTCTGACATACAGTGACAGTAAACTAAAAGGGTCAGTTTTCTATATTATCACCCTTGGCGGCCATTCAAATTCAAATTGTTTGTTGCCTGTGAAATAAGATATTCAGGCATTAATTAGTTCTTTAACCATTCGAGTAATCATTAACCGTAAATACAGTTTATAGTTGTTAACCACACACGTTAGGGAAGCCTTAATGTGGATTGGGTTTATTCCATTCGATGAACGGTTATCTGTTAGGTTGATAGCAAAACAAATAAACCAAGAGAGGTCGGCACATAATATTTAAGGGGCCCCTTGGCTCTCCCTTTCCTCGAACCTTCGCTGCAAGTAATAGATTATTATTTCGTGTCGATAACGTCATTACTGCAGTGATGGCAGAGTACCCTCCTAATAACTCTCCTATTGCAAATATTCTTAAAATAACGTTGAAAGAGAAGAAGCTTTCCAAACGGACAGCATCTTTCTACATAACAAACGAGTTTGATAAAAACGTAAATAGTAGTGGAGTAGTAGACCTTGAGTACGCTATTCACTTCTCTCGCGATGATGCAGCTGTTGATGTATTCATCCATACTGATAAATAGGAAATGCGAAAATGTATCTGGTTATTTCTCACTATTTCACGCCGAAACCAATGTACTTTGGCGAAGGACAAACTTTTTTTAATAAAAATTAAAGCGGAAGAAAAACTTAATTAAAGTTTTATGGGAATTCCGCGAATTCTTCCTGTGGCAGACCTGATTCAATAGGCACAAAGGATCAGGTAGATGAATAACCGCCTTTATCGTACGCAAATCATTACCGTAGTAGGATAAGGTCAGGACAATATCTTATAATAATAGCAGGTACTTAAACGACGCCGACACCCAGCAGACAAGCAAAAAATGGTGATTAGAAGAGAACAAGTTTCAGTGGACAACCTTTAAGAGTAAACTATGTGAGAGGAAAGATGCAGTACTTCAGTGAATACATTCAAACACAATATACGTGGGTAATACACAATCTATACATCATAACCGGCTACTTTGAGAATGTATAGGTAAGGCCTGTTTAGCGGAAGACGCCTCGATAATGCTAATGATGATGATATGGCATTCATTAAGTTTTTTGCGTGAAAATCCGCAATGTGGAATACAGCCAAAGTAATCGTTTTAGCTCTCCAGATAGTCCAGCTGAAGTAACCATGAGCATAATAGGCGCCACATAGCTCGCAAAGTGCCATAATGGCGACTACGAATTTTATTATAATGGCTGGGCTGTCTTCTCGATGGTACTATGAAGTTTACCAATCTTCCCTTCTGCAGCAAGGAAATACTCAAAAAATCCTACCCAAAAATTAATTTTAGTTTTTGGATCATTTCAGTCCCATACCTTTTCAGACCCGGGAAGCGGTGCCTTGCAACGAGAATGTTTCCTATGCACCGTCACAACTGCGCCGTAGGCACTTAAATAATTCTGTCAATATATTAACTAAAAGTTATAAATTATGTAAGGTATGACGAAATTTTCCATATTTGCGACTTGTTTTATCCACTTAGTAAAATTATGCGTCCAGAGAGTGCCGATTTAAATATTTAGTGCCTTATTACTGAGAAACGAGTCGTAGCTAATAATAAAAACAAATCGATTACTTCTGCCTGCATGGCTGAACCCAGAAAAATGGCAGCTTACGTCACAGCGAGGAAATACGCAAGTAAACAATTACCACATGAGATGAGATGACATCAAGAGCCAATGATTTATTATTGTACTCAACTGGCAGCGAATGGTGTATCTGATAAGAGAACGAAATGTAAACTTGTATTTTAAAATGTTGCACGAAGAGCTCGTTTGGTGAAGCTTGAAATTTCAACGTGAATTCCATGTCCATGCTTCCAGGAAGCTCAATGATATTGGTTATTTATTGGACAGACTCGTACAAGAGCATTCATTCATATTCAGAGCATTCTTCTGTTGAAGAGGGAACATGGACTCTCGTCAGCATCACAGATAATGCACGTCAAATCAACTGCGATTTTCAATTAGCAAGCCCGATTTCGATAAGCTTTATTTCAGAAGGCATATTGCCTTAATTTTTCCCCTTAATAGAAGAATGTGGAAGAGAAATACCAAGGCCATTATGACGGGATTTTTGTACTTGTAAAAGCTCTTTCATAACGGGCAACAGTTACATTGAGTATAGTCATATTATACCGTATCTAATAATCAGGAGTACCAGGGGTGGCAATCTGCATGTGCACATCAAACGTTCGAACAGTGAATTCTAAGCGAATGTGATCGTTTGAGTAAAAAGCATGAGCAAAATAAAATTTTATACTTATTTCTACAAATGATGAACACTAATTCAAAGTGAAGTGAATAGACGATTTAAGTTTTCGTTTCCTCCTGAAGGAGATCGAGATGAGATTTGGATTTGAGTTGAAACCTCTCTTACGCGGAAGCACGGCTCCGTGCTCATGAACAATTAAATTATCAAATTGTGTCTGAAATCTACCTCTATACCCGCCTTATACCCTTATATCCACCGGACAGAAACCGGAGGAGGCAGAGGCAGATCATCCGCTACAGATGCAACCCTGAAGCTGACCACAATTCTCAGATATGAGGGACTGACTACAGAGAGAAAGAGATGAGGTAGAGATGAAAAGGCTTACCTACCCCACCATATAATGTGTTCATATGGTATTCTTATGCAAAAACATGGAGTTCCGTTGGAAGTTCATTTTGTAACAAGAATTGGCGCTCTACCGTACCCGAACAAAGCACAAATGATTTATAAGTAACCCACCGATTAGGGCCAGCCAGGTTCTGAATAAATCAGAATAATTATCTGGGAGGGCTTTCCCGATTTTGATATTACTCAGCGGTACCTAAACGGTTCCTCTCCGGAGACTTTATCTGGTATTTAGATTACAATTTGTTATCTGTACCTCTATACAAGATAGACAGTTTTAAATCTGCTCTAATTGAAAAGTTGAACTTCATTATTTATTTATTAGTTCATACACAAAAAGACAATTACTACAGTGGACAATATTTAGGAGTTTTGCTGCCCTAAATATTGTCCATTTTAATTTGTCTTTACAGGTGAGATTTCTTCCAGCAGGCCATGATGGCTGGATGGGAAAAAGTGGTATGGTCTAAGAGAGTTCCCTACAAAACCAAAAGCGAAATACCTAACTAAAACATCAAAAGATGATGGATACAAATAACGATTAACTTTTATAGGCAACCTTTACATAGTGCAAAATAAATACTTGTAAAATTAGAAAATTTAAGATCAGTTGATTTTTTGGTAGGTTAAATTTTTAAGTCAGTCTTTATTTAGAAATCTGATTGGTTTATCATTTATGTGGCGATGCAAATAAATACCGACCTAATACAGGTTTATGGCCTTGACTAAGTAGGACTTGAAGTCTATAGAATTCGATTAGATAACGCCCAAATAGACACAACACCCAGACACAGAACAAACAGATGCGTCTAAATAATGAATGTCTTCCTTAGGAACCAAACCCAACACCGTTCAATGAACGTAAAGACACACGTGTTGCGTTAAAAACAAAAATGGAGCCCGTATCAAAACTAGCATCAAGTGCAACGTTCCATGCAATTATCAAGAATGATATTTAAGTAAATATCGGAATAATTTATTGCAACATAAAGTGAAGAGATAATAATATGAGAATGGCCGGTAAGACTAGTTTTACTTTTAACACGTGCGGCGAAGCTGCCGTGTGCCGATCACACCGAACGTGACGTAGGTATAGTTAGAGTTCTCCGTAACCTTGGCTTTTATTGTAATGGAGGTATCTGCTACGCCACACAAGATTCTGACCAGATCACTAAACTAAATAGAGATTATAAACGTTAGCGATGAGAAGAACGCAAAACTTTTATCATTAGTAGGTATTAGTTTTATACAATTCCAAAAACTCTGCACGCAATGCACAAGGTCTTATAAAAACAAAAATTTGTCGAGAATTTAAAATTATTTCAAAAACAAGTAAAAGTAAGCTTACCAATAATATATTCCTAGGTATGCATAGCAAATAAGTTTTTTGTTTTGACAACTACTTAAATAAAGTTTTGGCAACTTACCACTTAAATTGAGCAGGCACACAAGAACGAAACCAGAAACTATGAATTTACACATCTTTCCCACAGCACTTTCTCAACTTTTAAATGTTTTCCTCTCAAAACACCGAGATACAGGAATAGTTATAAAACTCTGTTATTACATCACATCCAATTGAGTACTTCATGAATTTATCGCGGAACTTATTTTTTGCTTGCGTACTCGAATACGTAAATAAAGTTTTGCCGAAAAGACGTCTATTCTCCCTCATGCACGATGATCAACTAATTTTAAAACGAATGAATGACTACGATAAGAAAATTGGAGGGAGTCCATTGAATGAACGGCATCGTTTGTTTTGTTGACAATGCTCACACCACGTTCACAAGTTCATTCAAATTTCATTACGTTCCATTCTACTACAACAACAGTTCTCTCATCTCATTTAAAATTTCTCCCCAGATCATTTTGTTCTCATTTTCCAAATTATAAATAATGTGCCATGATAACATCAGTTTTAAGTTATATCGCATTATTTTCTTACTGTTTAATCAAAATTGTTATTGGCTAACTAAAATAAAACACTGCATTGTAAGGGAACTGACTGACACAACTTCTAGGAATGGAATGGAACGAACATAAATAAAAAAACAAACTTCAAATGGTAGAGAAAGGAAGATCAGCTGTGCTGTGTTTAATTTGCCAAGAAACAAAATGCAGAAGTAGTAATAAATACTATATGATTTAAGCAATATTATCAAATAAGTTTAATGACTTGTGAATACCGGTATAGTGAATCTATTCTGTCAAAAAGACAAACTCATAACCTAAAATGGCCGCAAAAATTTTGAGGACCCTATTACGTGCGAGACCTTCGAATGTATTCATGAAACGATGGGAGAGTAATGAAAAAAGAGTTACTACGTTTGATCCTTTTGCCACTCAACCAAAAAAGGACAAAAAGACATACATACAAGTGATTAAAATGTTTGAAGATCGAGACACCAGAAGAAGAGGTCATGTCGAATTTATTTATGCCGCTTTAGCTCGCATGAGAGAATTTGGAGTCCAGAAGGATTTAGAAGTTTACAAAGCTCTGGTAGACGTACTGCCCAAAGGAAAATTCATTCCGACAAACATTTTTCAGGCAGAATTCATGCACTATCCAAAGCAGCAGCAGTGCGCTGTTGATTTGTTAGAACAGATGGAAGATAATGGTATGTATATTCATAGTAAGCTAACCTATCTTGATTCTTATCCACACTATCTCACCAGTGACATGGTTAAGTTCTTTGGCTAAATAAAACTTATTAACTTTAAAAATATTCAACAGGAGTGTTACCTGACAGTGAAATGGAGCAAATGTTGCTAAATATCTTTGGTCGGCGAGGAATACCACTCAGGAAATTCTGGAGGATGTTATACTGGATGCCCAAGTTCAAGAACCTGAGCCCGTGGTATCTGCCACCAGAGCTACCTAACGATACACTAGAGTTAGCAAGATTAGCTATTCAAAGAATAACATCTGTTGATCCAGTAACTGTGGTAGAAGTTTGGCAGGTGAAGTTGTATTTTATAATCATTCCACTAAAGTTCTAAATTAAATTTTAAAAATTAGGCAGTTCTAAGCCACTGACTCTTAGATGTGTCTTATGTTTTTTTTATGTTATGCTTTAATTTGGTTTACTTGGTCTTGTTAATTTAATTCACAAAACCAACATCCACTGCGGACCCACAATACCCTTGGCGATACCCCTGGTGGTATCGTAGGTCTTTTAAAATCGAACGATACCCCCAACAAATAGTGTTGCGACACTAATTAATAAGAGCTTTATCGTCTCTTGAATTTTATATTTCCAAAAAAAAACGAATTCGATTTTTTTTTAATTTTATATTTACAAAAAAAATCGAATTCGGTTTTTTTAAAATTTTATATTTACAAAAAAAATTGAATTAGTTTTTTTTTGTAAATATAAAATTCAAGAGACGATAAAGCTCTTATTAATTAGTGTCGCAACACTATTTGTTGGGGGTATCGTTCGATTTTAAAAGACCTACGATACCACCAGGGGTATCGCCAGGGGTATCGTGGGTCCGCAGTGCCAACATCTACATTTGCGATGAAGTTGTATGTCTTCTAATAATGAATTTTTGTTAGACAGAAGAAATAGATGCATCACTGGACAAGACTTGGATTGTGACAGCTCAGAGTGAAGTTCAGAAGGTCTTGCTGGAGGAACAGCCTCCAGACGAAGCGCTGGTTGTTAAAGGACCTTATGACGTCTACTTGAGGGATCAAGTTGTCACCTACTTTACCTTACTTGGTAAAATACGACCAGAAATAAAAGATGACAAAGATCCTGATGGTAAGAAAGGAATGTGGTTCATTGCTGTCATTTTTGCAGTTATATTTACTTACATAGTTTTTAATTAACTTCTCTTCAGCTTAAAGGCCTCAACTAAAGATCTCCATGCCCTTATGGTCCTTTCTAATCTTTTCCATAGTGGCCCAGTGACCTGGGAATCATCTTTCCACCCTTCATCTACTTCTCTAATCCATGCTATTTCTCTGTTTTTTTCTTATATCTCTAAGGATACAATAATTAACTGCTTTTGACCACAAGTTATTTATTCTTCAGGTTGTGTGTCCAGCACATCTTTATTTAGGTTTCTAAATCTGTTCTTTTGAATTTACTGTTAATTCCTGGCATGCTTTCTTCATTTCCCTTTGACATGTTCTTAGCTTTTGCAGGTTGTGTTTAGTCAATATTCAATAGTAAGAACAATAAGTATTGTAATCCAATATAGGTAATAGCTGTTATAAATTCATTATTAATTTCTATTCTATTTAATTTCCAGATGTCTCTAATATTGAAAAGCCTCCTGGAATCCCAGGTTACATGGGAACCACAAAGTTGCCTGCGGTAAAATGTACTGTGCATGAACAGGATGATGGCACAATAGTTGCAATTTGTGCTACAGGTAGTTTACAGTTTTGCTAAAATTATGTGGTATCTTATTGATTTTGAACTAATAATATCACTGGAAATTATTCCACACAGACCCACACTAAGCAATTAAGTGATTGCTATGGGAATCCATTGTCTAGTGAGACAACGGATATGTATATTAAGTATCTATTTACAAAAGTATTTAAGTTTGTTTATCCATTGTCTAGCATCCCTTGAAAACGGACTTTAATTAGCTCACTTGGGGATAGATGGCGCTGTGTGGAATAATGTCAAGGGATATTTATTTATTTTTTATCAAACATTTATCTTGTAAATACTTATGTTCATGCACACAAATGTTTGCACTGTTTACACATTTCAGGAACTTCATCAAGGGACTCTCTTTTGTCATGGATCAGGTTATTGGAGAAAAATGGAAACCCAGTTTTGTCAAGAATACCTGTAATTTTCACATTGACTGCACCACCTTCTGATATATCTATTCAAGAAACCCAACCTGCTACAAAAGATGAGAAAATAAGTAACTAGCCATAATTATTGTAAATAGCAATATAGTATCCACTATGTATTTATTTTTTATTTACATTTAATAAAAGAATTGTTCTGTTAACAAATAGTTTTATTTAGTTTCTGCAAATGTACTACTTAGCCATCTCTGGTTAAACTATTGAGGGTGCAGAGTTTTTATACACACCTTAAATAATTATAAATTCTTGATACTGAGGGCCACGAAATGTACAAATATTTATCACCTGAATGTTTGTCATAGGTAGAAGACAAAACCAAAACTTGTTAGATGAGTGGGCAGGATATTTGCCAACCACCCAAGCCAGTCAAAATGTGTTAAACTGTTATATACTTTTAGCTAGGTTTGGCGAAACATAACTACCTTACTTACTTATAGATGATTTAATTTAGCCTTATTAGGTATTTTATACAAATTAACTACATAATTCTATTTACAAGATTATATGTATGACATACATTTTTATTTACACTTTTTCTTACAAATATGTAACTACTTAATTTATTTATCATAGTAGCAAATTGTGTTTTTGAAACACAATTTACAGAACACAGTTAATCCATCTGGTGGTACTCTTCAGTATTATGTCCACTCATAATCCTCATCAACATCGAAGGATATAGTGCCCCACTGTCAGGTGATGTTATGCCAGTCAGCTTGGGGCAGCAGGTATGTCTCGTTGCCGCTTCTGACAACCGAGACACCAGCTCCATAGTAGGGCACAACATATGCTGAACCATCTGATGGGCCCACAACCTGGAAAATATAATGAAGGAATAATGATAAAGAATATGATAAACTTTAAAAAATCAAAATATATTATAGCTGAGATAGAAACTACATGAAAATAAATTTATAGATAAACATACCTGTGCAGCAATGAGGATAATATCCAGAAGTTGGCCTATAAACATGAAGCCTAGAGTGCAAAGTTTGGCCAGTCCAACCCCAGGGTAGCCCAAGTAGAAACGGTCTAGACCAAACATACCCAAGAACACTGACAACAAAAGAGCAATCTCAAGGGAGTATCCATTTCTGAAAATAAAGAATAAATTAAATTTAGGGACCATCTAATTTAATATGATTTATTCTCATGGACTTCTTGAGTGAAATCTTATAGAATTTTATGGAATGTATTTGTATAACCAAGTTTTCAAAGAATTAGCATACTTTAATATTTCGTAATTATTCAACTGTGTTTCTGGCAAATAACTGTCTGATTTGTTGTTGATTGCTCAATTTGATATGGATTAATTTTCAGATTCATGATAAAGAAACCAACAAAAGCTACACAAACAAACAGGCCCAGAACAAAATGTAATCTGCAACCTTTCAAGTTTCAAATGGTTGTGAAAGTATAGTACAATTGCTGGGTGTTCCTTGTGTTAATTTAAACCAGTTGCGTTGGCACACCAAAAGCCATGACCAGAACAAGACAAATATAGTAAAAGCTAAGGCATCCACTTACGTCCATTTGCATGGAAGTTTTCTTTTGAATGTTGAGCTATTTGTTTCTTTGCATATTATCCCATCCGCTGCTATGCATTGTACTGAAAAAAACCAATTGCTATAAGAAATTTAAAACAGTAAAAATGTTATGTCAATAGTTTTAAACTGAAGATTCTTACCATCTGCTTCGCCTTCAGATGGAATATTGACACCCTTCACACATCCGCGGTACTGCTGTGTATCAGGATCAATAGGGTTTATGCTTGGATCTGGGCAAAGGTACTGCCCAAGCCTCAGAGTACTGCAGTCAACAGTCTCAGTTTTATCATTTTTTGCTTCGTCAGAAGCACTTACACATAACACAATAAATAAGAAAAAGATGTGCATAAAACACGGGTTCAAGGAATTATTCATTTTAAGAAATTGATGACTGTTGGTGTATTTGCTGACTGTTTAGCAACACATCTATTCATCGATTCGTCGTAATTTACACCGTCGTATCATTATTGCAAATACATGTAAACGTGGTGATATGAATACAAAGAATATTAGTAGATATTTTTGCACCTAAATCGCCAAACTGCTGAGGAACGCGCAACAGTGCACAAAAAAACTCACAAAAGTAGACTTTTGCAAATTGCTCGCTGTCAAATTGACACATGTCATTTTGAGTGCGGTCCGTTTTAAGACAAAAGTAATATTAGCGCGCCCACAGAAGCGTCCCAAATAATGAAATTGAACAAATAATAATCCAAAGTTTTATGATTTATGACGTTTAAAAAACGACTTTATGGAAGCTTGCATGGTAATATACAGTCAACGTCACATCAGGCTGCCCGTTTCCGTTTTTTTCCCTGCTCTTGCCAAATGACATTTCTTTGTAATAGAGCAATTAGGACTGACCGGAAATGGGTAGCGCGATGTGCCGTTGACCGTGCATTATTTTATATAGTTTTGTCATCGCTACTTCACCACTTGGAAATGTATCACACTCGCGCAGTTTGCTCGGAGAGCGTCGTGGCCTAGTGGTTAAACACTCCGACTCGGAACCCGATGGTCCCGAGATCGAATCCGGCTGGAACACACCTACTTTGTGTTCATTGTAAAATATGCGGCTAACCCTCCGGTGATGGAAAACACCGATATAAAACCCAAGCACCCCGGATAACGGCGGTAGGCTCGCCCCTTGCCACGTTGGGTTCAAATTCCCTCGGCGAAATGTGGGCTCCTGAATGTTCCGTTCACCATGACGGCAACAGTCAGTGTGCCTCTGACTAACCCATTAGGGATATGGTCGTGAGGGTATGTTATGTTATGTATAAGAGGAGTAACTACTTATGGGGGACTCTAAAAATGGACTGTTTTTTCTTGTTAATCTCTTACTCTTGTTATACTCCCCCTTATTCATGAAAACTCGAACAGCAATTCAACAACATGATAAATTTTGTGTCGCTTTGTCTCTTTCATTCTTTTTGCTGCCGCCATTTGCGAGTGAGTGATAACACATCTATAGCATAAACTATGCTTAAGCGTTGCGTTCGTTTTTATTATTTATGTGAATAATTAACGGACAGACAGATATGTACGGTGGTCGGCACATCACGCTACCCATTTCCGGTCAGTCCTCCTGGCTCTATCGCGAACAAATGTCATTTGGCAAGAGCGAGAGAAAAAACGGAAGTGGGGTAACCTGATGTGCTGTTGACTGTACGTCAAATCTATGAATGAAGGTTCTATTGCCTCACGGAACCCTTCTATGAATGAAAAAAAGAAAGAACCGCTCAAAGAAACTTTTTTCCCTTTTTTTAATCTTCCTCATTTAGTTTTATTCAAAGGCTGCATACCTACCCTGTTCTTAGATTTTGAAAGAAACTTTCCACATAACCGGGCCAGCTATGATATTCCGGCGGGCGCCAAAACTCATTTCGCTTGTGATGAGTAAACTATAAAATTCAAAAGTAAGCGTGAAGCACCGAAATGTGAAGTGCCGGAATAGCACCCCAGCCGTGCTATTCCGGCGGTGCACATCGGACATCACTTCACATCTCGGTGCTTTAAGCTTACCTAATGATCAGTACTTACGCTTTACTTTGAATTAGTATTTTCTCTCATTTTGTATGTAAATAACTAAAAAATGTTATTTGGCTTAGTTCTTTTCTCTGTAACGACCACAGTTGCAAAGAAATTGAAATTTAAAGTTCACTCCTTCGCTCGTGTGAACGAGCGAAGGGAGTTTTGGCGTCCGCCGGAATAGCATAGCAGGAATCGAATACCTAGGTGTGATGCTTTCGTAAAACATACCACCGGTAGGCCAATATTATATTGTTGATTCCATGGATCGAATTCTAGGAAGTAATATTAAATGGCAAACTAAGTGAAGGTCTCATTAATAAAAAAGTTTTTTTTCATTTGCGTAAAAACTAATAGAACAAACCAGTTATCTATATTGCACTGAGTAAAGGTTGACTAACATGGACCTTTACATGGGGACACCTTACTATCAACTAACGGTTAGGTAGGTATAGTGGAAAACAAATCGGTAATACCTACATAGGTACTCAAATGGAAAAGTTAAGAGCCGTTACAAAAAGCACAGAGTGAATTTTTAAAAGCTGTTTTAACACTGAATATTGACAGGCACTTGTGACTGCCGACCCTTTGATTGATTGAGAACACTTCACAGCACCTCTCGACACTTTTGTAACGACCGCTTTTTGTTCCCGACCAATTTCAGTTAATGATTACATTGGGAGCCATTGAGTCGTCAGGTCCAAGATAATTTTGCCGAACGCGCTTGCTTAGTTATCTAAGTAATTATACAAACATACATACCATCACTCCCCCTTCTGGCCCATTTGTATTGATTGATTGCCAACAAAAAGAATTGGCATTTTGGAAACATCACTAATCACTGGCGGCAGAAAGCACACGCGATTGAGTAAGAGCATGTCGAAGCCGTTGGTCCATCTGTAAAATGATGGTATCTTTTTCCCAGGGGAGCCTGGCCCTGTAGCCAGGCTTTGATATGGGGGTATGCACCTTCTATCTCACCCATAGGGCGGACCCCTTCATCGCAGTTACTAATCAGTCTATTACGGGGTCTCACGTTTTTTTTACTAGAAGTTTTTAGGTAGGTTCTTCGAATAGTTTAAAAAAAGGAAAGCTAGCAAGGCAAGGACGCAGCAAGCTAAACTATTGGAAAATGGCATAGAAGCAAGATTAAAAATTACAACTTTTTGTTTTCCGCTAGGCATTTGTGACACTGAAAAACAGCCAATTAAGGCTAGAGGTAACGTGGCCAATCTGGCGAGGCGCCGGTGCCGGTGTCTAATTGCGCGGGCTAATGTCCCATTCCGCTAACAACTTACTTTTGTTTGCCCTCGTCTCGCTCCTCTTCCGTTTATTGCGCTGCTAATGCGACGCTGTGTAAGTTGCATTACGCATCCACTGGGGATATACCTACATACTCTGGGAATGGATTATGGTGGTTACAATTATTTCACTTAATTTCACTTTTAATACCTGACCTTACTTTGGCTTAGACTTTATTTGCATCATAACAGCATCTAATAAACTGACACCAGCAGTCACCACAATAACGTAAATTGAAGTTGAGAACGCTAAACGCATGTCGTCCCGTTTATGTTTCGGTAGAACTAAAAGTGACAGTTACATTTGTAAGAGCTGCTTAACTTTGACTGACGTTTGTGAATTCAGGCATAATCATGTTTTCAGATCACATTCTAATTTTAAAAAATAACAGGCTTTTATGTTAGAGTTATGTATTTAAGACGTAGGTACGTCTAAAGTAAGAAAGAAAGAAAATACTTTTACTGGCCACAAGGCTCATACAACAAGTAACCCGATACTTACATAATTGGCGTCAAATTAAACCAGAAAAACATCGTCCCCAGTCTAATTAGAGGTGGGGACTACATGAGTACCTATTTGCCTACTTCTCAAATTCACTTATAAGCAAATAACAGGCAGGGTAAGTAATGTGAGGATATATGTAGCTTTTTGTAAAAACTACCTAGGTATCTCTTCAAGAGATAGAGAGTCGGCAATTTCACTAGAAGGTATTTAATTAAATTGGGTGGGAAGGTATTTAATTCAGATAAATACAGTCAACGGCACAGCAGGCTATCCATTTTTAGGGTTCCGTACCTCAAAAGGAAAAAACGAAACCCTTATAGGATCACTTTGTTGTCCGTCTGTCCGTCCGTCTGTCAAGACCCTTTTTCTCAGGAACGCGTGGAGGTATGAAGCTGAAATTTATATCAATTACTCAGGTCTACTGTCCCTTGAAGCTGTGAAAAAATCAAACTTCTAAGCCAACGCAATCAAAAGATACAGCCGTTTATGCCGCAAATTTTCGACACTTGCAAGGGAATCAAAACCTACAGGGTGCTTCCCGTGAACTCAGAATCTTGAAATTTGGTACGAAGCAACGTCTTATAGCATACATAAAGGAAAAATTACGAAAACCATAAATTTTTAGTTACATCACATAACATATACTTTTTTAATTATTTTAAACTTACTACCCATTTCCTCATAAACGCGTAGAGGTATACCATAGTTATGACTCGATTGTCGTAATGAACGAACTTTGTAAACCTTGCAGGTTTGTACGGAACCCTCGGTGCGCGAGTCCGACTCGCACTTGGCCGGTTTTTTTTTTCTTGCCAAATGGTTTGCGATAAACCAAGGTTGAGACAGACCATTATTTTCGACATAATACCTTAAATAGCTGTACCTACCTATCTAGTTAGTCACTATCATTCGAATAGATGACCTGCCGGACTAAACCGTGACAGAAATAAATACCAGTCATGTGGTGCTATTCGTATTGTTTACCTATATAGAAAACGAGGAAAGCGTGAGATAACTTTATCGCGGTGCGCATGTTACTCAGCCTTAAGTAGGTCCACTACCAACCACTACTTTATAGACTAACTCTGCATCCAGTCCTCATTAAAAGCCGAACTTCTCAAGTTTTCCTCGACATGGACTCATTATATATTCCAAATACGGATAACTCCCGAACAAACCGTAGGATATTACTGCCCGGCGCATCCGGCCGTCGAAGTCTAACGAATCAACTTTCTTGGAACGCAAGTCGAATCGCTCCGTGGGTCTAATCAAATAAAAGGGTCGCGAACTTTATTCACATTCAAGATGCAGTCACACTTATATATTTGTTGGGAAAGTAATAATTGAAGCTCCGTTTTGGTAATGTTGAAAATATTTGAACTTGTCAAGTTACGTACGTCCTCGCGGTTTTTCTTCCTTCATTCAAAATAAAACTAGTCAGACCAATAAATTACAACACGACAGATTATGATGTAGAATGTCAAAAAAATGCTTATAAAAACAATATAAAAATATCGCTGGAGATTAACTTACTAGGTAACTATGCCCAAACCTTGCGAAGCGGGGATTTAGCACTGAGGACGATGCGGAGAGCAGCTGTGGTCATCCGGTTGAGGGCCATGACTTGTTGCCCTGTGCCCGAAAACAGTATAGCTGCACTACCTATGATATTCCTGTTGGCACCAAAACTCACTTCGGAATTCACTCGCGCATGCAGAACGCCACCCCAGCTATGCTATTTCGGTTAGCGCCAAATCTTGTCTTCGGCTAATATCATCTCACATCTCGGTGCTTCACGATTACTTCAATCTTCAATACGCTTCACTTTGAATTAGTATTTTGCCTCATTTTGTATGTAAATAATTTCAAAATGTTATTTGGCTTACTTATTTTCTCTAAAACAGTCGCAAAGAAATTGATTTTTAAAGATGACTCACCACGTCCAAAGTGATATTTCGCGCTAGCCGGAATAGCATAGCTGCAAAGCCATGAACCGGTCGTGGAGAGTTGCAATTAAAATAATTTTTTGCGACTTTTAGGGTTAAAGAGAAAAAAGTATCGTTTACTTTTCGATTACCAAAACTTCATCGATTCGTGCTAGGCCTACAGATGATTTTGGTGTAACAATGCATTCATATTCGTAGCTATTTAGATACCTATATAATTATTAATCTTACTATAGTCTTACTTTGTTCTTCACTAAGCATTTATTGTTCAGGCCTGTGCCCAGCAGTGGGACGTTTAGGCGCTGTGGTTCTATTTTAAGCATTTATTACGAGATGTTAAGTGAAGTCTATTCTGAAAAAGGCTATATAGGGTGTTCCGTAATGAGTGGTTCAGCTGAAAACCCTAGATAGTTTATTTGATTACCTACAACTAATTTGAACAGTTTTTGGAAATTCTTCAGGGTTGCTATAAAAAAAAAACTGTCTTACAATGGTTTTTTATGCCATGGGTGCAAACATCAACATTTGTCAGTTATTTTTTCGACTAAGTGTGGCTTGATAAATTTCCTATCAATAAATTCATCTTCTTTGCTTATTGACGTTGAATTCCTTTCAAAAATATTGAGGTAATGTAAGATTTGAATGAAATTAATGTTGTTTTTATGACCCAGGATTGCACTGTTTGTAAAGTAAGAAGGTTTATACTTACTATTTTGGAAACCTATTGAGGTTTCCAAAATAGTTAGTATAAACCTTGGTTACCTGGTAAAATTGCAAAGATAATGCGATAAATATGCAGTGACAAGGGGCAATTTTCCTGAGGAATTCCATGAAATAAATTAGTGTTTCATTGGTTATTTTTTTCACTGTTAGAAATATTCTTACGTTAATAAACGCATTTGTATTCTAAAAGTAGCTTTATTGGCTCATTAGAAAAATAATAAATTAATGGTTTTCGGTTGAACCACTAATTACCCTGTATAGGCATATTTCATGACTTGACATATGCCTATACTTGTCTTGTTTTCTGAAGTCACTTCAAGATGCTAGTGAAACGTTAACGGAACTAACTTACAATGATTCTCAACCAAGTAACCAAGTTTAAGCATTTGGGGTTTAATAAAAAATGCTAACAATAAAATTAATTTGTTTATTAAGTTCTCATTGAAATAATCTAAAAGAAAACATTGATTACAAGTTTACAACAAACATTTTTATAATTGGTTAAATATGTGGATACATGCGGTTATTTTTTACACTGATAATCTTGAGAATACTGTTCCATTATAATACATTCACAAGCACAATTCACTATTTCACTGATTATAATAATTGTTTGTCACTGCAACTGTTTTTGTCTGAATGTTTGTCAAAACTACGCACAATGTGTCCTTCTAATTTTTCTGCTTCTTTTTCGTAGCTCGATCTTTGAAATGCTGTCATCAGCCACGCCAACCAGAGAAGGCTGGAGACCTGAATTCGAAAAAAGAAAGCTCAATTAACATTTATGATGATCAATCTGAAAGTATAAGGTCTAAAAATACTATAGACCGTTCGCGTTATGAATGCAGTGATTTCATACTTGTCATACGGCCGTCATGTCGACCTAGCACGCCCCCTTACCAATCAAATCCTAATTAGAAAGCCAAGTCCACAGTGACCAGTTGAACGCATACTTTCGAATGCAAAGGTTGTGTTGCAAAGAATTAAATTTAAAAATCACAGCATTCTTAACGTGAATGGACTATAGTTCACACGATCGGTAGGTATGTTTATAGCGAATGGCAGAAACAAAAAATACGCTTCTGTCGGAAGCCCTGCTGCATTTTCAGGTCACCGCTAGATCTCTCATTTTGGTGATTTGCACTGACCTGGTCATCTAATTTAACGATTTCTAGATTACTTTTTGTGGGTGTTCTTGAAGCGTTTACATAAAATATCTTTTAGTAATGAGATATTAAGTTATCGCTGGAAAAAAGTGATGGAAAATGCCATTATATAAAAACTATCCACTTTGGCGGCGGCCACCTGTCTGATATCTTTATTTTTAATTAATCACAAAAACATTTTGCGTTTTCAGCATTCACCTCAGCATTCGTTTTCGCCGCGAGGCCAATGTTGCTGATGGCTAGCCTAGCTAGTTAACCAAATCCCCACTTCAAATGCTCTGTTCGAAACTGAACCTAAAGCAGTCAGAAATAAAGCCACTTACGTGTTGAAGGTAGGCGCTGCCGGTGATGGTGGCTGGCCCGACTGCTGAGCGAGGTTGCCGAACGTAAGCGTGTTCTGCGTCGCTAGGCTCTCGAACGTCGCGTTAGACTGCGTCGGCGAGCCGAAACCTGCGAACACATTCCGTCAAGATTATGTACGGTCGACGGGATGATAGGCTACCCACTTCCGATAAAATATTTCCTTGCTCTATTGCATAGAATTTGGGTAGCATTATCAAAGTATGGTAACCAATAGTAGGTGAATCGAGTTAGACAGATAGAGAATGGCAATAATTTCGCCATATTTTATACTTTTTTAACGTCTTATTAGCTTGGAATAAATTGGATAGAAAAGGAAGATAACTGTTGTGGACGCCTACTATTTAAATTGTAAGTAATTACATGTATCGGTTTTTCCGTCCTTAGCGGCAAATACAAAAGCAAGCTGATTAATATCCTTTGATGTGACAACACTTCTACATGTATTTACTCTTTGTCAGTCATCGAGGATAAGAATCGGTTATCACGGAAGCGCGACGGGCGATGCGTTTAATCTGGTATTCTGACATCGAGCCTCTATCGAGTTATCTTCGACATTAAAAAAATATCTGCTCCACATTCCACTTTTGTAAAAACCTCATTCAACTGTGAATAAATAAGCCCATAGTTAGCCTTTCAAACATACTGCCTCCTGGTGGTGATCCTCCAAACATTTTCCCAGGCGACGTAGATCCGAAGGCAGGCGCGCCGCCGAAAGTGGCGCCGCCACCGAACGCGGCGGGAGCCCCGAAACCGCTGCTTGGGCTCTTGTTGAAGCCGCCGAACCCGCCGAAACCAGCCGCAGGCGGTGTGCCGAAACTAAGGAAACATTACAGATAAGTATGGTTCATTCATTTATACAAACTGATCAACATCATAAAGATAGGAAAAACCAGAAAAAGGCATTCGGTCTTGGCATCAGGCGGGACTCGAACCGGTATGATCAACATCATATTTTAAAAAAGAATCACTGCTGACTTCTAGCGGGGTCCGCTCAGCAGAATATAACTTTCCGACGCCCGTGGTAGAGTTACATTATGTACACGAATTTCAAGTAATTTTATGCATCGTATTATTATCTTTAATCACAGTATAAACCATACAGTAGGCTATCTAAGGCCGCCCGCCGAGTTATTAGCCTAGCGTGCACACAGACACACGGCACAGCCCGTCCATACTGCCGCCTCCCTATGCCTCCCTATTTTATGCTAGGGTGTGCGTGATATCGCGACACGGCGCGGGACGCGCACGCACACATTCAAACCGAGAATGGCAAGTTTGTATGTAGATAGCTTACTGTAAAATTATACTGTGCTTTAATTGAACTTATCCTCTCCCGCTACTGGGCAAAGATCGTATAATTATTGGTGCGAGTTCTCAGTCAAGTTGGTCTAAGAATGGACGAAAATTCAGTTCAATCTATGATTTTTGTGAATTATTAATTGATTGAATAGTTTGTGCACAAACGGTGATTTTCCATGATAAGAATACCATATCTGATTTGAATGTAAGCATACCATGTCTGAATATCCGTTTGATTCTAGTAAATTTTTAAAATTAAAATAAGGTTCAACTTACCCAGTGGGTTGTTGCCCAAATACACCTTTACCGCCGAAGACTGGCGAACCACCAAAAGCAGGCGCTGGGAAAGATAAGTCAGTGTTAGTTTAAAAATCTTCAAGTAACCTTAGTGGCAACCAACTACCCTAACTGATATTCGAGTGATGTTTTTCTAGTGCATCTCTTCGTTACTCGATCCGTGGACACATTATGTGCGACGACGCGACACATGTCGTTAAAAATATGGAAGCGACGACGCAGCGCACCGCAACGCGCTAAAGAGGCCTCCCTCGCCCTCAGGGTAGCTTAATAAACATTTGAAAGGATGGTTTTCACTAGTCTCACATCGTACATTACATCCCCCAAAAAATTCGTACTTAGCCCACGTGTCGGAATGAGCAACCCATAGCTGAAGTAAAGGCTAAATTTTTAGTATTTTTTTATTTAACTAAGCAAATGGACATGAATATATTTCAAATTTTAATGTTTTATTGTTTGACATTCATTATGATACTCAATATTTTAATAACAGAACTATTGTATGCGCTTTAGATTTTGTCTGTCAGTTTACAAGTGTTTTGCCTAGGTAAATAAATAAACAAATCTTACAAGCCTGTTGCTGAGGAGAGCCAAAGGCGGGCGCCTGTTCGGGCGCGCCGAACGCTTGTCCGGCGGGTGAAGGTGTGCTGAAACTGCCGCCTGTACTGCCACCGAATAGGGACGACTGTGGAGCCGTTTGACTTTGTTGACCTGTTCGAATGTAAGGAAAATAAACATAGTTTAATGAAAATAAGACCTTTCTTCTACTTTGCCATATAATGTTACTTTTCAGAAATTGATGCTTATAAGCGACACTACGCGGTAGCATAAAAATACAGGGTGATCTTTTGGAAAAAAGTTTTGTGTAAAATCTGAGTATCCAGTTTTAGTTTATGCCGAAATCGGCTCTGAGACTCCTTTCAACATTTTTCGATATTCATCATAGTTTTGGATTGCGCCCACTTGAAAACATCATCCTGTGAAGATGGACATAACAAACATAAATGGTTATTTATGTTTGTTATGTCCTGCTTTGGGATTGAAGTAACTACTATCAGCTTACCCGGCAGATTTTCCAAGAACCAACCATACCGTCAAATAATGGTAGCTATACTAACCGAATCCTGATCCAAAGCCGGTAGTAGCGGTGTTGCCAGCGTTATTGCCCCAGAAGCCGCTGGCAGGCTGTGGCTTCCCAAAGGAGGCGCCCCCTCCTCCAAATATCGAGGCGGTAGTCGGGTTGGACTGACTGAACGAGGTTTTGCCCCCGAACACGTTGGTGCCAGCCCCGCCGAACACTGAGCCTTGAGGACTGGACAGGAAAAAAGATTATTAGGAAAATTGACACTTTCTACGTTTTTTAGCTGTCAGTGTAATGAAAGAAACAGCAACATGAATCTTAAAGTAATAATTACTGTCATTTGACAGCGTCATATCACTGAATAGGGAATATGCACTGTTCTTTTTTATATTTTTTTATGATAGCATTATATCGTTTTATGACTGATCAATAATATTCATCACCAAAATGCGACATGTAGTATATTTATAAATGTTTAAAAACTTCAAACTTTTTCAAGCGTTTCAAACGCCGCCATTATGGTGCGCTCGGTTGTCATGGACTCTGACGTCACACAAGTCTATGACAACACAAATGTTACCTACAAACTATTGAATTCTTCTGGCGCTTTTGACAGTGACATACGCGTGGACTTGGACGTCACACTCTCACGTGACTGTTTCAACCGCTTTGAATTTCCCTCCTTTTTTTGCAATTTTCAATAATTATTTTTACATTGACAAAGAAATAAAATTAGGAAGTATTGATAGAGACGTGACGAGAATTCAAAATAGTACTGAAAAAAGGAATATGACCCTCATCTGTTCGAAGTGCATATTCCCTATTGTAGTCCTTGAAAGCTATACTCACTTCAAATTTTGTGACAAGCGTCGTGTTAGTCTAACTATACTTAGTTCTATGTATTGGAAATTGTTTTGTGTTGAGGCTTTACAGCTTACTATAAAACCTGATAAAAAGTTGTGTCTGATAATGAAATGGAATAATTAGTAATTACCTTCCGCCGAATATGCTTCCGCCGCTATTTTGTGTCGGAGCGCTCGTAGTTGATATGCTAGCGGCTGCAAACAGACTTGATTCCGCTCCTCCGAATAACGAGCCGCCCTGAGCGGTCGAAGCTGGGGTCGAGCCGAACACTGACTGGGTTGTGGACGTAGGACTGGTGCCGAATACTGAAGCTTGCGTCGCAGGCGCGGTTCCGAATACTGAGGCTTGAGTGGACGGCGCACCGAACATTGAAGCTTGGGTACTCGTTGGAGACGACCCAAACACCGACTGAGCCGCTCCTCCAAACACTGAAGACGGAGTCGTAACAGTCGCAGTTCCGAACACACTCTGCGCCGTAGTCGCGGGACTCCCAAACACCGACGATTGACTCGTAGCCGGCGAACCGAATAGACTCGACGCCGTCGTAGTCGGCGTCCCAAACACATTTGTAGTACTCGTAGACGTGCCGAAAGCTGAGGCTTGCGTTGTCGCCGTCCCGAAAATAGATCCCGGAGCTGCAGACGCGAAAACCGATTGAGCTGTAGTAGTAGCGCCTTGCGCAAACACCGAAGGCGACGATGCGAACACTGACTGGGTAGTCGATGTGTTGAATACAGAAGGTTTTGCTTCACTGGTGAACACCGATTGCGTTGTAGTCGTCCCAAAAACTGAACTTGTAGTTCCAGCTCCACTGGTCCCGAACAGTGATCCGGTGCTAGGTGCAAACACGCTTGCGTTGCTTGTAGCTGTATTGAAAATAGATCCAGCTTGAGTCGTCTTTGACGCTTGTGATGCTACAGCTGAGCCAAATAATGATGATGCTGGAGACGATACTGGAGTAGCGAAGACGGACACTTTTTCTGTTGTATCGGAAGCGACAGCTGAAGAGGGTGGCGTCGGTTGTGGGCTAGAAGGCGCTGAACTTTGCAATGCAGGAGTTGGCGACCCAAAAAGTTGCGATTTTGGAGCTGAAAACAGTAACAAATTACGATAAAAAAAAATAGCTTTCAAACACGATCGATATTGTCATATTTATGGTTAAAAAATATACCGGTTGGTGACGATGCGTTAGCTGCAGCAAATAATGATGAAGCATTTGAATTATCTACACTAGGTTTGGGAGTATCTGCCTTTTCTTCAGTTAATTTTGGAGGTTCCGTTTTAATTTCAGCTTTCACTTCTACAGGTTTTTGAGATTCACCTGAAAAGAAATGAAAAAGTTCATGTTGTGTTATGCTTGTTTTCTTAATAGTTGTCTATTCAAATAATAGAAATACATACTTGGTGCAGTTGGTTGAGTGGGAAGACTAGATCCGAAGTTGAAAGATTGTGTCCCTAAAGGTTTGACATCAGATTCCTTTTTGTCTATGGCAGGTCTTTGCAATTCTTGCGGTATACTGTCTGCTACGTTAGCGGAAATATTTTCCTTAGTTTTTTGTTCTGCCTTGAGTGCTACTTTTATTGGAACTTTACTATCAATTTTTGGAGTTTCTTGAGGTTTTGACAATGTAGGTTCTTTACTGATGTTTGATGTCAAGAACGATTTAGTTTCGAACAGGCTCGTGGGAGTTTTCTCTTCTTTTTTCACCTCGATAGGTTTACTGGGAGTTGTCGCTTCTGGTTCACCAGTTTCCGAAGATTTTGATTTAGGTTCGGTTGTAAAAGCTTGCGATTCGAAGTTGCCAAACATGTTTTTCGTATCAAAAACTCGTGCCGGAAGTTTGCCAGTTGAAAATGCAGATGGCGCCGATGATTCTAAATTCGGAGCGTTAACTGTAAACATCATTCAAGGCATAAGATACGGTATATCACAAAGATAATGCAATTTATAATATTCAAACCCCCACCGTCATATTTTTTCACCAAAACTCAGTTCATATGTCATTTTCGCCCGGGACTCGCGGCAAAATCTAGTGAAAAAGACATGCGATCATTTCACCAGGTTTGACATAACTTATTGCAGGTAAGTGATTTAATATTTGTTTTTTAATGACAATTAATTTACTATTTTCACATATTGAACGATTATTAAAAATCGATCGTATCCCTATTGTGAAAAGGTTCTTAGTTCAAAAATACTTACAAGAGAAAGCAGTAGGCGAGCATATCTTTTGGCCCATAAAAGTGCCGTTTTTGGTATTGGCATTATTGGCGAATGTATTAGCGTTGTTGGCGAATGTATTGGCGTTGTTGGCGAATGTGTTGGCATTGTTGGCCAAGACACTGGCTTCCTTCGCGGCGTTGTTAGCTTGTTTCTTCTGCAGTAAGTCTTTCAACACGCTGCGTGTGGCGTCTGCGGCCGGAGGTTGGGCCGGCATTGGGGTCGGTTGAGCCCCGAGTGAGGCCGGTTTCGGGCTGAAAAGGTTCTGGGGCGGAGCTATAGGCTTCGGCTGGATTTTCACGGTCTTCGTAGATTCTGCTTTCGGTTCTGAAACGATAATGAATCCGAAATGTTTTTCATGTTGATTGTTACATAATAAAGAAGTAATTTGCCATCAATAATATAGTACTGCTGGCTGCTTTGCCATGAATAACATGAGTTAAGAGTTCTCGGCTGAGCGGACGTTAAGACGTCATTTAATATATGATTATGATTAACAAAAGACATTCATTAAAATTCTGGAAAGTCGCCATTTCTAAATGGTGTATATTTTTGCGAGAGATGTAGGTACATCATTGAAATATACAGCATTGAAAATATGGAATTGAAAGCCAATGCTTTCGACGATTCCATAAATAAGGAATAAGGATACCTATCATTAAGAAGTTCAGTTAAAAATAAAGTGCAGTTTCTTACCATCAGCAAATAAAGTACGAGCTACGTTAGCTAGTCCCGGCTTGTTGCTTCCGACCGGGGAGAAGGAAGGCACGCTGATAGGGGCGGGAGATATTATCTCTTTCTTCGGCTCGAACTTCACTAGGTCTGGAGCCGCCGACATATACTTTGGGGCTGTGAAAACAATTGCTGTTATGTTCAATGATATTAATAAGAGGTATAGATACGTTATATGAGTACTGACGCGAAGTCAAAAATTGTCCCCTGGAGTACGTACCTATTTGACCGTGTGTACAAGATAGCATGATTGTTTACTAGAGCGTAAACGAGACAGATACATGTTGCGCAGTGTCGTCTCAAACTGTCAATGTTTTGCTCAGGTGGGCATAAGTCCTGATTTCGGGTGCCACTTTTTTAGCTCAAGTAACCTACCAACCTATTTATATTATAATATCATTGGTTACGAGTGTGTCTGAGAAAGCTGATTACAATGTGTCTTATTATGTTTGCATGTTTTACTGTCAATGGCAAGTCTGCTCTTTTTATTTATTCATATTTATATGCTCAAAATTGCTGTATCCTCTTTTAAAACAGACAATTCTTCAACATCAGTCCATTTGATAGATACAAAAAAAACAAAACATGTGCGCACAGCAAGTGCGGCTTACTTAAACAATTAACGAAGTGCCCTGAACTTAGCTGATATAATTCAAATAGCATACTACAGCTATCAACTAGCTGGCTTGTTTACACAATCCACATCGAATCTTGTTACTTTTACATTAGCTTAAAAAGGCAGCCTGTGCTAAAATAAAGCAAAGATTATTGAAATAAAATAGTTAACCTGATACCATATTAGTAACAATTTTGTTTTTCCAGGTTTTTATTTAGTGTTGTTTAGAATGTTGCATATGTGTGGAAACACATCAAAGGAATAAAACATCCAAATTGTACGTACCAAACAGCTGACTTTTGCTCTTCTCTGCAGCCAAAAGTTTCCGTAATTCCTTTTCATCCCTCACCAACTGCTGATTAGCGAGTTCCATCTGTTCCGCTTTCTCCTCCAATATCAGCATAGCCTCCTCTTCCTCTTGCTTGAACTGAGCTTCTGCTTCCTCTTCCAACTTCAACTGAGCCTCCTTCTCCTTCAAGTTCTTCTCGTATAGAAGCCTCATGGCCGCTATTTGTTGGCGAAGCTCATCGTTCACTGGCTTCACTTTGATCGTCTTGTGGTTTGAAAGCATGTCTCTGAGGGCGTCTAGCTTTTGAGCGCTGAATAGAGGCTCTTTAGGCTTCGTTTCAGGCTCTATGCTCATGTTGAGGATGTTCTTTGTTAGTTTTGAAAGGGGGTCCCTGTTGAAACAATTTAAGTAATTTTAGTATATTATTGAGGTGCCCTTGGCTCAGTTGTGACAGGTAATGAGCAAGGTCTCCCTGATCGAAATGTAGTGATTTTTAGGGCATCTAAGAGCTTTGGAAGTCACGTTGAGCAATCGGTCCGTCACTTGTAAAGCTTAGTCGGTGGCCTTAGGGCCGGTTGGTATGCTCTGACAGTAAGGTTTATCACTAACTCAATACCACTTCAACAAACTGTGCTGAGCCCTCGTTTTGGTGTTTAGTTCACGACACCTCATAGTTAGGGTGAGTCAACAGGCTTAGCAGTGGGTTGTTTAAGACTATTATTCGTTTTGTTTGTTGATTAATAATTAAAGGCTCCGGACAGTTAGCCAGAAACAATAAACACAAAGTAGCTGTTCCGGCTTGAAGTTGGGACCACCCGAGTTTCGAGCTGGGCCACGAAAGTTTAAGCTATAGGTTAATTTTGAAGTAAAGAAAACTCACTTATTATTCCTAAATGGTGTGCTCCTCAGCAGCGAAGTGGACTTGAACATGGGTCCAGGATCGACGTCCTTGAGCGTGTTCTTGAGCGTCCTCAACACGGCTTCTTGGCGGCAAAGGATCTCCTGCTGTTTTACCAGGGGCTGATAGACGTCGTCCAGTACGGGCCGGATCATGCGTTGACCTGGTCTAAACATAAGCAAGACAAAATAGTGAACAGCTTGTGTTTTTTAGACCGCTAGAGGCCGTGGTGCGGTGGCAATAGCGGATCAGCAATGATCGCAGTTGTTTCAGCGAGTAACAATATTTGTGAAGATGGAAGCACCATAATCTGCTAGTTTTTCACACAGAGAACAGAAAATTTAAACTAAAATAAAATGAAATCGGGAGATCAGGTACAGTTAGAACCACTTAACATAAATAAAGTTAGTAAAGAAATTAGTCTAAAATCTATAAATCAAGTCTTGGCTAAAGATAGATAGGCATTTTCTCAATTAACGTGGTCAATCATAACGATGCCAATTAAAAGACTTTAAAAACATGCATTATTAGGGTCTCGGTAACTTAGTGGTGGTGGCGTTTAAATACCGCCTGCAACTTAAAACGCATGTTGTTGGGCATGGTTTGTGGCACGCTGGTGTTTCTATGTCCAATAAAAATATAGCATTAATAATGCCAAACAACAGAGAAGAACAATGCATTAAATAAATGAATTAATATCACTGGATTCCACACAGCGCCATCTATTTATGTTTAGTAATAAAGGCCCTTATTGTTCCCTTACCTCTCTAACTTATTGTCTCTAGCAACGTTGTTCCACTTATGGTCGAGTGCTTTGTAGGCCTGTTCCACCTGGCTTTGCACGTAGTAAGCCAGTTTCTTCACTGAGGCGACTCGCTTCGTCGTCAGGGGATCGGCCTGTGTCCATTCGTGAAGGGATTTGGCTCTGAAAATGGAAACATAGTTATTGATTCATCTATTTTGAGACAGACAAGTTTGCGTACTTCTGTATAGTGGTTAAAGGAAGCTGGATTCAGGAATAGCGATTCTGCAAAGCGAGATCGCGAATTTCGCAAAACTTATCACCTCCAAACTCCAAGATCAGGCACAGACATACGGTCTCATATTGATGATTAGTTCAGAAAGAATGGATGAGTTGGTCCGGTGTTATGGCCAATGAACTCCAAGCAACCTTCTCCAGTACCACATCTCTAAGGCAGCAATACGCGAGTGGTCTCTCTGCCTCTTTTAGCATTGAATAAAGTCTAATATCCAATGACCCTGGCTGGCAGCCATTCAACTTTCGTCCTTATACTCACTCGGCTAGAGCCCTCGCCTCAGACAGCACCGCACTAGCTCGCACCAACTCCAGCTTGACCTGCATCACGGCACAGCGCACCTCGTCCATGGAACACTCCTTCAGCTGCTGAGCGTCTACTGCCTCTTTTAGCATTGCATAAAGTCTAATATCCAATGACCCTGGCTGGCAGCCATTCAACTTTCGTCCTTATACTCACTCGGCTAGAGCCCTCGCCTCAGACAGCACCGCACTAGCTCGCACCAACTCCAGCTTGACCTGCATCACGGCACAGCGCACCTCGTCCATGGAACACTCCTTCAGCTGCTGAGCGTCTACTGCCTCTTTTAGCATTGCATAAAGTCTAATATCCAATGACCCTGGCTGGCAGCCATTCAACTTTCGTCCTTATACTCACTCGGCTAGAGCCCTCGCCTCAGACAGCACCGCACTAGCTCGCACCAACTCCAGCTTGACCTGCATCACGGCACAGCGCACCTCGTCCATGGAACACTCCTTCAGCTGCTGAGCGACTCCTGCCTCTTTTAGCACTGCATAAAGTCTAATATCCAATGACCCTGACAGCTGTTAAAATGCACTTTTGGAATACTCCTTTGTCAGCTGCTGAGCGTCTACTGCCTCTTTTGGCATTGCATAAAGTCTAATATCCAATGACCCTGGCTGGCAGCCATTCAACTTTCGTCCTTATACTCACTCGGCTAGAGCCCTCGCCTCAGACAGAACCGCACTAGCTCGCACCAACTCCAGCTTGACCTGCATCACGGCACAGCGCACCTCGTCCATGGAACACTCCTTCAGCTGCTGAGCGACTACTGCCTCTTTTAGCATTGCATAAAGTCTAATTTCCAATGACCCTGGCAGCTGTTAAAATGTGTTTCTGGAACACTCCTTCGTCAGCTACTGAGCGTCTACTGCCTCTTTTAGCATTGCATAAAGTCTAATTTGGAATGACCCTGGCAGCTGTTAAAATGCACTTTTGGAACACTCCTTCAGCTGCTGAGCGTCTACTGCCTCTTTTAGCATTGCATAAAGTCTAATATCCAAGGACCCTGGCAGCTGTTTGAATGCACTCCTGGAACCCACCTTAGTCAGCTGCTGAGCGTCTACTGCCTCTTTTAGCATTGCATAAAGTCTAATATCCAATGACCCTGGCTGGCAGCCATTCAACTTTCGTCCTTATACTCACTCGGCTAGAGCCCTCGCCTCAGACAGCACCGCACTAGCTCGCACCAACTCCAGCTTGACCTGCATCACGGCACAGCGCACCTCGTCCATGGAACACTCCTTCAGCTGCTGAGCGACTACTGCTTCTATTAGCATTGCATAAAGTCTAATATCCAATGACCCTGGCTGGCAGCCATTCAACTTTCGTTCTTATACTCACTCGGCTAGAGCCCTCGCTTCAGAGAGCTAAGCACTCCTTCAGCTGCTGACCGTCTACTGCCTCTTTTAGCTTTGCTTAAAGTCTAATTTCCAATGACCCTGGCAGCTGTTAAAATGCACTTTTGGAACACTCCTTCACCTGCTTAGCTTCTACTGCCTCTTTCAGCATTGCATTAAGGTCTAATTCCCAATGACCCTGGCAGCTGTTAAAATGCCTTCCTGGAACCCACCTTCGTCAGCTGCTGAGCGTCTATTGCCCTTTTGGCACTGCATAAAGTCTAATATCCAATGACCCTGGCTGGCAGCCATTCAACTTTCGTCCTTATACTCACTCGGCTAGAGCCCTCGCCTCAGACAGCACCGCACTAGCTCGCACCAACTCCAGCTTGACCTGCATCACGGCACAGCGCACCTCGTCCATGGAACACTCCTTCGTCAGCTGTTGAGCGTCTATTGCCGTTGTGTTGAAGTTTGAGTGTATGTCCTCCATTATTTTCTGGAACTGGTATTATTGACGAGATTTTTTTAGTCTGGATTTGGATGTATTGTAATTTGCCTATGGTGGTATATTATGTATGTCTAATAAGTATGGTTTAACTACAGCATTTGTCTTTTCTCATTTTTTTAAACTATTTGTCTGACAGACTCGCTTTTAGCGATAGCGCCGATAATCTTAAACAGTTTCGAGTAGTGCAGTGAATATTAACAGATATTTTTAGCTTGAATATCTGTGAGTGATTATTATTATGTTATACTCTCAACTAATCTGTGACCGTATCAATTTCTGAGAAGAAGAATAATGAATATTAGACACATCAAACAAACTGACTGCAATGCTTCTTATAAGCGTTAGGTGGGCTCATAATTCGTCAATCAAGTAAGTCAAGATCCAGTAAAGTATAGGAAGAAAGTGTTGTTAGATAAAATACAACATTGACAGTGCTATTTGCAATGATATTATAATTAAAATAGGTTACTTGTGCTAAAAAAGTGGCACCCGAAATTAGAACTTTTCGTGTACCTGAGCAAAGCATTGACAGTGCTGACAGTTCGAGACGACACTGCGCAACATGTATCTGTCTCGCTTACGCTCTAGTAAATAAACGTACTGTCTTGTCACACGTTATAACACGGTCAAATAAACTACGTCGTACCCCGTGGCCCATTTTTGACTTCGCGTCAGTACTGAAATCGTCTTTTTTATTGTAATATCATTGGAATTTGTATGAGTGAAGTAAAAATAGAAAGTGTTTTAAGGTAAAAATAAAGCATTTAAGTGATTCTCGTCTTACCTCGCCTAAACACCCTCTGCTCTTGACCATGAACTTGTGCAAATCCATCTGGAAGTCGTTCACTTCCTTGAGGAGCATACTCTTGAGTTTGGCGGCCTTGAGTCGGTCTTGTTCGGCCTTCGCAGCTGCCAACGCCTCTTGAGAAGGCTCCGGCTTGGGAGGCGGCACGGCTACTTGAGCTGTTGGCTTTTGTATCTGTGGATGAAGAAATGTAGTGATTACCTATTGAGCGGGAGTGGTCACATAGGAAAAGTCCAGGTTATTAAAAGATTATGGAAGAGTAAGTAGAAAACTGTTTTTTCATTTGTATTTTTCTATTTCATGCGGTTATGGGGTAGTCCGTTGAGCAACTAAAATCACTAATAAGGTAGCAGCGGATAAGTAAGTTAAAGTGGCAGTGGGCAGGCGAATGTGGTATACCGCGATAGGCTCGCGCTCACCAGGGCGAGGAACGCCAATAAATTAAAGAATGGGCACTACATATCCATCCGCTTACCTCTACAAGAGGGGAAAAGGGGAAATCGAAGGGACTTCCGCACGTTTAAAAAAGGGCGTAAATGACAAGAAGATTTAAATTCTGTCGTGGCTTAAAATTCGAATGAAGGCTAGTTGATGGCAATCAGAGGGTGGAACGTCGACATCCATCCAACTATTTCACCAGTAGAGTTAAATAGTTGGATGGATAGAACTGATAAAGGCTGCAGGGTTTCGGTGGATACAGACTGTCTTCAATCAAAATTTACTGGGAGCAGGCCTATATTTAGCAGCTTAATGGCTAAAAACAACTCATCCAGGAAACTAAGAGTATTAAGCTGAGCTAAATCACTAGTTACGGGTACTTTAGTACTCTTCTGTCAATTAACCACTTACCACCGGTGCTGCAGGTTGAGCAGTTGGCGTCGGCTTGACTTCTATCTGCGGTTTTTGTTCAGCTGATTGAGGAAAACTACCTATAAAAAAAAACAAACATTTCATTGAAATTCTTAAGAGCCGAAAACATGCCTTTGCATCGTAAAAGGGTCTTCTCACTGCCCAAGGAATTGAAAGCTTACCTGATCCAAATAACGAAGCAGGCTGTGGTTGCTGAAAGCTACCAAAAGCCGCTCCACCTGCCAATGATGAGCCAAATTGAGCAGCAGAACTGGGAGGCATCTGAGGAGTTGGAGCTGGTGGCTGGTACTGCGGGGCCGGCTGGGGCTACAGCAAAGTGTGAGCATATTTATTTACTGTAAGGAAATTAGATTACGCAGGCTGTCTTTTTCAAAACAGGTTATTATTTTTTAAGCATTTTCAATGCAGTGTTTCTTTCTTAAAGATCCGAAAACCTTCAGGCGGGAATCGAACCCGCGTCTACCGCAAACCAGTAACTCGACTGCTCAACGGTAAGAGCAGTCGCCTCTTACCATTGAGCTACCGAGACCATTAAAATACCCTATCAGCCAAACCCATGATTTAATGGTCTCGGTTGGCATGTTTATGGGCGGGAAATTAACATATTATATTCAAAATGAGACTTTTCCTTTGGTTTTTTCATATACTATTACTTCCCAGAATTTGAACCTTTTAAGCGACACTACACTTTGACCATTTTTCTATATTCCTTAAAGTTTACAATTTAGCCTACCACGCCCACTTTTAAAATTCACCTGCACAAGCCGTTTCTGTTAAGTTATTTATTACCGACTTATTCAATGAAGCTGTATGGGTGAGTACGATTCGAACTTAATGGCGGCTCGAAGTTAGCTGTGAGCCCCGAGTTGACCTCACCTCGCAGCCCACTGACACCTTATGTTCTGCGCATCGACTCGCGCGGTGTTCACAGCCATACTATACCAAGATTGAGGTGCCCGTGGCGCAGTTGCGACAGTGATCGGTGACAATTGCTGTTGTAAAGCAACACAATGCCGGGTAGGAAATGGGCTGGGTGACTACCCCGACCGAAAAGCCAATGTCTGAAAATGGCGTCTTTTTTTTTTCTTGCGGCCAGCGACCAAACCTTGTTTTTTAAATAGAAAATATTGCAATAAACCAAACTTACTATGGCGTGTAGACTCCTAGATCAGTCCGAACTGAGTTATGGGCTTCAGAAGTTTGATGATTTTACAAACTAGGTATTTCTTCTTTTGCGCGCAATTTTCGCAAAAATCGCAACAAAATAGAGACATTATACGAGTAAACATTGTGTGTGATATTTTTCGCAAATGGAAAAATATCTTAAATGTCATTCGTCTTTTTTTCGGGTGGTCATCAACCAAACCTTGCTTTTATGATTTGAAAAAGTGTAATAAACCAAACTTACTACGGCATGTAGACCTCTAAACGCAGTCCGAACTGCGTTAGGGGCTTTAGAAGTTGGCTGATTTTACAAACTACATTTTTTCCTTTTGCGATCAAGTTTCGCATGAATCGCAACTAAATAGAGCCATTGTACGTGTAAACATTTCGTGTGTGATATTTTTTTAGCAAATGGAACAATAATCTTATATGTCATTCGTTTTTTTTTCGGGTGGTCAGCAAGCAAACTTTGCTTTTATGATTTAAAATAGTGCAATAAACCAAACTTACTATAGCATATAGACCCCTAGCTAATTCCGTACTGAGTTATGGGCTTTAGAAGTTCGTTGAATTTACAATCTAGATATTTTTCTTCTGCGCGCATTTTTCGCATAAATCGGTAAAAGATTGTTTTTTCGCAAAAGGAAAAATATCTTATGTCATACGTCTTTTTTTCGGGTGGCTATTAATTAAACCTTACTTCTTAAATTCAAAATAGTGTAATAAACCTGTCTGTTCAGGCGCCTATGGTCCTGGATCATCATCATACGGGGAACGCGGATATTGCCCGTTGGCTCGCGACAGTAGTTACGTTACGACCGACGTTGCGATGGACAGTACAAATTGTAATAACATTCTAAAATATACCAAGTTGATAGAAGAAAACAGAGTTTCATTGGCTCAAGTGTGTCAGGCGAAGACAAAAACAATCTTACTAAAGCAATGAAGACCTCTAAACGCAGTCTGAACTGAGTTATGGGCTTAAGAAGTTTGCTGATTTTTCATCTAAATCTCATGGGTATGCGTTTCACCCCATTCAGCCATGATGAGGTCGTTGCTGGAACAGGCTTACTCAGAAAATGTCTATTCACTCTTACCACCGTAAGAAAAAACGTTCCATTATTGGTTTATGTGCCTTCAGGAAAGTAGGAGTCAAATAAATGGACTCTATTTGACGTAAAATAGACTTGCCTGAGTATTGTTGGGGTTAAACTCAAAGAGGTAACGATCGCACCAGTCGGACACTGCTTTTAAGGCGGGTTTTAGAGTCACGCGGATGAGCCGGCCGTCCGCGCGCGGTTCGGTATTCATATGCCTTTTGGTAAGGCGTCGTCGGCTTAGGCCAGAAAGGAAGCCAGCAATGCATGCTCGAACACGCGCGGACGGCCGGCTCATCCGCGTGACTCTAAAACCCGCCTAACGCATTCATCCGCGTTGAGTTCATCTGCCCAACCATAGCGTCTCTTAGGCTAAATATAAGATATTTTGCCCTTTGCGCGCAAGCTTTGTAACAAACTGCAACAACATAGTGAAATTGAGCGCCGGTGGAGACTCAAAGATTCCCGGACCAGCACAAATGTTTGTGGATAAAACATAATATTTGTGCTGGGTCCTGGTGCTGATGAAAGTATATGATACTTATGTGGTTTTATATTTTATTCTGTGCTGTTTCGTGATAACGGATATTATTTTACTTTTAATCATAAGATAAGAGCAAACTTGCACATTAAGTGGAACATCGGCGAATACGCCCTTAAACCACTGTCACTCCTTCTAACGCTCGTAACTCAGTGAACACTGTGCTAAGATGTGACATGTCTTAGTGAGTTTGCTACATTACACTATTTTGCATTGAAAAGGAAAGGTTTAATTAATTGATGGCCTCACGAAAAAAAGACGTTAGGCATATAAGATATTTTTTCTTTTGCGGCAAAATATCACACTCAATGTTTACACGTACAATGTCTCTATTTTGTTGCGATTCATGCGAAACTTATTCGCGAAAGGATAAATATTTTTATTATATCTGGTTTTAATTGCTTTTTTTTGTGCAATAAAGTAAATCTTATCTTATCTAGTTCGTAAAATCAACAAACTTGTAAAGCCCATAACTCAGCTCGGACTGAGCAAGGGGTCTATTTGCCGTAGTAAGTTTGGTTTATTGCACTATTTTAAATCATAAAAGCAAAGTTTGCTTGCTGACCACCCGAAAAAAAAACGAATGACATATAAGATTATTGTTCCATTTGCTAAAAAAATATCACACACGAAATGTTTACACGTACAATGGCTCTATTTAGTTGCGATTCATGCGAAACTTGATCGCAAAAGGAAAAAATGTAGTTTGTAAAATCAGCCAACTTCTAAAGCCCCTAACGCAGTTCGGACTGCGTTTAGAGGTCTACATGCCGTAGTAAGTTTGGTTTATTACACTTTTTTAAATCATAAAAGCAAGGTTTGGTAGATGACCACCCGAAAAAACTACGAATGACATATAAGATATTTTTCCATTTGCGAAAAATATCACACACAATGTTTACTCGTATAATGTCTCTATTTTGTTGCGATTTTTGCGAAAATTGCGCGCGAAAGAAAAAATATCTAGTTTGTAAAATCACCAAACTTCTAAAGCCCATAACTCAGTTCGGACTGATGCAGGAGTCTACATGCCATAGTAAGTTTGGTTTATTGCAATATTTTCTATTTAAAAAACAAGGTTCGGTCGCTGGCCGCAAGAAAAAAAAAAGACGCCACTACCCCTAACAAATCCGTCATTGTCCTTTAGTGATGCGTATTTCGGGCATCTCCGTGCTTCGGAAGCCATGTTAAGCTGTTGGTCCCGGTTGTCGTCGCTAGACGTCAGTCGTTAAGCCTAGTCAGTGGCCTTAAGGCGTCTTGATACCATCTGACATTAAGGTTGCTCACCAACCTTACACCCCTCCAACAACTCGCACTGAGCCCGCGTGTTGGAGTATGGCTTGTTCCGCCTGATAGTTGAGGTGACGCCTGTGCCCAGCAGTGGGACGTATATAGGCCGTTTATGTATACCAAGATTTGCCCATGTTACCTTTGGAGCAGCTGGAGCCACAGGCTGGGGCGCTGCAAGCAGCTGGGCGGGGGCGGGCGGCGCTTGGGCGAGGGCAGCTTGGAGCGATTGCGGTGCCGGCGCCACTTGGGCCGGAGCGGCCTGTACCTAGACCAGATCAGGATAATAAGAAATAATAAATTCTCTATTGGACACTTCAGTTACATAGTAATTTTGTGAAGTCCCTGATCGCTGTGCTAGGCCAGTAGTAAACCTGTGGTACCGAAATCAGTGTCTTCTCCCATTTTCAATGTTTACATTGCCATATCACAATCCAGCTCAAAATTACAAATTAAGCAATTTTTACTAAGTAATTTAGGTGTGGTATATCTCGTGCGGGGGATTTTAAGGCGCAATAGCGTTTAAAATACGGGTGTAAGGAATAAGGTACGAGCCATTTTAAAAATTATGGAAAATCCTCAAAATTTACCCGACTATTAGAAAACAATGATTATTTATCTATAAATATATATTATAAGAGTCGTGTTAGTTACACTATTTACAACTTAAGAATGGCTGAACCAGTTGGGCTGAAAATTGGTAGGGAGGTAGTTTAGAACTTTTTATATCGTTCATCGGTGTTGTTCCAGGGTTTTGAATCTGTCAAACAGGGCTAGCAGTGACAGAACGACGTCTGCAACACAGACAGCTAATTTACTAAAAACATGTTTTTCGTTCATCCAATTATGATTTTGACGGTGTTTAATTTAGTATAATTAAGGGAAATTAGCTAATAAAAGGCATTAATAGTAAATAGCTGAAAAACGGGACGTCCCGAAAAATACCGCTTATCTGGTCAGCCTACCTGTACCGGCGCTTCTCCAGGAATGGCCGTGGTGAGCGCCGCGTTGGGCAGCGCGATCGGCTGCGGCGGGGTACACAGCTGCGGCGCTTGCTTGTTCAGGTTGATCACGTTGAAGAGCGTTAGAAGACCGGTCTGGGATAGCGCGAGGAGTAGCGGCATGAACGGTAGTGTGTCATTTTCGCCTATTTGAGAAAACAGTCACTAATTAACATGGGGACTTATTATTTGTACAGTCAACAGCACATCAGGTTACCCCATTTGAGTTGTTTCCCTCGCTCTTGCCAAATGTCATTTCTTTACAATAGAGCAAGGAGGACAGACCAGAAATGGGTAGAGTGATGTGTCGTCCACCGTACATATTACGCATTTCTGCATTTTGTACAAGACATAAAAAGTTAAAAACACACATGAGGATTCTATTGAAGTATGATAGATCTCTTGTTACATTTAATATTTTCCAAATTTTTGGAAAACAACTTAAAATTGTGTCATCAGAATATTTAAGAGCATTTAAGAATCAAAAGAAAGCTCTTTATAATTTAAGAAAAATTGTGTCAACATTACAAACCCCAAGGCAACTGATGAATGGCAGCTGTGTCAATACATATTCCTATAGGATAGTTTTCATTTTTCTTATCAGTAAATGGAAGTTCTGCTCTTGCATCATCTGCCTGTAATTTAAAACACAATTCATTGATTAAAACTAATAATAACAGTTTCTTTTAAAGATACTCAGTCACAATTGAGCAAAAACTTTTTTTTTTCAAATCAAACATCTGCTTCAGTCTTGATAGTTTTTCGTCTACTTCAACATCTACATAAACGTGAGTCGTGAACATCAGAACATTATGGCATCAAAAAAAAAGGAAGAGGCTAATCATTAGCAAGGCAAAAGACATGTTTTGGAATCTTTTGAGTGTATCACTCTCGCACAGATCATTACAAAACCCTAAGGGCACTGAAGACTTGTTCCACTAAGCATTAACTATAAAATGAAGTAAGGTAAGTTAATTCAGTTTGAAGACATACCAGGCACCACTGCACCCAACTAGCTCCATCTGCAGAACCCATAGTTGCAATTTCCATACTATTTGATGATGAAGACAGAATCATATTCCTGAAAAAAGGTATTCATTACTTGTATTACTGCTTATCACCACATAGTATAAAACAAAGTCGCTTTCTATGTCCCTTTGTATGCTTAAATCTTTGAAACTACGCAACGGATTTTAATGCGGTTTTTCCAATAGATAGAGTGATTCAAGAGGAAGGTTTTTAGGATATAACAACATCCTTCCTATTGCACCCGTGTGAAGCGGAGGCGGGTCGCTAGTTACAAATAAAATGAACATGTAAAAACCTAAGATATAATAAAGTACTCACCACGGCGCAAGACCTTGCAGATAGTAATACCAGGGCCTATTAGCACCCATACTGAAGCAGATGTCTTCGTAATTCAAGCATGATGGTTGACCAGCCTTAGGAGTATTTAAGATAGTGACCGCTGAAATGAATTATAATTTGTATTACCTTAGGGGTTAACTTTGCTTGGACAAAAATATACTCCAATGGACAGAAATCATAGTAAACTTACCAGGGCGGCTGTTATCAGTAGCATTCTTGTAGACCACAGCAAATTGGAAAGTAGATATCCAATAAATAGCCATAGTCTCCACAGGAGAGCCTTCAAACAGGTTAGGTGCTGGCACTAATTTGGCTGGTGTGAGGTCTGGTTTGTACTGAGTAAGAGTTCCATCGCTGTTGCCTGTTACAAATTGCTTGCCTTTTGGACTCCAGCAAAGACATCTGTATTTGGTAACAAAGGAGAATGATAAGTAAGCTCAACAAACGTAACCGTTTGATTTATAAATAGTTGTTTCTGAAACTCATTTTCAAACAAGAAAGAAAAATCTTTTACTGAGAAATAAATGGAATATCCTACTAATATTATAAAGGCGAAAGTTTGTATGTCTGGATGTGCTGTGTTGCTCTTTCACGTAAAAACTACTGAATGGATTTTAATGAAACTTTACAATAATGTTGCTTATACATCTTAATAACACATAGGCTACAATTTATAAAGATATTGTGTAAATTGTTGAAAATATCAAGTAAATATAAAAATGTACGCGGAAGCACGTGGTATGGCATGATAGACGGCTGCTGTCATTAGCGTAACTATGGGTGCGTTCCGAACTGAGACAAAGTCTAACATAGCGCGTTCACAGGCATCCCGAATTGAGATATCGCGCTAACGAATCCGTTCGTTTTAAGTCCACTTAAGTCCACGCGGACGAAGTCGCGGGCAGCCGCTAGTACACTATAAAAAACAGTTTACATAGGAAGAAGATAACGTAGAATGAAAAACATTGGTGGGCCAATCAGGCTTATGCCTTAGCATGTGCATGTACAGTTCCACTGATTTAGGAAATACATTTTGACAGCTGCCAGTGTCATTGGAAATTGTAATTAAGTAAGAACCAATAGAAATACAACATGCAAACCAAATTCGTTCCGACCAACTCCATTCCACTTGACATCGAAACACACTAGACATTGGCAGAATCCAGTGCGTTAACAAAACGATCGGACGAGACCAGAAGAAAAAAAAACTAAATGCGATTCACAAAAAGTCAAACCACACCTCATGGTGTGGTTTGACTTTTCAGTCAGACAGAACACTTGAAGCCTTTTGGCATTACATAAAGTTCAATTTCTAATGACAATTGCAGAGCTGTCAAAATGTATGTCTAATATCAGTTGGACTATAATAGTTACAAACAATATTAACACTGTGTCTCGGAACCCTATGGTCCCGAGATCAAATCCGGCCGTAACACACCTAGGTACTTTGTGTTCATTGTAAAATTTGCGACTAACTCTCCGGTGATGGAAAACACCGATATAAAACCCAAGCAACCCGGATAACGGCGGTAGGCTCGCCCCTTGCCACATTGGGTTCTAATTCCCTCGGCAAAATGTGGGCTCCTGAATGTTCCGTTCACCATGACGGTAACAATCAGTGCGCCTCTGAATAACCCATTAGGGATATGGTCGTGAGGGTATGTTATGTTAATATTAAATGTGTTTATTTGAAATTAGGATCTGTAGGTAGTGAATAAAAATTGAACTTGTACTAGACTGCATGTTAGGATTATTCTATTATGCTCACCTTCCCTTGGACTGCACTTTTTTCACCTGTCCTGTGCTAACTTGACATGCTAATAGTGTGCCATCAAAAAACACTATAACAATGGAGTCAGGTATGCATGGGTTCCACTGCATTGCTGACACGAATGTGGATGGACTTGTGTCACATCTTACAGAGACAGATGGAGTAACATTCTGAAAAACATACCAAAGGTCTTATTACTTCCAGTTAAAATACCAAGCATTTCATTGAAAAAAAAGACAGTCAATTTTCTGTACATTATTTATTTCTACTTTGAGCAAATCATCAATGTAATATTTACACACTTCTATTATCAAGTCTAAGTTTATAATGTCAAGCTAGGCAAAAGAATTTAACTAAAGAAAGTTAATTCACTTTAGGGGATTTTGCTTTTTTCAAAGTGTGAAGTACACCTATTTAAGACAGTTCTCTCTAGCTGTAAACAGTGATTATTTTATCAATTTAATGTTTTTTATAATTTTAAAACAAGCAAATATGGTCTCAATAATCAGGCTTCCACAGATATATTAGGTAGAAGGGTCACTTATGCAGATTATGAGTGAAAGGTAAGCTGCAATCTAAAAATACCACTCAATAATTGTTGTCATACTTAATTTTTTCCTCTAACCTGTGTTTGAAAATTAGTGACTTTAAAGACACACAACAACTGCCCTCCTGTGACTGCTAACAGTTCCTGGTCACAGCTCACAGCAATGTGGGTGGGTCTTTCTTGCAATTTGATAGTAATATGTTCGGGTTCATCATTATCAACAAGATGTTTCAGGCTGTAGGCTGATGAGAAAGAATTATAAGTATATTCAGTGTAGGCATAGATTTAAAATGTGAATTTCTATCAGGGTATTTATTATCAATGTCCATTTTGGCCACAGCCAAAAATACTACTTTAGTACTAATCCATTTTTGACAAGTTCCATTTATTCATCAGTCATCCTAAGTCCAGATTTAAGCTGGTATTGAGTAAATGGTAAGAGGAGACTTTGGCAATGAAAGCAAACTTGTGCTGTTTGTTTAAGTCAGCCTATGATCTGTATATTAAAACATGTTAATGTAATAGCACTGCCTCAAATGCATGGACTAATACGTACTATGTTTATATGAAGACAATACTTACTAGATAAATGCCCATCTGGCGTTCCCACAAATACTAGGGCATATTTTGAGCTGCTTGTTACCAGATTATAACCTCGATTAGGTAAAGGGTCTTGTGTATTAAAAACCTTAACTTTTCTTTGTATTTTGTAGAGTAAGTTCTGAAAACATGGAACATATTATAACATAGTCAATCAGGTTTTTCTTTAGAACTGTTTTTTATTCGTAATAAACACAATTTGAGTTTTAGCTTACCGGCTCGTCTACGGAGTTTGGGCCGAATTGCACATCCATTTTTGCACTTGACGCTATGTATTTACAAACATGGAATATTATCAATACTTCAGTTACGAATTTGTAGGGGATCCGATATTTTTAGGCGCTAAAACAAAGCGTATTTCTTTCTTTACTTTTCTGTTGCTTTCAGGTTTTTTCGATTTCGCTGCAGCATGTCAATGTCAAACAAACAAATGTCAACGCCAACGTCAAAGTTTTTTTTAAAAAATTGTCTCGGTTTAACCCTGAGGTTTGTCTATTGCTACCAGAGACAATAGAGCAATCCTAAAAGTATAAGCTTATTAAGCTTGAACATCAGAGCATTTACGGTACGGTACATCTACAAGAAGGACAAAATGTACAGCAAAATGAAGTTTTGGGGCCCATCAAGCTGCCAATTTCCATTTTGTATCTTGTTGATCCCAAATGTAATTTCTTATCAACAGATTAAGGAGGCTGTCGGATGATAAAGACACACAGTTTATCAGTTTCATTGAACTATGCTAAAGAGGGTGTCGAAAGCACGCTTGAAAGTGAATATCAGTACACTAGCGTGAGATGTGTTTTTATTTATCTTAAACTTAATCTATCTTAATTCATTTAATATTTTTTTCATCAAAGAGGAGGGAAACGAATATAAGGGTCTGATTAGTGATCACCTCAGCCCGTGGCCAACCGCTGTGTTCCCGCTGCGTTGTTTGCCTTTTAGGAAGGAGTAGGTTAAGTAGGTACGCTTTTTTCTTGAAGGCCCCCTTTTTCACTTTTTTTTGTACTTACATAGGTATAACTTAGGTATAGTAGAACATAGGGAATGGAATAAAATGACTAGGTACTTTTTTAACTAGTGTTTATTATCTACTATCATAGTAGGTAAATTAAGCATGTTTGTAGGTATTTTCGTCACAGTTTTTCGTTCTCCACCAGAACAGGGGTGCTATTCCAGCGAGTTTTAGCCAGTTTACACTGTTACCGCCTTCACCGCGTTACTCCCAGCTTATGTTTTGATATGCATATTGTGAGTGATTCTGTTGTAAAAATGTCGGTTCCACCGGGAGTCTGCTTTGTGTGTCGGCTGGCATTCAAGAAAGGTGACAGTACAGTGGTAATTGTAAAAAAACGTGGCATTAATTTCAATATTTCGGGAAAAACTGACTATCTTTGAAAGGCCACAGCTTAGTTGTTATAAGGTTGAGAGAGCTGCGGTTAGGCTTAAATTGTTGCAAATTTAGTTAACTTTATTTATGTACTGAATGTTACTTGTCGGAAACGCATAGTTTATGACTTTTAGAGCAAAAAGTGAAAAAAGTCCAAAATTTTCGCAGTTTATCACGTGGTGCGCAGCGAGCACAACTTTTTCGAAGTTGCAAATTGGGATTTACATCACCCTAACTGATCCAAACAACATACCAAAAATGCAGTACTACATCGTGCTTTGCGAATTTAGGGTTAAAATCCACTGGCCTACATTTTGTATGTGAAAATTATAAAATGTTATTTGGCTTAGTTCTTTTTTCTCAAACCACCACAGTCGCAAAAGAATTGAATTTTAGAGTTACCTTGCCACGAGCGAAGTGAGTTTTGGCGCCCACCGGAATACCATAGCTTTTCATAATTGGAAATCTATGGAGCTGTATTAGGCTCAGTTCACATGAGCGCTCGAAGCGACAAACAGTACGATTCAAACATAATGGCGGCTGTGAGTATCGCGCGAGTCGATGCTCAGAACACAAATTAAGGTTAGGTAAGGGTTGCGAGGAGAGGTCAATCTTGCGCACTTGGCGCTCGCAGCTAACTTCCGAGCCGCCATTAAGTTTGAATCGTACTACCTATACATAGAACTTAAACCGCGCGTTGGCGCGCGGTACCGCGGGGTAATGTAAACGATAAACACCGTTTACTTTGGTCTTGTCAGTTGCTCCGCGCTGTACCCCGCGGTCATATGAACCTAGCCTTATTGAAAATCGCTTGACTTTGGTGGAAAACGAACTTACCTACAAACATTTGTAGCGGGTAGGTTGTACCCTCATTTGGAATGGGTTATAACATCACTTATATTTAAATAATACTAAAATATAAGTTTTATTCTTCAGGAAAACTAACAAATCTTTTTATCAACCATAGACGAAGGCTCTCCGGGATAGGTAACTTTAACAAACTGTAATAAAACATGTACCGCCACGACTCCACTTTATACACTTCTCTGGGCTGCTCATCATTGACTGCCGCAGTGAAGGTTTCTATTATGGTCTCATCCTTCATGGAGTCGAAACTTGGTACTGAAGAGACTGCACTCAGGTAATTATTCAAAGCTTTAATTTTCTTGCCATAGAAAGATTGTTGTTCTTCGTCTAAGCTTTCTAACATGGTTTCCCCGTATTGGGACTGTCCAGCCATTATACTACTGGAACCGATGAATCCGCCTGAGAAACAAAAAAATATGTAATAATTTAAAATAAAAACGGTCATTCCTAAAAGAAATAAAAAGAAAAAATAAAATAATAGAGGACAGACCTATAATATCAAAAAGTATAAATACTTTTAAAAAACACAACATTTATTAAAAATTTAAATCGGGCTAAATCAAGCGCGGTTCGCAGTTGTACTTTCTTCATATCACCAAATACAGATGCTCAAACAATGTGTGATAGTAGAGTGGTTAAAAAGATAATGACGGTTTGAAAAAACCAAAGTACAATGACAAAGTCGGTGATGTCGATTGAAGCGTCACTAAATCTTAAACAAGTGAAATACTAATTTTACGATAAGTTGGCCACTCTGTACGCACATTAATATTAATGCTGACTGTACTAAGAAGTCGGGCTAGTAATCCGGTCAATTTAGACATTCAAAGTTACATAAATTCCCACCAAGCTGAAAATCGGTAAGATTGTTTGAAATATCATTAAAAACAAAATTTGAAAGTTCCCCATCTTTCCCCTGTAAGGAAAAAAAAATATTCAAGGTCAAAGGTAAAAAAAATGAGTTTTTCGCGATTTTCAGCAAAACGGTAAGTCTTATCATAAAAATATCTCAGACAAAAATTGTAGATCATAAAATTATCTACAAAAAATAATTCATACTTTTTTTTCTACGAGCCACCGTTTTTGAGATATAACGATTCAAAAAGATGTAAAGTTGTAATCGTCATAATATGCACACGTTTCCACGCCACCTATGAGGTAGTGTACTTTTTTTTTTTTTTTTTTTTTTTTAAGTAGGGGAAATGCCTTACGCATACCCGTCCACCGGGGGACGGACGGGTTATGTCGGACTCTCCACTGGAAAGGTGGTATACCAGTGGCCCTACCGACTAAAACCCCTACTACTCCCTCTTATCGTCCGTATAGTGGGGGAACACGGTGAGTAGCGCGAAGCCTGTTACGCGTTCCCCCGGACGGAGCCCGCCTGGACGGCGGGCCGGAAGCGACCCCCCCTTCGTGAGGGGAGGCCAGAAGGGACAGCCGAGGATGTCAAGCCGTCCCTACCAGGCAGCGGTGAAACCCGTGCAATGCTGGCGGCGGCACCCCCGTACCACGCGCCAGCTGGCCACCGTACGCAAACCCTACTGGGCCCGCAACCACGAGCCACCCAAAGGGCGGCTCCGCTGCCGTAACCTTCGGTACGGCCCCGCCGGGCCGCGACGCACAGGGGGGATCAGCCTCGGATCACTGGCCCCCACCAACCGGTTGTGCGCCGCGGCCCCAACCACGCGCCTCAAGGCGCCTGCAGGCCCCACTGGCCCCGCATCCCCACGTCGCCCTTACGGGCCGCAGCGACCCTACTGGGCCCGCAACCACGAGCCACCCAAAGGACGGCTCCGCTGCCGTAACCGGCGGTACGGCCCCGCCGGGCCGCGACGCACAGGGGGGATCAGCCTCGGATCACTGGCCCCCACCAAACGGTTGTGCGCCGCGGCCCCAACCACGCGCCTCAAAGGCGCCTGCAGGCCCCACTGGCCCCGCAGCCCGTCGCCCTTACGGGCCGCAGCGGGTGGGTGTCCAGTCCACCACGCTGCCACGCCTGGGTTCTCTTCGCTTCCCGGTGGTGCCCCTACCACCGGTACTAGGCCCCCTCGCCACGCCGAGGCGAGAACCCGTGAGGGGGGAGGTAGTGTACTTAGCGCAACTTTTACAGCTTTTTGAATCGTTATATCTCAAAAACGGTGGCTCGTAGAAAAAAAGTATGAAGTAATTTTTTGTAGATCATTTTATGATCTACAATTTTTGTCTGAGATATTTTTATGATAAAACTTACCGTTTTGCTGAAAATCGCGAAAAACTCATTTTTTTTACCTTTGACCTTGAATATTTTTTTTTCCTTACAGGGGAAAGATGGGGAACTTTCAAATTTTGTTTTTAATGATATTTCAAACAATCTTACCGATTTTCAGCTTGGTGGGAATTAATGTAACTTCACTCTTATTTTTTGGTCTAATTTGACCGGACTATAGAGTTTACAGAGCAAGCTTTCATTTACATTAAGTTGGGTAATACCTAACTACGAGCACCTATCTACTAACATCAAAGCTAGTCCTTTATTTTGCGATGGCAGCGGGTTCCACCATGCTTCTTCAGCGGCGTTTGAGTTTTGACCCCCTATTTAGTAACTACCTATTCTGTCTGTGAGTGAATCTTCTAAGTGAAAGACCAATGATCATACCAGGCACAAAAGAGACTGCGAATAAGCCGAGCGGCGCCAGTTCGATCCGAAGACTGGTGGTCCATGCAAGCAGGCCCGCCTTGCTTGCGCTGTACGCGGCGAAGCTAGGCAGCGGCTGCAGACCGCAGTGGCTGGCTACGTTGATTATGCGAGGCTTTGCACCCTGCAAGTGAAAATTAAATGTAACATGCTTTGCACCCCTTTTGAACGCAGAAAACTAGCCGTGGCGAACTCAGATTCTTATTAGAAAATACAGGGTTCACCGACTCCCAGAGATAATAATTATGTGGTTTCCTAATAGATACAGCACGAGCGTATTTGAATGAATTGAAAAGATATTATTTTGGACTTCTGGTATTTTAACCTGCCTACGTTAAAAGTAGTAACAGTAGGTACAAAATGTATGTAGGAAGGCTTCAACTATTCATGGTTAGGTAAAAAGTTGTTATTGAGGCATCATCATGGGACCTTTCTAGAAAGTTTTTAAAAGCCTTTCCACATAATATTATCGATCATGCTATTTACAGACGATATTGGTGTTTATCTTATTAGCTAAGTGTTGAATTCCTTGTAAGTACGGGATAGTTGGAAGCACTCTGATTGTTGGCGTCGGCAACAAACAGTGAACGGAATATCAAGAAGCTTACATTTGGCTGCGCAAATTTATTGTCTTCGCGCCACTATTCTGGTTGTTTGAGTTTTAATCGGTGTTTTCCAACTCTCCGGAGTTAGTAGGTGTACCATCCAACCAGATTTAAGCTCGGGACCACACGGCTTCCGAACCAAAGTGTTTACAACCACTGGGCCACACCACGGCGCTCTTTTTCATTTCTGTCTTTTTACAAATTTACCATTTCAAAACAAAAGCAGCTTCTACTCGTATTCAGAAAAAAAGAGCAGAAACTTTCCAGAAGAGGCTGAGTTGACTGATGATTTATTTTGTGTTTTTTCTCATTTTGTGAAAAGTTAGAAATGTTTTTCCTGTTCTGTTGACCAAACTTATTGCAGAGCTTATGATCTGCCCAAAAAATGTTTACCTTGTCAATTTCTATTCGCGAACGGTTTACTTTTTGTTAAGGAAAAAATAAAATAATCGGCACATCGCATCTTGGGCACGCTACTTTCGTTTTTTTTTATCAACGATGTCCAATATTATTAAGGTATCTGTAATGTAGATGCTTTTTTGAGTCATCACATTGCTGCTGTGGCTGTATTTAATTATTGTTTTATCTTTTTGTACTTTAAGGTAGATATTTTGACCATATTTTATCCAGAAAAAACGAAAGTACTGATAAAAAAGCCCCAAAAGTAGGTATTGTCAACAAACACTTTACCTGGCGCGGAAGTGGAATCCACGACCCTATGAGTTTTGACTGATCATAACCAATGCACTCAATGGCCATCATTAGACCATATTTGACTCATTCCCCAAAAATACCACTGTAGTGACATCAGTTTTCCTAAAGCCTGGCATATCCAAATTTCCACACAGTCTTGGCCTAAGGTATAGTCCGTTCACAAAGTTGATACACAACCTCTTCGTTCGGAAGTATGCATTCAGCTGGTCGCTGTGGACTTAGCTTTATATTTAGAAACTTTAGATTTTATTGGTAAGGTGGTAAGGTGGCGTGCTAAGTCAAAAGACAAGTATGAAATCACTGAATTCTTAACGCGAACGGACTGTAATTAACAAGTTTACCTGCAAAGCTGTCCTCCTAAGGTCAGGCAGGAAAGCTGTCACGACCCTCATGGCACCCAACAAATTGACGTCAATGGTCTTCTCTATCTTGTCTGGACTCTGCCATTCGTAGTCCCCGACCGTCATTACTCCTGCGTTATTTACGACAGCATGGAGAGCTACAAAAAATGGAACAGTCAACACACAGATCAGGCGTAACACTGTTGACTTTGTAAGCACGGTGTTTTGCTGTAGTTAACGAGAAACAGAGCGAAGTAGGTAGGTATATCAAATGACATGCACGAAACTATTATCAACTAATTTTAAAATGCAGTTCGCCGCGAAGTTATTTTTTAACTCTCCGAACAACATCTTCAAATCTTTGTCTAATCAAACTCTTGTTGAATAAAGAAACCAACTGCTAGTCAGTCGAAGAACACTTTCCGTGGCGTTCTGGTCTAAAAAGTAGTATTTTCAAAGCAAAACTAACTGTAATTAGGGTTCTCCTTCAGCAAATTAGCAACGTAATCCTTGAATGCTGCGACACTGTTCTGATTTGTGACATCCAAGGAGCACGGGTGAGCGCATAGTTGCCTCAAGGCTTCTGCTGCCTGAGTGTCAGTTCCTTGCAGCATACCGGCCACGGTGACTAGGCCTTCCCTGGCCGCTCTGGCAGCAAGGGCCCAGCCTAGGCCGCTGTCACACCCGGTAATGGCTATGACTCTTGTTAGAGACATGGTTTTGAAGCTATGGAAGCAAAGATACATCGGCATTAGTTAGAGTTAAGATAACGGGTTAACTTGTTTCAAAAATAAACAATATGCAGAGTCTGAGGCTTTCAGCTGTTTACAATGTTATAAGATAAGGTAGGATAAGAACTTGATAAGAAACACTTCATTGCACACCAAATTAAGAAAGTTAGTAGAGTGAGTAATTATTTTTAGTTGTACAATTAAGACAATCTTACTGCTAAAAGCGAGTTGAATCAAACAACAAAAACGAGTGAAACTTGGAAGAAATGCTTATTGAAATTCTCTCTTTACTATATTTTGCTACTCTCAAAATTCCGGATGTATCTTTAGTACTAAAACAAGGGTCGACTAGAATTTGTTACACAATGTAGAGTTAGTAAGCAAGCAAGATTTAAAACCAAAACTGATAGTAGTTTGTTGAAGATAGAACAGGCATAGTTGTTGAGTTACGTTGTGAAGAAAAGAATACAAAATATTGCACTTTACCTCAGTGAAGTAGAATCCCAATTGTGTTTAAATTTCGAACGGTGGCGCTTAAACTTTTTGGAGAGGTGTCAATAACAGCTTAGCCAGGGAGAGACTGACCGTTGTAAACAAGATCCTCGGCCGACTTGTTGCATATGAAACGGGTTTCGGATTTCGTTGCATATTTACAACGAATTTCATGTTTATTTTTATCACGGTTTACGGCCAAGAGCATTTTGTTCTAATGTTATTCCTTCCTGTCGTAAAAACTTTGATGCGTTGAGTAGATTCGGACGGAGGGTAGGGTATAAACATCGTGAAAGATACTTGCCAAATGAGCTGTTATATTGCTGCTATGAACGAGCAGGGATGTGAGAAAACATCCTTATTTTTTAGGCAGGAATCTGGTCCAAGGTTATTGGCGATTTATATCACATTTTATCTTTATTAGTGCTGAAAAACGGTGGATATTTAAGTTTATTTATGTTGGAACGACAGAGTTAGAGTTCATAAATAGATTACTCGTTATTAGAGTCAAGTTTAAACAGAATTTCACAAAATTTTGTTTGACGTAAAATTTGGGGCAGGCACATGATGAAAATGTCGAATACTTCGACAAAGCGACGCCAATAAAAGAGGATCGCTTCAGCACGAATACCCGTCTGAGAGATTAGACCTATTGGACGGAAACAATCTTGTATTTCTGGTTGACTTAATTCAGGATTCGATCTGCGGGACTGAAACTGTTTTCGGAGATACAACCACCAACATCAAGCCTTTTCCGACGCCTATTGTCTAAAGAGAATGCGTGATTAAACTTAAATTGCTAGTGTAATCAATAACATAGACTGTAATTGAGATTCCTGCCTATCTGAACAGATATTATCAAAATCCTCGTTTATATTTGGAAGCTTAAAATATGAATAAATTCGGTCAAACATCATTGAGCAACTGAGCTGAAAAGTAAAATCCTTTCATTAAAATGGGACTCCAATCATTGGCACGAAAAGGTTTTCCAATTACGTATAAATTGCTAGGCGAATATGACGACAAACTTTTAAAAGGTAAATAAAATGTTTTTAATGTTTCTTTTGTCGCCTAGTGTCCTCTAGTAAAATATTTTCTATTACAAAAATACACATTCGTGTATACCTATCTATATATTTTATCTGTAGCAAGTATGAGAAATCATTTCGAACTTGAATTTACCTTTCAAAGAACTCTACAGGATGAGTTTTTCAAGTGGGCGTGGTAGGGCCTAATCCTAAACTATGAGGAATATCGAAAAATGCTCAAAGAAATCGATCCTTATAAGCGACTCTATCAAATGGTATAATAATACAGGTGACCTATTTTTTCCGAAACTAACAGGATCGATTCCCGGCGAAGGAAAAAGCTCTTTGTAAAATCTTAGTATACTGTTTTAGTTTTTTCCAAAATCGGCCTCAAGACTCCTTTCAGCTTTTTTCGATATTCCTCAAAGTTTAGGATTTGTTTGGCCTACCACGCCCACTTGAAGAACTCACCCTGTATACTATAGTGTCATCATGTCATGGTCTCATAGAATTTTACATTTTGTACCGAATTTAGAATTTTACATTTTGTACCGAATTTAGAATTTTACATTTTGTACCGAATTCTGTTTTATTGATGGCACCTATTAACAAATGTAGATGATTGTTCAGGGTCTACTGCATTTAATCTGTTCCTGACTTAAGATTTTAACTAGTAACGATTACGATGTGTATTAAAATAAAATGCAACGTCGACTTTTTGCGCAGGGAGGCGAGGAAGTTGGTTGTTGCACCCTGGCTGTCCGATATTTACTGCCACATTAAACCCTCTTTACATTAATTTGTTGTACTGATTTTTTTCACAATAGTTTGGCGATAATTAGCTTGAGTAGATGATTAATTACTTACAGCTTGGCAAAAAAGTCCTGAAATGGAACTAAAAAATATTATCACTGGCAATACTGTGTTTAAAAAAAGCAAATTGGGAAGTTAGGACATTTTAGCTAATTGATACTTTTTTTATTGATTTTGGGTTTTAATTTTAATTCCAAGAATATACCGAAGAAAGGAGAAAATCTTGATAACACGTCATTAAAATAGGAAATGGTTTTTACCAACGGGGACAAACTTTGAATAACCAAATCTTTTTTTGCTTTGTTGTTTCTAATTTTTTTTTTTTATGATTTTGCTAGTTTCTTCTTTCATTTTTTTACTTGGTAGTAGCAAACCGTCCAGACAATGTGTTTGTTTGTTTGTGGTGGGAATCAACTGTGTTGGTGCCAATGCCTTTGCATTTCTGCCACCTAGCGGTTCACCCGATTGACCTGGCTACCTGTATGACTAAATCCATTATTCTACTGGATAATGTGGGATTAAAGAAATTTAACGCGTTTTAATAATATAACGCGAAACTTATAGGAATGAGAAAGTACTGAACTAGAATTTGGTGTCCTACACGTGATGTATTCGCGCGAACTTAGTACGTGCGAACGCGAGATCAAACCTATTGATGATAAAGGAGTGTCCTTAATGTGGTTCACGCGATGATTGCGTCAGGCGAATAGGTAGGTAGTGGGGAGATTGTATAGGGACAACGAGATAGCCATTCTCTCTAAAAAAAATAAGTTGAATTAGTAAACTATCAAAACTGTTCGTGTCGTAGTATACGGGGTGACCATATTAACGAAAGTGGCGCCCTCATTAATTTCACGACTTTTTTGCCAGGCTGTACACTGAATATAAATGTAGTTCAGGTAACTCGCTGTATGGCCAACTGTGGTTTATTAAGTCTCTGTCTTTCAGGTTATCAAAGAACGCAAATTCACTGGTAATTAATTATTGACGCGGCATAATTCAGATCGACTTAATATTAGAGATGAAAAATTAATGCCGTCATTGGTCATTGGGTCTAGAACGAACGACAGAATTTCAAAACCATACTAAAACACTATCAAGACGTTTTAAGTTGTCGTAATCTACTCTAAACCGAACTGGCCATAATAAATTCTAAATCTATTCCCTGTCCCTGCCAACCTTAGGCTCTTGATTAGTTATTCCAAAAGGAACAGATCTTTGAATTTCTGAGAATAGGGTCGTCTCACGTAAACGGGGACATCTGGCAATGCTAATTGCAAATTGCGCGATATTGGGTTTCAGGGATCAGTGAAGAAGCGCTAACAATAATTATATTCCTTTTTTGAGTGCCGAGCGTCGACAACCGATAATACAATTACGTCTAAAATATATTTTTGATTACGCAGTCGTCTCCTATTTGCCGTCCCGATATTTTTTGCTTCACTAATTCACTGGTGCCTACGTTCGTTCTGTTTGTAATTCTCGCATAGGGTGGTTTTTTTTGCTTGATTTTACCACGGGCTGCCACCGTTTTGGGGCAGCGACGCTGCAGTTCAATTTAAAGCCTGCGGTTAAAAAAGTTGGAAAAAATCCGGGCGATCATTTGCTAACATTGTTATTTATCGGCTCGAGAGGGACAAGATTAACTTTAGCTAGCAAGTTGACTGGTTGTTTTGGCTTGAGTTGTAGCTTGAGAGTTTGAACTTGGTTATTTTCTTCAATACTCAATACTCAATCATTTATTTGCATTCCATAATGTAGTGGTAGATGTTACAAACTTGGTATGTTCATTACAGACCCTCTCGGGCACAACAAATAGGATAGAGATTCTTCTAGTTATTATCCATAGTACAACTAACACATCCACAGTAAAATGGATCCTTATCCTTTCTTTTAATCTGAAGAACTTTTGATATGACATTTTTCTAATAATTAATCGGTGACCGATTTGGTATAATGTTTAAGAAGTTGGCTACCGCATAAGAGGTCGCGAGTTCGGCCCTCGCACAGTATCTAACAAACATTGAATACGTGCATGAACGCTTGTATTGGCCTCGTAGTCCTATGTATTATGTAAATATTTACAAAGAAAGTATTTGAGTATGTTTATTTGTTTTCATAGTACAAGTTTTGTTTACTTTGGGACTAGATGGCACTTAGTGGAATGAGTTCCAATAAATGTTTTTTTATTCATGATGTACCTAACAGGCAAGGGAATATAAAACCTAAGCTTTACAAGCTTGCTTGAGTGCGCTCAAGAAAAAAGTGAATATTGGGTTCTTATAATTCACTACCCTATTAGATCAATAATAACAAGTGAGACGATGTAAATAATGACGTTATTTCATATTCACTTACCAGAATTATTTCACTGCTGTCCAATTTAAAGTCGATGTAGAGAGTCGTATGATAGCCTAGTGATAATAAGCAAATACCTACTCGTAGATAAACAAATTAGACAGTTTCCCTTATCAACAAGAATGTACTAAAGGTCGTTCACTGTTATGTTATGCTTCATACTTGGCCTTGTTTAGCAATATTGCATTCTCTATCAAGTTCAAAAGTTTTTGTCTTTCCCGTCACATCTTTTTAGGGAAAATCCGTTCACAGTTCGTGCGGCGAATAGCGGTCATCCGACCGACACTTTTGAGGAGAAGGGCACTCCTGGGAAATCTGCACACCCTCTGCCTCTGATAATAGTGTTTGCTCATTTGAGTGTTCTCCACCAGGATTGTGTTCGCGCGTTTAATGGTGCAGGGGAGACGGCTAAGGGTTCCTGCTCAGGTTTTTTTAGATATAGTTTTTTTTGAAAAAAAAAGATTATAAGAACGTGACGTTAAAAAATCATTCTCCATGCGGGGAGGGTAACATTCAATACCTGTATTAGGATACAGGTATTGAATGTTACCCTCCTCATAGTGTCTCTGTCACTATCTATTGGACCGTTATTAGAACGAAATACCTAAGTAACATTCATTCTTATAACATAATGATAATGGTATTGAAGACAAACAGAAAGTTGGTTTTAAAAGTAATGTCTATTTGGATGTGTAGATAACAAAAGCATATCTGCTGTGTGAGCCACATGTCTATGACATGAGGTATGTCTTTTTACCCATTAGCACTTCTTTCTTAGTTTGGCTTTGATAACAGATGATCTTGGTGAAAGTTTTTCCGAATATAATATTTATTTATTTATCTAAATAAATAGCTACACCTAATAGTGACATACAGACCGTCTACAAAAACCCTAAGAGATTGTCCTGTAGCAAATAACAGTAGAGAAACACTCACGAGGTTCGTAATGGCGCCAAATGCGTTATAGCTGAAGGCCTTTCCTCATTTGTAAGTGATACTTGTGATACCAGGCTCTTTTGGTTACTCAAGATTTTCCCTACTTATCACTAGAAAGAAGCCAAAGCTAAGTTATAAAATAACTTCTTAAATCGTAAAATACGGGATTGCTACGACCTTGTAACTTATTTGTTTTGAGTTTTCGGTATTTCGGCACTGTAGGTAACAGTAGCAATGTAGCAGTACCCATATTTTACAATTTAAGTGTTAGTGACCATGAAAGTTTAAAGAAATATATAAATTAACTAGTTAACGACTTAGGATCGTCGCTACTTATTTTTAATTGACCCACAGATCTGATGTGAACTTTGCCCAATGAAGAATGAAAATTCTCATTAATAGAAGGGCATGGTGATAAATGGAGATTTAACATTACTGCTTTTTCTTTTACTACATCTGAACCGCACATACCTAGGCTACAATTTATAAAGAAATATTACTTTTTGTTTTTCAAGTCGTGGGCGGCAGCTGGTATGTTTATATTATGTCGTGCTTGAGTAAACACTTACAACAAATCTTTAAATAGGTTGAAGGCAACAGCAATCGGTGCAACTAACTAAGAAACATCTTAACAGTTCAACAAAAAATCTGGCCAGAGTTATATTGCTTTAGATTTTATGAACATTGCTGTGAATGTAGTTTTTTTATTCAGTCTACGGGAAAATTGTAAGAAAGTATGGATGTTTAAAGCGGATATAGCACCCATACACAATTTGTCGAAAGCCAGGGCCTCTGCCTCCTGCGCTAAGTAATGGACCAAACCTTTTTATTTACATGTCCAGTTTTATGTGAAAGCATTTTGTAACAGACAGTAATTAAATTGTATCCTGCAGTTGGCAGAATCGGATACGTCAATAAGCTGCAACAAAGCAGGGCTGCCAACAGCGCTGCGCCAGCCACAAAATATGAGATTCATGAACACAACACATGAAAGGGGGAACTATTTGCTTGGAAAAAAATAAGGCTCTTAATTAAAAAAACCATAATGCATTATGCATAGATCTTCATGTTGCTAACTGCACTAGGTGAAGCATGACAGCTAGTTTAATGTTCCCTATCTGATTAAGATTGACAAAAGTTTGTTTAAGTTAATTTCAAATTGTATGTATTAAGTTTTAATTAGCTTTTGTTATCTGTAAAACAAAAATAAAAGACCGATTTGCAATAATCTATGTTTATTTTCAGATTTCAATTTTAACGCAGACTAGATTAAATTAAGTAAAACTTCGTTAAAATTAGCAATAAAATTGTTTCATTTAGAATTAAATCAACTCCAGACTTTACTGTACTAATTCGCAATATTTTTTTATCATAAGAACAGACATACGCTCATGACTAATTATTATCCCAAACATGGCAAATGTAACATTTAGAAGCCCACACATCCCTGAGCGCATTTGAACCCAATGTGGCATGGGGCTAGCCTACTGACTTCTTTGATTATCTACATTTACTTTTTTGTAAATACACTTGTTTGGTTTAGATGTTTCTGATACCTTAATTAGTTTTTTGTTCCATTATTGAAAGACAACATAAAATATTTACTTTGCGATAAGCTGACCAACAATTTCAATGTCAACATTTATTTCAACCTTGCGATAATGTGCACTGCCCAAAACTAACCGAACCTAATTCCGAATGACACTGCGTATCCACTGCAGATACTGGTACACGTTCGTATAGAGTGACGGCACGGAGGTCCCGCATGGCGCGTCCGCCCTTTTCCCGCTCACCACTCCGGACACGAAGTACTTCCCTCCGTAGACCATCATTAAAGGCCCTCCGGAGTCGCCTTTGCATGTGTCCTCGCCCGTGTAGCCGGCCGCGCAGAGCTGCTGCCTTGTTAGCCCTGGGTACGACGATCTGCAATCAAACGACTGTTGAAACGGATTTGGGCTTAAGCACACTGAGATTCAATTGCACTAAATTGTTTAGCCTTGGCAAAGTTCTAAAACTAAAAACAAGCTTATTGCATTGGCATAAGGAGAACAGGTCCTGTCAAATTGTTACTCCTGAGTTCGTTTTCACTAAAACAAGCGCAGTCAGCCCAACCTATGGGTGTTAGTGCATCGCTGTATTGCCTCTTCGAGGATACACACTGGTTTGTATTTGGTAAGAAATAATTCAAATCACTGACAAAATGGTCGCCCGGTGCATCTTGGGCAATGATGGATAAGCTTTGAAAAAGGAAGAAGGGCGGGTGTCTGGTTGGGCTTCCTTTTTTTTTGGCCCCACTGACCCCGCAACCCCACGCCCTAACGCCCGTAAGGGCGATAGCGGGTGGGTGACTAGTCCACCACACTGCCACGCCTGAGTTCTCTTCGCTTCCCGGCGTTTGGACCCTACCACCGGTACTAGGCCCCCTCGCCACGCTAAGGCGAGAACTCATGAGGGGGTGGTTGTGCATCCTACAAGTATGATGGTCTACGCACTTGGAAATGTAAAGAGCCGCTTTGGAAGGCCACTGAAGTTTTTTCATTCTAAATTTACTTCCACAAGTTTGATAATATCCAAGTTTAGTAATAGTTTTACCTGCAATCACTTTGCGGCACCAAATTGACAACAGTGGACTGCTTGATATTAGACTTGTACTGGCCGTTGCGGCCCCAGCCGGCTACTGCTAGACGGAGGTTGGATAGCTGAGGACTGTCCACGTTGATGGTAGGCAGGCAAATGGGACGGATGTAGTCTGAAATCAGAAGGTGATGTCTTTATTATTATGCGGGCATTGACTGATTAGGTACATAAGGAGTAGAACTCTCTTCCCACTTATTTGTTTCCAAATCGATACAATCTCATCAGTAAAACATTATTAAAATTACGCAGTCACTGGGCAAACATGTACAGTTATGGATCACATCATCACTCACAACACTAAAAATGACTGGATAGCCCCTTATAAAAATAAAAATAACTCATTTTAGCAACGGAAGCTAATCACGAAACAAATTGGCGAAACTAAATACCAGCAAAATATATGAAGGGTTCTAAAAGATCACTTAGTTTAACATGTCCACTATATACGCTAAATGAAAACAGTGATTATTTTGCTTATTTATCTATTACGAAATAATGCCATCTTATATTTATAAGTCACAATTAAACCTGAGTAGTTAGGTGTCTACTGAGCCTGAATGTATGCCGTAAACAAACGCCTAAACCACCAAAATGGTGTTTTACACGTTCAAATACTTGTAATACCGTTCTTCATTTGCCATTCCGATTAGGGGAATAATCCCGCTCAGCACGTAAGATCCCAGGAATGCTCTAAGCCTCGCTCAGACCACAAATCCAGTTAAACACACGCTTGAGTAAGCCACTTAGCTTCCCACTAATTGGCTTTCTTATACTAACTTTACAAAGCTCTTAAAAGCTTCTACTTGCATTCTAACCCTTTCATAAAGCTGCACTGGAAAAATCAATCGAACAAAAATAATGACGAGGTAATATTTCATTCCAGTTGCTTGTTACACATTGCAAGAGCTAAAACAAAAAAATACTATTTGATAATAAAAACGCGTACATTGCTCGGTAAAATAAAACAGCTACGGAGTAGATATACAATTTGAAAAAAGCTGTGAGCGATTCCGTGAAGTTTTAAATCAACATTTTTAAATGTTAGTGCCAGGTGCTTGTGTTCTAGCTCATTTTGTTTACAGCCTAACATTACTAGGTATTTGTCGAAAAAACGGTTTTTGTTTGAAACACATGATTATTAACCAGAACACAAAACAACTGAAGGACCTAGAAACTTTGAAGAATCACCCATTTAAGAGTTTGTTTACCCTGTTTCCTAGAAATGGGTAAGAGCGTAATTACGCGGGAATTAGTAGATTATTAACCAAGGGGATAAAGCAGTGTCTTCTGTCGCGGGTGACGATTGAAATCGCGAGCGTAACGAAGGACTCGAGGTTAACTCCCGAGCGCAGCGAGGGTGTTAATAACTTAAATCACGAGCGAAGCGAGGGATTTAATACGAGTCCTGAGTGTAGCGAGGGATTTAAGTTCACCCAAGACTAAGACAGCTTTATCACCGAGGAAAATACTCTACTTTTCGTACCATTTGCGAAAAAATATTAATTATTAAACTTTTTCTATTTATCACATAGTAGCGACCTGCCCCCGCTTCATCATCATCATCATCAGCCTGTTGGAGTCCACTGCTGGACATAGGCCATAGGTTCAGTGGCGCCATTACACGCCACTGAACTCGATCTTCGGCTGCCCCCGCTTCGCACGGGTGCAATAGGATGTTATTTTACATAAAAACCTTCCTTTTGAATCACTCTATCTACTGAAAAAAACCGCATCAAAATCCGTTGCGTAGTTTCAAAGATTTAAGCATTCAAAGGGACATAGAGACAGAGAAAGCGACTTTGACTTATATTATGTCACATAATACTGGCAGGTCATAAAGAAAGAAATAAAACTTCTTATTCAAATGAGCGCTCGAATACCTGGGTCAGTATTCCAAATTTGAATCACATTCGCTCCCTAGGGGATGAATGAAATTCAGTACAATTTTCTTTCCCTGTTTTCAACAGATTAAAAATGACTATTGTTATGTTCTCCTTTTGCGGGCTAGAATGTCACTTTTTTGAGCAAGTGGTACGAAAAAATATTTACACGCAGGTATCGCGGCTTTGGAATAACTTCATATATCTGGGCAGTACTTATCTGAGGCAGTTTATTTGTGTTCATTGATTCATCCTTATTTATTTATTCTTTTTTGTACAAAAATGAATTGGTACACATGGCGGCCTTAATGCCGATAAGGCATTTTCTACTGGTCAACCATGGGGCTAAGCAGAAAAATATAGTAGGCGATGCAGTGTTACAAATGAAAACAAAAAGAAAAAAAAACAATTGAACAAGTCATGAATAACCAATTAAATTGATTGTCCTTAATGTAATAGGAGAGGCTTATGTCCAGCAGTGGACTGCATCAGACTGATGATGATGATGATGATCCTTGCACAAGTCATGGCACAAAACGCAGACTAATTGCCCATAAGTAAACCGATTGCCAACAATAATAATACTAATGTTTTACTGTTCACTTTCGTAGGTAATATTGTTATCGAAGACAGCAAGCGCGCTCAGTGATTAGTAAAGAAAGTATCCTCACAAGTCCCTCCTCTCGACTTACCCGTGTAGGGGGCGCTTCCCCGAAGCCTTATCACAGCTATGTCGTTGTGCAGGCGATCGTCGTCGTACTGTGGGTGCAGGTGGACGGTCTCTGCGTGCATCACTATGTTGTCGATGCACTGCTGTCCTTTGCCTAAGACGTTTTTGCAATCTCTTGGGAAGGTGCGCTTGTCGTATTCTGCTAGGAATATTTCGACGCTGCAACAAGAAAATGAACCATCAATGAGCCAAATATTATATGGATGTAGCTTAATTTTTTAAATTATGTGTGCTTTTATGTGAATCTAAACTGGAATTAAAAAATGATGTAACATCTCTTTGCTGGTGGATTCAATACCCAAACCCAAATACCCAGCTATCTTCTTCTCTAAATAGGTTGGAATTTCACAAGCAGTGCCTACTTACCAAATTACGTCTTAGATCATTATCCGCTGGTTCTATTATGTTTAAAAATATTAAACGAAAAGCACTCTTAGTACTGAAATGCGACCTAATAGTATTGTCATGTAAATCCTACTTTACTCGAAGTTAAACGATTTGGATGAAGCTTTTTCCCCTCTTGAGATATTCCTAAAACATTAGGGCTAGAACAAGAAAATAGGTCCACAAGGGACCTCCTTGTCGAGGTTTCGGAGATAATGATGTTTGTTGGGGTCTGGAGGGGATTTACTCAGTCTCTATTGGTACAGTGAATATTTAAATTTTCGCTCAAAAGATAAAAATAGATTTATTAAATCCTTTCTGCGAGACTGATGATTGATGAGCATTTTGTAATCTAGCTATAAGATACAAAGGAGTTTCTTAGTTGAAGTCCATACTTTCTGCTTGAAGGTTTACTTGAGCATTTTATAAAAGCTTATCTTCTCCAAAGCTGACGAAAAAATTTCTTCACTTTTTTATTTAACTTTTAAAGCGGTTCCCCGCGACTCCGCGTTGAAATTACTTTACAAGAATATATTGTAATATTGTTTATAATTGTAGTCTCTGTATTATTTTGTAGTATAAGCTATATTATTGTGAAGTTTCATTAAAGTGAAGACAAATGGCGGACTTCATGTCTAGATGCATTCTCTACCATAACGAAACGCACCGTCAGACAGAGAAATTAAAGCGGTGCACTAAACTTAGTAAGAAAGATCTAGATTAAAGAAACGCACAAATATAAGTACATACCTTTATCAAATTCTACTATAATCTACTTTTGGATGAACCGATCCGCCTTTTGGAAAAGAACATTTGCATTGTGAATAGGTATTAAGGCTCGCTGAAGATGAGATACTCTTAGATGAACAATTGATTATCAATGTTAACATTTTGCTTACTCTTCAATGCTGCCGCTTTGATCATAGACGCAATGGCCAGCTGTGAGGACGTAACGAGAGCTGATCAGAGAGCCACCGCAGGAGAAGGAGGCTTTCTTCGTCGGATACACAAACGTGGTCTTCAGCAGCACCGTCCATGGGAACTGCTCCAATTCGGTTTCTTTACCACCTAGTAAATGACACAAAATTTCAAAATACATCAACTACATAAACGGCCTATATACGTCCCAAAACTAGGCACAGGCCTCACCTCAACTATGAGGTGGAACAAGCCTGCATACTTCAACACGCGGGCTCAGTGCGGATTGTTGGAGGGGTGTAAGGTTAGTGCGCAACCCTAATGTCAGATGTTATCAAGCCACCCTAAGGCCTCTGACTAGGCTAAACGACTGACATCTAGCAATCACTGTCACAACTGCGCCACGGGCACCTCCTCCAAATTTAATTTATTTTAATAGGTATTTTCTTTGTGTTTGGAAACGACAAGTTTAATCCACGCTCTCCTTGATATTTGAACGTTAGCAAAAAATAAAGTGAAGTGGAAAGATGAGTAAAGTGACCCATCTATGTTGTACTTACGTGTAATTCGGACCAATAAAAATAAACAAGAAACATCAAAGTGTCAACCGTAAGCCGAAAATTCTGCAGATCCCAAGCGAATCTCATTACAGTAAGACCCGACTCAGAAGTAATATGTTAATATCGGAAATTCAGGACCCTTTTTATATTTTAGTGTCAGAGAAATTGAAGGAATTTTTTTAGAGCAAAATATTTAAGAAAATAAACTAAATAGGTAGCTTGAATATCCAAGCAAAATTCGCTGAAATTCTGTTAGCTGTTTATTTTTATTAAATGTTTAAGTAAGAATTTAGTGCGTACATTTTTATAGAACTTTTTATTTACTTTAATATAGGTTCAGAATTTTAGTATTTTAGAGCTTTCATGTAGTTATATTATTTACTTGAGAAATTCTGATTTGCTATTAAATCAAAGATGTAACCAATGCGGCAAGTTGTTGAATATTTAATGAACCTCAGCATTGTTACCATGGCTTTGTTATTCAATAAATATTTTTGAATTCTTGAACATCTCCACTATGACATAGGTACTAAATTGAGTAAACGTGTAATAAAGTATTAATTTCATTTACAATAATTTTGGACAAGTGGTATAAATAATAATTATAACAAAGTGATTTCTGATGTGTTGCACATTCGCTAGCAGACTCAGCATACACCTAAATATAATTCTTAAAAACCACAAACAACTACTGTACGATTTCCATCATTCATAATACCACAAATAATAGTCATTTGTATCTTGTTTACTTACCTGCAATACGATTGTCGAATGTGACAGTGACATTTCCATCATCACGTTTTCTCCTGTCTGAATATGGAGTCCAGGTCTGCCAGGAGCCAGGGCTAGGCTGATTTGTTTGCGGCCTCCACCCGTTTTGAGAAGTGTACATCTGATTGCTTTGTGGGTGTTGCGAAGCTGTGCAGTTTGAAAAGAACATTGTTACTAACGTGCATTTGAAACCATGACTACGAAACGACCCTTTTCTTTTGTAAAAACTAGTAAGTTAAGTTAAAATAATATTCAGCAAAGACCTCTAGAAGTAAGCAAAAGTTAAGTTAATCAAAAACCCAAAGCTGTTAGCAAAATACTCTGTATGTAGGTATTAGATTTTAACAAAAAAGATCGAGTTACAAAAATAAGATGACAAAATCGGGAACAGAAGAATTTTATTATACGATGAGTGAGTTACACCAAAATTCATAGCCCAAATTGGAAGGGGTGCGTAAAAGCGAGATTTGTTTAGGAAGGTGTATTAAATTTAAAATGAGCCATCTCGTCGGGACTCACCGGTAATCCTGTCAGCGTCAGTGGCCTCGCGCCCGCAACACCCCGAGTCAGGATCGGGCGGGAAGCTTGTTACCGCGCATTGTCCACCTCTCTCTGTTTCCGGTCTTCTAAAAGAGTTACCGGTATTTCTGTTTGCCGGTAAAAAGTATGGATTCTGAACGTTGCTATTGGTAGGCTGCTGGCGATGCCGGTTTTGCCAGATGCGAGTGTTCTCGTAAATATTCGTTTGATCATCCGTTGCGAGACCGGCATTATCGTTCCGATCATATGGGTTGCCGCCTCCGTTACTTGGATATGCATAGTTTTGCTGGGGTCTATGGTAACTGGGATTAATAAAGAAATTGTTCTTCTCTATACCAACAGAATCCCCTTCTTTTCGATAATTATCTCCAGTCTGTTCTCCTGCTTGTGTAGAATTTTCTATTTGCCATATATTTTCTGGGCAGCATACCTGATACAAAAGACAAATTATTATAATGTAAACTGCGGTTTGATGCATGTTTGTGCATTGTTTTCACAAGCAAATTGCCACTTTGCATATTATATTAATGGTGCTACGGAAAATCTGACAAATTACATCTTGCTGAGTACGATAAGCTGTCAGCGCTAGTTTTTATCAGAGTCATAAATTGGCTTTTAAGACTTGCTTAGTGCATTTTGCACATTAATAGCCTTGTGCTTCCGGTATAATGTATTTTGGTTTATGCAGCCTAAAATCTATTCAGCGTACACGTTGGTCTTAGTTGGGTATTTGTCTATTGGTGATGAACACATCTACAAAGCTTGTATCGGTCAAAGCATGTGATGTGTCATGCATAGGTACGGAGGTTTCTAATCGAATCTAATCTAAATCAGCCATGAGGATCCCACTGCTGGGCAAAGGCCTCTCTTTCCCTCCTACATGTAGGTTTGCAACAAGTAATATTTCTTTTGATAAGTCCTGTAGGACTTGTCAAATATAAATACTGTGTACAGTATTTATAAATACTGTGTACAGTATTTATACAAACATGAAAACTCCAAACAGTTAATTAATCTCCAGTCTCCTTCATTCCCACTAGTCATTAGCTTATATCTTCTTAACTTTCCCATTGTGAAGACCATATTATGTATTACGTGCAAGTGTAATTTACTGTAGTGTAGTATATCGTTATTTTGTGAAATTCTAGATGGATTTTACTACGGAGAAAGACTTGAAATGATTCATTTAACTTGAGCTTACTTAATTCCCAGCAGTTACACGTTATATATCTTCTTCCTTGTTTATTGTAACGTGAATATATTAAGTGGCGAGAGTGCCATACGCGAGCAAAGTTTATTTATGAAACTCGTTTATCATATTGCATTCAGGCGGACGATGTATAAATGACACGTTCATTTTGCGATAAATCGCCGCAATGCAACGAAATTGCAGTTTTAATACAAAGTGAACAAATTTGAACAGTGTTTAAAAGCAATTTACATTGCAAACAGAAATTAATGAAACAGTAAAAGTTGGATGGAGCTTTAGAATGTCAGTGGCTACGTTGAAAGTGTTTTCTGTGAGCGATACGTCGCGGTTACAATTTCGGTTAAGGAATTCAAGAACCGATTAGATTGAAAAGCAACTTTTTGGTTGTAAACTTTAGTCGGTGAAGATTTTCATTGCTATTGTGTTTCTTTCAATCTTCTATTGTAACTAGGCATCAGACGTTGATTGCTTGACTTATGCCCTTTTCATGGTATCCTATCATATGATAAACATTTGGCAAAAGTTAACGTTTGTCATTTTAAAAATCTCCCTTCTGTGGTTCTGTAAACCTCAAAATACGGAATGAGCTTTGTTTTTTTTTCATTGGTTATATGTAATTTCACTTCAGTTATCGGACAGATGAATTCTAATTTAAGATCGAATTGAGTTCTCAGAATCGCAAGGCTGGTGAACCATTCCATATTTCAACGTGGGGGCAAACAGCTTGCCTCTAACTATCCCACTTGGGACATAGGCATTTAATTAGCAATCCACCAGCGCAATCAATGGAGTATGTAATTAGAGCGTATTATGCCTTTGTAGTTCTAATTATTACTTTTTGTTAAAAGCAAAAGAAGAATAAATCAAAAGTTACTTGGGCATTTGACACACGCTTTCTAAGGTCATAGTCAATTATAGTTACTATGAAAATTAGGCTAAAATGGGCTAGGCAAAAGGTATATTATGTTTATTTGAGTAGAACGATTCAAGGTAAACTATGTGAATTTAAATTATTATTCTCATAGGTGGTTGATTTGTTAAATAGATACTTACAATATCACCTTTAGCCCTTGATGAAAATCCAAATACGGCTCCAGGAGGCTTATTTGATGATTCTTCACATATAAATCTGTCTAGCCATAACGTTTGTTCTTCTTTCTGTAAGTTGCCGAAAAAACGGCAGTTATCAGCTTCAATACAACTACCGTCACATGGTTCTGTAACAAATACTTAGCCGATAAATATCATAGCAAGACAAGTGTTTTCTGATAATAAAACATTTGGGACATGTGTTATTGATATGCAAGAGTCAGCTGAAACCTCTAAGTATATTCGTTGTCTTACTAGACATTGTGTATTGTGTACATTACAGCTCATACATAAAAGCATTGCTGAGTTTAGGGCTAGGGCGCTGTGTGGGATAATGTCGAGTGATATTTGTTTATACATGTAATTTGTGTCAATGACTGTTGTACAATTAATAAACACTCAGTAAAACCATTGGAAAGATATCTAAAGTGAGAAGACCCACATTTGCGCACAAAATAAACTTGTTTTATCTATGATTTAACCCGTGGCATTACAGTTATGTTCGGTGTCGATTACCGCGCGTGGGTACGTCAGCACATTTTACTTTGTTTCACTGCAACGATATTTGATTATACTATTCAAGCAAATGTTATGTTTCTAGTTAATAACGTCAAATGAAACAAGGTCTTTCTCAAGGGCCTTCTACAGGCCAACTTAAAGCAATTTTCTTTGTTTTAACTTTTTCACTGAAGGCAACTTAATTACTGACTTCATGTGTATATTCATTATACATAATATTATAGTGAAACTGTTAACTACGGTATGTAATCATAGGTGAGAACTGATTTTCCGTTAGGATTAGTTAAGTTAAGTTTATGTTTTCAGTAATAAATTTGGATTATGAAACCTGAAAGAATGAAACAAGTGTATTATGCTCTGTGCCAATCCTTAATTACCTATTGCATATCAAGCTGGGGTGGAGCTAGCAAAACAGTACTAAAAAAACTGGAAATAGCACAGAGAGCGGTACTAAAGGTTTCCACTTTTAAACACTTCCAGTTTCCAACGCAAGAACTTTACGAATATTGTGACGTTCTCACAGTCAGACAACTCTTCCTCCTAGACATTATCATCAAACAGCATTCAAATACTTCTTTGGACCCACTAGTTTTAAAATCTCGCAGAAAAGACCGCCTCTACAATCACAAAACCAGGTTCCATACAGCTTTCATAAACAGATTTTTTGTATTTTTAGGACCGTATATCTATTCTAAAGTTAACAAAATTATTAGCATTTACCCTCTTAATAAAAAGGAGTGCAAATATAAAACTATTAAATGGCTAAAAGCACTGTCGTATGACGAAACCGAAAACCTTCTTAGTATTTTAACGTAGTATATAAATATTTATAAAGTAGTAGTATGTAAGTTCCTCAAATTAATAACAATCCTTAATTATTATTTTGATTGGTCATCTTTAAATAACACGAACACACCCTCTCACACACACTCACACACATTCACTATGCACACACAGAGAGGACACATCACACATTATTGATATCATTTCTGATTTATCATCATTCATCGCATGTAAGTAAACCATTTTCTTTTTTTTTCCATTTTTACTTTATTTTTAACTCAATTTTAAAGCAAGGTCCGAAGGGCACTGGCGCTGTTTTGCCGTTATACAGGTTAAATCCTAGCTCGGCAGCAGATACAAATTTAAAATACTTGTTACCTTCTAGTCCTAAGTATTAGAAAGTAAGGTTTTTTGGTAAATAAAGATTATTATTATTATTATTATTATTTTTCAGTTAAAAATAATAAATTTGCACGAAGAAGATGAAGAATAAAAAATGCCTTCATTATTCGAAAAACCAGAAAAAGACATTCGATCTCGGCTTCAGGCGGGAATCAAACCCGCGTCATTCGCAAACCGGGCGAGACCATTAGCAGACCGGCCGTTTTTTTCTGGTATATTTTACCTGGCAGCCAGGTTTGGTCACCAATTTTTTGGCATATACCTTAAACACACGAAAGAAACATTACTGAAGCCAAGACCGAATGTCTTTTTCTGGTTTTCCTATCTTTGGTGAGACTATAATGCATTATCCCTAATGCTTATATAAAATAACCAAAAAAATACCTTTGTCACTGTACACAAAACAAACAATCACAGAAACAAGAAAATAGACACAAACACTGCACTTATACATGACTAGCTCCAGATTGAACCGTCAAGTCGTCATTGACATTCATTGATGACCGTTATTGTAATACTCGCCTAATTGTCTAGATGGAGAACCTGGTTGTGGGTATTTACCACTAATTACCTGTTGATTGGATTAATAGTTTAGATGAGGTGCAATTAGAAATGGAACTGTTCGAGGAATAGGAAAAATGCGGCGTCACGAGTCAATGGGAAACAATGAGTTTTGAGTTACATTGTTTATTGTTACTCATGAGGAAGTATGCTTGAGGAATGTTATTGAATTCCACATAAGAATTCGAAATATTAATAAATTAGCCATAAGAGAAAAATAAACAATAACCTATGATTGTCTTGTAACAAGTTACTCTGATACTACGCAACTTTAAATGACCAAATACACATACTGGGGGTAGGATAGAAAAAAAGCAATCGAGTTAATCATTATTCATGTGGGCTAGTCACAATTTGAATGCAGGAAATTTTACGTCATTTTCTGTTTTTCATTGTTTTTTTTTAAATTAATCACTGAGGGTAAATAACTATAAAGTGTCCAGTACTTCTAAACAAGCTGGTATTGATTAAATTATTGTCATAAGTACTTACATGAAAACGTTCACGACACGTCCTAAGCTCATTATTTACTTAGCAAAATAAATTTACAACAACAACAAACACCGTGAAAATGACAGGTTTTCTAAATTCATATTTGAGCGAAGATGAGTGAGGCAAGGTGTAAGGGTGATTTGCATCTTCACTCTGTTCACAAGTTAAATGAGTTTCGTGTCTATTCCCCAACTTCGTGAGAGGGGAACGCAACGCTGCCTATTTATGTACTTGTCATGTCATACTTTTGCCCAAAACCGAGCCGCAGGAGATGAAATGATCTTTAGGATAACGAAAAAATAAGCAAATATAGCTTCTATGTCCATTTGATTATGAAAGGAACTGAGAATACTTAATCTTTTACCTATGATGTCTCTGTTCTATTTTTTGTTTTCTATGTTACTATTTAAGAGCCAGTTCACTTCCCACTAGCGCCACCAAACCTTTTTTGGCTTAGTTTAAAAATGCACATGAAATATTTTTTTAGTTTTCGTGAGAAACATTTTCTGTAAGTAAGCCTAAGATTCTTTCAATAGTTTTAAGACGATGCTCAGCATATCCAACAATATCTTTCTGCTGTAATCAAGCTGCCAGCTGATCCTTTTTGGAAATTAGTTTTCCTTTAACTCTTTGCACTTAAGTGCATAGATAGTCCCTCTGACGTCAGTGCACGCAGTCCGTACATTTAATTTGATAGTCACAAAAACGGGCTGCAAACACGGAACGTTTGAGCTATGGCATTCGGCAACTGGCAAAGTGAATTGAGTAGCAGCCGTAATTGGCCAGTCGGACGCGAAAACGAAACTGCAGTCACTGAGGCAGCACAGATACTAGTAGGTACATTCATGTAGTAGGCTATGTGGATACTGAAAACAATCTAGCACACCAGTTTCGGAATGTTGGTCCATATAACACATTCTTCTTTTAATTCCGGCTCATTTAAGCATCAAAATACTGGCCAACAAGATGAGGTTGACCAGCTTGCCAGGGGGGCTAAAACAGCAACATTTTAGCATTTCATATTATGATTCAGATATGAAACAGATCTGAATCACATTATGATCATAATATGATTCAGATCTGTTTCATATCTGAAACGGATATGTTTCAGATCTGTTTCATATCTGAAACATAATATGATTCATATTTAATATGATTCAGATCTGTTTCATATCTGAAACGGATATGTTTCAGATCCGTTTCATATCTGAATCATAATATGATTCATATTTAATATGATTCAGATCTGTTTCATATCTGTTTCATATCTGAATCATAATATGATTCACTTAATAAGTTGCCGTTTTAGAATAAAAAATGTTTCATTTATGATTCAGATATGAAACATCAAATGTCGCCTTTTTAGCCCCCCTGGTTGGCAACCTCATATTTGTATTTCACCGTCGCTTTCATTAAGTAGGTGAGCTTGACAAAAAATATTCGACAGTGTATTTGTGTCATTATAACTGTGCTAATGATTGAGAAAGTGGAAATCAAATTAACTATCAGGCTTGCGATCAATTCAGTATAAATATAATACCGTGTAAATCACTTTTACCTACTTTTGTTTAACTGTCTATGTAGACTTAGTATTGACAATCGATATAAGGGACACAGCATTTTAACTAAGTTATACCAAGGAATTTCAGTTCTAAAGATGAAAGAAAAGCAATGTTAATATTATGTTGCTCATGCATGACACGAATTTTGCTTTGTGGCCAAAATGCGTCTTGATATTTAGTTTGCATAAGGACGATAGTACGAAGTGTTTTCGGTTCCAACTTAGTTAATGAAGCTACCTACATGGTACACCTTAAATACTCCTAAGCACGCAAAGACAATATTTTTACCCACAAAGCTAATGCATACTAACATGGTACAAGCCAAAAAAATCGTAAAAAACTGAACCAATCAAACGGAGAAACGAATATGACTGCTTGTTTCCCATAAGGCTACAAAACTAGCTCCGATAAAGGATGCAATCTACGTTCCGCACAGTCCGCACGCAAAGCAGTGAAAAAGACCTACGCAATGTAACCAAAAAGACAGCCCCTATCATATTGAGGCCATAAATTCTCGGCATGAATTCGAGATAGGTACCTTTATGTGGTGAAACTGGTGGGAATGTCAAATGTCCGTCCACAATTCCACATGAATTCATTTTATCGTCAAACTGTGGTGCCGAACTTTATGTTAGTGTTTCTGAACGACTAGGGCAAACACTGCGGAACACCGGATCATATGAATCTAAGGACGAAACTTTTACGAAACATACGTTGTTTGAAAAAAAAAGTGTTTCTTTCACGAAAATTGGCGAAATGTATTTCTGAAGCGGATTCTTTATTAACGTGACTTTTGATATCATACCATATTGGCATGTCTAATCCGTCTGATGTTTTGGTAAATAAGTAACCGTATTTACCGACGGCAGTAGTACTCACCCTCACTCACCTCACCTTACTCTCAGGTGAGGAGGTACTACCGTGTTTTAGATACATAAAGTGTACATATATTTTTTCGAATTATATAATTCTTTAGAATATTATCATACTAATAAACGATTTTTTTATATTATAAATGTGCAAGTTTGTATGTGTGGGGATGCGGTGTGTTGCTCTTACCCGTAAAAACTACTGAATGGTTTTTAATGAAACTTCACAGCTATATGTATATCACACATCTCATACATATGAATAGGACATAGGTAGGCTACAATTTATTAAAAAATATTTCCTTTTTTTCAACTTTAGTCCACGCACATTTTATCTTCTGACTATTTTTTTTATTTGTTTAATAAATAACGGAGAAGAAGACGGACTTACTTTCGTGAAAATGAGTGTGGAACAAAATTTTAATTGAGGAGCCGTCCTCTAACAAAAAATATTTTTGAAAAAATATATTTTTATTAGCTTGATTGTTAGTTCACGGCTACAAAAAACTGCGATAAAATGTTTACCGATGTATCGATACGAGTACCTAATTGCTTACATCTATAAATATGGTGGTAAAAACTAATTAAACATTTTAATCGACAACAGATTGGATTTTAATTTGTTTACACGGTTTCCATATTGACGTTCCATCGTTGAATTTTATACAGTTATCAGATACTTTAAAACGGTAGTAATACTTACATTTGTTTATTTTGTGCTCATATAAATATGAACAATGAGAATGAAAAATGCCATAATAATATGCCATCATAGCTTCTCTTCTCCAGGAGACAGATACACCCGACCCAGGTAATCCATGACAAAATATCATAGCGGATCGCAATTTAGGCCGACAGGATAAAATTATTGCAAATTTTTTGACAATATCATCTAAATTATTGCTGGCATAACAAAATTTTGTATTTAGTTAAAACTCTAACGTTAACAGTTTTGTCCTCATCAACGTTCCTTTCCCTGCACCAGGGTCACGTCTTAACTTGTCGGAGCACATCCAACATTTCCAAACCCTGAAGTTAATTTCCCTGGTGTTAACATCGATCAGGGCGCGGTTGCACAACACTGCAGGCAGCTTATAAATTCGTAGTGCAGGGCCCTCGCTACCCATTGTTCCTGCAGGACAGGCCAATTTAATTTACTTTTTAAACGCTTTGGCATCGCTCCAGATACACTTGTATTATGAAACGTGAACTAATTAAAAAGTGCTAAGTGTTGTCTGTCTCTTGGAAGGAACAGACTGCTAATTTATCGTTCTTTAATGCTTTTTAAATATGACATTTGCAGAAAAAACAGTAAGTGGTTGGATTAATTTTGCCACTGGTCCAGTGTGAAAGTTTGATAATTTATTCTTATCTTACAGGCACTATAAACAATTTTTAGACAAAAAATGTTACGCTGGTAATGTAACTGGCTAATGTGTGAGGTTGCCAAAAGTTATTCAAAGTGCTGAAAAAGCTAGCAACATTGCTGTCGGATCGCACAGCAAGCGATAGCTGAATTTCGCCGAATCAAAAGCTTGCTCACTAAGAATGTTTGTACAGAAGATTTAATAAATCGTAAAAATATGTGAAATGTACGAGCTAGTTCACAAAATTATTTGACATGATTTTTTACCTGCACGTATTCAGAGCAAGGCTTAACGGATTGAAATTACGAAATTGCAGGTTCATGCTACTCAACTTTACCATTTTATCATGCATTTTAAAATATTGAAGCTAATAATAGCATGTATGAAATGAAAAGCTTGTTGCAAAGTAAGCTTTTAAAAGCGCGGGTGGTGTCACTGTTTTGCGCCTGAAAATCTGTTTTGCAACTGAACCAAATTTGACTAGTTTGGTGCTACTTCACGATTCATCTAATATTTGGCCACTGCTAGCTCAAATTTAAACCTTACGACGAGAGCTGCTAATCATTTGTAAGATAAATATTTTCCTTTTCTTTTCATCTAATGTAACCTGGAACTGCAGCTGTCTCTGTATATATTTAATTATAATTTAGTAGGTACATAGTTAAAGTGTAATGAAATCCTAACCGATGTTGAACTGTTCTTATTACCGACTAATTTATTCTTAATTGTAATAAAAATAACTTTTTTAAATTATAATTGACAATTTGAGTTTCATAAAAGCAATGGTTTTTAATCATCAAACTAATACTAAGAGAGCGAGCGAAAGATAAGTAATGTCATTGAAGACTTTCAGTCCTACCTATCTGGAAGTAACAAGAACAGCTTCAAGTTAACAAACTAACAATTGACCAGATACTTACAAAAGTTACGACTCAACAACAGATCCTCGTCCATTTTTAGCAAAGTTTGACAGCTTTCCGAGTATCTGGTTTCAATTGAGTCTCAATTAAGTTCAGGTAGCGTCCAATCGACGAGTGGCACTTAAGTTCTAATGGGTTCTTTGGCGGGCTGTGTGTTTCGGGAAATCTTAAGTAGGGGAGAGGGACGTGTTTCAATTCGGAGAATGGTTAGACGAGGTATTGTATTTGAGATAGTAATTAACTGTAGAATTAGACTTTGATTCCTCTGACTAGCTTTTTATTATTTCATCATTCACTGATGATGATCAGAGAACCGTCTGATCCTTGCTTAATATAACTGTAAGAAACGAATGTGTAATATGTGTATCTAAGCATGAATAACAAGTCACTCTTGGTAAGTAGGTCCCAAAAAGTGATTTAGTAAAAAACTTTTCAGTGTAGTATTTTTATTTAATGTTATCATGTACGGATGTTTACTTAAATCTATTTACTTAATAAATCTCTGATCTTTCTGATACGGAATGTAGAGCTGTTAGAGCGTGATGTAAAAAATTTTGGCAAGTGCGAAACTAAATTGGAAAATGTAAAAACCGCTTTTGACTCCACCCAAACATCAAGTGCCGACAAAAATGATTGCATCGCTGTAAGACGTTATTAATGGTTTCACATTGTGATATCTGTATATGCGTGTACACCGAAATACAATTTCTCGGCGGCAAAGGCTAATAAATGATGTGAACAAACCCCAGTGCACATGTCGACACATCGATCATAGCTCAAACTCAAGGGGGCGCTGGTGAGCAAGGGGCCCCTCGTGTTAATAAAACTCCAGTCTTATCGATTCACTACAGAAAAGGTGAAAATTTCGAAGTCATTCCTCTTTCAGTGGACTTTGTCGAATCAAAAATGGTGCGCCTGATGGAACACACTTACTGGCTACTCTGTAAGTTCTATACATATACCTACATAAAGATGATAACTACTGGTATTGAATAAACCTCATGATGTGTTTCCCATAATGAACACTGCTACATAGTGAATCTGACAGCAAGTTAAAGAAGAAATAAAAGACCCAATCAAGAAAGAGTTAAGAGTTTTGATTAGAATTGTTTCTAATTTGAATGGAATTGTCCATTTTCAGAGCAAGATCTGATACGCATTTTAGTAAGCTCTGTTGTAAGAAGGGCTTATAACATTGGTATTCTACTTAATAATTTAAGGGTTGAAACGATTCGTAAAATCTTCTATCTTAATAGCGGAATGTAATTGTCTCACGATTTGGAATTGCGTTGCTAAAGTTTAACCCTAAATTAAAAATGTCAGTCAAGGTTGTCCAGTAACTACTGGCCGGTACCAAAAGTTTTATTTATAGTTTTTTTTAAATATGAATGATAAAATGTATTTATTTAGATTTGTTTTATGAATAATTATTTTAGTACGATGAGAGCATGATGTGTGTCCTTCTCACAACACCGGGTTTTACAAGCAGGGTGCGACAAGGCATTTTTGATATTAATGCAAGCCTTGAAGATGTGATAGCCCAGTCCAGTAGTTAATGCAGTAATGCATTACTTACTACTTGTCAACCCTACTTGTCAACCCTTTAACTGGATCTCATAGCTACTTCCCAGCAAGTGGAGCGAAGCGAGGTCACCTTCAAGACCGAAAAAAACACCCCTTCCTTAGCGGTAACTAAGTTTTAAGTACTATCCTATTATTATACACCTTAATGTAACACTTGGTATGCAATAAAAAATTGAATTGAATTGAATTATTATAGAAATGAAAGTGACACCAATACTTATAATAGCCGCTCAACTTTGATGAATTCGGAAGTAAGAGGTATAAATAATTTCAAGAAGCAATTATCCTGATTTTTACCGCTTCAATTTTTTTCCGCGAAATATAATTTCATACCACGTTACCAGTAAAACGTCGATGAAAAAGTTTGCGTATTCGCTCAACTGTTAAACTTGGGAGATTAATTCAACTTTTAATGGTTCAAGACGTTTACGCTCGTGAATTTCTGTATGTGATAGGTATACATTATGTGAATAGTCATACCAAAACGTTTGCTAAATAGCTTTGGCTTTGTTCAATGAGTATTTAGAAAGAAAACTTGTGTTGTGAGTCTACTCATGAAATGAATGAAACAATCTTAGTATGCATTGCAGTCTCCCTATACGTATAATTATTTAAAATGAAAAACCAATGATCGGTTAAGAAAAAAAAACGCTATGTTAAAAAGTCGTGCAATTCAAAAAGAGCGTAGTTAAAGTCGTCGTCGCGTCAATATTCTGGGAGAGTTTTCTTAAAAGTAATCTTTCTAATATTGCTGAAGCAACGCCTGAGTTTTACATTAACGCGAATATGTTTTAATAACACATAATATAACTTTGTTATTTCAGTGTGCATTGAAGTCCTCATCTTTTACATGCTCTCTCTCTGTTTTTTAAAATCATGGACTTGGTACTTTTTAATAATCGTTATGTTGAAGTTGATTGAATTTCAAATGAGACAAAAGTCAATGAAGTTTTCACTTAGTGTGACTTTAAGTCACAATGTGTATCAGTCTCTCTGCATATCCACGCACTCCTCCTAAATCCACCGGATTTTGATGGTATTTACTATAATTCAGATAATTGTCTACAGAATGGTTTAAACGTCTATAAATGTAACTATGTGATACATGCTGTAAATGCTACTGGCTTTCCTTGGATCAGATTTTAATCTGAACCGCAGATGGAGTTTTCACACACCGCAAATATTTCGCTGGTTAGCACCTTCAAGGCAGTTTGCCGTATTTCCGCCGTGTGTCGATATAAACATAAATAAAACAATAGAAAAGGAGCCCTACACTCACCCAAAACGCCGATAAGTCACAACCATGCAATATTATCCAATATCTTGAATTTCCAAATAAATTTGTTAGTAAGGCGGCCGCCGCGGGAAATCGTCCATTTGTAGTTGAGAAAAATCTTCAGTGACAGCTGATTTTGCCGCCAAATTCAGCGTTGCCCACCCATAAAGAAAAGAGTGCGGGAGGGAGATAGACATACATATAAATGAATATTAGACAAGGACAGTATGTGTGTTGTGTGGATGCCGCGAAAAAACTATAACTTTTTAATACTGTACACTTGTTAACCAAAGGCAATGATATTATTAAATCTGAAGCATAAAAACTAAACATCCCCCCGCCCGAGAAAGGCTAAAGCCTTTATCAATACCGCAAATCATTCAAAAAGATTACAATACCGCAATAAATAACACAAAAATATGAAATTGAAACACCGCAAATCATACAAGAAATAAACCAGTTAAATACCACTAAATATTAAAAATTATTATACTTAACACAAAGAAAACTATACCGCGAAATGCAAAAGTTTATAATACCGCAAAACACAAAATATAATAGAACCGCACAATATAATAATAACGCAAGGTTATTAATAAGTTAATTTAAAAAATACCGAATAAGTACTTACAAGAAAAATGAATATGCATTTATGCAACCGAATACCTAAAACTGTTTTCATACAGTCTATAACATGACTAATCTAATTTACACTATCTTTACAAAATAACAACTAAACTAATCAAAATAAAATTCTACCGCGTTTATATAACCAAACGTACTTTTTCCCCCTGTACGAGTACAAGACAATCGATTTTAGGTGACAAATACATGAGGCAAAGTTCACCTATTAGCTACATATTTTACAACCGTTTGATATAAAAGAAAATATAATAACAACTTCTTAAAATTATTCAAGTAGGTAAATACAATTAATGCACCATGTCCAAAGAATTCAAAACTCGTTTTGAATAACAGTTTGTAAGGCCCTACGTGGTCCTGAATTCTCTGAAACTGATTTGACATCCGACAATTTGCTATAAGGCACTTTCCGTGGGCCTGGCAAATAATCATTCCTATAGTGACCATGATAATGTTTATACATTTTCATAGATTTAAAATCTTTATAATTCCTATACCTATCTAACTGTTGATCCGCAACAACATTGGCGTAAAAAGTCCTGTACATATTATTTACATTCCTATTACTTACAGGAGTGGAAACCGCATTACCAACTGGTCCGCTAAGGACATAACCGAAAATTGTGTTCATGACACGAGGCAAATCATCATTAACTTTGATTGATCCGCCTAAAACAATATCACCCATGAGATCCGCTCCGATCAAAATTTCAACCTCCCGGCTTAAATAAAACTTATCGTCCGCAAGATAAAAGGCTGTATAATTATCAGCAATACAAGCAGGTAGGTTGAAATTAGGCAAATTGTAAGTAATTTTAGACAAGACTGTAGCTGGAGTTTCAAGAACAGGCTTGTTCGCATGACAAGGACTAATGAATAACATAACACCGCCCCTGCAACCGCTAACAGGAGCGCCGCTAAGTCCAGTAACCCTTGCAACATTCGACTTTAATCGCCGCAAGCCCAATCTTTGAGCGCAGCCTTCCACAATAAATGTGCTCTGACTCCCAGGGTCCAAGAGCGCGCGCACGGTGTGATAGGTACCGCAATCATCCCTGACACGCACCATGGCCGTTGAGAGCAAAACCGACCGCTGATATGTTGAAGGCAAAGTAGTTTGTGACGTCAAAGCCGCCCCGCTACTGCCCGGTACTGGGGAATTCACCCTATCCGCTTGGGTGTCCGACACCGGTACATCCACCCTAGATGTGGCTGGTGTCAAATTAATTTTATCAAAATGTAATAAATGGTGATGTTTGTCAGATTTACACTGAAAACAATGACCATTTGAACCGCAATTATAAATATTATGGGCCCCGAGGCACTTAAAGCACAACCTATTCTCAATAACATACTGCTTCCGTGCAGCAGTTTTCAAGGATAAAAACTTGTCACATTTAGATATGTGATGACTACCAATTTCACACAGTTTACAAACAGGTGGCGCCGACACACTCTGTTCGTATGAAACAAGTGACCTACTAGGAGTGGTGGTTGGTCTACTCACCCGCACATCTGAGCTAGTCTCGAGAATGCGCACCTCATTTTCTAAAAAGTTAATTAAATCTTTAAAACTTGGTAGTTCCTTTCCAACATACCGCTCCTCAAACTGATTTTTCAAAACGGAATCAAGCTTTTGAAAGTTTATGTAGAACAATAAATAAGACCATTCAGGTACTGGGAAATCCATTTTCTCCAGCGCCTTTGTATTTTCCAGCAAAGAATTTAAAAAATGTTTTAATGAGTTCAAACTTTTATTCACGTGTGTAAAATGTAAGAAATTGTTCAACAATTTATCCGCTAACAACCTTTTGTTGTGGTACCGTTTCTTTAAAAGCTCTAAGGCAACCGAATAATTATCACCAGTGATTGATAAGTGCTGGACTAAAGTTTTAGCCTCGCCTCCTAAGGAACTTATCAAATAATACAATTTCTCAGTCTGAGACAAAGAAGAATCACTACCGATGAGAGATTCAAATAAATCAATGAAAGAAATAAACTCTTCAAATTTACCCGTAAAGGTGGGTTATTGAATTCGAGGGAGAAACACGTTCCTAGATTTAGTATGTTCATCTCTAGAGCTGGTGGATTTGAAACTCTCCTCTAACTTACACTCAGGAAACAGATCCAAATATTTACACTTTACAAAATAATACAATTTATTCCATCTTTCATAGTTCAATTTATGTTCAGCCAAATTAAAGTTCTCATCTGAATGTAACTGAATTTCCAGGTGAGAAGCTGATAAATCTTTAAATATTTTTTCAATGTTCAAATACCGCAATTTAAATTCATTAAGTTCACTTTCAACGTCAAGTGACTTCTGGGAAAGACCGTGAATCATATCTAAATCCTGCAAAGCAGTTTGATATTTAATTTTAGCAATATTCAATTTCCTCGCAGCCATTTTACTATTTATCTATACACAAAAATACTAAAAATAATGTTACCTAACTAATAACAGGCACTAAGTTATCAAGATTATTAAATAATAAGCTAGGTTAAAGATCACTTCAAAAGTTAACAAATGACACAATAACTTTATTAAATAGGCAATTTTCAATAAGTACCTACCTATCCACAACTAAACCTTCTGGAAGTAGAAAATAATAAAAACCATACCTAAACCTTAAATAATCCGCAATACCTACGTATAGTCATGTAAACAAAAGTAAACCGCAAAACTTTTGTTACAATGTTTAACTAAATATCAAGAAATTAAAAATAAAATAAAAACTCAGGTAAACCGCAAAACCTAAAGTAATTATATAAACCGTCAAACCTTTGTTACTAACAACAAAAAACAAAAAAGGCAAAAACACAAAACTAAATAAAATGACCGAGAACCGAACCTACAACCTATGGACTCCGCGCGACTAGCCTACACCCAGTTAAAATAAGCAGTGTTTTCCGTACACATCAATGCCATTCCTTCCTTCTTGTAAGTAAATTCCAATGAAAATTGTCACATAAAACATAAAATCCGCTAAGAACACAAAATAAATAAAATTCGTAAGTAACCCCAAAAGCTAATTACGCTGCATGAACAATAATCTTGTAATAAGCCGCAAAATTACAAAATTAAAGTTAATATCATTGTCCGATTTAGTTACCAATTGCACTGATAGATGGCGCTAGTTGGCGTATGTAATGTTTGTGAATGAATAAAATTAATGTTGTAAAATAATAACAAGAAACAATAAAAAGGGACTATTGGAGGGCAAAAATAATAATAATGAGTTAGGTACCGTGTGCAGTGTAAAAGGTGTGTATCACTTTTTTCACGCAAATTTGGAAAATGTATCCGACAAATTTTCCGTGTATTTTGTTACGAACGAAAATACGGGAAAATGCATCGAAAATGCTAATCCGGCTCGAAGGACCAGATGTAAATGCTACTGGCTTTCCTTGGATCAGATTTTAATCTGAACCGCAGATGGAGTTTTCACACACCGCAAATATTTCGCTGGTTAGCACCTTCAAGGCAGTTTGCCGTATTTCCGCCGTGTGTCGATATAAACATAAATAAAACAATAGAAAAGGAGCCCTACACTCACCCAAAACGCCGATAAGTCACAACCATGCAATATTATCCAATATCTTGAATTTCCAAATAAATTTGTTAGTAAGGCGGCCGCCGCGGGAAATCGTCCATTTGTAGTTGAGAAAAATCTTCAGTGACAGCTGATTTTGCCGCCAAATTCAGCGTTGCCCACCCATAAAGAAAAGAGTGCGGGAGGGAGATAGACATACATATAAATGAATATTAGACAAGGACAGTATGTGTGTTGTGTGGATGCCGCGAAAAAACTATAACTTTTTAATACTGTACACTTGTTAACCAAAGGCAATGATATTATTAAATCTAAAGCATAAAAACTAAACACATGCATATCACATTATTTTCCAGAAACTTAATAAAACCGGTCGGCTCGAGTAGTTAATAATGTTTCCTCGTAGATTTCTCAATGAAACGGTATTTAAGACGACAGATAAAAAACACCCAATGCTGAGCCCTAAAGAGACTCGAGCAGAAAAAATTGCCAAGAAAATTAGAGGAATTCAGAAAAATTCACAAAGTGAGGTCGAGAAGCGTCCAACCGCAATATTTAGTTCGCGTCGGCAACATTATTTTGTCAGGTTCAAGTCGACATTTTTTTCCTCTTCTCACAAAAGTTTAGATACGAATAACGGCCAAAGTGAATGTTGTGGACTTTTAGGTAAACCTTTTTTTGATATCTACGAACGCTTTCCAAGTACTTACTCTAAATGTAAAACTTGGGCTTATCAAAGTTTGGGCTTGGATAAAGTCGTTTCACTTAAGTTCTTTTCAGTTAGAAGATATATTTTGTGAAAAACACGCCTCACCATGTTTCCATATTGTTTTTTCCATTGCGAATAATTATGTGTTCTTATTTACTCATTTGTGTATAGGTCCGCCCTCGAGAACTACGAGATCCTTTGAAGCGCACATTAAAAAATCCTTTGCTTATAAAAAACATGTTATATAGAGTCGTAAATCGCTCCAAAGACTCCCTCCGGCGCCCACCGGCTGTAGTTAGCGTGGTAGCGAGGAGGTGAGGAACGCAGCCTGTGGACACATTAGAAGCAAAGGAGCGATAATGGTCTCGAATTCATATTCAACGCCTAATTAATTCTGTTTAAAACTCGAATTAAGAAAGCTCTTGATGTTCCGTCGTCAATTTAACAGAGATTTAAATAGTCAATTTAAGGGCTTCTTTACTTCAAGTGACGTATCAAAATTAAGGCGATAGTCACCTTACTCAAGTTTTCTGAAAACGACGTAATATTTTCTTAGCTATTCAGATTATAACCCTTTTTTTAAATCTAAATACAGTAACATTGAGAAAAAACACATAAATGGAATTTTGACAAAAAATTAACTCGTTGACGAAAGTACATTGTTGTCCTACTATGTCAGGTGACTTTACACCCTAAAAATATTACCCTAGCACAGACTAAACTTCCTAAATCTCTGTCCCAACTTGCGGTTGGCTGGTATAAGATAAATGTAACGCGTGATAATGGAACCTAGGAATGAACCATCACCGTCCGCTGGGGTGCCTAGAAAATGAATCGCTGTAGACGCCTCTGTGCCCGCAGCCGCAGACTAAACCAATTTGTCTCAATTCGGAACCAGCCCAATATTCATTTCCGTGGTTAACTCCGTTTTCTCTCTAAATTTGAGTGATGACTCGTTTACTTTCGTAGCCGATGTTTATGCAGCGGTATTAGTAAGCATTGCAGATTAACTTTACTTCAAAGTCAAATAACCTCCCTTTTTGGTCTAGGTTACCTATTCTGCCGACGTCAAGAGGTTGTAGATAGTTTGCCTGAAAACATTGAAATAGGTACTGGTATTGTGTATATTAATGCTTAGTGGGGTTCAACCATGCTTGCCGTTTGAGTACTTACTTGAGTAGGTACTACGAACCCACGAAAAACCTTAGTTTTGATGCTGAATACATAATATTTTTTCCTTCTTCCTTTCAAAATATCTGACTATTAAAAATCAGCCCTTAGTTTAAGCCTACACATAGTTGTAAATATCACAGGATGCACAGAAAAACACGCATTATTTAATACGAAAGAAGGTTATCAGTTCAATCTGGGCACGTGGTCCGAAAAAACAAATCAGAATTTTGTAAATGTAAGGACGTAATTTATTCTGAATGATAAATAACCTTAGTCTAATTTATTTGATCAGCTAAAGTCGGAAGCGAATGGGACGGTGCTTTAATGGAATCAAATCGGATCCCTTTATGCGCATATTTTTATGCGTAGTGAATTATATATGCGTAGTGAATTTAAAAATATAAACGTACTTCCAGTCGGCCAGCCGCGTGTCGTGCACATATTGCGTCCGCGGCAGCAAAAAATATAGGACCTATTTTAAAACGGTAACTTTTATCCTCGGATTTTTGCACGGTTTGGTGGAAAGTGCGCTGTTGACTGAAAAACAGAAAGTTCGTCATTAGCCTTGCATTTAGGCTGGCTTTAATAAAGTGCAGACGGCAGTTTGCATTTCTGTTATTCGGAACAAATATTGTACTTAAAACTCGGGATGCCGATGTTGGCATGCTGTTTGTTTAGTATTTAGCATTTATAATTTAAGTTCTGATGTCATTACTTCTGAAAGTGTAAAGGAGCGTTATATTATAAACGCTAATAGTACTAAGTATGTCTTACTCGTGTCTAACAAAAGCATTTGTATCGTTGTTCCTTTCGAAAGGCGTGTTGACACTCAAATGTTCTGGAATCTTCCAAAGGTTTTAGATTATAGATCTAGTTCGAATATCTATTCAGTTTTTTTAACCTAAGTCCACGCGGAGGAAGTCGCGGGCGGCCTCTAGTTTATTATTTGTGCAATTGCAATTTCCATATTGTTTGTTACACAACAACTAAGCAGCAACTATTAAGTGGGTATAATTATATAATTCGAATTCTTAATAATTAAGGTCATTAGGAGTTTGGTCACAAAAACATTTTGCAATGTAGTATTCTGGTCCTGATACCTATAATTTGAAATGACTGGTTTCAATTTGAAACTTAGCATCATCCTCTGATGAGATAGCAGTGGGTGTACCAAACTGTAGGTACTGTTTAAATCAAAATATTGTTACCACCTTCTGACGGTTTCTTCATACGAGTGGGTGGCATTCAGGTTGGGCCAGTCTTCAAGTTATCTTCAGTGAATTAATTGATGCCTAGCTATCTTGGCAATCAAGGTCCTTATGCCTAGCTATCTTGGCAATCAAGATCTTGATGCCTAGCTATCTTGGCAATCAAGGTCTTGATGCCTAGCTATCTTGGCAATCAAGGTCTTGATGCCTACCTACCTTGGCATTCAAGGTCTTGATGCCTAGCTATCTTGGCAATCAAAGTCTTGATGCCTAGCTATCTTGGCAATCAAGGTCTTGATGCCTAGCTACCTTGGCAATCAAGGTTTTCAAACAGTAATAATCAGCATCAACAATTAATAAATTTAATTTTACAGGGATTGTCAAACATTGAGACTCAAAATGAAAAACTCTCGAATTCGGAAACGTCAATCAGGGCAATCACACAGTCAGAGAACGTCGTTTAATATAACGGTCTTCATAATTTGAATAGAATTCACAACCGTTAATTAAGAAATTGGGAATTTGATTAATTGAGTTAGAGGATCAGTAAATTGCTACTGTTTTAAATTTACAGTATAAACAACTGTTCAACGCCACTGGTGAATTCACATTAAGTATACTTACTGTATATTTTTTTCATGAAATTAGTCTACATTATTTATAAGATTTCTATCGGACATACTAGTACATACCCACACGACCATATCCCAAACGGGTTAGTCAGAGGCAGACTGTTTTTTTGCAATCCTGGTGAACGGCACATTCAGAAGCCAACATTTCGCTTAGTGAATTTGGGCACAACGTGGTAACGAGCGAGCCTACCGCCGTTATCCGGGTTGCTTGAGATTTCTTCGGTATTTACCATCAACGTAGAGTTTGCCCCAAAAATGAACACAAGGTAGGTGTTTCATCCAGTCTAGAACTCGGGACCATCAGGTACCGAGCCAGTGTTTAACCACTGGGCCACGACGTTCTCATTTTAATATTTTATTTGAAAAATAAACAGTGTAAACAGGTTTCGAAAAAAAAAACACAGTGACGCCAAAGACGTTTCGCAGTGCGTTGTTTTCAACAGTCAGCAGTCGCATGAACGTGTCAGAGTAGCAGTAATGTGTATCGTTGCAAAATTTAATAAGCGAAGCTTTCAACTTGCTGAACGTGTAATTTGAAACACAGACTATTCAGCTAGTTCTCAATGGCACCGTTCCGTGGCGCCATTTTTGCGCCGTCTCGCACGTTTTTAGAGTTCCGCACAGATGCAAAGCGGAAACTGACTTTTTATGAAACGTATTTGCAGAAAATGTACAAAGTAACTATTCAATTGAGCCCAGTGCCGGTTTAAGGAAGCTAGGCAGCTTGACTGAGATTCAAGAATTCATCTATCTTCTTGTTCTTTCATTTTTGCGATAAAGCCGCCTCAATTGTTCCTACATTTCTGTGAGATGTGTTTGTATCGGTTTTCTATTGTCTTATAACGATTTGATAAAATTCTAGCGGCCGCCCTAGACTTCATAAGCGTGGCTTTAGGGACTTTGGTTTGAAAAAAAAAATGATTGCGACTTATTCTCAGACCTAACAAACATACATTTAAAATTTAATCAAAATCGGTCAAGCCGTTTCGGAGGAGTTTGGCAACAAACACTGTGACACGGAAAATAGATAGGCACTTTGGTAAGACCCGAGATCTGGCAGCTGCTGGCTTAAAGTACATGCATCAAGTGATAAGGTGAAGAAAGTGGCAACGTTGTGCATTTTTTTGTCCAGCAGAAAATTATTATAGGCTGATGATGATGATAAAAACAGCAACGCGACGCAACGCAACAGCAAATCTGTAACTTTTGACGTCTCATCATGTCTTTCCCCCAGGGGCCCTTGGCCCTTGGCCCAAGAATGGCCTTAATATGAAGAAGGGGTCGCTTCTTGCCCGCCGCGTAAGGCGGGCTCCGTCCGGTGGGGACACGTAGTAGGCTTCGTGCCAGTCCCGCTTTCCCCCCACCGTTGACGATGAGAGGGAGTCGCTGAGGTTTTTAGTCGGTAGCCCGCTGGGTCAACCTTCCAAGTAGGAGAGTCCGACATAACCCGTCCGGCCCCGGCGGCGGGTATGCGTAAAGCATTTCCCTTAGAGTAAAAAAAGGCAGCCCCTACCCTGACTCCGCTACTGTGCTAAGTTTAGTGTGTCCATGCCTGAGGACTCGCTTTGGTGTAATAACGGATAATGTTACGTGCTTTTTGCAACACGAAAAACCTTGTGCGTTCCTGAAAAATTAAAACAACCTCGCAAACAGGTTTGCTAGGTTGCCTGCATTGCTTTCTATCAACACCATCATAAGAATTCACGGTAAAGTCAATTGAACAGTAATCCTACTAATATTATAAATTATGCGAAAGTTTGTACGTGTGGATGGGTGTAGGTACAGTGTCGCTCTTTCACGTGAAATCTAGTAATGGATTTTAATGAAACTTTAGCATAATATAGCACATTTGGATTCCTATCTAGGCTAAATTTTTTTTTAAACCAAAGGCGGCCTCTATACTAGGATTTTTAATTGTAGTCAGTGAAATGACATTTTCAGTGTGGCAGGTTTTCAGTTCCAAATAAATAGTGATGTGGTAAATCGAGTTTTTACAATTAAAAGTTAGTCGACATTACAGCCTGGCAAAAAAGTCGTAGTGAATGAGCACGTCTCACTTCCATATGTCATTACTGGCAACACAGACTGGTCAGACTTTCGTCTTGAGACATAGAGGTATTTCGGTAAACTGTATTTATAATAGGTTTTCAGTTTCAAAATGTTTTGTTACTGTATTATATTATTTACAGGTAAGAATTTCGTTCATTAACAGGTCATACAACTAAAAAGGCTGATATTGTTCAGTGGTTAGATGAAAAACAAATTAAAAATCAACCTACAATGAAAAAGGCTCAATTAATCGAAATAGTAAAATACAAAAATCTAATTACGAACGCTATGCTGTGGAAGAGTTGGCCGCTGAATACGGTGTCACAATCCTGCGTCTGCCACCTTTTCACTGTGAGCTCAACCCAATAGAGTTAGTTTGGGCTCAAGCAAAGGGGTACGTTGCCAGGAACAATAAAACTTTTAAAATAAAAGAGGTAAAAAATATATTTGAAGAAGGCCCGAAAGAGGTGACGCCTGATAATTGGAGGCAGTGCATACACCATGCCATAAAAGTCGAAGACAAAATGTGTCAACTCGACCACATTATAGACCAATATTTGGATTCCTTCGTTACAAATGTAACTGATTTCGATTCCGATTCTGATTATACCGATTCAGAATCGGAGTCGGAATCAATAGCAACCGTAACGAATAAAAACGTATATAATTACTTGTATTATCCTGACTTTCAAGTGTTAATTCCCCTGAACCTCTTTAAACATTTTTTTCCCAGCTATGGTTATAATTTTTTAGTGAGAAGTTTTAATATGGAGGTATGGTCCATATTCCTTAAATCGTATTATTTAATTCGTTGTGTACCTATTAAATATTTACAATTTAAAAAAGGCTTTGATACCTAATAAAATAAAGCATGACTAAGTCTAGTGATTGCCGAACGTCACTATTGTAGCTGGTCACCCTTTCTTGTATCAGTCACTGTTGAAGTTGTCATTTTGCTGACTACAATTATTAATCGGACTATAGTCATTAATTCATCAAAGAAAACCATACAATCACTTCAAGGTTATACTCGGTTTTTCGGTAAAATTGAAAAAGAGAATCTACAAAGCAAAGAAGTTTTAGAGTTTTTGACGGCTACTATTATCAAGTAGGTACAAGATGTACCTAAGTTCTATTGTATATGTAGATATATTTGTCGTCACGCGCATATTTGGCAATATTGTCAATTTGCGCGCACACCTGGCAACATTACGTTTTTTTACACTTAAGTGCATAGAGTAGAGTAATAGACTGCCTTAGTCTCTGGATGACACGGCACTCTTTTCTGATTGGTCGATTTTGGTGGTAAAGTGCAGTGAACACAGTGTGGTGGCGCTAGTATCGATTTAGCAGTTTTGGCGCGCTTTTCACGAGGACAGAGTCGAACAATGGATTGGATTCCGATACGCTCACTACTTTTGCTTTGTTTATTATCGAACCTGTCATGTTCACCGTACTCTCCTACCTAAGTGTGTGATTCCAAATTAGTTAGAGTGGATTGCTATTTGAGTTTCTCTGAGTTGCTTCCCGACAAGGAAGCCCCCATACAAGATGCCGGTGACGAGTTGCCTACCGCTCGGCCTACCTCGCGCCGACATCAGAAGTGGGATTTGCTCAAGCCCCATCATCGTCGTATTCAAGCACCGTCGTGGAGAACACGGCCACATTGCTTCCCATTGCATCAAAAGAGTAAACGACAGTGCGTAATTGCGTTGCGAGCGGGCGTTGACCCCTGCGCGCGCCAGCGGTTAATAACTAGAGTTACGGGTCAACTTTTGCGAAATATGGTATGATGGTGTCTGAGGTGAGCTCACTCAATCAGGTGAGTCGTACCCTTTTTATTTTGATGTGTTGAATGTTGTCTTGTGAAGCAAAATATAACTAGCCGGTTTTCGGAAGTGCGTATAAACGCGCGTACAAATCGTATGCACCATAGTTGACAGGCATTGTTTACATTTGATATTTCTTATTTTTAGCGCACAAGAGTACCTACCTACCTATGCACCTATGCCGTATGATATTGTGATAAGTGCGGATATTTTAAACTTAGAACTGACTTTAATTTATTGGACGCATAGTCGCGGTAATGAAAAAAAAAAATATCATGGCAGTTTTCAATGACCAAAGTTGTAGATTGTTAAATAAAGACATTCCGTTTGCATTACGAGATAACCAATGATATTTTGTTGATGGAGTTTTAGTTTGCTTAGTAATAGTTTGTCACACGAGGAGGGTGACAAAATAGGTGAATTGAAAAATTACATGAAGGTCTGACGTGTTTAGTCCATAATTGTGCCTAACGCCTTACCTCCTTATTCATAAACACTTGAACAGCTCTTTAACAACACGATAACTTTTGTATCGCTTTGTCACTTTCATTCTTGTTGCTGCCGCCATTTGCGAGTAAGTGACACAATACGCTAATTGCTTAATTATTAGTCTTCAAAAGCGAGCGAGATATAGGTACCTAGTGCGTATTCATGACCAAATTGCACGTTTGATTGCATGGTGTGAATTATTTCCCGTGTTGAGATTGTGCTTGTGGATTTAATCAGATACCGAAACCGAGATTGATATTACGGAAGCAAGACAACAAGCGGCTCGCATTATTAAAAGTAGTGCCTACTATTTAAAAAAAAAAGAAATATGAGGTTTTGCTATGTCTTTTGACTGTAATAAATAAGGCAAAATTTGATAAGTAGGTTGTTGATGATTTGGTTCGACTAATTGAAGTTATAAATGTGCTAACTATCGCCTTAGAAGAATGCCTCAAAGTAACGTACCTGATAGTGCCTAATTAGAGATTTCGTTACTTACACACACACTCATGCATGGTGAATTATTTTGAGTTGCGTGTGCGTGCTACATGCTCCAGCGTAGTTGTAACTGCGGTCTACTCATGACCATTCTGGGCGTGATGTGGAACTGGAGCTGTGGCCGTGCAGCGTGAGTGGTCCATGGGGACCTGGTGGTTTGTCCATGGGGACATTGTGGTTGGTCCATGGGGACCTGATTTTTGAGATGCGTGTGCGTGCTACATGGCTCCAGCGTAGTTGTAACTGCGGTCGACTCATGACCATTCTGGGCGTGATGTGGACCTGGAGAGCTGTAGCCGTGCAGCGTGAGTGGTCCATGGGGACCTGTTGGTATGTCCATGGGGACATTGTGGTCGGTCCATGGGGACCTGGTGGTATGTCCATGGGGACATTGAAATGAAATGAAAAAAAAAAAAAGATTGTGGTTGGTCCATGGGGACCTGGTGGTTTGTCCATGGGGACATTGTGGTTGGTCCATGGAGACCTGGTGGTTTTTTGGTTGGTCCATGGGGACCTAGTGGTTGATGGTCCATGGGGACCTAGTGAGAAAATGATTGACAATGTATTGAGCTGTGTTTGAGAATTTAAGAGTGTTTGTGTGTAGATGTTGTTTTGTTTACTATACACGTAGTATGTTTACATTGAGGTTTTCTTTTGATCAATTAATCTTGACATGTGTTTTAACCCTTTAGTCAGGGCTAGCCGAGCGCGCAAATAATCCAAGCTGTGTGTGCGTTTTGTCACAGTATAACCAGTATGGCAACTTGCTAACTCGGCGGCCGAGTTGCCCTATTTGTTTTATTGTACTATGTGTCTGTTACAGGTATACACGAGGACGTGTAACTAGTCAGGCTGGCCGTGTCGTCACGCGCATATTTGGCAATATTGTCAATTTGCGCGCACACCTGGCAACATTACGTTTTTTTACACTTAAGTGCATAGAGTAGAGTAATAGACTGCCTTAGTCTCTGGATGACACGGCACTCTTTTCTGATTGGTCGATTTTGGTGGTAAAGTGCAGTGAACACAGTGTGGTGGCGCTAGTATCGATTTAGCAGTTTTGGCGCGCTTTTCACGAGGACAGAGTCGAACAATGGATTGGATTCCGATACGCTCACTACTTTTGCTTTGTTTATTATCGAACCTGTCATGTTCACCGTACTCTCCTACCTAAGTGTGTGATTCCAAATTAGTTAGAGTGGATTGCTATTTGAGTTTCTCTGAGTTGCTTCCCGACAAGGAAGCCCCCATACAAGATGCCGGTGACGAGTTGCCTACCGCTCGGCCTACCTCGCGCCGACATATTTATTTATTATTTATTTATTTATACTATTTTTTTATATTATGTATACTAATGTTATAAATATGGATGTGGTTGTAGCATTGTGTTCGTGCAGAATCTTCTAACTACCTCACCTACAATTTTTTTTTTTTGGTTGTTTAAAAGAGATTGTGAACAATGTTGAACTTTTATTTTGTTCTCGCTGCCACTCATTATCTCTGTCACAAACTATTTACTTTCAAACTTGCAAACTTGCTTGCGCCACTATATATTGTCAATCGAACCATTTTTCGATTTTCGATATAAGTTTTCGATTAGAATATGACACTCTAATTATTACAAATATTCCTTTAAATGACCACCACTATTGTGCTTCTCTAACTAGAGATGATGATTTTAATGCCTACGGAACAATTCTTTGCTTACATTCTTTTATATTTTTCGTTCGCAGGGCGTTTGCGACAATCGTCGTTCGCAACAATGATCTTTTGACTGGCGCCGGTGGGTGACAACTTGAAACTATGCGCTCACGAGGGCCGCTCTAAAGCGGAGCGCGAAATTACACGTCGGGCCGCGATGGAGTCTGCGTTTGAATAAAAATGCTGAGTGAATAGTTTGCGAAATACAGTTCAGGAACGCGTTTAGATTTGTATTTACGTCACGCCATCGATTCAATTTTCACATGGACCTTCTATTTAACCAGAAATAAAGGTAAGTCAGCATCAAAATTTTATGATGTGTGCGTACTACTGAGTGGTTAAATATGTCTGAGGTATTTAAGAAAAACAACTAACTAATATGATGCCAGTATTCAAACAGTGTTTCACTTGCATACATAGTACGACTTTTGTCAAACCGTCAATAACTTTTTGACCACTCTAATAACATGCATATTTGATTGCTACGGAGATAATTTGATGCTATATGAAGTTATATGAAGAACGCAAGGTCGATATTCCCGCTAGATTTGAATTCGAGACCACACGGGCAGCGAGTCGAAGCTCTCATTTTTATTCATCAGCATTTTTAATGCCCAATGAATCAGTCTCACCAGCCCCCTCATTAGATTTACGGCCAAAATCCTGTATTAATATTTTTGTTTTTTCCTGAGCAATCCGTTTTACTTTCCCGCTCTTCAGTAAATAAGGGAGATTACTTTCTTTTCGCGGTTATAAAACGGGTGTAATAAAACATTACATCCCAGCGTTATTTGTGACTGCACTTCACTGGGGTGCGGGGGCACTAAGGCGGGAGTACACTGAAGCAGCAACAGCGGGGTAAGGAAAGTTAGGGGCTTTTTGCTTTGAGCAAGCGAGTTAAGACAATTCACACAAATAATATGGAATGGAACGGTCTTCCAGTGACGTTATGAAAAGATGTCGTATCTTTCCGTAACGTAATTTGGGCCTTCAAGAAGAAAGCGTATTACTTCCTAAAGGTAAGAAATGCAGTGGCGACACCGGTGCTGTTGTGGTTATCCATGGGCATATTTGCTAACTCAACCATCACTAAAACTTCTTCTCTAAACCAATGCAGTTCCTACTTAAAGTTTTACTTGGACATATGAATCTAATTCCTGTGCCTTACAAATCCACCAAAAACACACAAGGTGCACTTAGTTTACCCAATTTAATTAAAAATACTATCAAGATTTAGTTCTGTTGTATTGTGATTACTATATTCATTTGTAATTAATTTAGTGTTAATGTGAAAGGTAACTAGCTAAGTATTTTACTAGCTGTGCGTGTTGTAATTCAGATGGATTAATTAGACCGTTTAATTCCTACTATTTCGCTACCTAATTTCTATGTGCTTTAACTAATGTCATCAGAAACTAGGTAGTTTTATTATTGCAACAAATAATATTAGCACTTCACTTTAATCTGGTTTGATTTTTAAAAACCAACAGTTAATTAATGAACCAATAGCTTCAATGGACGATTCTTTACTGCGGTATGACAAAAAAATATTACCTTTAAATAACCCTAAACAAAGGTACTTATGAATGTATTGTTGGCATGTACATATCAGTATTTTCAGTAAGTAATGGTGACAAAATTTTAATGTTGTTTTAGCCTTTGTCCACGCAACAATGTATAAAATAAATAATGCAAATTGATGATCCACAGACATAAACGCAAACTCACCCTATGTATTTACTATTTACAAACGTTATTCACCAAAGGCAGCGGCATAATTATCTTAAGAATAACTTAAATAAAATATTTTCTTTTTGTATTCTAATTTAAGTAAACTATCAACAGTGTGCACTAATCTCTACAACAGGAGTACTTCCCTCTTGGTCATGATATTTGCAAATCTTTAATAATAAATGCGCAATAGGCAGGGGATGACACGAAACTTTGCTATCTGGGTTTCACAGTTTCTTTGCCAAGTACAAACAATATTTGGGGATGTTTTCCACACGTTTATACATCTAAACCAATAATATTACAGAGATAAAGAGTTTGTTTGTTTGTTACGTTGAAGTTGCGCTTTTTTTAGAGGTCCAAGTTGAAAAAAATGTTTTTTGTGTTGGATAGTATTTTATCAAGAAAGTCTATTCAATACTACATCAATCACAACTGTTGGAAAAACGAGAGAATATTATTTCCTTTCGAGAGCTTTCGTTGCGTGCGCTGCGTAAACTTACAGTTACGAAAAAACCACTTAGTTTAAATAACTCTGTAACAAAATTATTGTCACGTGGATTAAACGGCGGTGTGTAATCACCTACATTATTATATACCTAGTGCGTAGAAAAAGACTTTTCGGTGACAGACTTAATTTCATGCGGGCAAAGCTGCAGGCACAGCTGCAGCAGCGTGAATAGCTTAGGGTTGTAATTTAGTATAGCTAGCTTAGGCTAGCCCGATGAAAGAGTGGACACTAATGTATTCTCATGTAATCAACTAAAGCGTAACCGTACGCTAACTAAGATAAAAACGTAATCCTACCAATACTATAAATGCGAAAGTTTGTATGTGTGGATGTATCGTGTTGCTCTTTCACGTAAAAACCACTGACTGGATTTTAATGGAACTTTACAATAATGTAGCTTCTTCGTCTGAATAGCACGTAGGCTACAATTTATAAATAAATATTGCTTTTTATTTTTCAACGTAAGTCCACGCGGACAAAGTCGTGGCCGGCAGCTAGTATTATTTTCACCCAAAGAAGTTGTATCGAGTTTCAGAAACTATAAATAATATTTCAATATTTTTTGTGCCTGTTTTGTTTCGTTTTAAAACGTTTCTATCTTCATTTAGGCTAAGAAGTTACCAAACAACCGCGTCACATTATTTGTTTGATTCTTCAGATTGTGATCAACAAGCCTTTGTATAATGTGGAATCAATTCAATAAAGTAACTAGGTATACTGTAAGCTATTATAGATCGATATGTCAATTATTTAGGTATGAGGTTAGGAACCGTAGTGGCAATCATTATTCATTCCTGGGTTCTGTTTTAATCAGACACAGAAATTTAAAGGATATTAAAGGACACAGATGGCGCGGAAAATGAAATGGAACATTCTATATCAGATTTTGAAGTCAGAGAAATCAGCAGCAAAGATTTGGTAATGTTGGTAATCCGATCATTTTATTTTGATTGTTTAATCAATAAATAAGTATTATTAAAATTAGAAAGCGAAAAAAAGTTTTGGTTTTACTCTCATTTCGTTGCTAGCCTACCAAAATAGTTTTGAATATGAACGAGGTACCTACCTCACATAGATCAATACGTGTTGTTAATAATTAGTATTCTTGAGTTACCTACTGGCTGGCACGCAAGTTTGGGCGATGTGTAGAGGCTTGGCTTTTGGAGACAGAAGCCGGAGGTTTGGTTATCACACTGGGCACTACTGGGCAGTCATATCCTTTATGACGAACAAACTGAGTCTCCGTGTGAATATCTAGAAAATAATGCGTAACATAATGAGGGTATGTTTTGATAAGAAAGGAAAAATTTCGTTGCTCACAAAACAAATTAGGTACATCATTCACAGGTAAGTAAATACCTGTTAATGTTCATTCATAGTCTTATACCTACGCTCTTCTTAGCCAAAGGGTCAATGGTTCTTATATTTATTTAATTCTCTTTCTTATGTCTTTGTCTACAAGTAAACAAATCACGTGAATTTATTACAGCAAAAAACAGTTCAAATTATAATGGCAGTAATAATTATCAAGTTGCGGAACAATCACGGCTACTCCCTTCAAGGGCTGACTGAGATACGGAGGTCGGAGGCGGTGCTTAACGGCGGGTGGAGGGCATAAATCTTGAGGAGACCACGGCTCTGACGACGGAGCCTGGACCCTTGAACATATTTCCAAAACAGCCCTCTATGAAGACAAATGCGGGGTATAGTGACCTTTAGCTCGTATTTACATGTCTCTACCTATATCTAGCCATACAATTTACTTGGTAGAGGCAACCACAACACTAAATTTCATAAAAGGCAGTGTGCTATAAATTCGTAGCAGCAGATGCATAGCTGTTTGTTTTTTTGTTAAATATTACAGTATTCTGATGTTAAAGGCAACCAGGTTGCAAGCAGTATTAAAACAAAATTGAAACGTATAAGGCTGAATACCTACCTGCTTTTCAAAGACCTCACTTAAAACTAGAATCTAGGTTCGAATCAAAACTTCCTGAGTATAATACAATATAATAAATAAATATTGAATTTGGTACGAGTAGCACTACTACAAAATATAGCAGGTAGCTCTGAATCTATTTCCACAACAAATTGAATCTCCAAACAAAACACTCACACATAGAAACAAATTAATGCAATTTGGTTAGTTGCAAGTTTCAATAACATACGGCGCCCTTCCGCCCGTCAGGAGTTTGCTAAACTTACAATTAGGCAGCACTTCGGAATGGATCCATCCATCTTTGTAAACTTACTAGTGAAAACGTTTCTAATGCCAGGACCTACTGAGACTAGAAGTGATACTGAGGCATGATGTTACACAGTTCAATATTGCTCCGATACTACAACATGGCTTACTGCATTTATCAATTTTATGGCGTTGACTCTGTAACATGCTTCATTATATTCTCTAATTTGTCTTCCAAAGTTTTTGTTTTCTATCAGTGCTTCTAAACGGGACCATTTGAACATGTAATAGAATCTAAACATGCAATATAAGTTTTTTCAATCCATTACATAGGCTAAAAACCAGTAAGGTAGATTTAGGTAATTGATCAAACACTAAAAAAAGAAAGAAAAAAGAAAGTTAAAAAATCAACTAAGGTAATTGATTAGTATTTCGTCCCTTTATTGTTTAATCCGATTATCGGACACTTTTGAGTTATGTTATGCGTACACTCATCGATAGGAAATAATAACCAAATTTTCGGAGAAAGTGTCAGATAATTGGTTTAACTGGGTGAGATTTCAAATCCTATTGAATTGAAATACTAATCAAGAACTTTAAATTAACATCATCTAGCTAGAATAAAGTGTGTATTTGGCTGATTTAGGGTCTGTGACATCTAACTGCTTACGTAAATAGACACACCAAGTGTTTGACGAAGTTGAAGTCGTGCGTTAAGTTAACTTCCTGAAGGTTAAGAGGCGATAGTTAAACCTGTACTGCTGAATAGAATTTGAAACACTTTTGTTAGATTAACACAGCAATTTTATTATTAGATAGGTTCAGTCTACCCCTTACCATTTTTAAAATTTTGCTCTTGCTAAATGACATTGCTTTGCAATTGAGAAAGGAGGACTGTCTGTAAATGGTCAGCCTGTCATGCCGTTGTCCGTACATGAATAAAAACAGGCTCACATTAAATTACACACAGTCAAACAGATTTGAGATTGAGAAACAGAAACTATCTTTCTCAACATTTTAAAGATATTTAGTACAGATGGCCATGGCTATTCTTAATTTCGGGACTCTTGTCTCTGGTATATCTAGTTAATTTCCATCATTTTAGTTCCGTGTAATCATCTGTAGAAACATTTTGATTGCGGTCCACCGCGGCTCGTAACCGCCGTCTGCCGTAATTAGTGCTTCTTAATGCAATCGCCCCGCGGGCGTGGCTGCTTCTAGTTTTTATGGCTCGCTTTTCATTGCGCTTTAACAGCTGTTAGACTAAACTAAACATTTCGAACGACTTTTATATTACTTGACAGCCATCAAGCTTTAGCCCCTAGCAGATTCTGTTGAGTTTCTACGATTCCGCTGGCAATTTTCTGTAATTAGACTGTGATGATACTTGTAATGTGGTCGTTAGTAGCAAAGGTTGCACATAGTTATCGTTTGAGTTTTTTATAACCCTTGATTCTTTAGCATAGTATACCAAGTCTTCTGTTGACATTATAAGAGTATACTTAGTAGTAGATCCTATGCTAGACTTAACAAAACAATGGTTCAGCCTGTTTGAACGTACACGTCAGTACTATAACCTATTCTCTGGTAGTACGTTCAGTTGCAATACGGGCACACAAACTAAGCCGAATGATTTGGAATGTGGAACACACGAGTAGAACCGCAGAGAACATTGAACAATTCATAGAACTTACGATGCACAATATCCATTCAGTGGTGCGGGTTGGCGAGTGGTGAGAGAATACCTAAATCTATACTTAGTGTTGTAAAGCTGCAGAGTGGAAATACTGAAAAAGGACTACTGGTTCAAATTTAAAAAAAAGTTTTGTGTTGGATGGACTGCCCATTTCCGCTTTACCTACTGATAATAACATACATAAATTAAATTAGTTAAATATTGATATTGTCTTACGAGTTGCGGAGCTTACCTCCCCAGGCGCCGATAGCTTGCAGTAATAGCAAAGTAAGTTACTTGTATCTTCTATTTTTCTCAAATTCCTGTCTATTAAATGCGTCGTAGTATTTTGATGTTCTGGAAAACTTTAGTTAAAGTTTTTTGTATGCATTTTGGAAACATGATGCTAAAGGCGGGCTACAAAACCTTTCTTACAGAAACACAAATATTTATTAAAATTTAACAAAGGCATACAATAATTAAAAATATGTTTAGCAATCAAACTAGACACTGATTACCTGTCGTAACAGCTGACGTACTCTAGCTAAATTCTGACTTTTCTACTCCGATACAAAATTGAAAATATAGCGATGTCTCAACTACTTTGCGAAACCGTTAGCGGCGCTTAGATGGAACGCGGAAAACATTTTTCACACATACATTTTCAAATAGCAGAATGCTGAAAGTTACACGTGACAGGCAACTAACATTTGTTTTGAATCTCGCGAGAGTTTGCCGACATTTTGTATATTTTGCTGTAGGGCCATGTCTAACTCAAGTCAGGTGTACGCTGCATGGCAGGCCAATTTTAACTTCAATTTTTACATGATTTGAAATAGTTGGTACGTTTATAAACTACTTACTTAAAAATTTGAATATTGAAGTAAGTATTATGCGATTTTTCCAATTTTTATCAATATCAAAGGAGTTATATTTATCATAAAGCTTTAACGAATATTTTGAAATGAACTAAAATGCTTACTTACTTCTTCTTTTATTTCAAAGTATTTTTAAGTTTTAACGTAAGTAACTATAAGCGTTGCATTTATTTATTGAAGTTTTTATTATTTTAATAGCTCTTCAACTTGACTTGAAGAAGAAGTAATCTCATCGGAATAAAACAACTTAACGGATTCTACTCGCGGTCTTATATTTTTTATCATTTTCTAACCCGACTAATGAAAAATGTACCTACTGTTTTATGACAAGGAACATTGATGTTGGCTGCTGGAAAGTAGTCGAAACGTCGGGTTAGAAAATGAAAGAAAATATAAGAATGCGAATCCGTAAAGTTGCTTATTTTTCTTTTTTTTATGTGTTCGCCTAAATATTAGAAAACATTACTTAAGTCATCTCATATTTGAAGTCCAGCATATGCACTGTGAGGTACTCGCCTATTCAATCTGTACCTAGCCAATTTATATCCTGAAAATTAGACCAAGATTAACTTAAATGTTCCTCCAGTTAAATGATATCTCGTTTACCACTCAATAGCGTCACCGAGCTCAGGGGGCAGTCAGAGCCATTAAACCAGCTATCGGACCGGAGTGGTCTCAGCGTTGTGGCGCGATTAGCTTCTTGCCTCAGTCTATTTGTCCAATCAGTTTCATCGCTAAGTATTCAAGACGACGTTTTACCTTCTATATGCATAACATTCTGTTTAATTTCTGAGTGAATATTTGTACGCCTGGATTAGGCAAAACATAGCGGCCATGTTTCAACCCCTGACCATCTAATGTAACCTGTGTTTGACAAATAAATGATTTGATTGATTAATTGATTGATTGACCTAGCTGTGTGACAGTGGTCGCTAAGAGCTTTAATTTGTAAGCATTATTAAGTTAAGAAAAAAATGTGCTCTGTGAGGTCTGTGCCCAGCATTGGGGCGTCCCTACATGTACGTCCTAATGCTGGGCATTTACAATTTATGTATTGATGTTTTATTATTTTAATGGAACTCTTATTTCGAAAAGAACTCTTTAGAAGTCCTGCATATGCACTGTGAGAGAAACGTCTATTCAATCTGTACTTAGCCAATTTATATCCTGAATAGACCAAGATTAACTTAAATGTTCTTCCAGTTAAATGATATCTCGTTGACCACTCAAACGCGTCGCCGAGCTCAGGGGGCAGTCGAGCCATTGAACCAGCTATCGGACCGGAGTGGTCTCAGCGTTGTGGCGCGATTAGCTTCTTGCCTCAGTCTGTTTGTCGAATCAGTTTCATCGCTAAGTATTCAAGACGACGTTTTACCTATTATTTGCATGACATTCTGTTTAATTTCTAAGTTTCAACCACTGACCACCTACTTACTGTAACCTGTGTTTGACAAATAAATGATTTGATTGATTGACCTAGCTGTGTGACGGTGGTCGCTAAGAGCTTTAATTTGTAAGCATTATTGAGTTAAGAAAAAAAGGTGCTCTGTGCCCAGCATTGGGACGTACAGTCAACAGCACATGAGGTTACCCCATTTCCGTTTTTTCTCTCGCTCTTGCCAAATGACATTTGTTCGCGATAGAGCAAGGAGGACTGAACGGAAATGAGTAGCGTGATGTGCCGGCCACCGTACATGTACAGAGGCACACACATCAACCATTACAAAACCATTGCAATATGGGCCTAATGTCAGGCGCATAAGGTGCCCCTATGTAAAGGTTGATGTGTGTGCCTCTGTACGTCATTTGCCAAGAGCGAGAGAAAAAACGGAAATACGGTAACCTGATGTGCTGTTGACTGTACGTCCCAATGCTGGGCATTTACAATTTATGTATTGATGTTTTATTATTTTAATGGAACTCTCATTTCGAAAAAAACTCTTTAGAAGTCCTGCAAATGCAAGTGAGAGAAACGTTTATTCAATCTGTACCTAGTCAATTTCTATCCTGAAAATTAGACCAAGATTAACTTCAATGTTCCTCCAGTTAAATGATATCTCGTTCACCACTCAAACGCGTGGCCGAGCTCAGGGGGCAGTCAGAGCCATTAAACCAGCTATCGGACCGGAGTGGTCTCAGCGTTGTGGCGCGATTAGTTTCTTGCCTCAGTCTATTTGTAAAATCAGTTTCATCGCTAAGTATTCAAGACGACGTTTTACCTAGCTGTGTGACAGTGGTCGCTAACAGCTTCAATTTGTAAACATTATTCGGTTGAGAGTAAAATGTGTTCAAGCGGTTTGTAAAGTAATTATTGACTTTGAAAATACCTTCACCTATATAAAACTACCTTGTTGTATGTACCTTGTTGTACCTAATGAGTGGTCTATCTCTGGACTTGAGAAGGATTTTGTGAGAGTGTGTCCTCAAGTTTGTCATTCGATTGAGCGATTTTCAATGCAACGGATTTTCGCAAGGGCGTAACACTTGAATTGTTTTTTGCAACAGCGGCCTCTGAAACTACTTGTACATAAGAGACCCTTCAAAATTGTATGGCTTAAGTTATTTATTCTAATGAGCATACAAAAAGTAGATGAGTAGTGGGGGGTAAACATCTACAAGTATAGGCGCTAAGGCCACAGACAGAGTTATCTACGAGTGTTTGCGTGATTTCGGTTTACAATGATACAGTAGCAAAACATCGGTCAGTTAATTATTTAGTGACTGGCCCTTTGACATTCGGTTCAATATAATATCTTACTATGTACTGTATCTTACTTTCTTACTTACGATAGTAGCTGATGCTTCAAAATCGAGGGCAATTTATAGAAATCTTGTCCTAATGAATTCAATTGTGAATATCTCCTTACAATATATACGGTTCAATAGTGAATTCAAGGCGTGCTATCGAACCAGCTATCAGTGCAAAGTTGTTGCAGTCGAGCCCTAAAGTTAGCTCCAGCCACCACCTGCTCCATCAGTTTGATCCTTAACTATTCAGCTATGCAAGGTCGGAATAGTTGTATTATTCCCAGCACCATGTCACAGTAGACAGAGAACAGTAAAATATCTACATACAAACGTGCCGCTCTCGGTTTGAATGTGTGCGTGCGCGTCGCGCGCCGTGATGGCACACGATTTCACGCATACGCTAGCATAAAATACGGGGGGATAAGGTGGTGGCAGTACGTACGGGCTGTGCCGCGTGTTTGTGTGCACGCTATATAGGCTAATAACTCGGCGGGCAGCCTTAGATAACCTACTGTTCATACTGTGACCATATCGTTACAGCTGCATGCATAGAGCGCATTAATAAATTTCGGCCGCCGAGAACCTGAATCAATTTCATAGTTAGTTTCTTACTAGTTAGAAGTTTGGAACTGCCAGCCTAGGGGGCTAAAACAGCAACATTTGAGCATTTCATATTATGAATCATCTATTTGACGTTTCATCTAGACCGCGGTCCGTTTCGAGTCAAAAGTGAGTAACAGCGCGCTGACACGCATCCCGAATTGATAAATTGTATGAACGTGAGCGACGTCAGCGCGCTATTACTCACTTTTGACTCGAAACGGACCGCGGCCTAGATGAAACGTCAGTTAGATGTTTCATAATATGAAATGCTAAAATGTTACCGTTTTAGCCCCCCTAGCTCGCGCAAGAGTGATTGATCGATGATGCTTTCTTTATAAACTGCCAGCCTAAGTGCGCTGTATTTCGCCACATGTTAGATCCACGAGGAATTTGTAAGTTGGCTCTAATTGATCGATAGGAGTTGAAGAATTCGCAAAATAAATTTCACTTGGATTATTATACGACTAACAACTGCGACTCGTAACTTTGATCGAAGTTTTAGCAAGACATTGTCGATGACAGAACTTTCCGAAGTTATTTTTACTCTTTTATTTTCTATGTTTTTTTTTCTTATTTCTTTTGTATGCGGTAACAATGTGTTTCTATGTATAAAAATACCTTTTTCCTGTCTCCGACAGGCGTTTGCGAGAAATCTTTTGTTGTTGCAAATGTGCGAACCAAACGTACTAATAAGTCTTCATCCACGTTAACGTGACACAATGGCAGCAATAAAAGCGTTGGATAAACGAAACGCAACCGACAATTAATTTAAACACACTCGAAACTAGTTAATTTTACGCTCGTAGCTCGTTCTAAAGTTATTTGTCCCGAGGGATAATATTTTCAACAGTATCCGTAATACCTACCTCCAGCCGCAACAACGGGTGAGTCCGGCTGGGGTGATTTATCTAATGCGGCATTATGCTGGCTTTATTATATAAATAAAGTTAAACGTTTTAAAACGAACTTTGACTAAAGGATCACAGGATATAGTGGGGATTTTTTTTCCGAAAGCGTGATTTTATGTTGCAATATGACTAATATAGTGAGTGTGTAAAAGAGAAAAATTGCTGTCCGCTCAACGGCATATCAGGCTATTCATTTTCAGTCAGTCCTCCTTGCTCTACTGCAAAGAAACGTCATTTGGCAAGACCAAGATAAAACACGGAAATCGGTAGTCTGGTGTGCCGTTGACTGTACTTTTTTAACATTTGTAGGTATTTCATTAAGGTCAGGGTGAGGTGCATCTAGCACAACACATGAACTATTCTGCTGCACCGGAAAACGGTTCTTTACGCTTTGTGCTACTTCACTGGGGCATGTCGGCCGGGTTTTATTTCTTTGACGGAGTTCCCCATTTTTAATTCGATCGAATACTGAATCGTATCGGATCGTATACGATATTCGGAATACCAAGCGTTGCCCTAGTTTTTGGATCAAGGTTCTTCTAGTCATGGAAGAAAACGTCATAATATAGTTTGCTACCTTTTTTTTTTTTTTTTTTTTTTTTTTCGTGGGGAAATCCTCATGGATACCTCGCTGCCCGGGGGGACGACGAGGTTATGTCGGACTCCTACCGACTAAAACCCCACGGCACTCGACCGTGGCACTTTGGCGGCGAAGCTGGATCCTACCGTAAGTAATGCCGCACTGCTCCGCCGCCAGTGCTAGCCCCTAATGGGGCCCCCTCCAACCGACCCCCCAACGAAGGGGGGAGGCCACGAAAGCGCCTGGAGTACGCAGGCACTTTCGCCGTCTCGGTGGACGCCGTGCAATGCAAGCCAGAGCACCCCCGCACTCCGGCCCGCTGGCACCCACTGTTCGCAGACCCTACTGGGCCCGCAACCACGAGCCACCCAAAGGGCGGCTCCGCTGCCGTAACCGGCGGTACGGCCCCGCCGGGCCGCGATGCACAGGGGGGATCAGCCTCGGATTACTGGCCCCCACCAACCGGTTGTGCGCCGCGGCCCCAACCACGCGCCTCAAGGCGCCTGCAGGCCCCACTGGCCCCGCAGCCCCACGTCGCCCTTGCGGGCCGCAGCGGGTGGGTTCCCAGTCCACCACACTGCCACGCCTGGGTTCTCTTCGCTTCCCGGTGGTTCCCCTATCACCGGTACTAGGCCCCCTCGCCACGCCGAGGCGAGAACCCATGAGGGGGATAGTTTGCTACCTATAACAATGGCGCCCAACGTGGGAGACGAAAAAAAGTTAGCAAGGCAAAAGGTAGAAGGTGTATTATTATTATTATTTTACGCGTCGTATTATTAGAAACAAATTAAATTTAATTCTCTTCGTGAAGTGTAGAAACAAATTCAATGGGCAAACACATTTTCTGTAGTTTAATTACTGCTATGCTATTCCGGTTAGCGCCAAATCTCATCTCGGTCGTGGTGAGTTATCATCTAAATTAATTTTTTTTGCGACTTTGATCGTTTCAGAGAAAATAACAAAGCCGAACAACATTATGAAATTATTTACAAACAAAATGAGGGAGTGAAGAATATTGATGATTGAAGTTAGCTTGAACACCGAGATGTGAGATGATATTAGCCGGAATGCCACCCCTGGGCGACCAGTGCAACGATTAGTTAGGAAGGATTTCATACTGTTTGAAATCCTTAGTGAAAGCTTGTTTATAGTATTATATAAATAGACTGCCATCACCTCAACTATGATGCCGCCAGCCATTCTCAAACACGCCGGCTCAGTGCGGATTGTTGGAGGGATGTAAGGTTAGTGATGAACCTTCTTATTAGATGTTATCAAGCCATACCTGGTATGCATAAAATGTTTCTTGTTTCGCAAGAAATCTAAATTCAGTTCAAAATTCAGCAACACATTTTTTATTTTTTTATTCTCCCAATAAGCAAATGAAAATAACACGCACATTGATATTGTGAACTAGTAAATAAACTAAGTAAGTTTTGCGGTATCTGAACGCGCATGCAACCTAAAATACTCTAAAATACATAGCCTGCATTAAAAACCTCCTTTTGGAGCAGTCGGGTAAAAAAAGTAAGTAACGCAACTATTAAGCTAGAAAGTAAAGGCACTTACAGACAGGCTATGACTGGGTTCAGGGCGTCTATTCCGAATCAACATTAACGAAATATCGTAAAACAATCAAAGCCAATGATATTAAAAAAAAAGAGGTAGATAGGTTATGTCAGTACTAACTAATGCGAAGTCAAAAATTAGCCACTTCGTCCGGAACTCCGTGCGTATAACGTGTGAGCAAGATAGTATGATTATTAACTAGAGCTTGAATGGGACAGATACTCAAACTGTCAACGCTCTCAATGCTTTGCTCAAGTGCACCAAAGTTCTGATTTTGGGTGCCACTTTTTTATCACAATCTGATCTACCTCTTTTTTATATAATATCATTGATCAAAGCCAATAAAATTCTTGTTTGTAGCTTGTGGTGGAGCAGTTTTTACAAACATAGCTGTCAATTTTAGTTCTTTATAAAGACAATTTACAGGGCATCATAAGTATGAAAGTGTGCTCAACCTTGACTGTATTTGAATTCGGGGGTTGGAAACACTGATTAGTTTGCTTTAACGCTTCTAGATTCCCATAACTTTGCGTACATATGACCGAGAGTAGACCCAGAGCTATTACTGCGTCAGATCGCTTGCAAGTCAAGTAAACAACTTTCCGTTCCGGTGGTAGCGTCACATTTATTTAAAAGTATATTTATGGTTTACATTTAATATTATGGTATTCATGTCTATATTCAGCATGTTTTGTTTGTTAATTAGATTTGACGGTTTAAAAGTACTTTGTAACTGGTCTATTTTTGATTTTGATTTTTGATTCTTAGGCTTCTAGATTCCCAAAACTTTGCGTCCACATGACCGAGAGTAGACCCCAGAGCTATTACTGCGTCAGATCGCTCGCAAGTCGCACAAATGCAGCGCGTAACGAGCAGATTGACTCGCGACTTCCGCCCGCCGAATCTCAGGGGAGCGCCGCCCAGCCACTGCAGCTGGCTACGTCGCTTTGGCCACGGAATGGGAGAAAGACAACATCTCAAGAATAAATACGCAGATATGCGCATACAGCCTAAAAAAGGTAAGTAACGCAACTATAAAGCTAAAAGGTATACATAGCTGTCACTTTCGGTTCTATAGATATACAATTTATGGGACGGCATGAGTGTGAAGGTGTGCTCTCCCTTGACTGTGTTTGAAGGGAGTTTGAATACAAAAATTTCGACTGATTAGTTTATTTTAACGCTTCTAGATTCTCAAAACTTTGCTTTCACATGACCGAGAGTAGACCTCAGAGCTATTACTGCGTCAGATCGCTCGCAAGTCGCACAAATGCAGCGCGTAACGAGCAGATTGACTCACGACTTCCGCCCGCCTAATCTCAGGGGAAGCGCCGCCCAGCCACTGCAGCTGGCTACGTCGCTTTGGCCACGGAATGGGAGAAAGGAAACATCTCGAGAATAATACGCAGATACGCACTTACAGCCTTAAAAGGTAAGTAACGCAACTATTAAGCTGAAAAGTACACATCGCTTTCATTTTCGGTTCTATAGATATACAATTATGGGACGGCATGAGTGTGTAGGTGTGCTCTGCCTAGACTGTGTTTGAAGGTGGTTTGAAACACAAAAAATTCGAGACTGATTAGTTTAGTTTAGGTTCTCAAAACTTTGCGTTCACATGACCGAGAGTAGACCCCAGAGCTATTACTGCGTCAGATCGCTCGCAAGTCGCACAAATGCAGCGCGTAACGTGCAGATTGACTTGCGACTTCCGCCCGCCTAATCTCAGGGGACGCGCCCGCCCAGCCACTGCAGCTGGCTACGTCGCTTTGGACACGGAATGGGAGAAAGAAAACATCTCAAGAATAAATACGCAGATATGCGCATACAGCCTAAAGAGGGTAAGTAACGCAACTATTAAGCTAGAAAGTACACATAGCTGTCACTTTCGGTTTATAGATATACAATTATGGGACGGCATGAGTGTGAAGGTGTGCTCTCCCTTGACTGTGTGTGAAGGGGGTTTCAAACACTTAAATTTCTACTGATTAGTTAGCTTTAAAGCTCCTAGATTCTCATAACTTTGCGTTCACATGAGAGTAGACCCCAGAGCTATTACTGCGTCAGATCGCTCGCAAGTCGCACAAATGCAGCGCGTAACGAGCAGATTGACTCACGGCTTCCGCCCGCCTAATCTCAGGGGACGCGCCCGCCCAGCCACTGCAGCTGGCTACGTCGCTTTGGCCACGGAATGAGAGAAAGTAAACATCTCAAGAATAAATACGCAAATACTCGCATACAGCCTAAAGAAGGAAAGTAACGCAACTATTTAGCTAGAGAAAACTCATAGCATAGCTGTCATTTTGGTTCTTATAGTCTACAATTTGGCAGTCTTATCGCTACATTGTTTCCTGACAACCTTTCCTTTAGAAGCGGGAAAATCCTCATGGATCCTTCAGTAAAGAGTATGAATTAATTTACGGGTTAGCATGAGTATGAGTGAGTGCTCGCTCAACCATGACTGTTTGTGAATTCTGGGGTAAGAAAATTGAAAGAAACACTAAAAATGTTGACTGATTAGTTTGCTTTAAGGCTCCTAGATTCTCAAAACTTTGCCATCACATGACCGAGAGTAGACCCCAGAGCTATTACTGCGTCAGATCGCTCGCAAGTCGCACAAATGCAGCGCGTAACGAGCAGATTGACTCGCGACTTCCGCCCGCCTAATCTCAGGGGACGCGCCCGCCCAGCCACTGCAGCTGGCTACGTCGCTTTGGACACGGAATGGGAGAAAGAAACATCTCATGACTATGCACGCAAATACGAAAGAAGGTAAGTAATGCAACTATTTAGCTAGAGAACTCATAGCATAGCTGTCATTTTGGTTCATATAGTCTTCAATTTGGCGGTCTTATCGCTACATTGTTTCCTGACAACCTTTCCTTTTTTCGGGCAAATCCTCATGGATACTCTTGTAAAGAGTATGAATTAATTTACGGGTTAGCATGAGTATGAGTGAGTGCTCGCTCAACCATGACTGTTTGTGAATTCTGGGGTAAGAATATTGAAAGAAACATTAAAAATGTTGACTGATTAGTTTGCTTTAAGGCTTCTAGATTCCCATAACTTTGCGTTCACATGAGTAGACCCCAGAGCTATTACTGCGTCAGATCGCTCGCAAGTCGCACAAATGCAGCGCGTAACGAGCAGATTGACTCGCGACTTCCACCCGCCTAATCTCAGGGGACGCGCCCGCCCAGCCACTGCAGCTGGCTACGTCGCTTTGGCCACGGAATGAGAGAAAGTAAACATCTCAAGAATAAATACGCAAATACGCGCATACAGCCTAAATAAGGTAAGTAACGCAACTATTTAGCTAGAGAGAACTCATAGCATAGCTGTCATTTTGGTTCATATAGTCTACAATTTCGCGGTCTTATCGCTACATTGTTTCCTGACAACCTTTCCTTATTTCGGGCAAACCCTCATGGATACTCCTGTAAAGAGTTTGAATTAATTTACGGGTTAGCATGAGTATGAGTGAGTGCTCGCTCAACCATGACTGTTTGTGAATTCGGGGGTTAGAATATTGAAAGAAACACTAAAAATGTCGACTGATTAGTTAGCTTTAAGGCTCCTAGATTCTCAAAAGTTTGCGTTCACATGACCGAGAGTAGACCCCAGAGCTATTACTGCGTCAGATCGCTCGCAAGTCGCACAAATGCAGCGCGTAACGAGCAGATTGACTCGCGACTTCCGCCCGCCTAATCTCAGGGGAAGCGCCGCCCAGCCACTGCAGCTGGCTACGTCGCTTTGGACACGGAATGGGAGAAAACATCTGTATTTACAGCGGCGGATGTGATTAATCTTGTCATCAAAGACGATCGCTTTTTGGTCTTTATGTATTTAGTATTTGCTTTAGCAGTAAGAATTTAAAATAATTAGAGAAACGTAAGGTGTGGTGGTAAAGTAAGTCAAAATTCAGTTACTAGCTGAAATTTTGTTAAGTAAGTTAAGATAAAAGTCAGCATGATAGAAGAAAAGAAAGAATATAAGCAATTTTTCTAGTATGTACATACTAGAAAAATTGCTTATATTCTTTTCAGCTGTTGGCTGTTAGTGTTAAAGTAAGTCATAAGTCATTTATTCCATAAAATAACGATGTACATTTGTGTGTTCTCGATGAATACGATTTTATGAAAAACATGAATGTTAAACTTTATATTCAACATTCTGTTCACCTTGACTGCAGGATAAAAATAAAAGGCTTTTAGTAGATACGCTCTACTTTTTCTACATGTTTTTTTACACTGCGTCATATTGACTTTCAAAGTATTATTTAGGTACATATTGGGCCATGATTTTGTTATTTACTCGAAAACAGCAAAACATGCTTAACACAGATATCCGCAGAAATTGGGAGTTTTATTTGATAGTTTTCCGCGTAACTCGCGTATGCATATTTTTGTGTAATATGAACATTTTTAAAAACATGATTGTCAATATCAAATAATTCAGTGTGCACATTCGAGCATTTTAGGTTGAAATCAGACTAGCTATTTATGTTGTGTGAGCTTTTACAAATGTGTACCGCGGAGAGGACAAATCTCGCACGTACTCGATTTAGGCTTTAGCATTGTTCTAGCACGCGACAAAGTCAATTTGTTTGGCTGATAGGCATCACTATTATCGCAGGAAAGACTGATGGAGTGATTTTCCGGCTTAGACCCTTAAATGATTGCAAGTTGCAACGTCTATTCAGTAACAAACCGGTAAGCTAGGTCTTCCCGAAAGTTTATTTAAGGTGTCGGGGTGACTTGTAGCAGATTGTCTTGTCTGCCAGTGTGTTTAACAAACTCCTTGGGTGAGATATCTTGAATGTAACCAGCAATATTTTGAGTGAGCAGGGAGTTTCAAATAGTCAATATTTTCTCTTAAGGAAATCAAAGCATTTTTTTTGTTCTTCATGTTGCAACTTCGTTATGCTTGGATAATTGCACTGCAGTATAACACATGATGCACATGATGCATCCACGCTTTTTGTCTTCAAGGAAAACTTGAGGTAGTAGCGTAGTAAATGACATTATAGGATTTTTGGTTTCACGATCACTTATGAGTGTATTGAGTTCTTACAAAATCATTCTACGATCGTTGGTCCGCCAAGTTCGTCCGGGTAAATATTTACCCGTAGTATTTTATTACCCGTCCGCGCAGCTGTATTCAACTGGCTCAAGTAATTCCCCCCCCTCCCCCATTCGGACATCGTTAACGCGCATTCATGTAAAGTGGGAGACGATTTGAGGCACTTTTTTCAAGCACCTTTTGCTTCGGCTCGTTCCGTACGTTTATGTCATTAGGTTTTTTTTGCAATTATTTTGATGGGTCCTACTTTGATATCGTGCTAAAGAAACATTTGCATAATCTTGTCATTACGTTCTAAAATGAAGGAAAGTGTTTTGATGTTATGACTGATTTATACTAGAAGGAACTAAAATATTCGGGTAGGACGGTGTTACACATTGCAATACTTTGGATTAAAATTCAACGTGTAGCAACTCATAAGTGTAAACATTTAATTTAAGAACAACTACAATTATTTTAATAAACCACTTATAATTTTCAATAGAAACTGGACACCTTATTTACTAATAACAAAGATCATTAATTTCATATACAAAGTATTCTAAGCCTTCATGAAGCATTTCCTTTGTCGGGCATAATAATTATTATACCTATGCTTTAAGGTTCATGCTCTAAAATATCGCTGTTCGAGGAATTTCTCTTTAATACATGCTTTAAAGGATCTCACTAAAGATGCCTAAATTTCGAATATTAGTAAAGACGCGAAGGATTCAATATCAAAGAGTTATTCAGCAATTTATCCCTAAGGACGAGAAGGGTTCGAATTTTGCAGCGATCCCCAGGAATCCCTCTGACGTCGCGAAACGGCAACTGTTGCTAAAACTATCACTTGGAATTCTATCATGAAATTTTTAGCCTTCCACCTCTACTGCCTTGCAAGTTTTCCGACAAGGAAACTTGTCATGTTATGCAAAACCGTTGAACAAATATTTTTAAACGGTTACCGCGGCACTGCAGTGCGTCTTTACAATTTTTTTTATTTTTGTCAATAGTCTGAGAGTGGTGTAATCTTCACTAGTTAGAAGTAATTTCAGCACTGAAGGATGAAATAACGTCAAAATAAGCTCCAATTCGGTATGAATTAGATAGAAAAATGTAGTTGTGTGGTTTACTGACAAATGTCAATCCGCAGTAAGTATTTACTGTAACAACTCCAAGATTTTTAGAGAATCAGGAAAACAATTTTACCCAAATAACTTTCAAAAATAAGGTTAAACTTCAACACATTTGATGACAAAAACATGAATGTTAAAAAGAGTAAATGTACTCAGCTCAAAGTTTTAGTATCTTTAAACTAAAATCTGGTGAGATTCTGTTGTATTTCAGCTTGTCTTAGCCCTTTTTCTAAAATGATTCATTATTTAAGTTATTTTTACGATTACTCACATAGGTATCCCCATTCCTGCTTTTTGGCGCTTCTTTGTTTTTTAATGAGTATGTTGTTTTGAATATAAAATATCCAGACCGATGTTATTGAATTATTAGGCTACCAAAATCTCTTTACCCTGAACGTTTATTAAGGAAATAGCAAGTTGTTGTTGCCGGGAAATTAGCGTCATAATCTGTTTAGAAAATCATTTCCTCTAGCACCTAGCGGCGCGCCTTTCGGGACGTGATTTCCTTTGCGACAAAATATAAATATATAAATATCGGGCACAGATAACTTCAGACAAGATGCCGCTCTACGATAAGCCGATTTTGTGACTTCGTTAAGTCTAAAATAATAGTCTGTGGTATGACAAAATCTTTCGTAAAGGTTTGTAGTAACGAAGACTCTTAAAGGGATTGCGGGAATTTTGGAAGGGCTACCTGCTGCATTTGCTATTTTTTTTTTGTTGTTTGTCCAAAATATACTTATTCTTTTTGATAAAAGTGATCTCATTTCTTTTGATAAAAACTACGATGTGACTTCCAATGTAGATGTTTTGTGTGCTCATTCACTGGCGTGGAGTCATTAATACCGAGTTATTTGAGTGTGGCTTGGTAAATGCACGATAACTCGTGCATAACCCAAAGATTTTCCAAAAATAAAGAAAATATCAAGTTAAAACCATGAACACGTCGCAGAACAAACGTGCCTCTGCAGACGTGCTGCCGTGCAGCAGGAAAGCGTTTAGACGGCATTGTTCGTAGATGGTAAAATAATTTCGTACTGCAAATATGGCTGAAAAAAATAAAAATAGGAGTTACTACGCTATCGGACTGCTAACGTTACTTTTCTTACGAAAAATATAATCGCTGGAATTGGAAAGATAAAGTGACCAATAATGGCGTGATCCTCTCTGGCCGGACCATAGAGCACTACCTAGGGCCAATAACTCCTAAACTAAACGGATTCATTGGACCCTAGTTGTTATATCCAAGGTACCCACTCTTTAGGTAGCTTCTCTCGGGATATTGATTTTTTAATCGTTCATTATAGTTTATTTAGTTTGAAGGTGGAGAGAGCACTGCTCCTCGGCCGGACCACGTAAATTGTTGAGGTACTAGAAATACTCTTACGTGTGTATCCCGATGAAGGTAGACTTTAGGTAGCTCCTATTTCGAACTATTGCATCTGAGCCCTAAACTGTGGTCCGGCCAGAGAGGATCACGCCGATTGCAGTCGACTAGCAAAACAAAACCTAACACGGAGAACAACACAACAAAAAGGACGAAAATAAAAACAAAGTATTCGACGATTTAAGAATCCGAATATGAAACGTGGCAAATAATTTTCAGGTAGATGTGAATCATTTTTCAGCATGTTTCGACTTTTCTGAATAGAACTAGATAGGAAGATTTCGAGAAAGCCTTTTTGTTCACTAGACTACTTTTTATCCAGACTCGAACTAGGAACCTGTTTCAGTTTTATTTCACTAAATCAGAGGTGTTCTCCAGGACACATTAAGTTTCGATACCCCCGATACTGAAAATGCTTTCATGTCTTCCCCGAATCATGAAAGCATTTTCTAGCATTTTCTTTTTGATAACTTTCATAACTTTAAGTTATCTTTGAACTGTTTTAGTGTACAACCTGGCAAACTGTATGCACAATAAACAATTTTTCGATCAATTTTTCAATTTTAATTGTTCTGTTCAGATTATAACAAACAAGTGCAAGCAAGTACTCCACTCATCAACCTAGTGAATTATATACGATACGTTAAGAATGAAAGAATACGATTTAAGTACGTTTATTTACTAAAATACAAGCCAATTCTCTAAATTATCTTAAAATCAAAAGGCATCGTAAGTGAAGTCTAAATACACATTAAAACTCACTAGGCTAACTCTATTATCGTCCATGAATAGATATTCAGACAGACGTCAGTCTATTAGGTTTATCTGGATTAAAGCAATGTTTTGTTCGCGCTTTCAAAGGATCCAGAGAGTGGATTACCCCACGGTGTATTTGGGAGACTGAAAAGAGCGCGCTTTAAAATATAAGACTTATTTTAGTCTTTTAACGCTGAATAGGGTTGAAACAAACAGGTGTTAATAAGAATAAAAAAGCTTTTTGTATGTACCTACACATACAGCTACATCCATTGGGGTTTTCAGTGCAAGCAAGTGTTTGGAGAACGAGTATTTTCTGGTATGTGTTTATTTTATTATTTAAAAACCAGATGCAACGATGTTTAGTGAAATACTTATTGAAAAATTATTGTTTCTCCTCGCTGTTCTAGTGAAAACATAAGACAAAAAACGTTTAGGTACAAAATAAAGTACCTATCTATGATACTACAAGGTGTAGTGATATTGAGGGCCCTTCAAACTATTGCAGTTTTGTTACATGACTATAGAGTTAATATGACAGAGAAACTTGGAAAACTACCCGACTTTCAGAATATTCTTAACCACACTACGCCCATTCCACTAATGAGCTCATTACTAATCGGAATCAATTCGTTCTAATAAGGTACTCTTGTCACCCGGAACCCACTCACGTAATTAGGATAAGACATACCTAGTTCCCGCATAATATGCAGTACATCTCTAATGTCACATTCAGACATCTATCGGTTCATTACTGCAATTCGCACCTGAGCTCGGGAGCGCTTGCAGCACAGTAAACATACAGTAGGTTATCTAAGGCCGCCCGCCGAGTTATTAGCCTAGCGTGCACACAGACACGCGGCACAGCCCGTCCGTACTGCCGCCGCCCTATGCCTCCCTATTTTTAGTAGCGTATGCATGAAATCACGACACAGCGCGCGATGCGCACGCACACAACCGGTGGTAGAGTCACTTTGTTCATTTTGATTTTCTGTCCTGACGTGTCATAAATGCTTGTAAATAAGCTTACATGAATAAAAGTTTTTTTTTTTACTTTTACTTATTCAAACCGATAGCGGCACGTTTATATGTAGATGTTCTATTGTATGTTTATACTGTGCTTGCAGCGAGGGCGGGGCAGCCGCTTGCACCGCTGAGCTCCCGGCGAATCGTTTAATTAGATAACGAATTAACGTCTTGTCAGCGCTGCAGCTGCTTGTTTTCCCTGTCCTTTGGCGGATGTTTGGAGAGCGCAAATTGATCCGGCACGCGATGTTTGCGCCTGTGATTGCGCTGTAGTTAGCTACTCGGAGGTATGTTAATTGTAAAGCAAGGTCGGATGTCATTAACGGGCGAGATTGAATCTTTATTCTGATCTTTGGATTTAACGAGGTAAAATATTATTTCAACTACCATTCTTTCAAATCGCCTTTTTTATTTAACTATTGAGAGATTTAAAGTCAAAAGAAAAACTACCATTCCCTCCTTGGGTCGTGACGGTGATATCAAGCTAAGTGGATGGTGTGGCCCTTTTAAGAATAGAGTAGCCATAAGTTGTGTACAAATTAAGTTAAAGTATTGTTAACTATCTCACCATGACATACTGCATGTCGTTGTATAAATTATTCAACTTTACTTTTATTTATTTTTTTCATAATGAAATTACTTTTCGTTCCTATTGTATGTTGCGTTTTTGTTATAAAATATTACTGTTTCACATCTTACATTTATGTTTATTTTGTGGTCTAATTGGTCAATTAATGAGTTCTGTTATATTTCAAATAGGAACTCTGACGAGGAAAAATAAGCAGGGACAATACGAGCTCAAGAAGTTTACATAAGCAGGAAATCTATTTTTCAGTGTAACTCTATCAATGACAATTATGAGCAAACGTAAAAAAGTAGGATTATAGCAAAATGTAGGTATTAACAATTGATTGCTATTACAATTAGCGTTCACTGTCTTTTTTCTCATTATGACTGAGAAAGAGTCGTCTCTGAAAACCTTCGAACATCGCCACGACGCGGTTATTTCTAGAGTTTTTAATATGATGTTCTGTGCGGTAAACCTGTGTTACAATAGGATACATAATGGAATAGAATCCCCTAAGGTGAAGTACAGATTATAAAAGACTGTTACGTCTAGACGCGGCCGAGACGTGAAGCTCGTGCGGGATTTGTCACGCGAACACGGCTAGAGATCGCACCGCACACCACGCTTAGGACGCGCACACAACAGAGTTATGAAATGGAATAGAGACATGTCACTTATTTTTTGAATGACGTTCTGCTTACAATCATTGATGTTAAATGTCAATGTTTAAGTTTTAAAAAATGACCAGGTTTTTTCTCTGTAGAATGGTATGTAGTGCGGCAATGGAATTTCATTCTATAAGGTGCAGTACTGATTTTAGAACACTGTTACGCCTAGATGCGGCCGAAACGTGAAGCTCGTGCGGGGATTTGTCACGCGAACACGGCTAGAGATCGCACCGCACACTAAGCTTAGGACGCGCACACAACGGAGTTATGATATGGAACAGAAACATCAAAATTATTTCTGTATGGCGTATACACTGCTTACACTAAATTGATTATTTTTAATCAATGATATTTTTAAATACCTATTTAACGACGTTATTGAAGGAAACCTACTTAAGGTTTGGATAATTCGTTTTTTTTGTATGACTAGGTTATCTCTAGAAATGTATGTAATGTGGCAATGGAATATAATTCCTTGAGGTAAATTATCTACAAATTATGAAAGGTAAATTATCTACAAAAAAAAAGACTAGGTTTATACTCCGTAGAATGGTATGTAGTGCGGCAATGGAATTTGATTCTATAAGGTGCAGTACTGATTTTAGAACACTGTTACGTCTAGACTTGACCGTGACGTGAAGCTCGTGCGGGCATTTGTCACGCGAACACGGGTAGAGATCGCACCGCACACCACGCTTAGGACGCGCACACAAAAGAGTAATGAAATGGAATAGATATATGTTATTTCTTTTTTGAATGACGTTCTGCTCCCAATAATTGAATGAAAGAAAGAAAGAAAGAAAGAAAAATTTTATTAGTCCACACAAGACAGTTTAAAGTTTACAAAAAATATTAATCTAGCGTGTGGCGCTAAGAGGGTTTCCACTCAGCATGTGTCAAGTACACCTGATGGTGTTCTTGACGCTGGTCTTCCGTGGATACCTTTAGGCAAGAGCTAGGATGAATTAAATTATCTTTTTTTAAGGTTGTTATTTAGTTTTTTTTGTACAATTAGGTGTATTATCTCTTCGGCCCGTGGTTTTGGGGTGTTAGGATCCGGCCAAGGTTTCAATGGGATGTCCTTATACAAATAAACCATCCTCTTCAATAATTCTATCTACTTATCAAAAAAAACCGCATCGTTGAAAGATTTAAGCATACATAGGGACAGAGAAAGCAACTTCGTTTTATACTAAGTAGTGAAAATATTAATAAATAAGAAGGTTCCGCATTTTTTTGTAATAAACTGATTTACTAATTCAATCAATATGATATTTCAACGTAACTAAATTTGTAGCAACGGCTAATGGTAAATTCAAAAATAACAGAATCAATATGACATGTTTACGAGGTCCTAGGACAGCAAGTAGCGAGCTAAGCTGCCATCAATAGCAGCTGCAGTACGTGTCTGTCTTGGGAGGATTACGTATTTCACGTTTGCGAACTGTTGACTGGCTGGGTTATGGGCTATGGATATTAATTTAGATTACGTGGACTTGCAAGTGTTAAGTAGCATATAGGTTGTTGACACCTAGCATCTGTTGCCGTGGAGAGTAGTGAGCTAGTTCAGCACGGCTTGGGTCGTCTTCGGTCATACTTGAGTCGAATGCTAGCTGGACAAATATTTATGAGCGACTTCAGGCAAATAAAAAACAAATGTATAGTACTAATTTTTTGTTACTTTTCTGGTCTTAGGTCACCAGCAACATGCATAATGTATGAATGCATGGAAATATTTACTATCACTGTTACATTACTTATTTAGATTTTTAGTTTTCATACATTTTATACGGCAGCCAAAGGTGTCCAGAACGCCTTTCGATTTAAAGCTTTTTGGTAAGGTTAAGAAAACAAATCGACCATGCTTATCGTTTGACTACCCGCAAAAAACTCTACTACTTAGACTCCAACGAATATAACAAATACACTTTGCCAGCTGCCAGTGCTAAAAACCCAGTATAACAATACTGCGACTGTTCACTGGTAAAACTGGATACATACTCGTAGGTGCAACTGGTATCAGTCCCAGTAAATTGCTCTTGAAAATCCGATTTACTCGAGGACCGGTTTGGAACTTCATGAGTATAAGATGTCAGGTGCAAAGTGTTTCTGTAACTGTCGTTACCTTCGAAACTGCTCCAAGTTCTACGTTGTAACGGTAAAAATTGTGTTAAGTAGTTTTTACTACGGCTTTGTCAGGGTTTGCTGTCGAGCTTTCGGAAACGAATAATCATAGAATGACTTCATTCGGTTTACATTATAAGTAATTTGTGGTAACTTATTTGAGCTACTCTTTATCTAACTCGGAACTCGGTGAATAATGTGAATCATCCTTGAAACTGAGTAGTGGCACTATTAGCTAAATATCGTTAAATGTGTTTAATCCCTTGCTTTTAGGTAGGTATTCTAGGTGTATCAATTACTATATAATGTTGCTTTATTAAGAAAAAGGCCAGAAAACTACTTTTCAAGTATTTTAGATTAATTGTGTCTAGTTTTATAACTTAAGCGATACTTTTGCAACAGTAGTAGCTTAACACCTTTACAGTTGTTTGAGTCGACACTAAAATTAAAGTCAGGGCGATGTCGGACCATGACTTACTAGTAATAGCACGATCAAATACCTGCTAGCTGACCTGCACATGGATGAATCTTCTGTCATCAATAACGAATTAGAAAGAAAAAAAGATAAATAGTTGATTTAGTGACACAATACAATGATAAAAAGATGAAAATTATAAAAACTGAAAACATTATGTACTATTGTAGCACCAAAACGGCACGCACTCAACATGTGCCGCGGAATTGTTACAGAGACCGAGACTCTGGTCTTCCGTAAATGCCTGAGGTTCGAGAATGGTTATTCGTAAGCGCTAAACAATTGTGAACAAACTCTGTAACGTGTCTCTCAATAGTTGTAAATGCTTAGAGTTTGAGTTTGACCCTATCCTATCTTCAGGTAACTCCACCAGTAAAGACTGAGTTATTCAGATGGAGTTATTCGTTGTATCCCACCGCACGCCAGGTGTGGGTGACGATGATTTATCGCTCACTCAAACGGCACAATCGCACAATTGAATGAGTTTTTGCCTGATTTCGCGAAATTCATTTCTTTCCCCGTGTTTTATATATTACAGCAGTATTTTTTCAATTGTCTTCTGAGTAGGCTTAAAGCCGGGAGTTAATTTCCTGGTGTTTTGACAGGTAATTCGTTTCGTTTCAGATTAAAAACATAAACAAGGTGTAGAGGCACTCACATAAACCTTAACAAAACCGTTGCAAAATGGGTCTTATGTCAGCGTCATAAGTGCCCCTATGTAAATGTTGATGTGAGCGCCTCTGTACAGTCAGCATAACAATGATGTGTGCCTACAGGATGGTATCATTTTAGTGACTCTACAACGAAATACTACCTACATTGTAGTTTTTCTTTTGCTTTCGTCAAAGGGTCAATCGCTTTTTGACCACTATGTAGCACACATAAATTTGATGCTACCTGAGGGTAAAAGCCTAATTATGATTGTCTTTGATAAGCAAATAAACGAAATCCTAACTTATTAAAAATTAAAATCTACAGTCAGAAGGATTTAGGCGATTGCAATAGGATCTGCCACCGTAAATAAATGCACTTAAAAAAAGGGCAATTAATTTTATTAAACTTTTTATTTTCCATATTTTTTATAATAAAAGATGAAATAGTTAATGCAAGTTATTCCTCGATATATTGTAACCAAGTTTTTTTTTGTGTTCGTTCGTCTGCCGGTATTGATCAATCAAATCAGATTGCTACTGAACGTACTTGTACCTGTTCCATAACAATTTGAACAGGAAGTAAAAATGATGGATTACTAACGGCGCAAACAAATCACCAGCTAAAGATGGGAGACAAGACAAGGAATAGAAAAACAATAAAAACAACGAATGCAATGAATTTGTATTAAAAGGATTACTTTTTCAGGCTCGTGACCGAAAATAAACACAAACGAATCGATATTGACGTAAATAAGGATGTCTGTCAACTCGTAGTTAATACCACTTTTCCCCTAGAACAATATTTGTCCGTACCTACAAAGATATTTGCGTGACCATCGCTTCGAATTAGTCGCTATGTAAAATATGGATTGACGGATAGTGGGCCGTGTTTAGTTAGATTATGGGCTTTTAATAACGGGAAAACGATTTTCTTACCGCTAACGTAAACTATTGGATGTTCTTACTTTGTGGAAGTTGTTATTGTTCTGTTAGGTTTTCTTGGTTAAATTTCATTTTATGGTCAAACTTCGAGGTGATGGTGCATTCTGTGTATTCCTTGTGAGATTTCACTAACTTGAGATTATTCTGCACTGATCGTAGAGTTTATCTACCATGAGTTTATTGGATGGATTTTGGACAGGCTTTTGTATTGCATCAAAAGATGCAATGCGCATTGCTATCGCAATTCCCTATGCAGACGCTAGAATCTACATTGTTAAACTGTACTTTGATTTCCAAGATAACTATCTGTCAGGTCAAAATCATACATATTTGAAGCCTCATTACTGATCCCAGTTAAAATTTGGGTATACCCAAACTTTAAAAACAATGTAGGTAGTGGTATGCATCCTGTGAAAATTATTTGAAAAAATATGACACGTTACATGACTGTTTGAGTTTATGGGGCTTGGTATAAACGCTTATTTAAATATATTAAATTAATTAACATTATTGTTTATTTTTGTTAATATATTCTGAGTAACTCACAGTCAAACAACAATGAACGACAATTAATAACCTATGAACCGAACCGCACTAGGTTCCAGCTGCGGTCGGATGCTGCAAAATTATTTTGAGCTGATTTTTATAATCTTTGAGCTTATTTATTGCCTAATTATTACTATCCTAAATCCTATCCTGGTCTCCTATTTAAAAATATGAAATAGATCAAAATTTAACGAAAACAGTACCATTTTGTACTCCACACACACTTGAAAAGGTTGACAAAAAGGCTTACCATTTGGACCAAATAATAACCATTGTACTTAACAGGCGAGAGATAGGTCAGTAACGTTTTACGCCCTTGCCAGCGCGCCTTGCTATATTAATAATTCCGTGGTTCGCTCCCCTCCCAGTTTTTATGTAACATTGTTACCATAAACTAATGGAAAACAATTCTCGGCAGGAGTCGTAAATTGGCGAAAAAAGGTGAGATCAATGCTCGCAGTGGTACAACAAACAAGGAAATCGAATACGATCTCATCTGATTTGGGATGTGGATGTGTGTGATAAAGAGGGGGTGCCGACGTGGTTCCTCATTCGTGGATTGATATACAGATGTGTCTGTTTCCTCTAGCTGTATGTCGGGAAAACAGGACAGACGCAAATAAGACGTGATAAGCAAATACTGTGCTTTACTTTAACTTCTTTTACTTAGAATAAACGGCCTATAAACGTCCCACTGCTGGGCACAGATGGAGGCTATGAGATGGAGCAAACCATACTCCAACACGTGGGCTCAGTGCGGATTGTTGGAGAGGTTTAAGGTTAGTGAACAACCATAGTGTGAGATGTTATCGAGCCGCCCTAGGGCCTCTGAATAAGCCTAACAACTGACAACTAGCGACGCCAACCGGGACCAACGTTAAGCTGTTGCCTTCCAAAGCACGTTTAAGGCCTAATAATACATCACTAAATTTCGGACGGGGTGGTCACCCATCCCATTTCCGATCCAGCGTGTGTTGCTTTACAACTGCGCCACGGGCACCTTTGCACTCCTACTTCTCACTTTATTTACTTTAAAAAATAAGGGGACACTAAAGTTACAGTGTGTTAAAATCATTGTTTATGTATTATCATTGTTCATATAGATTAAGGGTTGCGCTGTAAAAAGTTGACAGGGAAGTTTCCGTCTTGCACCACTCCTAAATATCTTACTAGAAAACCCAGCACTATGAAGAAGCCCGTAACGAGCTGGCACTGCAAAGGCAGCTGCATTCTCGATTTAGATTAAAACAGATAGAATTTTAAATCGTCCTTTTGTCTCGAGAAGATGAAAAGCGTGTCGTTATAAAGGAGTTAAAATAGCTAATTACTTTGAGAAAAATCCCGCTCAGAAAGAGCTTAAAAGTTTCAGCGTGCGTTTTACCGACGCTGTTAAGGACGGCTCAGTGTGCGTGTCGTCTAGATAAGCTCTTTGCAAAGTAATTTAATAAACCTTTATTCATTGTAATGAACTTATGACTTTAAAAATGCTACTATGGGGCAGGTGTAAATAATAGTTCTCAAACGGCAAAATAATTTATCTACATATTATTATGGTCAATTTGATTGATTTTTATTTTCATCATGAACTCTGCAATCATTGTCCGAAAAAAAAACTGAACAAGATTTTCTACTGATTGATATATTTAATTACAGAAACGAATGTACCTACATTGTTTTTTGGTGGTTTGATACGGTGAAAATATTTATTTTTTGCCAATTATTGAACAAACGGCCAAAGTTAAGATTGAGTTATCTTAGTTAAGACCATTTTCACCTAACTGAGATAACTTCTTAGTCAACTCTCTCCGCTAGCTAATACACAATAGTAATGTGTCGTTGCTATTTGCTAAATGTGTAGGAAAATCAACACCGTCATCCTCCATTTATGCCGAATTGCTTCGTCTGTGTAGATTGTTCGCACAGCGGACGGCTCTCGTCGCTTTCCACAACATTTCACTCGGCGACCAGGCTATCAAGAGCTGCCAGCTTCTTTTCTTTGTGCAATTAATTAGAGGACAGGTGAGGTCAGAACGAATGGGCACAATGAATTAGAACTAAGACGTCTTGTCGGACTTAATGACCGTACTTGATACGTCTAGTGTCTGCGCGTTACGCAATCTAGTGTTTTCTTATACAAACGGGGTATAGTTTCTTGTGATGTCAGAGTCAAGTTTTTGTGCAATGAAAGATTTTTTGACTGGTTTGTACCTTACCTACGTTTTGCAGCTTGGTGACTGTGATCTCACTTGTTTTTGATTGATGATATGGCCTATGCCAGTACTGTGGTCTAGAATGGCACATGCTGGCATAACAATTATACATATTCACTCTCTTTTTGCTTCAAGACTGATAAAGTTTTAAAATAGCACTAGTTTAAGGACTTTATTTCACTCGGCTCTGAAATATGTAGTGAGAATGAAATAAGGCCATTTGCATGTTATGTTCATCTACTGAAACTCTTTTTAACTATCCGTACTTCCAATTATATTAATAAGATAATTAAATTTTGTTTATATTCCTAAACATTTTACTCGTAATGGTGAAAATAAAAACAAAACATCCTGTAACTTTACGATGCAGGTTAAAAGGGTTATAAAGGGCACCTAATAGTCCCCGCTGCCGTTGAACGACTCTCGACACAACAAAATTAAACGTGTAGCCCTCGTATCGCACATATTATACAGGCTGTTAATTTTAGAACTGGCCACACAATAAAGGCAGGTTCAGAATCAAGGCAAAGCAAGGTATAGATATACATTTTAGTAAGCCATCTAAGATACTTTCCTGGTCTTGGGGTTGACATATTATTTTTAAAAATGTCATGAAACTATCTAAGTTGGAAATTATAATATCGCCAGCTTTTCAGCTAACAGTCAGGCATAAAACAAACACAAGCATTCATTACATTAATCCTTGCTCCAAATGAGACATGAAAAGGAATAAAATAAAGAACAATAAACTGCTATCCAGCATAAAAATCTAGTCAAAATTACGCAAACGCTATTTACTCGTAGTCACCCTGAGCGTTTCCATCGCATCGCATAATCTAATCAGATACTCTTTACGAGAGGTCACAAAAATATTAATTAATTAATCACATTAGCTGACAAACATTTCCTATCCCATTCCGTGAGCTTATTACATTATTAACGGGGTACATGGTATTTGTTCCGTTCCCTTAGTTGGCTAAAACGATCGGACGTCGTTAGTTGGGGGGGGCTGTCACAGTATAAACAGTAGGTTATCTATGGCCGCCCGCCGAGTTATTAGCCCAGCGTGCACACAGACACGCGGCACATCCCGTCTGTACTGCCACCACCTTGTCACCCCGTATTTTATGCTAGCGTCTGCGTGAAATCGCGAACCGACACGGCGCGCGACGCGCACGCACATTGAATCCGTGAGCGGCACGTTTGTATGTAGATATTTTACTGTTCTCTGTGTACTGTGGTTGGGGGGGAGGCTATCGTTTTGTTTTACAGCTGTCTGGTGAGTGTTCTAAGCCCTTAAATGTGTCTATCTTGCTTAATGGATGCTGCAATGAACTTTGATGTCTTAGTAATTTGTTGGTAGATACCTATCTTTATGTGATGATAAGTTTAGATTATCTGATGCTTGTTGTGTATTTAAGTTAATTCGTTTCCATTGGTCTAGTTCACCTTAAAATACACAAAGTAGTTTGGTAGTTTCCTTATGATAAATACACATAATAAACATCATGATGATTATGAATGTACTGACTGACAAATGGCCATAGTTCGTTCACTTGCTACTTCACATGATAGCTTTTTATAATTGATGAGTTCTTGTACTGAAACTATGTTTGTATCATTTATTACTATCACAAGATACGTTAACTTTTTAAACGACGTTGTACGGTATTTTGAACTTCAACTAGCTATCCTGGCCAGTTTTGCAAACATCATCTCTCAATAACCTACCTGCCGTACCTCAGTGAGTACTAACTACTTTTTTCTTGTCAGTAAACAATTTCAACTTGGTTAAAGCTCTTCGGAAACTAAATGCAATATTTAAGGATACTTGGGTGGAATAGTCATTGGGATTTGCGGAAAAAAGTTTAAACTCTCGGCCACCTGAAATACAAATCGTTGAAAGTTCAATCCTTCCCGGGTAAAGCTGCTAGAATATGTATGTATCAGCACTCACCGGATGAAACTAGAAACAACAAACACCTTCGGGCTCCCGGGAGAATTTCAAATAAGATCCTTTTCTATAGATATCCTATTTCTTAACTTACATTATCAGTTTTTCGAAACAAATATTTTCGAGACCCGGATACTGCATATTTTGGGATTACCTGCTTTGGAACTTTAACACCTTTCGTCTGATCTGATATGACCTGACCAATAATAGTTGGTTATTATGGATTTTTTGATACATAACTTGTAAAGCTTTAGGGAAACCTGTGCCCAGCAGTGGGACACAATAGTTTATATTGAAAAAAAAAGTCATTTCATGTATATTCTTCTAATAGGGGATTAAGTAATGGCATGTACTTTTATTACTATCTTAAGTATTTTGGAAAATAATACAGCATCATGAATAAAATGCTCTAAGTCCTTTTTACTACTGTAGCTTTATCTTTAGAAACAAATTGTGCTATCCACGTTTAAGTGCTAAACAAAAACGTTAATTCATGAATCTTTGTCCGGGACAAAGACATTTTGAAGTAACAAACTTTTCAGTTGGTTTTACAGCTTTTCCGCAACAAAACTGAGTTTCAAAGTAGGTGCTATAGAAGAATAAATTCATTTTAAGAAAGTAGATAGAGATTTCGGGCGACGCCGCCTCGCAAGTAATATTTTCATATTACACCCACTGTTCTTACTCAGCAAAGCGTCAAGTCTTAAATATTTTAAGTAGGTGGTTAAGTCGGCGGTGTATTTTGCATTACGCCGTCCCCCTGCTAAAACACTGGGTTCCGCATCTCCCGGACACTTTTCCCCTAGAGGGCACTCTTGTAGTTTATTGACATTTACTTTCCGAGGGTAAACATTGCGACGGTGACTGTCTGTCGGGGCTTGACTGGCATAATACTTGTCTTTGTAGTGCTTTCGCGTTTTTCTGCTTCAAGAAATAGAGGTCATAATTGTTCTTCACTACTTTCTGATGGCGCAACTCTTTTATCTGGATTTAATTATACCTACTAGTGAACTTTTCTCATTTATAAGAGAGCTCAACTTAATAAATTATCATTAAAACCTCATTTTTTGCTGTAGGATACAGGTTTATTTTTGTTAAATCTAAAGAAATATAGTCGGTTTACTCTTATGGGTTTATGAGAATATTTTGGGAGCCATTAAGTAAATTGACTGGGAATGTAATGCACTGCTCACATTCATGGAATCTAGGTCAATTCGCTCATTACGTGTGACTGAATAAAGATCGACCAGCCATTTTTAACGAAAACTTGGGAAATAACTACGTCATGAAAGTTTTATGGAAATCTTATGCAGCTATCAATTCCGTCTCCAGGAGAGGCAGCCGGGATTATTGACATTCAGTGCATTGAGTCCATAAATCGGTTTCTTACTTGACTTAGCGAAAATATTGCTCGCTTATTTCGCGGAGTGGCATCTCCAGTTACAAATGCTGAGTCACTCCGGTCGATTTAAGCAAATCAGTGGTTCGGTTGAGAACACAAGTCGGGCTCTCGTACTACCTACTCAGCAGCGAGTACAAAGTTGGCTGGAGGAGGTGCTTGGCTCAGGCGCAAGTGGAACAATAATAAACGAGGAGGCCATAAAGCGAAATGTCAATTCCAAGTCTTAGGAGCTTTTTCACAAGTCTAGACGCATTAAGAGCCCATTGTGTTGCATTTTTGTAATGTATCGCTCGGACAGAATGATGGGATTTGCTTAAAGTAGCTGTAGAATTTCAAAGAAGCTAGTAATAGCATGATTTACACTTTTTACTTGAGTTCAACAAATAGTGCACAAGAGATTCTTTTGTTTTCGTGAAATTTAGAAGATTAATAGCATTGGACAGTAAAATTATTAATTTTGTTAAGTAGCTGTATTTTTGGATACCAATAGGTATTTACATAAACTACAAAATGAGACAAGGAAGCAATCTGACTTTAGTATACTAGAATTTAGATTTAGGTAGTGAAAGTATAATGGAAACTTTTACCTTTTACCATAAAAATCAACGCTGCAGCTAAATGTATCATCAACACGTTTGCATATGCACAAAAATCCGGGACGGTGATCATCACAATTCTTTGTTTTTTAAATTCTATTTAAGTGAAGGTTTTGCAAGTACCGATAACCAAAGAGTTACAACAATCATGGGTAATATTTTCCGCCTCATGTTACCAGTTACCCTGTCAAGCGAATTGTGATGAAACGTACCTCTGTGCAGCCGTCCCAAATTGCGTTACGCGCGCCAAAACTTTATTTGGGAAAACGCGGATCGTGTCAATGGCTTGATGTATCGAGAAACAGAGCCTTTCGGCACAGTATAAACCATACAGTAGAACATCTACATACAAACGTACCACTTTCGGTTTGAATGTGTGCGTGCGCGTCGCGCGCCGTGTCGCGATATCACGCACACGCGATTTCACGCACACGCTAGCATAAAATAGGGAGGCATAGGGAGGCGGCAGTACGGACGGGCTGTGCCGCGTGTCTGTGTGCACGCTAGGCTAATAACTCGGCGGGCGGCCTTAGATATCCTACTGTATGGTTTATACTGTGCTTTCGGTCGGCGCCAAGAGTCACAATTTCATATCTCGGAGCACGCAACGCGGGTCACAAACTTTTGTGGGTGGAAAACATCATTTGACAGTTTTAAATCTACCGACTGCCATTTCCGCTGTGTATTGGTTTGTTTGTGGTTGATGATGCGATTTGGAATTTACTGAATTGAATTATTTAAATTGAATTTATTTATTGTACGTAGGTTTTGGGATTTCAGCTGCTGGTGAAAATAAGTTAGCTTTCGTAACTATCTGTACAACCACGTTGCACGGTTGAGGACTTGAACACGTAGTACGAAAATAAAAACCAAACCAAGATTGTACTGACTGTGTATTTCAAGACATCTCTATAAAATATATGGCTAGAACTTATATCTAAAGAGAAAAATCTTAATAGCGTCGTTCAGCATCAATTCATTTGGCAATTTGCTAACGCCATCTGTTGGCCCAAAAGAGAAATACAGTTCGCCAACGAGGTCCAAACACTAAAAGTAATTAATTCATCAGTTGACATTTATGTCAGTATGGAAAGAAGGAAACATACCATAAACAACCTTAAACACTATCCATAAGCAGAATGGCGCTGAAAGTTATTGAATTTGGGTGGATTTACGTCGCCTTTACCTTTGGAGGACTATTTATAGGTCAATGTCTTATTTGTGGGCACTAATGAAAGCAATTGCACACCAAATTATTTTGACGTTAGCTACCTTTCCAATATAGGGCGTTTCATAGTCAATATTTTTTAATCTTGAATACAGACCCGTATTGCAGTGCACCCCAAGGCAAGGTAGGTTTGTTACTAGTGTTCACAACTAAACCAAACACTCAGACAAAACAGAATTAATAATCTGTAATATAGGAAAAAACTAAGGTAAGAATTTGTCTGAGAATGCCAATTATAATTATTACAAGCGTTTCAACGGATCAAAGACGTTTCAATTATCTTTAGAAACTGTTGGGTTTATTAAGGATTTCCATCCATCACTCATCATGTTTAGTCTAAAACTTTTTCAGTCTTCAACTGCTTCCTTAAAGATAAATAGATAGATAAGGCTGCCTAAATTATACGATCTAAAGCTTCGTAATAATTGTTTTCTATGTTCAATAGAGTGAATCTCATCATATTTTAATGGCACATCATCCATACTTGCCGCTACGCTTGGTACATGGATTCACGAGAGCAGGCTGTCCTTTCTCGAACCTCTCTCAAACAGAGAGAGCTCTGTGTACCGACATAAGAGTAACTAGGTTGGTATATCCCGCCATTGCCATTTGTTAAACAATTGGACGCACCTTGCTCTAGCTTGCAATTCCGAGTAGTCATTTGAACCCCTTACGTGCCATAGTTGGCTATACTTTAACATAAATTAGGGCACGGACTAAACGTCCGCCGAGTGCCGCATGTAGGACGCGGCGCTCCGTTGGCGGCGAGCGGGGCCCGCGCTGCCAAATTGCCCTGTTCGCTTATCAACGGGATTATATACTGCTAGGGTTGCCGACAACGGAGATGCCCGTAGCGCAGTTGTGACAGTGATCGACGACGATCGCTGTCGTAAAGCAACACACGCCGGGTCGGAAAAGGGATGGGTGACCATTCCGCCCGAAATTTAGTGATATATTTTTCGGGCATCTCCGTGCTTCGGAAAGCACGTTAAGCAGTTGGTCCCGGTTGACGTCGTTGGATGTCAGTCGTTAAGCCTAGTCGGAGGCCTTAGGGCGGCTTTATAACATCTGACGTTAAGGTTGCTCACTAACCTTACACCCCTCCAAACAAGCCGCACTGAGCCCGCGTGTTGGAGTATGGCTTGTTCCACATCATAGTTGAGATGAGGCCTGTGCCCAGCAGTGGGACGTATATAGGCCGTTTATGTTACGTGCCATAGTTGGCTATACTTTAACATAAATTAGGGCACGGACTAAACGTCCGCCGAGTGCCGCATGTAGGACGCGGCTCCGTTGGCGGCGAGCGGGGCCCGCGCTGCCAAATTGCCCTGTTCGCTTATCAACGGGATTATATACTGCTAGGGTTGCCGACAACGAATAGACGAATGGTAAATACCTGAATTGAGACCACACTCTATAACATGCACCCGTAATATGCTTTTGGCCTCTGTTATTTGTGGACAGCAAGAGTGTCCAGCACATTAAACATACTTTAATAACCCTAAGATTGGAAATTGATAAAAAGCCTAAAAAATCAAAATCAAAATCAAAAATAGCTTTATTTAAATAGACCTGTTACAAGTACTTTCAAATCGTCAAATCTAATTAACAAACAAAACATACTTAATAATAGACATGAATAGCATAATAATAAATGTAAACAATAAATATACTATACTTAAATAAATGTGATGTTACCACCGGATCGGAAAGTTGTTTCTGAACTGAGAAGAACCGGCAAGAAACTCAGCAGTTACTCTTTTCAACTGTTTTTCTTTTTTACAATAGTTGTTAGTATTTTAACATGAACTTAAAACAAGAGAGCATAATAAAATTCATAATTTATGAAAAGAATAACACTCTTTAAGTTAGTACATCGACGAGAAGCTATATAAAACAAAACAAACATTGTTAGTGTCTTAACCTAAGTATGATTGTAGATATTACAATAGTTAATTAGACTCCGTCGGGAGCAGAGAGCTTATTCCCAAGCATTTCTATCCATGATATAATCTCTAGTGGTATAATATCCCTTTTTTAGCAACGTAGCTTTAATGTGATTTTTAAATCTATGTAATGGCAGCTTACAGATTGCTTCCGGAACTTTGTTATAGTAATGTACACCTTGCCCCATAAATGACCCTAAAACTTTCTGCAATCTGAAAAATGGTAGCGCTATTTTATCTTTATTCCTAGTATTTTTAGCATGTAATATACAGTAGTAGTAGTAATATACAGTAAAAACAATCTCACTCGGAACTCAGCGATGAACTCCTAATATGCCAATATTAGGAGAAGCCATTCCCATTTTAGCACGCACTGGTGCGAATGTAGGTAAAAGATACCGACCAGCCCCAAAAATTTAAGATAGGAAGATGAAATTTACTAAAAGTACCCCGTTAGTATGTGATTATAGTTTATACTATAAGTATTGATATTATAAATACGAATCATCACCAGATCAACGATAAAAAGAAAACTGATCTGCCATAGCCCTACACGTACCTAGTTTAATATATCGGGGGCTACGTGGCAACAATATGCCACGTCACAGGATGCTTCCGATAGACATTTGTGAGATTATCACGCCGAAGAACGACCCGATGCACAGTTCATGTGAGTTAATAGCAATTTGATAGGAATCTTAGAAATAAAAATATTATGGGTGTCCATGATGTACCAGCAGATTCGTTGACATATTTTCCATATGTGTATAATATGCTGCTGTTTTAGTAGGCACTAGGCACTATCGGTTTTAGTTAATTGCTAGGCAATTTATCAAATTACATAATTTTATAAATTTCGCTTTCGCAATTATTCACCAACTTACCCAAAATATAATGACGTTCTTCTTTTTTTAACGAATAATCTTCCTATTTCGTTTATTCAGGAAGTTTATATTTGTTTTTAATAATATAGTAATTAACGGCTAGATAGATAATATTGATGAGATGATAATAAAGCTTAATGTTTTACCTATCTACATCCGTAAAATTAATAACTATAACGAACGAAGCTACACAAGTGTTAGGTGTTATCTATTTTGAACGCAAAACGTTTTCTTTTATTAGACTCTCTGCTCGGATATTCAATTTTCCGATAACCATTTCAAATCGCCTTTTGTATGTCGGAGCCGTGCATTTCTAGCTAGAATGCATTTAAAATGTTTTCGCCGCATATTTTTTACAAAATTGTGTATTTTTCCAGGCCAGAGGGCTGAAGGGAACCGATGACTTGGAAAGCATCGGTCTGTCCGCTCGATTTGCACAGCAAATTGATTTTTATGTCGATCGTGGTAACCTGGTGGAGGCGTCATCTGGGAATTACAACGGGAAATGCCGTTTTACGATTTCCTCAGCTTGCTTCCCTAGCTGAAGCTAGTAAGTAATTATTTACAGAATGATTGTAAGAATGTGAATAATTACGCACTGTAAGGTGTTGAGTTTAGCAGGCTTTTGATAACTTTATGTAGATAGTGTTAGTAATAATTTTCGTACTTTATCGAGAGGAAAATAATCAAATATTTCAACGGTACAATTACCTCTTTTTTATCGTTCCACATGTCTGTTATTGGCTGTTAAGGGTAGTCACTTGCTACCAATACTGTGAGAGCTCGAGATACAATCAGGGGGGCTAAAACGGTAACATTTTAGCATTTCATATTATGAAACATCTAACTGACGTTTCATCTAGGCCGTGGTCCGTTTCGAGTCAAAAGTGAGTAATAGCGCGCTGACGTCGCTCACGTTCATACAATTTATCAATTCGGGATGCGTGTCAGCGCGCTGTTACTCACTTTTGACTCGAAACGGACCGCGGTCTAGATGAAACGTCAAATAGATGATTCATAATATGAAATGCTAAAATGTTGCTGTTTTAGCCCCCCTGGTCGTACTGCGTGGATAGAAACATTATAGTAATGTTAGTGGAAATGACGGTAGATAAGTGACGGTTGCTGAAAAATTGACCTGTTTTGTGACAAGTAACATCTTTGTCATACCGTGATTACGGCTGCTATAAAGTAGTCGAAACATCGTGTTAGAAAATATAAGACCGCGAGTAGAATCCGTAAAGTTATTTTATTTCGAAAACTATAAAGGTCAAATACATGTAAAAACTACTTACTTACCTAAAATAACTCACATGTTTTTTTTTATCCGAATAATTTACCTAACTGAGTATCTGTTACACTAAATAAATACGTAGACTGGAATATACACTTGATAATTATTCCTTTTAGCTCTCAAACGTTTCTCGAACCTTAATTGGGTACGGCGAGTCTGCGCTGAATTTTATTCAACAAACTATCACTTTATTGGATTTTTCCCTATTCCAGTAGGTATTCGCAATATTTTTCTAGATTTAATCTAAAACACATACGTACGGTATTTGAATATTTTTTTAACGAGATGGTTGCTATACCAGTTAAAATTAATGACAGTCAAATAGGTTCTGATAGTGTTGCTAGTTGATGATCGATACCAAGTGCGTGTCAGGCCACCCACAATGTAATATAATTCCGTAATTACGGAATAGTTCCATTCATGATAGTTACTCAGTCACAAAGAGCTGCCACCCAAAGTTCACGACCCAAAAAAAAGGGTAAAGTTTGCAAGTTATGATTTGAAAAGAATACCTGAGAAATTCAAACTTGTTAAAATATTATCTAGGTAGCACTAACATCGTTAGAAGGTGAAGCCGTCATTACCGTCTCTTTGTACAAGGGTCCGTACGAATGGCATTCCTTCATAACGCCAACGTACTTCGAATACTTACTAAGTACATAAGTTGACAAAGACATTTTACCGTCTAGGCTGTTGCTGTGTTCCTTTTGACGGAGCACAGCCCGAGGTCGGGCTTCCTGGGGCCCGACTTAATCGCAGCTCTTTTTGTGCCTTACCCACTTGCGTTCTTACAAAGAAAATCTAAGCAAAGAATCTTTGCCGTAACAAAATCGTAGGCGCTTGTGAGAGTGGTTCTTTTTAATTTTAAAAACGAAAATCAGCGTTTTGTTCTTTTGTGTTTTACGTCCAAAAATGAATAGAATCTTCGGAATTTACTAAATGAAATGATACACGTAAAAACTTCTTTAGAATGCTTATAGCCTCGCTCTCAGAAGGCGGGCAGCGGGCTGGACATTCCCGAAGGGGCATTTTATATATTTTGCCAAGAAAATTGTTTACCGTCTACGACGTAAAAATAAAAATAACACACTTTTATAGCAGCCTCATCGTCCATATTCTTGTCCTCATTCATATTCGTTAATCGATGAATTAGGTACATATCTATCCAATAAAAAAAAAAGTGCTAAGTAGAGTGATGGCTAACTACTGGCTTTGATGCGCTAAATATTATGTTGCATAAGTGGGCAACAATGGACTGATAGAAGGTAATATAGAATCAGAATCAGAATCTGAAATATCTTTATTTAAATAGACCTGTTACAAGTGCTTTCAAATCGTCAAAAACTTAATCAAACAAACAAAAATACGCAAATTTTACGTTCTACACTTATTTATAAAAACATTTTGTGTTGAGTAGGTACGTGGCTTTTTATGTTCATCGCGAAGTTAATAGGGACTTTATTAAGTAGATTTAAAAATGTTCCTGTTATCTTAGAGCCTAAAATTAATTACAGAAAATAACTCACTTAGTTTGGTGTAGAATAAAATTAGTGCAATACTTACGAAAAGGCATCATCTAGATAGTCTAGAAGGTAATGCGTTTAACTGCATGGGCGATGTGTGTGGGTGTGTTGGCGGTAGGCTCGCCCCTTACCACGTTGGGTTAAATTGCCTCGACGAAATGTGGGTTTCTGCACGTTCCGTTCACCATGACGGCAAACAATCAGTGTGCCTCTGACTAACCCATTAGGGATATTATTATATGGTCATGAGGGGATGTTATGTTATGTAATGCGATTTGTGTGTGTATATGAACCGACAAGTCACCTTGACACCGCACCATTTATAACGAGTACCTATACCTGTTTAGTTTCAGTCTATCGCGATGAATTCCTGAAATTCTACCTAAATAATGCGAAACTTTAATGTTCGCATGTTAGATATAACATCTCGAGATTCCCGAAATAGTTTAAAGCTAATTTCAAGTAGGTACCTATTGAATTTGATTATGGCTTAAAACAGTTTTCATTTTAGTTTAGGGTACTTTTCATCCCATTTGCGCCTTACAGAAGTGGCGAGCAGTTCTAATAATCCATGCCTAGGTGATAAGGTTTTCTAGTAAACAATTGGCCAGACAATCATATATGACCAGAAATATATTTATTTTTTATTATTTATTTAATCTTTAATGCACAAAAAAAATTGTACAAAAGGCAGACTTAATGCTAAAAGCATTCTCTACCATTCAGCCAATATATATATGGCCTCAAAGTGAACAGATTGTTTACTCTTTTTTCAGGCTGGCCAGTGAAAGTAAATAAATGTCTTGTGTCGTACTTATTATTGCTTATTATTTTTAAACAAACCATTAGTAAAAACGTTGCTCATACTCATGTTTGTCGTCCCGTGTCGTGCCTACTAGTGTTTGGTGTAATTAGCTCATCTCGTTTCAGCAGCAATTCAAAATTTATTGTGTTCGGTTTTTGGTGCAATGCAGTTGACAGTTGTTAGGGTGCTTCATTTGGCGTTTTCAAAGTACATGATATTAGTAAGTTGAGCCTAGCATAGTGTGTAAATAAGTACTAGGTAACTTTTTGATGGTTCAGTATCTAATAGCAATTTGATTATATTTACTTATAAGAAAAGCTCTAAAATGAAAGGGTTGGGGCTAAGTCGCCTCTGCTGTGATGTTTAACCGGGCTATCTTTCTAAATATCTGAAACACTTTGCCTACCCGACCTGGGATTTAAACCCAAAACCTCTACATTCTTAATCGGCCTTATGAACTCTCTTTCACTAAGGTAGAAGTCTCTATTTATTAACTCGTATGCTCTATCTAATCAGTGGAACCAATGACAAAAAAGAAAAACGACAACTTAGATTATTGTAAAAATTGTGATATATTTCTTTGTTAAACTATGAATATTTAACTGTACAAAATACATGGTGTGTCTAATTTACAATTAATATTAATTAACAAAATATAATAATAATCATATAAAACATTATTCGATGGCAGGCGACGATCTATCGTTTGTTAGCGTTTTCCGTAGCTTCACCGTTGCGAACTGCTGTGGCCTGCGGAATAAACATTCATATTAAATTCAAACAATCATTATGTTTCACATTAAATCAAGAATAGTGTCTATGAAATTTGAAAATCTGTCTGCAGAAAAAATGTAATTGTTAGACAAAAATAAAAATATTCTTGCACATTTCTGAGCTTTTTAGGTACCTAATGATGTTGTATTTGGAACATCTACTTCTAGTTACCATCCACAAGTGGCAAAAACGTAAACGATCTGACGTAAAAACACATTCAATAAAGTCAATTGTACAAAACAACACAAAGTAAGCAAAATCAAAAATAACATACATGTAACTACTTGTAGACCGCAGTTTCTCGTCCCCATAAATCATACCACGGACCAAATGTATGACCATCTTCTGGCAACTCATTTCCCTCCACCGGTCTCTTCAAGAGTTTCGTCCGAGGCAGCAGTTGCGGCCTCTGCTGCTTCAGCGCTTCGTTGAATTTCTGATCATCTGACTCGCTATAAGGACCCTCACTTCGACGATCCATAAAACGTCTGGCTTCCAACTTAGCTTCCTCCTGACGTATCTTAGACTTTTCCGCCTTCTTCGAATCGGTCTCATAATCATACCGCGACACGCGGCGCTCTTGGTCACTAAAGTACGAAATATTTGTCTCGTAGTATCTTTCGTCTCTGCCGCGTCCGTTATAAGGCAACGAACTATCATCGTAACTTCTGTTTGCTCTGCTCCTGCTTCGTGGATCAGTTCTAGTTTTTGTATCTGTGGATTCCTTTCTCATCTGACGCCTATCCAGAGAATAGTCAATTCGCGGTTCCCTGCTTTCATAAGATCGGCCCTCCTTCTTTTGCGTTCTGACTTCTGCTTGTGGATATTCTCTTTTGTAATTCTTTCCATTCTGTTCCGTTCTTTCAACATAGGTCTGTTGACGATTTTTCTCTTCTTTGCTGGAACGTTTTTTGTACTTGAGTGTTCCTTCATCGTGTCCGTTATAGCTATCTTCATTTCGTGTTTCATTGTTGTTACGCTCTGTGGGAATTCCATAGCGGTCAGTATGTTGTTCATCATCTTTGTACTTTAGTGTTTCAGATGAAGCTGAAAATGTTTTGACTTCCTTAGAATTGTCTTTGAAAGTTTTGAACTCCATAGTCTTGGGCGGGCTTCTTTCATGCGACGATTTTTTAACTTTCTCCGAAGACAAAGTGGCACGAACGTGTGGTTTAATAGGAGTTACTTCAATCTCTTCAAATTCTGGCATGTAAGCATTTTCTTTGCGTTTTTTGACCTCATCATCTCCCATCTGCACTAGACGACGTCTATCAAGTTCTTGTTGCTTCCTGGATGTCATGTGATCATCCACAATAATGCAATCATATGGGTCAGTGCTTGAAGCAACAGAATTGACATCGGAGCTGCTGTCGTTGTCATATCTTTGTAAAATCTCTCTGCGTTTTACCGTTTTCATTACAAATCCGTCCCCACTTTCGTCATTGTAAAAACTGTTTTCGAAATTGGTTTTGATAGTACTTGTGTTGGTCATATCAGAATGCCTTGACTCATTTCGAGGTACAAAATCTTCTGGTTTTTCTTCTATTATAGATTTTTCTGACATGCTCTTCTTATTCATAGCTTGGTTCTGTTGCTGGTGGTTTTCACTACTTTTTCTACCCTTTTCGGGGTGGTCCTCATTCTGAATTGATCCCATGCTTCTAGCTTGGCGAATGCCGTTATTCATTTTTATATCTTTCCTGTCGATTGTTTCTTTGGGTCGAGACTGCATGTTTTCAGGTTGTGGAGATTTTTCAGGACTGGCTGTTTTTCTCATTTCAGGTATTTCTGGAGCAGGCCTTAAATCTTTCTTAATTTTAACAAACAGTTTCTTCTTATATTCGGGTACAGTATCTACAATATCGCGATGTTGCCACAGTGACATGCCCTCCATTATCTCTTCCGAGGTGGTCCGTCCAAACTTCCAGAATGACTTGGTTCTCTTCACTCGCTGCGAATCCTTATCCATATCTAACATATTACGCAGCATTAACTGTTGGTCATCAGTCAAATATCCGTTGGTTTGGTTGCTGGGCTTCGGGCCGCGTCTTAGACTTTGAGTTTTCAACATATACGCATTACGTTCGTTGTTCTGCCGAGTAGATTTACTAAGAAAAAGAAATGAAAACGAAAAATAAATAAAAATAGCTCTACAACAACACAAAAATGGAATAGCAAATGAACGGTACAAGCAAATTTACAGATAAGATATAAGAAGATATTAGTACTACCTGATGGGTACACGAAGTCGCTGTGCTTCTTCGTCGCTGTAGTCAACGTCGGGCTGCGGCGGTGGTTCGTTGGAGAAGCCTGAGTCATTGGAGCTGTGAAGTGATACATTTCCGACGGCACCTACTGCCGTTACTACAGTTTTCGCTGGGCCGGCTTTATTTTGCGTTACCTATAAAAAAACACCCAAATGAGTTTAAACAGTTCAAATCCAGCATCCTGAAGATATTCGGGGCGGAAGATAGGGAGATGGTGGGAGTAGATGCTAAACGGATATCACTAATTCAGTATCAATGACCTGAACTACAGCTCCCCCACTTTGGGTGACAGAATCTTCATGACATTAATCTTTAGCCAAGACACTATAGCTTTATGGGTTTTATAAAGGTTCATAGTCGAATGAATTCAGGGCACAAAGGAACAATTAAAGCTGATTAGATGAGGCAGCCTTACCTGAGAACGCATAGGCAATGTTTGTGGTCCGAAACTGCGAGTTTCGATGACGGCGTGAGTTGTGAAACTGGCAGCTGACGTAGAGTTCTTGATGGCGCTGCTGGGGGCGGCCGGTGTTGACGCGTGGAAGGTGGCGCTGGCTGAGGAGCTCAAAGCGCTTGGAGAGGGGGCAGGCAGGGTCGGCGGCAGGCCTGGTGAGCCACTGCCTAAGCGGCCCTGGTAAACATAAAACTGACATGAGTTTATGTCTATCAAAGACGTTAATAAGGTATTTTTACCGGGTGATAGTTCAACAGCAGAACAATGATAAAATCTGAAAAGCTCTTTCTCATATTGTCGACAAGTGTATTGGAACAGAAACTAATTTCTGTTGCAGATGAGTTTGTAAAGAAATCTCGCAGTATACCCAAGTTCCGGCATCATATAACATTATGTTAATCCCATCCCAACGCAGTGAGACCAAAGTTTAAAGCCCTCTGGACACCTTGACCAATTGATTTCTATCTTATGTACTCGAGGTGTCCGTGGCGCAGTTGTGACAGTGATCTGCGACGATCGCTGTTGTAAAGTAGCACACGCCGGGTCGGAAATGGGATGGGTGACCACCTCGACCAAAATTAGTGATGTATTTTTCGGGCATCTACGTGCTCCGGAAGTCACGTTAACCTGTTGGTCCCGGTTGACGTCGCTAGATCTCAGTCGTTAAGCCTAGTCAGGGGCTTTGAGGTTGATATTAAGGTTGCTCACTAACCTTACACCCCTCGAACAATCCGTACTGAGCCCGCGTGTTGGAGTATATCTCGTTCTACCTCATAGTTGAGGTGAGGCCTGTGCCCAGCAGTGGGACGTATAGAGGCCGTTAATGTTATGTACCTTGTTGACGTGATGCGCAGTGACAGTGTCGCCGAACATGCGCGGCGGGTGCGCGTGGTGCGGCGGCGCGGCGGCGGGCGCGCCGGGCGTGGGCTGCGCGTGCGCGAGCGGCGCGGGCGGCGGCGCCTCGCTCGGCGTCACCGCGCAGCTCCAGCGGCCGGGGGAGCTGCCGCTGTGGGAAGAAGGAATACTTAAGATCGTAGCACGATTATTTACTGGTAAACATGTCATTACGTCCTGACATTTAATTTGCTACAAAAGAACAATATTACATAGTGCTAACTAATCATTTGTTCTGGACACAGTTATTATGATCGCGTTATTAAACAGCATCAAAAGGCTCACGAACCTCAAAAAAAAATGTGATGATACATTTTTGAACGAGTGAATATATTGCAGCAAAAATATAAGCCCTGATTGAAAACTGGCACATTAAAGGCACACATTAAAGTTTAGCAATCTTTGATATCACCAAGGTTCAGGTGTAATCTAATGGCATATCGATTCCAAAGAATAATTCTTTGAAATACAAATCGTAACTTACATAGCTTCATCACTCGGAATCGGCTCGGTGTATGCCAGAGGGAACCAGCCAGCCTGATGGGAGCGTAGATTCTCCCCGTACTGCCATCCCTTGGTCCTCTCCCCGAGGAGAGCGAGCATGTCTCCTTGCTGGAAGCTGAGCTGGTTGTCTCCCGCCGCATTGTATGCGTAGAGCGCGCGGGCTAGAGGGGGATCGCGAGATGTGCACGATGGAGGTGCGAGCGAGGATGGACGGGTGGCTATGCGGGTGTCGGTATCTGCCAAAGAATGGTTGGAGTTAGTTTCAGGGATATCACTGCCAGTAATCAGTTGTTAGATCTGGAATTTAATTCAACAACAGCCCTAATAGGTCTGGTCACACCATACCCACGATGTGGTAGGAACAAGTCATTCTGTAACTCGAGGGCTAAATGCAGGTTGTTTAATTATTTACCAGTTGCTTGCTTGTTGATACTGAAGACTGAATTTAACAACTGATATTTCTCACATTTCACATTTTTCGGAAGGCAAAACACTATTGACTCAATACAATGATATTTTGCCAAGACTTGAAATAATGCAAAAAGCAAGGGTGAAAATTAAAGCTTCTGATGCCTTACCTTCATGGTCATCAGTGTGTAGACTCGTCTGCAAGTTGAAGTCTGATTTGGCCCTCGAAAGTCCCTGAGCTGGCGAGCCTAGCTCAGCTATGGACCTGACGTCGAGGCAAGAGGCGTCCACCGAGCGAGTCTTCCGGAGAGCAGACCCTACGGAGGCGCGGTCGTCGTCGTCCCCAGCTCGAGGGCTGGCGTATATGTCTTCATCAGCCCAGAAGGATACTTGCTGTTAACAATAGAAATAAGTCTTATGGAAACATTCATATGTGTCAATATCTATTCCTTAGTCATGGTCTATTTTCTAGTTTAAATTGTTAAACAAGAGCCTTTTTTTTCACTAAAGTGACAGCAATGTTATTGACACTAGACAGAATATTAAAATTCATGCAACAAAATCAGAACTAGCATTTTTTATACAGATTTACTCAATATTAATGTTGGCATTACACGATTTGTTATCTGTACTAGGTACCTATTTGAAGAGATTGAAAGAGCAATGTGAAGATTTCATCATTTTACAGCAAATTGCTACAGTGACAAACAATGAAGTAGCCAGGGGACGTCTTTAAATGGCGTTAAAGTTATACTATCTTTTATCTTGCGAAATTCGGGACCAGACCAACGCAATCTCGACACAAATTCCCCTCGCGTCGGGTAGCATTTCCTTTGGTATGCAATTCCGGCTCCAGGGCTTTGAAGCCCTGATACTTCAACCTCGTTCGACGTTAACGACGAGACCATAAATCAATTGTTTCCAAAACAATACAGACTGTCTATTCACAAACAGAATTCGGTTGTGCAAGTTGTTAGCATGTAGAACACTAGTTAGCGGATGTAAAAAAGGAGTTTGCGAAAAAAACAATTAACTATGTATATTTTATGGTTTTAGTATCTGTATTAAAGGCACGTTATTGAAGTTGTATTAATTATAAAATGTTGGTTTGAATAGAGAAGTATATTGTATTAGTAGTTCAGTGAACAGATAGCCATCAGTTGGGTCCCAGTAGCTAAATTCTAGTGGTTGAGGTCACAAGGATCTATGGGCAAATAGCGAACATAATAAGGTTGACCTATTTTCCAAAGTAAATAAGACGAAAATACTGAACTATTTAACTGAAAATCTATTCCATGTCCACAGCCGTAGCAGTGCCGTTTACTCCGGGATTTTGTTTTCCTTCCATACGCAATGCAATTTTGATACCGATGCGCTGTTTATCCGTTTATTTTCGTCCAATATGAGACTTAAATGGTCCGTACGCGATAAAAGACATCGTAAAAATAATGTGACGTTAGTGGAAACACATTTTTATGGCATATCACAGCAGGATATGAGTCCTGTTTGTCAAAATCGAGCGAAATAAATACTTTTAAATGTTTCCGTTTAGGCGATTGAATTGCAGCTAAATTCTCAATATTACCCATTCACCAATCTCTCGATGGCAATTACCGACACTTTAAGTGAATCTACTATTGATCATAAATTAAGTATTACTCGAAGATAGCAACTTTTTTCAAAAAGTTTACAAAGTGGATTTTTGATAAAATATGGTGGTCGGGGCCCTCCCGACAAACATTAACTGACGAACATTACTGTACCTACCACTGGGTAAAATGATCAGCATTATTTACCCTAATGGAATCAAAGTTATTAGATGTATAATGAAAGCTCTGTTTAGCTCGAAGTTAATAATCATGTAGATATGTGAAGTTCAAAATTTTAATCATACGAAATACTTAGGGAACTTTTGCAGCGTAAAGTAATCAATAACAATGCTAAGTAAGAAGTTGTAGCACTGATAATGGACTTACCCTCATTCTGCTGACAAACATGGCTTCAACGTTGGGTGGGAGATACTCCCTGGTTCTAGACACCTCGAGCCACTCTTCCAGGCCAGTGTTGTAGGCGGTCGCACCAGCTGAGTGGTAAGCCAGCCAGTGCTTGGCCAGGGAACATTGCCGCTCTAGGACAAACCCGTACCGACGGCGCTCTTGAGTCATTGCCTGTTACAATAAATACTATTAATTTAGTTTACTATCGTTGCTGTATCTTTCTTAAATGCGAATGTATGAATGGAATGCTTCTGTATTCTTCTTAATCTCTTTATAAGATTAGTTAATAGATTTTTTCAGTTACACTAGTATGCATCCACTGCTTTAATAGCCATTTTTCCAATACAATGGACCCCTTTGTTGAGCCAGCCTCACTTCTGAAAATGTCGTCTGATTAGGTTTCTTTTGTTTGTTTTCCCTCGATTTAGTCATTGAGTATGCACAAACTTCAACTGAATACCTAAGTACATAGTTCTCATGTATTCTCAATACCTTTCAATTAATCGTTGGTAGTTCAAATTTCAATCTAATATCTACATAGTTCTCATGTTTAACAATGCCTTTCTATTGATACTTAGTTGGTACTTCAAAGAAACAATTAGTTTGAGTCGAGATACTGGATTACAATTGCGGAAACACTAACGAATGTTTCTCGTAGCTTAGTTTTGATTGAAACTTGTAGTATTCAATATTACTTGTAACATGATGACAGGGATATTGGACTGATTCCTTTCAATATGTCATACTCAACACCCATACCCGACCCTCTTAGGATGGTGATTAATTAGTTGCAAATGACCTCCACTGTTACCCGTTTTAAGGATGTGGAAACACATTTTTTTCACTATAAAGAGTTACATTTTCTATCGGAATTAAATGAATTGAAAAAGATTTCATTTCTTCAAGCACTCTGCTTGTCGTAACCAAGCAAATAGAAATTGTACTGTGACAAAGTAGCTACCTACTAAAGTGCTTGTTTGCCGGAGCTTCATTTAGTTTGATTTGGTTAGATAAATTAAAAGCCACTTATTTAATTTTTGCTTTAAAATCTCAATGTAACTTTATAATATAATACTAAACTGACTATCATTAATTCTGTGATTTAGTAGGTACTTAATTTACCACAAATTTGGCTTTGAGTATTTTAACGTTATTGATTCATTTTCGGAAGTAGAAAGTGAAATTTGTAGATACTAATAGTAAAAATGTCAGTCGGTTGAATTAATTAAAAAACGGAAAATACAACATAAATATTTGCGCTTGCCTCTCTATTTACGTACCTACTCAAATAACGTCAAAAGGATTTTAAAGCGTTTGGAAAAAAATATGTCTACTTACATTTTTCAAGCTTTGCTCACAAAATGCGTCCAATTTCGTCTTTTCCTCTTCCAATATTTGCATGTTCTGCAACAAAAAATACGCGTAAAAAGATACAAAGGGGATAATATTAAAGAGACAGGCAAGAATGGAACGTACGAGACAATATTGACTGAACCAAAGTTTTCTATCGATCTGATTTTTATAGCTCGTCAGAGATTCCATTTTGATGCCTTTGTTTTTCTATATCTCGAATAAGATATAGAGGAATTAGGTTTATTTTCAGAAGGTTCTTATAGAGTTGGAGACTAGTAGCAAGAACAGCGAACAACGGATGTCAGGGGCTCTGTGTAAAGGCACAGTAATTTTTTTATTGTGGTAAAGGGCACCACACAGAGATTGACCTCCAAACAGCACTTAAATTAAAAAGGGCGGGAAAAACAATTAGACGAAAACAAAATGTTTGTAGCCGGTTTGCAAATCTAATGGACCACGAGCGCCAAAATAGCAAACCAAGAGCCAAGACTCAGCTACGAGCCCCGGGCATCAAGAACTACATTCCAGAATCATAGTCTCAAGGATGAAAAATCATACTAGAGAATATTTTCGTCTTTCTGAATCGTATTACATTATCAGATGAGTGAATTCGATGTCCACTTGAAGTAGGTTTACATAACCACTGTAAAACCAAAACCGTAAAAATATTAACGTGATTTTCAAGCTGAGAAAATTTCTCACTACTTCAAAGTATTTTTCTAAATATGTCAATAGGCGCTGAGCCAAAAGCCTACCTTCATTTCCTTGTCCATCGCAGAGCCCACCTTGGTGACATTGGTCTTCTTCTTGCGCTGTTTCTTGATGGTGGCTGCGGCTTTGCTGTAGCTCTCTGAGCGGAGTTTGTGTTGTTGCAAGAACCGCTTTTGTTCAGACTGTATAAAAACATGAATATGTAACATAAGTTTTAACAATAAAGTAATAGTAAGTGACAGCTAAGGATTTATCAGTAGCACCACCAATTAACTACGAGTATATTTTTGTTATTTGCTATCTGCTACGAATGTTATGTTTTTATTTATTTTATTTATTAGTACGTATACAAAAATATAGTTACATTGAAAATAATTAGAACACAAAAAGTACAGGTGAGCTTATCTCTAATAAGAGATTTCTTCCAGCAGACCATGGTGACAGGATACGAATTCAAAAAGTTTAGCTGCAATCTTAGAATAATTACACTAAGTAATTACTTGTCGTTAATTCTAAGGCTGCAATGAGCAACCGACAATGGTGCCACTCATTCAATCATTTAACTTAGACATTATATTGGCAACTATAAAGAAGTTACCTTTCACGCAATCAAGGTGATTAGCTTGACCATCATCGACCACCACCGATATGCGGCTGACTGGTTAAGAAATATCTTGACTTCTTTCGGCAAATTATTGTTATAACTCAAATAACACTTAAAGAACTATATTACCCCAACTGAACTGATACGTTCAGCAGCCTACATCTCCGCAAGCTAATTCGGCTTAGTTACTAGGGTTTTTAATGGTGATTTTTGTCATATAAAAATTAGCTTAGAATTGTAAGTCTGTCTTGCTTGAACAAGAAACATAAGTACTATTGATGTTTATAAATTTAATCTAACAAGGAATCCATTTGTGCTGTGTTCCATTTATCTTCAATGGGACAGTAGCTTTTGTACATAAAATACCAACGGAAGGGTCATTCACTTCCGAAGAAACTTTTTTAATAAAATTTCTTATCTCACAAGATACTTACCTTATTTGAACTCTGAACCCTGTTTCCTCTCAATAGTAAACAATGCTTGGAAACACCGGACTATTCACATAAAAGATTATGAAAGGAGGAAATCTTATTGACTGACCTGAACTACTTTTGTATCCTTCTCGAGATTAGTTTCCAGGGGGACCAGCAAGTCTACGTAGAAGGCCTTCAGCTAAACAATAAACAAACAGATTTAGGTTATTGGCTATTATCTTCGAGTTGCCATAGGTCGTTGCTCGGCAATTGACTTGACAATATTTTCTGATTACAATAACAGTTAAAGTGATGCAGAAAATATAAACTGACTTCCTAAACTTTGTGGTTTGGCCATTAGACAAAAGACGTTTGTCTCGGAAAAAGAGAGCTGACAAGACATTTTTATAAAAAAGCTTATTTGACAAAACGCTAAAATTGTGAGCGAAATATTCTACGCCGTTTGTTGCTGACTCTAAATGTACAGTTTTTATTTTATGATATTCTGACGGTGCAGTGCCTTCTTGGCATTCTGAGAGAATACTATAATATAATGCAGAAATAAAATAAAATTCTGCTTGGTCAATAGAAAAAGTAGGCTATTACTTTTCTCTATTTATTATTTTGTTAAGTTTCGAAATAAAGACAGTAGGTATCCATAACAGTCAGATTAATTTGCAGTAAATTGAATCCCGCTTTTGAGCCCACTTTAACAACTCTGCTTCAATACTTATATAAGAACATAAAATTGCCTCAAAAGTTCAGCTTCGATTAACTATTAAAGGTTACAAATTAGTTATTCCAATTTATCTTCAGTCTGACTATTATTAGCATTAATGAGATTAAAAAACAGTATCACTTATTACTGAGTCTTAGGTATACTTAAATCACCACACAAATTTGTAAGACTTGTTTATCGCTAATGGCTAAGTTAAGTTTCTAGTGTACATATTTAATGACTTACAAAGATCGACACCGAAATTGGCAATTATTCTTATCTAAAATCTAGCCTATTCAAATTGTGATGGACACTAATTGAGCTAGACTTACAATATTCATTTGTTGATCTTGTATCTCTCGGTAGACCTCCACGACCTTCATAAGAGCGGTACCTGTTAGGAATAAAATTAGTGGTTTTTATCAAAAATATTTTAATGCGTTTCAGGACACTAAGACCAATTCAACTGCCAAAAACGTTTATCGCCTAAGTGTCCCAGGCCACTTAGAGTAAGTTACTGATTGCCTCTAATTTCAGTACATACGTAAAGGCCTAAATAAACTATTAAGTTTCCTCAATGGTTTCAGCATTCCCACTTTGACGTGGAGGTGATCTATAAGAAAATGTGACAGTTCCTATGAACTTGATCTTTTTGTCTGTTCTTACGTAATATTAGTTATCAGCCAAAACATCTGATTGGCACAACCATTACCAGAGATACGGTCGATACAGTGTAGATACGGCCGGCTTGCACCTAGCTAGATCATCTTCAAACAAGACAACAATAGGAATAATTACAATCAAAGCTCGAACAGGTGAGCTCGATTGTGCAGACATTGATTGTGACCATTGAGGTAGGGTAAAGGTTATCATAATGTAAGAAACCTGTCATGTTTGTTTAGTATTAGAAGAAAACAATTCACTATGAAGTTTGAAAAAATCATGAATTCAACAACTTAGACTCACGATAATATACCTACCTACCGAACTGACTGTCGCTGATAATCAACACAAAGTAGTTGTTGCAGCCAGATTTGTTTTTATTTTAGCCAAACACTCTTCATTAACTCACCCAAAATAATTTAATTATTTTTCAAGATACGTGGCTCCAGATATCACTATGTGTGCATAAAAACTTTACAAAAAGCAGCGATATTGTTTTCAAAAGCTTCGGAAAGCTTCAATAATGTTCCGTATTGTTCATAGGCAACGTTATAGCACGAAACGTCCGCTTGCCTCCAGGAAATGTGCAAGTATTTTGGCGTGTGTGGTCGGCTTCCCCTATCTTATGCTCCGTTTATCTTCACTGCTACCACAGTACACAGAGAACAGTAAAATATCTATATACAAACGTGCTGCTCTCGGTTTGAACGGTGCGCGTCGCGCGCCGTGTCGCGACTTCACGCACACGCTAGCATAAAATAGGGAGGTATAGGGTCGTGTCAGTACGGACGGGCTGTGCCGCGTCCTGTGTGCACGCTAGGCTAATAACTCGGCGGGCGGCCTTAGATAACCTACTGTTTATATTGTGCTGCTACGTACCGATGTCGGCGCATCCGCCCCATGTTCCTTGCTGCGCTTGCCTGCCCAGCTTGCCCACTGCATCAACGTACAATCTCGATGCTGCTGCAGCTCCTGGTTTGTGAACAAAATATAAAACTATAGATCACTGTTGAACCTGTTGTACGAAACTATGTATTTTGTAGAAGGTATGATTTTGTTTTGGCTGAACCTGAAAAAATGTATTATTTAATTCATGAAAAAAGGCGTGAACTGTCAACCTAAGTTTACCTAATTTTATTTACTTAATTAATTATTTGTTCTATTTGTTCCCATGTCAAATTGTATGACTCTGTTGGTTTGTTTATTTTGTACTGGAAATGCTGGGTGGGCTTCTCAGTAGAAACAAGCTTCCGGCGCTGGTGGTAGAGTCACGTCATGCACATGTATTTATTGTTTTATTTATGCATTGTATTATTAGGATAGTTAAAAAAGTTTTTTTTTTATGATACTTAGGTAACTTCTAACTACTACAATAAAGAAATATCAGGTATTGATTTTTGTTATTTTTACAAGTAATTTATTTTTATATCAGCTATTCAAAATACCATTTACATAAAAACGAACGTAGAATTAAAATATTCAGGAAACTAAAAACTATTCCGTCATCATTATAATAGCCTTTCATGAAACATTTTGAATGAATTTTGAAATTATTTTTAATTGAGTGCAGCATCCGGCTAGAGAAGCCTTTAATCAATAGAAATAGAATTGAATTTTAATAAATAGAAATAGAATTGAAATCGCTGTCCGGCAAAAACGAATTGTACCTAATGCAAATACAATACCAGAGCCATACAGCAAAAAATGGTGCCAAAATCCAAAAAGACTGTCCTAATAATAAATTATATTTGTCAACGCTTCTAGGCTCTAGCTAGAAGACCGAGTTTAGGCTTTGGAGGGCCTAATTAAGTGCCAACTATTTAGTATTTTAGTCAAATAGCCAGTTAGACCGTTAGGTAGTTTATTAGCAAGCCAAGTTTAGACTCAACAACATTCTAGAACAGCATTAAAAGTCAAATACGGTAATTGCCTAGAGTACACAAGGCCAACTTTTTGTGCAAATTAATGTAAAACATTTAGGGCAGAGCTCTTTAAAAATATCCCCGGGCTCTGAGAACGTGGATAATTTGTAAAATATGTTAATAGTATCTCTAGAGGCTTTTAAAATAACGAATTTTTATGTTGTGTAATCTTTTAGCAAAATCGCATTTTTTTCACATTAAGTTAAAAGGCAAGATTTTACACATTATTTTTACCTATATCTATGAACATGGCTCTACGCTATGAAATGCAAAAGATAAAAATCTTCATAGTTCAATTTATGATTCCAAATGGTATTAAATTAGTTGGTTAACTCTCACAAATTACCCTTAAAGGTATACAAAAGGTTAAAGTAGACAGTCGAAAGTGCCTTTAATGCTCCACTCAAATATTACAATTTCATATAATTCTACTCGTTATTATTCTACTTTGTCAAAAACATGCTAAAATAATAAGACAGATACTATGTTAGTTAGAGCATTAAGCCCGTCTCAGCCAGGCAAATGACCAAGTAAGTCCGGTAGTAGGTCACCGCTGTTGTAGCGTCGTTCGGGTCATTAAAGTGTTGTAAAATGAAACAAATTAACCGCAAACTAGCCCCAAAAATAAAGTAGGAACAAGCTCCAAGGGCCATACATCGCGCACAATGCCCAAGTTTATTGCTACTAGAGCTTCGGGCATAATACTGTAGATAAGCCAGCAGAGACAATTTGGCACAAACTACGCCCCAGTTCCGTAGCCAAGCAAGCGTGGAACTCTGAGGTTTTGCATATAGATGCGCCCATTTGGCTTACAGTACATAAATTAATTGTGTGCGTTTCACTGAATACGCGTCAGTCGTTACGAATATTTGGACGCAACTGCCTGAGAGACGGATTTCACTTTCCCCGAATTTATTACCCACCGCGACGTTGTAATGCTTCCGTTCGCTCAAATTGAAAGAAGACCCTCAGTTACACACCCATTCCTGGTATTTAAAAAACATCAACGTTCACTTACCATGTAAAGCTTTCAAATACGCCTTCCCAGCCGTTATCATCTGCCTCGCACCTGGATTAAATTTATCCAGGATATTCTGGAACAATGGAAACAAATTTTTAACTTCAAAGTTTTCATTAAGTTATTCACAAACAGGCGCGGCCAATCAATCAACTGAGGCATTGTTATTCGAATGAATACTTTCATTTTTAAGAGTCGACGAAGTGGGTTGGCGTTACGAAATGCGTTGATTGATTTTAGAGGTTGATAAATGCGGTCGTATGCAATAGCTGCAGAAAATGAGGACTTAGACCGTAAATAGCGGTTGGTGGAATGCGGCCTTTCAAGGATGCTGCAGCGGCCTCGCTAGGTGCGGCCGCGTGAGTACCCGCCGGCATTCCTCCGCGAGTGCCGTCGGAGGGACTTCTTCGATAAACGACGCATTAATTGCGCGTAAATTGTTTACAACTTCGACTTTGAGGTTAATTTGATTATCAATTTCGCTTTACGGTGCCGCTTCAGAAAGTTGTTACGCGAGATAATACTGTTATTAAACTGTAAGAAGCAATTTAACAGTGACTACGGAATTCGGGTTTTGCAAAATGAATTGACAGATTTTGTAAAGGGGTATGCTTTGAATTGAACAAAAAGAAGACAAAGCCTTTTATTTACCAATGTGCAGGGTGCATTCGTTTTACGTTCGTTTATTATTTGCTCATAAAAAAGCTTTTTTGTCGATTCGAATTTACTTTGCGTAAAAATGGTCTACATAAAAGGAAATAATGGTATTGATTTTCACGATTATTAAGGTTATGTTCCTGCATAAATTGGAGATTATGTCGCAGTAACTTGATTCTTATAAAGCGATGGAAATAATGGTAAAGTTGATACGTTAAACTCTAATATACGCAACTCAAGATGATTTATTACAAGGATTTTCACGTTTTCCAAAAATAATATTGGATAAACATGCTATGGCACCAACATGGCACCAGCTGTGCCAGTGTTGACATTGTATTAAGAAATCACAAAGCGTACATCGGACAAGTTGGGGTGCATTAAGTGGAGTAGTAAACTGGTATATTCCCGGGTGCCCCCTAATCCAGGGTTATTGCCACGCTACAAAAAGGCAATGCATTTCCCTTTCGGCCCGGTACCTACTGCGCCCGGACCCGTGCGGCGAACTACGTGATAATGTATTTTACGGCTCGCCATGTCTATCGAGGTATATTAACCAGTCTCAGGGTAGAAATGGCTATTTTGTTCTGGCAAATCAGATTAGAGATATAGAACTACGGCTCAAAATAGTCACTCAAACTAAAAAAAACTATTCGAAATAGGATCATATTCATAAAAATAGACAACAATAGAAAATACCAGGTTATTGATGCCTCAAGAAATGGGTCATTTTATTCATCGTGCGCAAAAGGAAGTTATGGTGAGGCGAGACTTTTTACCTAAAGCCGTTGAGCTTTCACTTAACAACAACTAAAAATAATATTACTAATCTTACAAAAACTTTACAAAACCTTGGTTGGAAAAGATTAAAATTTCAGTTATTTCACTTGGGACTGAAATGTGCTCCTTGAACATAATCACAATAATGGTTTAATATTACATGATACGTTCTCGTCTCTGAAATCGAAATTGCTTTGTCAATATGAACAGGGTCGTATTAGCTTTCGTAACGTCTTTGAGTTGGTAATTAAGTCATAGTTAGGTACGTAGGTTATAAAATAAGCTCACGTTCCTCTTAGTTGTCTAGACTAAATGTTGTTTCAGGACAAACGATTTAGATAGGTATGTTGGTGATGATTTGGACGACCGATCTGGTGTAATGGTTAAGAAATTGGCAACTACACCAGTTGCCGTGGATTCGATGCCCGCACTGTACGAATATTTGTGTGCATGAACAAGTTTGCTTGTGTAGTTCTGAGTGTTTACTTATGTGTATATTAAGTATGTATTCACGTAGACAATAATTCTGTATTGTCATATTTTTTCCAAACACTGTTGCACCGCCTACTATATCTTTCTGCTTAGCCCTATGGTTGACTGGTAGAGAATGCGTTTTTCGGCATTAAGTCCGCCATTTGTAACAATCTCATTGTTGGGCAATAAATAATGTTTTTAAGTTGTTTAGTATCCCATAATACAAGCTTTAATTAGCTTACTTTGGGGCTAGACGGCGCTGTGTGAAATAATGTGCAGGGATATTTATTATTTACATGTTATCACATTTAAAAAAAAATCTTTATGTTAAGTTTTCTATTAAGTAGGATTTGTGTAGGTCAAATACTTTAAGCACTTATCTAATCACTAACGTAATACAACAGACATTTTTTAATTAGATTCCGGTTTACTAAAGTCTGTAAGCACATTCTATTTACCTTATTTTCACCAGCCACTGCGTCTTCGTTGGTTTTTTGCTCATAATAATTCACGGAGCATTTTTAAAACATCAGTGTCAGAGCTGCGTAAACATTAATCTACCATTCAACGGCTGGTTTAACATAAACACTTTTAAATAAGTTATCTGTCCCCATCTCCGCGCCTTCGCTCAATGGCTGAAATATATGGCTTCGTAGGGGTGGGAAGGGAGCAATTTTTCACAAGATTCAGACGTACCTTTTTAAAATACCGAACAGGCTGTGTCGTAGGTAGGCCGGCCGGTTATTGCTCGCGTCGGGGACGTAAATCTTCGAGGGTGTACAGAACGCAGGGCCAAGGGTGAAAAATAGATACGCACTTACAAAAATTAAGTAGGAGCGGAAGTGGGGGCTAACACGGATATTGGAAGAACAAAAGTAATGGCGATGACATTTTCATTCTTTCTTCCAAGTAAAGTTTGGATCCGGATTCTAAACTTGTAAACTCGTTTTTCGGATTTGTAGATTTTCGATTATTAATGTAGTATAATTTTATTTATAAATATTTAGAACTATAGAATTCTACCCGGCCAAATAGTACTTTGGTGTTTTTTTTTTCAGATCAATATTGGTAAAGCTACTACAACTTACTTTGCATAATGAACAAGCAGGCCAATCATCAACGTAACATGCATCAACTGTGAAACTCTGAACAATTGGCACTGTGCGTTTGTTAATTGAATATTATGTGTCTCCGAAAATCATTTTCGTACCTTATGTCTTTATTTACAGATCACAATGTTTTTTTTTATTTTTATCCCTAAGCTAAGAATTGTGATCATTACATCGTAAATAAAAAGCCTTTGGTTCATCACTTGCTACGAGTATATTGGTGGTTTATTATTCGTAGTTCTGTTATCCACGAGGGAGTTGGACTAAATCCCTGGAAATGACAAACTATTTCAGACCGAATCGCTCATGATCCGAATGGTGACTATCAGAATTGGAAACACCGCATTCATCATAGCTATTAGGATTTTCATTCGAGTATTCAGTTGATATTTGCGAATGAGGTCGCAACACATAGATCAAATTAATTAAATGAAACATCCTTTGGGGATATTTGTACTAGGGAATTATTAAACAGCACTACCCACGCTGTCGACGTTTGTTTGTTTTGATAAACTTACGAACTACATTATCATCTATAAGATTAGATAAATGTTTTGCAAAAAAGATCCTATCAAAATATCAAAGCAACTAGATGAAACTAAAAACAGAGACATTTCCGTACAATATCAATACATTTAACTAATACGCCAATAAATAAACAGTTAAAGAAAAACTAACTCAATAGGTACTAGTTGTAAAGCCAGCTGATCACTGGCTAGCATTTAAGTATGAAGATATACACCTAAGAGCAAACCTAGACTTAAAAACCTTTTATTAATAAAAGCTAACAGCTCTATTTTACAAAACACAATGACAAACACACACGAATAGGGAAATAATAGTAATGAAAACTACGTAAAATAGAAAACGTTTGAAGAGGTAAGCATGTGATTACCCTAATTGCGTATCTGTACACTTTCGTCACGATATATCACATTGAAATCTACCCCCATTCCCACCTAAGTCAGGAAATCCCACGTTTTAACGCGTTCGCATCCATATGTAAAGAAACACAAGTAACATTGTATTCTAACAGTTCCTAATGTAATACGGGCAGCTTTATCCCATCCTCTTTATTTGTGGGGCACGTACCGAACGACATTTGGTACCAAATTGCCTCAGGCAGACTCCGTGACGCTCCGGGCGCCTCACGAACCCTTTCGGGCTAATGTCCTACGAACACGTATGATTTTTTCCGTATTCAGCCCTAGAGGATACGTATTGAAATTCATAGGAACCTTTTGATTGTTGATCTCTGTAGATCAAGACCTAGCTTTGGGACCGCAATTTCTTTTTACTGTTGGTTGGTACTTTAAAGTCGATTATCCTGTCTCTTTCACTCTAAATGATGAATTATGAAAACTATCAAAGTAAGATTTTTTATTCGAATTTGTAGTTTTATTCAAATCTAAGTTCGGAACTGTCTAATGGTCCTTCATAGCCCAAATGTAAGACAAGCACGTAACACTGTCAGCTTTACTCAACTTTATCGCAAACAGCGGTTGTATTTTATAGACATTCGTTGCTTAGATAAAGTCACAACTCTACCTCTATAGAATATAAGACATCAAAATGGCACAAGTTTGGCTGTTTCGACCAGCGATTTTGTCCAAGTGAACTTAAGTTAAGATATCAATATTTTAAAATTCAGAAATAATTTTATGCAAAAATAGCCTCGTACCTATTTATCTTTATTTCTCTAATATTTCCAAAAATAGTTTCTTAGTGGTCGTTTACGTTCGAAGAATAAAGCTTTTTTTAAACTTCAGCTTTTTGTCACAGTAGTTTAGGCAATGCGTTGATTGAGTAAATAATTTGTAATAGCCGATTTGAAAAAATAGAACGTGTCTTGAGACTTGTGTTTGATATGTCTTGATTGATCCCTGGTCTAGACAGTAACAATAAACACCAAAAAATAGCTAAGAAAAAAAAAACAATATGTTACCGATCTACGTGAATACATTTAAAACGAATAGTGTGAATCCTTAACAATTACCACCTATCTTTCACAATCCGTCCGCATGCACATCATTGCATTACATCATCGTGGCATCATCATTATCGGCTCAGCTGAATAATACAACACACATATACATTGCTCAGTGTAGCTAGTCTCAAAGTTACGTTCTTTTGTGGGTGTTAACATTATTGAGGTACGAGTCAACCAACCAACCATTTAGGAGGTCTAAATGGTTGCAGTACGTATTCGTACTGAAGCACAAATGTCTATTTTTTTTTCTTTTCTAGTATATCCAATTTTTTGCATGGGTTTATTTTGTATGGCCATGTGGCTGACTGTTAAAGAATGTCTAAGCATTCTGTCTGTTCAATTAAAAAATCTTAATGAGTCTGAAACATTTTGTGCTGGTGTCAAAGTTTAACCCATCAGACGTGGTTATAAGAGTTATTATAAGTACCTACTTGTGTTTTGTGTTCAGCGAAACTAACGTTTAAAAATCGAGAAAAAGACAATTTAGAAAAGCTAACACTAGCTTCAGCCGGATACGATACGAGCAGCGAAGAGATGTTTACTGAGAACACTTGTTGCCACTCCAGACTGAGGACAGACTACGTGTTTACAAGGAGCTAGCAGGCAAACTTTATCTACAAAATAAAAATATTCTCCATCCTCGAACGCATAATGCACCCTCGCTTAAAAAAGAAGATATTAATGTATGCACAGTTCTGTAAACAAAGTGGTAGACTGCAAAAAAGGTGGTCTAGCCTTTTTTGCAGTCTACGTCTTGTTTGGTGAGCAATCTCCAAGATCCTAACTGCAAACTGACTGGACTTGATTTATTACGTACCTTAAAATCATAGATGGAATTGTACATAAGTGGTCATTCTATTAATGTATGCTAGTTATGGTTATCATCGCCAACTACGATTACCTTCTAACTGACTTAGTCAGCCAGATTGCATTTAATCAATTCGGTGAAGCTAATGAAAATCCTTTGCAGTTTTAATCTCATTGCAAACGGGAAGAAGTACCTGTTAAATTCCAATCTAAGCCCCCACCTTCATTCGAAGTCGGAGTTCTTAACGTAATCACGGCGTGCAATTTGTTACGGATTCAACAATGCATCTCTTAAGTTCTTTGCTCGGTCGAAATAAAAGAGTTTCCCTTTAAGTTCGCTAAATGAAGTCGACTACAAAAGGCGGAGCCGGGCGTAATTCAAATGAACGTGGGCTGCCGACCGCTCCTGGCTTCGATTCTATACTTTCAAAACTTTAATTTTTGCAAAGTTTCACTTGCAGGACTTAAAGGGAAGGCGGGACGAGAATACTTTTGAACTGTGAAAGCGGAAACTTACAATAAATCGATTCGTTGTTCTAGGAACGGCGTGATAAATCACAAATTATAAGATCTAGTAGCGTATATCTGTTCAATGCATAGTGTTCATAAACAGTGTCTCATAACGGAACAAGGCCAACATCTTGCAAGTGGAGCCAATAATTGGTATTTATGTATGTAGAACGCTGAGGCATATACATTAGCAGCTATTGTCTGTCGTCATTATTATGTAGATATTTGTTGCCATTCACTGTCGTTTGCTTTGACGATTAGAGCAACTGGCAAGGTCGCCTTCGGCCTCGCATTGCCTCTTTTTGCCGTTCGTTGTTTGCGCATGGCGGTTCGAATTTCTGTACAAAAATGCGGACGTGTGGAGTTTCACTAGCGTACGAAACTTTATTGCTCTTCGCTCGAAAATGTTGTATTTTGAAACGAATGAATAATATTTTACCGTCAGTACTTTCACTGTTTACAACAGTTTGCCCCTGTCTCTGAAGTAAAAGCCTTAATATTTATCAGTAAACATCTTTTGCCTTTTTCAGCTGGCTTGACTGAGTTTGTTTCGAAACATCTAATTAAGGCTTCTCCTTCTTTTTTTCGTGTAGTTAGCTACGGAGTTAAAGTTGTGCCACTTTATTTCAAGCGGGCCCTAGGTATAAGGGTTTTTGATATGCTTGATGCGTTTTTAAGCACTGCATATTGAAAATAGCAGATGCTCTATTGATAATGACAGATTGGTGATCACAAACACGTACTATGTCCAAATAAACCCATTACTTGCGTAATTTTCAACCTTTAAATCATTCCTTTCTCATGAAGTTCTGCAGAATTTTATTTTATTTCCTAGTTGAGTGGCGTATTTACTGTTGCAGTTATGGTGAACGAAACGTTTTGAGACGCTGAGCAATATAAGACAGTACCTACTCGATCAAATAACCTTATTTGAGTAGTATTGCTCTACAAACTTTATGTTTACTGTAGCAAACAAGCCATCCACACGTGTTTTAATCAAATTTCCGAATTCCAAGTCAGTCAGCAGTTCAAGTGTCAACAAGGAACGTCTAATATTTGAACCGTATAAATCAAATTTGCTGCAATAATTGAATTATTAACGTTATAGTGTTTATACAACGTCTTTACCAATTACTACCAATTATAATAGTCGTTATAATAATATTGACATTGAGGAACTGAACCGCCAACGGTGGCCTGGATAAAATTTTCTGTAACGATCCCTCTGGGAATGCTGTTGAAATGAAAGTAAGGGCATTGGAAGATAATAGAACAATTTATTGGAAATAATTAATTAACAACGGATAATGTCAGTGCATAGTTTTATACGAGTAGACAGACAAGGAACGTCATAGAGCACTATAAAGAATGAGGTTTGCCTCAATCACTTGCGTCCATACTTCCAACATCCTCTCCTGGACGCAAACGCTCTTGAACTAAACCCATTGATAAGGTAAAGTTTTCATGCTTCGGTCGATGAAGTCCCTTGGTCAAAGCATCAGCGACCATGTCTTCTGTTCGAGTGTACTGAACCATAATATGTTTAGCAGCAATCTTCTCTCGCACGAAGTGGTACCGGATGTCAATATGTTTGCTGCGTGCATGGTAAACAGCATTTCCTGAAAGACTAATCGCACTCTGATTATCACAGTAAACAGTTATAGGGGTACCTTTAAGTTCTGGTTTAAACTCGTATTCCAGCCGTTTTTTTATTTTTCCATGCATAGTTTTTTTTCCATTTTCCAGCTTCGTCACTGTTTAAAATGTATTATTCTATAATACATTTTGGATCATTATTTAGTGAACTCATTGTTGATTCAACGTTTTGACATATTAATGATGAAGGACTTATGTGAATATCATCATCATGGCTTCTCAATCTCCCCTGCCGCGGCCTCAAAGTTATGTTAGATTCCGGTGGAGAATCAAGTGTCCTGTCAGGTATGTATGTTTTATCATTAACATCTTCAAACACATCAGGATCATCTGAATCGAAAATCCTGTGAGACTGTGTTTCTCTTCTGTCATGAATTCCACTATCAGTGTTTCTGTCCACAGGTTCCTCGGGTTCACTACTCAGAGGTAAGGGAACAGTCTCCTTTTCTTTTTGTTCATTACTACATCTCTTTATATTTCTCTTTAAGTCTTTATCTTCATGTTCATTTACTTCTTTTTCTTTTTCAGGTACATCATCCAATTTATTTCTTCTAATTGCAGCTTCCAAGAACACAACATCTCTACTTATTATAATTCTTTTTGTTTCAGGATCTACAAATCGGTATCCTTTTGTAGTATTGCTGTAGCCAACGAATATCAACTTACGCGATTTCACTTCCAGCTTAGATCTGTTTTCTTTAGGAATAAGCACCATTGCAGGACATCCGAAAATTCTCATGTGACTCAGGTCAGGCTTCTTTCCAGTCCATACTTCATGAGGCGTGACATCGGACAAGGTGCAGGTGGGAGAACGGTTCACAATGTATGCAGCTGTAGCCACCGCTTCTGCCCAGAATGTGACCTGCAATTCAGCATTAGCAATCATGCATTTGGCACGCTCTATTAAAGTCCTGTTCATCCTCTCACTCAGGCCGTTTTGTTGAGGAGTGTATGAGTTCGATGTCTGGTGCAGTATTCCGTGTTTTTTCAGGTAGGCATCAAAAGTATGATTTTTGTATTCAGTTCCATTGTCGCTTCTGAGTATTTTTATTCTTGTACCTAATTCATTCTCTACTCTATTTTTAAATTCTGTGAATTTTTCAAATACTTCACTTTTATTCTTAATAAAATATACATGTACTCGTCGAGAAAATCATCTATGAAGGTTACAAAATACCTCGCCCCTCCTATAGAAGTATGCTGCATGGGACCGCATACGTCACTGTGGATGACATTTAGCAAGCTGGTTGCACGGGAGCCTTCTTTGGGGAATGGTTTTCTGGTTTGTTTGCCTTCAAGACAGGTTACACAAATCAAATTTTCTGCTTGGTGTGACAGCTTTACACCTTCTGTACAGTTCGGTAATTTATTAACATTAGTGAAATTCAAGTGACCCATCCTCTGGTGCCACAAAAAAACATCATCATCATCATCAGACTTGGCTAACATGGCGTCCATGTCGTGATTGTTGTAAGTATTCAACAGATATGTCTCATTAATTAAATCAGCCTTTGCAACTAGCTTGTTACTCGGATTGTAAATTTCACAGCCATTAACATTGAATCTTACTTGGCATCCACTTTTTATTATTTTGCTAACAGATAGCAAATTAGTTTTTAACTCTGGTACAAACAATACATTTCTTACCTGAATTAAATCAGTGCTGCCATCTTGTGCCTTTACATACATTACCGCAGCATTCCACTTTCAGTACCATGTTGTTAGCAATTCTGATACTTGGTACAAATGCAGGTTTGATTTCAGTGAGCCAGTCACGGTGCATGGTCATATGCATAGATGCCCCTGAATCAACATGCCACACATTCGAATGGTTTGCTGTTAATGCTGAAAACGCTGCAACATATCCTGTCTTCTTCTTATCATTATTTTTGTGCCAACAATCTTTGCTGAGATGTCCGTGTTTATTACAGCAAAAACATCTAGGGCCTTTCTTGCCTGTTTGATTACCTTTGGGCTTATAATTTTTTGAGTTTGTATAAAGTGCGGTAGTGACTGATGTTTTTACTTCTTGAAGTAACTTATTTTTCACCAAATCAGCACTAATCCTCATACCGGAACTCTCTAAACCCATTATCATAGGTTTATACATGTCTGGCAATCCTGCCAGCATTAACGTGCCCAGCCACTCATCGTCTACATGGAATTTTATATTCCTTAACTTATGCGCTGCTGATATTATTTTGTTAACATAGTCCTCAATTGACGAGCTATTTTCCAAATTTGTATTTATAAGTTCTTTCAGCAAGCCAACTTTACGGGTTAAGCCGCTATCTTCGAATGCTTTTGCCAAATTGTCCCATACTTGTTTTGCATTTTGAGCTTCTTGAATATGTACATATAAAATCGGATCAATTAGTAATATTAATTTTGACTTGGCTTTGACGTCATTTTTGACAGAGTTTGGGTCGGTTACCTCAGGTTCTTTCAAAATGCAATTGTACAAATCTTCATGCTGTAGGTATGCCTTCATTGCAAAACTCCAACTTGCCCAATTTTCGCGACCCGATAACTTTTCAATCGACATCATTGAACTACCACCAGCCATATTTATATGTTCAGTATTCAATCTGTAAATAGCTGAAAAGAGAAATCACTCGCGAGCGCGGTACCTAAAACTGAGGTTATACTCGTGACTTTACTTTTTCTATTTACTTTGTAATTACTGTTCAAAACACAAAACTAATTATCTAGACTGGGCCCATAACCTGTTGAAATGAAAGTAAGGGCATTGGAAGATAATAGAACAATTTATTGGAAATAATTAATTAACAACGGATAATGTCAGTGCATAGTTTTATACGAGTAGACAGACAAGGAACGTCATAGAGCACTATAAAGGATGAGGTTTGCCTCAATCACTTGCGTCCATACTTCCAACAAATGCCAACCTATTTTATTTACGGTGAAAATTTTCGATAACAAATGGCTGGTTCGTATTTTTTTATAAAATATTCTAAAACACCATATTTTTTGAAATGTCAATAAATTAAACATTACTCAACAGTTGGTTGATAATTAAAATGATGAGACTTACTTTTCTTTACAAGGAACGCATTCTTCTAATGTTATTTAAAGCAAATCGTTGATTACTAATCTAGCTTCAGTAGTTACATTATATCATGACAGCCAGCTTGCTTATGCGGTCATAACTTGCGTTCCACCAAGGTTTACTGCTAACAGGGATGGTATTAACATCTGGTTATCAGATAGTAATAAACATGTATCTTATCAATAACTCCTGCATTTGCGGCATGGGCACAGTAAAATCTTACAGTAAGCTATCTACATACAAACGTGCCACTCTCGGTTTGAATGTGTGCGTGCGCGTCGCGCGCCGTGTCGCGATTTCACTCACACGCAATTTCACCCACACGCTAGCATAAAATAGAGAGGCATAGGGAGGCGGCAGTACGGACGGGCTGTGCCGCGTGTCTGTGTGCACGCTAGGCTAATAACTCGGCGGGCGCCTTAGATAGCCTACTGTATGGTCTATACTGTGGCATGGGTTAGTTCATGGTTAAAGGAATGCTCTCCACTAACCGCTATTACTCAGGCATGTTCTTGCCCGCTCTTAATCTTGGATCTGGGGATTATCGTTAATCTGTTGATATTCATCAGCAGTGTCGTCATTAAAGTCGCCTACAAACTGCCGCATTCCATGCAATGTGAGTTCGTAAATTCTGAAGTAGACTTTAAAATCGGACATGAAAACTTTATTAGCTTGTTAAAGTTACTGGTGCGAATATACGCCGACACTGTCAATTGCGTCTTTGGAATGCTTTTGAATATAAATATAAATCTGCTATCTCTATAATATGCTATAAGTATAAATCTCTGTATAGTAGTCGAAACGTCGGGTTAGAAAATGAAAGAAAATATAAGACCGCGAGTAGAATCCGTAAAGTTGTTTTATTTCGATAACCCGTTTTGAAAGGAAACCAAATAACGATGAGATATTATTGGACTTAAAAAAACATAAAAACACGCTGGCTTACAAATTCATTACACCAGTAAAATCCGGCCGGTCTTTTAGGTGCTCAGTAGGTTGGTGGTTGGAACAGGTTCGCAGGTTCGAATCACCCCTTAAACCTACACCGTACGTTTTTTTCTAGTATTTCTATTTTTCATGAAGACACAGCATCAATAATGCCAAATTACATAATAATGATAAGATATTCGTAAAAAGAAAACAAATAAAATGTCGGTAGTCTTCTAATTCAATACTAACACAGTTAGATAGTATCGTAATAGTTACCATTTCAATAAAAATAAAATTTTAAACCAGACACCTGCTGGTAAGTATTCACATTTCGGAATGGTATTGTATTGCACGAACTTTGTAATCGAAGTCTGTATCGAGAATCGAGTACTCGAGTATGATGGGGACTGTTTGTATTTCATGATATTCAGATGTTGTCCGTATCAAGTTTAATTTGTATTCGGATGCACTCATCGCATGTGGCTTATAATGAAACGACCACGACGAATTTTCGCTGTGGTTTACTCTGATTTGCGGTCTCGTTGCTGGATTTCACGGTTTTTATTTAACATAATGCTATAGCTTTCCTGGTAGTGTTTTACAGAAAGGTCCTGATTGGCATTTGCAAATTCTGTCTGTTGAAATTTTGTTGTTACTTTTTTAATCGTAGGTGTATTTACATTGCACAGAAACAAATATTGTATCTCATGTCGCTCTACTTCCTGATAATTCTTCTTTTAAACGTCAGCTCAGTTTAAAAATGAGATGTCGACCATTTTTTCAACATGTTAGTCATGTACTTATTAAAGCCCTACTTAAAGCGCTGGACGTCTTGGGTTCCATTACCACCTGAGACAAACATTGGTGTTTTGATTATCTGTGTCTATTCTGTTTTGGGGCTTATTATCGATTGAGAATTTATTTGAAAATATTTAGGTAAGTTTTTCAGACTCCGATGACCTTAGAAAAAGTTCTGCTAAGTTGGGGGTGACGTAGGTGTAAAACTTGAGATCTTTAGATTTATATTTAACATCCACTTCTGTAAATAAATATTCTCCCCCATAGATTTCCTGGAAGGCAGTTGGTTTTACAACACACTGAAAGCTATTTCTCTAATGACACGCTGTGAAAAACATGACGAAGGTAGCTCATATTGCCAACATATTGCCAAATTTGCGGTTTTACGGAGTGACATTTCGCTCCAAGTAACAATGTGGCTTTGAAATATAATATACCTACATACATTGTCATGTACTCGTATTTACTCATCATCCTACAAAGTAAAGTAATTGTGGCTTGCTTCATTTGTTTTATTGGGCCAATCAAATACACACTTCAAAGCAATATAAAGTTAACGAAACAACACTGATTATTTTACAATTCCAGAAATCGTGCCATAGCCTAATTTGAAATCTTAATTTTGAATTTCAAAGCGTTCAATTAACTATTGTTACATACTAGAGCCCGCGCATGAGTGGACTACACATTTAATTTTATTGCGCAACATTCTAAATGTAATTGTAGTTTTAAAGCTTCCTATGAACTAATGTTTGTTAAGGACGAATATACAATTCCTTTACCCGACTGGCGCATTACGTAGTATAATCACAAAGCTAGTAGTCACGAATTGAACGTTTTGCTACCGCATACCTTGAATGCCATTTTAAGTTGCTGCAATACTTGAGGTACTTAGCTACTTCGGACTTTGTTTAAAAATACAAAATTGACTCATCGAAGGCTATTTTAGCACGATTCGATGGTTATATTGGTCTGATGAAATAAAATGACCTACGTAGTAAAGCAATTGTTCGGTTGGTCAATTTCAAAAATGCTGGTCCTACTTTTTAGCTAGTGAATAATCGTGTAACCCCATTTTCGTGGTCATGGTAAATATAATAATTTTCGGGTTTAAGTTTAGTATTTGACAGAAGGCTATCTCATCGTTATTTAGTGCTGTTTATTCATAAAATACCTACTGATTGGAAATTATTGGTTCGTAATTTTCATGTTCCGTCGTTTATTAATCCAGATTTTTAAGCCTCAACATCCCAAGAGCAATCTAGGTAGTGGGAATATTCGTTTCAGGCACCAGTCAGCGGCAATACTTACATTCAAAAATGGTACTTATTTTTAACCAAAAATACCCAAATACTAAATAAAAATCTAAAAACAATATTTCTGAAAATGTTGTTGTGTTTATCTATTCTTAAGTAAGGGAAAAAAACAACAATTTGGAACACTTTTGAAACATCAATACCTATTATTACAAAACTTAAACATAAGATTATGTAACTAGAGTCTGGCTAATGAAAGCGTGACCTGCACTTTTCTTAAAAGTTTTTTTATGGCAACATTATGAAGCTGTCAAAGGCACGTCAAAGTCTGTCATAGCAATTGTCAGTATTTCGTAAAAGACGTATATTTTCTCATTTATAATTGCTTTAATATGGGTAAAACAATAAAAAGTAACGTGCGAAAGCTGCTACATACTATGATCAGCAAGTTTAAACAAAAACAAGAAGAAAAGAAAGCTGTTTTTCAAGAAAAACAACAATGTTTAGATGCAATCTCGGATTTTTTAGGTTAGTACGACTTTGTAATCTTGGTCTTTGTTGGCTGATTATTATATATAATTACGATATTATACTAGTTTTTAGAAGATATTGAAGGCCTCTGTGAAATTAAAAACACTGTGGAAAGATTCAGAGAATTGGAAAAGAAATCTTTAATAGAAACGCAGACTAAGTTCTTAGAAGAAATATCTTCACTAACTGGTATGTACCTGCATCGTTTTATTGCTTCGATAAGTGTGAAGACATACAGTGGATTTGTAGGTCCCTATTATTGTCGTTGTGGGTCGGTTTTTACATATATTTTGTAATATCATATCCATCAAAACAACCAACTATGTTTTGAGCAATTTTAGTAGGTAGGTAACACAGCCACATCTGGCACAGTATAATGGTCAAAGTCTATTATGATCGTAAATGTAAGAAAAAGTGTCGAGTGTAGGGTCTATTGTAATTCTTAGAAAAAAAAAATGTGTAGTCAAATCAAAGCTCGCTTTGTCTTATATCTCTCCATTTAGTTTGTTATTTATCAGTACACAAAACTCAAGTAGGGTAGAGGAACCATTAAATGAACGATTAAGCGTTCTTTGTAATTTTGAGTATTTTTTTCTCACCCTTTTCTAGCCGTTTGCACTTGCTGTTATTTTTTATGTTTTCGGTATATACTCAATATTCTATTAGTTTAAGAAAATAATGCCTAAAATCTACCAGTTATTCATGAAAAAATGTTTTCTATAAAACTTTTGCTTTTTGCCCTAAAGATGAACACTGTGCCCTAATTATGAACGTTTTGAACCCAATAGATGAACTACCATTTTAACGGTTATAACTATGGGGGTAAATGTTATTGGATTCTTTAATAAGCAATAAACTAAAGAAGACCTTATGAATAAGTAGTTTTTTATATATTATATATCATCATGTAAACACATTGACGCGAAAATTTTGCACTTCTAAATCAAGTTTATTTGGTGTTACTGGAGTACTTTAAAGAATTTATTTACCTCTTTATTTAAAAATCACGTATATCATTATAAAAATAATTATTTTTAGGCCTTCCCACTCTAATTGTGTGTTGGTTTCTTAGATATCAATAAACAACGATCGAATTTAGGAAAGTTATACGTCTGAATAACTTCATGTGGTTCAAGTTTTGGGGTATCAATTCAAAAGTTGAACAATGAACGGTTTCATACTAAAATAATTGTCGTTAACTGTTTTTTGCCAGGAACAGCTTGCGAAACAGCCGATTGTAAGCGCGTCCGTGACATTTGTGTCAATATTTTGAAGGTGTTAAGAAGAAAAAGGGGCACTTTATTACATATATATAAATATTTCACAAAAGAAAGGTGCAATTATTTTTTATCGCATTATTTATATCGATCGTTCATCTATTGGGGGTTGTTCATCTTTTGGTTCCTCTACCCTATTATTCTTAATTATATCTATGGACTTATGTATAGATGAATTTCTACTTTAAAAGCATTACCATTTGTTATGTCTAATATGATTAGTCCCTTCAATGTCGTAATAACAGATTTTGACTGTATAACATTGGGATAGTTTACCTGTACGGATTGGTACTTACCCATATTGGTATCTCTGCACCGGGAACCCGCCTTTTAATGTCTACTCTTATTCGTTTGTTACATTTCACAAAAATGTGTTATTTGATGTCATCAAACTATTTGGATAAATTTAATATTAAATATTCATTTTACACTTTGCTTTGCAGATGTTGGTGTCACAACACTAAAAAAAATTAAAAAGGAAGGATCTGTAAATGAAGGGATGTGGAACACTCCAGGAAAAAAACGCCCCCACAAAAGCTCAGTGTCGAATTTAGACAGTTTTGACATTGATGCAATAAGAAATAAAATTAACGAATTTTATGTTGCGAGAAAGGAGGTCCCAACATTGCGCACATTGCTAGAAGAATTACGTTCTAGCATTGGCTTTAGTGGATGCAGAGAAACTCTGCGTAAAATATTAATTGCCAATGGGTATGAGTTCAAGAAAAATAAAGAAGAACGCATGGTTCTTGTCGAGCGTTTTGATATTGCTGCTTGGAGACATAGGTATCTACGAGAAATTGCTGCTAAACGAGCGGAAGGAAAACCAATCATCTATTTAGATGAAACATATGTTCACAAAAATTACAAGCCTAAAATGTCATGGCAAGGACCATCATCGAGTGGTGCCCCGCAACCAAGCCCACTGGAACATATCTCTTCAGGGAAAAGATTTATTATAGTACATGCTGGCTCTGAATCAGGGTTTGTACCTAATGGACTATTAGTTTTTAGTACGAAATCAAGGTTGGCGGACTATCACCATGATATGAATGCCGCAAACTTTGAAAAATGGTTAAAAGAAAAATTAATACCTAATTTGAATGAACCCAGTGTCATCGTGATGGATAATGCTAGCTACCACACTGTACGACAGAATAAAGTACCTACGACACAAACGACAAAAGCTGAAATACAAAAGTGGCTTGATTCCAACGGTATAAATTACGAAAATTACCATACAAAACCCGAATTGTTATGTTTAGTTAACAAACATAAACCTGATCCCCTGTACGTTGCTGACGAACTGTTGAAACAATACGGCCATGAGGTAGTGAGACTGCCACCTTACCACTGCGATCTCAACCCGATAGAGCTGATATGGAGCTCAGTTAAGCGTATGGTGGCAAAAAAAAACATTAATCTGTCTGCAAAAGAAACAGAAAATCTAATTAAAACCTCATTTGGCCGAATAACTACAGAAGATTGGAAAAAAATGACAGACCATGTAATAAATGTGGAAAATAAATACAAACAAAGAGATCACATAACAGAAGAAGTCTTGGAAAAATTCATTATAAGTGTAGGTGATGATGACTCTACTGATACCGAAGAATCCTTAGAGGTTGAATTTTTAGACTCAGATTTTGAGTATGATGATTAAACAAAATTAAACACCAGCATCAGCCCGTGGACTACAAGAATTTAATTAAATAAATAACACATTTAAGTATATTCTAATAAACAAATCTATATACACACTCGTTTTTTACTTACATCCATGTCAGTCAAGGCTCCGACACATCAAAAGGAGCCCTTAAAGAATAAAGTTCCGTAAACAAAATTGAGAGTCTTAAATATACAAGAAAATTAAATTTACTCAAGTATCAATTTTTTTTCTCCTACTTTAGTCAGTAATACCAGATGAAGATTTTTTGAATTTGCCGCGTTTTCTCAGGTCACGCTTTCGTTAGCCAGACTCTAAGAGAATTGTTATTTACGCCATATAATATGTAAACATAAAGTACTTCAACGTACAATTATTTTTCATAGTCCTTTACATTTTTAGTATTGTATTTTTCACATCCCACAATTCTGCAATAGAAATAAAAACAAAATAGTAAATTGCTAATCTACTACTGCCAACTGCCAACTCTGGATAAAGCCTGCAACTTTTCACTTTACATTCTAAGCGAGAAATAATAACGGAAGTTTTCTTTTAAAGAATCCAATATAATTCTGAGTCAGTTTTTAGTTGGTACGTTTGAAATGAAATGAATTCCAACGGTAGAGAGTTCACCATAATGAAATTCTTCAAATATCCTTCTCCCCCATGAGGATTAAAATTCATATTATTGCGCATGCGGGTTTGCTTGGTACGCAAATGCCTCTTTCTAGTAGAAAAATAAATAAATAAGTATGAGTTTACATCACGTACAGAGGCGCACACATCAACCTGTACATGGGGGGCACCTTATGCTGCTGACTTTAGACCCATTTTGCAATAGTTCTGTAAAGGTTGATGTGCCGCTGTACATTGCTCAAAGTTAGGTTTTTTGTTGTTCTAACTATCCAACGTCACCGCTAAATACCTAATGCCTTATCACCAGTCACATCGTTTACGCCATCTTGATTTTTTCTTGCGAATTTATGCCAATTTTCCGAGAATTATTTGCTAATTTTCCGTCCGAATAGGGTCGCAAAATGATAAATACACAGACGAAAAGCTTATTAAATAAGCGTTTATTCAGCACAAATACTACTTGTTTTATTTTATAAACAATTGTGCTGGTGCGAAAATAAATAACTAAGCTCCGATACTAATAGGATATAGGAGAGGTAACTACACGTTTACTTAATCTCATTAGTATCGGAATCACATCACATATTATTATATTGTCTGTGAAGAAAAGGGCATTGTATCACTAGAGTTACATAAAGTAATCTGTGACTGTTTTAAAAAAATACGAGACAAAAGAGTATCAGTTTACAGTGATTTTAACAAAAAATATTTAGTTTGTGATTTGAATTAAGTACCTACGTCTATAAAAGTTAGTAGTAAGTTTATGGCTTAGTAAAAAAACGATTATAATTAAGTTTATTTTATTACTCGTATCTTGCTGTGTTTCCATAGGTGATAAAAAGTGTTGTTAATATTGAAAACTAACATAACTTAAAGTTTGAATATTTAATTTTCAATTTGCATGAATCACCTGTGCTGTTAAAGTGCAACTTAAAAGCACTTTATATGCTTGCAAAGAAACCCACTCCACAAGGTTAAAGCTCGCGCCGGGAGCACTGATTCCCAATCAAACCTGATTACGATCCGAGCGGTTAAAGCGTAAATCCAAAGCGGATAAATATTTGCGCGACAGGTATACTCGTATAGTACGTGCCGCCCGCAAAACCCACACTGTTCTCGACCCGATGGCTATTTGAATTTTCGATGTAGTTCACTTAATATGAGCTGCTATCCTGCAGGTTATACTGGTATTACGGGTGTGCCGAATTTTGAAGACCAGTATTAGAAATTCATTAACTGACGGAGTTTTTATGTGAATTCATGTGAGTCAAATAGTGATTTTGGACTTCTCTTCCAAATTTCATCTTGCCAAAGCTACAACTGAACATAAGCCGACTTAAGGCTCTTTGCTTTCAACAACTGTCCAAAAAATTACGAACGAAGCGAAAGTGAAAAGTCACTAGACACTTTATCGTCATTGGCCTGTTCTTTAGCATTAGAATTTATAGATAAAGAAATATGAACTATTCAAATCGATCGAATCGAATATGCACAAAAAGTAATCGTTACAAAATACTTATTGCAAGATCATTTCACCATTTTTTCCGTTCATCCCAACTTTTTGATGGGTAAAAAATGGCTTCGAATTTGGACGATACCATTGTAACATTTGTCACGCCAGCCACAGGAGCCCGCCGAGACGGCTGAATGGGAAAAAGTCGCTCTGTGACGGAACGGAGTAATGTGACACGGAAATGTTTTGTATAATTTCGATTTTGTGGCAATCGTTCGGTACTCGCTATTCTACTTAGAAAGTCTAAGAGACAATGGGTAGGGCCTAATTGTTACACAAGACCCGTAGACGAACGCAAAACAAAACGCTTTCCTTTTAACGTGAGCACTACTTAGCAAAATCGTTAGTAAGAATCCATAAACTGGTCTCGGTATCGCAACAAGAAATATTTTTATTTCATTAGTTAGGCGACTCACTTCGTTATAATGTTTGTTGACACATTTGACACGCGCGATGCTTCTTCATTATTTATTTAAGGCTTACTCTAAAATTGATGAATATCTTATACGATTTTTCAAATAATGTTTAACTCTTTACTAGAACAAAACAGCTTTTTTTTATTTACGAGCTTAATACAGGGCCCATACCTAATTGATACCACGACCTAAGAACTTTATATCTTATTTTACATTATAGTTTGAAATAAAGAATTGAATTGAATTTAAATAAAAATGACAACTATTATTCATTTGCTTTAATCATAAATTTCTTCCGTGAAATACATTTTATTTTAGTCCCTGTTGATATCTGTAATTGCCGGAGAATCACAATTTTATTGTTTCCGTGCGTAATTAGGAAAATATTCCACGCAGGCTATTTTGCTAGACGAGGTGCAGGCCCTGATGGCGATGGTACCGAATGTAGGCAATTATATAAACGACAATCACTGCCGGTACAGAGACGTCGAGAAGCGAAAGTCTCGTAAGTAATATAATTATACTGATATGCCGCGTTAGCGACGTCCCAGAGCGGCGTTAGGCCAGCGATTGAACCGCCGCTTTGACGCCAAAAACGCTTCGGCAACTTTTTGCCTACGTTTAAAAGTCGCTAACATTTACAACAAACTATGAAACGTGCAGATTAAAAGGTCTAGTAGTAGCGACACAAAAAGGAAAGTCGACTGTTAGCATTACGGTAAACATACTACTAAGGTGCCACACACACCAAAAAACAGTAAATTTTCACAACCCAGCAAAATTTCACAACCATTTTCATGACTTGTGCCTTCTAGAATAGCAACTGCAATGAAAAGCAAAACGTACGAGAAGAATATCATCTAAGCAAGAAACCTCAACAATTTAATTCAAGTTCACATTTACTTTAGCTTCGGATAAATCGAACGGAAAGTCGCGGGTAATATTCGCGTTTTTTTTTCAAGTACCTAATGTGAATCCATTTGCCGAAACAATATTCCTAAATGTTATCATTATGGCCTTACTAACTGAATGCTGTTAATTGGATAGGGCGCGTTTGGAACGCCGATCTGTTCGGGCTTTCCTCTCGAGGCAGTCTGGCAATAAGAATTTATGTAATTTGTGCAAATATGAAAACGCCGGAGTTTGCCCTTATTAGTTGCGCGTCACAGTTGCGTAGAGGCAGCCGTGACACCCTAAGCACATAGAAGCATAATTACATTGTATTCCAATGCCATACGTTTGCTCGTGAAAGGGATTTGCTCGTCCAATTATATGAAAACGTTCTATGATGTTAATTTCGGACACACATATAATTGACTTTGTTAAAGCTTGTTATAAGGGAATATAAACCTTAAAATTATAGAATTCAGATATAAATCTTAAATAAAATATGAGGGAACGGGTCAATTTAGTATTTCATTCTACACATAATACAACATTCTACTCTGAAACAGCATGTAAAAGCAAAGGGCGTTGTGATCTTAACTACAGTAACTATCTGCTGGCTGCGATGTAATCATTAGCGTATTTCTTTTATAATTATTTTATCTCCAATTTAGTTCAGTAAATATTCATAACCATTAACGAACACCCATTTAAATTCTCACCAGATATTTCCCAAAAAATACGAAAGGGTCACATTAACAAAACAACTAACTCTTTCAAGCGAATTCCTTTAATTGAGAATTTGTAATGTTGACACAAATTTTTAACAAGATTAAAAAGCGCTGAATTGAAAGTTAAGCGGATGAGGAAAATTTACGTTTGTTTTCAGCCTAAAAATGATTAAGGTGTCGTATTTTTCGTTATTCCTAACTCAGATATTCAAAGAAAAGAAAATTTAGTACCAGTGGGATTCCCAGCGTCTGATTTGGAGCTAAATTAGACCTTATTAGTTATTTTTGCTGTAAGCTGTTTGGTTGATGTAAAATAATCATCAAGCAACAGAATCCTGCCTAAATTTCTTTTCTGAGAATTCTTCAATAAAAGGTGAGCAGCCTTTGAGAAAAAACATGTTTATTGTTATATTACAAAGGAGAAAGCCGGGTGCGAGTTAGGCGGGCGTTTATAAAACAAATTTTGTTCCCGGCGGCCCTGGGGCGTATTTCTGTCTATCCCTGTTTAATCTTCCAGACAATCGCTACTGATCAGATCCGCACATCTGCTGTTTCCCTCTTTACTCAGGCGATGTTAAACACTCAGTTTAAAGAGACCTAATTTTCTTTTGTGTCTTGTATAGTAGGTGTTCGAATACTTCGCTCACAAGGCGATCGGTTTAAGAACTCTATTCTAGGGATTTGTCGTGCTCTTTTATGTCGACACAAAACGTTTTCTTGGAGACTGCTTTGTAGGAATAAAGGTGAGAGAACCTGTTTTCAATATGGTAAAGGCTTTGATTTTGTACAAATGTTCTTCGCATTATATTTGTCGACGTTTGAATGTTTCTCACTTGTACTTAAGTTTGCGCTTGTGTTACATCGTTATCCAGTAGTTTGTCGCACAGTGTTCGTTGGCAGATCATTCTTCTCATGTCAGTGTCTGGCTTGATGCCAATTGCATTCCTTAATGTCATCGACCCACCTGGCGCCGGGCCATATGGCTCCTCAGTAACCATTCAATTTGGCGTCTATGACCACATTGACTTTATAACGGTTTCAAAAGTTACGGTTATTCCTAGAATACTTTGGATACATTACTTGAACTTGAAGATGAGTTATTAATATTTTAATGAAAATTGATATCTCAGTGGCTAAGCAAAAGTAAGAGAGCTTTCAAGTTGGGAAGAGTGTTTTTGACTACTCATAAATTTTATTGATTTAAATGATTAAGATGAAATCTTTACCCAGATGAGACAGATTACAGGCTAGTTGCCTACATTACTTAATCAGTTATTTTTATACATATTTTTATTATTTCGATTTATTTCAACTTATCACAATCTGCGTCTAAATCTCCAGTGAAGAATAACATCGCTAAATAGGTATCCAAGCAACGCCGTTGGACTTGCCCTTAGCCACATTGGGTTCAAAAATCAGACGGTGAAAAGTGGGCTTCTGAATGCTCCGATTACGATTGCAACAATCAGTGTGCTTCTGACTTCTCTGTTTGCATAGATAGCAGTAAAAAAAAAATCAGTTCCATGATTTTCACCATAAGACCTGATGGAAAACCGGCCTCAGATATTTTAAAGTATCTGACGAGAATCTCTTGTTAGAGATAAGCTCATCTGTACTTTTAATTTTATAAATATTGTCTATTGTAACTGTCTTTTTGTGTACAAACTAGTAAGTAAATAGATCCTAAGTAAGCAAAGAAATTCAACAAAGGTTGCTAGGTAGAGCGTCGTAGCCTAAGGCTAAGTCCGTGTAGTCTCGCGTTTGTTTTCTTGCTCTAACACCTGAGGTTCTGTAGCTATGGTATTTTATAACCTATCCTTCAAATACAAACAGATCACGTTTCTCTAAAAATGTTCGCGAGCGAATATCTCAAAGATCCGAATTCTTTTTGCAGCGCGTCAGCGAGTGGCACTGCGCGGAGTCCTAATAACTGTCATCCAGATTTAATATCAGATCTTCCATTTTGTACGGGTTCTACCGGGAGGCAATTTCCTTCCTAAAATTGTATTTGGACGAATACGCGTAAAACTAAATACATATGCGACCCAGAAGACAAATTTTATTTATATTTTCTCTCCGCCATAGATCCAGCGGTGTACTCCTGTTTTACGACAAGCCTTTATTGATGGCTTTATGCCGCCAGTTTTTTCGCCGGATCACATAAAAAATCGTGTCGTATAAAACGACGATGGTGAATCAACTTGAAGTAAATGAGTATGCGCCCTTTTATGATTTAATGTTATTTATTGAAATATCTTGGGTAATATCCGAACAAAAATAACTTTTGAAATAAATTATATTTTTATAAATGCGTGTCCTAGTTTTTAGGCCTACCTATTTACTAAACTTAACAGACTTTCTTTTTGCGCCTTACCAAAACCAGCAAAGAAATGACTAACACAAACGCTTAAAAAAACTTGTAGCATCTAAATTGAACCAAGAACTCGTTACATGGCCGTAAAATATGGTAATCAACCAGATATTTTGGAGGTTATATATAAGTATTAAAAATCATAGTTTTCAAAATCAATTTTTGGCCCTTTTTCTATAAGGTCAGTGAGCACTATCTGAGCGGTTAAGTCTATCGGTCAGTTGTACCATAACTATTTTAGTGGTTGGTGAATGGTGAGTGTTCACCGTTCCCAGCGGGGTGCATCGTCGGCCGCACTTATTTGAATAAGAATAGCCGAGTGTGCCCTCGGGGACGCTTCCCTGATGTTCCACCGCCTTGCAATTGTCGGGTCCGTGTCGGGTGAGTCGTGTGCGCAAATGTTGTAAAGAGCTCCCCTTTACTTTACAGGTACAGTCTGCATCAAAATTGCATTATGTAGATACGGAGTGGTTTCAAAAAATGGTTTAACAAAGCAATCCAATTTCCTCAATGACAGAGTCGTCACCAAATTCCAAAACAAGTTAAACACTTTTTCAACTCTATATTTTAAGGCTCTTGAATACTTCGTTCATATTCGATTCACACATTATTTTGATGCTGGCTTCGATTACTGTAGTACAAAGTTACAAGAAACTAGAATGTGTAGACATCGATCACAACTTGTGTAGTAAACCGCCTACGCCAATTCTAAAGAGATGTTCTTCAAAATCAACTTACTTACTTGACAGTCTTCTAACTTCATAAAACAAATCACTATACTGTGTTGAGCTATCCGTCAATGAAGATATTTATTGAAGTCTAGACTTCTTTACTTAGGACAAAATAGGTACATTTTGTTTGTTCATTCAAGACAAATAACTCTGCTGTGAAGTAACTGGCTCCGGTAACCGCAACTAAAGTTGCTGAAGCGCAAAAAACTTAACCCTGATAGGTTATTATTTAGTTGCTAAAAGTTTATTCAGGCACACATGTATAGTATACAAATATAATTTTGATTATGTTAAGTGCCTTGTCTGTTTACTAACTCTTGTCTCGTAACTTAACTTAATATTGTTGTTCTGCCTCAAAAAGAGCGAGCAATGAATTACATCTGCCACGACAATCGCGTCGCATGATAAACATACATACGAACTTTCGCATGCTGGCATCCACGTTAATGGAGTTACTTGTTTTACGAGTGACTGGCGACTTGCTAACAGGTACTTACGGGCCTTAACGTTAATGCTAAGAACTAAAGCCGCCATTTTCCTAAAAGCTTAAAAAGATGTACTCAAGTATAATATTGTAGGTTATTTATAGATCCCAATTTTATCTTCAGAATGGTTTACATTATCAGCATCTGGTTCATTATCTTTACTATTTATACCAATTTAAGAAATAAAATAAAACTTCTTCTGTAATAACGCCGCATATTAGCTAAATAAAACTTTATGCTCGAAAACGTCTTCCCATTTTCTCATTTCCGCACAAGCTCTCTTCTAAATGAAATTCTAAGGAAAGGAGTAATAATGTACGCAATTTTGTTTGAATAAAACCAAATGGATCTATTAGAGCTTTCATTACGGCTTACATTGCGTTATCCCTGAAGGGAGCATGTTTCAGCTCAATCGTTCCCATTGACCGTAGGAAATCACGCCATACACGCGAATGCTTGCTCGAACAAACAGACACGGCGTTACGACGAAAATTTACATTAGGCCGGTTTAATGTCGCGAAGCAATCTCATTCTAGGCAGGAAACAGGGTTCCACCCGACCGGCGTAGGTTGATCCCCGAAAATGTGCAGTTCCTTAAACAAAGGGCAAGGACGCGGAGGTCGAAAGGAGGTGGCTACGTTAGATTTGTTACGATGCGTCGGCTGATATCGCAACAAAGACAAATGTGCCGCATATCTTGAGAGCGGCGTCTCATATCTAACCTTGACATTTTTATTTTCTTGAGAAGCCAAGTAGAGCAGGTGTAAGATATCTTTAATCTGGATAATCGTTTTGCTGGAGCTTTTGTGCAACGTTGTGTTGTTAAATTTTATACAACTTTAGTTGAATATAAATGCTAATAACATAGACAAAATGCAAACAAAAGTTAAAATTTACGTCCTGCTAAACAAATTGATTTGAAGCAAAAATAGATGTTTCAAGAAGGTACATGGTAGGAGGTACGTGATGAAAATAGAAAACTAAAGTAGAAACAATAATAAAACTCATTAGTTTGGACGACCTTCTAGTGAGCTGTAATATATAGGTACTTTAATCTTAGAAAGCTTCAAATCGATAAAATAAAAAAGAGAGAACCACAAATACTTTTAAAGCGGAAATGAAATTGTCAAGTAGCAATAAGTTTAAATGGTAATAGCTTACTAAGATTAGGACCTAGAAGCAGTTTAAAAATAAAACAGGGGGGCTAAAATGGCGACATTAGACGTTTCATATCTGAAACATAATATGAAACACTTTTTGAAATCCTAAAATGGCAACTTATTAGGTGAATCATATTATGAACATAATATGATTCATATTTGTTTTTCATACAATTTGACAGTTTTGTATGGGAATTCGTAAAATGGTGCACTTTTAAACGTCAAATTGGAGGAATGTTAGATGTTTAGGGTCAGTTCGCCTGTTCGCGTCCACCACCCCGTTCGCGTCCATTTTACGGAAAATCCTCGAAATTAAGTAAACTAATACAACAATTAAAAATACGTCACTAATGCTAATACTTCAAAGTTAAGTTCAAAGACACACGCACATAAGGACAAATAGTGTGCAGCGGCGCATTCGGATGTTTTTTATTGATTTATGTGAATTTTAAGATACATTTTTAACGAATAAAATGAGGTAGACGCGAATTAAATACATCTTATTTAGAACTTAGCGTTTGCGTCCGCTATGGCTGCAAACTTCACCTACAGCAGATAATCATAAACCAAATTGCGTCCACTACTTTCTTGAATGCAATAAAATTAACTTGCTTGTAAAAATAATTTCCAATGTATTGTTCATAATGATGATACATTTTTAACTAAGACTACGGCTAATAATTATATTTTTAAATGAAATAAGTAATTCCTTTCATTATTTTTATTAGTCAAGACATTAATTAGGTCTTCGGTGACAAGAAATAATGATGAAGAGAGAACATAAACTGAAGACCATTTAAAGAAAGCGTAAAATGAAATGCGGAATGAAGAGACCTGATTACTGTTTATTCATTCATAGACAGACCACTGGAGAACAGACACAGGTGGACTTATATGCTACACAGGCGGATTCAGGAAATAATCAATCAAACTCTTGGTTGCTGGCGTGCACAGACGCACTATGTGATGATGGCTCGGCGATAAAGAGATCAGTACGCTAGGGCAGGCTGGCCAGCGTTCTTGAAACCAAAATTTGCCCTGCCAAGAGTTAATGCTGGCAGTAAAGCAGCTCATAAATTATTCCCGCGAAATGGTCTACAGTGGACGCTAATTGTCATTTTTGGAAAAACACCTAATTCTGTAATTTATCTATTAAAAAAATGCAATGTTTCGAAAAAAACTTTAAGTTGATCCTAAAATAACCTAGAATATATTTTTTTTTATATAAATCAGTGCTGGAGCATTTGGTTCACTGTCAAGTTGGCAACTGCACTAAATGGACGCGAACAGACGAAATTACCCTACTAGGTGACAGCGCTGAGCTGTCAAATTCACATAGCAGTAAACATTATTTAATCGTTTTTAGGATAAAATTTATTCTCATAAATACTGTGAATTATTATAATGACACCAAGAATACATAATAGTGACAATAAATTGAACGAATTTCCAAGACCGTGGTGGAAACGACACTAAAGGTTTATCACATTTTGAATGAAATTCCTGAGAACAACTAAGTACTCACATCACATTTACGTTAACTAGCTGTTTTCTGGTGAATATTCCAATATTATAGAGTAAATAAAAAACGTTTTTGTTATTATAATGTGTATTATTTAAAAAATGTGCGGCATTAAAACCTAAAAATCTGCTCCCAAATAAAGTCGTTTTGTACGCCATTGCCGAGGCAGAAGTTTGGCAAATCACTCGGGCTTTGTTGTTACAGAGTCATGTCTCCTTGCAAATATCTTCAATCTCAAGAACATGCCTAGCTAGCACCAATTTCTTGTCTTCATTCATCGTTTCCGGTCGGAAAATGATTTTTATCACAAGTTTTCACGAACATTATTTACAATCTCGATTGACAGCTGTGACATTATTGTTCTTAGGCCACCTGTCACGGTCCTCATTGCCAGACATAAAAATTGTAAATTAAAAACATTCTACAATTATTAGTGATAAGAAATCACACAAATTCAATAATAAGCTACTTTTTAAGCCTTAAATTATTAGTTGTAATGATGAAAATATTTGTTTGATGAAAACCGTTAAGTTTACAATTATTAGGCGCGACACAATTTTTTTTGGTGTAGCAATGTCGTCATCAAACTATGTCTAAGAGTCCAAGCCATGAAATAAATTTAAAAAAGAAAAATATGTCTAAGATATGAAACGTCAGGTAGTTGTTTCACTTTTCATGTCGCCGTTTTACCGTTTTTAGCAATTCACCAGATGAAACGTCACTTTGATGATTCATATATGAAACACCTAAAATGTTGCCGTTTTAGCCCCCCAGAACTGTAGAACGCAACATTACTTCTAATTAAGATAGCCATATTTATAAATACAGTATCGTCCAGCCAATATCCGGTACACACGAAAGTTTCTAGCTTCTCCTCAAAAAAGCTCGTTAGCACTGTTGTGATTGGACAATCGATTTGTGAAAATAAACATTACGTGATGGATGGTGATTCAGACCGTCTTTCCTATTTCAAATAAATCGTTCCGTCATACGTTATTAACTACTTTACTTTGCGGTTTTATTCATTCCTGCTTCTAAACGATTCTGAGAAATAACATTTACGCCAGTAAAGTTGTATGTTCTAATAAGCTCAATCACTTTTTTAAATTGCCCTCTACTTAAATCATAGCAAGACTACGTTATTTTGTTAGTGTTAGGAATTTTAATTGCTAAATTATTTGGACCCAGGTTTTGTTACAAACAATATGTTGTATAATCCTAGAATGATTTTTATCTATCGAAGAGGCACAAAGTGGGAACTAATTTGTAAGAAAATAATCATGAAGCGAATAAAAATGGCCACATAAGGAGACCACACAATTTGACAGTTGGAAACAATTTTAACAATGTACAAATAATATTTTTTCATAAATAGTAACTGTTAATCCCTCCACAATTCATAAATTCCTTTTCGTTTTATTTTGTGAGTCGTCATTGCCATGGCTATACAACTCGAGATATCTTAAAACTTCTGTCACTTCAGCTTACTAATATTCAGAGTCAAGCAAGTTCCTTTTAGTTATCCTACTAATATTATAAATGTGAAAGTTTGTATATGAGGATGTGCCGTGTTTCTCTTTCACGTAAAAACTACTGAATGGTTTCTAATGATACTTCACCATAATCTAGCTTAAACATCTGAATAGCACATTAGCTAAAATTTATAAAAAAAATCACTTTTCTTCTTCCTTAAGTCCACGCGGACGGAGTCGCGGGCAGCCGCTAGTTTATAAATAATTCCATATAAAAGGACCCGTTTTCCTCAAGTTTTGGGCCCGTAAACAATTTACCACTTGTCCAACTTCGTCAATTCCAAAGCGTGTAATTTCGCGCCGTCAGAAGAGCCTAATCCACCCCGCGTCCCATTAACTGACAACGAAGTAAAAACTGGAAAATTTACGACGATCACGTACGCTGTTATCGTAATTTTTAATTAAAACGTATTTTGATTTTCTGGTTCGTCTCCATATTTTTTACGCGCGAAGCACGTTCGAGCCTTTTTGGGTTCCGTTAACGCCCAGAGGAGTTTTCTCTTGTTTTATTCCCTGTTATTCGTACATTGATTTTGTTCTACGAATGTTAGAAGCTTTTCTGTTTCATCAAATGTTTTTCTTGACAATTGGACATGTTAGAGCAGCTAAGCAGCTGAATCTGCATCATCAAGCGCTCATAAACAGAAATGTGATTTATGCTACATTTTTATTTTATTTGCTTATCTATATTTTTACAAATTATAATACATCACAAACACGATGTGTGTCTTGGCCAATTTTCTAAATGAATTATGATTATTATTAAGTTAAAATAAGAAGGGACATTCGGCGAAAGGGACATTCTGAGAAAAGGACATTCTGCGTCTGTGCCACTTCAAATTCGTTATTTTATTGCTTACTATAATTTTAAACGACACATGCCATATCATTATCATATTTTAAAAAATATGTAATATACTTCGTATACTAGTTTACAAACAACCTTTCAACCTTAATCGCTTATTCAAATAAGCAAACTCTTAAAAGCTCACCGTTACAAAGAGCGAATAACAATGAATTTAAAAGTGATTTACCGACATGGCACGTCATAATGAATGTCTTGTTACATAAAACGGTATCTAATTTACATGGCTACTAATTAATTCACGAAATTAATATATAAAACACGATAGCCACCAATTTATATAAGGCTCAGACAGGCGTATATGTTACATAATTAACAAACATCATTCATCTGGTTTCTTAGTGGACTGAATTGGTCTATAAATAACTTTCACTGATAAAGAAGACTTAATGATGTAATTATTAATATTCAACACGACTATTTTCATACAGAATTTCATTAATCAGCATTTGAAACGAGGGAAAATAGAGAAGAGCTTTTATGTTTCCAATAAATATAAATCATTCTTAATGTCCACTTGGTGGATTGTCATTGATTTTATAAAACTAATCTATTTTTTCATTTAACTAACTGACAGTTTTTATATTAACCGAAATACATATCAATGTTGTTAATTCTAATTTAAAAGCTGCAAAATCTTGACTAATTTGTGCTCATAAAACAGTAAGCTACAACTGATTTAGTATCGTATTTTTTTCCAAATATATCAATACAAAAATGCTTTAGGGATAAATAAACAAATTCTTTAAATAGTCACTACACCAGAATAAATTAAATTACAGGCTTTTAGAAACGGTTGAATGTTCAAGTAATTCAGGGCCCAATAAAATTTGAGAAATGCCACCAAAGTAAAACTTTTAAAAGAAGAACAAAGGAAAGTAGGATATCTTACGTTTCAACGAATTTAAGGTCCGTGTAAGGAATGCGAGAACTGCCCATATTTTATTCGATTAACACGTTAGAGAAATCGAGTTGGAATGCTGTTATCGATTCGAGCCTCGGTTGACCGTTTGACCTTGACATTCATGTTGCAGGTGCGTGGAGTTCCTGTTCGGTGTATAATAATATTTTTGATATTTTCACCGACCACGAAAACGACCATTCCATTATCATTTTCAAATAGTTTTCTCTATTTAATTCCCCTAGTCCATGAAGGAAAAAATTGAATTATGTCCTGCTAAATTACCGCATAAACTTTATACAAGACTTATCTACATTTTTTATACAGCTTAGTGGTTCCAATATTACATTACAGAAATTATTTTAACTATGGTATTTTAATGATAACTATAAAAATGGTGAGTATTTCAACAGAAAAATAATTTTAATTGGGCATCATATTTTAGCAATTTCCCGAATAGACATTAATTAGTTTATGAGGATGAAGTGAAGCGGAATAATTGGAAGACAATACTTTATACACGCGTGGGTGGCTACATAATATACTCTCGGGTAAAAACAGGTTGTTACTGAGGTCAAATAAACATGTTGATAAGAAAACAATCAGGCAACACAATGCTAATTAATAATTGAAACCATTATTAGTGACACCCCCTCTGTTTATTATGATCTTTAGTATTATTTTTTGTAACTAATGGTTAACTGCTGAGGAATACCTTATCAATATCAGTCAGACATCTTGTAATGTGTGTACTGAAGACATGCCAACATCGTTATAGAGCTTTACTAGCTTCTGGCCGCCGGCCTACGGCCGACTCGCGGCCATAAGCTAGGTCTGCGACGCTGGCCGCTCCGGGGCTTCGCCCCTCCCGCGGCTGCGAGGCCCCCAGGGGCCTCGCCGCAGCTCGGCCTTCGGCCTCGCAGTTGTTTGAGGGGGGGTTGAACGTTTCGCGGTGGTTGCTCTCAGTCTTTTCTGGGTGGTTGGTGTTTTGGCAAAATAATCCTAGTGCGGGCTTGGCCGCTCCGGGCTTCGCCCTCCCGCGGCCGCGAGGCCCTAGGGGGCCTCGCCGCAGCTCGGCCTTCGGCCTCGCAGTTGCTTGTAATTCGGTTCTATGTTCCGGGACAAAGCTCTCGTCCTTTTCTGGGTGGTTGTTGTTTTAGCAAAAGGATCCTAGTGCGGACGCTCAGCCTACGGCTTCGCGAAGTTACTTGAAAGTCGATGGTGGACGCTCCGGGCTTCGCCCTACGCGGAGTTCGGCCTCTGGCCTCACAGTCGAAGCTCGGCCTGCGGCCTCGCTGGGGGTTAAAGGCAAACGCTCCGGGCTGCGCCCTACGCGTAGTTCGGCCTTCGGCCTCACACTCGGAGCTCGGCCTCCGGCCTCGCCTTTTAGTAACTGAGGCAATTAACTTTGGGCTTCACCGTGTGCGGGCGCTCAGCCTACGGCTTCGCGAAGTTAGTTGGGCCGTCATGGGGGACGCTCCGGGCTTCGCCCTACGCGGAGTTCGGCCTTCGGCCTCACATTCGAAGCTCGGCCTGCGGCCTCGCAATTGTTTTAATAATTGCTGGCGAACTCACAAGATTTTTTCATACAAAGTTAAATTTTCAGTGACTCCCAGTACATTTAGTATGGGATGTCTTAGTATGGCAGGTCAAAAGTTGATTGCCCTTAATTCGTACTTCAAGGGGGTTAACTACCCTTAAATGGGTCAAATCGTTATGAGTGGATAGTTTTGAACAGGATGACATACTTTTTTTTAAAAAACAAAGCAATTTTGTTTTTTGGGTAAATCTCAGAAATTACCCTGAAAATGGGGAAAGTTTTTTCACGATACTGTAGGCCACACTAAACCTGACAATAAACCCAAGTAACATTTTCCTGTGAAATGACGCCAACTACCTGAAAAAACAATTTTAGTAAATTTTCAAAATGACATATTTTCAAATGGCCGCCAGTGTACCTGCCATATTTAATTCTTGACATTTAGGACTTTTCGCGCAATCTCAGTTATATTGCACGAAAAATGGTATCATTAGTTTTTTTCTATCTCGCACACAAGTCCCTCAAGAGACCTTCAAAGTGACCCCTTCCAAAAAAAAGTTTTAATTCTCATTTCCAGTGTTGCCAGTTTATTTAGATAAAAATGGTCAAATGTCATTTGAATGGTTGCATTCAACAACCTAAGGCCACTTTTATTGCTGAAATGCCTTTATTTCTATTTTCGACTTTTTCGGGTCATTACTCGAAAACTACTAAAGCTACCAAAAATATTATGTAACCTGGCAACCCGCAAGCCCAAGTTACATGATTGGCTAGTACATTGGATCTCACTTTAAAATTGGCAACACCCAAAATAACTCGAAAAACAGTTTAAAAATCGCAAACTTTTCACAAAATGGCCGCCAGCTTGACCGCCATCTTGAAATTCAGAAATCCCGTATTTTTCCCATAATCTCGACTATATATGGCAACACTTGGCGTTTTCACTTTTTTTCTACCATATGCGGAAGTATCCGTCACTAACTTTAAAGACACCCATGTCGAAAATTTTATTTTCTACCATATTTCCCAGTGTTGCCAGGCGATTTTTGCAAAAATACTAAAAGGTCATTAGGGACCTGGGTTGCCATAAAACTGCATTCAAGTTTTTTTGACAGCTGTCATATTTCTCATTTTGACTTTCCCGAGCTCTATCCCAAAAACTACCATGAATTTGGTAGAAATTCACATTCATGGCAACACTCGAATAAATTACCTACAATCGGTCCCTACTCAGAAAAACGCTCAAGTGTTGCCATCTACCGGAAAAATCACTTCAAAAATGGTTGTTTTCGCTGATCGGAACAAAATGGCCGCCAGCGCCGCCGCCATCTTGGATTTTTATAATCTATGGATGAGGATGTCAAGTGGACTATACGAGCAACACTATAAAACAAAAATTTTGAAAATCGAACAAGAACTCTATTCACTATGGCATCGTAAAAACCACTCTAAAACCCGTTTTTCAATCCAAGATGGCGGCCTGGGGACGTTCTTTTTTTAAAAAAATATTTTTTCATAACAACAAATTTTGACATGGCAACACCCAGTTGAAAAAGAAAAAAATCAGCGCTTAAAACAAAAAAGTTGATGTTTGAAAAAAAGACGCCATCTTGTTTTTTGAAAAAAAAAAACTGAAAAACCTGCGTTGATAAAAATAACAAAAATTCCCAAAAAGTGAAATTAACCCTAAAACACCTCAAAATAACTGAAAAACACCCCTGATCAGTGAGTGAGTCAGTGAGTGGTAATCGAGCTTTATATATTATAGACTAGCTTCTGGCCGCCGGCCTACGGCCGACTCGCGGCCATAAGCTAGGTCTGCGACGCTGGCCGCTCCGGGGCTTCGCCCCTCCCGCGGCTGTGAGGCCCCCGCGGGCCTCGCCGCAGCTCGGCCTTCGGCCTCGCATTTGTGTGACGATGGGGTTGCAGTTCCGCGAATGGCGCTCTCGTTCTTTTCTGGGAGGAAGGTGTTTTAGCAAAAGAATCCTAGTGCGGGGTTGGCCGCTCCGGGCTTCGCCCTCCCGCGGCCGCGAGCCCCTAGGGGGCCTCGCCGCAGCTCGGCCTTGGCCTCGCAGTTGCTTGTAATAAGGTTAACTGTTCCGGGACGAAGCTCTCGTCCTTTTCTGGGTGGTCGGTGTTTTAGCAAAAGGATCCTAGTGCGGACGCTCAGCCTACGGCTTCGCGAAGTTACTTGAAAGTCGATTATGGACGCTCCGGGCTTCGCCCTACGCGGAGTTCGGCCTCTGGCCTCACAGTCGAAGCTCGGCCTGCGGCCTCGCTGGGGGTTAAAAGCAAACGCTCCGGGCTGCGCCCTACGCGTAGTTCGGCCTTCGGCCTCACACTTGGAGCTCGGCCTCCGGCCTCGCCTTTTAGTAACTGAGGCAATTAACTTTGGGCTTCACCGTGTGCGGGCGCTCAGCCTACGGCTTCGCGAAGTTAGTTGGGCCGTCATGGTGGACGCTCCGGGCTTCGCCCTACGCGGAGTTCGGCCTTCGGCCTCACATTCGAAGCTCGGCCTGCGGCCTCGCAAATTTTTCGATGATTGCTGAGAAATTCACAATATTTTTTCATACAAAGTAGCATTTTCAGTGACTCCCAGTACATTTAGTATGGGATGTCTTAGTATGACAGGTCAAAAGCTTATTGCCCTTAATTCGTACTTCAAGGGGGTTTACTACCCTTAAATAGGTCAAATCGTTAAGAGTGGATAGTTTTGAACAGGATAACACACTTTTTTTTTAAAAACAAAGCAATTTTGTTTTTCGGGTAAATCTCAGAAATTACCCTGAAAATAGGGTAATTTTTTTCACCATACTGTAGGCCTTACTAAACCTAACAAAAAACTAAAATAACATTTTCCTGTAAAATGACGCCAACTACCTGAAAAAACAACTTCAGTAAATTTTTAAATTGGCGTATTTTGAAATGGCCGCCAGTGTACCTGCCATGTTGAATTCTTGACATCTTACACTTTTGGTGCAATCTCAGTTATATTGCACAAAAAATAGTATCATTAGTTTTTTTCTACCTAGCTCACAACTCCCTCAAGAGACCTTCAAAGTGACCCCTTCCAAAAAAATATTTTAATTCTCATTTCCAGTGTTGCCAGTTGATTTTGATAAAAATAGTCAAATGTCATTTTAATGGGCGCACTTAACCACCTTAGGGCATTTTTATTGCTGAAATGTCTTTATTTCTATTTTCGACTTTTTCGGGCCATTTCTCAAAAACTACTAAAGCTACCAAAAATATTTTGTAACCTGGCAACCTGCAAGCAAGAGCTACACGATTGGCCATTACATTACATCCCTCTCAAAAATTGGCAACACCCAAAAAAGCTCAAAAAACAGTTTGAAAATCGCAAACTTTTCACAAAATGGCCGCCAGCTCGTCCGCCATCTTGAAATTCAGAAATCCCGTATTTTTCCCATAATTTTGACTATATATGGCAACACTTGGCGTTTTCACTTTTTTTCTCCCATATGCGGAAGTGTCCGTCACTAACTTTAAAGACACCCATGTCGAAAATTTTATTTTCTACCAAAGCTCCCAGTGTTGCCAGTCGATTTTTGCAAAAATACTAAAAGGTCATTAGGGATCTGGGTTGCCATCAAATTGCATTCAAGTTTTTTGGACAGCTGTCATATTTCTCATTTCGACTTTCCCGAGCCCTATCCCAAAAACTACCATGAATTTGGTAGAAATTCACATTCATGGCAATACTCGAATAAATTAGCCACAAGCGGTGCATACTATGCAAAACGCTCAGGTGTTGCCATCTACCGGAAAAATCACTTTGAAAATGATTGATTTCGCTGATCTTTACAAAATGGCCGCCAGCGCCGCCGCCATCTTGGATTTTCATAATCTGTGGATGAGGATGTCAAGTGGACTATACAAGCAACACTGCTAAGCAAATTTTTTGAAAATCGAACAAAAACTCTATTCACTATGGCATCGCAAAAACCACTCTAAAACTCGTTTTTCAATCCAAGATGGCGGCCTGGGGAAGTTCTTTTTTTAAAAAAATATTTTTTCAAAATACCCAATTTAGACATGGCAACACCCAGTTAAAAAAGAAAAAATTCAGCACTTGAAACAAAAAAGTTGATGTTTCAAAAAAAGCCGCCATCTTGTTTTTTGAAAAAAAAAAACTGAAAAACCTGCGTTGATAAAAATAACAAAAATTCCCAAAAGTTGAAATTAACCCTAAAACACCTCAAAACAACTGAAAAACACCCCTGATCAGTGAGTGAGTCAGTGAGTGGTAATCGAGCTTTATATATAATAGATTTTGCTACGTTCAGGCCAATGTAGTGATCCTGCCTTTTATATTGAAGGTTATAAGTTCGATTCTCATCTTGCACAAACATCAAGAAACATGTCTGATTTTAATCTCTTCAAAAATGTGCTTAATTTAGAGGCGACGGCCATGTGCCAATAAAACTTATCTATTAGGAATATCTTTTTTACATTAAAACAATAATTACTTTTTCTTTCTGACAATTTAGCGGATGTTTCAAACTCTTTCTAACATTTGGGATGTTGTTTGAATGTTTCATGGTTGTTATTAACAAATAAACGGGTTCAATAACGCTCATATCCCATTGTAACTTAGAGATGACATTCCTAAACGATCACCAAAGTTAACTTAATTAGGTGTATTCCTAAGGCCTCGGTATGGTAATGTTATGGTTTCTCCGTCTGAATAGTGTTAATCTAATGGGAACATTGAACTTGCCGTGAATAGTAATGAATTTCTAAGCTAACATTATAAATAGACCCATTAAGGCTGTTGAAGAAAGCCGTTACCTCTTAGTGGCATCTCAACTTTATCAGATTTAAAAATATTTTATGCGACGTAAATTAATTGTGTTTTGTTTTGTGGGCAGGTGTAGTCTCGCAGAGTCCAAAAAATAATTTTAAAGAAATCCAACCATATCTTGGCAGGTTTTTAAGTTGTTTACTTAAAATTAATTCTCCTCAACAGAGCTTTTTTTTTACTAATCAGAAATATGGACATACATTTTAAAATAAAAAATCTCAAAAGTTTGGTAGCCATTTTTAATACTGGTGCACATTTACGTAAGTACGTATTCTAGAACGTAACTAGACCAAGAACTTTCTGATTTTGTCAATTTGTATGTTAAGCAAAAGTAATTAAAACAAAATAAATAATTGCGACGTTGGTATTTGCCTAATTAAAAACGTTTTTTTTTCTAAAAAACTAATTTGGCTATAAATCACGCAATTTTAATAAATTCTAATAAACTAAAAATATGGCCAAGTTAACTCATCTTTTTCAATGTTGCAAATAGGTTATTTTACAGATTAGAGGCTATTCTATTTTCTAACCAAACAATGATTGAACTTACAATAAATTACCAAGATTCAAGTAAGTTTACCTACTTAAATAAGAAATAGTGAATGTGTTGAAACGCACTGGTTAGAAAATAGTGATCCACTCTGATAACTTCGCAAGTCATAACGTAATAAAAGTTAGCAAAGTTGAAGATAAAAGTAGATAAGTAGCCGAATAGTGGAATATTATTTTGCATTGAACCTCTAAAATTGCCATCAAATTTCTCTTCTTTGACCGCTTGTTTTTTTATTTTTGTGATTCGTTTCAAAAATCTAAAGAGTCAAAGTGTAGAGTTTACACAATGACACTTAGGATTATTTTACCATAACAATTTGTAAAAGATAAAAATATTTTAAGACCAATTTTTTGTACATGCATTTAGTCAGTAGTTTGAATCCAACCCACACCCCCTGGCGCACCTGACAGGAACCCCAACCGATGCGCCTACGCACCTACGGGCCAGTAGTCGGATGACGAACGATAGGGAATTGCTACAGCAGCCTAAATATTTACTGATGCGGCCATTTTTGAAATTTTACTCTACTCATTAAATTAGTCCCGTACGACAAACGTATTAGACACACGCAAATTCTCACACTAATTGGAACAAAACGTTGTTTAGTAATATAACTTAGACACGTCACGTCTGCAAAAACAGCTAAAGTTACAAAACAGGTATTATGTTCACAGCTTTGAATCTTATTTATACTGCTTTTTGTTAGCTTAAATAACAATTTCTTTTATATCTAATAATATTTGAGAAAGAGAAATGATAAATAAAATGGTAAACCTTACCTTGTATATCCCGTCAACAAGTTTCGTAAGCTCCTCCGTCTCCATGGTGACAGATTTTCAGAAAACCAATTGCGAGTAGCGTCGTGTTACACGTGAAACTTCATCGGGATAAAAACAATATTTACACACGAACCGAGTTTTGATTTATCACTTCAACACAAAATTCACATTTCAACACAGAGCAACAGCAAACAAATTCACTTTCGAACACATCTGAAACAAAAGAGAAACGATGTTAAAACTCGGCACATAAAAAAAGTAATTATTACTGGCCAGTATTTTTTAAAGCACCTGTTCATTTTTGTGTTAAGATTTGAATGTGGAAGCGTGCGTTCGGAACGGCGCGAAGCGTGGAAGTAGAGTCAGCTAACCTCCAGTCGACACGAGTATCTCACGACTGTCGATGTTTAGAAATACGTAGTAAACGAGATTGTAAGATTACCTACGTGGTCTGTGCCTCCACCGACCGGCTGATGCTCAAAACTCTCGGTGTTGTTTACTGTTACGTAGATACACATCTACAAAGATAGGTATGTGGGCAAGGTGGAATTTGTGTGGACATTTTGAAATACCTTAGGGTCAGTGACTCTCTTTATATGTTTAGATTATGATTATTAGAAAGAAACGCGCATCAAATTATTTTAAACGATAGATAGACCTTTAGATCATTTCGTTATTTAGCGACAGGACATTCGAAGTATGGTTAGTTCAAACAATTTTGCATACCTACAACGTGTGAAAGTTATTACTTAAAAAAAATTAAACCACTATCTGCTTATTACGCTCAGTTACGGATTGCATGTTAACAAATACGTGTCAATTTCCATGATAATTAGTGAAATATAAAACAGTTTTGAAATAGCAAAATATGCACAGGCCGCAATCAAGGCATATCTCAGTTCGTTACGGAAATTATTATTAGTGATTGCGAAACGAATTTATTTTCAATGCCACAATTGCATTCTGTCGGCATGAACAATATAAATTAGGCTACCTACATACAATTTGCGTGACAAGTGTTACGTACACCCAAACACGAGATTAGACAATAGATATCGAAATAAGGACAAGATGCATGCACTTTCGTTTTCAACACCGCCCACGGCACGTGCTATAACCGTCAGCGAATGTGATCAAATCCCCTCAAGCGACACTCTAAGATGAACAAGATCAATAATAGTCTCACCTTAAACTTTTACTTTCTAAATTTATATGATTTGTATGTAGATGCAGAATCAAAGCCTCTGTCAAAATGCCTAACTAAATGAGAGATGTCGGTGTTAATTTGCATAATTACGCAAGAGCTTTATGCACTCGGCTGAAGTAATCGTATGCATAGCCCGCCACCGCCGCCAAGCTCAAGCCAGCTTAATAGATGTTAATTAAGCGTAATTTGTATGAGATAAAGTATTTAAGCATGGTTTCATTACAAACACAGTTATAAAATCCTCAAACATTACTCAGTGGAGGAATATCATAATTAAAAAGCGCTCTCGACATGTTGTCCTTAAGTCAAACCGGCACCGTTTAACTTTGCAGATGTTTGCGGTGTCGCGGGAAGAAAAATTCGCTCTCCGATTTTGCGCAACCACCCGCCGTTTGCAGAAAAAAAGGTCTGGAACTATCTGGAAGTTTTTACGCGCGTCACATGCCGGGGAAAATATAAAACACAATTTCTGTGCGGATCCGTAACTTCATTTTGAAGTAGAGAGATTTCCACCGTGACCCCTCCCCGCCCCCCTTGCATATGCACCGTAGGAGTGCGGACCCGACACTTTTCTTTCTTTTCCTGTATTCCCGAGGCGTAAGGAAACAAGTGTGCGACGGCTGCTTATTTCAGTTGGAACTTGTTTAGCGCGGATTGAAGTTGTTGGATCCGGATTTAGGAGTTGGAGGCCTCGTGAGCAGCGACAGAGACTATACTCGAGTGAAAATCAGCTAAAATACGCGATGGTAGCATACAGGTTTTCTCTGATTTCACTTTTACACCTAAGTCAGGTTTCAAACTTTATCGCTTTCTACTCTATGGAGGTATGCATCTTTGTTAATTCGTGCTTCGAGCGGGCTTGCTCATTCGCAAGCAATCGTTAAATATCGCAGCGTTAATGCCTTACTGACTCTCCTTAGCACAGTTATCACAAATGTGAATTGGCGCCTCGACGACTTAACTGATGCATACAATTATTTAATTTGAAAATATCATTTCAATATGCACATAAACTTTATTACATCCAAAGTTACCTGTTGTAAATTTACGATTCCAGTTATTATAAAGATAATATTTAAGCCCTTCAAACGAATGTTAGTAAAAAAAGAGGCAGCGAAGTAAGTATGCCTATTTTGAAACCACACTTAAAATTTAGTAACCCTCATTAGGCGTTGTTTCAAAATTAAAAGGTTACTTCTGAATCCAATCTCTACATACTCACTCTATAAGTGAAAATATTGTATGCTAAATATACATATAAATAAGTAAATCCTAGAATCAAAATATTGTCCGTCTTGTTTCCAATTTTCAATCAACGATGTTTGATTTCTGAACATTCCAATTTGGACTGTTCGTAGTGCCAAACTCAAGTGTAGCGCGAAAACATTTCATCGAATCAGTTATTAAATCCCAGCAATGCGAACCATTGACTTATTTCCAACTTTTAATCAGCTTTTCTCAGACTATATCGTGTGCCAAGTTGAAGTGGAACGTATGAAAAACGTTTGAGCCAATCAGTTGGGCCTTAGCGACTGAATCATAGGTTCATTTAAATGGCGGCAAATAATGGAATCCTCTTTCCAAGTTTGAATCAGCTTTCCTCAAACTGCACCGGTGCCAAGTTGAAGTGTTGTACAAAATAGTTGAACTTATTGAAGCGCCCGCGTCCGCGCCAGACCGCACCGCGTTTCGCTGACGAACCTTGTTATCGCGAATAATATGAGACTGAATACTGCACATTGAAGCTGAATATTCATATTCGTATTCTTGTCTCACTGCAGTGCTGGCTGTATAAATCGAATATGCATTGAGCTCTTAACTCTTATAAAATCATATTCTATTCTAAGACGTTCTCTTGCGTTCAGGGAGATTGGTTTCTGGACGCGTGTGGGTTTGAATTTTTGAATCGCGATTTTCAGTCTGGGTAATTGTATTTTAGCAGGAATAGAAATTGATGGTGTTGCCGTAACCAGAATAGTCAATATGGGGTTAATGCCATATTTGTATGAATGGATTTATACATTCCTAACTTATAGGAATTCAAAGGAAGTATATGCTCATTGCGAGGGTAAAAAAAACTCACAGTTCATTCATTATTTCTGAAATGTTTTTTTTATGTTTAGGTACAGTATTTCAATACTTGGTCGGGCAGTATGTTTTGATCTTTTAACAATATCACAGTTGCCATCATGATAAATAAAACATTCAGAATCCAACATTGCATCAATCAAAATAACCCACTGTTAAGAACGCTCAGAAAACTACTTTACTAACGCTGAATTTGCAAAAAAGTTAGGATTAAGTTAAAACGTCGCGGCTTAAACTTATTTTAACTATTTCAGTATCTGGGCGATACTATGCAAATAGTTAAAACTTTATGCTAAAGCCAGCGTCTTGCATCTACACAGGCCACGATTGCTACAACTGAATTTAAAGATATTCAGAAACAAAGTTACTTTTTAACTTTTCTGCTGATATCGAACAAATTCAAATTATGAAAGATTTTGTAGTGCTCTCCGGAAGGTGGAAATTACCTTTTGTACCGAGTTAGCATGCGGGCCACCTGAGGGTTAGCGGTAACCGCAACGTATAAACATGTGCAGGACCAGATAAATCAGTAGAGCGTAGGTTGTCAACTCTGAAAAGCTAAGGGAAACTTAGGCATCAAGATGAACAGGTACTAACCTAAAGTTAAGTCTGATTATTGACAGAACCAAAATATATTTGCCTTACAAAAATGTATTTTAAAACACACTCGCTTCCCAATTTCACCATTAATCTATATTGCTTAAAATTTCAACGGCTACATACCGCTTGAGTCAAAAAGCCGCCTGGCGCTTGTTATAATTACAATGATAATTACATTCCTCCACGGTCGGCTAGCTAAAGCGAGCCGTGCGCAGTTTAAAAACACGCTAGGAATTCTCCCTCACTAGCACTCCGAACACTCCTCACAACATTCTCTGGGTTGCCTAACGTTTCACCATTACACCAGAGTTAGTAAAACATTACGCTCATAATGGGTTAGCGCTAAAGGCACACTTCGGAGATCAACATAGGTTATTATTTGTTGTCATTACACTATCTCTTTGAGCATTTGATTGTGTCCTAATTGCCTTCTCGGTGCTCACGAAACTACTTGTTAAACATTTGAACAAATTGATTTGAGTAAATATGAGCTTTGACAAATAAGTTAAAGGTGCCGTTTATGGATAGAACTCTATAAGTGGTAAATCTTGTTTTCATAGTAACGTAAGTCAATCATTCGGCTTTGGCATGACTCAAAACTCGGCATACCAATTAGGACATAAATCGTTTGTGACTCATAAATTACAATACAATTACTTATCACTTTTTTGCATGGTAAGCATTTTGTAAAAATCGTGATTCTCCTGACTTTGTGGCGTGGTTTTTGCTTTGCCACGAGCGGTCGGTACAATCTCCACCCGAAACAATTCATGAGCTATTTTTATGTGTTTGAGTGTTCTATCTATAAAAGTTAACTAAAGTAAAAATAAACCTCATTAACGCAAGTATACTAAAATGCACCCATGACAAGTCATAACATACACATTAAAAATACAAAAAAAATATAATCGGACGTTTTGATTCTATCCACTGACGTTTGTTGTATCATCTTCTCAGTAAAGTAAAGTAAAAGTAGTAAAATCATTCATTCCCGTAATCTCATAACTAGCATTTATGACACGTCAAGACAAAAAATCAAAACATCTAAATGAACAAAGTGACTCTACCAACCGGTTCGGAAGTTACTTCTATAGAGAAGATTCCGGCAAGAAACTCGATAGATACTTTTTTCAATCTTGTTTGATTACAATAGTATAGGTTACATATTATCAAATATAGACAAGACACAAAATGTGCAGATAAGCAAATTATATCTATGATGACCACAAATTCTTATCATTCAAATAATCCTCTACATTTAGTAATAACTTCTTTTCATTAATAGCCCTTTAACTAGTGACTTAAACTTGTGAAGGAGCTGCTCAATATGAGTTTGAGGGAGTAGGCATGTAAGCTGAGCCACAGACATTACGAAGCTTTAATGGTTCCTTATTTTCCTACTTTCTTACATACATAAATTGTTACAAAAAGTCCCGTAGTTTTTAAAAATTTATGTATGGATATACGACAGATTTCGGACAAACATGCTCTCCCCTCTAATTTGTAATCAATCAATCGCTGGTGCACCGGCTTGTCCATTTCATCGACGTCGCTGAATGATTGAAAACGAGCCTCGCGTAGCGCGGCACATCATGGGAATTTCCCAGGAGTCATTGTGAATCTCATTACCAGCTGGTCCACATGTAAGGGTGACAGGTGACTGATTCCGCGCTCGGACTCGAGTTATTGCTATTTGAAGGTTACCAACGAGACAGTTACGTATTGTTTTAAAGGTTCACTCAACGTATACGGATTGACTGTATTTTAACATTAAAGTGAGGTTTAACATCAGAGTGATGAAATAAATAGGTATGTTCATTTTTATAGGTCTGCAGCAGAGGGATATTGGATCATTTAATTGTTGTTTTTTTTCAAAAAGTATCCTACAAAAAACATAATCAAATCAAAAATAGCTTCATTTAAATAGACCTGTTACAGAGTACTTTTAAATCGTCAAACTAATTAACAAACAAAACATACTTAATAATAGACATGAATACCATAATATTAAATGTAAACAATAAATATACTGTACTTAAATAAATGTGATGCTACCACCGGATCGGAAAGTTGTTTCTGTACTTAAATTATATAGTAGATAAGTACTATTATTTTCCAAATGAAGGATTCATTCAGCAAAATAAAACCACCAAAAGTTTGTTATAGCTGATAATTGTACAACTTTGTTGTAATAAAAAAATAAAATATACTTAGCTTTTAAGAAAATTTCAACCAAACATTAACTTCTAATATTATTAAACTCATGACGCGGCTCAGTTTTTTCAGAGTTTAGTTTATTCAGCTGCATAACAAAATATTTTGCAATACATTCTCTCACTAAAATTCATTAATTCCTGTCGCTTGTTGCAGTTTGGTGTATCGCGGCGCAGCGGGCGTGCGTGCGTGTGACACCCGCAAGATTGGACAGTTGGGGCTCCGGCGACGGTCGTACGATTGATTACAGGGGCTAACCAGGCATCAGACCGATGAATGGATGTTAAAAAATCAAAAAAAATAGTCTTAGTCATTGAAATTGCTAATTAGGACTTTCTTTTTCTTAACTTTATCAAATCAAGACCGCGGATATAAAAAAAATGTGTAATATATCTTTATAAATTGTAGCATTATGTCCTATTCAGATGCATAAGCTACGTTATTGTTAAATTTCAATAAAATACATCCAGTAGTTTTACCGTGATAGAACAACACGGCACATCCACACATACAAACTTTCACATTTATAATATTAGTAAGATTATAATGGCCAGTGTGGCGGGATAAGCTAGACTATCGCTTCAGGGATTAGCCTAAGTATGCTTCAGATCACAAAAGATACAGGGCAGGATGAGATTTCTCTGCTTTATAGTGAAACAGCACAAACGGAAAGGGCAAAAATATGTAAATTGGTACATAACTCATTATATCAGTATAACACTAACGAACTCAACGTTAGAGACGTTTCCTGTTCGTTCCTCATTTTTTCAGACGTGTTTTGTCATAGTTTGGACCCACACAGGTACTACTTATGGACATACAAAACAACAAACGTTACTTTATGACTGAACATATTTTATTTACAAAACTCATCCCTGTGAATCAATTTCCTCACTAAAATTAATTGAAAATTCCCCTTGATTGTTGCAGTTCGGTGTATGGCATCGCGCCGCAGCGGCGTGCGTGCGTGTGACACCCGCAAGATTGGACAGTTGGGGCTCCGGCGACAGTCGCACGATTGATTACAGGGGCTAACCATGCATCAGGCCCATGAATCCATTAAAAAAAACCTAAAATTTTGTCTTTTTCATTGAAATTGCAAATTAGGACCTTCGTTTTAGCTTTATTAAATAATTATAAAGGCAAAGTTGGCGGGATGAGCTAGACTATCGTTGAAGGGATTAGCCTAGGTATAGTTCAGATCACAAAAGATACAAGGCAGGAAGAGATTTCTCTGCTTTATAGTTAAACAGCACAAACTGAAAGGGTAAAAATATGAATTGGTACTTAACTCATTAAATATAGCACTAACAAACTCAATGTTAGAGATCGCTCTACGTACCTCATTTTTTTCAGACGTGTTTTGGTCATATTTAAGACACACGTACTATTTATAAACGACAAACATGACTTTATAACTGAACCATATATTTAAAAACTCATCCCTGTGAATCAATTTCCTCACTAAAATTCATTGAAAATTCCCCTTGATTGTTGCAGTTCGGTGTATGGCATCGCGCCGCAGCGGCGTGCGTGCGTGTGACACCCGCAAGATTGGACAGTTGCGGCTTCGGGGACGTTTGCTAGGGATAACAATGCGTCAGACCTATGAATGGATGTGAAAAAATATGAAACGTGGTCTTCGTTGTTATGTATAATACTTAAATACTAGAATGTTGAAATAAGTAGGACCTACATTATATTGGATTTATCAATGGGTAAAAGTCGCTCGTAACACGTTCTCTTACAAAGTGAATTCGGCTGGTTATTTATTTATTTATTAGCACAGCCACATCATATGTATCACACAATGACAAATATAATATACAGGGTTATCTTACTTAATTAATTCCGGCGTACAGTCAACAGCACATCAGGTTACCCCATTTCCGTTTTTTCTCTCGCTCTTGCCAAATGACATTTGTTCGCGATAGAGCAAGGAGGACTGACCGGAAATGGGTAGCGTGATGTGCCGGCCACCGTACATAACATTTGCCAATGGTTGAAACCAATGGTGGATGCTTGAATGGTTGACTGGTTTGAAAAGGCTTAAGCTAATCATTTTAAAAACACAGGACTGATATCGTTCGTCTTTTTAAATAGTTTTTCTTGCTAAACGAATTCCTACAGAAATGCGGATTCTTCAATAGATTAAACGAGTCAACCGATTAAACTGCCATTAGTTTTCACTAATAAAATAGATAACAGAGAAAGTAAAATATTGCCTTGTTAAGTTATTTAATTTAAAGAACAAGTTAACTGACATTTGTCTCGATAGTTGAATAATTAAAATTGATTAAAACTGCCTCCCATCCGCATTTTGTTATTGGTTTAGTTTTTATGGCGTTTCGGATGCGCACGTGTCTTTTAATAACTTTAAACCGGCTTTATCGATATTAAAAGTGAAAGTACTTACATCCCATTTTTTTCGATTTTTTCACACTCCATTATATTTAAATGTTTGAAATGTTTTCAGTTTGAAAATAAAACTTGTAAATACAATCATTAATAGTTATTGACTTGTTTTGTTTATTACCTTATCTTTCTTTGTTGCACTCAAACCTTATCCGTTTAAGCACCTAGTTGCAGTTCTTTTACGCTTTTCTGACAGTTTTAAAAGAATAAGTAGCTAGGCCAAACCCCTCTACTCTCGACATCTTAGCTTTCTTCTACGTTTAACCATAAGTACATTTCAAGGAATAAAATTAAGTAGCTCTTGTAAAAGGTGAGTTCACCTTCTTGAAAATCGCTATGGTATTAAAACAGGTTCTGGTAATAAAAAAAACATGTAAAGCTGTAAATAGATAATAAATAGGTATGATAACCGGACGCCATTACTGTCGAAAAGTGACATACGTTATTTAGTTAATATAATTTATACGACAAATTATTCAATATTTCCTGCAACACGTAATTTGATAACTAAAGTTGATTATCTGTGGCGCGTTGATGACTGCAGTTTGGATTACGCCCCGGGCTCCGCGTGCGCGTGACACCTGCTAGATTGAACAGGTTATGTACTAGGGAAAGCACACTTGAAAACGCTTTGCCTACTCCTAACCTACACCTGACACCTGTCGGGCTAATAACGCATTTTGGAGCGATATTCATTATCATTATCACCTTATAAATTGCTAGGGCCATCGTTTGTAAGTGGCCAGCATCCTTTATTATCCTTCAATCTTTATCAGGTCACCTATATCCAGCTTTCCCCACGCTGCGTTCACTCATCAGATGTCCGTATATTGACATACAAATATCAGTTACTTACACAACAGATATGAGTAGTTAAAACCACTCTTTTCACACATTTTAGATCCATTCAGCGCTGATGTAAAACGAGCCTTAGCCATGCTGGAGAGTTTTACCTGTAGTGAAACGAGACTCAACTTAAAAACTATTCAATCCCTCTATTGGCGCTGTAAACGCCTGTCCCCGGCTTGCAGTCGCGCCATAAAACTTATTTTCCCCACAATTTCCTTTACCTTTGCCGTATTTGTGTGTACTCAGCAGAGGAGGGGCCCATTGTGCGTTTGCTTCTGTAACGGTAATCTACGCGAATTCTTCGGAGCTATTATTGCCATGACAACAAAGCACAACATTGTGTGGTCCCCCAAGCTGTGCCGTACATTTCAATACGATTTCACTTTTACAAGCAGAGAAAATGGCGCGGAGCCTTCGCGATTAGGTTTAATTCCACATAATATAATACGCTCACGACTATTATCCCAAACAGGGTAGATAGATACACGCTAACTGTTACCGTCATCGTGAACGTAACATTCAGAAGCTCACGTTTCGCCAAGTAATTCACACTATGGCTGCGAATAACCAATATAATCCCTTCATTCACCTAGCTTGGCTCTTGAAAACACACTCCTTGCAACGTCTTAATCTTCATGTAATAAAACTTAGCAATATTTGTGTGCAACATGAGATAGTTAACTTATATTCAGTCAATTATACAGCGCATGTAGCAAGAGCCTGCTGTGTTTTTGATTATTATCAATAATGTTGTTATGCACTAGTTATCTTTTTAAGTATCTCGTAAATACGGCACATCCATCTACTTCCATTGGAAGACGAGCATAGATAAGATGCCTAATTTACATAACTTTTACAAAATATTAGTAGGAAAGACAACTTTCATCTTCAAACTATCGGTCACACCCACAACTAGGTTTTCTAAGACTGATTATTTTAAATGGTTTTTCAAATTGCTAATGACCACTTTTATAACACAGTCTATTGACATATTGTTCAATGACACCAGTCAAGCCAGTTTAAAGATCTGTAAAACGTTTTTTAGAGACGGCAGTTAATACTATTTGTCGGCATCACGCCCCTGCGACACGATACGATTGCTCAATTGGCGAAAAATTGCGACGGGACTAAGCTTGCGGAAAATTGCCGATATCGTTAATATTCACCCGAAACCGGCGTTTCACGTGGCGACTACAAATAACGAGTAGACAGCCCCACAGATTTATGCTCTGTCGTTTTAAGTGATATATACGCCTCAACCCACCCGTCCCGACGAGATGTCGAAGAATATCTCAAGTAACTGTTTATCGTTGCCATCCACTAAGCCATAGATATATATTCAAATTCGGGTACCGGTTCCGTGAATTTCTAATCGGAAAAACCAGCCATCTCGAGAAATATAACAACGCACTTAATGTCAGCCATGGCATTATATCAGTATAATAGGAAACGGAATCGCCATTTCAGCAAAGACGACATCAAAAAGAAATATAGCAACCGAACGCAAGCAAGGTCCATAAAATAAACGATATCTTGACAAGCCCCGAAGAGCTCAGGTAAGTCTAAGTAACTTTTTCCGGGGCGTTAAGCCGTTCGCCTAAGGAAATTGGTGACAAAAATATTCCGGTCATGTAGGGGCCCCTTGTTAACGCGACCGAAAAACACAAGAAAAATCCCCTACTGACGCGGCTTGTTCTTAGGTGGCGCGTTGGTCTTCACTAAGTTTTTATGATGCTCGCGAAAATTGGCAAACACCAAAATTTTATGTCAACAGATGCGGCTAGGTGCGTGTGTGAGGTCTCTTTAACCTCGTAAAACAATGAAATGTTTACGACTCGAGACATTTCTTTCAAAGCACGGTTCATGTTATAGCTTTTAAAATTTTACGGTTACTAAAACTGCTTGAGTTTTTTGGGGAAATTCTCATTTGTTAGAATTATTCAAGAGGAAATTTATATTCTCAAATTTCAAGGAAAACTTTTATACATATAGATCGAATGAAATTGATAGCTTGTGGTGGCTGGGGTGCGGGAGTGAAAAATCTTTGCATAAAATAGGGTTTCGATGTGCCGGTCGGTGAATCGACTTGCACGATTTGGTGATTTAGCCCGATCAAGGTTCTTCGAAAGCACATACAAGTCGTATATTATGTTCTCAGGGGCAAATCGACTCGCAACACACATGCGTGTGATATTTGTCCACGGATCTTGGAGCTTATAACGAATGTTTATAGCTGATATCACGCACGCGTCAGCGAATTTGCGAAAAACATCACAAATACAGGCGACCCTGTACAAACACTCTCAATGTTTGAATCGCGTAAATACGCAGCACATTAGTTGCGGGTTTCAAAGTAAATATCACGCTCCTTTACTGTAGGTTGCGAAATAATAAAGTTCACATAATATTATTTTGTCCTTGTAACAGTGGGCTCTAAAAATATTTGCTTTCAAACAGAAAGTTATTTTGAATAGTTTTTAAAACATTGTCGATTTAAAACCAATTGAATGGAAAAATGTATCAATTCAGTTAGACAGTTATTTTCAGTCTTCTATCATTAGTTTGTGCATAGACGACTCTTGTTTGGGGTTTGTTGTTGTGCAAGACCACGGCTGAATTAAATATGGCATTAGTTATTTGCTACGCTTTCTTCGTGGCCCAGGTGCCAGCGACGCCTTCCGAACACCTTCTTTTGCTGTGGTGACTGCTGGTAACAGCCGGTAACCACCCGGTAACCACCCTCTTCATTAGTGCCAAGAAGAAGTTTCGGTGCACCCACAGATAAATCTGATTTTGCAGGTAATTTTACTTGGCTTCTGTAGGTTATATACTTACTTGATTGCGATTCAACCTACTAAAATAGATGAGAATGGAGAATTAAGTAGGTGAAACGCCCATGCGTTTCACCTACTTAATTCTTGTACACGCTCATTAAAAATGACCTGTATAGTCAATCAAAACCAATTAGCTATCAATTTTTAAACTATTGACTAAAACTCTTAAGAGCCTGTAAAAGTGGTTTAGTCTGAATGACAAAACCAAATATGTTGCCAATTATTTTGTGTCCGGAAGACCCTGCACGTACAACAACCCTAGTAAGGAGGTAACTACCGCCTTGGCTAATGAGGAAAAACGCTCTTCGCAATGATACCGACTGAAACACGAACTTCTCCGTCTCTAAGCAAGTTTCTCGCGCAATTAACCAGCTTGATACTCTGATTTTCCGTGATTCATGGCCCTTTGTAAGCTTGCTTCCGGCCGATGTACCTAATAAATATTTCTCTTTTTAATGCTTCCTTACAAATTGTAATGGTTCCTTATTTATTACCCGAAACATATTGGGCAGTATTTTTCACGCTTCAGTATAATTAATTTCATTACAAAAGCACTGAACACCTTTACAATATTTGGAGCGGCGTTGAGAAGACGAGTGAAATATAAAAAAGTAAGTATCTGTTTCGAATATAAGTAAATACGAGTAACTTTGCTCATTTAATTTTGTGCTTCCAAGTTAGGTAGGTATGTTGAGTTGGTAGCACTGGTTTAAAAAACTTTAGTTCTTAGGGGGAAAATACTACGTAGTAGTAGTTAACTCAAACGATGCCATGGTCACTTGAGTACCTACCCGTTGAATATCAGTTTACCGTTCTAAAAATAATTTGGTATATTTCAATTCAAGTTCACGCAATTAAAATACCGCGACTACTTCGTGCGACCTCAACCTTTGCGGAATTGCGACCGGTTCGCGGAATGAAAGCAGCCAGTAGATCTCTTCTATCGCGAAAGCTAACGTTGTATAATTTTAGCAAATTACCTTCAGTAATTTGTATTAAATACAACTATAGACGTTGACGAGCACAAAGCTGTCCATTATTTAGTTTGAATAGCCGTTAAGTTTTCGATTTTTTCTAATTTTCTGCGCAAGTTTATTTTTATAAAATAAAAACCCTCTACTGGATATAACAAACACAACAAGAAAATATTAGGTCGCTCACGCGTGATGCCGTAACTAAGGAAAATATATTTATACTAAATAAATAGAATGAAGATAAAATTCGAGTTAGTAATACTCGTACTTAATTTTTCTACGAATTAATAAGCACTAAATACCTATAACTCGTAATCATTAATTGAATTATTTCAACTAACAATAAACCAGCCTTTATTTCTTCTTTTCTTCCATTTTTCTCTGTTAATAATAAGGAAGTAACAAGAATAAAGCGACTTCTAAGAAATATCAGTTATCAGTAACTACAATCTTGTTTCAAATGACGGAAGAACAGCATTCTTACATATCACCTATCCATAACCTTCACATGCTTAATGTCTCATAACAGCCAGCAAAAACTTGCCTATACCTACCATAAATTCCGACCAGATAATCAATCATCAAAAATAAACGCACAAAGAGGGCGATAAGCACCCAATTGAGTGTGGTAACGAGCCCGAATAATGTACTGGCAATCGAGCAGTGCAGTACAAAAAGCTAGCTGTTTACCGGCAAGTTAAATACGACGTTTATATCCATTAAGGGCACTTCCGACACGTACCGTAATCATATTCGGAGCAGGCATGGCATAAATCATGAGAGGATAACCGGGGGCAAAAAACAACGTGTCTGGACTCGCGGCCTTAACCGCTGTTTATTGTGGCGTACGCGGTATGGAGCTTCCATTTGCTGGTTTGTTTCAATTTCTCTATTAATTCGGACGTTGCAATCTTAAAAAGAATCGAGGTTATCATTAAAATTATGATAATGGTGTAGAGACCGAAAATATCGCGCTGTATGCTAGAGAATCTTATAGCGTATTTTTCTAGCTTGTGCTTAAATAAGCCTAGTGTCAACATCAAATTACTCCTTCGGTACAATAGAAAAACTTAGAAAAGTTTAGTTATTTTGTGAGTTATCTGCTGTATTTATTGTATGTTTTACGGTGTATAGACTGACATGTCGTATCGTGTATGTGCTTAGATTTTAAGAACTTTATGGGCTCATTAAGACAAAAAAATAAGTCACTTACATGAATACAATTACATAATTGATTAAACCAGATTACATTTCTGTTTTATTACTTAGTGTACGATTAAATTGTCTTGTACAAAATATAGATACCACAACCACTTTGACGACTTGAATGCGGGTGTGAATTCCTAAGCGAGGCTGAAGGGCGGGCTATTCGAAGAGTTGCGAGACCGTTAACAAATTAAAGTTTCAACAGAATCAGTATCCGCGAAGGTGCCGCGAACAAGTTAACTGTTTTAAACCTAACACGAGTTTACTTTTAACTTGTTGCGCGAAGCGTTACGCGTTATTAGAAAACATTGGTAATTCTCTTGCGCCAGTCTCTGGACTGACATAAAACCTCACATTTTCTTATTAGTATACTAGCTGTCCCAACAGACTTCGTTCTGTTGTCAAACATTTAGTGTCACGTGACAGGTAGTAACATTTACTAAGAGGAAAGTAAAATTGTGATTTTTACTATATTCCCAGCATTTTCTCATGATAACTCACCTTTTAAACCTTCCCTGGACCATTACAAATATTTTAAAACCAGAATTAGCCAAATCGGTTCAGCCATTCCCGAGTTTTAGCGAGACTAACGAACAGCAATCCATTTTTATATATAGAGATGTAATGAAGCAGATTATGAACAGTGGCGAATAGATAGTGACCCACAGACTTTTTACAACCAATAGTGTAACAACCAATACAACCATTATTTTTTTTAGTTTGTTCTTTCAGTGGGGCTAAAACAGCAACATTTTAGCATTTCATATTATGAATCATCTAACTGACGTTTCATCTAGACCGCGGTCCGTTTCGAGTCAAAAGTGAGTAACAGCGCGCTCACACGCATTCCGAATTGATAAATTGTATGAACGTCAGCGCGCTATTACTCACTTTTGACTCGAAACGGACCGCGGCCTAGATGAAACGTCAGTTAGATGTTTCATAATATGAAATGCTAAAATGTTACCGTTTTAGCCCCCCTGGCCTGTTAATTGACAGGCGCTATTCACCGTGTTCCCCCACTAACGGACGATTAGAGGGAGTAGTAGGGGTTTTAGTCGGTAGGGCCACTGGTATACCACCTTTCCAGTGGTGAGTCCGACATAACCCGTCCGTCCCCCGGTGGACGGGTATGCGTAAGGCATTTCCCCAACTTAAAAAAAAAAAAAAGGCCTGTTAATTGAAGTCAATAAAAATATTGGTTGTATTTAAAAAAAAAAAGAAAACTAAGGCTGAGACATTACGAAGCAACAGAATTTATTTTTATAAGCTATGAAATTAAAGCTGAAACCAGCTTTAACTACCTATATGATAACTTTTAATGGTTTTTTATTACTTCTGTGGTGTCACTATTTATTTATATATATTTATACCTAAGTCTAACAAAACAAAAGTTAAGTAAACATTGAGTAGGAACCACGTTACTTTTGTTGTTGAAGGTATCTTAAAATCAAGGTGGAGTTTGACTTATGTGAGAACCTCAGTGACACGCTCTTACACCACAGTTATTTACCTGATTTACTATTAAATTGAATGAATAAATAGTCAAACTAACAAAAAGAACTCACTTGTTTCTTGACTACTCAGCTAACGAAACATCTTCATTTATCTCAGAATATTGCTACCAACTAATTACACTCACGTAAAATACTAGTATTATTATATTATATAAAAAGCAGACACATAATGGCAACCTAGACCGGAATGCATTTCCTTTAACAGCAAAACTTTAATGTTTTCCTAAGAGCGTACGACACAGCGAACTAAAAGCCAAGATTATGTCTCAGTTTGGAGCAAGGTGCTACCTCACCGGGAGCATTCACGTGTAATGTAACATCATAGATTTGACTTTAAGGCCTATATTACAAAACTACCTCCCAGACAGACTACTATTAGAGTGTGAGTTATCGTTATAGATTTTGAGCCTTACATTACAATATTATCTTCCTGACTGACGAACAGCGTGTAATGTAACATCTAATAGATTGGAATTTCAAATCATAACTTTTGATTAAGTTAAGTGATGTTCCAAGGTGTATCAAGATAATACACATTGTATCATAACAAGGTGCGCAGAACAGTGCTCGGTTCTCCTCCCTCGCTTAAATGTAAGCTCGTTTTTTAACATTGCAAGGTGCTCATTGTAATGCTCGGTTTTCCTCCCTCATTGCTGTAATGTCCGATTCTGTATTGATACATTTCCCGTAAATGGTCCCGGTGCGACAGGACCTTAAGATTGCGCTGTCAAGAATATGCTCCATATATGAATGAATGGAACGGTCTTGCCACAGGTTATGCAAGAGTACGAAAGGGAAACTGCCGGCAGTTCTCTCACTGTGATAGCAGAGGCTAATCAGTTACTGGTATCTGGAGTGCAGCTAACTAACTCACTTTGACTTAGCAATTACGTTTTTTAGCTCTTGTGCAAAATAGGGACGTAAAAACAATCTAATCTTGAAATGGGTTATAAAATCTATGATGTGAATATATCGTTAGTAAGCGCTTAAATGCGACTCTCAGTGCAAGTGAATTTCGATGAATATTTTTATGACTTTTTAAGAAATTGACATTTAGTTTCTATTGCGAAGATCACTTAGGGCTGTTTTTTGAAAAGTTAGATATATAAAAAACAATAATTTACAAGTCTGCAGATTTGGAAATACAGGATGTCGAAATGTATAACTGTGTCCTTAATTGCAATATGTCATTTAGACATACATTTTAAAATCTGCCGAGTTGTAATTTATTGGTCTGTTAATTTCTCTCTGACTATTGAAACAGCTCATAATGATTTATTTTCTTGGACGGCTATAATTCCAACTGTTGAAATCCAATACGGTCAGACGCTAACCCTACTCCACCAACTCTACCAGAAGGCACTAGCCTGCGGAATCTAAACACACGTCTTAGCATAAGTTAGAGTTACGCAATGCCCCTTCCAGCACGCTTGGTCCTCAGTACCTATCACGACCTATCGCTGAGAGGGCGTGAACTCTTCCCTGTCTACTTTCACCACCTGCCGACTTAAACCGCTTACACTGAAAATAAACGTTGTTTAACGTTCATGTGGGAATCTGGAAATATTTCTCCCGTTTTAGTGGCCGTAGTTGCGGCTTAGCGCGGTGTCTAGCCGTATTGCGGCGATAATGTTCAAATGAAATGGCAGCCGGAAACAGGAACACGTCGCGGCGTGTTCCTTTAAATTGAACTGCGATTTTCAATGTTATTGTTTCAATAAACTTAAGCTTGTGAATCAGCTATCTTGGCAGTATTATTTGATGTGCCATGTGCTCATTTATTTTGAGACTTATTTAACATTCACATATTGTAGGATTTGTGATAACAACCTACATTGCAAGTGAAAAATTTAATCACAATACTCTTTTAATTAATAATTGGCGTGTGATTTGTCCCAATTGACATAACGACATCTGTCGGGAGTCGCGACAGCTAGGTAATGGGATAAAAAAGTAATTCAAAATATTTTTACCTAATTCAATGATAATTTCACCAAAGTGGCGATGATTAACTGACACATTTTGTACAGAATAAATGTGTCAGCTCATCATCGCCACGCTTGATAAATGAAATTTGGTGATCACAAGCCCGGGCTATGTTTCAAAAAATCTGATAGACACTTTGAATAAGGTAAAATGATTTTGGATTACTTTTTTTATCTCATTATCTAGCTGTCACGACTCCCGACAGACGTCGTTATGTCAAATGATAGTTTAATGAAAACAATACAATTTGACAACCAACAAATACCCATGTCGATAACGTCTTGTTTGACACAAGTACAAACTCTAAAGAGCTCCTAGACGGACACAAATCTCCAAAAAAAATAATTAAAATTGGCCCAAAAGTTCCCGAGTTAATAGGTTTGTTTGGAATATACTTACTTCTAAATTTATGCATTATCTAACATTTTACACTATTTTAAAACTATTGCTGCATTTTTCAGGCTGTAATTATGGACATTAGAACATGTCGGAACGAACATTATTAAATTCAAAACGAAATTACCGTTGAAAGTAACGTCCTCCCTTTGATGAAACAGCAACCGCCAACTGACCAAACCCAATTTTATTCTCAGTAGAATTTGTCATCGCTTCAGTTAAATGTGAAATGTTATTTCCTATTTAACTTCCGACAATTTCCGTCCAGTGCACTAAAGTTAAACGGTTATGCAAACTTCTATGTGGAACGTTCACGTCCTGTGTAACTTCGGAGAATGTTTGCTTTGCATAGAATACGCCCTGGTTCGAATACACCTGCCCCTGAAATATTCTAGACAAGCGGCCGCCCGCGACTTCGTCCGCGTGGGATTTAGTTCAGCCAGCGAGTAAAATGTTATTTCGATGTTAAACCCTTCTAATTCGGAACGCACCCATAGTTACGCTAGTGACAGCAGCCGTCTGTCATCAACTGTCATGCCATACCACATTTACATTTCATATTTTACTTGATATTTTCAACAATTTACACAATATCTTAATAAATTGTAGCCTATGTGTTATTCAGATGTATAAGCAACATTATTGTAAAGTTTCATTAAAATCCATTCAGTAGTTTTGACGTGAAAGAGCAACACTGCACATCCAGACATACAAACTTTCGCCTTTATAATATTAGTAGGATAGGATGAAATATGAAAGCTTCAGAACGGGCATTCTTCGTGTTATACTGAACCCTATTCGCGTGTAATATGTTTGCCGGTTCAAATATCCGCCTGACCCCCAGAACTGGCTGGGGTTCAAATTCAAAATGCCGGCAGCGGGCGACCCCGTTCGTGGTTTCGTTTTCCATAGCCTGCAATATTGTTGATACTAATTAGTTTCTAACTAGTTCAATTTTGTCGCAGCGGCTGCTCAAATATTATAATTAGTTGCGCTTTTTGACACCTCTCTACTGGGTATTTTCATTCTGCTTAAACATGGTACCAATTTTTGTACTGGAAATTCAGCGAAAACTTAAACAACCCTTACTAAATTTCTAATAACAATTTGCTGTTACTTTGGGCTGCTAGATCAGATAAAGAAGTTAAGATTTATGAAAATATCGTTGTAATTGAGCCAAAACCAGTGATGTGTAGTCAGGACAACATTTTCGAACACTTATATTGATGTTGCTAGGACTATTTCTAAATAGTTCTACAGTTCATGAGTAGGTAAGTAGCTGCAGTATATTTTTATTATGTTTGCAAGCAGAACGCGTACGTTTGTACACACCTGAATTATAGAGCAGTAAACCTTGCACTTGGCCAAGAATATGTTAAGACTCTGTTCCGCTTGAGATTTATCACCACTTACTGTAAGTCCAGTATTTTTTGTTAAGTCTAAAGTAAATATTAAACTTAAATTAGTGCAGAAAGAATTGCGTTTGTTTTGCTAAACATAATTATGTAAATGATATTACAGCCTGTCTGCTTTGGATTATACATAATAATAATAACAGGATTTACCCTGTTGAGAAATCATTGGTACAAGTAAAAAAACGAAAAGGTCAGGTATTAAAGCTAGGCAGGTAACCAGGCCTATTAAATGTCTGAATCACTGATAAAAAAGTTAGTACAAAATATTTTGAACAGTACACAAAATGCAATCAAATGCGAACTAACCCAATATAAGGTGTTTTGTAGCACAGAACTGTGAGATGAGCGACGCTCGCGACACAGGAAGCAGTACAAAAGCGACAATTGCTGTAAACTATTTACCCAATACACTACTACGCAATAGCTAATGTTTCAGCAGCACGTATAGAACTACCGGCTGCTAATCGGATTCCTACAGGGCCGGTGCGTCTCACCGAGTCGAACGCGCACAAACATTAATGGAATCACACACAATGCAATTACGGACAATACGTCTGCGCCACCTCCGTAATACCACAGTATAAACATACAGTAGAACATCTACATACAAACGTGCCGCTCTCGGTTTGAATGTGTGCGTGAGCATCGCGCGCCGTGTAGCGATTTCACGCACACGCTAGCATAAAATAGGGAGGCATAGGGAGGCGGCAGTACGGACGGGTTGTGCCGCGTGTCTGTGTGCACGCTAGGCTAATAACTCGGCGGGCGGCCTTAGATAACCTACTGTATGTTTATACTGTGCTAATACCTTCTGTTTACACCGCGGGCGTAAGCCTCATTCGTTAACATCGTTACCAGTATGCTGGTTCCCAGGATATTTAGGTGACAAACATTATTGTACTGTAGACGGATTCGTGAGAGAGGGAAATGGATTGCTGAATTGGAACTGTCAGACGTTTAAGCCAGGATTATAATAGGCTTTAGTTAAAAATTAAATGATTGTTCTACTGATGGAGATTTTCTGCTGGTCACTGTTAAGTATATAGCTACACACACTGCACATTTCACATAAGTGCATTGTGCAATGGTAAAATTATCAATCAGACCAAACCCTTTCGTAGGAAAAAAGTGTGATACTCATACATACCGATTTAAGACCAGGAATGTGTTAACTGCAAAGATGTTTGATCTTCCAACCATTCATCTTGCCTTCTGAAAATAAGAGACAAAATAGGTTGAGTAAATAAATAATAAACGAAAGACAGGCGTTGCAGACTAAACCATAAATTCTAACAATGCGCGAAGTATTTTGACAAACGACAAAACTGATTACATTTTTTCAATTCAATTTCCTGGCCCTGTGTCAAACATGCCGTGCCATGATTTGGAAAAAATACCCCCGTATTATTAATTTCGTCATCCCGTACAGTTAATTACTTGAAAGAAAAATATCATTAATCTAACTAAAGCAATATAATCAAGCTTTGTTCAAATTACATTCTTAAAATTTCTTTATCCTAAAACACCAATAAGATATTTCTTCAAAAACGTGTTAACAAAAATGTTTGCAGCGGGCAGCTGTAATCGGCTTAGGAGGCGCAGTGGACGTGCCGGGCCTACGTGCCGGCTGCGTGCCCAGACTGCTACATACCTTCTGGCTTACATCAGCTTACAAAAACCTTACATAACGCCACCAAAAGTAAGACTAATATTTACGACGTATGGCGCGAATGTGGACTCTATCTCGTTAGGTTTCAGACAATGTAGCTAACTATTGTGTATGTTAAGTGCTTGGATACGAACTGGCTACTAACTACAGTAACTGTTGCCGTGATCAATGGAGCACTCAGAAGGCCACATTTCGCCTAGTTATTTGGAATTCAACGCGGTAGCTAAACTGGTGTGGTTATTGGGTTAATCAACAACTCAATCAATCAATTTTGATAAGGTTGTGTTCCTTAGAACGCTAAAACGTTTTAAGATCATAAATGATCGGTAACTGCAATCATCTCTGCAATTCCGTGCTGGGTTTGTAGCCAAAACTAAAAATCTATTAGTTGCAAAACAAAAGTTACCCGTACTGTGCCCTAAAAGCAATTTTAGCACAATAGACATCCAATGTAGTTCTGTTAATCTTGTTAGGGCACCGCTAGCCGCATCACGAATTCTGCCCAGCGAGCCGGTTCACACGGACTGCATCGTAATGGGACGGCACGCATCGGCATTTTGTCCTTATTACCGGCCAGTTGGCTAGTAGCACACAAAAATAGAGATCACTCTCTATCTCTGTCTTATAGTCGTTAAACTACCAGATAAAGGGAGACGACATGCGATGAGACGGATGTGTGATGGTAGGTTTCAGTTTTAGATGGATGAGTTTATTGCAGGCAGTGGATGCGTCAAGCCAGGGAAGGTGCTATGGCATTGATGGCCTATGGGTAGCAGTGGATTAAAATGGCGTAATCATAGTTATGAGACTATAGCTCGTTACATTGATTACATTTTGGATTATATTACATGATTACTAAGACTGAGTAAATATTGTGGAGTTCTGTAAAAGAGAAAAGTAACCAAATTCTCACAATTACAAGATTCTGAGACAACATTCCATGGATTGCCCTGGAAAAATATCCAGTCCCTGCAAAAAACTTTTCTTTTTGTGCTGGTGTGGAAATCAGTCGTCTAACCATTTGCGTCTCAACTCAACCGTCAGAATTAAAGATAAGTCATGTCACAAAACAATGAGATTTTTCCCAATATTTTCGCATTGTATTGCACGTCAAAATATCAATAAGCAAATTTCAATACAGTTGACGTTTTCTTAGATAGCGGCACAAAAAAGGAAAATTGATGAAAGGGGAAAATGGGGATCATTGTTTCCAGGACATCTTCAAAACACAATGTTTTTTTTCCCGTAGTGGCAACGTTACTGTGTTAATAAATATGAAATTACAATAACTACTGTTACCAAGCAATTTTATCAATGGCCTCTGCGTCAGACGATTTCAAAGTCATATACGTACGAGTACCACGATTTTCACTATCAATAACACATATTAATGTACTATTACATCTTTCATTTATCCAAATCACTTGCTGGTTACTACTAAAAGCCAAAAGGAATAAATTAATATCATCATCATCATCATCATCATCAGCCTGTTGCAGTCCACTGCTGGACATAGGCCTCTCCCATTACACGCCACTGAGCAAATTAATATCACTGGACATTATTCTTCACAGCGCCATCTAGCCCCAAACTAAGCAACCAACTGCTTCTGATTTGGGATACTAGACAACAGATTAACAATTTACTGCTAATCTATTAACTGTTCCTCAAAAGGGACACTTGGACGTGTCCCAGCTCTATTTCTCTACGAAGGCAAAAAGGTCGTAGGGAAAATGCTGATTAAAACAACCTTGGTTTTGAGGTTCAAGCGGTTGAAGTTGAGCCACCAAATTTTAATTCATTTTTGGCAAGGGTGCCTGACCATCTGTCAAACTTAATAAAAGTAGAGTTCAAGCCGAAAGGTGTCGTTTAAAGGTGACTCCAAATAACACCATGTTACCTTGAGATGCGATACTGATTAATAAATCTTGTACAATAATGCGTAGTGAAGATTATGTGACCGTCTTAAAGATATGCTTTGTCTGAAACAAATGATAAACATATCATTATTTTCACTTCAAGAAAAAATTGTCTCCCTAGTAATAAGTTGGTTATTTTGAAAGTGTCTTGCCTGCTGCTCGGCTCGCCATAAAGCCAGGGAAAGGGACAGAACCCCCTGTTTTTATCAAGTCATAAACCGGCGCGCGTCTAGAGGGAAGCGATTTGGCTCTAAGACAAATTCCACACCCTTGCGGATACGGTTACTGGCGGAGGATGTGCGCCGTCAATAACTCGCCTACGGCTTTCTTGAAAGGATATTGCTAAAACAAGGTACTCGTTTTTTTAATAAACTAGCGGTTTTGTGGTTGGAATCGATCGTCGATTGTAACTACAATCCCTAATTTTAGGACAAATCCAATAATATTTATTAGTGCTAGTTCCATTGAGCTAGCACCAATATTCATCATATTGGGTTGGTTTTGATACCCACTAATGAGTGGGTATGTGGTTATCTACTAAAGTACAATAAGCATCAGAAACATGTAGTAGGTTAATAATCACAATTATAAATTGTTTTAATTACTTATGTATGTTACTATATGCCATTCCTGGTCACAATCCTGTGAAACCAGAAAAGTACCCCGTTGTCTGTTTTATTAAGTCATAAAATGTCTAGCGGTAGACGATTTGGCTCTTAGACAAAATTCCCCACCCTTGTATTCACAAGGGTTAATAACGGACTTGTGCCCGCCAGTAAACCTTTGGATTATATTGACTTAGTACATTTATATTAACTTTGCAAAACTTCAAATATCTACTGTATTTTAGTTTATAGGTAGGTAAATATTGATTATATTCCTAAATTAGTTTTGAATGGGTAAATATCGGCCGTGACGTTCAACAACTGGGCTCAAGCCTCAGCTTAACTGTGTGGTAGTGTGTCTAATTTTCCAGCTCGCTAGTTCAATGCAAATTGTAAGAGAGACCTATGTGAGGCTATTTATTCTGTCAGATATAGGTACGCAAGCCACCCTGAGGCCTCAAAAAATGGGGCGGACACTTGGCTTTAACATAGCATAGTCCGTATAGTAGTAGTGAATAGTAAGTAAGAATGTAGTTGAATGTTTAACAGATTAAGAAAATCGAAAATAAATTACTATTTATATCTCTTTTTTAAACAACCTATTCGACGTAGAAATGATTTCGAATTGCAGCTTTCTTGTTGGTGCTTAGTCTGCCTGGACAGACAGACAAAAATGGTGAAACCCTAAAAAGTCTCTATCTAGCAAGTAACTAAGCATGTTTTTTGTTTTCAAACTTGGTATGATTTCCTTATAACATTATCAAAACAATTATAAAGAAATCATAATAATATAAGTTTACGAAAATCAATACTTAATTCATGCACAAGAGTTGCAAAGTTGCCGGGCTATAAATTGGGGGAAAGGGTGGGGAAGACAAAAAAACGGCGCTTGGTGTGAGCAAGCTGCTTCGACTTGTTTGTCGCACTCGTATTGATTTATTTAGCCAATAAATCTGTTAGGGATTAATCAAGCACGTTTTGTCAACTAGGCAATAATGTCGATTGGCTCCGGAGCTTTTTACGCGATGAAAAATAGCCGTGTGGTCGAAGCTGACTGGGGGGAGATTAATAAATGGACGTTTGATTACACTGTTGACCTTACATAGCTTAGCAATAGTGTGTGGTTCATTCTCTACGGCATTGAAGTGGGACAAAGTAAATAGAGTTTGTCTGATCTACAACAACATGCTTTTGTTTGAATTTGCACTTTGTGGCTTTGTGAATTCGACGGAGGTGTCTATCTAGTCTCTGAATTACTAATGCCGAATATTTGTTTAAATAAAGACGATAGAGCCACATTTAGTTTTAAATAAGATAATCTCTACCACCTTTAGGCAACTAGTCTGCCCTAGCTTAATTTTCTTTATTTCATAAAATAAATAAACCAATTTATATTCATTACAAAAGTTTAAATAGGATTTGGAGGAAATTTGCTCAAAATGACTAAACCAAAGCATTTTCAGTAGAAATTGCTTTTTGTTTTTCCACTCACGTCAATGTAACGTTATATTTAAGTATTAAATTACTCTTTCATTAGCTAATCACTTTGGTAAAGATAATTTGTTAAACTCCGATAATATTTATTAAGATGTTTACAATTTGTATACTTAACTGAACATCTTACCCCCGAATTCACGAATATCAATCAACGCTAAGCACGCACAGTTCTATTGACATTTCACGGGACAGCATGAGCGTAAGCGCGTGCTTAGCGTTGATTGGCGTTTGTGAATTCGGGGGTAAGTTTTTTAATTGGGAATTCTGGTATGATTGCGATTTAAAACACACTATTTTGACCTATCCACTCAAATGTCACTGGTAACTTGAGCTACCAATGCCAATGTCGTCTCAACTGTCACTGGTAGCTTTAGCTACCAGTTTTTGAGGCACTTGAGAGGTGACTCATTTTCCGTTCAGAATCGATTTTGCTGTTACTATTTCAATTGAATATTTTTCTAAAATTTGTCTAGATATATTTGTATCGACCTGGCAACAACGGACCGTCCCTACGAGACGTCAAAGTAAGAAAAATAAAAAGTCAAAAGTTCATGTTGAGGTTATGTTATGATAATAAGTGCATGCTATAAGTTTAAAATAAACTTGTAAATAGATTATTACATAATACACACTGTAACATATTTCAAAATAATTAATAATTTGTGTATTATACAGATGCAGTGAAAACAGGTTACAGATTTGATTTTTAAATACTAAAAAAAATAGTTAAGTGAAAGTCGAAAAAAGTGATTTTTTTTCGACATTTTTTAAATTCAACCAATTAATATTAATTTGCTTAAAATTAACACACGTTAGTCTGTATTCAGTATAAACGCTTATTTAATGAGCTTTTCGTCTGTGTGTTTATCATTTTGCGATCCTATTCGGAAAATTAGCAAATAATTCTCGGAAAATTCGCATAAATTCGCAACAGAAAAAATCAATATGGCGTAAACGATGTGACAGGTGAGAAGACATTAGGTATTTAGCTGTGACGATAGAGTGGCTATACGGCAATTTTGAATTTACGATCGGTGTTGTGGTGCTACTGTGTGGATGCAGTGCGACAGCAAGTTTCGGAATGCTTTGTCTCCATAAAAATTGACAGCTGACAGCGCAACGAGGGTGATGAAAATATCGCACTACGGCAGGACGATTGGTATTTTGTTAGGAAGAAAATAAATCTTCTGTGGGTTGTACCAAACTGGCTCAAAACGTCAAATTTGAAAATAACGATTACCAAAATACAAAGTGTAAAAAATCAAAATGCTAACTGTTAATAGAAAGATGGTAACACTAATACTTAACTACCTAAGTACAACAGTTGCTTTCATGCATCTCAAAAAAAAGTCATTTACCCCCAAATCCCTTCCCTTCAGTTCCATTGACATTTTAAGGGACAGCATGAGCATGAGCGCGTGCTTGGCGTTGATTGTCGTTTGTGAATTCAGGGTGACTAACTCAATTTGCAATTTCCTAATCTCACTAGCATAATCTGAACATCTTATTTTATGTTCAAAAACAACATTTAAGAAGTTTTTGCTAAAATGTTGAAGGTAAAAGTTTAAAGTTCATAATAACTTTAAGCTAAGAGCTGTATAACTTAAGTCGTTTATTTTATGAATAAAATAAAAATAACTTCGTACAAAACTAGTACGTTGGGTTTTTGCTTAAATTAAATAATTTTCATGAACAATTGATACATAATTTTCAGTGAGACTCCTAAAGTCGGAGCTTTTTTACGTTAGCACCGTAGTTTTACTAATGCACCGCGCATATGTCTCGTAGCTATGCTCTTTCTTTATAGTATATAATGTTTCATATACTATAAAGAGATGTTAGCCTAGCGATCGCTTTTACGTAGGTATTACTGATAGTCACAAGTCTCACCATAACAACGAGGTGGTACGTGCTATTACCCAGTGTGGATGGAAAGGTGTATATGCATGTACGAGTATAGCTGCCGCTTTTATTTAAAAACTGTAAGTTTCAACCTTATTTTACTGTGGTCTCTAGCCGCCCAGAGGTTTCCGACCTATCTTAACGACCGACAAATGTCAGAGCAAAGTAAGCCGCGACAAAATGCTAAACGTTCTTCCTAACACAAACATGCTCGAAAAGTACTTCACTAATTGTAAGAATCGTTGCCGTTCCATTAGCTAGTTCAAAAAGTTACTAAAATTTCGATCAATGCAAAGTTTTTGTTAAATTCCTTTAGCATTTTACCATTTGACAATTGGAACCGTTTGCACTTCATCTGAACAAAATCAACGTAAAGTTTCAACAGGAAAAATCTTCTCCAACCGCAGCAAACTTGGACAACTTTTTAAGATAGCAATTGAATTCGATAAAAAAGTTTTTCCAATCACAAGTTACGTCGACAGATAATATCTTGATTTATATAGAATCATGGCTTCAAAAATTCAAGCATAGAAGTGTGTATACACGATTATACATAATGTATAGACCGTGATGTAACCGGCGGGATCACGTACATAGGAACGAAGCGAGGCCTGTCCCTATAAATGTACCTCGCGATTTAACTGTTATGTTACACTGGGTAATTTCAATTCGTAATAATGTTGTAGCTGTAGGAATAATATTCTAACTTTCGTACTTTGTAGGCTAGATTTTATCATCAATCACTGGATGAACGTTGAATAAAACGAGGACTGGCGGACTAGCGAGGGTATCCCGGGACCCTCTAATTTTTTGACGCCGATGCTTTCTAATCTCCAATTTTGCATGAGAGTATTTTTAATAGTGGGAAGGAACTTATTTACATGAATAATATTTACTAGTAAAAATAGGATTTCCACGAGCCAAAGCCATTATAGCTTTTTCATATATCAGATTCTGTCTCAAGCACCTTCATTTTTTTGTGCTGTATTTAGTAGTCCAAGAAGCGGCTCGCTTCAAATAGTTCTGCACGTCGAGTGTGACTTTGAAACACGATCGCGGAACTCGCCGACTACAGTCACAGTATAAACCATCCAGTAGGCTATCTAAGGCCGCCCGCCGAGTTATTAGCCTAGCGTGCACACAGACACGCGGCACAGCCCGTCCGTACTGCCGCCTCCCTATGCCTCCCTATTTTATGCTAGCGTGTGCGTGCACGCACACACTCAAACCGAGAGTGGCACGTTTGTATGTAGATGTTCTACTGTATGGTTTATACTGTGCTACAGTATTAGGCCCAAGCAGGAGTAAGTAACTAGCGAGTACTTACGTAAAGCTTTCAATGAGATTCCGAGAGCGAGCACGATACGTAGGAACATTCAATTGCTCATACACGTCTCAAAAAACAGCTAGTACGCAAGTGCAAGTAAAAAGTGCATAGGCAAGCAGAATATTGACCGCAATCTCGTGATCCTAGATTATAAATGTTATGAGTCTAGAAACATGGTTGCGAAAATCTATTAACTTCCTGTGACGTTTGCATTCTTGACGCGAATCTACATAAAGGTTTTGATCGGGCAGATCACTGGCGCAATCCGCTGATGTGTCAAGTAATAAAAAGCAAAATCACAATTCCTGCCACTTTTTTTAATGGGAAAAAAATGCTATATGCACTATCCCACCGTTTGATATGTGATGTCGTTTTTTTCCATATAAATCCGTGTAAATAATCCGTAGTAAATAGTAAATGGGCCACAATGAGAAAAAACACTTTTGTCTATTTTCCCAGATCCTAGAGTCCATTACTCAAATCTAGGGTGTCGATAAAATCAAAGTTCGGTAACTTGTCTTCTTAACTGCGCCGTCTTCAATTATCATTAGAATCTCGCAGCGGGCCACGCAGAAGGCGACCGTAACTCAATATTAGTGCCTATAAAGGTGAGTGATAACCGCACATCCTTGCGCCCTTTTATACTCCGGTGCTGGTGAATTAGGCAATTATTTATACCGTAAGCAGGCTTGACAGATTATTTTGATGTCTCATGATATGGCTTTACATATTTTCCCTTCAAAGCCGCTTTAGGCATGCATTGGCTTACTTACATACCTACCTTCTTCTTTCTAGATGAATTTGATAAACGAAACGAAGCGTTCTTTCAGTAACAAATCAAACTTATGGTATTGCTTCTGCTTTCTTTGAAAGAAAAATATAAAGCACTGACAAAATCACAATTAAATTACTGTGAAATTAACAGTTATTACAAATTTACTTAATCAGATGAGGAAGACAACGGAAAGAATTCGTAATTAAATTTTTAATCAACACAGATTTTATATTGGCTGGTATGGGAGCAAGGTACATTGTAAATATGGGAATTTACTCGTGTTATTGTGTTGCTTTAAGTGGACTTTTAAACTTTATGGTAGGGGGTTGAGGTTCATTATAGGAAACAGGGAGCTTCCCCGAAACACCCATAAAGTATAGTTGGTGAAAATGACATGTCACTTCCAGAGGGAGGGGACAGGGGCGTACGCAGGAATTCAGGAGTTCCAGAGTAGAATTTGAATTCACTGTTTAACGTTTTTTTCATATTATCTCATTTATAAACGAGACCCAACGCTACAAAACAATACATATCCCAAAGTCATAGTGTAGGTATACGTTATTGGCATATCTGAGCATAGCCAGCTTAACTATGCTCGGTACTATGCAAGGTTAACGCTTGGCCTGGAATAATGCGTTTGGCTATGGTGTTCAACCGAACTACCGGGTGTTTGAACCCTATTAAACCGATAGGGTTTTTAATTTAGTTAGTTCAACATTTTAAAACATTTTTAACGAAACGAAAATTCCTCTTATACCTCGGAACAGCCTTGTCAAGGATTTATATGAAATATTTTGTGTCCATTAGTTTGATGGTGTTACCTTTTATGAACGAAAATGTTGAATGGTATTAGAGGTAGACACTGTCACCACACTCACCTTTGGTACCCTAGGAAATGGTCTAAGTCCCCTCTCCTACCTGATACGTCCCTGGCTGGGTTCAGAATTCTATCCGCTGCGTCAGACGCGAGGGTCAGCAATATCGCAAAATTAAATATATATCATATCACGATATACTGATATAAGGAAACCGCGTTGTAAGGGTCTCGTTTACTTATTGTGCAAGGGTTTGAGAAAAAATAGGTGTAATAGTTGATATCAAATAGTTGCCATAGCGAAGCTAAGAAGGCGATAAAAAAATATGCTATTTGGTTGTTGTTCTTTAAAATAAAACATATCTTGTCTAGTGACTATGATTATGTTGTTTTGAATATGGTTTCAGAACTGAAAAAAATATATTTCAAACTCACGACTTTTAATCATCATATTAATAAGGAAATAATATCAAATATCGATAACCGTAATTAAGTAGGTACTTTATTAACTGAGAAGTAAAACCGATACCTATATAACATTTAACATTCCATAAAGTCCACTTTAGTCGTCGCAGTAATCGAAACACCCGGCGAGGGATTTAATTAAACCCCATCAAAAAGCAGTAACTTAATCAACTACCTTTTTTATTTGCGCATTGAAATAACAGTTGTTTAAATTTTTGTTATTATGGTTATTAAAAAGTTGTTAAAGTTCATTGTTACATTTGACCACAGCCTTATGCGATTTTAAGAAATCAATGGTTCAAACCATAATTTAAAATCAAAAGTCAGCAGATCAACTGACGGCCTATCTAGGTATATAGAAATTGAACTTCATGCAATGCTAAAAGGGTTCAAGTGATCTGTAAGGCTGGAAAGTCAAGCCACAGCTCATGAATCGTATTTCTATTATATTGAAGTACAATTTCCAATGATAGAGGCAGCTGCCAAAATGTATTCCTTAAATATGTAAGTGTAAACTAGTAAGTTTTAAGTGATACAATTTGTTTGAATATTATTTAATAAATTAATTTTTCCTATTTTGATTAGATGGAAATTGATTACTTTTAAGGGGTCTATTTGTATAAAAATACTTGAGCTTGTGTTTGAATTTCAAATTGCAAAGACTACTTACCTCGTTCGTGATCACTATACAAACGAGGTCTGCTTACCTACAAGGTTTTACGAGTATGTAAGACCCCGTCAAAGGCTTATGAGTTATCGAGAAACTAAGGCTTCCCCATGCACTAAAAGATCCTCTGTAGCTAGGCCACAGTGCTGGCGGTCGCTGCCGAGGTCACTGTCTTCGAGGCTGCTGGAAGACTGTTAAAGAATAAACCTTACTGATCATACACGTTGAGCTGGATGTTTAACCGTGGGGTGGGCCCCACAGTTAAACATAAGGGTGAGGCCCCATAAGTGCGTTGCGCCACGAAGCCATAGTGAAACGTCAACAGCTGCATCGTCTTACATGAAAGATTCTTATAGACACGCCCAATTATGTGCATCGTCCCATGCGATGTTATTCAAATCAAGAAAAGCAGCGGAACGCTACGCACTAATGAGGCCTAACTCTTAGATTTTAGCTGCCTTAAATTGTATGCAGCAACTGCACTTAGGCTAAAATCTTCATGTTAAAATTTTACATTTATTTAAGAAATCTACAGCAAAGTTACAAGTTAAAGATTTCTAAGAAGACATCGAGAATGACAATAATGTAGAAGTCAACAACAATGATACAGATAGTAACAAACAGAAGTTAATAAACGTACGTTTGTTCCCATACTTACTCATATTAATCACGTACGTACTGTTTGCTGAAAGTGAATTTCGTTCCAAGAAACTTCGCCGACCCACTTTCTATGCGAAGAAAATGTGACATCTACTAACATTATTATTTCCCATGCAAACACTAAGAGACGCCTAAGAATTACTGCACTTTCATCAATAACAACTACTTACATAATGATCAACATAAAATACTATTGTATGTGCCTGTCGAAGCACTGATCGCTCAAATTTCATTCATTTCTGAACCGCGAGTCGCCCATTTAGGCGTAGACCGTTGCTAAGTTGGTTCAACTTGCGAACGGATTCGGGTTCGAAACTATGCCAAAGTTATTAAGAAAAGGTCCCTTTTATCTTGCTTTACAAATCGAATAGTTTATTGATTTATATCTTAACATTTATCATCTTAGACCAAAAGAGTAACTAATTTGTTTTCAAGCGTAACGTAGGTGCTTAATTATGTTGGCTGAATGGTAGTGTTTTTATTGAGATACCTTTTTAAATGAGACTTCAATGTCAGCACGAGAAATATTAGTGGTGGTTCAACATATCAAATCGAATTATGACATTGGCATGCTCAAACACAAAAGATTGCGGCGAAGGTCGTGGACAAGGAAACCGGACAAAACATTATGTTACTGCCATTACGATATTTCATTTAATTGTTCAACCATTGAGGAGGCGTGGATATAATATGAATAAATGCTTGTTATTTTTCATACTGCTAACACAAATGGGAAGATACGTTACGTTCATACTTCGCGACTTCGAAATTTGGAAATGAAAGTGACGTATGGATGACGTTAAAAAACTAGCTAGATATCACGTCACAGTCTTGATCCCTTAATATTTCTGCGACGTCTAGAACTTTGCATCTAAATAAACTAAGATAACATGATTATTTAGTTTATGAATTCAATTCGGAGTTTTCGTAAGAAAATGACTCTTAGTAGGTTTGCGAATATCACTATGCAAGTTAATTTGTAATATCTACGAGTCCTGTAATATTTTCTAAGATATCTGTTCTTTTTAATATTCATATTACAATAGAACTTTGATCTTTAAAATTGTTCATGCCAAATCTAATATTTCTTGTAAGTCAAGATAATATAGCAATAGTCTCTATAAGTTTTGCACCATAGTTAATATTATCTACGAGTATTAACTACTAGTCATTACCTACCGATAAACCCATCAAGTACACAATACTAAATGAATATCGTAGGTGCAAGAGATTGTAGTGGCAGAGACAACACGCAGATTACGCCCGACGGGTGTCGATGCCTTGATTAGAGCCTGTCTCCACGCGTCAGGAGTACAACACGATGCAACATCCCGATAGGGTTACCCGTTCGCGAATAAACTAGACGAAATAAGTTCAGTAAAATAAGCGTTGGAAGAATTTACTTCGAGGTTGCGTTTCACGGATCGTATAAATAAATTTAAGTCTCGATCGTTAATCTTACAGCACCATAGTTGTCGGCGGCAACTTAGAGCTACTTCTTTTCTTTGCATAATATGAATAAAATCTTGCAGCTTGGCACTTTGAAAGAAAAACAAAATAAAACAGCTGAACCAGGTGACAATGCAGAAGAATAGAACCTTATTCTACTGAATCAACTGGCTTCATGATTTATTGGGGAAATATTCATAAATCAAGCTGAAAAAGGTCAATTTCTACCATCATCAAGATTTTACAATGATAGGCAACTTCGTTGTTTTACCTACTGATGTCTGATTCCTGTCTGATACTATTTCCTGTCTGCTGTCATTTCTCCACCTGTAACCGTATTTTTGTACCATGTAAAAACCACAGTACCTACAATAAAGTATTTGTTCAAGCATTTCATTTCAGTCAAAGGCTTAAACTGATGGTCAAAATTACGGTCACATTTCAACGTAGTTAAACCCATCCCGCATAGCAACCCTGGCCCAGGTGGCTGGCGTCTCTAACAAAAGCACACTAATGAGGAAATCGTGTACACACTGGAACTCTCGATAGGAAATTCAATGTACTGATTGAGTGAAAGTAGACGCACGCGCAAAACCAGTAATGCCTCGGCACAATGACGGCGTCATCAGATGTGAACTTGGAGAAACGTGGGACAGCGCTAATGACGTTTCGTTGACAGTTTATCGCCTTAAGATAATAATTTGTCGTGTATCTTTCTTCTCTTTACATTCTTATTGTAAGTAGCTGTAGATGCATATCGTTTGTATTCAGCCATGACATTTTTTATTAGCAAATGATGTGTGTGATAAGATATTTTTGCTTTTGTATTTTAATCAATGCAATAATTAGACCTAATATGAAGTTAAACTGATTGTTTTTAGGCAGAAAAATGCTGAGGCAATAATGACGAAGACAATATGGAACAGGTAAATAAAACAGTTAAAGGTTAGGACAAATCCGAGGATATACGACGGAGGGTCAGACTGACTGGAATCGTTATAGTTCAGCGAACATTTAAAAGCACCTTTGCGCCAAGTTTTCGTCACACAGTTTTTGTTCCTATTTGATTTTTAGGTTAAGCTAAAAAAATAACTTGAATTGTCGATATAGTACAAATCGATAATAATAATACAACCCCAAACATAACATAAATCTGTCGTGTATCCTTTCTTAGATCCTACTAATGAACGAATTCCATTCGGTTTTCCACTAACGAGCTCATAAAGTTAATTTTCTGAAATACGCGACCTCTCCTGATTGTAATGAAAGAAACTTCACCGATGATCATATTAGCTACAGAAAACAAATAGACAAATGTTCACGGCACGATGTATGACAAAGTTTGTGTTGAATTTTGTCGCAGCGTGCATGTTACCCGCCGGGCACACAACAACCTCCGAGGCAGGGCGAAGAACTAGTTTGTGTACTTTAATCATGAAAGCATATAAGGTTTGAAACTGTAAAATGAAGACAGCATCCAATACAAATACCTATACATAGATACAATACATAGATAGATACTATGATGTTATATTATGGTAGGTTATTTGGAAAATGTATTAAGGATCTCTAGAATATCTATGTTTATGAATGATGAAGCTCTCGCTAAATCTGATTCTTAATAAAGCACAGCTCCCTGCAAATGATTATTGTTTAGAGATATTCTTGCGATAAATCTAAAATCGATAATATGATGAAAAGAAAAGAAACACTTTATTGCCCACTAACAAAACAGAGTACAAAGAAGAAAAACATTTTAAAGTTACTGTACAATGAAGGTGGTCTTAATGCTAAAAGCAATATCTTCCAGAGAACCCACAGGTAAAGGAAAGAACACAGAAAGGGTAAGCAAGTGCACAAATATGGCAAAATTAAAATGTGATTTTCATCCATGATTATTGCTTTGACATCGCAAGACAATAGTGACGAAACAACCCGACAACCAAACATTTCAGTCCAGAATCGGTAGAAATGCAAGTTGCAGATTTCGCAACCGAAAGACAACTAAGAGGCACGTTCCCGTTGGTTGCAATCAGTCGCAAGTAGTTGCAACAGGTCGTGTCGTTCGGTAAATACTAACCTTTGCAATTTTCTCAACAACTATTGTAATTACCTAAAGATGTGTTGTGTAGTGAAGTTACTTCATTGTGCCTGTAGTTAATATTGTTTTAACGTTAACTTGTTACATTTAATTGTATAATTTCACTGTTTTTATGGTTCCGTATAAAAAAACGGAACCCTTATAGATTCGAGATGCCTATGTCTGTCTGTCCGTCCGTCCGAAACTATGAGCTATACTGTTAAAACTTGTCCAGTAGGTGTATTCTGTGAACGCATTTAGATTTTGACACAAAAGTAGAAAAAAAAACAGTGAAGTGCAGGGGTTCTCCACACTGAACTGAAACACGATTTTTAAGGGAGAATTAGTTAGCCATTTAAAAAAAATGCCACGGAACCTTTCATGGGCGCACTTAACCGTTTTTTTCTTATTTGTGTGACCCCACCCGAGCTAAAAGTGTGTTTCCAAAATATAAAATTTACTGCGATAATCTTTCATTATTTTGATTTATGTTTGATGAAAAATAAGTAACTCAAAAGGGACTCCCTCTTGCATTATTTTTGCATACCTACTCTCAAATTTTTTTTCGTTACTTTTCTTTGACCAGACAACAGAAGAATTACTCCGTCATATACACTCTAGCCCCAATTTGTCAATTTTCTTCTATGGTTTCGAATCATTTAAGGATTCAATCCATAGATATTATTCACTCTGCAAGTAAGTATTCACACTAATAAGATTTTTTTTAATAGGTCTTTTTTATTTTTAGCATTAGGGATAATGCATTATCATCTTACTAAAGATAGGAAAACCAGAAAAAGCCAATTGGTCTACCTGGCATCAGGCGGGACTCGAACCCGCATCTTTCGCAAACCGGGCGAGTGCAATTATGCTACCGAGACCATTAACAGACCGGCTGAATTTCTCTGGTATCATACCTGGCAGCCAGGTTTGGTTTACTAATGTTTAGGCATATACCTTAAACACCCGAAAGAAACATTATTGCAAATTTTTGACTTTCGATTAAGATGAAACTAGGTTTTTTTAATAGGTTATTTTTATTTTTAGCATTAGGAATAATTAATGCTTTATCATCTTGCTAAAGATAGGAAAACTAGAAAAAGACAATCGGTCTACCTGGCATCAGGCTAGACACGAACCCGCATCTTTGCCAGGTGATGATGATCTTTGCCATCTCTGATGCCAGGTAGATCGATTGTCTTTTTCTGGTTTTCCTATCTCTAATAAGATTATTTAAAAATAGATAAAACAAGAAGACAGGATACCTAACTAGTTATAAAAAGTACTAACAGAACAGCCCGCTTAAAAAAATCAGCCACTCGGGCGGTAAAGTGACTGTAACACTTTCGTAATCTTATTGCTACTTATTTTCTGCACGAGTTGACGACTAGATTAATCCCAAGCCGATGTTTTTAAATATTTCCACCAGAGCTTGATGTTAGGCAATTTAAAATTTTATTGCGCTTGTTTTGACACTAAAACTTTAATTGAACTTTTTTAAGGCTTTCATTTTGCAATCTAACTTGGTAAAAAGTTTAAAATAAGATTATGTTCTGTTTATGGTTAGGAAATGTTGAAAACTAATGAGGTTTATCACAAAATGCTGATATTATAATCACTTTAACTGTTTGTACTCCTAATACTATATTTATATCAACAGAGCCACAGGTGAATCCCTAAGAAAAATATCAGCGTAATCAAGGTTACTCATATGTACGAGTACGTTGTGAGCCACAGCGTCGGTCATTTATGTCGAGATATTGTCAAAGGCCTGTCAAAACGTCAAACACAAAAACACATAAGCCCAAAATATCACACAACACATAAGATTTTCAGACAGGAACCATTTATATTTGTCCATAGTCAGCAAAAAATATCCTAGGCTAAGACTACTCCTATAAGCTTATCCCCAGCTGAAGGTTAAATATTCGGAGGAAAAACGAGCTTCTTTTTCAACTAAACAAGTACGGTTTCATTCAAATATCACTCTTTCCATTGTATCACACAGAAGACAAAACTAATTAGAACCTAATCGATTGCTTGTCTAATGACAAACAATGGCTTTGCTAAACGCTGTCATTAAATTTGAAACTGAACTTTAATTTCTGAATGCGAAGACTTAAACCGCGAACACAACTGTGACTGAGTTTGCTAAATCAACGCGTGGGAACAACTTAATTGTTTTTGTTCGTACGAGCTCTTCGCACAACTTCGCCATAGAATAACAGATACACTACTTCGTAATAAGCCCTTACCTCCCAGCGTTTGTCCTCATGATATGGGTTGTCTGAATGATTAATAATTAACGCAATTTTGTAAATGGTAAAAGAAGCTTTTAACTACCTGTATATTTATTTGTTGTAGAAACATTAGATAATATTTACAGTGCGGTTAACCCAGCTGGAAGCCAGTCAAAAAGCTATGTTTTCGGACGAATCAAATCTACAACGGGTTTTTCTGATAGAAACTAAGTTCTTAAACAACTGCAGCATGCTAATTCTGACCAAAGCGACGTGGTAAGTAGCTGGACACATATATCATATTAAGGCATACTGTAGGTATAGGATTCTTCTAAGAAACTAAGAAACGCTCACAGATATCAATGAGATGGGTGACGTGTTAGACTCGTTAGTGGATGATTGGCCCGACAAAGCCCAAGATCGAAAAAAGTGTATAAAGGAGAGCGAAGCTTTTGCCCAGCAGAGGGGCGATTAGAGCTAACTAGTGTTCTGGAACTGTGCTGTAAATTCAATGCGCTGGAAAGATGATTGAACCATAACCGATTGTTCTATCTACATCTGAAAAAAACCTTTGCATCTCATAGAATAAAATATTATATGAATATATTCCATGAGATACCTGTTTTTACTAATGAGTGTTTATTCGCTACAATTTCGGACCAAGCTCTTTGTGGGTTAATGCATCGAACGTGTTGAATATAACCTTCTGTAGTTCCTGCTTTGATGCTTCAGTTACTAGATTTACTTGCCTACCTACGCATGCAAACTCACTTCATTTTGGCTTATCGAACAAATTGTTTACTCATTGTTCGGTTCGATTTGCATTAATATTAGGTTATTCAAGCAGCATTATGAAAATTTTCAGTTAACTAGCCATCATGTTTTGTAATGATGTTATCTTCATGCAGTTTACAGTTTATCCAACAAAAGGTCACATAAATATAAAACTTGTTAAACATTATAACGAAACTTAGTTGACATTATACGAACCCTATGCGATAACGATTGTGCTCGTTTTGCCATTTTAACCGTTAAAATAAAGGCTAAGTTTTATTTATGTACTTGATAGTAACCAGTTTTTTCATCGATGGCTCTCATGGCGAGTCATGTATTGATTATCTTTCAACAATTACTTATCTATGAGTAAAATTTCAGGTATACCACTGTCTTCAAATCATATCTACATAACGTAGCGCTTGAGTAAAACAACATGCCGGCGATTCGAGAAAGTTTCCTTCATAACAGCTGTCAGAAGTTTGGCCGTAGAATAGATTGGTTCGGCGACCAAGGCGTTACCGAATTTGGCTATTGATCTTGGATAATTGAAACGGATCACTTCGAGATGCGGCGCACGTTCCGACTGTGGACGTGGCCGCTCGGTACTCAATACGTTATCTTTATCACGATGGAATCAATTATTAACGTGTATGATACGAACAATGATTATGATGCCGTCATTGGAGACTGTCGCGAGAAGATTAAATTTCCCTATATTTAATTATCGGCAATAGGTGCACAGCCCATGTGCACAGTCCCCAGGCAACCTATAGTTCCTGAAAAAATCGCTGTTTATGTGTCACTAAGCTTACACATGACAAAAAATACCTTCGCTACACTACTAAGTAGATCAGACTATTGAACAAATATAATATTCATCGACCGAGTGTGCTCGTAGTATGAGAATTGCTTCTCGTAAAAACTGCAGGTGTATATTTTAAGCCACTCAAAAACGTCCCAATGTTGATATTGCGATGGAACTTGTATATAAAACTAAATGTTTAATAAATGACTCGATCGGATCCAAGACGTGCTTCAATACTCCCTGTTTCATTTCTGTTGTTCCTTATTTAGCATTCACGCGACGTAGCTTCAGGGTTCAACAGATGCAGTATCATCCTTAGCAGAAATATTTGTGACGCTCCTACGCTAAGTTGATATACATTTATGTAATTAATATGTAAAGTAGTCAATTAAGAAAAATAAATACAATATTCAGGCCATATTTATTTAATTCAGTAGAAGACTAAAAAAAATAAACTTGTTCTAGACCGCAGTCAGTGGAAAAGGCGTAGGGAGGCCCAGCAGTGGCATAGTGCAGGCTGATTATAATTATAATAATATAGTGGGAGACTGGGCACATTTATATGGGAAGTGGAACTCTTGCCTCTCCTTAAAATTTGAATTATAATGTCACTAAAAGTTTGTTCTTGTATGCAAAAATTGTTTCAAATCTTAACTTAACTTCTAAGAACCATTACCATTAAACAGAACACAACATTACAATAGAAATGGTTATTCATTCATCTAGTATCGTATCTACCCATTCCATCGCGAGTATGGAAAGTTCTTTTGCAGAATAAACGAGTTAAATCAACCATAAATTTGCCAGAAAATGGGCCTCCCGAATAAGTTATCATCGGCAGTTAGGAGCGCGAAGCCGCGAATTTTATCTGCCGATAAGGTCGCTGCTCGCAGACACAATATCCTTGCAAATATACGCAAACAGGGCACTTTTTATGACTATACTGAATAAAATTAGCAACTTTTATTATGTTTAGGGTTTGGGATCTTGCGAAATTGGATTTTAGATCAGCTGCGTTTAATGGCTTGATGAAAAGACAGACTATGCCACACTTGGTCGTAGCTTTTAAACTCGTTATTACTATATTTTATATTAATATTTCCTTAATTTCATTAAATAACATAAACTATTGTAAGCAGAAACTTAGTGAAGATAATGAAGTAGATATGTCTGCATTTTCAATTATGCTCTGAGCACATTCAAGTAACTAAACTGGTTTCCGACTACAATTTAACTGCTTGTTTTCATGTTTATGGTGACACAAACTATATAATTTACAAAATAACCAGGGTACTAATCTAGGCATCTATCTCGACTTAATTTCACACAAACTGTTGTTTAGACTGCCAATCCTAATTAACATTTATGCTCTCCAGTTCTATTGAGTTACAGCGCTGAGCATTAAATTTCGCTCATCCGAACAGTGCATAGAATCCGCCTTAATTGCAAAGAGCTGCGTCAGCCAAGATTTATCAATTAGGGAAATCGGTAGCGGAACCGGTTGCCCACTCAGCTCGAGCCGGGCAAACTCTGGGCCCGTTCTCGAGACGCGGAGAGACGCGCGGCGCGATGAGCGGAGCGGTTCTTGTCAAAATCAAAGCATGCTTTTAGAACGAGGGAGTCTACGCCCATTTGGTTGCCCTATGTTTGGTCTGTGGTAACTATACTCAGTTAACGCTGCGAATTCTACTTCGTGCATATGAGTACATGCGTCTGGTGGTCAATTGTACCTTAATTCACTGTTGTTAACGATTCAATAAAATTATATTGATTATGGTTTATCCATAGTGGTTTTATGGTCGTTATTAATAAAATCCCAGCCCAAAATCTAATGATAAACGTATTATTTAAAAATATACATATATCGAACAGTCCTACAGCCTGATTTTGCATCATTTTCCTGGTTTCGAAACCACACATCGACATAATTGCAAATCACTCAAATCGTGATATTTCTCAAACTACTGATGATTATTAACAATTTAATCTAGTTTTTTAGTAGCTTTTTGAACTAGGTAAGTATATCAGACCGTTTTATAATTCCACTAACTTCAACAAGCTAGTCTAGTCTAGTATTTGCGCCCGCAGTACACGCTGCCACTCCTGAAAGGGAGGAAATGTCGCATCCCTCGACGCCCAGCTCGCCTCGTGTCCTCACACAAGCCGCTGCCCCGCTGGCCACGCCACGCCACGCCGAAGCTCAAACAAGCCAATATGCAACGATGACGAATGAAAGCCAAAGCGACTTTTCAATTTCCATTTTTGTGGGGTTTGATGTCCACTTGATTGGAGGAGAGATTTTGAATATGGTTCCGAAAAAAAATCGTGCACTCGTTTCGTTAGCTAAAAAGTCCTTGGTAAAGAGTCTAATAACAATATTTTGTAGTGTTGTAAGCCCTCAATGTAAATCAAATATGTTTTCACCACTACCGATTACAACAGAAATATAATATTGACGAAATCACCCCAAATTTAGAGTTTGCATATAAAATTCCACTTTATTTCCCCGAGAGTCATAAAAAACTTTTTATATCATTTGCTGAGAACAAACGTAATTTCATGAGAAATTCAATATCAGTAACCGTAACAAAAGGAATTAGTCTGTGAGCGAGTGTTTTCGTTGGAAAAATATTTTCTAAGCTATAAATTAACGCTTGAATTGGTAACACGATCTGGTTGTATTTTGAATCTTCTGTACTCATCATTTAAATTAGATTATTTACACAGCAATTCGTAGCTGAGTATTTCTTCAAATTTATCTATATACGCTCAACTGAGCCCCTAGTCAGCATGCAATAAAAAAAACAAAGGGACGAGAACAAAGCAGAAGGTAAATTAAAACTGCAAAAATAAATAGGCAACACGTTCAAACGTGATTCTTAAAGCCGCTTGAGAAAACGGACCCATTTTTCTTACGCGCGGGGTCCCTTGCCGGCGGTATGGCGGAAATATCAACTGTCTTTCGACCTTTGGACCTTTCCGGTTTATCTAGAGCCTATGAGTACCTATAGTGCAGTATGGGTAACATACGAGTATTAAGTAACACTCGGAAATATTCTTATTTTTACAGATATTATGTCAAGTACCGCTGCCTAACCAGGCTATCCTAATTATCTTCAAGCGTTTGTCGTCCTGCAATTATTGCAAGTTCACTTCAATGAACAAGTGACCAATTGATTGAGTAGATTTTCTGTTAGAAAAAAATGTTAAAGTAATTAATGTTCTACACGTACATAAAAAAGGAAGTTTTTCACCACCGAAAAATGTCCTAAATAAGCTATGAAATTAAAAGTAATTGAATATGCCAAAGTTACCAAGAAGGTTTTCCGAAAAGGTCGTGTATAATGAATATGCATGTTTCTATTGATCCCGCCTTTTATTCTGGGCAATTCTATAACTGTTAGGGATTCAGAACGCTCGGCAGGGATAAACCCACCGGACCTAATAACTGACAATAATGCCCACTCAGCGAGACCATTGCCCGTCCAGCTATTTTGCTCCCCTGATACTATATCGCTTTAATTGAATATCCCTTTGTTTTCTCTGTTTAATAACGCAATTCCAATATATTCCTGTTTACATAGTTTTGTTTTGAGTTCTTCTTCAATACAGGGTTATGAGAATACTAAGTTTGAAAGTACATAAATACCTAAGAGTCTGTCTGAATTCTGGACGAAGCTTTTAAGAAAGCTTTTAGGAAACTCTCTTTAAACTTTACATCATAAAAGTTTAATGATGGTTTCAATTAACTCGTCTGATAACGCAGACGTCAGAGTTAACAGTAATGGCCGAGTGTAGACTTGGTACACATTACAGCGCTAATTACATGTCTTGGAATGTACAGAACCCCAATTAGTCTTGTTAGTTTTAGAACAGTCAAGTCTAGATTTGCTAGAAAGCTGGTATTTGCTAAAACATCACTTGGGTAAGGCAAATAGAAGATGTTAGGTACACAGTAGGGTTGCGACATGTTTGCTAGGTGCCAACAGCGTACACAATCATTATTACCGATGCCAATTCCAAACTTATTACCCAGTGATCTGCGCCGTACGTGCGCAGGGGAATGATTAATTTCCCTCTCCCCCCTCTAAAACACATTTGCTCAAAGCTCGCTTCCAAAACTTTAGCATGTCCGCACGGGGGGCATTTACGGTGCGTACCTAACAGAGTTACTGCATGGATTTCAAATTCCAGTGAGCTGACAAATTGAATAACTGCAAACTAACAGATACATCTACCTATTAGTCTGTGATTAGCAGTATTTTATTAACCCCAACGAAAAACGAGGGGTGTTTTAAGTTTGACGTGTGTGTCTGTCTCGCGGCTTTGCAATGCCCAAACGGATGACCGGTTTTCAATTTATTTATTAGCGTTTTAGCTGTTTCACTAAGATCTGCTCAGTCGTTTGAAGATCATAAACTCGATTCTAGGCATGACAGTTGGGAAATCAGAATCGACGATTCTCAATGAGTAGGTTTAAAAATGTTCATTCATCATTCGCTTCTGGTAGCCAGGAGGTAAGTCTACGTCGCTTGACTCCAGGGATCGCCTGGGCCCTGGCCTAGGATTAGCCTTCGGTTTCGCAGTCGCTTGTTTTGAGGTTCACCGTTCGGCGGTAACGACTTTGGTCTTTTCTAGGTTGTTCAAGTTCTGCATAAAATACCTAGTGCGGTTTTGGCCACTCCGGGCTTCACCCTGGAGGCTTGTGGCCTAGCGAACGCAGCTTGGCCTACGGCATCGCCGTTGCTTGTAGGAATAGGGTTTACTTTTCTCAGTAAAGCTCTGAGTGTTTTCTTGGAACTCGGTCTTCGCAAGATTACTAAGTGTTCGAAGTCGGACGCTCCGGGCTTTGCCTAACGCGGAGTTATTCCAAAGTTCTAATTATCTAGTCTATTTACTTTAAAGTTATTGTAAATACTTTTAACTTAGTTACATGAAGGTTAATAAAAAAGACACTTTCCAATGTAATTTCATTTAGTGATTAGAAGGCCGCTCCTCGGCTCCTGGAAGAGTCCTGTTCTCACAAATATCTGTTAATGATATTTGAGAATTATTGCCCTTGATTAATCAGAATGCGATATTATTATGTAATTGTTCGACTTGCATGCGTAAAAGAAAGATATCTAAGCAGTCTCCCGAAGTAATCGTATGCTTTTGCCGTATGGTTTTCATCTGTACAAATTATTAAAGTGCGTTGAAGCTGTTGACTCACTAGTAGATTTGCACTATGGTAATATCCTTAAGTGGCGAAGCTGTAAACGAGGGTTACAGTAGAAGCCTTAAAGTGCATGTGTGCAATAAGTGTAAAATTGTAATGTGGGTAGTCGTGTGCGGTGTCAGAAACAGGTGTCGCTGCTCGCTCGACACACAATAACCCTCCGCATCGGCCCGATTGGGCCCAAACTGTATTACTTTGTGGTCCAAACTTTGAAGGGAGAGGCGGAATTTTCCAACAATTTATACGAAAACGTTTGCAGCAGCTGACTAAAACTCCACCCGGAGAGATTGACTTTATTCCGATTTCGCAAATTAAGAGATAGCCATATATTTCACATTCATTCACAGCTTAAGCTTACTAATTACCTTGGTAATAGAACCGATAATGATCCTATAAAGGTGCATTGAATGAGAAAACGGACTTTAGTATAACAATGTAGAGTAGACGAATGATCACAGGCAGACTAGACCATGAAAATATTTACTGATATTGGTCTTCTTGAGTATTATTCAAACTATTTTACAACGAGTAAAGGAGGGTAAGGAATGCTTGTTAAATAAGACCCTTACTTAGTAATAGGACAATTTCGCCGACCCACTGGATATAATCAAATAATTCCGTTCCCTAGAGACGCAATCAATGGCGCCTCTACAGGGAGGGGTACTTACACGCATGGCTAACTACAGTTCACTAGAAAATCTTACTTACTAAATATAGAAATACAAATTAATATCAAGACTTACTTTAAAAAATTACCAAGTGCAGCAAATACCATCTTTTGCTTATTATAGGCTTCCCCCAAAGATTACGAAAGTTACTAGTTATTTAACTAGTATTCGGTAGTAGTTAACTAATATTTGGCATTCTTCAAAATTCCGATACTCTAAAAAAGGTTGTGTGTGGATGTCAATTGTTGGGTTGTGGATCTGAGTTTTTTTGTGTACATCAGAATTAAATTTAAAAATCACTGCATTCTTAACGCGAACAGACTATAATCTACTTTTGTGTTTCTGAGATTTCACTCAGACTATTATTTCTCTGTCCTCATTATTACTCAGTCTAGCGAGAAAGTTGTAATTTGAAACATAAGTTTATTTTATAACGTAAACATCTGCTAGCAAGGATTCTTTGAAATGTCAAGTTCTATAGGAGGATCGTGGTACTTAAGCACAGGCGGGCTAAGTTGTCAAAGGATTTTGTATATTCACTAAGAAATTACCTCATTTTCTCTACTTATAGCTTTATTTAACCAAAAACTAGTAGTAACCTCATTTTATTGAATTTTCGAACTTATGGAACATCTTAAAACAGCTTCCAAAATGATGAAGGATCTTCGTCCATATTATTTAAATGAGATTTAACGATGAGGTTATAGGTTATTTATGTTATTATAAAACTTATTTACTTGTTGGGTTATACTCGTATTATGCATATTTAGAACATTTGTATGCTAAATACCATTAAATAAAGGTCCACAAAACATTCACCTTAAGCATTTGTGCTCGCACAGAAATACATTTACATACGGACAATACTCGTACTATAATTGAGCAGATGTGAATTATCCATCTAACTAGCTTTTAGATATTGCACACTCAGGGGAGATAGGCTCTAGTAGAGTAATATCATTTTAAGAAGATGTACCTACACAAATCTTTTCTGATCAATGATATTACAATTAAAAAGACGTAGATAGGTTATGTCAGTACTGACGCGCAGTCAAAAATTGTCCACGGAGTGCTACGTAGTTAATTTGACTGTGTGTTATTCAAGACAGTACGTATATTCCCAATTATAAGATTATTATTTTTTTAAATAAAAATATGAACTGTTACACGTCGCAGCATAAGCTGATGTGCAATAATAAGAACCTAATGACTTAGTTTTAAATCACGATACTTCCTATTCTAATCTAGAAAAGTGAGATAACTGCCAGTAGCAGCGAACACATGAAAAGCAAACGTTCAAATTGAGAAACGCATTCAAAAGTCAGTTAAAAATAAAAAAACTGTTCCTTGCGTCTTCGTGAAATGAACGCGCCACGGCGACCACGGCCGAGTGCTGCACTTAATTGCCACCAGCTTTGTGCGATGGGTTTCTACTCTCTTTGACCACCTATTCGCGAGCTTCGAGTAAAATTGCAAAGTCAAACACAATCCATGCAAACACAAAAGTTACCAAACTCCACTTTCTAGGCTATAAAAGAAAAAGTTAATGATTACTTCCTTATTAGCATCATTATATAAACACCAAATTTGCATTATACCATACAATAGACGGCTGAACTTTGCTATAAAGCGTCATAAATTGCAGTCACATAGTTGTTTGTGTTCCGAAATAAGAAACTGTAAATTCTCTCCCAATCAAAGTTTATCAGAGCATGAGTTTGGTTCTTGTTGAAAAAACTAATAATGAAACAATGCGGCACGTGACGAATTATCAATGAGAGTAGTTTTTTTGTGAAAAAGATCGAAGCGAGGGGTTAAAAGTAACCCTCGCGTGGCATGGATGCAGCCGTGCCTCGTAGTTCGGTAGTTGGGACGGTTTTATTTGTTGCCGGGTATTTTCCGTTCCCCATTCACATGAATCAAACTGAACGGACTCATTTATTTGATACCGGTGGACAAGATACATCCGTATCTAGTATAACTCGTATGCGCAGACAGCGCGGGCGGCGGCGATAAAACGCACTCCGACTGTGTGAGTAGCGTCAATTAATTAACTTTTGATTGGTGAATATTATTTTGTAGCTTTGACTACATTTTATGGTAGTTATAATCACAGTCAGCCATTGATGATAAAAAAACAAAAGTAGAAAGTGCTGTCATACGCGACACTCAAAAGAATTGAGAGCTGGTTTTATAAGCTGGAATGTAAAGTTTATAGTTGAAAAAGTACATCGTATACTTCTATGTAACAACTACAAGTTATTTCAAGCAAGCTTCACGAAATTGTTCAAATGTTGGCTAAAAAAATGGTTGCTTTTCCTACATCTATGAAGTTTATACATAGCAAACAATTTATTCAAATAGGGTTTATCAATGGTTCAAAACGAAGATACATTACTAGATAATTTGTCATACCCATCACCTAAGGCAAATCGTGACTTCATCAAAAGCCAAATGTCTAGTTGAATGACATTTTGATTCTCCTGATATACATACATCATTAAATAATACAAAACATGTCAGTCTTCATAAGGTCGTCACATTTTCTATAGAAGAATTGAAACTTAGTGTCTAAGAAAATGTACTTCTAAAATAGCCACAACCGATTGCACAAGCGTAGGTTTCATTTACCATAATTAAATTCAAATCGGGACAGTTAATAGGAAGACATTACTTTAATTAAAATTTTAATCTCAAATACTACAAGTAAATTAAATACAAATTGGCCCAAGCCCGGCTCTGCTGGTGTAACAGCCATTCCCTTAATTCTCCTATTTAAAAGGACGGTTTGATAAAAGCTATCTTATTTCATTAGGCTAATGAAGAGTGTTCAAGTAATCCAATCCTGTTTTCTAATTAACGCCGCAGCAACTTGCTCTGGGATACATTAGACTGAAGCCTCAATATTTGCGTTACCTTCAGACTGAGCTGATACATCCAAACTTTGGTGTTGTTTTGAAGCGAAAATTAATGTAAGTAAGGCATTAAACTTCATGATACTAGCTGAGGGCAGCCACTTAGCCTTTTAAACTTTGCACTCTATTTACGAGTGCAAAGTTACTTCTACCATTCTTGCAATCCTTATTTTTAGAACGTGAGCGTGCGAAGAAATAAAGAAATTAACCAAGTTTGCCTGTGAGCGTATGTTATTATGTTTAAATCTATTTAAAGAAAAAACGGTGCATTTATTACACCAATCAACTTCAAATTCGCAGGAACCAGGTACAAATTTCACGAGGTCTTCCATTCAGCAAAGTCAGCCCTTTCCACGGCAATTTAATACGAAATAAACATTTAGGAAGTTTTTGCAGTTTTTTGGCGTAATTAACAATAGCCTTTTTTTAATTAATTAAAAGTCTCCACGGAGCAGGGCTCGGGGCGCTGGACCGGGGGATGGACGTGATCCAAATACTTTCTAACTTCCCTTTTGTTCCGCTATTTTCGTCTGGACAACTGAGCTTAGCTACACTGGCTTTAATTCAGTGTTAAAGTATTTAATTACAATGATATTGTTATTTATTTTTACTGATGCAGCCGATAAACTGCGATAGAAGACAGTTGACGCAGTCAAGATTTTGTTTTTAATAACTTGACGTTGGTGTTCAAAAACCATTATTAAATATGTAATATTTTATGAATAGGTGTAGGTTTAAAAATGTTCTAATCTTTACTTTAATCAGCAGCGGAACAGTTGAAAAAGCTGGTTCTTAAATTAATATTCTACATTCCAAAACACCCTGTGCAAATCTTTAAAAACAAACAAGAGCTTTTTTACCTGCTATGGCCAGTATTTTTTAATTAATTCGCAAAAGCAGTTAATCCAAACACGAAGCAGTTTGTAACTTTGTCTGATTAAATTTGAACCGCGATATTAGCTCCTGCAAAGAAGTTCAGCCTATTTAACTTCACGAATACTCCGTTATATAAAACTTTTTCTTCGTATTGGAAGCTATCATTTTTTAAGGTTATGGAGGTAAAATACGATGTTATGATAATTATGACGAATTTTTAAGCTCTAATATTATATTAGTTCAAACAGTGAAGTCAGAATTTTTGAAGCCGTAATTTTTGGTTTTTATAAGTACGGCAGCCAAAACTAGCACTGCTCTGTGATTTTGTAGTATTCGTGTTATCAAAATTAAGTTATTGATTGTGAATATTTATTATAGACACAGTTCATCTTGAGTACCTCGTTTCTTCCCTCCCATTTTAACAAACTTGGGAGCGTTGTTTATCTTTCCAAAGAACCCTTTTACAGTAATTCAATTTATAATCTCTAATTTTAGACTTTTCGAGTTTTCGGATAAATGTTTTTCAAATAGACTGATAAATAAACGTAGAAGAAAACAATATTTCACCGTATTTTTAAGGGAGGAGTATTTTTTGTTGAAAGGAAATATTACAAAATTGGAAAGATGGAAACCGTTCCTTCTTGGCCTTTTTTTCGTTACTTTTTACTATCCAAATACGTTCCTTATATTATGCTGTGAAAAATATCTTCTTAATTTAAATATATCAATAAATTAAGATAGAAAGTCTAAACGGTAAGACCTGAGTGCAAATTTAGTTGATATACCCCCGAATTCACGTACGCCAATAAACGCTGAGCACGCGCTCACCCTCACGCTGTCCCGTAAAATGTCAATAGAACTGAAAAGGACAGCTATACTTTTGACGGATGCTCTACATTAATTTGCGTTTATGAATTCGGGGTTAGTCACCCTAAAGCGCTCAAACCCTGCCGGCACACAAGACTCTTCTTCCCAATCAGCTTTACATGACATAGTTCTACTTATAAGGAGAACAGCAGGAAGAGCTCCCTTTGCTTAATATACCAAAGAAACTAATTGTCAAACGATTGCGGTCGTATGAGAAGTGGCGACGGTACATCGGTGACATTAGAGCTCAGCAATGCGAATCCCTAATACATTTGAGGTTGCGAGCTTCAACGAAATGTAATTTAACCTGATATTTGCTACGCCACCCTCGACCTTATTGACAAGGAGCTGACAAGATGTCAAGCTCGCTACAACAAGGTATCGAGGTTTCGAAAATCCACATAGCTCTAAGCGCGGACGTAAAAGAAAGGCAGACGTCACCTCGTCTAATCACGAGTGAAGCATATTATCAGCTGCCAGTTTAGGTGTGTGCGTGACTAGCACGTGTAATTGGCGCTGTCACACGGAGTAAAATGGCGTAGTTTGTAGCACCTAGAGTGTTTGTGTGAGTGTAGAAGGTTGTGTATAACAAACGCAATTGTAGCACCTTGCATGCTTCACATTTTTTCACTGTGGTGTTCTGTCCGTCTTTCTTATACGTCTGTGCCTCTAAGGTACAGACAGACAAAATAAAGAGTTGTATCGTTGCAAAGTTGTTGTCGCTCAAGACCGCGGGCTCGGAGCCCGTCACGGTCTGGTCGGCGGAGACATGCCCCTTTTTTGTTGATAAATTAACTTATTTATTTTTAAAACTTCAAAGCGTAAGATTTCTTTATCTTGATGCTGGCGAGTTTCTTATAGATTCCTAAACGAGTCTTTAAGTAAGGTTTTTTTATTCGAAGAATTGTGAATCTCTTTTATATCTTATTCAAGTTAAGGTTGTAAGTGAGGCTTTGTTCGTCATAGGTAAACAGAAGACCTATAGAGTTTTTTTCCATTAGCTGACATAACTTCAAACTATCAAGGGTTATACAAACTAAAAGGTGTGCATATCAAGGGTTTCAACCTAGTCTGTGTGTTTTATACATAACTGAACTGTTAACATTTAATTTCATGGTGTCACCTGTTTCGTGTATTTTGATGAATAAAAAATGCAATTAAGGTTTAAGATTTAAGGTTGATTAGATTTAGTACTTAGTACTTAAGTATACTCACAGTAATTCCTCAGCAAAATCACTTCTTGTAGCTCCAAAAGATGTGAAATACCTGAAATAGAAGATTCGATTTTACTTTATCGCCCATATAAATAATAACACACAATTAATAAGGATATTTAGGATACACAATTTGGGTAGACTTATCGCTGAAATCTTTTTTGCAGGTAACCTTCAGGTTGAGTAACAAAAGAAAAAAGACTATGCCTAAAGGCAAATGTTTAGTGAATGGTTACAGTATATTTATATATTTCAAAAAAAAACAAATACCTGTACTAAGAGCAAATTGATAAACGTACACTATAACTCGGTTGGTAGAACAACCTATTGTGAAAACCTTTCCTTAAATCAATAACTCACATCAGAAATTCTAATTGTAAACTTTAATTAGTTTGCAAACGTTTCAGCCTATTTCATTGTATATTTCCATTTCTGCTGTCAATACCAGCCGCCCCCGGCAACAGCACTAAGCTCGTAGCACACTTTGCAAGCACGGCAACTGAACGGCTCCGACCCAGCAATTATCTTGCCATTCAAATTTGAACTTTAAGTTATAAAAGCGAGCTGTGGTATAGTAGCGTCGAGCGCGCTGACTGCTCGCCGTTGGCTTTCTCTTATTGTTATTGTAAAATATATTGTACCAGTCACAACTTAAGGTTCAAATTTGAAGGGCAAGGTTGGAGCCATGCAGTTGCCGTGCTTGCCTAGTGAGCTACGACCTTTAGCCGCGGATAATATTCAGGTTTACATTGCAGAATGATTAAATTATCCTCTAATTGCCAACGCTCACATTCATACTGTTTGGAGGGTTGAAATCAGCTGATGGGAATCAATGTCTAAATGGAATTTACGACACGTAATAAGTTTAAACCCTAAATTAGTCGGAGCATGTCCATAATTTTCACTCATCATCAATATGAAATTAACAACGCCATTAAACGGTTTAAGTTAATGCGTTTACGGGATAGTAAATACGGTTATGGCGTAATTGAATTTAATTAGAACGGGTGGTGCGGAAATAAATTAGGAGGTATCAAAACGGATAGACCTAATAATAAACTGGAGAAATAACACACACAGTGTTTTGGGCTATGATTTTCTTTGTGTTATGGAACAACGGAGACAGAAGCCATAAAAATCAATAAACGTTGTCGTCTGAAGAGTGACTGAAATCGAAAACAAGTAAAATACTATTTTTATTCTGCAGTAATGGGGTTGCTTTCATAATACTTCAGGTACCTACATTTGACCACTTTCTACGCACAGATGTTGGTTGCTGCATCAAAATGATGTCATTTTTGTCAGTACCGTAGTTAATTCGATGATTATAGTATTTCTGCAACAAATTGTAGAGATTGTTAATAATTAATAGAAAAAGCAATCAGTAGTAGCAGGGTCGTTTAATATGCGAAAAGGAAACTAAGTAGGTAGTGGTCTGCTGGTCCAGACGAAACTAAACTGAAAGATTTATCTTCAAAATTAGTTGGAACCCCCGCTACAGCTGCAGGACGCAGATATCCATTATTTATCAATAAAACATGTGAAGCGTAGCACAACGTTTTAATTTTGCTAAAAGCGTCCATCTCATTGTGGTCCGCCCGATGATTCGGATTACCTGCGCGCAGTGCAAATTCGAACCTTAAGTTTAATGCAGGAAAAGCGGTTGGTTGTATAAATTTATGTCCCAAGCGTGAAGCTTATGCCGCGCGTTCTACTGATCCGGGGAGTCCCGTGCGGCAAATAACGAGGATTGCGACTTAAAGCTGCGGTTATTCCCCTGAAGTCTTTTGTTATAATCAGCGAGAAGGTAATCATGTGCAGAGGAAAACTGTTTACTCCCAGGAGCGGGTAAGGCACTTTCACATAGGCAAGTGAATTGTGCTTATATATCCTGTGATGATAGTTTTTCAGGATAAATCTAAATAATTTCAAATTTTCAAAGGTTGAGAGCGGTTTTTCAGGAGTTTCCGATTTTGTTCTACATTTTTCGGTCTGAAAATCAGCAGGAGAGACGTAATAGGGAAGCCTAGAGATGCTAATTCCGCCAGGAATAAGTCTTTCAAGGGTTATATACAAAATCGTGTGTCTATGATCAAAACTGATTTAGAGTAGAAACAGTGATTTGACCACAATACACCTAACCTAACTAACTAATGGCCTATTAGTAACTAATTCCGTTCTCATAAAATGCATTCCTATAATACAAGATGTCATCTTAAATTTTTTGGAGAGGTGGAGGAAAAGTATAAAAGGTGTAACCGTGACGGAGTTTGGATTGAACATGTACATTAAGGCCCGGCGCCCACTATCGGCATCGGCACGCTTCAGGATTTTAAGGTGGCAAATAGCAATATACTTTAACATTATGGCAATAAAGTAGAAATTGCGGAGATGTGTTCTCGTAAAAACAAAAATACCGCTTCGGTATGCTTGAGGCTGCTGTTTCGGCATTTTCTACTTTATTGCCATTATGTTAGAGTATATTACTATTTGCCACCTTAAAATCCCGAAGCGTGCCGATGCAGATAGTGGGCGCCGGGCCTAAAACATCTTGACAGACTACTCGTTTTTTGAAATCGATCAAAAGTGAGAGCTAGCTTGACAAACTACCTAACCTTTACCGCGTAGTTACGAGGACCTTAATGTTTTAATACCGCCGAAGGATTTCAGAGAAGCGAAGTATCGAAACAGTTATTAACGCTGTTATTCCAACTTAATACCTAAAGTGAATGCTAATGGGCTCTCCCGGCTGTTAAGTCGTCTGGGAAATGATTCTCCTTATTCGACTTCAAAATTCATTAAATGCCATCTTTATTCAAAACATAATACCCACTATTGGATGCCCAGACGAAAATAGTAGTTGAACAGGTAATTTACAAAAGATGATGGCAAACTGACCTAAATTATTTAAATGACATCTTGGCAGCTTACATATTATTGTATTTAAAAAAAATTACATAAGTATCACGTTTGTGTTAAGCATACTAGAAAAATGTAGATGAATATTTAAATCATCACAGTAACAATTTCATTATTACTTATATTCAAGATTTACCCATCTTACTTACAGATTTCAAAATTAGTCGACACAGATAAAAAAGTTAATTGCTTGCGAGAATAGGGACGTGTTCCCAAGTTTAAACCGTCTTCGGCGGTATTACAACCTTTTTTAAAACTTAATCCTCGAGCATACTATAAGATTGTCCTTGATCGGACACCGGGCCCCTTCCTCCAGGGGACTGAAACTCGATCCTGCGAGTTCGTGCCGATTCCGAATACTCGAACGGATGCCGATTTTAAAGCTTTTTTCTTTTGCGACTGCTGCAAATGTCAGGGTAGATCAGTACCCCCAATTACAGGATTTGCCAGAACAGAATTAAATGTAGCGATTGGTGTAGCTACAGATGTTTAATTGTACTAATAACTCAAAGTAGTGTTGTAGTACCTTTCTCATATTCATTTTAATGTACCCTTACAATGACTATATTTTCATACGTTAAACTGATGTTAGGTGGAGGGTTGCGGAAGTGTACAGAGGTATTGCTTATAGTTAAAGGACCGCTTGAAATTCACTCGTGTTATAACATTTGTGTCTTTTCTGTGTCCAAATGTTGATACCGGCATAAATATAATACTTCACCATTAATTTTACTCAACTTATATTTCCATTTAAATAATGAGCATTCATTGTATATTTAGTACAAATAATATCATACAATAGTGTTTATTAGTGTCGGACATCATTAGTGATCTTTAATCCCAGAGAAATAATTATTTTTATTTTTCAACTAGATCCGAAGTGAATGAATATCGAGAATTAATGGCAATTATTATCATCGGATGTTACAAAGCATCGGCTCGTAAAGATCCTATTTATTAGCGCTAATAACAAACGACGAGCCGCTGTAGTGTTTACCGAAACAACTCAAGTTTGTATGGCTCTGAGATATGACCGGCTGTTTTCAGACAATACTTTTTGTCGACGAGGATGACGCTAAAAAATGGCACCGATTGCTGAGCTTCGAACGGCTAGTCTATTAATAAAGTATATTGGACGTTACTGCGTGCCGTTACTGCAAAAAACACGTAATAACAGAAAACTTTGGCAGTTTAAATATGCTACCATATCCCACTACACTACTGTACTTTATCTCACACGGGGTAGTCAGTGGGACACGAATTGTTGCCGTCACAGTAGAAACACTTAGCATAGTTCTAACAAATATCATTCATCCTAATCTTTGCTCAAGAGGCACTGGTTACTTTGACTCTTGGTATTTGGTTGGAAAGTTGACACTTTAAGAAGTATAATAAAAAGCAGACAAGTTGGTAACCATGAGGTTGGGAAACGAAACAAAATGAGATTATTAGTTGGTGAATGATTATTCGGTGGAATGAAATTCTACGACCCGTTAGACGAAATATAGACAAAACGTTGGTTGGTAAAGGAAAATCAGCCAAACTATTTTCGGCGAGAAGAAAGAATCCCACCTAGGCTACCTAAAAGGATATAAGGGTTAAGTCTCCACCATTGGAGAAATGTCCACTTCAAAAAAATGGGTAGATTGATCCTGACCAGTTTCACGTTCAGCTCTGTTCCCTATAAAAGATCAAAAGCTTACACAGGCGTTTGCTTTCCCCACTTAAAATTTCCAAATTCAAATGAAATAAACTCGACGCTATTTGTATTATGTTGAATTAAATTTACTGAATTAACGGAGTGTATTTACGCAAATGAAGCGACTGGCGTAAAACCAATCGACCCCATTATACGTGTTTTAAATTAAGTAATTATTCCGCCGGCAACGCTAAGAGGCTTCTCGTGAAACAATTAAAGCAGAAACTCTTGAAACTGTGCAATGAACACACTTGGTATGAGTTTCATTTTGTGATGGGGTTTAGTCATTTCTTCCAGAAGGTATATGCTTTTTTGGCCGAATGTCAATAAGTAATGACGGCGTCAAGAATTATGAAAAAACATAGCCCGATTTAAATTAATCTAATGATTAGACGCAGCGATTGCAGGACTTATTTCGATAATTTCTAAAGATTCATTTCTTTTCGAATCTAACTATGTTTTTTTCAGCAAGGGCAAAGATAAATATGTCAGATTTTTTAAAACATAGGTCATGGTTGCTTGTCCAATCAGCATTGGTTATCCATCAAATGTAACGCTGGTCTCATTTTGATAGTGTAAGTTTTCAAAAAATAAGAGATTGTGAAAAATAAGGATTTTGGTTTAACTAAGAAGGAACTAATCCAACGCCAAGAGACTTCGCCGAATGTAGAGACAATTAAATGAGATGAAACTCTGCGAGTGCTAAACGGCCACATTCGTGCCGGTGACGTCGCACCGGAGCGTCTGCGTTTCTACACGAGGTCCTACGTAACTTGATTGAATTACACCATACATACTTCCTACATCTGTCATCCTGCTACACTACACTGCTGAAAAGTTTAAGTTTGCGCCAGGTTGAGGGACCTTAAAATATGTAAAATTACTATTTTTAAAACAACGGTCAATTCTCATTATTTTAAGGTAAGATATGACACTCCGATATCGGAGGATAGGAAGCTTTTTCTTCTCCTCGTCTATCCTCTGACTGAAGGTTGCTTGAACAGATTGTTTCCTAGCAGATCTTAGTCTTATCGACAGCCAGATATCTGAAGAAACTAAGTTTTCTATGTCTGAATAGTTATGTAAACTGTTTTTGCACTGGAACATAGCTATCCCACTACTTTATTTTTTGTTATTTTGAAATCTTTACTTACTGAATGTTTTTCCTATTGTGATTCGTCCTCGCGATCCCTTACATTGCCCCATTATAATTCACGGATACCCAAACCCGAGCCATAAAAAACGATTTCAGCAATCTGCCTCTGTACCTCGTAATTTTCCATATCATTGGCATAAAAAAACTATATCTCTAGTCTCGGATAGTTGCGTATTTCTATACCTATATTTTATGTCCAACCACTGACCCTAGAATAAGCCAAAACGGATTTAAAAGCTTTGGTCCACTATAGATATGCAAACTAAAGCTGCGGCTATGAAACAAGCGGAGAGGACAGATAGTTAAAGTTTTAATTGCTTAAAAAATATTCCTTCCAGTTCTGTTGAGCTGTCACCTAAGTAACAAATGAAAATCTACAAAAAGCTTTGGTTTTTTTGTATTATTTTTCCTTTTAGTGTTTTGTTGTGTCTGCTGCTACACAAATTTATACATTGCTATACAAAGCTTGCTTGCTTGCTCGAACAAAACAAATTAACTTGTTTGTTTTAGAAACAAACAAATTGTTTTTTTTTGACTGACTTAATGCTAATCCTTTTTATTTGTTGCATACTTTGTGCATACTTTAAAATGTTTATAGTTGAAATTAATTTGAATTGGATGAGCAGTCATAATCACATGGATTTGACGTGGTTGATTGTGGTATATAATTGACATGACATGACATTTAAACCAGTTACGGGATTTCATAAATCATCGAGATTTCATGCAATAATGAAAAAGTACTAACGAAACAAAATTATCGTTTACGCATCAAGCCAATAAAATTATAATGTATACTTTTTGTTTACTCTGCTAGTTGTAGTTGTCAGCATCACCGCGCTGCTTTTCTAGCCGCAGTCTTATAGTCACGAGGCTAGATCCCAATATTGCGTTAGGTCAGACAAATTGGGATCTGTTAGTGAATATATTACGGTCCCCCGTACCGGCCATCGGTTTGTTAATCGTTTCCAGTTATTTATTGCCGTTTTAACTGTTTATCTTTGGGTGTATGATACGGTTTACGCCGGCGCTCTTTGATCACTGTTCGCTGCTATTATACTACTGGGGAACAACCTTTATTGATGTCGTCAATAAGCAATAATGTTGTTGTTGTAGCAAAACAACATACTCAAAATGTTGTGTTCCAATTTTTAAACTGTTTGAACTGAGTTTAATTTACCTGAAAACGTCGCGGCCGTAAAAATAACAGATAGTACTCGTGAAGTTGATTTTATTTGAAGTTCATAATGTTCTTCAAGAAATTCATAACCCGTATTTACTAGTTAAATGAAGCTATAAGCTTTCCTAAAACTTCGGGCGCTTCAACCGGCGCGTAGCGGGTCACGTAATTCAAACTTACGATGGTTCCATCCTAATAATATTTACACTAGAGCTACGGATAAAATTAGTTAATATTTTCTACTTAAAGCGTTGTGATGTAATTAAAATTTGAAAGTTATTAGAAGTTTCATCAAATGGTTCGAAATTGTATTTTCTTGTTTACTGAAAGTGCGAGATCTTTCAAGTTTTCTTAAAATTATATTTACGTATTGTCAGTAGGTAAGTCTTTTGGCTTTATTGTAATGTTTACCTAGTTACTTTGTTAAGTATTCAAAACGCTCTGTTTTAATTAAGGATTGTATTTTTCATGGGAAATATGTATTAGACCCAGTATTCTTTTTTACACTAATGTCGAAGTTTGCCATCAAACTAAGTTATTGCAACTAACAACGGATCCACTAAATAAATAGACCAGATCATTTTCATTGCAATGGGAAATAAAACCAACAGTTGTTATGGGCCCACGACTGTTCACAGTCCTCACTCCAACTATGATGTGGTACGAGCCAATACCCTGCGACAATGCAATTGACCTAACATCCAAAATTCAGATAAGTCACTACTACTATGAATTATAAAAAGGCTACAGCTAATGTCACATTTTCCCGACTCGGAAATCGAACCAAGGCCCTAGGTAGATGTTCCCTAGGTTTCCCTAGGTAGATGTAACACAAGCACTGTCATTAATCCTGAACTCTAATTACCAACAATAAGCTTGCTTAATTGAATCATGATACGCGAGCATTACAGCGTAGCTTTAAAACAGAGCGTTATTTTCCCATTCATTAAACCACATACTTTAAGTTGGTAGAAAAACTTATTCCGTTTTTCGTCGTCTCCTTTGCATAAAGCGGGTTGTAGACATAAATTGTGGGCCGGGACAAATTGCGTTCCACTGTAACGTCACAGTATAATCTTACAGTAAGCTATCTACATACAAACGTGCCACTCTCGGTTTGAATGTGTGCGTGCGCGTCGCGCGCCGTGTCGCGATATCACGCACACGCGATTTCACGCACACGCTAGCATAAAATAGGGAGGCATAGGGAGGCGGCAGTACGGACGGACTGTGCCGCGTGTCTGTGTGCACGCTAGGCTAATAACTCGGCGGAAGGCCTTAGATAGCTTACTGTATGGTTTATACTGCGGTAACGTATTTGGCTCGCATTGCTCGTCCCGCGTGTCAGCCAATTCGACTAAATGAAACTTTTCGACTGCTTTTCGCACTTATGTAGCATTTAATCAGTTTGAAATTAGAAGCCATTTGTCGCGAATGTGGTTAGGCTGCGTTGAACGGGGAGTTGTAATGTCGAAGACGTAGGAATTAAATAAGTACGAGTAGATTACCTCATTCCTTTACGATCTCGATAGATTGGAATGATTCCTTACGATGTAATGAAATAAACAGAGCCATAGAAAAGTCGGAGTACAGACATCTTTAGGTTAATAATAACGAAGCAAATAGCATTAAGCAATGAGAAAATAAAAGATAACCATACATACATTTTGAAGCAAAAACCAACACCAGCAACTCATCCATAGGAAAAATAAAATAACAACTAGAGAGAAAAAAGCTTATACAGTTTCTCCATTTGCACAAATTATTAACATGTTTTCAATCACACGTTATTAAATCCTTGCAAGCATTAGTGGCTTTGTTTACTTATGAAACTGCGCTGCGGTTTATCCCCGGGAAATTGACTTTCTTTCGCTATAGTTTTAAAGGGTGCTTAACTAGTCCATAAATCAAAGCGATATGTCCGGGAAATGCCCTGTTTCATCGGAGCTTCAGTCCTCGTGAAATATTACCAGATTATTCCCGGTTGCGTGAAATTTTCCACTTAGTTGATACTAGTATGTCTTTATCTTTAATACGGTGGGGTTTTGGTTTTGAATCATATTTGTATCTTAACGAAGTCGACACAAAAAAACAAATCTGCCAAATGTTAATAATTTACACTAAAAACGAATCATCATTATTGTCATCAGCATCAACAACAGCCGCCCACGATGTTCATTGTAAAACAGAATCATGGATTTTCAATAGTGTCCAGGAAAATATTAAATACAAAACTACCTACTACCAAAAAAAACATTCTTCTGAATCCATTCCTCAGAAAACTTTCCAAATCGAACCTTTAACACAGTGTGTTGTTAACCATAATCATACAACACTTTCTGGCTGTTTTTTTCTCGTCCCTATTTCAAAACAATCAGTCCGCGCTTACCGTTCTATTCTGCTTTATACATCCACGTCAGTATAATTGACTAAAGCTGGGTTGTTAAAAATGTCCTGTATAATAGAGTGTGGAGGGGCCTTTAATTAAAAGTCAACGCAGGGCCTTTCTGTCCACAATAAAACCTACTCGTATGCGCTTTGTGCAAATTTAAGTTTTTTTCCTTTCATTAACGACCACTTAGATTTGAAAGGGTTATTGGGTTGGTTGTGGTTTGTGTGATAGCTTTTGTCTATTGTTTAATGTAATGTAATATTGCTTGGACATCATCATTTCACTAAAGGCTTTTAAAAAAAAGGTAAGGGCTTTTGGGTTTATGTAGTGATACCTTAGTTCTGAGCACATTATAGAGAATACTAAACAGGTCCCTTACCTACTTAGTTACATATTCCAAAATAGTTATTTAGAGGACTTTAACAAATGAAAATGACATTGAGTGCTTACTTTCTTACCTAAAAGTTTACCTAGCAACATTTTGTAACAATAATTCATCAGCCACGACTCAGTTTGTTATTGTATTGTTAAAACAATCCATTGTAATCTATTCATAACAAATCATGTAAACTTGGTTCAATTTAATTAATAGAGACTGCTATTGACAGGCGTCTGCAGCGCGGACGCAGCCAACTGACGAATTCATTGAACTCTGATTGAAAAAAGACAAAACTACATTAATTTGTCCTGCAGAGTTAGCACAAATAGACATACAGTGTACACATTCAATCGTAACATGGAGTTTTGTTCAAATTATATTTAGTATCGTGGAAAAAATTCTAAGTTTGAAATAAATTATACGGCCCTCTTGTCAATGGGCTCGGTAGCACAGTGGTGAGTGCAGCCGCCCGTTCGTTCGTTCGTTGCGAAAGACGCTGGTTCGAGTCCCGCCTGAGCTCAATACTGATAGTTTTTTTCTGTGTTTCCTATGAAAGAGACAAAACAGTCCACGACTTTTTATAAATCAGATGTAAGATCTTGCGTTTATAGACATAAACCACTAATAAATTAAATACTTTAAATTATACAGGCTCCAATTAATTTTACTTACGACACCAAAGAAAAAGCACAATTTTAAAGTTTTTTACATTGTTATAGAGCGCAGGATTATTTAGTGAGTGAACAAAGTAAGTAGGCAAGTATCCTTTTACAAACGCTTCCTAAAAGTATTTACCTTCGTACAAACTCGGAAATCTGAAGAAATCTCTTGATAGTGCAGGGGCCGTTCAATCCAGCCCTGGGACCGAGGATTAGATTGTGTTAGGTTACGTAACCCTCACGACTACAATCCTAAAAGCTTGCCTTTCTTTTATCCACTTACCGCTAGCCCGGCCAGATGTAACATCTAAAATGAGTTTAATTTTAAAACAAAGGAAGTTGTCTAATATTTTATTAAATGGGCTTGCCAGTGTTTTTATTTTTTACAAATACTTACTCACATTTTATTAAGCATTGCTCTCAATTAACACATTATTTAGCTATAGCTATCTAATATTTGTAAAGTATTTGACATCCCTTTACATACTGCTATTTGACCCTGATCTGAACCGAACTGACAGTGACTTTAATGAAATTAATATTCACACCTTGGTCCATAACAAGCACGGTTGTTAATGTCCGTCATTTAAAAGATTCAGATACAATCGCTATCTTGTCTCCAAATTGTCTGAGTAACAAAAATACTTAACAGCACTTAAAAGAAAACGGCAATTCTCAGATATTACTACAAAGATAGCCTTCCTTTAATAAAGACATTCCAGCACAATCTTGTTTAAAGAAAATCCCCAAACTTCCCGAAAAAAGCGTAAATTTATTCACGTACAGCTTGAGCCCAAGTTAAAATTTGCTAAAACAATCACCCTACATTTTCATCCCTCAAGAAAATATCTTTTTAAAAGTGTCATTTGAGTATTGTTATCACTGCGGGTAGGCAGCACTCGCGGGTCCTCCGAGTAAATTGAGCATTAGGCCCATGCCTCCGGTAATTTCCACCACCACTTTAAATTTAGTACGTAAGCCGCTAAGAAATTTAATCTTGAAATTATTTCTTCTCTTTGCTGATACAATATTGAGACGGTGATATAAATCTGCCTCGGGGCTAACTTTAATTAGATTATGAATTTAAGAATAGAAGGAAAATGTGATTCGAATAATTTGAAATGAGAGTCGATATTGAGCTGTAATCTCATTCTCACAGTTGGTATTACAATAATAAAACAAAGCTCGTTTTTCTTAGAGACTTGGCTTTATATTCTGAAATGTGATTTAGAATAAAGAAGCCTTAAAAAACGTTATGTGTAAAATACACCCGGTTAATGTAAAACAAGTTAGCACAAAGAAAAAACTTTTTTGCTAAGTTCAGGGGTAAGATAAATAAAGACGCTCTACAAAATAAGAATAATATTGATAAGTTCCTGGTTGAGAAAGGTTTGTATCAACCGAAAAAGCCGCAGACAGGTTACAGGTTTTTCAACCTCGACGACCAAAAGCTTTCTGCGTTTCATCACAGTCAATACCACAAAATAAATCCTGTATATTAAATTCTATTGGCATCAGAACAAACCTTGCCAGCTCCACGTAATTACAATTTAGGCTGGAGCTCACTACGTTTGATCACGCAATACATTTCGATTCCATATGGGCATTTCCGACCAGGGATATTTAATCATGTGTGCGGTCGTCGCTGCAAATACCTACTCGGGAAATAACTGAAACGGTGCGGTGCAGTTTAATGAGAATTAGACCCGCCATTAGTCCGCTCGTGTACTGAATCTCTGATTTTGAATTCCGAATTTGCGTTGTCACCGGAAAGATTAGGCGACACACCTGCGGAAACTCAACACGTCGTTTGGTGTTTAAAAAACGCTGTGTTTTTAAAATTGTTTGAGATTTAAGACATTGAGACACAAAACGAAAAATAATGCAAGTAATTCTTACTGTGTGTGTTCACTCACGTATCTTACTAATTTAATGAATGCGAAAGTTTATAAGTATGGGTTGTTTGCTACTCTTTCACATAAAACTTGCTGGACGAGTCTGAATGAAATTTTACAGTGACATAGCTTACATATCAGAATAACACATAGGTTAAGATATACAGGGTGGCCCAGCGACAGTAGTCCAAAAATTTTTTTTAGGTAGAGGGCATCATAACAAGTCATTTAAAAAAAACATTAGTTCCGCGAAAATCAATACTTTAGAAGTTATGATTTTTTCAAGTTTCTTTTGAAATTTCTCAACTCCAATCACTTAATTCACTCTTGTTTGGAAACTATCGCACTGAATCAGTTCAAATTTGGCATAGATGTACAATAGTAATGTAGAATCCATATCATGTGCGAGTTTTGAGTTTATTCTAAGACAATTTGTTTTTTTTTCAATTTTCGTCAATAATTTTTCGCCATTTCAAAAACTAACACAATTTAAAAAAAATCACCGCTGCAATGTTTGAGCTCTTTATGATTTGTTTATGATCTTGAAAACTGTCCATAAGTATGATAATAGTCTATGCAAAAACTTGAAGTGATGCAACCAATGGAACACTTTCAAAATTAACATCATGTACGGTAAGTCGCTAAAACTCAGAATGGGTCATTTTTGCACTGACCCTAATTTAAAAAAAAAAGTATCCAAAATATTTTTTTTCGGATAGAGGGCATCATAGCAACTCATTTAAAAAAAACATTAGATGTCGAAAACCAATAGTTTAGAAGTTATTATTTTTTAAATTTTGGGACTAAGTGGTAGAACTTCAGAGTCATAAATCACTTGTGTTTGTAAACTATCCGACTGACGAACTTCAAAATGAGTAAGAATAGAAGAAAGTGAAAAAGGATTTATCTCATTTATTCATTACAATACAATGAGTGATAAAAAAGGCGGACTTAATGCTGTTAAGGCATTATCTACCAGTCAACATAAAATAAAGCGGAGCCAATTAAAGTATGGGATTAATTATTTAGTCATACCATATTTGAAGTTACTTAGTCGGATGGTTTACAAACAAAAGTGATCTGTCTCTGAAGTTCAACCACTTAAGCCCAAAATTTAAAAAATAATAACTTCTAAACTATTGGTTTTCGACATCTAATGTTTTTTTTAAATGAGTTGCTATGATGCCCTCTACATGAAAAAAAATATTTTGGATACTTTTTTTTAAAAATTAGGGTCAGTGCAGAAATGACCCATTCTGAGTTTTAGCGACTTACCGTACATGATGTATAATTTTGAAAGTGTTCCATTGGTTGCATCATTTCAAGTTTTTGCATAGACTATTATCATACTTATGGACAGTTTTCAAGATCATAAACAAATCATAAAGAGCTCAAACATTGCAGCGGTGATTTTTTTTAAATTGTGTTAGTTTTTGAAATGGCGAAAAATTATTGACGAAAATTGAAAAAAAAACAAATTGTCTTAGAATAAACTCAAAACTCGCACATGATATGGATTCTACATTACTATTGTACATCTATGCCAAATTTGAACTGATTCAGTGCGATAGTTTCCAAACAAGAGTGAATTAAGTGATTGGAGTTGAGAAATTTCAAAAGAAACTTGAAAAAATCATAACTTCTAAAGTATTGATTTTCGCGGAACTAATGTTTTTTTTAAATGACTTGTTATGATGCCCTCTACCTAAAAAAAATTTTTGGACCACTGTCGCTGGGCCACCCTGTATAAAGAAATTGATATTGTCCGAAAAAACTAAACTAAAAGTCGCGGGCGGTCGTTAGTTTTTTTTTGGCACGTCTTGTAAATTTTGTCTGACCTTTTGTTATTCACCATTCGTAATCAATATTTTGATAAAGTTTTTCTTTATGTAAATTTCTGTTACTTTTAACACATTTCTTTATTCTACATTTTTTTTGGATATTTACATTTTTTTTTTCTACATTTTTTTTGGATATTTCAGTATTACTTGCACAAATGTTTACTTGCAAATCGTTGCAAAGCCAGAAGTGAGGTAGATACTTTCTAAAAGAGATATCGTAAATTTTTTTAACATTTGATTTGCCAGCATTAAATCCCAAAATACCCCTGTAACTAATTGAATCAAAATATACAAACTGATGTCTACGGACAGGTAACCGGCGAGTTAGAGGATGCCGAATCTATTTGAATAAATTTCTTGTAAAACAGGATTTCACGTTTTACATTTACCTATTGTTTACATTTCAACTCATCACTTTATGCGGCCTTTGTACAAAGGCGTTCACATCAACCTTTACATAGCACCTTATGCTGCTGACATAAGACCCATTTTGCGATGGTTTCGTTACTGTACAAGCCAGGGAGAAAGCAAACTTTTTACTTAGCCATACTCTCAGTTCATATTGTTCGGTGCATCGTTAGTCGATTTTAAAATTTTATAACTTGTATCAAAGGAGCGTGAGCTTGAGGCAGCTGAAGTTTCCCTGTAACAGACATACTGTTGCTTCATTGTAGGAGTTTGGTAAAAACTTGCACACTTTTTTCGCAATTGATCAAAGAATGGCGATACCAGAGGTTATTTTCAAGTAATAATTTACGGTAAATAACAAAGAGACAAATTAGAAAACCCTGAATAAATTCCCATAATGGTCAACTTTGGTGCACAATCTTCACTATCCTTTATAAATGCGAAAGTACCGTAAGGACAAAAGTAACTTTATCTGTGTCTTTGTGACGTTGTTACGCTTAGACGTTACAGCGTAATCTAATGAACACATTTTATTGAATTTAAGTGCACAGATAGAGTGCACAACGTATGTTTTTACCGAATCCTAAGATAGTAAAAATATTTGTCTTTACAATCAGTTTGCTGTTATACCTAATATACGAGAATTGCACAGGATTTACCATTATTTAACTTAATAAGCACAAAAACACAACAATTATAATAGTAGCAGACATCAAATTGTGACTGTCAAAACATTACCGAAACCACTGGCAATCAGCCGTTCAGTTCAGTTGGAGACTCCAAGTTCGAGGAAGTTTTCGCGACGCTATAAACTAATTGGTGAAAACAATACTGAGCCTTGGGAGCAAACGGACAAATAATTGTATATAATATCTCTTTTAGAAGATCTAGAGGGCTCTAGATCTTGGAATAGAGATTCGCAAATAAGGTTTTGATAGCAAATTTCTAGAAGGCCTATCACCGGTAAAGCTGTGCAGGGGTTGATGATGACGATTACCGAAAGATTAATCATCTAAATTTCGGTACTAATATTTACAAAAGATCCTGTCAAGTTAATCTAAATATTACGTAAGATAAGATAAGATATACCTTATTGCACAAAGAAAACAATTACATATACTTACGGAGATTTAGTTAAGTAAGTATGATTCAGATCCATTCCTTGTCTAGCCAGATCTGATTAACTTGGTATAGTTTACTTTTTCAAGCGTTTCTATCCTCCATTTTACAATAGTTATATTTTATGAACAAAAAGTTAATTCACCAAGTAATTGAATTCTCAATAAAAAGAGGATAAACATTTGATTAAAAGGCCGATAAATTAGGCACAGGTTTTCTGATTCAGGACTCCGTTCTAATTTTGAGCATTGATGCATATTGCACGTATAGACGTTGTAGGTATTGATGCATCACGTGCATAATATATTCGTACGTAACATACGCTCCCGATCTGTTCAGGTTCTGACGTAAGTACCTAATCTTTTAAAAAATAGACTAAGTTTAGACTTACTGTTTCTCCCAATTAGCTCACACACTATAGGTAAACTTCGCCGAAGTTAGCGCCTCCACCCCGAGCCACCGATCGCTGACAGCAAAAGTTGCAAATGTTTTGACAGCCGCTAAGTCGCTATTCGACGGTGTCTGCCGGCGACCAAACTGTTGGAACTTTTTAATAAGTCGACATCTCTTGCACTTTATCGCTGAAGTGTTTCTAGCTGGTTTCTGATAAAAACTGAAATACTTATTTGAGACACTGGGCATATTCAATAAATGATTTACTTCGATATAGGCGAAATTCAAAAGTTTTAGAATGTTTTTTAAATACATCTGAGAATTAAAGCTTGTCTCTGAACTGATCTAACTATTAGTTATTTTAAATGCGCTATTTTGTTGGCAATAAAATTATGAATCAAAGATACTTTCTTAAACCCTATATTTTTGCATTCATAAATTTTATTATCGAAAGGAGAAAAGTATTAAGACTAAATATACAAAAAAGTAACTCCTATGCCACTGTTGTCACGAGATACTAAAACAAGAGGCTTAAAGTCTAGTTAATTCACCATAGCAAAGCTATCTATAATCCGCGGCTTCAATAACTATCACTTCGCCAAGGTATTACGTTAGCTAGCTTACTCAACTTGACTCCGTTTCCCAATTGGCATTCAACCCCAATTGAATAATATACCGAGGCTTTAGGCGAACGTACCTCATAATCTAATCCATTGGTTCACTTATCCTCGCTGAAACCACAGTATAAACTATACAGTAGAACATCTACATACTAACGTGCCGCTCTCGGTTTGAATGTGTGCGTGCACGTCGCGCGCCGTGTCGCGATTTCACGCTCACGAGAATTCATGCACACGCTAGCATAAAATAGGGAGGCATAGGGAGGCGGCAGTACGGACGGGCTGTGCCGCGTGTCTGTGTGCACTCTAGGCTAATAACTCGGCGGGCGGCCTTAGATAACCTACTGTATGGTTTATACTGTGCTGAAACATTGCTCAGATTGCCAACATAACTAAATTTGGCCCGAGTACTCAGCCCCAATCGGTGTACTCTTGAATACTCAAGTTACAGTAACTTAATACGAACTTTACACTACCTCTAATGCTTGCTTAGCGAATTAATGGAACTTTATATGGGCTACTAATGCAGGCGTTAACATTTGTACGATCCTGCAGATTGTTACGTATTTAAGTTTCAAAGGGTTTTATTTCAAATGTAATGTTTTTGAACGATAAACAAAATCTATCTATCTTTATATTTTACTCCAAGTTGCTCGTGGCTCAGTTGTGGCAACGACAGTTGTTGTAAAGCAACGCACGCCGGACGCACGCCGGTTCACACGGTTTCAATGGGATGGGTGACCAGCCCGATTGAAATTAATTAAGGCATTTTTCTGGCATATCTGTGCTTGGGCCCGGCTGACGTCCTTAGATGTCAGTCGTTAAGCTAACCTGACTTGATAATATCTGACGGTAAAGACTCTAACCTTAAACAATATCTCTTACAATAAACACTGAGCCCACGTGTTGGAGAATTGCTCGAAAAACCTGGAACCTCGAATGAGGCCTGTGCCCAGCAGAGGGACGTATTTAGGCAGTGTATGGATGTTATAAGGTTTATTTTGCAATATGCTGTTGTTTGTTTGTTTTGCATATTATAAGGCAACTCGAATTAAATTTAAATAAGTGCTTGCATAACTTACAGAATTGAATTAGCTGTAAAATTTTCATGGTGTTTCTCTAACAGGTTTGAAAGGTCGATTCTCCAGAATAGTTAAACCCTTAGATAGAACCTATCACTTAGGAAGGAGTTTGGGTCACACTAGTGATTTTAATAGATAGGAATTACTATCAACTAGTCTTGAATAGGCCGTTCAGATTCGTCCCCTTTTGCAGTTTGGTAAGCACAAACGTTTCACCTTCTACGTATTATTAACAAGTTGTACAAACAACCGTTTTGCAAAGGTTATTCTCATATGTTAATGATTCATAAACAACCCAAGCGATGAGTTTAGATGTCAGAAGACTAACCGCCGCACTCAGAGACGTCACATAACTTTAATGTTTGATTAGCGTCAAAATTTGACATTCTGAAAAGTTCTTTATTTAATTTGTTATAAAGTCTCTTTTCAAAAATGAAATTTTGACGCTAATCAACCATTAAAGTTATGTGACGTCTCTGAGTGCGGCGGTAAACTGCCTATATTTCAAAATGATGACTAAATCTATTATAATAATGAAGCTTTATAAGGCACTTGTAGAGTAGTGAAGTGTGTAGTAGTAATCACATTACAATGCTCTACTTTATTAAATCAGAACAAGAGAGTAGATTCTCGGAGACATAGCTACTAAAAAATGAAATTTCTTATATTCAATTGAAGCTGGCCCTCAATTTTTATAGAATAAAAGTCAAGTTTAATATTCACAGACTCGATAATAATTTAATTTCGTTGCGTTGTAGGACTACAAAGATATTTTTAATTTAGCAAACTACAGATTTTAATATCCTTTAGTTATCCAGACACAGAAGCTTTAAATTTCTCATGAAAGAAAATATATTAGATGGTGACTTCGCAGACTCGAGAACCTTCATATAGGTACCTATCTCTCTCTCTCTCTCTGCTAGCTTTGTCATATCTTTTTGCTTAGTTGTAATACAAAGCGTTGTTTCCGTACTTTATTTCAAAGGTATTCCAGTTCTATACGCTAGTTAAATACGTCAGGAACTCAGGATTAATTCCGCTTGTCATCTTTTATGTCTATTTTTAACGTTGACTTACTCTGACTTTTTTATGGTATCTGTTCTAAAATAGTGCTTCATTTGCGTAGCATTTTTTATGAACTTATTATCAATCCTGACCTAAATGAGTATTCGATTTCGCGGAAAATTTCAATTGCCATCATTTGATTTCAATTAATATCTTAGGAGATATTATGGTTTTAAAATAACACGACAACAAAATACCGGTCACGTGGGTTTACTGGGGCATATTCTTCTTGTATCTAAATTAAACAATGTATCTTTCTTATTTAAAGACTTTTAGTTAGGCCACACCAACCAGACTGAATTCTTCGGTGGCGAAGATGCGGGCTCAGCTATTAACTCATAAGTCTACTGTCAGCGCAGTCTGTCCATTCAACCCTAATCTAAGCCTTATCTTCGCTTTAATACAGTCCGGCCTAGGACAAAACCTGCAAGATTGCGTATTCACACCCCCTTTAGAGGGGAAATACCCACTGAACTATAAATGGCCACCATAGAGCCCTGACTAATAGCGCATATCTTTTTTCGCTTCCGAACCCCATCATTAATCCCCTAAGATATGAGTAAGGCGAGGCTTACCAAAAAGTTACGCATGCATACCAACACATCTTATATTGACTTTATTAATGCTCTTATAGCCGAAAAGTGGCGCCCTCATTATATACAGAATTACAATTATTATAGAATGTAATATTTCCTTTGTACAGTAATTCTGTAATACAGTCTTCACACAACCTCATGTTGCATTTGTAGAACAGATTGCACAATAGATTTTACGTCTTTACACAGGGCTCAATTTGTTTGTATTTCATGTAGTAGGTAGGTATCCAAAGTGTCAATAACGGCCGATTTTGGTCCTTATAGTAAAAAGTATAATTATTCATCCCCTGTGTAACAATCGCAATTAATCTTTATTTAGATTTTTTAATAATTATTATCTTATTTTTTTTGAAGCGGCGACTTGTCAGCTACCCCTACGGTATAGTTAATTTATAATTAGCTTGCGACGACCATAATTCTGCTTCAGTAATCTATCAGTGCCAGTACCTGATCGCGACAAACGATAAGATCAGTCATCATATTATGAGGGCGACCTCCTTTTATTAAACAAGAAAATAAAAAGATTATTCTATTTGACGCTTAGCCCCGAGTTGTTATCGTTAACGTAAACATAAACATTATCAATATTACTGAAACTGCTCTGTCAGCATCAATCAGCCTTAATCCATATTTTTGTTTTAGTTACGATCGCGAAGGAAGAAACTTTTCCCTAGCAACCACATCAGCAGAGTTTGCTCAGACGTTCATTTTCTTCGTAACTAGGTAGAAATTACAAAAGAGAAGCAGGAAATGGCACCTGAAATATGAATGTGTAGTAAAATATAATATCAGCTAGATACTTGCCAAGCAGTTTACAACAGAAACATATTCTAGCCATTACAAATATGCAAGAGCAAGCACTGTGTAATATTTTTTAGAAGTATTTAGTCAGAGAAAATGAATGAGTTTCAGGAAATATTCTTCAGTGATGGTCTTTGACTGAAAACTTGATGCCTCGCCAATATGAGATTCAATCAAAAATCGATTCTATCAAGTGGTGGAATGTGTGCGGCTGAAGCTTCTGACCCTTATAACGTCACATCGTCGTAACATTATTATGCATTAAGATTAATGAAATAAGAGCATCGAATGTTGTTTAAAAGTCATCTAACAAACTGGCTCATCAAAAAATGTTTTTATAATTTAAAAGAATACCTGTTTTATGATAAAGATTATGTAGTTTAATTTTGTAGATATTGAAAAAAAGTGTTATGAAGCAACTGTAAATATGTAACCAAACCCGTGTCTAAAATATTGGTTTTATATAATTATCTTACATTTAAGTAGGTATTAAGTCGTTTTAAGTTTGTGATATTAGTAGATAGGTACTAGATGAGGTACATAATAATCCCCGATTTATTTATAATTTCATATTGTAGTTTTAGGTATAAAATTAGGTTACTTACTAATAGTTTATAATACGTACACCAGAAAACGTTCAGTTTTCCAGTATCATTTTATTAATAATAATGTAGGTATAAGTTCATATTAGTCCTAAGATTCATATTCCTATTTTTAATTATGTAGATACTAGGATTTGAATTTAATACTAGGTATTTACCTACCAAAATAATTTGCACGCCTGCTAGCAGGCCGAATACTATGTCAAGTAATTACATTAACATCCTAAGGCTCAATAGGGTAGACGACTATGATGCATTTTGCGTGTTATTTTATGTTTACCAAATAATTAAAATCAAATGGATTTGTTAAACCACAATCAAAATTTGATTCAGTATGAAGCCACAATAGGCCTTCAAAGTTGGGTGAGCAAGTCCTTTTCAAAAGTATACATACTTTGTAAAAAAATAATACCATTTTCAAACAGAGACTACTAGGAAGCAATTTTGTTAAAATACCATTTTCATAAACGCAATATTTAATATAGCTGTCGTACAAACTTCTTACGCGCTCCCTATAACTACGATGGTGTGACGTCATAATTTAGGACACGTTTGAATGGAGCGTTTTTGGGCGAGTCCAAAAATGTGCAATTCAAATTGTGATATCTCGGGTAGTATTGATACTATAGCAGTGATTCTTTCAGGATTGCGTTCATAAATGTAACGTCTTTCGATAATAAACAAAAAAAAATACAGTCGTCTAGCCATAAATGTTTTGTTTGTTTGTTTGTTTAACTTACAAGACTTTATTACCATTCATCCAAATTATTTTACTTCCCCATTCATCCGCAGCCGTATACCCTACTCATCTGCCATGAAACTCTTCAAATCCAGTTAAATTATTTTTGTACTTTTATTTGCTAATCCTCCAACTATAATTGGCTCAATACTTGAGATTTTTGAAACCGGCGGATGAATAGGGCATACCATGTTCTCTTTGGATTAACGGGTTTTTTTTATATTTACTAATATTCATCCGGGTGAGCGAGGATACAAGGTTTTAGCATCAGATAACGTATACTATCAGTCATCCGTCAAAGTATTTGTAAAGCCATTCCTGACGAACACGCACCTGACGTAGAGACTTCTTCGCAAGTCATAAATCTTGATACGACTAATCCGAACAGGTTCAGTGGAAAAACCTGGAAAGTGTGAGCGGAATATAAGTAAGGTCGGGTTCTGTAGCGGCTTAGTTAATAGACGGATTGATTTGTGGAACTATATGAAACCTCCAGAAAAATAAATAAATAAAATATTTTCAGTAATTAGTAAAGTGATTTTAAGACCAGTTCATCATAATCAAAGACCACCTCATAAAACTAGTAAGTACCTACCTAACTTCTTTTGTTTTTTAAATAAATTCAAAGATCACAAAACTAATTTCCTTTCTCTCTTTTTTATACAGTACTTACCCAAACATGCGAAGGCAAGTCCATCACGTACTGGGGCATTTTTATAAACCGCGAAGGTTTGCGTTTAATGGCGTACGGACTTAGGATTGGGCCTTACTTTGGGACAGAAGGGAATGGGAATGTAGGGCGAAATAATGCACCATTTTGTTCATGGGGCAATTCGCTTTGCGTATTTACGCCGGTATTTTAGACGAGATTGCAAACAACTATTTGTTCACTGCAATCGTTTGTTTTATTTCAACAGCGTTTTTATTACATTTAGTCGAAAGCTGTTTGTTTACACACTGTGTATGCTGTTGTAGTATCGATCAACGGTGAAGCATCGGCGTTAATCAATGCATACTGTGAACTGTAGCGAAAAATTAAATGAACTGTTCAGATGACGCGTTTTACGCGTGAGTTAAAAAGGAGCTAAATCACTCGCACTTATGATAAGATAAGATATACTTAATTGCACAAAGAAAACAATTACATTCAAAATGTTTACAGAGATATGGCAGTACAATGTAGGTGGCTTTATCGCTAAAAGCGATCTCTTCCAGACAACCTTCCGGTAGAGAAAAAGGAAAGAAAAATAGATGTGGTGGTGCAAGATGGTTATCAAGTTATCTGAACAAGATTATAGGCTGCGTTTCCACCTAAGATGTACGATGGAAATGTGACGTGTGAGGTGAAAATGTGTGAGGGTTTCCACCAAAGCTGTGTAATGAAAATTTGGATACGAGGATGTATTAGAAAAGCTGTGAAAATACGCATAAATATGTGGTAAGAGGATGCGTTGCGTTTCCATTACTTTGGAAATGTGTTTGGACAGGCCAGCCAAATGGTCGTTCTACTCAATCTTCAAACGATAGTTACAAGTTACAAGGGCCTTTTGTCGCGAGATTGGTATAAACCGGATTTCCGATCGCCAACAAAAGCCTCGCCAGTACCCAGTTCTGCTGATATTCATTAATTACTTCAAATTGTTGTTACAGCCAAACCAAAACTAGCTTCAAGTCCTCTTGATTTAAATACATCGAGTGAACTACAAGCGCTTTGGTAAATTTTGAAAAGCACTTCAATTATTTGCCAGTAAAATATTAACGTTAAAATTGCTGGTGCTTGGAAACAGTGCGGGCATCATACGTTGTTTTTTCCCATGCGTACAAATTTACCCGTTCTGCCGTCTGTACGCTTGCAGTAAGGTATATTATTATGCCTCATTAGTGCGTTATTTTTAACGCTGTATTTTTTCACAGTTATGTTTTTTCATACAAAGACGGTGGCCAACAAGCATGCGGTCCCTGATGGTGAGCAGTTACCGCTGCATATGGACACGTGCAACACCAGGGGCATTACTAGCGCGTTGCCGACCCTTTTTTTTTTTCGTTGTCAAGAAATGCATTTACGCACTATCCCACCGCTCGGGGAAACGGTGGGGGTGTGTGGCGTTGTCGACCCTGCAGCAACCTTTTCAAACCCCTCTTGAAGAGCTCTATGCTAAAGCTCATCGGGAAAACCTTAACAGTGAGTTTGTCCCACAATTGAAATTGAATTGAATGTTTAATGTCATGCGTTGCCTCACTCTGCGATGCATTGATCTGTTGCGACGACCGCAACGACGACGGCATGAGGCATTACGGTAAGACCCATTAGCACGTTGCATTGCGCTGCGTTGCCCGCATCACAACGCATAATGTGCTATGCCATCAAAAATTTATGTATTTACGCAGCGGTTGACGTTGCGACGTTTCATTAAAGCCGCGTATACACTAGGCAACAATTGAAGCGCGCCATGTTTAACAATATGTTGCTCAACTACGCGCAACTACCCTATCGGTGCGCATCGCGGGGTTAGGGTTTTAAAAAAGTAAATTATTTATAACATTAAAATAGAAGTTGGATTTGGCAAAAATTAGCAGGTGACTATCACGAACGGGCATAAGGATGCGACTGATGAGCTCGCAAAGTGGGCTGGGGATTAGAATATCAAGTGCATCCGCAGGTATACGAGTAAGGGTCGTCAGCAACAATGCTAACATATCAAGGGTGTAATCAACGCGCGCTGTTGTGCAACGTCGCCGTACATATTGAGCGTCCATTGTTGCCTAGTGGATACGCAGCAAACAACTATCTGTGAACAGTCTAAAATCCGCCACAAAGTCGGATCAACAGTCAAGTCAACAGTCCAAAACGGGCGAAGAGAAACATATCTGCGATTGATTGGTAAATCTAAAAAAAATACTAAGTAAATAATATCTTTAAAAAATCAAATACAACGAAAATACAAAAAAAAACTAAAATCCATGTTCCGAACACTAAAGTTTTAGACAAGTACCGTCTCACTTAAGTTTATCGTTTCAGTTTCGTGTTTACACGGAATTCAGCTTCTATCCGTACAACTTTGCTTCGGAATTGACTTGTGTTTTTGATTGTACAGGGCGATTATATTGGAACAAGTTTTGTGATGGGATGTTATTGTTAATGAAATAAAAGGTAAAGTAAACAACATGTTTGCGTGTTTACAGTTCGTAACACTTATTTTAATGTTATATGACACCTTTAGATATGATCAAGTAATTGTCACCGCTGTTAATCACATAGACGCGATACGATCTCAGTAACAGAACTTTTAAACTAATAGATTTGTGTCACGACATGTGATAATTTACAATATAGTTATGATATAGTAGTTTTTAACCAACATTAACAAAATGAGAAGCTTCGCTATTCATAAACAAACAAAATACTTACCAAGATAATATAGAAGAAGATTGTCATGTTTTCTAGAACCGTCCGATCGATCTGATACTTCCAATAAGAAACACTTTTCTTCTGAATTCTGTAATGCCATTGACAGCTAGGTAGACGTCAAACTTTTAATGCGTCAAATTCTGCTTTTCTTGCTCCGGGAGTTAAGATTGTAGGTAAATCAAGATGGTAAATCTTACTAAGCTTACTATTTTAATTGTCTTTGTTAGGAAAACCATTTCCTTTGATTCAATTTATTCCTAAAATAGGCAAACAATTTTGGGCGCTTTTATGATGAACTGCCTTACAAAGGCTCAAAACCGAAATTCATAGAGCAGGCCAAGAAGTAAGGCCAGAGTTAGGTAGGCTGACAAATATTGAAATCTCTCCCTCAGCGATACCTAGCTAAAGTACCTACACGACTAAACCGATTTCAAATTAATAAAACAGCAACAAGAGTAAATTGCCTAGTCTCAGGATATCTGCAAACCCCTTGCGCCACTAACGGCCCCGGCAACTCTCTCGCAACAATCTCTTTGATAAACTTATTCGGAACTTGCGCGTCGCACGGTTGTTTGCCAACTTGCACTTATCTTGCAGCTTAATTGAATTGTCCAGAAGTCAATTTGATTCTTCATTGCGGAACTTCCGCAGTAGTTGGGCCAATATCAGCATTCGGAACGTTGTTAGAAACTGTTTGTGTTGTGTTGCTAATATGTGGCAGAATTGTAGATGTTCGTCTTTCTTTTTGATTAGTTTTCTACATTTGACATTAATTTTAGCTGTTTTTTCTTCGTTTGAATTATTTCATAAAAAACTTCATTCAAACGAAGGGCGCATTTGGGAATAAACATCTTCGAGCGCGGTTTTGACTTTTAGATCACTAATGTAATACCCTCTTAAAACAATCAACTAGGTTAACAATTAATTCATTATAACTTAAAATGAAGTTCCTCCAAATATAAAGTTTAGCACTACTCTAAAAGCGCGAATATTTTTTTAAGTTACAGCATTGTTAAGTTAAGTTACAGTATTGAAATCAAACAAGATTGAAAAGAGTAACTATCGAGTTACTTGCCGGAATCTTCTCGATAGAAGCAACTTCCGAACCGGTGGTAGAGTCACTTTGTTCATTTTGATTTTTTGATTTTCTGTCTTAACGTGTAAATAAGCTTACATGAATAATGTTTTTTTTACTTCACTTTAAAAAGCAAACGTCAATTTGGCTAGAAACGTCATCCAATACATTTTGGGCATTGGATGACGCTCTACGAGATTTGATTGCTCTCAAACCTCTGCCCTCTTGATATTGCTGCAAATCACAAAATTGTATTCTAAGTGACAACGGTCTTAACGAAATCAAACCCTCTATAATCTGCTCTAGTTTGTAAGTACCTATTTTACTCTCACCTGAGAGGCTGGCCACAAATTGACCGTGAAAAGTGGAAAGTGGAAAAGAGAGGCATTAGCCCTGCAGCTTGATAACATTCAAAATAGATATTTACTGATTGTTAGCTTGTAACCCGCGACGAGGTTTTAAAATAGTGACAAACTAGGAAAAAGGGTCAATTTTATCATAAGTGTCTTTAACATATTCTGTATTCCAGGCATGTTAGAGCCTCTATATGTTGTACGTGTAGAGAAATAGGGCGGTAGCTTGGAATATTGTGGGTTACGGCTAAGTATGTTGTTATCTTATTAGCATTCAAATGGGCTAGACACAATAAACAAGGACTAGGTGCGGCCTCCTCCGGGAATATGAACACAACTAAGTTTAGCAATAGCCTGATAATTCAAGGAAAATGAACTCCTTCTAGCGCACTTATTTATTTGTTTACCAACTTAAATACTTTTTACGTTAGCAGTATCTCCCGTTTTTAAAATATACTCACATAAACGCATTCTTTTTTTTCAAGTGGCAATTGCAATTATAACTCTGAACGTTTTTTGTCAATGTAGTATTTTACTTGGACGATGCGATTTTAAAAAAAAATAATCGTTGTACCTAAACTATTTTGGTACTCAAGTACCTTCGTCGTTTCTGGTTTTCATAATTTGATGTTAAACCATGCGAGGACAACGTATATGATGCTTTCTCAGTTTATTTTAAAAGTGCTGATAACCTGCTGTTTGAATAATCACTATTTTTAATGACTTTGAAACGCTAAAAAATTAACCAAAATAAAAATGTGAAAAAAGGAATATTTAAAGCATTTATTTACAATTTAAAAACGTCAATGGTCCCGATACTAATAGCTACTCAGAAAGAGTCCCTTTGAGAAACGTTGTGACTGCTAAAGATCTAAATAAGGCTATCAAGTTCACAAAGCGCATCCCGTAATAGAGTATTCTAAGATGAGGGTAAACGGAGGGGAGGGATAGGAGGAGAGGAATAGGATTTCCCGGGGATTTGAAACAGAATTGCTTTTTGGTTGAAATAAGTGGTGCGTTTCGATGCAAGGGTACACAGTTCCAAACAAATACTGTGGCCTTGCTGGCTTGAATTTATATAGAATACGAATCTGGTATTATTTAGGAATGTTGTTTGCAAAATAAATAAAAATAATACTTTGTTGAAAGGTATTCCAAAAGTTCGTAACCACAACAAAATTGAAGCAAATAATGTCACAGCGCGGCGTGATAAAGGGCACTTTCTTATGAGTCGGTCTTAAGCCGTATTTTGACCTAATGAATTTCTGACAGCTTGTTTGAAAAAATAGCTTCACACGTCTAGAGCTACAGACGCGAGCAATAAACGGGGATAAGACTACGATAGAGTGAGTGTGACAGTTCCAACACTCATGTATGTTCCTGTATGTGATGAGTACGTGATTTACAACAAGACGGTTCATAAGCTTGCTAATGACGTTATATGCATACCTCAATGCAAAGAAGACAAACTCTTTAAAATCTTGCACGTAAATCCTTTTTTAAGCTGGAATGAGACTGCTTTAAGCACCAGTCATATGCCAGAAAATCCATGCACGTAAACAGCGACTGCTTGGATACCCTAAGACTGGACATGACTCCTGGCAGACCTAGGTCACTTGGAAAGATTTTCCATAGTGGTTAGTGGCTCTTGACCGCGGTCCGTGGAAAGAGTGGCCCAGTGGGACCTAACAAAAATTAAAAATAGTTGTTCCAGAAACAAGTAATCACGGCTAGAAGACACATTTATGTACAATTTAGGTGATACTTCGACGATAATGTAGCCGTGTAGGAGGAAAATCAATACGATAAAAACATTCCACGTTTAACTGTACAAATTAAAAAATAACTGTGCTTTTATTACCCGTATATCAAAAATGATGAAGCAAATCGGCGAGCACGACTCGAAACGCTGCTTTTGATAAATTAAAAATAAACAACAAATAACTGTGTATAGCTACAAAAACATTATAGCCGACATGCGCACCACCTGTTAAGCGGTTACCGCAGCTTATAGACACGTGTAAGGCTGCTACTCCGGTGTTATATTTAGAAAGTGTTGTTAAACTGGAATTTTATGTATTTTTGTGTTTCGAGCCGTGGTGCAGTTGTGACAGTGGACTGACAACCATATTTTCACCACCGTTTTTTTGTATTATGACTATGTTTCGGACATCTCCGTGCTTTGAAAAGGCACGTTAACCTGTTGGTCTCGGTTGACATTCCTAGGTGTCAGTTGTTGATCTTAATCGGAGGTCTTAAGGCTGATCGATAACATCTTACAGAAAGGTTCAATACTAAACTTGGGATGTAAGTTTAGTGTTGAACCTTCCAACAATTCGCACTGAGCCCATGTGTTGGAGTAGGGCTGACGGTCTTTCATCGTTGAATCGCTTTTTAATGTATTTTGTACATTTGTAATACAACACCCAATAGTCAAGATTTCCAACTGTAATTAATACAATAACAATTTACGATACTTCGTTACAAACGTTGTAGAGTTTCAACCTGAAAGGTCCGGTCCACGTCACCACCGGCGGGGCACCGTCACCGTGAAACGGCACAACGTCGCGTCGCACCGTATCCTGAGGGTATTCTTAGCACTTCATAGATGCTGTTTCACGGTGACAGTGCCGCGTCGGATGTATCCAGCAACACTAACACAGTGCAATTTAATGATTGTTCTGTAAAGTATCCTTTCATGATAGTAATAATAATGAAACTGCCTTCTTTCTATGCTTCATCAAACGTAAACGTTCGTTTACGTAACGTATGTATGAAAGGACTCATGAAAGTAGAGGAGGCGCAAGGTGTGTGTCAGGATCGTAGCAAGTGGAAAGAAGTAATCTCTGCCTACCCCGTTGGGAAAGAGGCGTGATGGCATGTATGTGTATGTATGTATGTATCAAACGTAAAAATGAACTTCAATCTGTCAGTATTTAATTTTACTAAACGATACTTCACGTCATTTTTTTACTATTTTCTTCTGGTTCCCCATATGACCACACAATTGCTCCTAAATGAACTGTTGCTACTATTTCCTAGCAGTAACACAACACGGTTATCCTAATAGTAACAATATTGGTTAGTTTTGCTCTTATTGATAGCGAACAGTGCGTTTTGTAACCTGCGCCGGCGCATGGTAATTGGCACCTGCGCGCGCATAGCGATCTGCTTGCACAATCCACTGTTGGGATTTATGCCGCATTCTCTACTTAGCTATTGCTTATCCAGTACCTACTGGTTAATGCAATCGATACTAGCTGTAGATTATTAAAATATCGCAACCCGCTGGACATTGAATATTTCCTGAAAAATGATTAGATGTTTGATGATTACAAACGATACTAAAGACATAAAATAATTTCAGACCTTTGTCTATTTGTATGTTCCAGTAATAGGTGAAACTACTGCGAGTAGTGTAATAAGTATTATAACACACTTCGCTTAACTACGCTACGCTTAATATCTACCTATCGAACTCTAGTAAAGGATTACTCTGGGTAGGAACCCAGCTTGCCTTAATTATATGAAACAATAGAAAAACATTCTGTTAGCGCCAAAGGTTTAAAAACGAAAAGTCAACATTAAATAGGATACTTTTCTAGTCTTCAAAACTACATCCAACCAAAGAGAGCTTAATAAGTTAAGAATGCAATTTTGGGATTTATTTCAATTAAACCATTAGTTAGTTTGCTCTAAGTTTAGTTTGTAATAGGTATCGTGAGTTATGTTACTTTAATAAGTGAACTGTTTAAAAAAAATAAACCACAAAGTAGAATCCGTCATGTTTGTTTCATTTCAATTACCTATTTAATAAGGAGCATTCGCGTAAACATCAGAAGCAATAAAAAGTGTATGCAAAAGTGCTTCGTTATTAGAGGCTAAGCACAAACAGTTTTAGCTATAGCAAGACTAATGCAAACGTTCCAATCTTCAACACAAAGGAACTTGTTTAGTTTCCATTTTATATTTACTCAATGCAATAAGAGAACTTGTATGTTTTATGCACTCAGTCCGGTCGCCCTTGACATATACTCGGAGCGTTCCACCGATAGTCTGATCAGCTTAAAGCTCTCGGGCTTACTCAACTTTGTGCTTTATTTCTAAAGGAATAAACGCCAAAAGAGGTAGGTTCCTTATTAGATGGCTCATTGCTTGCTCAGCAAATGTTGACAGGTACTTAAAGCATTGCCACACTCCATCAAATATGCATAAGGCCGTCTGCTTCGCTCGTGAAAAACAACGCTCTTGCGTGCGTGTACCTCGTTATTGGAACTGACAACTTGCAATTTGTTATAATTTCAGAGATAACTTTGAGAGGTCTGAATTGTGGCGAATTGGCAGGTCATTTAAGTGTAATTTTGGTGTTTTGCTTCGTCAAAATGTAAATACGGTATCAGTTTTTTGGAATAAAATTACAGTAAGTAGACAACAATGTTTTGGGAAGGTTTCACTAATAATACTAACAGCCGCACGGCGACAACGGCCTATTCCCAAACTTAACAAAGATACATTAAAGTTTCATCATCATCGGTCTAGTCGTTTCGGAGGAGTTTAGCAACAAAGACTGTGACCAGTAATACCTTTCATAGAGTGAGAATAAATTGTAACTCTCCTCAAAAGCCATTTTTGTTTTTATTGCTTTTGCTGTATGCTTATTCCAGTGAGCCCGATGCCTCTGCTGTAGGTTGTTTTGGAGTTTTATGATGCTTCAGCATCAGGCCAAGATTATCATGCTTTTGCCTTTAGATTTGAAATGAATGCGTCTGACAAGAGTTTAGCAAAGTGTTTTTTGGTGAAGAGTTTGTCGATAACAAACCCAACTTTACGTTATGAGTCTGATTCTCACAATAGAAAAAAAGCCTATGTAGTGGTCTAAACATCCTTTAAATTGCTATGCCTTGAAGCAACTTGAAAGCACAATAGAAAACGAAACTACCACTCCATTCCTTTGTCAACTTGACTAACGTACCGGATATAATACTGTCTGCTACAAAAGCTTCTAACAACGAGTCATACATCGACCCGAGAGGTGAAGACAGGGTCTTTGATGCACTTAAAGACATGCAATCTAAAACGGTACGTTCCAGTCACAGCTAAAGTGATGGCACCTATTAGAAATGCAATTTAAAAAAATGCAAATGCGGTAAGTTATGTGTTATTTACTTGTATCTACGCGAACAATATTTTTTTTGAAGGGATATTTTATTTCACTATTCAAGTAGGTATGTATAGTTAAGTATACAAGTTTAAAAATATCATTTAGTAGTTTAACTGGGGTGCGTATTGGTTGATATAACTTCATTTGATATATTTTCATTTCAATAACGTTCATGAGATATAATAAACGTTTGGTATAACAACTCTTGGAATAATTTTGTTCAACATAACGTTCATTTCATATAATGCATCAAATGATATAACGTCATTTAAGATAACAATCAGTACGCATAACAACATTTAATATAAACCTTACTTAGTATAAAGCACATTTGATGTAATTTTGTTTAATCTAAATTGCATTGCATATAACCTTCATATGAAATAGATGTTATTTGTTATAAAAGCTAATTGGTATACTTGTCTGCCCTATAATCGAGTCGGGGCGAAACCGACACGGATAGATTAGGTTAGAAGGTTTAAGGGGGGAGCGAAGCGTAGCGAAGCTCCCGCCTTAAACCTTCGTGGTTATTTTTTTTTAAACCCTAAAAACGACTTGCTTGATTTGCTTGCTGCTTGCGTTGAACCCGTACTTTTTATGATCTTTAACAACATGTATTTATTAATGTGGGTACATATTCATACACAATCTTAAGATTTATGACAATAAAGTTTAGGTTATTTGATGGTTAAACCATTTATTTTTAAATCAAATAAATGGTAGTTGTTTTGAATAGTATACCATGTAAGCTTTATATCTAACGTTTATTATATTAAACGTTTATTATATCAAACGTTTATTATATCAAACAATTTTATATCAGTTGTCCGTTATACGTTTCAAAATTATTTCATTTGAAATTATATGATTCGTTCATTATACGGAATGAATAATTATATCAAACGTTGGTATATCATACGACTGTATATGTTCTGAGTGATATACGATTTGTTGTTATATCATACATTACACACCCGTTTAACTGAGGAGGAGGGGAAGAGAGGCTTTTGCCCAGCGGGATCCTCATGGCGAATTTAGGTAGATAGTAGTTGAACATGCCTCAGCATGAAAGTGCTCTGCAATTTATTAATCCAGTTTAGTTTTAAGTTTAGTGTCTAATAAATTTATTTTCTTTCTTTCTTTCAATAGAAGACCAACCGGTGTGATCATAATTAGACTTTTAGCATCAGTATTTATTTTCTCTTCCCTGTTGGCGATGAATCAACACCCCAATCTGGGTGCCCTAAGTGGAATACGCGACTAAAACATCTTGCCGATGGCAAAAGTAAAATCAGCAATTTGTGAAATTGCAGTAGCGTGGGGTCGGTAATTGTGCCCCCACCAATACTATCTAAAGCTATAAATAAATATGGATAAGATTTCCATTCGGCGCCTACGCTGGGAACGGTTAAGTAAATATCACTTAGCACTGCAACTTCAATTTGAGTTAAAAACAGAAAAAAGCAACATCGGGATTGGATTTCGAATGACTTTTAGTTTATTTTGTGACTATTCTGGATCCTGTTCTTAACTTATGTTACGCCATAATAATCCTCGATATCATGTTGACTATCTTTGTAGACAAGCATGGCAGACAAAGAAAAAATGTATCGTAAAATAAATATTTCTTCTTTCATAAGTTCTGTTGTTAATAACTAAACAAGGGATCCTCAACTCTAATATAACATGCCAATTAAGATCCTTTTCGATACATCTCTAACGTTGTTAGTGACAATTATTGATTGCACCCTTTCCCACCAGGAGCTAAATATGGCGTCGAACAAAGAGAACCTAATGAGCCTCAATTCGTTGTAGCTCCATCCATTTCCGTGATCCAATTACTGTCATATTGTCAGTTCCAATGTTACCTTCACTTTTAATATGTACTAATTAAATCATTATCATTACTTTTACTGCGGTGCAATCGTCGTAATTGCTTGTAACTGCAGTATACAACTAAGCTACATTTTAACTTTACATGCGCTTTTTACGTGAAGTTCAGAAAATTAGTGGTGTAAGCTTTAAAAAAGCTCACATCACCAATTCACGAATGTATCGTGAATATCACATCCCTAACTCCTAGAAAAAATTACAGTCGCGTCGCATAGGTATATTTTGGAAGTCTTCTTATTATTATTTTTTCAATTTAGAGGTCTCTTCTCCGGCTATTAACAATAAGACGTTATATTTTAACGATCTATCCATTGGTTCACCAGCATACCTAAAACGTTAAATGCGTTTTAAAATCTCAACTGACTAACAACATTGGCTGTCCGAATCCTGATGTTTCTTAAAAGCAAACAAGTTCTAGCCAGACGAGTTCTCGATTTGCTGTAAAACTCTATCAGATAATAAAATCTTCCAGGAAGTTTACCAATCCGTCCACAACGTAGTGTTAAATGAAATTACACGGATACGTCGCCGTATCGCCAAATTGGATTATTCTCACAATAAGGGACTCAATTTCGCGTGGCCCTTCCGGGTGACTCCCTACTAATTTTAACGCAAACCCGGAACCTTTAGTTCATATGTCAGGTTCGAAACTACATGCCAACTTGAAAAAGTCAACAGGACTCTATTTTGAGAGGTAAAGAGATACATTTTGAACAGACGGTGTGTCCCAATATAAGGGACACAGGTGTTGCGGTCAGACGCTATTTAAAGTTATGGACGATGCTTGACGGAATATGTTTGTTGATTTGACAGAGTAAGAGAAGGTATGGCATAAATAAATTAATATATGTTCATTCCTTTAGTTTTTATAGGAGGTAGGTAAATGTCATGATGAACGATTCGAAACTGCATGTATTTGAACAACTAGAACTAGATTCATAGAGAGTTAAATAGGGTAGAAACGAAGTAAATGGCAAGTCCTTGTTAAAATTGGCGAACAAACTTTCATGAGTTAAATTGTTTTTACCTCTAGGTTTGTGTTTGAAATGGGTAATTTTCTAATATTATAATTATCTTACTTTTATTTTTTCTGTTAAGATTCAAGAACAACACCACATGGCAGGTAATACAGGCTATTTGGAAAGGCCTACAGGAAATGTGTGTATTTTCTGGCCCTTACTTTAATAATACAGCACGGTAGTGTACGCTAGCAGTGTTCTCCGGTTAAACCAAGCAACGGGATCCACTACAAGTGCTCTCTAAGACTGCTTATAATGTCTCAAGTCTAGAATTGATCCTGTGACCTAAGACGGTTTAATAACCGACCGAGACACAGCTGGCAATGCAGCCCTCACAAATGGCACCATAGTCAAAGAGAACTCTACTTACAAAGCACCTATTAAAGAAAAGTACTTGTTGACTTTAATTACGTCGTAACCTGTGCCGGATACCACTCGTGCTACCTTAATGACTGCTGATTAACGGCCCATAAATGCCTTTTCAAAAACCGCAAAGAAGTAGCGAAAATTGAAGAGAAATTTGGGAGAAGTGCCAGAGTGGGGGTGAAACAGACTTTCATGGGCTCCTCGACTTGACAGTTTTATTAGGCTTTTATTTTCTATAGAGAGTAGTAGCTTATACCTTTTTTGCGTTGTAAGTTCATAATTTGGTGAACATACATTTAGAGTGTTGGAAATAAGCCAATGACTGCGTCTGCAACTCGGAACTACCACAAATACTTTAAATTTATTTTATAAACACTATAAAAAAGAAACCCAAGGAGTACCTATTTATCCAAACCGTGCTGTGCTTTCTTGACATTAACTCGTAATAGAGTAGATATTTTCATCATTTTAAATAGGGACTTTATCAAAATTTACCTAATTACAAATTTGTATTCAACATTATATCTTCACGAGGAAACAGTACTACCCATTCAAAAATATAAATATAACGTATGAAAACTCAGACACTTTAGATAGAAGATTCAGTTTAAAATTTAAACTAGAAAGTCTAATTATCCAGTTTGCAACACTTTGTATCACTGTTTTCGTTAAATAATACAGCTAACGCTTTAGCAAAAGGTCCTGGGAATATATTTCGGCAATTTATGCGAAACATAGAAATTAAGCATTAATTTTCTATCCTTCTAACAGAAATTTGCATAATTATTGGAGTGTGAATTTACTATTGGTGATCTAAATACGAATCTGATTGTTAAACAAGGTGTTTCGTTTATTGTTAATACGTTTTCTTTAACGATGAACGAAACGACGAACTGATATGTTTGAATTTTACCTCGGCTTACATTTGTTTCTCGTAAATTCAGCTCAATTCATAGCTCTGACTTGTCGAACAGAAAATTACCTGAAACAAAAACAATTTAATTAGTGACATGTTTTTAGGGTATCAATCATGGTTCGCTTCCTAACGACAGATAGATCAATAAGTGAATGTTCATTATTTTTCTTACAAAGTCAAATAACTACTAGAACACATTCTCTTACCTAAAGTAAACGTTCAGGAATATGACATTGAGGATTTTAAACCATTGCCAAAAACTGTTTCATGACTTTCATTTAAATTATTATTATGAATTTGAATACTTGGAACAAACTAGTTACGTTTATTGCACACTTTGTAAACGAAATTGGCCCTAGTACACAAAAAATGTACAGAGCTACGATTCTCTTAAATTCAACAAAAACTAGAAATATGTTATCAATCAACGTTGCACAATAAAAAGGAAAGCAATTGGCTTTCCCTAAAAACAATATCACAACAATTACTTTATCGCTCAATCGATGGCAAATAACGGTTGCATACTATTTTGTAATAGCTGTACACTGACGTTTAATGTACAGACGCGTTCACATCAACCATTAAAAAAACATTGAAAACTGGATCTTATGTCAGCACAAAAAGGAGCCCCTACGTAAAGGTGGATATGGACGCGCCTGTACTTGCTGTAAAATGATAGATGGCCCGTCAGCTCATTAATCAATATTCCGTACTGTAAGTGATAAAACGTAAAAGGTTTATGCACACGATCTGAAAGTTTAAAAGGCTGGTCAAGTGTAAGTCGTAGTTGGACACCCAAAGTTCTTTCTAAAAGGAACCGATATACTTTGTACTGGCCATTTTACTAAGCTGTCTTGAAGAAGCTTGCCAACTTGGAGCTTAAGAAACGAAGTGGAAAATATGCCTTTTTAGTGATATGTTTTGTTCCATAAGTCAAATTTTATTTTTATAAGTGCGAAAAATGTGTCGTCGTAAATCACGCTGTCCTATTTTTTTTAACTCTTCGCCCTAACTGTAAATGTTATTTGTTCTCGTGTTGTACCTTGGCACCATAGGCAATCTAGGCAAAGGTTTGGTTTTGTTTGCTCATCAGGCAACGATTTTTATAGATAGGTACACTGCTCTTGAAGTACTTACATATACATTTGAAAAGTTAGAATGTTTTTTTGGATCCTTAATAGTCCTCAAGATAAATCTCAGGCAGTCTGCATCAATATTTTATGGATACCTAAATGTTCATCATTTCAGCCAAACGACGACCACTGTTGGGCATAGGCCTCCCACAAGGATCTCCACCTTTTAACCATATCGTCGGTCTATCCTATGAACGGCCTGCCCACGGATCGTCGTCCGGTACGCGGTCGCCATTCTAGAACCTTTCGGCCCCAACGGCCATCGGTTCTCCTCGCTATGTGTCCCGCCCACTTGACTGGCACTTGAACGATGCAACCCTTCGAGCGATGTCGGCTGTCTTAGTTCTCCTGCGGATCTCATCATTTCTAATTCGATCGAGCAGAGAAACAACAAGCATGCAAAATGTCCTGAAACTTCTAGCCTTAACATGGATAAACCGCTAGTCAAAGGGTTCAGGAACTTCTAGACTTCGCGTGGACTCCTAAACCACCACAATATCATTACCATTAGAAAGCTGCGAGCGCGAACAAGCAACGTTTTTGTTGCGGTTAGACGCCATTAACATAGTTATTCGAGCATAAAATCGTTTATTGACACCCAGTGAATGTTTGCAGGAATCAATAACACTCGCGATTTAAGTCACGCCTCAATAGGTCAATGTGACAATTGTGACGAACGAGAATTGGTAATTCATAGAGGCAATTGGTTCCGCTTTGTTTGTAGGTTTCCAGGCCCGAATGCTGAATAAATTATTCATAATTTTCTTGTTCTCGGCCAACCTTGCTAGATGTAAGTCGTTAAGCCAAGTCGGAGGCCCCAGAGTGGCTTCTTAACATCTAACAGGAAGGTTTCTCACTATCCTCAGACCCGAGTGGTGTAGTATGGCACCTACCACCTCAGGGTTGCGGTGTGCCCTGTTCCCAACTGTAGTACGTACGAGTATAACGGCTCTCCGTCGTTTTTTTCTTGTCAATGTGTGCTCTTTTATACTTCCTCAAACGCCTAACGTTGAGCGGTAACAGCATCTTTCAGAAGTTGGTAATTCATACAATACAACATTCGCTCTCTATAAAACACTCGAGTTGTAGATCCTGTGAGACCGTGGTTTCTATGCCGTAGCAGCTCATAAAGGGCCCTATTTAGTGTTCTCGAGTGTATCTAATATGTGAAGGAATAATTTTTTATTTGCAATTTCAGCGCTAATATCTAATTAAAATCACAAACAACACAATAAACGTACACAACAGGGACAACTCACAGCACGCTCAAAATAATCGCGAAGCCATCTTAATTTAGTAAAACTGTTGTAACCCTACGTGCACGGATCATCTCAGATTATCCCACATACTCCAAGCCTGAAACAGTACACAATGTAACATTTGCCGCAGCTCGTAATGTGCTATGAAATAAAAGTTTCACGCGATCCCATTTACCATAATCGTCCTCGCACAACGACCGCTATAGATAATTGTTCTGGCCCCAAACATAACATAAAATGAGGCAGTACTTCACTGTCATCGTAAATGCCGGGGCTCAATTATCACTGGTATGAACCGGAATGTTTCCTTCGGTCTTTACAAATTATGGAAGTTTAACGTCTGAGCCTTAAGAAATATTTTTGTGAAATTAGTAGGTACCAGAAATTAAGAAAAGAAGACAATATTTAATTTTTGTCTTACGCATTTTCCAAAAGTTACGTTAAGTTAAGTTTTGATCAATATTTCAGAATCCTTGATAAATTAGTTTTTGCCTCATTTTTATGAGATATTTTACTTTGATCCAAAACTACACATTCCAGGCTTTATTATGCCAACTTTGTGAATACTTACCTTACTTTATTATTTTGTAATATACTTACTGTTACACCAAACTTAAGACTAATAAAGCAGCAGAAGCCTAAATTTCGTGAAAGCCTAACGAAACTAACCTAAAGTTTTACAATAAAACGGTCTGCCTTTTTAATTTCCTGTTCAAGTTCGTTCACGAGATTTAAATGAAATCTAGTGGCGGGTTCGCGAAACATTTAATTAGTGATGGCAAAAGTCGGGGGAAATGAAACATCGTACGAACTACTGTCAGTAAGCACACCGTGCGTGACTCGATGCGACAAAATCCTCCGTCTCTATTTTGTTACGTACAGATTTACTTTATTAAATTTCGGGAGGGGAGTGAAAATCCTTTTACTTCCTTTTGTTAGACACCCGCGAGTTACTTAAGAGTGTGTCGCCGTGAAAAATAAAATGGCACTTTAGATTCACAAAAGGAAAACTTTAAACAAAACGGTGTTTTCTCTATGCAAACGAGGCGCCCGCGCCGCTGGCGAAAGTTCCCGCTTCCGACCGCTGCCGCTGGCCGGCAAGTGCGGCCTAATAATTGCTTTTTAAAACATACTTTATCTCGCTATTGTTTTCTAATAATGTGCACAAATACTACTCATTGACTCATTTACCTACAGTAAAACATTGCGTTGTGTTAGAAACTGTAAACTGACATTGCTACTAATATTTTTTTGAACGTCGGTTTGATTAAATACTGTCTTAATTAATATTACAAAGTAATTGTATTCAATACATTGTTGTCTGTAACTTAACTATATTTTAGTTCGTATTTTTGAACCTCACCAAAGGCTTGCTCATTATATACAGCGTGACGTGATGGAACTAACTAAAATTAAAATTTTACCTCGTTAAAAAATTGAGAATATCTGAACACAAAGGCTAACTACTGATCCAGCTCTTGATAAGCTCATAGGTAGCTACTGATAATTGTATGGTGCTATAGAAATGGCACACCCTTCAATATAAAGATAACAGGCAATCAGAGGCATAAGGCAAACAAAGGTTGTAAGGGTCTGCATTGAAATATGATTGCGGCAATAGTAGGTGGAAACTTACAACCGACGAGATGCCTTTGTTCCACCACTCCGTGCCACTCAGTGCTCGAGATATTAATAATGATCAATCAGTCCGCGCAACTGCCTCGGATCTAGTGCAGTGAACAACTCGAGTCCGTAATTCCAAGTCCGTGAGCTGCCTCCGATATAGTGCAGTAAACAACTCGAGTCCGTGAGATGCCGGCTGTGACAGTGGATCGACAACCAAGGAACGCACTCCAGGTCGGCAGTGGGAAAGGTATCTAAACCAACTAAAAAAATTGGGTTGGGTTTAATAACATCTGACAGCAAAGTATATCACTAACCTGTGAAAAGGCTGTAAGTTTGTTTGTGACTTCAAGCCAACTCTGACTCGACTCCATTTGAGGGTTCAGTGCGGTATTTAAAACCAGTGTTGAGTAGGCGTGCCAAACAGGGTTCAATTAATAAACTGAAGATTTTAACTCTTGTGAAATCATAAAAGATAAGCTTAACTGCCACTCACACTAGAGATTCCTTTCACCATGCTCGTATTAGATACGTTACACTTACAGTTAGCATTATACACTCCTGCAATACACGAATCAATAAGCTTCCCATACAATATCGAGTATTAGTCGAGTCCGAACAACTAGACTCCTAGACTCGAGTTTTGTTACTACACTCGCGACCGCAGTCTGCAGGCCATATGTTGTGTGTGGAGTTCAGTCTTTATTTCTTATTCAAACCTTTGCGGAAATGGCCAACTATAACTTATTGTAAAATAATGCTTAATAAATAAATAGCGGACTTACTGTTTTGTTGAAGGTATTGTATCCTACCACTTTGCATCTCTCGAAAGTGAAAACATTAAAATTATATAAATTGGTCCGCGCAACTGAGTCGGTCGGACTCGCAGGCTGTGATCGACGTAGTGTGCGGTTTCGTTTCCTTATTGAACTCATTATGAGTATTTTATTATTCTATTTATTATCATATTTAGGCTTTAATAATTAGGCATTTGCTAGACAGTATGCAAAGAATGCAGGAAGCGTATAAGCGTAAGTAGTCATTATTTTGTGTTTTCTGATTTTACCGCGTTTAATAAACTAATTTTAATTCCGAATATAACTATCGTAACAATGAATATAACCAAGTTAGTGATGTTTGCCGCCATTGTAATAAGTCTTCATTAAATATTAATTTAGTGGATGAATAAGGTTTGTCTACTAAGTAGAGGTAAACCTATATCATACAGTAGGTACCTCTTAACATTTATTAAATCAGCTGAACTCTCAAAGAACTCTAATCAGTCAATATTTTTTTCTGACTTCACCCTCACTAGCACTATCGTGGGCGCAGATTATTTCGATACGTCGATGGAAAAATGGATAACCCTTGCTTTCCACAATTTTTACATAAAAAATGTAACCGGAGCAATTATGCAGTGAAGCTTCCACCTTTCCTGATGCATAAAACATGCAGCACCTCCTTGATCGACCTGGCTCCTTACAGAACGGTGCCAGATCGAATATATTAGGGTTGAGCTGAATGACCTGAAGAGTGGTACTCACAGGGAGCATTCGTTCCACGAGCAAGCGTTTGTTGCGCAAACTTTTGCTCTCATCGTCAACTTGAGCGCAATATCCGCGAACCAAGTAGGTATTTGTTTTTTTTATTTTTCATTACAGTTACAGATTTTACAAAAAATAGTAACAAAGCTGTGGCTCACAAACCCATCACGCTTTCTGTCCATAATAATCACTTAATAAGTGTTTCTTAAGTGTATCATATTTATTCTCTTCATATGCACTTTGGATGCTCACAGGCAGTTCATTTAAAAACTAGGGATAGCATAATTCAGTTGGCGATTGCCGTATACATTGGTAGTTTGAGGTAGTACATGTTTCTTGGTTCTAACAGTCCGCAGATTTAGCGGTCAATTAAAATATGACTTAAGCATTTTTTATCATAGCTGGATTCGGCTAAAACAGAAAATTTGATTTGCATGAGTAGGTACTTTGACGAAAATATCGAGCGATAGATTCGGAAAAAAACTGCTCACGTAACAAGCGCTCGCGCAACGAATCAACGCCATATTTTGCTGTGCGAATGTTGGGGGTGGTCCTGATTGGCTTTCGTTCCAGAAGAAGTTGAAAAAATAAAGAGACGCAGTAAGTTATTTTTATTGCAGAAGAATGAATGATTAATTGAAACTGGACAAAAGCTGAGCATTGATGGCATCTGCTCGGTAACTTATGTTCTGAACTATAAACCACAACCGGATCTGTCAACGCAGTTACCTACCCGTGATCAAAGATATTACAATAAAAAAGACGTAAGTTATGTCAGTAGTGACTCGAAGTCAAAAATTGTCCTCTGGCGTACGTACGCCTAATTTGACTGTGTGTACAAGATAGTATGATTATTTACTAGAGCGTAAACGAGACAGATACATGTAGCGCAGTGTCGTCTCAAACTGTCAATGCTTTGCTCAGGTGGTCGAAGTTCTGATTTCGCGTGCCACTTTTTAGCACAAGTAACTTATCTACGTCTTTTTATTATTAAATCATTGCCCGTGATGACATCTATGTTAATTGTCAAAAGTGTCTGAATTTGCGATGATACTCAGAACGATACAAAAATGCATGCATGTGTTATAAAATTCGGCGACAAAGTATCTCACCTCACAGACAGCACTTTCTAATTTATTCGGTTGACCGTGATGTGGAATACATTTCGAATGTTTTTACCATTAGTGTCTATCTGTTTAGCTAGAGCTAGCCAGGTGGGATGTTGCCATGTCATGAAACTGGTGAGAAGGTTTAAACCTTGTGAAATTTCAGTTTTTTCAGTCCAATTTATGGATAAAATGTCCTTTTTTATAGTCATTATTCAAGCGTGTTTCGTAGTTTTAAACCGATAGTCTATTTATTCTGCTATCTACAAAACTTTTATCCACTTGCTGATCGTATGCCATTCCTATAAAATACTCCATATTTGCATTATACACTATAGATATAATATGTTGCTTTATATCATGTCGGCAAGCAATTTGCTCAACTATAGAGTTCAAACTTACTCCGAGCACTTTAGCGTAAACGTAACTTATCCTAAGTGTATTTTGCTTGATAACTATCTTGAAGCACCTATATTTATGAAACTTCCAATAAACTTTGCTACTACTGAACGAACTCTTTAATCCATTGGAGAATAATCTTTAACATTGCACAAAGAAACTCAGCCAAAAAGAACAACTTCGACGTACGTAGTTTGCTGAAAGTTTAGTTCAAAAGTGTTTTCTTCATTCTATAATTATAAACATTTTTAACTTCATAACCTTTTTATTAACCAATAACATTTTGATAAAGTAGAAACTACATTTATTGGAAAAACTACTTGTTTTCCCAACAAATAAAACTACATCCAACTCTAAGTAACTTACAACGAAGCTCAACCAATAACCTCAGGGCTAAATCGGTTAGAGTTGAGTGCATTGGTGTTGCCAAAACAACTAGTTCAAAACGTAGTAGTCTTAAAACTTCCTCCGTCATAAAGCTGTAGGCGAATATCACTAGTAATCGACAATCCATCGACAGTACGGCAACACTCGCAATGACAGTATGGCAACACTCGAAATAACAGTATCGGTAGAGCAAATGATACCACATAGCGTTATACAGCATGGTTCAAAAGGTGACGTACCACTTTTTTTAAAGATTCCTCGACCTGGCCGTATTGGTCATAAAAACATGAAAAATTATAACTAAAAACCCAAATGTGAGAGGTATATAAATATGAGCAATTTGAAAAAAACATTGGGGACGTTTCTTTGCAACCATCGTGTATTTGGCGTTGCCACTACTGTTGACGCTCTATCGATATCGGCTAGTGACTCTAACGATTCTTAAGGCTGGTGGCTACTTCAGCGTTTTGACCTCTTTCGTTAACTGGGCAGAGATGTACCTTCACAGACCACCAGGTGAGATTGTGATTAAATATTTTTGGAACAAGAGAATACACACACATTATCAATGTAATATCCGAACTTCTTGTTGTTGTTTTTGAAGACCGATTTGGTGTAATGGTTAAGAAGTTGGCTACTACACCAAAGGTCAGGTCACCAAAGGGCTCGATCTCCGCAAAGTACAATCATTCGTGTGCACGAACATGTCTATTTGTACTGGTTTGGGTGTTTCTTATGTATTAGATTAGAGTCTTTATTACTCAATATTAAAATAACATTATACATTAATTTCCATATATACGAGATTAATATTGAGATTGTCAAAAAAATGTAAAATGATTACTAACATTGAAATGATTACAATTAAAATGAAAACAATTACAATAATCAATAAAATATAAGTATGTTTAACAATTGTCTAATATCACAAAGCACAAGCAAGCTTTCGAGCTTTTATTTTTTTGGGGCTAGATGGCGCTGTGTGGAATAATATGTCCAGTGATATTTGTTGAGGTTGACTATCGACAGCTACATTGCGGTCAGTCCAGCAACACTACTTCAGTCTTATCACTAACCGTCGGGAGCTTCACGAGCTCGGAGCAGTCGGTGTGAACGTCTGCCATATTTCATCGAGCCAATATAAAATAGAAAACGCATCAGCACCCGGGAACGATTTCCGAGCACTTTTTTCTCAGAAAACGATTTAATAAAGTCGGGCCCTCATGTTAGTTATTACATGATTTATATGGCTAAATGAAATGCCTTACACATATGTTCCACTGAATTTAATAAAGCTGAGCGATGACGGCAGAGTAGCGTAATTGCTTTTAACGAATCAATCCCGAAATTTTGTAAAGAAACTCTTCAGGCGAAAGATTACCAATGCTAAAAACGATTCACATTTTGACTCTTTTCACTTTTCTACAATGGGTCGCGAATTATGGCAAAATTGTTAAATACAAAAATATTACTAAAACAACCATTTATCGAACGTTCACGTAAAAAAGTGATAAATATTCGTATTACACAAGCACGTATGTATTAGCAACGCGACTTGATATCCTAATGAGGTTCCCATCGCGAGCGCATTTTGAGCAAAGTAACCTCTTACATAACGCAAAAGCTGACTCTACTTCGACGTGATCAGAATATTGTAATATTACGTAGACAAACTGGAGAATCTATAGGTATTTAATAATTCTCGGTAGAACTTCTCTAATCTCGTATTATGCCTATCTTATACCGCACTTAAGGCCCCGAACTTCGCAGTGATGCCGTAATAAAGATCCTGAACTGAATTACCCTTAACGTTTTCCGTGTCGGCGTCTGTGTGTTATCACTAGTTCAGATCCCTCGGGAGTTGTATTTACACTCGCTGTGTTATTCATGAACGTTGTTTGAATAAAGATGAGCGATCCGCTTCTAACGTCAGATCACACTCAAAAACCATTTAACGGTGAACTCTTAAAATTAACGCCGAGCACACATGTTGCTGACCGCGAAAGCAGAAGATCTGTGGAAGGAGTCTTCCAAAGCGGTCGAAATATCCAGCATTCCGGAATATTTACTCTCCCGTTCCGTAAACATTATCTGATACGATAAGTCCCAATTCCCAGCTACAGGTGAAAGTGGCTACGTAATCCCTAGCAAATACGTGCGCACTTCAGGAGCGCAACGACTCTTAGGGGGGTACTGAACGAAAAATTATTACACCGTTGGATTTTAAGGAAAACAGGAAAGATAAGGAACCCTTCCAGAGATTCTTTTCGCCTGAACTTCTTAAAGTTTCATCGTTGGTTTCCAAAGACTAGAGAAATGAATCGTCGAAGTAAATGGCGAGAGCTATTTGTTTTCTTAAAATTTACGAGTTCGGTGGATCGTCGGTGACAGTGAAGCGGCGACCACGTAGTCCCGTTGATATTTGCGATGAACGTCTCGAATAAAGATGACGACATTAGCGGAGGGAAGCCGACAGGCGAGAACCGTGGCCGTGTTGACTTTGAAATGCGGAAAATGACGGAAAGAAAAAGCTCCTGTTTCGCGTACTGACACAATTCGTTAGTCAATAACGTTTTGTGCAAATATCATAAGAGAATAACGTACCTATTCATACGTAAAGTGGGTTATGGAATGTTTATTGTTTCCGGGTTCGTTTGTGCGTACACAGTATCGATCTCAGAGGTCACAATAATGTTGGGACAAGTGAAGTGAGCCGTTTGTTTATGGCTGGCCTCTTCGTAGCGCGGAAGTGTCTGGAAGCGACCGTAACGAGCACGTGGCGCGTCCTGAAACTCCGACAACACTCATTTATCACGAGAGATGAGAGGCATAAGTAGCTGTAAAAGTGTGGACGCCGCCGCCCGCCTGTAGCTCGCTTTTTTCATAAATGCGGATTAATGGCGGGAGGTTCAAACTTCCCAAGTTGCCGGCATATCCTCAGGAAGAAAAACAATAACTACGAATATGTCTTGTAACTCACTTGTTTCTTCTTTTTTACTCTTTTGTTTATAGTTCACATAATTATGCACAAGTAAATTCAACTCGATTTTGAAAGAATGTCATGGTGCAGAGAGCTTTTTACAGTGTGCAGGATTTTATACTGTTAGTGCTCTTGTGTGCTCTTTTATTTTTGTCCAAACCTATATGTATTGTAGTGCCCTTGCTGGGCTCATAGTGTTACTAATATATTATTATGGTAACATCTTGTAAACCACATAAAACAATAAATACTTTGAATTGTATCTGAATTTAGTATTTATATAGCACTCTACTTTTAGGTACTTATCCAGCTGAATGTTGGACGTGATGAAACTTTCAAACAACGGAAAGGGCCGTTCCGCAGACTTCTCTCTCTAATTAGAGCAGTCCCATAATCAGATTTGGTTTTTTAATTATTTTAGCAAAACGACCTCGTTTTTTATTTATTCGTTGCCCTTTTTTGTTTGTTCTCACCTAGAAACTCAATTTCATGGTAAACAGTTAGTAGTTTCGTTTTTGTGGTAACCAAATACAGGGCACAGCATCAGCTCTAAGACTTCCAACTGTACTAGCGGCCGCCCGCGACTTCGTCGGCTTGGACTTTCGTTTTTTTAATAATATCTTTATAAATTATAGCATATTTGATGTTCTGATCCAAATCCGTTCAGCAGGTTCGAACTTCGGTTCTGACTCGGAGAAGTAAATGATATGTATTAGTTCATCTTGTACCTATGACCGTTAAATAGGCCGGAATATAATTACTGCGCGTAAGCTGGTTTCGGCCATTTCCTCTAGATTGTCCTAGCCCACGCATCAACCAGACTATATATTATTTTTTCCATTAATATGCATGACTATTAACCCGAGTCACATTAGCTCCCACTCCGTTTCCCTAGCCAGCTTTAATATTTTCATCTTTATTCAAAGAGGCCTATGAATAAAACAAGGCTCAGTCAGAACGCCGATGTGCCGACGTCGCAAGATGCTCCGCTGTCATAACTTTATTCATTTTGTTGTTAAAGTAAATTAAAATAGAGACCCTCTTACATTAATTTTAATTAGATTTCATTGCTGCGTACTTCGGCTATTCTGAAATCGCTAATGGGCCGCTGTGTTAAAAGGCCTGGTTTGTACTTTTACGCAGGTAGGCTAATGAATTGGAAGCATAAACAAAACAAATGGTTACACTTTCAGTTGATAGCTATTTTCTGAAAATTGAGAGTATTTGTTGCCTGTTGCATTTAATAATCTTCTTTCACTTTTAACTGTAAGCCAATCACATCATCATTGCAATAAAGTTAAATCATCAAATTATTTGATGGGTGGATAAAATGATCACGGACCAACTACCAAGGGTATTTACAATGGCGTTTTTATTTAGTTGCCTTCTGAACCACAAAACTTTAAACCACTTAATCACGTGCACCTTAATAAACATACAAATTTGACACTTAATACCTCAATATCTTTTAAGAAAATACCTTATGAACCTACCATCTACAAGCAACAACTCATAATTAACAGACTAGCAGCCCGCCCCGGCGTCGTACTGGTGTGTCTCTCTCTTCCATGCTATATATCCCACATGGGTGGTGGGGTCAGCTTTCCTTATTTTTCTTCTCCACTTCGCCCTGTCCTTGACATCGTGTTCGGAGACCTCACACTCCCTCATATCCTTCAGCACTACACCTTCCCACCTTGGCGTCGTACTGGTGTGTATCTACTTTAATTCTATCAAGTACAACAATTATGAAAATCCATATGAAGTTCAGGTGAACTTAATAGGGAGGTCCCTATTTCACCCCCTTAGGAGTTGTATTGCTTTCTATTTTCTAGAAATCATTTTTCATTGCTGACATCATAACAGCTACTCCTGCACCAAATTTCAAGTTCCTAAGTACAGTAGTTTTGGCTGTGCGTTGATATATGAGTCAGTCAGGTTTTGCTTTTAAAAAAGCAAGCATGTGCTCATACATTGAGCTGGTGAGGTAGTTAGTTACGTTTCCAACAGACTTTTAGCTAAAATCAATATGATCATAACATCATCAGAGCTATTTGCCATCCGCCGACCAACAATGAATAATCAATTGTCCGTGAGTGTAAACACAGCTCTGCATCATTGATTTGAACATCAATGCTGCAGACACTATTTACAATTTCATTTCTAATAACAACTCTGAAAGGGTTATTAAATTAGATTGATAATTTAAAAAATATTATTCGTTTTGATAGTTTCATTTCGACCATGTTGTGTTTGAGCACTGCGTTTTTTGTCTATCCAATATTTTATGTTTGTTAAATGAACAATAGGTACCCTTAGTTTTATTTAACGATTTGAAAGTACCTGTAACAGGTGTATTTCTTTTGTGTAGATGATTCTTAGGATTATTAATTTTATTCTCTGTCGGATCTGCCTGTGTTTTGGTTAAAATATTTTGAGCAAGCACGTAGGTTTATCTAAAAAATAACAACATATTCTTGTTGTTCAACAATCAGAAATGATTTACTATCAATTTCAACTGGCAAATGGCAAAGGCTTTCCACACTGCGCTTGCGCTTAGGTATGTGTTTATTTCTTGTAGTTTCTTATACAGACTTTTATTTGAGAAGACTCAACGTTTCGATGTAAATAACAACCTAGCCAACGAACCACTTCTCCTGTGTAAGTAACAAAAGCTAAATAAGCGACTGCCAAGATATTTTTCTGATATGCGTCCCCACACACAGGGGGGCATGGAGTTTGCAAAATCGAAATAATTATATGAAAGTGACAAGTGACTGCGTTTTGTGGCGGCGTTTTGTGGCCCGTGACATATCAACTGCAACAAGTCCCGAGTATTTTAGACATAAGCAAAATACAATTTCAAAACACGGTGTACGAGTACATCGTTGTTACATAATAACCTGACACCAGAGGACGTGCCTCGTGCGATTGGGCGGAGTACATACCTGCGGCGGTACGTGAGATTAGGCGAAAGTGCTCGTGAGGAGATTCCTTAAAGCTTTAGGACAGAAACATGCCTCGTCAAGTCTTTCACAGAAAAATAACTGCGCATGTGACGGTCACAGACACTGAGCGATATTTGGCCTTGTAATTTAAATAATAACAGTGGCAGAAGACGATGATCTAGTCGATTACATCTTTCATTTTTAAATCTATTCAAGCCATTAATTCCCTAAGCAAGTACTCGTAGGTACTCACATTTTGAAAGGTCGTATTGCAAAAATAAGATGGTGCAATCAATACGACAAATATGTTAGATTTAATGGATTGACATAATAAACGCTCAATTTCTATTAGCTAGCATACGACTTATTAGGTCTCCTTCCACGAAACATTACAATAGACACAATATTTTTTGTTCTTTATCGAGATTAAAGAGGAGTTCGCTAGAATACTTATCCTGTAAGTTTAAATGTCTCTGTTTACTAAGCTTATCAAAAGTAAGTCACGTAGAAAGATCAGGTGTAGCCTTTGTTTACTTCACTCATAAATTACAAAAGGCTTATTACGGACACAATGCTACGAAATTCCTCGCCTTTCCTAGTACGCATGACAACGCGTACATTATCATAATTTTATTTCAAAGCATTACACCTTCACTCCCAACCCTTTGTAAAAGCAAATGAAATGATCTCAGCTCATTCACAGCAGAGATGCAATAATAGAACCACTTATAAGCAAATGCATTTCAAAATTGGCAGAGACGAGAAGGGGCCGCGTTGACTTTTATTCAAGTCGAGTGTACACGTGTGAGGAGCATCAATACCCCACCCCAATAAATAAGAAGTGGCTGAGTTGGGAACACAATTTAACTTGAAATAAAATTTTGTTACCCTCGGCAATGAATAGGCCGTATATGGTTCGGAAGCGAGGGCGCTTTTTCCTATCTCGCGTAATATCGCATCGGGAACACCTCGTAACTTTCCGATTCTGGGGCCTCTTTTGTGTTTCACGTGGTTAATGATGAGTAGAACGCGATTAAACTTCTTCTGTTAGCACCGAACATAGTTTTTATTATTGATCATAACTAAAATAGTTTTGAAATTGTTTGGCGCATGGGAACCATGCGCGTCGTACATAGAACCTTTTATTTTATGAAGCCAGTTGAAATAAGTCTTCTCGATTTTTAATATAACTATCCACCCTCTGTGGTCCGGAGTTAAAATCTGTCTGGAAAACCTATTTTGTGTTTAGTAACTACATTTTGCTGCTTACGTAATACGTTCGTTATACTGTTATACTTGCCGTTGATGAAATTCTGCTCGTTCTGACTCGGATTTGATTGTGGCTTATATGTGGACTTTTGAGTGTTCCCTTCGTCAATACGTGAAAAAGGAGCGTGCTTTTGAATTTCCTGTTTAGGATATTGCTATATATATTAAGCGTAGGCAAAGTTGCTAAACAGTTTTAAAAGAAGTCTTTGATTTTAATTTCAAGATAAAGACTTTCATAAATATTACGACCTGGGTTTACGTCCTTAAGTGGCTGATACTAACGTTGGTCTAAGTAGCTCCCGAGTGATTGTAGCAAGCGATCCGGAGGTTAATGTCTCCAAAAAGAGTCATAACAGTTTATGGCTCGTAACAGGAGCACAAACAAACCGCTCGGCGCGAATGAGAGCGCAAACACAAACCAGTGAGACGCCGATGACGGTAATAGGCCAGCTCCGTAATACAAGTGCCTGTATCCTCCAGCTCTGCTTATTTTCTTTTGCACGCACATGGTTAGGGAGAGTAAATAATATTATTAATGGTGATAATTTGAGATGAAGTTAAATACTTTTCTTCTTCCTTTTTTCTCATTGGTTTCTACAGTGTGTCTGGACACCGGTGTCGGACCCGTTAGGGTTCTGTAATATAATCAATTTTATCGACAAATCCACTGTTTTTTTTTTTTTTTTTTTCTACAAAAGGGCGGCCATTTATTTGCCGCCGAACCAGGGTGTGTTCATTTATTTGGAAATATCTAAAGATGTGCTGGACCTTCAATCATGAAAAAGGGTTCGTTTGGCAGCTGAAAGAGTAGACAAAAAGTTGACATAAAAAAAGGACAAAAGTTGCCATTAAAGCCATTGAAAAACACTTGAAACGTAAAATTCGGTTCGGCGAAATAAAAAACAAATGGCCGCCATTTTGTAATAGAAGAGAAAAAAACTAGTGGATTTGTCGATAAAATTGATTATATTATAGAACCCTCGCGAGTCCGACACTGGTGACCAGACACACTGTATATGATGCTAAGAATCTTTGACTGCGCTCTAGCCTAGCTTAGGTCATGATGATGTTCGATCCTAACCCGGGACAATCATGCTTGGGCTTGGCTGGACAGATCGCTTCCTAGCGACAAAAACCAGATGCGAGAATGTATCATTATCTCTTTTTATCTTATCTAACTCAGTGTTTAGAAATATGCAAGTGTATAAGTTTATCAGTATCTGACAACCTAGTAGCTCTGCAGAATTTAGGGCTAGAAAATATCGGTTTACTATTTAAAATTATCATATTCACAATTTACGCAACTACCTGTAGACTGACTAAACGATAGTGAATGAAATCAATTCCCAAATATGTGTTTCCATGCTAATTTCCTTTCTTGCAAACAAAAAAGAAATTGTTCTAAAAAATAAGCAACATAAAAACGATGTTACGCTATAACGTTACTATAGACAATAGCACTTCGTAGCATCCTCCGCTCGCTTGCGTGTAAAAATAAATCGACCGATCCCATCACGATTTGTAATAACGATTCACTATGAGCAAACAGAGGATCGTGGGCAAAGAGCTGATATCAATTTCACGCAACTTATGCGAATACGTCTTGAACAAACACGGGCTCTCTCGCTCTAGGAGGCTCCTGGGAACGAACACCCGGCCTCCCGATGCCCGATAGCACAGTATAAACCATACAGTAGAACATCTACATACAAACGTGCCACGCTCGGTTTGAATGTGTGCGTGCGCGTCGCGCGCCGTGTCGCGATCGCGATATCACGCACACGCGATATCACGAACACGCTAGCATCAAATAGGGAGGCATAGGGTGGCGGCAGTACGGACGGGCTGTGCCGCGTGTCTGTGTGCTAATAAGTCGGCGGGCGGCCTTAGATAACCTACTGTATGGTTTATACTGTGCCGATAGTTACACCCTTGTCTATCATCAACACATTTTGCTTTAATATGTTTTCCTATCCATTTTCCTTCAGGTATGGATGGACGGTCCTGTGATCAAAGAGTTTTGGGCAGAAAAGCATATCGAGTTGCTTTTAGTTTGTATTTTGCTTCTGAAAATGAAAATAGGTTTTCGGAATAGTTAATATACACAATGAGGATGTTTTAGAAGTAAAATAATAACTTTTACATAAAACATTTGCATTTCATTAAAACAATGTATATTGGGTGAGATATTAAGGCTTTTGCGTGAATAAAGTTTATTACCTTATTGAGCAATTGGTTTTTAAAGGTCAGTATATAAAACAAGATCTGGAAGGTCAGTTTTGTAAAACGAGTATATAAGAATAGATTATTCGTTATATTTTGTCATTGGAATTCATTCCGTTCCTTCAATAAATAAATAAATAAATGTCAGTAATAAAGAAAGTCATAAGCGATAAATTAACCATAGTTACTAGAGGTTCAAAGGCTAAGGAGAAATATTAACTTTTATGAAGACAGTAAATCTACATTAATATACACTGGTCCCAATGCCTTCCCCCACATTCGTATATTAAACAAAAGATATCTATTCCAATGAATTTTTATATGGAATTGGTAAAGAGTTCACAACTTCCCCGAATTGGATATGCGATATTGGTGAATGCTCCCAAGAAATGATATCACGTTGTGCACATACATTATCATTTATAGTATTCTTGCCTCGCTTTGAAATATAGTATAAGGAAGGTTGCAAGTATTGTGTTTTCTTGTTTATGGAAATTCTGGATCGCCAAAGCTATTCATGCTCATCGCTCGATTTGCGGACAACATGTTTCTACATATAATATCCTGTTCGCTATGCCTAATGAAGTGAGAGGAAATGATGGATGACATGAGAACAGCCCAGCTTTATTATGTACCACATTTCTATAGAAAAGCCTTGATAGATTTCACCGAAGGAAAGATCACAATTTGACAAGGTCGCACAACATTGCTCCCATTTGCATGAAAGGGAAACAAAGACGTTTTTAGAGCTGCAGGATCAGCCGAATCATTATATTTGTATAGCCTAAATAATATGTAACTAGGGCAAATTTTCGCCGATTCATTGTCCGTTCGGCTTACGCTGTATTTCGGATAGAAACCTGTGCCAAATGCCTTATTTTATATCTTTTGTTTTCTTCAGCACCACAACGGCTGTAGGAATTACAATCCGAAACGATTCAATGAACAGAAAACTTTAAAAACTACCTTTTGCTCTTTCTTCATTATTCCTTTGTTTTATGGACTACAAAGGCATGTCAAAACTGTTTGTTTTCCTCCTGGTTAACGGATAAACCATCTTGTACCTACACATTCGATGTTTTTAAGCTTTTAGTATAAGAATCAACAAATAATGTAGGTACGAGTACAACTTTCAGTTAAGATGCTTTTTTCTACACCTAAGATTTTTTTACTGCTGACTAATTGAAGATACCTAAATTCATTTATTATATTTTTTAAGTGTGTTGGTATAGGTTGTTATAGCAAAGCAGAAAACATTTGATTTAATAAATGTCGGGCTTATAAAAAGGGAATCATTGGCTTTTACATGTGAAAATTCAACGCTTTCGCTGAACGAGGGGTTTAATGAAAATTTGCTAATTGATCAAGCAGATCATTTCCAATTTGAATATTTTGCAGTCAACAGCGATTTCCAAGTATTGGTAGCCGTCAATTTCACAACCTATGTCAAAGCTACGTGAGACGCAGACTACACCATCATGTCCTCGGAGAATAGCAACCCTTCTCCTTTAAGTTTCGTGTCAGAGATACTAAATCTCTTTGGAATCGTTATCTTCACACATAACCGTTTCTGCAATATCACATAAATCATTGTACATTTATAGCTGCGTTGATTTCAAGTTTATTACTAGCTATTGCAACTAAATATGTATACATGTTCGTATTACTTATTTTTTCTGAGTAAACCGTACACACAAACTTCGCTGTCCACATTAAGGAAGGGAATTACAATCCAAAGAGTTTGACATATTTTTCTAGTACTTTATAATTATATCTAATTGCATGGTTTATTATATTAGCCTAAGATTTCAGACTTTAAGATTAGCCTAAGATTTCGTTTTACAACTTGAGCATTTCTCTTTGTAGAATTTAGCCAATTGTATTCAAATTAGACACCCTTATAGAATCTACAGAGGGTAACGACCAGGACCGCTGAGTCGTCCATTAATCCGAGCAAGCACAACCGACCTCAATCCGCGTCAAATCGCGACCGGCGCGAAAAATTAATTCCCCAAATTAAAGTGTTATCAGGAACAGTGGGCTCAAAACATCTTACTCGTCGCTGTTGGTTTAATTAACGTTTCCTCGAATGTCGTCATTAAGGCGCGTTGTTTGGCCGCTCTGTAACAATGCCGACTGAGCTTTGTCTGCAAGCCCGTTGTTTAGCGAGTATCACCTACAGAGTTGACTCAATTTCGCGTTCGTAATTGGAATCGCACCGATATCCCGCGTGCCATTCGCCTTTTGTTGTGCGTGAGTTATGATTTTATTGCCAATTATCAAAGGATCAACAAGACTCCAGCGGTTTATGAGCTCTAATGCAGTCTCATGCTTCTTAATTAAGAAATTAGTTGCATTTCGTTCAAGTACCATTAAAGACAACTACAGTTTTAAGTGAGAACTTTACTCAAACGTTGATATTTTTTGCGATTTGTAGATAAGTGAAGGAGAATTATTGTGTACGGAATACAATTTTCAACAATGACTATTCATTACTGAACTTCAATAAGTTCATTTCAGAGACAAACGCCTGAAATTATCTAATACTGACTCATTACCCACCGACCTCAATTCTAACCTAGTACCTACTGGTACAGTTCACTGCCTTCAAACACCCTTGATTAGGTGTCTGATCTAACTTTTCTAAAGGACTAGAATAATTCCAACATTGAAAACATTATTATTTGAATACCTATTTCGAAAAATAGATTTCTTTTGAAGTTGAAAGAAACTACTATAATTTATTTTAAACGGAGATTTGGACAACATCTCAGTGATCGATTTCTCATTCGATCTCGTTCTCCTTGTCACACTTTGATTCTTCATGATTTTGTCCTTGATTACTGTCTATGATTTATTGAGTTTTGATTTCGGAAAAAAAAACGAAACTTAGGTTTAGATCAATAGAATTTAGTTGAAGGTAAAACCCTATAAGTGTATTTAGTTTCATTCATTGGTACCATGTTCCATATTTTCATAGGCGGATTTTATTTGAGTGTTAAATTTAACGATGGGAAATCAGATACTATACCTAAATTCACATAGTGTTCCGTGTAGTAACTACCTATCGTTATTGTACTCATCAAAAACCGGAAAGTTCTAGAAATTTCTCAGTAAATTGGCAAATACGAAAAATTTCCCACTCTCAATAAAGCTCGATAGCTTTAATATTGTTGCAAAGTCATGTACTTTAATAGATAAATTGGGAGATTTATACGATACGTGCGTAAAAGCAAGTCACTTTGTTAGGATAAGCTTCGAATATCTCAGTTTAGGTAGACAACCTACAAAGCTTGGTAAACAAAATAACAAGCGTAAACAGCCTACGTAGCTTACTAGACGGAATGTAGGTGATTCCGTGACAAATACGAGTATGAATATTACAAGTGCTCCTTCTGACATTTTGTTTGCGTACGCTGAATACAGTAGTTATTACCAAAATATTACACAACATTTGTTATACGGATTGGCAAGCAAAGGTCGCTGAATTCACGAAATCACGCACTCTTTTTGTATGCCGCATTGTGGTTTTCTATAACATAAACATAATATACCATATACGTCCCATTGCTGGGCACAGGCCTTACCTCAACTATGAGGTGGAACGAGCCATACTCCAGCAATCCAGACTAAGCTACGTGTAGGATGTAGCTCTGTCTGGATTGCTGGAGAGGTGGGCCTTTTAGAGTAGAGAAGGTGAGGCCTTCCTATGGGACCAAAAAAACTGGTGTTTGTAAAGTTTGACTTGGTTGGTTGATAATGATCCGAAATTCCTAATTACTTAAAGCCACAGTTCATGTTTTTTTTCGTTTTAACTCTGGACAATATCTATACATTCAAAATCAACTAAACATACATGAATGACAACGACGTAAATAAAAGCATCCAAAAAACAATAATAATTATTTTGGGAAGTTTAATTTTATAAAGTTAAAAATAACCCAGACACGTTAATATAAATTCAAGTGACACTGTTCAATTTGCATATTTCTAAATTTACTTCATTTGGATTAATGCAAAAGGACCCAAGAGACCAATGTACATCTAAAAACACTAACGAAGTTTGTCAGCCAAATGTTAACTCCTTTCTTTTAATAGGAACTGGCTTTTTAAGCAGCCCGACAAATCTCGCGTCACAGGGTGAGTACTTTCATCTTAAAGTCCCTTAAAAGGGTAAGGTTTAGGTATTTTTATCTCAAGACAAGCGAAGTAAGTGCTCTTAAATGAAGATATCCCTAGAGAGTCTTATCTGAACGGAATAAATCATACAATGTTGCTTTTTATCTTGATGAAACAAACTTCGCCAAAAGTTTGGCAGGATCTCTTTATTTTACTAAGTTAGTGTTACGCAAAAATTACACCGGGAGTTGTTAAACTAGATTAAATCAAGAGAGAAATATGAAATATTTTTAAAGCTGTTCTAATTTTGCTTGTGCAAATTGTTGGAGCTGAACTTAATTAAACCTATCAGTGTGCTAGCTACGACCAACCCGCCCGTCGACATGTAAAAAGTACCAATCAAATTGTCACTGTTGAAATGACAATGACTGGTCGACAATCTGGAACGCGTAGCTCATGGTTAGCCCCCTTGGGATAACAATGTGTTTTTTCATTAGATTTGTAATACTCAATCAGTAGAAAAAAATATCAACTCCTTAACTTGCAAATTCGGAGTTTGAGAAATTTGTGCCTAAACTGGCGAATTTTAGCAAAAACTCTCAATTGGTATATTTACACAGATATAATTTATTCTGTTAAAATCCTAAAATACAGAAAAAAACTTATTTTATGATCTTAATTGGATAGTGATTTTTCGGTGAAAAACGATTGGTGGGGCTAGTGGGCAGCTGATGTGGAAAGCCGAACTCTTTTACGTACGCTGAAAACAATTTAGATTTACTAGATTTAGATTTATTTATATTTTTTATTAATTTAATTTATCTCTTTGACGATATCATTTAAAATTCCTGTATTATGACATTTATGTGGCTTATAGTGATATTTTATTTGAGAAATAAATAATCGAATCTAATCTAATCTATATTTTCAACTCCAATTTGTTCTCCTGAGTTTCCGATAAACCAACTGAAACATTAACAAATTGTTTTGAAATTAACGCTAATAGGGTAGATGACTATGAGTGATTTTGCATGTTTTTTTATGTTCCCCAAAAATAATAATTGATTTCAAATGTTATTGTAAAACCACAATCGAAATTCGTTTCAAAATGAGGCTACAATAGGCCTGCAAACTTGGGTGGGCAAGTCCATTTCATATGTGTTAAATTTTTGTAAAACAATATCACTTTTTTGTAACCCAAACTATTATGAAGGAATTATGTTAGGAGACCATTATCATAAACGCAATATTTAATATAGCTGTCGAACAAAGTTATTACGCGCTCCGGACAAAAACAGCGAGAGTGACGTCACTGTCGCTGTCACTTTTGTATGGAGCGTTTTTGGGCAAGTCCAAAAATGTGCATTTCAAATTGTGATATCTCTGGTGGTATTGATCCAGATGAAGTGATTCTTTGAGGATTGTTTACATAAATGTAAGGTCTTTCGATAATAAACAAAAAAAAATTACAGTCATCATGCCTATTCTACTAAAGACTACTTATAGTGATTTAAATGCCATTTTTTTCTTGTAAAATAGAGATTTCGGTACAAATGAACGAAGGAACATAATTCTTTCATGCCACATTGGTCAGAGTGCTAATGTACCATTTTTATCACGAACTGGATAATTTACTAGAATGAGTCGTTAGATCTTTCTTAATAAATCCAAACACGTTTGTCTCGTTCATCGTCACTTGAACCAAGTGAAACCACCACTTGGTTTCACTTGGCCCGGAGAAATAGGTACGAACATTTGAAAAACTTTAGCAGTCAAATGACCAGCGGCTCAGGTTAAATAAAAGTGAAAAGCTATATTGAAGAATGGGGTTAAGAAAGAATCTGTTGACATACAAGGACAGACTCCAACGATTTAAACTGGATTCTCTTCGGGTTAGACGTCAAGTGAGCGATCTTTTAATGCTGCACAAGATTGTAAATGCAAGAGTGGACACTGGTATTTTGAGCCATGTTTCGCTGAGGGTTCCTCATAGGTCTAACCGTAGGCAAAACTTGTTTGCGGTGCCTCCTGCAAAAAATAATGTGTCGCACAATGACCCTTTGCTGCGTTTTTGTAGGCATTACAATGTCTTATGTAAAGAGCTTGATGTATTTCATCAGAGTCCGACAACATTTGTAAGGGCTATAAAAGGTTCAGACACTATAAAAACTTTAGAATTAGGATAGCACTCTTACAGCAAAAGTTTGCATTATATTATAATTAGGTTAATATTGTTATTTTAGTCTCACTAGTTAGCCATTTTTTAATTTGTATAACTTTACTTGCATGCTGTGCGCGGTTGTAATTGAGGTACAAATTTATAAGTTATTAGTTATATATTTGGTTCTTAATGGTTTGTATCTTGTAACTGTGGCAAAAAATAAATAAATAAATAAAATTATTGTGAAGTTTCATTAAAATCCATCCAGTAGTTATTACGTGAAAGAGCAACACGACACACCCACACATACAAACTTTCGCATTTATAATGCAAAATTTCGCATGGAATTGGTCTCTGTATTTCGTAACAAAAACTGCCCTATAAGTACCTAAAATTGCATATTTTCTGTATTTTAACGGAAGATTGGCCACTTTCAGCAAAAATCTCTCATTGATTTATTTACAAAGAGATGACTTATTCTGTGTGTGTTTCAAAATACAGAAATATCCTATTTTAGGATCTTAATTAGATTGTTTATGTTAAAATATATTTATGAACCACTATTGATAAAAAAAACTTTAGGTGGCGCTAGTGAGTAGCCGTTTAAAAGAGAGTAGCCCCCAGTATAGTTTATCCGTCGTCATTTGTGGCGTTCGACGTTGTCATCAAAAGCAGACTGACGTGTCCTGTCACACCGCAAATCGGCTGCTCTACACATGTTCCATTTGTTATTCATTGCGGAGGGATTACCGCTGCCGGGCGTCACTCCATCGACATCTGTCAGATTTGTGATCATTAAGATCCTAAAATAAGTTTTTTTCTGTATTTTAATATGTTAACAGAATTAAATTATCTCCGTGTAACCGAAGAGCAAAAATCTCCCATTGATTTATCTACACAGAGATATTTTATTCTGTTGACATTTTAAAATACAGATAATATTTTATTTCAGGATCTTAATAGGACAGCTTTGTTAAAATATCTTTAAAAAACCACAACTAAGAAAAAACGTTTGGTGGCGCTAGTGAGTAGTAGGTATGTAAGCAGCCGTTTAAAAGAGAGTAGCCCCCAGCATAGTTTATCCGTCGTCATTTGTGGCGTTCGACGTTGTCATCAAAAGCAGACTGACGTGTCCTGTCACACCGCAAATCGGCTGCTCTACACATGTTCCATTTGTTATTCATTGCGGAGGGATTACCGCTGCCGGGCGTCGCTCCATCGACATCTGACAGATTTGTGATCATTTCACAAAATGAGATATTTTCTGTATTTTAATATGTTAACAGAATGAAATTATCTACGTGTAACCGATGACCAAAAATCTCCCATTGATTTATTTACACAGAGATAATTTATTCTGCTAACATTTTAAAATACAGATAATATTTTATTTCCGGATCTTAATTGGACAGTTTTTATTAAAATATCTTTAAAAAAACACAACTAATAAAAAACGATTGGTGGCGCTAGTGAGTAGTGAGCAGCCGTTTAAAAGAGAGTATAATTAACGGAAGATTGACTAAATGTTTCTACTTTTAGCAAAAACTCTGATTAAATTAATTTATTGTGTTAACATCTCAAAATACAGAAAATATCTTATTTTCGGATTTTAATTGTGGTTACACAACTAATAAAAAACGATTGGTGGCGCTAGTGAGCAGTAAGCGGCCGTTTAAAAGAGAGTAGACCCCAGCATAGTTTATCCTTCGTCATTTGTGGCGTTCGACGTTGTCATCAAAGCAGACTGACGTGTCCTGTCACACCGCAAATCGGCTGCTCTACACATGTTCCATTTGTTATTCATTGCGGAGGGATTACCGCTGCCGGGCGTCGCTCCATCGACATCTGACAGATTTGTGATCATTTCAAACGAGACAGAAAAGGGATTTATTCGATTGTTTGCCGAGCTCGATTCTGTAGCGCAACATTAGGCAGGGTATCATAAATTAATTTGCTAGTAACACCCTTGTGTTACAATATTTATTGTTTGCTGGCATTGATATGGTGTTGTTGGGTTGTGATTCCATTTGTAATTCTAAATGGCTTGTTGCAGAATCTTTTTTGAAACAAGCGCGAAACTTACCGTGTAAAATAAATTCTTGTTAGAATTGTAATTTCAATGTGTATTTTTGGTGATAAGGTTAATAATTTAAAAAATATTTTAAACAAATATAAATTAAACATGGCCAAACAGAAAAACGTAGTAAGTCGTAGAAAAAGAATCCATGGTTATAAATTACAGCCACTTGAATAACCGCAAGGAAACCAGCAAAACATTATAAGACCTTGGTATTATTATTTTTATGAACACAAACAATCAAAGACATCACCAAAAATACCATCGTTTAAAAAAAGGTCCAAACCATTTAAAGAGAAAATCGTGAATATTTTCAATCTTATGGGGTTGAGTAAGGACTCAAAGATACTTCAGAGCGTAGATAAAGAATCTAGGAGAATTTTGCATAAGAATAACAAAACTCAATTGTGTTGTAGATTGGAAGCGGGATGGAGGTATGTTTATCGGTATATTTGAGGGAGACGAGTAGTCCCAGCATGAGTCGTCAAAACAAGAAAAGTAATGGTTTAAATAAAGGAATAAGAGGGGATAGCGGCGGGCTTATCTCCCTGATTGCTGCGGTATCGGCCCAGCGAATAGGCCCATCTGGCTTATGACGTACGTAAGTAAATCTCCAACTTATCTGATACAGGGGTAAGCACAATATGACCTAATTTCGCGTTTGGATTAAGCTAAACTTTTCTGAGACTTGCCAGAGAGCAGACGGAACTTCATTTCCTCGTGTGTTGACAAACATGTAATTCAGCAGAAGACATGTAATTCGTAAGTTAGCTCAAATTCTGGGAGTTAGTGCAAGAAACACTCTGACACCGGATGTTTTGTGTTTTTACATGTTTATTGTATAATTTTTGCTAGATTACTTGCAGATACCATTATTATGAGGTATCGTGTACCCAAATTGTTGACGTTTTGGATGGAATAAAATCAATCATTATGAATTAGGTAAGGTTGACTATATGATAAGTCACCACAAAATTATCAAACAGAAATATCAGTACAAGAAAACAATAAACAACTTTATAGGTCAATAAACAGATATTCAGGGGTTAATCCACACAAAACTTTGGTATCAGCCCACACGATAAACCGACCGAAGTATAAATTCAAGTTTATGACCAGTCCCCTTTAGTAATTACTCCACAATCTTCCAAATATCAAACAGACAGAAACTATAATAATAACTCTACCAAGGCTGAAGATTGGCTTCATAAGTCGTGAGATCATCCAACAGAAACTCATATCGAGGATTACAACAGGGTGGAAGATTGACAGCCGTCCTGACTGCCCGGGAATCGCCATTAAGCAGACCCGGGCGACTTACCCCTGTTCCAGCGACGGATGGCATCGTTACAATCGTTCTACTATCTATTCATATCGTATGAACTGTGGTAGCTTAGGGCTTTCGAAGGATTGAAATTGGTTTTAGTTCGTCACGCTGATTTCAGGCCAAAGGTTGCATAAAAGCAGCGAAAGTCAAACGTCACTAATGGAGTCACACTGTTACGTCTCAGTGACTGAGTGTGTAAGTACTTAAAAACAAGGAGCAGGATGCAATCCAGGATGGAGTAAAGTGTGATTGAACAATTTCCACCAATTGTAGCTATGGGGCAGTTTTTGCCTGAATGTTACATTAACTTTTACACGCACAGTACCGCCTACGTCGTTGTTTGGCTAAAAATCTAAATATCTTTTGCGCAGCCAAACTCTTCCCCAAAAGGAGTACATTTGCCCAGTGCATAGACTTTTATTGTCTTCATTAAAATACTTCCTTCAAGCTTTGGTGCAGTTAGGAAGAAAACGTATTTCTTGAGTTGTTGCCGGCTACGCGTCTTGAAGGTTGAAATCATTAGTCAACCTTAAATTATCTGATATAACACATAGTGTAACCTCATGAGTGTCACTTAGAAAAAATTTAAGATTTAACATTACTAATTTCACACCAAAAATCTCGTTTCTTTTTTCTAATAGCCTGTGGTGTTTCCGCCTTGTTTTAGAAAGCCATCATCGTCGCGGCTCAATCTACATCATTATCTACGTGAATAGCTGTCAAATTCAGCTCAATGTTAACGCCCTCATTTTCTCTCTGTCTAATGAGCAGATACTGTTAATATTATTTGCTGACAATTACGCGAGCACTACTCATTGTGATAAAAGAACTCTTTCGAATTTACTAAGGGTTTATTTTTCTACATTCTCCGCGTTACTAAAGTAGTCAAAACATTCCTGGAACATTAGGTTAGAATGTAAAATAAAACAAAAGAATTTGCGTTTCATAGTCGGTAACGTGGTATAACGTAACTAAGTACTATCAATTATAACCGCCGGATAGAATATTTCAACAAACGATTGATTTTATGATTGTCAACAAAATGGCAATTTATTTCATTCTAACTCCGAGCTAGCCAGCAGAGAATTCACAAAAATCTAAAGTATTTGTCAACACAGCAAGTTAACGTTCCAAAACCTTCAAAATATTTTAAAACAGATAGGTTTAGTGCCTCGAAACGTAACAAAATGCAAGCTTTGCTAAATAAATCGTAAGTAATTGGCTAAGTTTACGAGGAAGCCAGGCCATGAAAGCACAATGGTGCTCCCCTATACCCATTCCGTTATCATTGCATATATTCGCAATAATTTGGAGTGTCTCCGCCGTTGGGCGCAAGCGAGCAAGACTCTGCAGTCAAAACGTTCACGAAGATAGAAAATATGGAAATTACCTACTTATAATAATTTTAACAAAATAATAGGGTTTAGTTTAATATGATTACGGGGTTCTTGCACTAACTTCTTCTGTAGACGTTATTTTGGAAAAGCCCTGGGAGAATAAAGTACTATTATAGTTCGTTCGCGTTAAGAATGCAGTAATTTCATACTTGTCCTTTGATCTAGCGCGTCCCCTCACCAATCGAATCGTTCCTAATTAGAAAACCAAGTCCAGAGTGACCAGTTGAACGCATACTTTTGAACGCAAAAGTTGTGGATTTGAGTTTTTTTCTATGGACTTGAATGGACTATAAGTTTTGGCTTGTACTGTTTGTTTAAAAGAGAAATTAGCGTCTTTAGACAAAGAAAGAAAGAAGACCATAGTATAAATCGTAAAACACATTGTGGGCGCTAAGTATTTGCCGTAGTACAAAAAAAGTTTTTACGCATTATCGTTATGATGGAACAAGAATCTACACTTACTTGAATGATCCATAATATTTACTGCGAGCGCACCTGAGATAAGTTAATATCGCGGGATTGCGCGGCCTCGCTCCCTAATATATTCAGAGTAATTGTTCTATAAGACCCTTCTCTATTATTCGATGAAGTGTAAAGGGCGGTAGATTTATAGGGCAAGTTGGCCCACTCGAACGCACCTACAACATTAACATTACGCGATACTATCTGTTTAATTGCTTTCGTGTGCGCGGAACAATTTTAATTATCACCGGAATCGAAGGTCGGCCGAAGGAGATTGTACTTACGGGTATTCCGATTTGTATTCTTTTTGTTGCTTACCTGAAAATTAAAGGAAATAATATATATTAAATGAAGCTTTATTATGTGCATACCACGCTTAATATATAAATGTGGGTATGCATTTTTTGGGAATCTCCGTGGGTCGAAAGGTACGCTAAGCTGACAACGCCAGAGCGACCTTTTGTCAATTTCGAAAACAATTACTGCTGCTGGGTGCGCTGTGACTGTTCGAGTCTTGCATACACTTCCTCTACAGTTCAGAATACCTGATGAAAATTACATAGACTAATTTTACTCGACATTGTATATTTTCAAAATAACAGAGGTCAAAAATTTGCGCTAAATAACATCGTTGAACATGACTGACCAAAAATGTGGCAGTTTCAAAACAATGTCGCCTGAGATTTTAATAAGTATACATTGTCAAAATTGGTTAAGCGGGGATGGTGTAGCTATAAAATTAATACAAATTTAAACAAAAGTACCAACTGATAAAACTCTTGCCCTATATTAGTCCCCGGTGAGCCGGCCGGGTCTCATTCCGCAACTTTGCCCCATAAAAGTTAAAGGACACATTAGGGGAAGTAATAAGCGAACAACGAACCCTTAAATCGGGCAGGCTAGTCCGGCTGATCTATTCTGTGTCAATTTGGTTGGTGCACTAGTTTCTACTAATTACCATTCAACTATTTTGATTAATCCGTTTGGTGAATTACTGCGGGAAGGCGGGTTAGTTTGGAGGTCAATTGATGAAGGCAACTTTGCACCGTTTGCTTGAAATTGCTTGTTGTAATCGAGAATCAAAACTGATTGAAGATCTCGTCCTTTCTAACTTGCTTCAATTGAAAACCTTATATAGCTTTCGAAACTATTCCTTCAGAATTACCGCAAAATACGCACACTCAGCACCTTTATTTTGATTTAGTTGCCTAAATTAACATTCGTCTTAGCATAACAAAAATTGGAACTCCAAATATGAATAAACATCACATGCGTGGCTTCCTTTGTATTGTAGAAACAAAGTAGGTACCACAAACAACAAAATCCAGCACAAATATCTGTTTCATGAACAACCATTTGTGTTTCGGTAATTGAACCCGCGACTGCTAAACAGGTTGTCAACTTAAGTAAGATGTAAAAGGAATCACTATTTATTTATTTTCAAAAAGTCGTAAAGTCAGCAGAAACGCTACAAATTAGATGAGAAATCAAATAAAGAGATTACTTCGCGTCTCTTCTTTACGTTACTTTTCGGAGAAATGAAACCTCGTGCCACCACTGGGAAAACATAAAAAGGCAGAGTTATTATGATTAGAAAGGCATCCAAATACAATTTGGAATTTCTTATTAACAGTAGCCAATTTAAACCAAATTGGATAGAGCTAAGCATACTTATACTAAAACATGTTATTAGGATGTCCGAGATATAATATTTACGTACCAATACGAAAAAGGATAGGTATTAAACTTATGTAGTAGAATGATATTGCTCTAGTATCATACTATGAAATCTTAAACAATCCATGCCTAAGTGATTATGCCACGAATGTGTTTAAAATGTTAATTTTAAGCTGTGCCATACATTTGCCATAATAATTATTATCAAGAGACGTTTGATTTTTCTCATTAATGAGATCAAACCTATATCTGAAAATGCAACGGGTTTATTCATTTCATTTTAATCTAGCTCATTAAAATAACGAACCTTTGATATTTTTTGTGTCTGAAGCCTACCCCTTGATTAAAAACATAATTATGTATACAGTGCATCCGTAGGATTAATTAGCTGACGTTGAAAGGTGGTATCAACGTTTTGATTTTTTTATATTCATTTTTGGGATAATTAGGAGTATTCGTTGTTTTGCGACACTAACACGAATATCTGTGAGTAATGTTTAACTATATATTTTTGTAGTTTTTGGTGTTGCAACAATTTATATGTCTGTCCTACCTTACCTCACCATTTTACTAAATAGATGGAACCCACGAGCCCTGGCACGGGATCTCAAAACCATAGCGCCAACGAACAAGTAATTTCAAACACTCAGCATAATTTTTGTTTTCGAAGAAATGTAAAGCGGCACGAGGAGGGTATGTTGTTACACCTAAGGGCTTAATTTTAGGTTTGCGCATAGACCTGGTGGCACTTGGGGCTGAAAGTTCTGCAATGGAGACCATTTACAGGCAAACGTATTGTGAGAACACCACCCATAAGGTGGACTAATGACCCAGTAAAGAAAGTGGCTGGCAACCGAGGAAAAGACATGTAGGGCAAAGTGGATTTTCCATACGTTTTGAGCAGCAGACACTGCCAGATTTTACTACCTTTTAGATGTTGTGTTTCTGCTTCAGGTAGCCAAACCTCGCCGGAAGGATCACCAATTCTATCTTGCTGACGACACTGAAAATTCCATTAGGGTCGATAATTTGCGGTCACCACCTTACATCAGGTCATCATCATCATCAGCGTGATGTAGTCCACTGCTGGACATAGGTCTCTCCCAAAATTGCGCAACAACTCCTGGTTCTGAGCCCGATCCGGCCACCGTTCTCAGATCACATTAGGCTCACATCAAGTGGTCTGCATAAGCCTCAGGATTAATGAATAAAATTATTGTGGTGAAAGAGTATAAATTGTGCACAATATTACAATAAATCTTAGGTATCGTCGACGTAGGTGTACGCCGCCTACTGGCTTAAACTGTGCAAGGTGCGAGTGGGTAGTCCTTTAAGGGATGTCACGTCAAACTGAAGAAATAGGACACTATTTAACTGCATGAAAATAAAGGACAACAGTAAAGCTATTAGCATACTACAGAAGTCATGGTCAAGAAATCGCTGGTAGTGAAAATTATCACTAAGCTTGCAAAGTCCTCTGCCTAGTGAATCATAAAAAATATCATACTTCGCACTCATAATATAAAGCTGAAGAGTTTGTTTGACTGCGCTCAGGAACTACTCGGTTCGGTTGTTTTTTTTTGTGCTGAATAGTCCATTAATTAAGGAAGCCTTACATCACGCTATGACAATAATAATAGTCCACGCGGACGAAGTCGCGGGTGGCTGCTCGTTCTACACATTTTTTAGATTACAATTTTTTGGCAGCGTAAATTACTAATGTGAAGATTTTTTAAGAACGAACTGATATTGAGTTGTTATGTCTGCACCTTGATAGTTTTTGAAACCATCTAAAATTATTTGCTGATCGTCTCACAACGCACCATGCTGACTAGCAATCTTTAGTTTTTCATAGATTTACTGGATGAATGTGTTTTGTGCAAGCCCTAAAGCAAAGTTATCTAGGCATTAGATCATTACAGTCGGTGTCCCACATAAGCTGCGCTCTCGATGCAGTGTTGAAATCTGTCTGCGGTTTGAGCTACCGGCAGTATTCCACATTTTAACTTCATTTGGCTGAGCTCATTCTTGTGGTTTCAAATGTACGGATTTAATAGAACTTTATACCGTACAGCTATAGAAATATACGTTAGGAGTTTGAATTACAACACGAACGTAAAATCTTTTCAAAAGTTAAAGATTTTTCGACTAACGTTTTTTTGAAAAAAAATTAGAGTGCTTGCAATATCTTTGTATGCAACTTAAGGGCCGGGCAGAGTTACGCTCTGAAATGCCCTTAACTGCTACTCATCGTAAGTCCATCATAAGGGTTTCACTGCTATACATATCCAGCGGTGCCGTCTGCATGTGGCAAGCATTCACTGAAATCCTGCGAACCCCACCATCTCGTGTATCCATGTTGTGAGTGGGCGTCCCACAATCCGCTAGGCATCAAATGACAACAGTACTCCACGCAAAATTCCCTGGCAAAAGAAATGAAGTCTTGAAGTGGCAGTGACTTCATTACTTTAGACAACAAATTAACCGAAACCGCAACAAAAGATACGCAATATTGAAATTAGTTAATTTAAGTGCAAGTATATAATAAATACGTCACTTCCGATTCTAATCATCTAAAGTAGACAGAGAAAGTGACGACAAGGGGGTCTAAAACGGCAACATTTTAGGTGTTTCATATATGAATCACCAAAGTGACGTTTCATCTGGTGAATTGCTAAAAACGGTAAAACGGCGACATGAAAAGTGAAACACCTACTTGACGTTTCATATCTTAGACATATTTTTCTTTTTTAAATTTATTTCATGGCTTGGACTCTTAGACATAGTTTGATGACGACATTGCTACACCAAAAGAAGTAGTGTCGTGCCTAATAATTGTAAACATAACGGTTTTCATTAAACAAATATTTTCATCATTACAACTAATAATTTAAGGCTTAAAAAGTAGCTTATTATTGAATTTGTGTGATTTCTTATAACTAATAATTGTAAAATGTTTTTAATTTACAATTTTTATGTCTGGCAATGAGGACCGTGACAGGTGGCCTAAGAACAATAATGTCACAGCTGTCAATCGAGATTGTAAATAATGTTCGTGAAAACTTGTGATAAAAATCATTTTCCGACCGGAAACGATGAATGAAGACAAGAAATTGGTGCTAGCTAGGCATGTTCTTGAGATTGAAGATATTTGCAAGGAGACATGACTCTGTACAACAAAGCCCGAGTGATTTGCCAAACTTCTGCCTCGGCAATAGCGTACAAGACGACTTTATTTGGGAGCAGATTTTTAGGTTTTAATGCCGCACATTTTTTAAATAATACACATTATAATAACAAAAAGTTTTTTATTTACTCGATAATATTGGAATATTCACCAGAAGACAGCTAGTTAACGTAAATGTGATGAACTAAGTTCTCAGGAATTTCATCCAAAATGTAATAAACCTTCAGTGTCGTTTCCACCACGGTCTTGGAAATTGGTTCAATTTATTGTCACTATTATGTATTCTTGGTGTCATTATAATAATTCACAGTAACACATTTTACTAGGAATAATTAAATTTATCCTAAAAACGATTAAATAAAGTTTACTGCTATGTGAATTTGACAGCTCAGCGCTGTCACCTAGTAGGGTAATTTCGTCTGTTCGCGTCCATTTAGTACAGTTGCTAAATTTGACAGTGAATCAAAAAATGCTCCAGCACTGATTTATATAAAAAATATATATAATGTATCCATCATATTCTAGTTTATTTTAGGATCAACTTATCGAAACATTGCATTTTTTTAATAGATAAATTACAGAATTAGCGTCCACTGTAGACCATTTCGCGGGAATAATTTATCAGCTGCTTTACTGCTAGCATTAACTCTTGGCAGGGGACCCTTGCACATTCAACTTCCGCTTTGCCAGCTAGTCTCCCTAGCGCTGATTTGCATTCCTTGACAATCGCTGATGTTGTCGCTGGTTGTTGAATGCTTGCAGTGCTACTCTTACCTTGCTGTCGCTGTAGACCGTCACTTTTGTGACATCGTTGTGATGCTTGCCTGCTATGTAAGCGCAAACCAGAATGCATAAATTTTGGTTTCAAGAACGCTGGCCAGCCTGCCCAAGCGTACTGATCTCTTTATCGCCGAGCCATCATCACATAGTGCGTCTGTGCACGCCAGCAATCAAGAGTTTGATTGATTGAACTGAATCCGTCTGTGTAGCATATAAGTCCACCTGTGTCTGTTCTCCAGTGGTCTGTCTATGAATGAATAAACAGTAATCAGGTCTCTTCATTTCGCATTTCATTTTACGCTTTCTTTAAATGGTCTTCAGTTTATGTTCTCTCTTCATCATTATTTCTTGACTAATAAAAATAGTGAAAGAAATTACTTCTTTCATTCAAAAATATAATTATTAGCCGTAGTCTTAGTTAAAAATGTATCATAATTATGAACAGTATATTTGAAATAATTTTTACAAGCAAGTTAATTTTATTGCATTCAAGAAAGTAGTGGAAGCAATTTGGTTTATGATTATCTCCTGTAGGTATAGTTTGCGGCCATAGCGGACGCAAACGCTAAGTTCTAAATAAGATGTATTTAATTCGTGTCTACCTCATTTTATTCGTTAAGAATGTAGCTTAAAATTCACATAAATCAATAAAAAAACATCCGAATGCGCCGCTGCACACTATTTGTCCTTATGTGCGTGTGTCTTTGAACTTAACTTTGAAGTATTAGCATTAGTGACGTATTTTTAATTGTTGTATTAGTTTACTTAATTTCGAAGATTTTCCGTAAAATGGACGCGAACAGGGTGGTGAACGCGAACAGGCGATCTGACCCTAAACATCTAACATTCCTCCAATTTGACGTTTAAAAGTGCACCATTTTACGAATTCCCATACAAAACTGTCAAATTGTATGAAATACAAATATGAATCATAATATGTTCATAATATGATTCACCTAATAAGTTGCCATTTTAGGATTTCAAAAAGTGTTTCATATTATGTTTCAGATATGAAATGTCAAATGTCGCTATTTTAGCCCCCCAGAATGTTGCCGTTTTCCTGAGCACTTAAACAGGTGTGCACTAATGTGACCAGTTCACAATTCGTCTTGCCTAAACCAGTTCAGTGCATGCCCATAAGCGCATTACCACGAAAGTGGACGGATTGCATTTTTTGTGGTTTCACTCTTAACTCACTTTCTCTGCAACCCGGTATTTAGCCGTCATCCTTAAGCCGTCTCTGGCGTTTCTCTGATTTTGAGAGGATCGGTATTAACTGACTTTGATCATGTTTAAAATTAATTATTATTCCGTTTTGATGACCGGTGGGCTATTTAACAGGGACGCTCTTGGTAGCTCAGTTGGTATAGGTAATTGGAACATTTAGGTATATTTGTCCTGTATCTGGGTGTTTTATCTATATCTTATCTAAATAAGCATAGCACTCTGACACCCAAGGCACAATCTTGGATTATTGTAGGATTATGATATCTCTTCTTTTTACTAACCTTTAGTAACGCAATGCAAACCATAAATTTCAATTTCTCATGGGTAAGTTGACTACCCACAAGAATTAACTTTTTGTTGTTTTGCCGTCCAAGAGCACAATTAACACCAACTTATGATGTGCAGATAAAGATTCAATTAATTTAGGTCATCAGCAAAAAATGTTACAAAAAAATGATTTGTTTCTTAAACAAGAAGATTAATTAAATACGCGTATACTAGAAATACACTAAAAACCAGCATCATGTAATTACACCTACATCTATTTCAGAATAGATGTAGGTAATTGTATACAGTTTTTTATAAAACTGTAAAACAAGTTTTTTTACAGTTGTAAAAAAAACTGTATACTGAGGCAAAAACAGTGGTAAAACTCTTTAACCAAAAGTACGTATGGGTAAGCAGCTAGTTTGCACTTCGGTAAAAGTTGCACCAGCGCGGTAATATGTTAGCGCAGCGCACGATGAGTCGAAAAGCCCTGAAAGCTTTCGCCTGAGTAGGCCGGGCTAATGTTTTGCCCATTACAAACTCCTACCCGCGATCCCGGAGGAAGAAAAAATATAAATTAAAACACCACCGGGCGCACTAAGCCCTCTATTTATCTCACACAAATATACTACGAATTTCACCAGAAAACTCCGAGCCGTTTTCACGTTAAGCCCGAATACGTTTGTTAACAAACGTTAAATGGATGTGCTTACGTAAATAAAATTGGAGGATCGCGAAAATAGAGTGGAAAACGCAGTTGGCTATTAGCGGAGGCCTGAGTTCTGCACCTTATGTTCGGCTGTTACGGCCCATTGCGCACCCCAGGTGATAAAGGCGTTAAATACGATTAAGAGCCCCTAATGGGACCGCCCCAATAACACCCGATACTCTCACTCTTATCACACTTCGACCCAATTTCCTCAATTACCAGAAGTAATGAAATGAGAGTAATCATTATCTCATTCGTTTATTCTTTTCCGCACGCCTTCATTGCCAGCGGCTCCTTTAAATAAAGCATTAAAAGACTGCTGAGGATTATCACACAATTTATTCAGGTGCTTAATTTGAGCGGCTCTCCCACTTTGGGTACAATTTATTTTTATTTCACTTAAATGTAGGCTCGGGGATCGTAGAGATTTGCCTTCGGTCTTCATTAAAAAGCTCTTTGTAATATTCGGGTGTTCCAAAGGCCTGGCTTTGGTGTCTTATTAACAGCAGCACTATTCCAACTATTCTCGAAGTTGAAGCATGCCTACGACGAACTTATAACGAGTTACATGTGTCGCGTGCGTCGCGTCGCGCACCGCTCGGTCGCGTCATAGTATAATAAAACAAGTAGGGCAACTTGGCCGCCGAGCGAGCGATAATTACCTAAGCATGAAGGACTGTCGCTTTTAATTTTTACGTGACGCGAAAGCAACGAAACACACAGGTGCGCGTGGACTTACGTACGGCACGGCCGCGAGTGCCGTGACTGAAGTATCGTTAGAATCAAGAGAATCGTCAGTATGTGCGTAGGACAACGCGTACATGTCGGCTTGGCCGCGCTTACAAAAAAGCTGCGCTCGCTGTGTATGTATGGAAGATGACATACTGTACAGACTGTGGTCTCGTGCTCGGGCAACAGATAGTACGAATAAAACGCATCCAGCCGCGTACTAGTGAAGCTTCCATCAATTATGAAAGTGCAAATACGAATTAGATCGAACACATTTCGCGTGCAGTCATTAAAGCGCGATCATAGTCGGCGTGGGTGGAACGTATGCCTCGATTGCACTCATCGGAATGGCTGGCAGTCCAATCGAAACTTTTGATTAAAATCAAGCAAACCAAGAGCTGTGTGCACTGATTCGAACTGATGCGGATATCTTTATTTGAACTCTGTATGTTATGTGCCGATTGGGAAACTCAGATTGGAACTTCAATGTTTATACAATCGATTGACCGTGCCGTGGTTTGAATATTGGTAATAAGCTAATAATTACTTAGGTTGATTTTTAAAAGCTTTATAAAATAAGTAGAAACGAACATACCTATTACTTCAACTTGTTTTGACTTGAAAAATATATAAGTAACAGGTTATTTACAAGTCGTGTTTGTTGCCTGAGTTGATTAATGGAAAAAAATACTATTCCTGGAAAATGAATTTTGAGTAAAACTAGCACTTTAGTAGGTATTTTTTAATTATAGAAAGACATAAATTAAATTAATTAATTATAACGAATTTTATTTTTTTTATTAATTATGAAATATATAATTGACCCGTGTGTGTAGATACGTCATTTTTTGCTTGTCTCTCAAAAGGCTACCTTGTGAGCACTCACAAAGCTCAGTCTCTTTTGTTAGCAGATAAAAGAACGTGCTTGTTCAATTGTTCATTCCATTCCTTCATTCATTTTTCGCATTATTCTCGTTTGCATGGTTTGATATCTGATAATAAAACAGAATAAATAGTTGACAGGTTTAAGTATTGAGCAAAATATAAAATAGGACTAAAAGACTACTTCAAAAAAACCGCTGTATTAAAAAGATTCGCTGCAACAGTTTCAATTAAAGTTACTAATTAAACTTTTTAAATTTCATTAAAAAATGAGTGTCCCTAAAAAATGAGTCGTCTTTAAACATCACTTGAGAAGCCATTCTTTAAGCCCGACGTACTTTATCATTTGTCTAAAGAATTTATTAAACTTCGCGCTTTGAACAAGATTGATCATCGTTTAAATCCATTCGAAATTACAGTAAACTCCCTTAAGGTACGACTTGAATTGTGTTTATTAATATTCATTGCTCATTGTAAAACAAAACGTAGGATTCCAATTATCCCCTCGGAGGGAGAGGTGTTAGGTTAAGGGGACGTCGAAATGCCACATGCAAAAATCATTTAAATACACGGGCGATCCTCTGAGGCGCGAGGTGCCTTTAGGAATTAATCGGATTAATATGAGGGTTAGGATAGGGCAGGGAAGGGTTACGGGTCTGCACCAGCCAGCGTTGCCAGGCGTGCGAGTTAGTTACCGATTTATATTTCGTTTCTGAACGAGTGTTCGGAGGTAATCGCTTGTGATAATCGCCGAATTCTCCCCAATGTATCATCGACGTTGACATAATATGACCGATCATTTTTACCTGCTCGATATCATAGTGAGGGCCTTTTTTATGCAATAGTATTTAAAGCTACATTAAGCCAAATTTGTTTTAGATTTATCAACAGCACAAACGCATAGGTTTGAATTTAATTATCTGCATAGAACACTGAGGCAGACACCGTTTCGTGTATACAGCAAGATACTTCTTATTCCAACAGTGTCATATTCCAGCCAGTTGTTGATTCAAATTACTCACTTAATATTTTAAATTGATTCCCTTAAAACTCAATTTACTATCTACAATCATTCACTCACAGAAAAACCAATGCCTAGTACATTGGCCGAGTACTACTCATTGGTAGCGTACGTTGTAAAGAGGCCGCACAAAACGGAACGGAAACTACTTCCGTTGAGTAATTTTAGTGTCAAACCCTGGCAACACAGAGCACAGCAGTGGAGGGTTGGACCCGCGGAGCCGCATCACGACATTTCATGTTCGGACGCGGTGCCGCCTCTGATGCGGAAATTCCATTAATGGCCACGAATTTACTGCTGTTCGGCGACTTTAGATCGATTTTGGATGGAAATTAGATTCGACCCGATGTTCTGAGCTTTGATAAACACGACGGTAAAATTTGGGGGACTAATTAAGAAGGTAGTGCATAGTTAGCCCTCTGCCGAAAGCTGAATTCACAGCAAACAGAAATTAGCAGACCCGTGCGTGAATAGTACCTAATGCTGTTCTTTACATCGCTATACTTTTGGAGAATGCTTAACGTTTAGTGACCTTACAAAATTCAGGAGAAAGAAAAAATATTTTATAACTTTTACTTTCGTAATAGGTATTCACACTACCGTAGACTTTAACGCATTTGATATATTGAAATGGTTAAGTGGACAACATTTTAATAGAATAACTAACTGCTTATTATCAATAATAATGATTAATGCGTTTTCAGTGTCTAAGTAATCACATTAATTACTAACAAGATCATGTTGAACGACAGAATAAGATAATAAATTCATTATTACCCGATAAGCAACGAAAGTGTTAACAACTGATTCAATACGACTTATATAAAGGCTGTAGCTAAAAGTCAACGTTCTACGACTGCCAGTGAAAGGCACCAGGCAACAGCTCAAAATGTCGCTGCCGTGGACATTGCTAGAGGACAGACCTATAAAGTGTTTTAATAGCGGGCATTTATCTCAGAGTATTCAAAGAGAAATGCAGAGATGAAAATCTCACTATTTTAACGGTTTTCTGAATTATAAAGCTCAGTCTGTAGTGAAAAGGCAAATTAGCAGTTTCTTATTGCTATGTAAAGATCTTTCCAAAGCAGTATTTGATAGTGTTATTTCAAATACTTATAACGTTAAAATTTGCTGTGATGATTACAAAAATGATTTAAGACGAGTTAAAGATCTTCAAGATCATAGAACAATAGACACAAGTTATATGAGGACCCTCCCTGTATTTTCATACTCAAAGCATAGACAGAATATCGTGAGGATTACAGCCTTACCAATTCTCCATTGGGACCCACTGTGCCCTCAGTCTTAAGCGTGACAGAATTATTAAATACATACTTAGTCAAACAATTTCCGATAGACTTTGGAAGGAAAAGGGGGACCAGTTTTCTTCCTTGTATTTGCAATCGTTTTTAATGTCAGACTGAAAATGAGACAACACCGCTTTTATTGCTTACGATCCGAAGTAAAGTTTCACCGAGATAATAACAATGATCGACCATCGGGTTATCGACACAATACCTAAATCCATATTCCAAACACGGGAACCTAAATAAACCCGCTGGTCAGCCAACTGGAATTAAAACAAGCTACATTTCTGCTAAAGAGCCGACAAATTGTAGAGAAAACTACAAAGATTTCTTAACCAAATGTTTATAGAATAATTATTTTGACTGTGGGATCCATAAAGTCGAGCTAGTAAACAATATGGTGATGGACATGAGACTGCAATAGGCAGGACATTAAACTGAATGCATATTGTTAAATTGTAATATATTGAACTCTATCATCTGTCAGTGAAAGTAGAAATGGGCGTTACGACTTATCAGTTAACACCTTATACCGATGATTTACTAGCACTTTCTCCTTACACAACTGATCGATTCATCGTACAATACCAATCGTAACATTCAATATAATTGGGAATCAACAAAGTAAAGTTCTAATAATGCACACATTAATTCCTTCCACAATTATATGTAACCGTTAGGTACTTAAACTATTCCTAAAACAATACACCTCTATTGTTACCTAGAATAACCCTAGAGGGAGCTTAAACTCCTTCCTTAGACAGTTTAGCTATCAACAGGTCTTGAAATAAACTGGACACTAAGCAATGCTGTTGAAGGTCAAGGTCATAGATCCAGGCCAGACAATACGTATCACCTTATACCAACGTTATAACCAACGTCCTAAATCCAACTGATTGATTGACTTTGACTTACTGATTATGTTATGCTTGTCGTCTGGCCCACTGTGCAGAAAATTCAAAAGTGTTGACATTCTCGTCGACAAAAGTCACAGCGGTCTCAGGAAAAGTACTTTTCTTACCAACAATAACTTCTGAACGAATGCTTCAGAAATAAACGTCCATCTTCGTGGTTTACAAAAGTAGTTTCAAGAACGAAGTAAAAATACTTCAAACCCTTTCAGTTTAATCTTTTAAAACGTTTCTTGACGTTGCAACAAATTTCTTTCGCAACAAAAGTTGAGATATTTTCTTTGCATTCTGTACCTACGGAGTGTTCCAGTGAAATTTAGCTGACAGTAAATGTCTCGGAACGACACTTTTGCTCAAGGCAAAAAGCAAAGTTAACTTTCAAATTCAACTTAATGGACAAGGACTTTGAAAACATGAGCGGGATGACAGACTAGTAATTTAAGTTTGTGATTTTCTACGTGCTGCAGATCTAGTAGTAGTAATACAAATCAAATCTTTATTAAATGTGCAATATTTAAACTCTCTCTCCAAAGGACGGATCGGTGTTAAAAATAAGAATGATGAAGACCTCTCGTAAAACCCCACACTAAAATACAATCTGTTTAAGAATATTCACGTTCACGCTCTCAATCATAAGCCGGAAAATATTTATAACAAATTGTCAAACCATCCCCCAAGGAATAACAGAGGTTTTCTGTGTATTTTGCGGAGACGCAAGTTTTGGCATTCTGCTCTGACCCAAGTTCCACAGCGAGATTTATAGCACCAACGTGGAAGGATACATGCGATGGTATAAGCGATGGATTACCTGGGAATCAAATTCCCATCAGATGACATTTTGCCGGGAACATTTTTAGGTGTGGTTCTTCTGCATATATATTTGCCGTTGCTTCTTTTTTATTTTTACTGTCAGTACTACATTAAACCCTGTCGAAGCTAAACAGGAAAAATTGTTTCACGCTACTTGCTAAGAATCTGCAATGTTTACACTTCCTCCCAAAAAACACAATAATTTAAATAAATACTGAAGTTTTCTACAGCCACCAATTGCTTTAATTAGAGAAGAGACGGCGCGGTGTGGTATTATGTCCGGTGATATATTTTAATTTATTGCTAAGTAAGTGTAAGCTCTTATTATTTTCTCCTCCATCCCCATCTGTGTATAGCAAACGTTCTTAAACAGAACAGAAGTCGCTAGCTTACTCTGCAAGTCCCAAGTCTTACGTAGGTATTCATCAAAAGGAAAAGCCTAGCCGCATAGGTAAGCAACATAAAAACGTCTCTTAAAATGCTCATTATTGCCCATATTATCGCTGTAACTCTCTCGAGGCCTCAAAGACCCCATAACCACCTTACGCACGGGTCGAATGTCAAGCAATTACCCACGTTATGCAACGACTCATTCCGTTCAATGATTTATCCGTCACTTTCGTTCATGATTTCGGCACGACGCCGTCGTGACACGGCACAGCCATGACCTTTGCAGGTGAAACACGTGCTGGTGCCTTCCACGAATGATCATGATGAATTTTAACTGATTCCAAATAAGGAGGAGATTTTCGATACTTACCTCTCGTGTTTACTTATGAATGTTCTGCAAAGTATGTCCCAATTTAATGATTTGTTAGACTTTATTCACACGGTACGTATCCTGTCCCGATTTGGTGCAAATGGAATCGACTTTTAGCCTTCTAAAGATAACGAAACGAAGCAAGACACTCGCAATCATAGATTTACTTACCTAAACATTTCGAAAGAAAATCTTCAAAAGAAGCTTAGTAATTCACTTACAGCTGCTAAGCTAATGTGATAAAAAATGGGAATAAGATTTCAATATTTTTAGGACTGCTTCACTCACTTTGTAAGAAAGTTCCTTTCCAATTGGAGTTTATTACCAAACCAATGGATTTTAGGGTCAGATTAAAATGAAGTTCGAGCCTAAAACGGTTTGATTAAAAATAAGAAGCTCCAAGCAAGTTTAATTAGCTGCTAAAACAACATCACACTATTTGCTGCTGATAAGCTGCCGTCCAACTAGCAAATTATTTGGTACAAAAAACATTTTGTTTTAAGTAAAATTTATAAAACTAATCGATAGTTTATGAGATAGGCGCATTCACATTTAATAAAATGCCAGGTTGGTTTGTTTCCTACGCATTTACATAAAACAGAGTTCCCATGGGTAATATTTATGTGACAAGACGCTTCTGAGCAGCAACATGAATATGATGACGAGGGTAACGAGAGGTGAAGATATTGAGCCGGATCAAATTGGCTCGTTTGGGATATATTTGATATCGAATATAAATGTATGAAGTTATCCAATTCGGTCTTTTTCTATGCCTACTGAACACAGGTAAAAAGTCTTTGTGAAAGATCCTTATGAAAATTCTTATTTTTTGGTATTTATGTTGTCCAAAAACCGGCTTGTAAAATAGTTCGTAGCGATACTAATTATTTGAAACTAATGACTGCAAATAACAGGTTAAAATATCATGGGGCGCAAATAACTCGAATTTCAAATAATGTGTTTTCAAACAATTTGATTAGTTACGGCTAACCCACACGTACCACAACCACACCACATCGAAGCGTCAAAATGTAGTCAAGCAGTGGCTACGTGTGAATAGTGTCGCTGCAACTTTTTGAAGTTGCGTTGTGTTCCCGTTCTGGTCTAGTGTTCCGATAGTACCGACAACTTTTTATGTTTACGAAAAACAATTTGATTTCAAAAAAATATAGAGCAACGAAAACAGTAAATTCCTATTTAAATTCCATCAGCGAATGATGGACCCTTCCATTTAAAACCTCATGCATGATGAGGTCATGCGAAAGATAAGTGCACCGCCGACCTTGACGTTCACTCAAGTTTCGAGAACAAGTCTGTGCCGACAATAAACAGCAAATAAACCTGTGTAGTAATCATAAAATTATTTATTCATTGGCAACTCTAAAACGCAAATAGATAAATTCTAAAGAATATTTTATGTTTTTTTTTTCACTTTGTTCTAACACGGCTCGATTAATAGTATTACATCGATTCTTCCGGATTGAATGAAAAAATGCAAGTGAGTTCACTATACGACTATTGTCAATTCTGTAGGTCGCCCTGTCTTATAATATTATCAGAAATCATTATGGGTAAATTGTCTGCTGCAGTGTCCCTACAGGAAAAATACTTCACCATACTTCATTCACTATGGTCAATCTGCGATATTTTGAGCTAATCATTGAATTTTAAAACGAGTGATCCAACTTTGGCCTGTTTTGCGTACAAATAGGCTTTTGTTTCTCATTTCAGGCGCCCAGTGACCTACTTGAGGCTTTGTTTCATATTAAGTTAACAAAATCCTCTTTGCATGTTTTCACGCACTCGTTCCGTTCAACTATTGTAAAGTTGACCTTCGTTCAGACAAATATGTATTTGTCGATCCGTCTTCCAATTCGTCACGTCCGGACCGTGCCGGAGAAGAAAGTCACACCTGCTCCGCTCTGTTACGTTGCTCAGGCGAGAGAAAACGTACGTTTTCACGGTCAATTGGCATTCTACGTCGCGTTGCTCTGCTGGCGGACGTCGCAGCTTCGAGACGGAAACGCAAGCGAACTAGAAGATACCAGTGTTACGAGGCAACCTTTAATAATTTGCCATAAAGCTTTTGAATTAGAAGGAGAATTACTAAAACAGGGCTACGACAGAGTGACGCTACATTGCCGTAGCTTATGATAATGGACAATGGCACTATAAAGACAAGCGATATCCCTACTCCATCCCCACCCATGATCACACATTTGGTTAAAAAAATAGGAGAACATTTTTGATAATTATAATGATGATAAAATATAAATATTACTGTGATAAACAAACACACATTTAAGTTAGTTAACAGCATAGGGTCAATAGATATCATAAAAAAATAAAACGAAATTTGTATAATATTTAGGAATATTCTTTCGTCCGTGTCGTCCATACATAAGTACAGGTCTATTATGACTATAACGTAGATATGCCAAGCAGCCTTAAGGCAATAACACCAATTTTCAGCCATTATCCGTTCAAGGTTGACCACTTAAAATCAAATTTAAGAAAGCGGCCAAGTGCACACGAGCTGTGATGAGGTTGCGTATCGTCTTCTAGACGCTATAAGGAGTGTTAATTAAGATTCAGGTTCATACTGGGCAGGAGCCGACTTGCTACGGACATGTTCAAGATGCTAATTTACCAGACAGTGCAAGTATCGTTAGAACGAGAGACTTAGGATACCGAGAGACATAAGCTTTAATCCGGACATTGACCGCTTGAAGAGGTCACGATCCTCAGTACTTACTGAGGAAATATCTAGCCAGAGCAAGATGTAAACTTAAAAAAATATATAAGTTGAAGTATAAAAGTATTACTTCGATATCTAACGAATTTTATACAAATGAGTCATAATGACAATTACAAATTTGGAAACCCTATCCCAAATGTTCGTTCATTATAAACTGCCTAAATCAATTTCGTTAAAACTTCGTGAGTTTTGAATAAGAAAATAATTGATTTAACCTTTTTTATACGTCAAAAGTTAATATTGAAATATGTTTACGAACAAAAATTAATTAAAACCCATCAGTTACATCCAAGCAAGTTTTGTCGAATCATTAGTTTAATTAAGCGGTATATTATTGACCTCCGACTTCACCTCACCTGACCGAAACACTGATTTACAGACAAGATTAATGTAGTCAAGCGAAAAATTTCGAAACTCGTTTCGTTGATAACAGTTAAGAACCGTTTAGAGGCCATGAGGCTAACAACAAAGCTTATTCAACAATTTCGATCTTAGGGTGAAATCACATCGATGATTTTTTAAAATATCTTTACATGGATGATCTTATTTTTATGGCAAACACAAAAAAAACTTCTCCCAAGGGGAAAAAAGTAGCACTGGCCTTACGGTGGTCAGGCTGTGGACTCTCGTTCGTGAATATCATTCCCAGATCGGGTTTGTGATCCCCAACAATCATAGTGATTAAAATCCATGGCAGGTATAACTTATTTAAGCGTTTGTAACCATGCTTTGCCATTGTAAAATGTCGCTACTAGCAAATTCAAAATGTCAACCGTAAAAACAATATATTCGAAGCCTGCGCCCTTATTACAATCTCATATATCTAGACAGTTATTCGCTCCCTGGGCTGGGACAACTCTTACACCCATTGGGCCCTAGAGGCTAAACAAACGCAAAAATACGAAATCTTCGTAAAACGCAAACCCAGAAATGAAAAGAAAAAAATATTCAAAAGCCTGAGTAGCGTGCCTACAAGGCCGTGCGCACTTTGAATTCGTTTCCGAACAAACGTTGAGTAGTCTGAGAACGTGCGAGTTCGCACGAACGATCCTCGAAAGCCCTGTAAGGGGTGCACAACCATGTTTCGCGTGTATGCGTGGAGTTACGGCGTCTGACACGACCCTGAAGTAATAATAAAATGTTTATCAATCGTACAACCTGTCACCCGTCTTTTCAGGCCACCACTACAGCGCATCAATCAGAAATAATATCACGATTATATAGCAATGCATGTTCGGTCATAGAATATTCGGTTTCGTTGTTATTTACTCATATTGGTCTACTGGTTATGGGTTTTGTGGAAATATTAACAACTCAATTTACTCTTTCGTATTCTCTGATGTCACTCGAAGTTCTTCAACAGTAACTTTACTTTAAAAACCCTTTCACTAGCATCACTAACAGATCTAATCGGATGGAACAGGACAAGACAGCATCAATAACGCTTGGAATTCAGGGTGTTAGGTTCACTATGTAATTATATACAGGGGTGTCTAATATAGCTGGTAATTACTGTCAATCAGTCATCAGTCAATCAATTATCATTTAATTTAGGCAACGAAGCCTATCTAATCGAATACACATTATTGAATATGTGGAGATATTAGTTATACAAATCAAGAAAAATATGGCTGCCTGTTACCATGGAAGAAACAATCTAACTAATCAGAAGTAACTAGTCATTAATTTATAGTCACAAATAGTTTTTGGAGGTTCATCGGAAACATACTATGAAATATAATGAGTAAATAAACAATACATAAATTGTAAAAATAACGAAAACGTATTGTTGTAACAATATTTATGCATTTTTGGGTACAGTGAAGCTTTCAGACTTTAAATCCCCTGTGGCAAATCGACCTCTTTTTTATAACTCTTTAATTTGTAATGTTTTCCCTGTTCCGTTGTTTTGCTTTGCTTATCAAAATTAATTGACTTTCCATTTGTAGGTTATATAATGTGTTTGCAAAATTGTAATATATTTGTAGTATCACTATTTAAAAACGTTTTCATTCATCCTCTGATCCCTCTACGTCCATACGGATATTCATAAAAATGACGTTAATTGACAAAAGAAACAAAATTACATTTACTCCCGTATCTGTTCCAAATGCTACTCGTACTAGCTTCTTTCCATCAATAAGTCCTTCCGTACCGCACACAAAAAACCTTGTCCACCGCCAGTGTGCCCGCGCCCCTACTGTTTGTTTGCGATGTCTCATCGATGTGTAGTCGATGTAACGGGACGCACAGCGAATTCCGACGCGTCCACTAACGGTCACCCTGTCTCCGCGAAACGCGCGTCATTACGTCTCGAGATACGCTTGACACGCGTCAGCGGAATTTAATAACTCCAGATAAACTCTGCAAAGTTTCCCCAAACGCTTTCCAAAGCTTCGAGATACAGTTTGGAAAGATATTTAAGTATTATTTCTTACAGGGTCACCGCGTAACGAAAGTATTCGCTGGCAAAGTTTCCTTAGGAGAAGAAGAATACACGAACAGAGATCAGTCATTATTTTTATCTTCAGGCAAATATTTTTCTATCTTTTCTGTAATGCTCATTTAATCCTCATGATGATGTTCCTCGGATTAAATTTATTGTAGTCTTTATTGTAGTCTTTATTGTTTTCATTTATTCTTTACTTGGCAGTAGCCATCTTCTTCTCATAAACTATCCAATGACGTAGCTTTAATCCTAAGACCCGAGGCTTGGCTAATTCATCAGTTGGATCCTCTCGAGCGGAAAATTTGCCACCCTTTTCATACACCACTGTAACTATCTAAGTTCCTTTCATAGTGGAAGTACTTACCTATTTAGGGCAAATACCGTGAAATATATCAACTTCATTTCAATTTATTACTCGATTACCAAAGAGAGGGGTGTTCCTACTCCAATCCATTATAATTATTCCTGCAACATCCAATAAAAAGTTATACTCAAAACGGCATTTGAATTTTGCAATAATTAATCACAGCATTACGTACAAGAAAAGTGTTGTTTCCTCGTCTATAACAGAGTTACCCGTAGTAATCGCCGACAGCGGACCGTAAAACGTTTCTCAATAAATACTTTTAATTGCTATTTTACTGTTTTTGTTTCTAGCGAGAGTATTATTTGGATTTTACGCGTTCCATAAAGCGGCAATTGGGCTCGTACATGATGCATGGATTTCATTATTACGCAATAATTTTGGTGATTCTGTGCAAACAATGATTATTGATAAATAATTTAACTGTGGTTATGCCGGATTTTCACTTTTACTGTTAAGTTCAGAATGAGCTTATTAAAATAATCAAGTGATTAATCAAATACATACTAAAATTAAATATAACAGATACTCCTATTTGTCGATTTGTAATTCTTCAAAGTATTTGTTATGATTTGATAAATGTAACGCATAAGCACCCAATAGAAAATCTATTTATTGTCCTTTTTGGTTTAATCTTTCTTACTAAGTGTCTTGAGACTATGAAAATAATCATTTTGGCAACCGAATAAGGCAAAAATTGGGCGTATTTATTATCTATTAAAATATGGTCTTAATGGCCAGATATTGAATATTCAAGTTTCAACCGCAAGCTTTTAGATGTATCGGATCGTTACGTCTACTTTCTGGCTGCCGTGGGTACTTCACCTAGAAGCTGTGTCGTGACTGGCTCATGGTACTGAACCGATCGCGGTCGTGTCAATCCGCCCCAGTGCCGTTGCGAGACGCAACTGCTGTCACGAAGGTCCAAACTCAGAAGTCACGCTGAACCATTTAATTCAGCTAACATCGCTTGCGCTTTCGGTGTTTACGCCATCAATGATTTCTTTGCGAACTTGTCAGTTACGCAAGAGAAACTGACTAGTTCATTTTGTGCCTTGCATTTGGCACAAATATTTTGAAGAATTGCCTTATCATTTCAATAGTTTTAGGTGGCTGTTTTTAAAACCAAAATTTCAAGAGTCGTCTTTTCACAGGTTTTTTCTTCAGATTTCTACCCACGATCTCCAATTTAATACAAAGGTATTATTAAGATAATGTTAGTCAGTTTTCAATCACTTTTCAAACATATTATATTCATCAACTAGTACCTAATGCTGGACCGCACATTGGTGTCAAATCAATTAGTGAACAGCGTGACACATCAGGTATCCACAGTCCTCACGTGGCGTTGATTCGGAACAAGCAAGACGCTAATGCGTTGATGTCAGCTGGCAATCAGAGGAAGCGGCAATCACTGCAGTGATTATCCAACACATTTAGTATATCCCCTGTTCACGTAATGCATGTAATCACTAATCAATGAACCAACTGCAAACATGCCCTTACCAAACTCATGTATATGCACGTGACAAACATGCATAATGTTGAAGCCTATGAGGTGTTGCTATCTGATCAGGAGATACTGCAATTATAACGTAGTTGACTTGAAAATTTTACCTTTCTTCTACTAAAACAACAGTCGCAAAACTTGTTGAAAATCACCATGTAATTCAAACAAATCACATCTGTTAGTAGTCAGTTACAACTGTCTTAAAATACTCCAACATTCTCGTCAGTAAGAAATAACGGTGAGATACGATTTTACTTCCTCATTCATCCGTAACTATATGCCCTACTCATCCGAGAAAATATTATATACTCATCCGGCATGAAATTGTCTTTAGATTTACAAAAAGATGCACTAAGATTGTCTGTCCCATTTATAAACACTCATTATAGATTTTGGAAACTACTTACTAATACAAACAAATGCAAATCTAAATAGTTATTCAACACTCAGACACTCAACAAACACAAATGAACAAACTAAAATCGTGATTGCTAAAACTACAGTCTCATTCGATTTCCTTTAATTCCTTTTACGTAACATTGCACTTAGAAACTGTCCATTTAACTTTTAAATCTCACTAATGATCACAGGTGACAGTTCCTTTTAGCATTAGAAGGTGCCTTTGAAGTGTAAAATAAGAAAGCGGGTACTATTCCGAAGTCCAATGCAAACTGCGAGTACAGCTACTTCGAGCTAGAACTTTTAGGTTAGGTACAGAAATTACTAACACACATTACAATATCTTTACTAAAGATCTGAAAACCAGAGAGAAAGACATTTGGTCGTCTTGGCATCAGCCAGGAAGCGAACCCGCATCATTCGCAAACCGGGTGACTACACTAACCATTGTGCTACCGAGACCATTAACAGACCGGCCGAATCTTTCTGGCACATTTTACCTTATGAGCTAGGGTGATTTCATCAATGTTAAAGGCATCGCCCTTCAACAATTGATGCCAAGATGACTTGATGCCAAGGTGAATTGAAATGTCTTTTTCTGGTTTTCAGATCTTTAGTAAAGATACTGCATGGAAAATGCTAAAAGCAATAATAACCACAGAAATTACTCCCGTAAACATTGCAACATTTGCAGGTGTTGGCAGGCACAGCAAGTCATCACTAATGCAGTTAATCTTCTGAGTATGGAAAATCAACCTCCATATTCAGAAGGTTCTCTTGGCAGGCTAGCCCCAGATGGCCACGCCGCATTGAGTCAACTCATGTGTTTTGTAAACAAATCTGTCTATTTTGGTGCGCTTAATGACTCTCTGATTGGCTTGATTTACTGTGCACTTTTCTACTTTAATTTTGAAGTTTAATCCATTTTTTTACATTGCATTACCGGGAAATTAAATGCATTTCCAGTTTTTATTGTTACCAATTAGGCTACTTTTACGAGTAACATATAAAATAACTGTACAAATAAGTAAATTAAGCTTTTGAACCAATTAAAGCTTCACTTGAATTAATTTACTCTGCCTACCTAATGAACTGTGAACAGCTTTTTAATAAATAAATGTGTGTTATTTACTGCTAATGAAACATTAATTGAAATCAGTGTTTGATTTTAAAAGGCCTGATTGAAGTATTGAGTAAAGTATAATTTGTTCATTAACGTGACGAGGGTATGATTAGAAATTTTGTGTTTGGCCTTAAGATAAAACACGCACACATGAGGCATGATATTAAAATATTCTTTATTGTGTACGAAATAAAGCATAAAAGCAGATTACGCTGGAGCTTTTAGTTTTGCTACTTCAACTAGTGTATGACAATGTAGCCTCGCTGAACTCTGAATTTAAAGAATTGATCCGTCTAAGCTCGGTATGGCAGTGAAAGAGGCCATAGCCCAGCTGTGGGACATTGCACGCAAAAATTATGGATTTTCTCCCTCAACATTTTCTTTAACATACGTATTATGAATCATGCTAGTGCTTCCGCCAAACTACATGTTTCAAACTGACTGTTTATTTATTGAAACAACCTAAAAAAAGATTTTGCCTACTTACTACTTCTTAAGTACCAACTGCGAGTACCTTCTTGTCCTAAACACAAAGACGTTATTACATTCTAAGCCGCAACTTCTGAACGACTTAAAATTCCTCTACATTACCAAGTTAGGGCATTAGCCTGGAAAAACTTTTCTACCATAAAGGATTAACGTGGGGACGGACACGTACCAGCACTAAGTTTTTTGGACACCGGACGCGAAGGAAAGGGTAAAATTTAATTTCTCAACTTGTACCCCTTTTCACATTAGTATTCAATACGCCAGCGTAATTCGGCTAAGGACTCTAGTATGTGTGTTTACAAATATCCGCTACACCTAGAATATTAAAATGGTAGTGGAATTTGAATATAAACATCTCGTATTAGTTTAACAAATTACGAATTGCTTTTTGCTTGATACTATGGACATATTGAATTTGTGCGAAATTAATTTTCTACTAATTGGATATCAACATTTATTTCCATTTGTTGGTCGACTGTTACTCGCTAATTATAAAACCCACCTAGATAAGTTGTAAACGTTTCTATTTAATTTCCATAGTGTCGTGCATGTTTTCTAGGCTTGGCCTTTTCACCACCATTTCCAATCATTAAAGATTTTAAAGCTTAATATTTCGCTAAATCCAGTCGTCGAAAATTTACACGCACCTGCAAAATTTTTGAACGACCTATGCACCTTGCGCCATTATAAAATTTATAAAATATATAAAAAAGGTTACAAATATGCAAACAACTACAGTTAATTCTTTTAAGACCCTGAATTACAGCGAGCTAGGATTTTCACAAAAGCCTCTTTTTGGTCCGTTTCAAGAGCTTTCCTATAACAAATATGTTAGAAATAGGAAATAAACACAAAAGAAAGTAATAATTGAGACCCCTGTGCGGTTAATAACGCGTGTTCGTGCCGAGGGCCCGCCGTTAACACTTGGCCACTCCTAATGTATGCGAGTCAGAGCCGGCAGAACAATCGAACTCATCGGAAGCTGGATCCGGACCGATAAGGTCTACCGACTGTCACACCGTGAGTGAGAACCTAATTCGAAAAGGCATATTGACACCTTAATTCATGAAATAAAGTTGATATCTTACAGTTATATAATAACAAGAGCAAACAACAGAACGCAACGATGGCACGTCATGACACTCAGAGGTGATCATGTCTTCCTCGGATTTGATTGCTCTTACATCTCATGGTTAAAATATCTTCATCATCATAGTCAGACAAATCACATCAACTGCTGAATATTGGCTCCTCATACATACGTGAACTTTTGTTTGTTTGTTTTGTTTTGAAAAATACCATCGCCATTTCACGTCATTATAATTTACTCAATAACATGAATATCTACTATGACGAAATATAATTTTCTGTATTACGTAATTAGTAATCTTAATCATTGACGTTACAAAATTTTAGTGTTTTTTTATGTAGAGTTAAGATTAGAACAGGAAATATTCTGAATATTTATTCGACATTAACGACGACAGGAAACGGCAGCTTTCGTATTTGATTTAGTTAACGTTTTGTAAATAACTTTCACTAAACCAGTATCCATATGCACCGGCATGCACCACATATAGAGGGAAATAGAACCAGTGCCACCACGACCACCTGAAGGTAAGAGGTAAAGAAAGTGGACAGGAATAGTTCTTTCAAAACAAGTTTCTTTTATTTTTTATTTAAAATGAACACGGTTTGTATTATCTACTATCCTATGAATCAACAAATAAAAAATATACCCGCCCTACATTTACATTTAAATTTTTATGTGGAATAGTAACCATCGACCTTTTTTAAATACCTAATAAACAGAAAGGTATAATAGTATGTGTGTCAAAATTAAACGAAAACATGGATAACAACATGTGTATATTATTAACCAAAAAGTATTTTATTTTAGAAATAACTTGAATCCATAGAAATCCATTTATATTTATCTGAATTCCATTACACACAATACGAAATCACACGCACGACCTTTTATCAATACTCTTCATTTTTGTGTTAAATCAGCAACATCTTTCAAATAGATGTTACCAATCACTAACAATTAAATACAATGATGAAATACCCAGCTAATTAACCATTCATATGAGTCGGTGTGAGCGGGTGTCACAGTCCCCTTGCCCTGTCATTAATCTCATCTCTTTCGCCAGGCAAGTCACGGCTCGGCACGACTCCACGAAACCCGCCAAGATTCAACTCTGACCTATGAATGAATTCACCGGGTCCACACGTCGCCCTCTGAAAGTCTATTCGCCAATCTATTCCGATTGCTATTGAAGGGGTTACGAAATGAGCCGTGCTCATTAACTGGCTCTATTTTGATAAGAAGACAACTCTGTCCGCGTATTAGGCAGGTAACTAGAAATATTTAAGTAGAAAAGAACTGTATCAGACTCGTTTGAATATTATCGACTTATTCAGAAATAAACAAGAGTACCTATTGGTTTCTCCCAACGCAAAACAGTGAAACCGCCACCGTCAAGACACAAGTTAGCGACATCTTTCAAATAAATGTTACCAATCACTAACAATTATACAATGATGAAATACCCAGCTAATTAACCATTCATATCAATCGGTGTGAGCGGGTGTCACAGTCCCCTTGCCCTGTCATTAATCTCATCTCTTTCGCCAGGCAAGTCACGGCTCGGCGCGACTCCACGAAACCCGCCAAGATTAAACTCTGACCTATGAATGAATTTACCGGGTCCACACGTCGCCCTCTGAAAGTCTATTCGCCAATCTATTCCGATTGCTATTGAAGGGGTTACGAAATGAGCCGTGCTCATTAACTGGCTCTATTTTGATAAGACAGCTCTATCGGCGTATTAAGTAGGTAACTAGAAATATTTAAGTAGAAAAGAGCTGTATCAGACTCGCTTGGAAATTATCGACTTATTTAGAAATAAACAAGAGTACCTATTGGTTTCTTCTCACTCAAAACAGAGGAAACGCCACCGTCAAGACACACACAAGTTAGCGACCTCTGTCAAATAAATGTTACCAATCACCAACAATTATTAAATGATGAAATACCCAGCTAATTAACCATTCATATGAGTCGGTGTGAGCGGGTGTCACAGTCCTCTTGCCCTGTCATTAATCTCATCTCTTTCGCCAGGCAAGTCACGGCTCGGCGCGACTCCACGAAACCCGCCAAGATTAAACTCTGACCTATGAATGAATTCACCGGGTCCACACGTCGCCCTCTGAAAGTCTATTGCCCAATCTATTCCGATTGCTATTAAAGGGGTTACGAAATGAGCCGCGCTCATTAACTGGCTCTATTTTGATAAGACAACTCTATCGGCGTATTACGAAGTAACTAGATACTTTTAAGTAGAACAGAAGTGTATCAGACTCGCTTGGATATTTACGACGTCTCCTACTAATATTGTAAATTCGCAAGTTTGTATGTGTGGATGTGCCGTATTGCTCTTTCACGTAAAAACTACTGAATGGATTTTAATGAAACTACATTATTGTTGCTCATACATCTGAATAGTATAGTATAGGCTACAATTTATAAAAATATACGACATATTTTTCTTTACTTAGTCCACGAGCCACTGGTTTAGAAATAAACAAAAGTACCTATTGGTTGCTCCCCACTCAAAACAGAGAAACCGCCACCGTCAAAGCCTATTTCCGATTACTGTCAAGCTGCTGAACTGAGTGAAATCATTTTTATTTCATTTATAGAGAACTATAGTATGCAAGTTCAGAAGAATCTTTACGGGTTTTCCGATAGATTGTGCCTCAGACATCCCACCTGCGCCCTTACTATTAATCTTACCTATTTCACTAGCCAAGTGACGGTCACTACGCTACTCTACAGACGACTCTGAAAGATTGAACTCTGACTCTAAGTCGATTTACTTCAATTTATACCAAAACCGATCTTGAGATCTAAGTTGTCGAACGAATTTAAGTTTGCAGAGAGCTAACTCTACGAGTAGCTTTGGTTAACTACAGTCTAACTCAGTCAGTCATAACAAAACAGATACGAATTGCTATCGCGTTTCGAGATCACGATCTTGTATAAATATTTGTTAAACTCCGGATTCAGAACTTCGATATCGAACTCACCGATTCAATTTGAAATTTAGTGAAGCACCTTTAACGTCAGTATCATTAAGTTTATAAACTTAAATGTGGTTAAAGGTGTCTTACTTAAAATAGATTAAAAAACAATCATAAAATGATTTAAAGTGGAATGACAGGGCCGGGCAGGTAAACCCTTGCTTCAGGGGTTTACTTACGCAATTTTTGAATTTACCAATTGTTGAACTTTGATATGTAACTAATGACAGCAAAATACCTACGTATACACTGACTTACAGTAAATAACAGATTTTAGGTCGGATAACCTGTCATTTTACAGCACCTAATAAGCCCGTCGTCAATGTAGAGAGTAGAGATAAATTAGAATCATTTTTTTTCTGACCTGTATCTCTAGATTGACACCAAAATATACTTAACTTTGCACAATCGAGATTCTTATTTCAGGACAGTCTGGCGAAACCGTCTGCTCAAAAAGTATCACGCTTATCAGACGTCTGATTAAATTTGAGCAAAAAATCACACGCTCTCAATTAACTTTTGATTCGGTGAGGATGTTGAAGATGAAACTGATTGCATCTACTTACTACCTCATTATTTGGGTATAGATAGCCAGGGCAAAAAGCGAACGAGCAAAAAACTTGGAATATAATGAGTAACTCCGAGCGGCGTTGTTTTTTATACGGTACACCGTCGAAAAGAGTAGGGTGACCTAACCAAAAACATGCATGTCTACCTGTGTAGAGATCCTACTAATATTATAAATGTGTAATTTTGTTTGTTTCACGTAAAAACTACTGAATGAATTTGAATGAAATTTTATAATAACATAGCTTATACATCTGATTTCCACGCGGACGAAGTCGCGAGCGGCTGCTAGTATACAATAAATAACTGGTTAAAGTATCAAGCTAAGCAAACTCCCATTGCACTTATAATCAAAATGTCACTCGAATAAAGCGCATTGAATTTTTTTCCGCTACAGAATAATTAAAATAATAAATGTTATGAACATGAACGTACATACCTTTATGCTCTGAAGCTTTTCATGGCTTTATTGAAAAATAAATTTGGTTTAAGTATTGAACGAGCGGGAAGTAAATGAGTATTCACTTGCAGGAACAATGAGAGGTGATTGATAATAATATTTAAATAATCGACTGTGCAGGTGCCACGGTGGCTTTATAGCTTAAAAATATAGGTATTGCAATTATAAATTACCTATGATAAGTTACATACGCCAGGGTCGGTTAGTGGGAACTGTGTGAAGGATCACCTCGAACCGTGACCTATTTTTCTGGTATCTTCCGGGCTCCAGAAGGCACGTTAAGCAAATGGTGCTTGTTGACGTTGCCTGATCTAGTCGCGGGGTCACTGGGAGTGCACACGGAGGGGGGGCTGCTGTGTGCTACCATTCCAACTGGTCCCAAGGCAGAGCGGCGGTGTAAGAGTGACCTCATACCGCCATACACACCAGCTGGTGTAGCGGGGAGGTGTAACTCCTCTCGGGTTTGGGCTGGGCTGGGTTCACCGGCACAGACTTCTTGACCAGAGATCACGGGGACCCTCTGGATACGCGCTAAAGTAGGTTTGGTGGATAGTGCCTGCCGCCTCACGGCAGGCGAGCCTCACCACCTGATGTAGTTGAGGGACCAAAGGCAACAGTTTTACCATCTGACGGTCGTTAAAGTTTGTCTCTAGCCTTATCACACTCCTTTCAAACTATCCGAATCGAGCATGTTTGTGAAGAGTGTTTGAAGGTAAGGTGGACTACCACCCACTCTACTTTCTGCTCCCCCTTTTTCTAGGAACTCGCAAAAAATATGGCTATTCGTAGACAATACCAACCAAGGACATGTCCTTTCTTACGCACTTGATTGAAGTATGGTTGACTCTTGACTATTACGAATCAACAATAATATTCTTTCATTCATTTATTCACTTGCATCATATTATACAATGTTAAATAAAAACAACATCACTATATGTATAGGCATATGGACCCTATTTACATACTACCTATAAAATTACTATGCAATGTTATGTTAATATGGCCAAATATTTACTGTGTTTCCTAATACGAGTATCACTGTAGTTTACCACGACAAGTTTGATTGACAGACAATTGATATGTTTATGCAATATTAAATTAGTATAAAAAGCAGTTATACTTGAGCAATATTCAGATACTTTTACTAAAGATATTATTTTTGATATTAGCATGGAAAACTTCACTGCAACACCACAGGGGTCACAAATGCATTAACTGCTTTTCAAAAATGAGAAAGTGTTATGCAATTAAGTCTTATATCTTAGATGAAGTAAATATGATCTAACACATGAACTAAATATCATCTAACCCAAGGATCCTGAGTTTGATAACTTGAGATTTAACATAACATACCCTCACGACCATTCCCCTAATGGTTTAGTCAGAGGCACACTGATTGTTGCCGTCATGGTAAACGGAACATTCAGAAGCTCACATTTCGCCCAAGGCATTAGAACCTAACGTGATAAGGGGGTTATCCAGCTTTCTTGGGGTTTATATCGGTGCATGTTTTCCATCACCGCAGAGTTAGCCGCTAATTGTACAATGACCACAAAGTAGGTGTGTTCCGGCCAGATTTGATCTCGGAACCCGGTGGCTCCTAGCCAGAATATGGGCCACGGCGGTCTGGTCGGAGACCGTGGTCGACTATAATAATAAGAAGTTCGAATTCATTTTGAGAGACCGCACAAAACTAGTTCTAAGGTGTTGGTGTTGCTCGACCTTTTTGTGCAAGATGGTTTTTGATCGGAGGAAGTGGTTCACTGGTGCCTTCGACAAAGGTTTTACTATGTTTTTATTTATTAAAATGTGAGGTTTTAATGGACGTCGTATGGCTGCTGATAATGAAGGTTTTTACTGCAGGAGCAGGATAAAATCCTAATATAAAAAAGTGATAAAGTATGCTATTTACTTTTCAAAATAAATAGCCTCGTTAATTTACATGTATCCAGTCAGAAACAAGAATCCATCACTTAGTTCAGTCGGCTCCCATTGCTTTCGGTTAAACTTTGTAAAAACACATGGAAACTCTACCAACTTTCGTGCCCGTCGGCGCATTATCATAAATGAATTATGTATACAGCGGAACATAATTTGGTTTTTACATTTAATTTCGTACAGCAAGGGTAACGCTCTTTCCGCCTATCACTCCGCTCGGCTGACCGCGATACTTACAAACCGATGCCTATCAAAACATTAGCTGCTGTTATTTTGTTATTGTTTTGAATGAACTCGTGGGCTTTCCTTGCATTAATATAACTGCTATGCTATTCCGGTGGTCGCCACTTTAAAATTCAATTCCCTTGCGACTCTGGTCGTTTGAGAGAAGATAACTGAGCCAAATAACATTTTTTAATTATTTACATAAAAGATGAGAGAAAATACTAATTCAAAGTAAAGCGTATTGATGATTGAGATATGCGTGGAGCACCGAGATGTAGAAATTTGCACTGAATTGAGAAATAATTTATTGATTTTTCTTTATCAGACAACGACAGCTTTTTTGTTTTCGTTACTAAAAGTATGTTTTAATGAACACTATATTGTTCAATTTAAGCTAAAAAAATCTATGGACTGAAGTAAGGCGCATTTTACTGCTGACGTACGAGTTAGTCCCATTTAGCAATGGTTTTGTAAAGGTTGATGAGACCACGTCTGTACTACACACACTCCATTTCAAGTTGTTTCATTGATCATGCGTAAATACTGCGCTTGTAGAACATGATGTTTGCGATATGGATCCCTATCTGAAACTCAATCCGTGGTAAGTATATCATGTCGGTGGCAGCAGTCAACCGCGTCATCGCGCGTATTAGACGCCGGCGTTTGCTCACATATTTTTTGCTGCATATCTACTTCTAGACCGACAACATTGTCAATTGTCAAGCTTCATTGGTCGTATTACTAAGTGTGATCCAAAAACTAAAATTTTGACGGATCCGTGTAACACAGTTAACTGATGAGCAAACGAGACAAAATGTTTGCAGAAAAAATTAATGCGATAATAGACACAACATTTTGAAAGAGGCATCTTATGGATAAAAGAAGGAGTCCTAACTAGTGGCATCCATAACTTAGTGTGAAGTTGATAAGGTGTAAACCTTATCAACTTCACACTAAGTTATTAGTTACACAAATCTACAGACATTTCATAAAAGGCATTGATAACAATGCATCAGATTCGATTGGATCTGGGCCCTGGGAGTTGGTTGTAAAATTATGATTCAGCTTCCTAACACAAGGGAAAACCTTACTCAATTTCAGGACAGTGATTGTGTGTTTGATTGCGTTGTTATCGAGTTTTCCTTTGTTAACGGTTGTCTAATAAATCATCCCTCAATTTAAGTTTCATTTGTCCAAAAGACAGCCTTATTCAGTGTAATTTTTTCAACGCGTATGTTATCCAAAATGTATGAATAATTTCCGTACAAACTTGCGACATCGCTAGTTTTGTTCAAAAAATCAAAGCTCGTCGCATAACCACGCTGCAAAGCGGCAAAGTCGCTGCGTCGATTAGATTTGCAATGCCAAGGGCGTCCTCTGTCTGCGCTTTGACGAGATCATGTAAAACTCTTTGACGCTAGTTTAACGAACCCGCAGAAGACTTATCTGTGAATTTACTACAAGAAACTGCAAGTCATTCACGAGGTTTGACGTCAAATAATTATGAGCTTGCATTAACCAATTTGCTCTTTATCATAGACAACATAACTGAATTTAACCAATAAAAAAATAAGCAACCATGGATCAGAAATCTCAAAACCTGCTGTTGAGCCATATACCTAGAATGTATTTTAACATCCTAGGCAATCATCTATACTTATAATAAATCTGTAGAGAGACCAATTCTGTACATGAAATATATTTAAAAAATAACTATCAAGGGGTGATTAGGGATCCCTACTAATGCCAAAAATGCAATCAGTAAATTTTTTGTCTGTCTGTCTGTCTTTCTGTCTGTCTGTCTGTCTGCTGTATGTTCGTTATAGAAACAAAAACTACTCTATGGATTTTAACGAAATTTGGCACAATTATTCTTCATACTCTTAGGCAGGTTATTGTATACTTTTCATTACGCTACAATTAATAGGAGCAGAGCAGTGAAGGGTAACATTGGAAAAACGGGAAAAAATACTCCATTTTGAACACGTAAAAACTACTAGATGGATTTAAATGAAACTCTACAGTAATATAGTTAATGCATCTGAATAAGACGTAACAATTACAATTTATAAAGATATATCACATTTTTTTTAACTCAAGTCCACGCGGACAAAGTCGCGGGCGGCCGCTAGTTAATAATATTTACAAAACAAACAAAGAAACCACAGAATGCAAGCACTCCATGCTCCATTGCCGCTACAGGTATGACTCAAACCATAATGAGTTATGGTTTGAGTCATACCTGCAATCCATAGCAATCCCCAAATTAAATAAAAAATACAATTAACCTTTAAATGGTCGTGAAAAAATAACTAAGCAAATAAACCTGTCCGATTCACATTAACACTATAATTGATGAAACGACCATCAAACGTTAGCATTGATCCTCAAATTAAATAAAATCATGTACCAAATTGAATATGAACCGTTTTTATCGCGGTCAAGTATTCGGGTTTGGGATTCGGGAAACGATCCTGTCACATTGAATCAATTTATGCAAAGCTAAAAATGAAAGCTTTTTGCTAAAAAACGGTGGTGAATCTGAATGCATATTCGCATACATTCTAGCAGTCAAAACCAATGATATTTAAGAGAGGGATAGATACGTTATACCAGTACTGACGCGAAGTCAAAAATTGTACCCTCTTTGTTGTGTCCCCTGGCGTACGTACCTAAGATTTGACCGTGTGTACAAGATGGCATGATCATTTACTAGAGCGTAAACGAGACAGATACATGTTGCGCAGTGTTGTCTCAAACTGTCAATGTTTTGCTCAGGTGGGCGAAAGTCCTGATTTTGGGTGCCACTTTTTTAGCACAAGTAACCTATATTTAAATCATTTACGTATGATAATATCATTGATCAAAACGTGATTTTTATTTTATTCGCAATCACCCAGTTTAGTTGCGTTTGTAAGATTTTTCTCATTAACGAGCATTAACCGCGTTTCGCCACGCATCGCTAACTCTCAGCGCGCTGTTTAACGCAATGGCGAACAAATAAGTAGGTACAACATAGGAAAGCACATTAGCATTATAGAGATCAATCATGTTCGACTGGGTTTGCTGGGATCACAAATATTAGGGTTATATTCTATATTCACAGTCGTGTTTTCGGGTGCTGATATTCGTGTTTACATTGCTTATGAAACATCAGGGGGTCTTGCCAGAGGTAACACGCCAGTAAGTAGGTAGCTAGTAGAGACAGCTAAAAATGCATGGGATATATTAGAAGTAGCCACATCGGCGACAAGTAAAAATTTCAATTATGTCGTAACAGGACGTTTTAAAAACGTTAAAACTTTGTCTTAAGAAGACCCCAGTTTACATAGCATTCGAAATAAATATAAGTAGTCCGAAAACAACCCTAGTTATCATTGTCAATATGAAAGCTCAATAAACCCTAATTTTATCGGGCGAATAAACTATGAAGTTATTCTCTAGCTCCACTTTATGAAATAGAAATATACTTATTTTTTGTTCAAGCAGAATAAAAGACAACCATATCTTTGTTCAATTACCATTTCTCAAACTACACAGAAAAAATATCTTTCGTAAGACATGTGGTTGTGGTGGTAGTGTCCCAACCTTTAAATCTACGCCAACAGAGTTACATGATCAATAAAATATCTAAAGAAATCCATAAACTTAAGCTGTAAATAATTCATTTGAAAGTAACTTAACGTCTTCGCCCCATTTAATTACCAAATAAATTGTCCAAAAACGTTTCTTGCAACGCAAATGAAAATCTATTCAGAAGATATGTTAATGAGTAGCCAATTAAGGAGAGCAGACCGAGGAAACGCTAACTGATAGCCGGTTATGATAAATATCTGCTAGGAAATTAAAAAATAACAAACATTATAATTTTAATATTCGTTTAAACAGCCATTTTCATTTTGCAACAACGTTAAATTGCATAAATAGCTCTACAGCATAAATAAAATATTTATAATTTTTTGTCAAATGTTATTAAAGCAGATACAATTATATATTCGCCCTGTGGTCTGGGGCGTAAGAATACAGCCAAGGTCACCCCCGCCTGTCGTAAGAGGCGACTAAAGGGGGGCTCCGGGGTTGCTAGGAGAGTACACGGCGGGGGCTGTGTGCCTTCATTGCACAAGCGACCCCGAGGAGGACGGCAGTGTGGGGTGGCCTCGCACTGTCGAACACCGGCGGGTGTGAGAGGGGAGGTACTACTCCCCTCGAGGTGAGCCGGGACACCGGCACAGTGCGCCAGGGTTTTACCGGTAGAGTGCCTCCCTGGGAGAGTCCTCGGTAAACCCTGGTCACGCGCAGAAGAAGGCCGCCCCGGTGTTTTAGTGGGTATTCTCACCCCTTGCAGGGGTGGGCGAGTCCCACACCCCCCCGCTGCCCCCCAAGCAGCGGGAAGTGCGTAAATGCATTTCACCGGGTTAAAAAAAAAAAAAAAAAAAAAGATACAATTATATATACACAAAAATGTAGTATATTTGTCTGTAATATGATTTTTGTTACCTTTGAAATAGAATATCCTAAAGAAGTCATTTTTTGTTCCTTTTTTGCGTAACGACGGTGATCTATAGTTCGCTATGCTAAACTTTTGGAATAACACTGTGCTTGACAATACTATATTCTTTGTCATAGTAAAATTAGAAAACGTGGCAGGTATAGACCTTATTTGGCCGCCATGTGATATTATCTTCGATAATCTGTTCGGTCTATTAATTATTCCGCTCTATCCCAAAGTTAAACTAGGGTAAGTTTATTTTGGTTAAGCTAAACTTAACAAATATGCACACTATCTGATAATCTCGTTACAATATAATATAGCTACGCTTATGACTCTGTTGTTAGACTCACGCACTTAAAATTTCGGTATTTCCTGAAGAAAATTTCGTTCCCCTTCCTGGATGTTATAAAGACTAGGGGTAGTTTATGCCTGGACAATGACCAGCCTGAGATCTGCTTTCTACAAGAGCAGTGTGATGTTTAGATAATCAATCCGTGAACCAATCAGATACTTTTATTTCTACTAGGCGCTCGTCAGATGTAGAGGACGAGGTGCCCGGACTTAGTGGCAGGAGTTTCCGAACAAAACCGAAATTTGGTGATGAACTTTTCGGGAACTACCGAGCTTTTCGCTCTAAGCTTGGAAATATCTGGTAGTAAGCCTTTCGACCCAAGTATAGTTTGGAAATATGTGGTACTAAGGTCTACTAGCCTTATAAATAAGAAACATCTCTCCACAACGTCGTAGTTGAAGTGAGTTTACAGCAGTGGGACGTGAAGACGATCAGTTGTGAAATTACATCTGCGTTCCGATCCAAAATGAGTTTTACCCCTTTATGGATGCAGATAGCGCATGCCAGTGCATATTTTGGTTTAGCTTTTACCTACGCCTTTAGAAAAATAATACTCTTAAGGAAAACCACAACGAACGATAAATGACTAGTCACCAGATAGTTTTGCGCCTGAAGATGTCGGTAGCCAGGAGAGCACCGTATGCAGTGCTCTGCAATGTTGTTATAACTATCGTCAAGTCGCGATTCTTTCGTTCACCGACACTCATCTTAAGATTCAAGAAGAACCAAAGTTAGTACATACCAATAAATCCATCACCACTGCCTAGGATTATAATCTCAAAGATATCCTGTAATATTTACCAACCGAAGCTGCACGGGGTTATCTTACTATGCAAGGGGTTATTATTAAGAAGACCCTGATCGGAAACCTAACTGCCGACTTACAGAGCGGGCAGATATTGGACTTTTGATAAGAATGCTGTTAATACCTATGAGTAATATTAACAATTATAGGAGCCACCTTCGCATAAAGATATCTTCTCAATCAGAAATGTAAGCAACTAAGTAAGATTACGGGGAACCACAGTGGCACCTAACTCTAATCATGCCGGAACACCTTCTTCATCACTTGTGGCTAACTCTCCAGTGATGAATACCACTGATAAAAAACCAAAGCAACCCGGATAGCGGCAAAGGGCTCGCACCTTCCTTAGTCTGAATTCGTTCTGCGAGGTATGGGCATCTGAATGTTCCGTTCTCCATGCCGACGATAGTGAACCTCCCGCTGCCCCGTTTGAGATAAAAAATTGGCGTATTCATAAAGTTTTTTTCTAGTTATTTCGTGTTGGATAGTATACATAATAGTCAATTTCATATACGAGTAAGTCCAATGCTACTGATAGTCGGCCTAAAAACGTCATAGTAAAAACTGCCGGCAGCTAGATTTAATCGCTGCAAGGGGACGGCGCTTGTCGTTTTTCTAACGATATTGCATTTTTTGCTACTTCCTTATGAATACTTGAGAAGGAAGCCATCTTCTCCCCCTTCGTGAACAAAAAAGTAATCTACTTGAATCTTATCAAGAGATACTAATTTCATTATTATACAATTTCTCTTTGTTATTGGTACAATTAACATCTGAGAAATATTACTACTGCTGTAGGTGTCGAGATCTTTTGAAAATATTTTAATGACATGAACCTTATAAATCTTTTCTTAAAAAGTGGTAAAATCTTAGAGGTGTAAGTAGATATTTGTGTAATTAGGTAGGTACTTTGCTTTATGTTGTAAGTAATTTACGTACGTCTCAAGTTTTACGCATGTAAGAAGTCAATAATACTGTTTATTAATGTTGCCTTTATTTATTGGTAAAAGGAATAAAACCAGAACTCATCATGGAACTATAATAAAAGTAAGTTAAAACGTAGTCAAGTTGTACTTAATTATAGCGGAGAAACTTACCGTTTTAGGGAAAAACTCAGCAGCGCTTCAATAATCGAGATCACAGTTTTTAGTTCAAAACTGCGCTGATATCGAAACGAGTTCAACTTAGTTTATAAAATCCACTCTGAAGAGTCCCACTTTCAACTAAGTAACACCAAATGGTACGTAGTACAGCGTCCTTCCACATTAATCACGTGACAACCATGCAGTTTCACTTTCTACAGCGTCCGCAGCCGGTAAAAGCCGGTATGCACGCGTTCCGATCTCCGCGAAACTTCTCTCGAAGTGAAGTCAGCCGCAGCGAAAAGCGAGCACCCTGTAGCATGCACGCCGCCCGACCGCCGAGCAGCGACTGTGATAACGACACTTCCCTAGAATGAACCTGCGGCGGACCGCTCCATAGACGAGCGTATAAGCTCGCCTCTCTCGCGCCCGGCAATCGCAACGCATTCGACAACAACCCCTCACCCGATCTCGACCTTCCCTTCAATACAATAAGAAACAAATTCCACCAACATCCACCTCTCCGAATACGTCTCGTTCGGAACGCGTAACGAGTTTACGGTACGTAAATCGTAGTAGATTTGTTTTTCAGCTCGGCCACGGTAATCCGGTTCTTCGCTCCGGAGCCCACAGAGCGCTTTTTTCCGAATCAGTGCTTGTTAAATAAAGCCTTCTTTTTGTACGACCTGCCGCCTGGTAGCCTATGTAGGGAACGCGGAATAACCGCTATGGACAAGATGCCAACTTTCTAAACTAAACCTATAAGAGCGCTCTATTCGGCCGGTGAATTACGTTATTTTTATTGGAAGTTACTCTAGTCGGGACAATAATAATAAAGCATTTGGGAGATTGGATATTCTGCGCGATTGTCTGAGGCGGTGTGGTGGCTACGTGTCGTAATTCCGCGCGTTTTTACATTGCGGGTTTTCCGCTTCGTAGGCTGCGGTTTTACTTTCGGTGTCAATTACGAGCTGCGGTCGAAGCCCCACAACAACGCGACGGCAAATTGGATACAGCCCCCTGTACCAGATTAAACCACCTCGCGAAGGCTACTCATTGCGCAAGGACCGTGGGTAATCTCTTAAAAATAGGTCGAACGAAACGTGCCCGTAACGTAACTATTGTAATATTGGTTCGGAACAATCGGAGAAACTTGAAACTTCCTTTGCGGTTCCTTTAAGGTTATATCGAAGTTGTGTATGAAGGCATGGAAATATTGAAACCGTAAACCCTTCCTAGTGATCCCGCGACGATCCCAAACTGGGTCAGCATTCAGCAATGCGCGCCCGTAATGTTAGGGAGGATCCACATAGACGTCATAAAATAGAAGCAGTAACTTCGGAAAAAAGAAACGGATAAAAGTACCGGCTGGCTTAAAAAATTCATCGTCATACGTGACACGTTTTAAAAGCATTTTTAGGGTACGAAAATCTTATATAATACTAACATATTTTAACCTAAATAAGTCTAGGACATCAAAAGACAATGCCTATGAAAGTATAGGTCACGGTCTAGATTTTGCCTCAATAGTGAATTCATTACATAAGACGGTTCAAAGAACTTTATGGAATCGGGCTCGGATACAGTCTTCGAACCTATGATTCTGCCGTCGTCACAAAATGAACACAACTTAATGTTTTTGTTAAAAATAGGTATTTGATTAAGCTTCTGCCCACGTATTTTATTTATTACAATACTTCACTAAAAAATTGGGCCTTATTCGTGACGCGACGGCAGTATAGACAAATAAATAAATAAATACAAAACATCACTAGACCTTATTCCACCCAGCGCCATATAGCCCCAAATTAAGCAACTAAACGCTTGTGCTATGGGATTCTAGACAACGGGTTAACATACTAAATTCATCTGTTTGTACACACATGCTTGATGTACAAAAGAAACACCCAGACATGGTCATGCACACTGACCATGGGATCAGGGGAATCGAACCTGCGACCACTAGTGTAATAGCCCACTTCTGAACCATCACACCAAATCGGTCGTCGTTAATGGTTACTAAGGATTGTGGAATATAGTTTTTCAAGTTAAATCCTACTAAAATTGGAAATGCGAAATTTTGTATGGATGTGCCGTATTTCTCTTTCACGTAAAAACTACTGGATGGATTCTAATGAAACTTTACAATAATATAGCTTATGCATCTGAATAGGACCATAGGGTTTAATTTAAAGAGATATATTTCTTTTTTTTTAACCTACAGTAGGTCCACGCGGATGAAGTCGCGTGCGGCTGCTAGTATTCCGTAAATGTGAATACTTTCAGATTTAGAACTGGCCCTGATGAATAAAGTGTAAGAAGTGAATATACATAGTTGAAAAAAAATATCTTGAAAACGTTTTACCTTTTTTCTCCTCGCACATCTCTAAGGAAAACGGAAGTTCAACATTTACACGGAATTGAGTCTAATATTTTTACTATATAATTCCTAAAACCTCTGAAAGAGTACACTTAACCCTTCGTAATTCATTAAGGGACCTCTGGGCAAGGGTCGGTATTCCCCAAGCCCTAGTTCGTGCTACTTTGGCAACTGCAAATCACAAGTTATGTAATAGACCCAAATCCTCGTCACATGACAGAGATATTTGCAATGACACTTTTGAATATAATTTACAGTACAATATAAATTGACTCTCCAATATTATTGCACGAACACAAACTCTTAACAAGGAACTTGTTGGTTTGATAAACCGCCAATATTTTTTCAAGAAATGCTCGGGATTTATTGCGGACCACCCTATATCACGACATCACGATTTAAGTATGACTTTCAGAATTGGGAACGGAATTCCTCAAAAAGCAATAGCAAATTACTTACAGCGCAATCAGTATTATCTTAGCCAATAACCTATCAACGGAATACTTACTTACAAAGTAGAGCCAAAGTTAATCTAGAACGCCAGTTAACTAGGTGTCGCCGGTTGTCAGATTTGTGATTGTCAGGATGATTAACCCTTTTTCGGAGTGAAATTCATTTACGAACGTCGGACGGGGGAGCAACGGAGGTGTGTGGGACTCGCTCACCCAGTAGGGTGAGAATACCGTACAAATACCCAGCGGTGGTCATCTGCTACGCGTGTCCAAGGATCCACAAGAACTCCGATGTGGATCTTACCGGTGTCCTTGGCAGTAGCCAACTCAGAATGCCGTACTCCTCGGGGGCACTTTGACGATAGTAGTTAGTGCGCAGCTTAACATCATGAAAGTTGCCGATCTGCTGTCCTCCCCGAGCCACAAACTATTTGGCCATGGGAATTTAGAAAACAAGACACCTGACAAAATGTGATCAACTCTGCCCATGGTCAACTGAAACGCCACCGTTATCGTCGTTGCCTTGCTTACCTTGTAAGACAGAATGTCTTGTACACTTTCGGATCCCGAAGGTGGGATAATGCTTGGAATTCAAATCTGAACGCCAATTTCATCTTGTGTCGTTAGTAACAGACATAAACGGCGGCACAGGCCTCACCTCGATCAACTATGGGGTGGAACGAGCACTCCAACACGCGGGCTCGGAGCGGATTGTTGGAGTGGTGTAAGGTTAGTGAATAAGCTTAATGTCAGCCGCCTCTATCTGACTAGGCTTAACGACTGACGAGATCTAGCGACGTCAGCTGGTACCAACTGCTTACCGTGCCTCCCGAAGCACAGAGATGTCCGAAATACACATCACTAAATTTCGGTCGGGGTGGTCACCCATCTTATTTCCGACCCGGCGTGTGTTGCTTTACACCAGCGGTCGTCGCCGATCGTGACAGTGATCGCCACGGGCACCTCTTTCGTTAGTAAACACCACTAAATTAGCGTATCTTCCTTTGAATTAGATCGGTCAGTATGCACGTCACCTTACAGTTATCTCGTTTCTCCCAGCGCCGAAGTCTTGCTGCGCGGCACTTCCCACTTCGGCGACTGACGGTAATGTCAGAAGTGGTGTCGGGACTCGCGGGAGCCAAAAAAATATCGACGCGGCGCAAATAAAACGACTGATAACAAATAGGAGGCTTGGAATTTAGATCTGAACGCCAATTTCATCCTTGCGTCGTTAGTAACACACATAAACGGTCCATATACGTCCCACTGCTGGCCACAGGCCTCACCTCAACTATGGGGTGGAACGAGCCGTACTACAACCCGCGGGTCGGTCCTCAGTGCGGATTGTTGGAGGGGTGTAAGGTTAGTGAGCAACCTTAATGTCAGATGTTATCAAGCCTAGGCTTAACGACTGATATCTAGCGACGTCAGCCGGGACCAACTGCTTAACGTGCCTTCCGAACTTAGCTTCCGAAGCACGAAGATGCCCGAAATACACATCACTAAATTTCGGTCGGGGCGGTCGCCCATCCCATTTCCGACTCGGCGTGTGTTGCTTTACACCAGCGGTCGTCGCCGATCACTGTCACAACTGCACCTCGTTCGTTAGTAAATACAACTCAAATCAGCATTTCTTCCTTTGAAGTAGATCGGTCAGTATGCACGTCACCTTACAGCTATCTCGTTTCTCCCAGCGCCGAAGTCTTGCTGCGCGGCACTTCCCACTTCGCCGACTGACGGTAATGTCAGAAGTGGTGTCGGGACTCGCGGGGGCCAATAAAATATCGACGGAGCGCAAATAAAACGACTGATAACAAATATGAGATATTTGTTTGCATGTGAACTGGAAGAAGGGAGTAACGAAAAAGGCGAAGTTACCTTGTTTGGTATTACTTTTTTCTTCGGTCGTCTATCAATGTAGAAGACTGAGGCGTTCGTGTAGAATTCGAAGCACACATTTTTATATATTTATTTATTAAAATTATTTAAACAATGCTACTAATAAATGCGAACAGTCGTGGGTTCGATTCCTACGCAGGACAAACCTACGTTTTTTTTGTGTTTTTTCTGTCATCATCAGCAGCCACTCGACGTCCGCTGCTGAACATGGACCTCCCCCATGAACTCCCTGAGCTCCTTATTTTTAGATACCTAGATCAAGTCAGATAATATTTAGTGGTATTATAATATATATTTCAAAGATTCGCATACTACTTAAAATGATGAGAATGGAAAAAGCAAACAGAATGATATAATTGAATGCAGATACAAACAGTGAGTTATTGATTACCTGCAAACAATAGCTTTTTAAACTTTCCAGTAAGTGCATCCATACTCGTAGAAGATCTTGAAAATAAAATAAATACAGCTTAGCAAAAAGTACCCACCTCTAATGGCATAAAATATCTTCAGTCTTACGGTAAGAGACAACAGAACAGTTAGGTAATTGATGATTGATGGTACTAATTCATGATCAACCTCATGTTGAGTGATGTGATCGTTCGGGTTGGAATTTTCGCCAACTAACATGCCCGGTTAGTTCGGACGTAACTCGTCACGCTGTACCCTTGTTGTTAAACAAAGGCTCCAGCGAGCGATCAATGGCGATAGCCGTCCAAAATGATGTACAGCGCGTCTATTCTCAATGTTTCTCGCAAACTACTTGTTTCGTCTTTTATCGGGTTTACATCAGTTGCCCTTTGCACTTGGTATGGACCGGACGATCTCAGTCGCCTTGGAAGTATCTATACTTTCAATTTTATATTTCCTTCGAAAATGAGACAGAAGCTGCTTGGTGAAATAGTTTAACAGCTCTACATAGTTCACAAGGAAATTAAACCTCAAAACAATAGCGCAACTGTACTTTTCCATAGTTCTAAATTCAAATTATGGAAAATCTAATACATTGATGGATGTTTGTCATGTGTCATCAAGTAGCACTGTAGGTTGCTGAGTGTGGCGGTTGAAATAGACAGCCGCGTCATATCGCAAGCGGCTGCTATCTGAAGATCTACTCTCGTTCATTTCGTTGTGAAGTATCGTAAATCGTTCGGTACTCAAAAAACAAACTTGGCATAGAAGTCCCAAATTTATCTTGATACAGTCAACGGTTCATCAGCCTACCCATTTCCGTTTTTATCGGTCTTCCCAAATGACTATAATTTGCAATAGAGGAAGAAGACAGAAAATGGGTAAGTAGCCTGCCATGCCAATGACCGTACATAAAACAGAAAACCTATTAACATAACACTCGTTTGTAATGACTTTTTAGTGTTTCAAAGTATGCCGAAACTCTGCTCATTGAATAGAAATAGATGCTGTGCATTCGCCAACTCAAGCCAAGCTTGGCGATACAATCCCTCATAATTATGACATATCTCAGAAGGAGGCCTATGCTCAACAGGGAATGGGTAAATGACTGATTATGATGATGATGATCAATTACGTTATTTGACATGGCATGGGACATACATAACATACCCTCACGACTATATCTCTAATGGGTTAGTTAAAGGCACACTGATTGTTGCCGTCATGGTGAATGAAACATTCAGAAGCCCACATTACCCAACGTGGTAAGGGTCGAGCGAGCCTACCGCCGTTATCCAGTTTGCTTAGGTTTTTCATCGGTGTTTACATCACCGGAGAGTTAGCCGCAAAATGTACAAACACAAAGAAGATGTGTTCAAGCCAGATTTGATCTCAGGACCACCAGGTTCCGAGCCAAAGTACCCTAACCACAGGGCCACGACGCTCTTACGTTCGTTGACATGATATTTACCAACTGGTTATTTAGATTATCCTTCTAAAGATTGGTGGTGCGTGCCTAGGTAAAATCATTTTACCAAGTTACTAATTTAATGGTTACGAGTTTAATCTCCTGGGTTAGATCGTGAAAATTTTATTACAACAATAATTTGTTACCTAATTACTGTTGTAGTGCTGGTTCTTGTTTGGAGCAAATACAAGTGATAACAATGATAATAAATTCCTCTTTAATAACATAGCAAATAGTGCATTGGGGGCTTTTGGCTAAATATGCTATTGCCCTACAACTTCAATCGCGTTATTTGGTTACTGAAGTTCATTGATATAAAGCTGTCCCACCGTTTTTTAAATAGTAATTTGACGTTAATAAAGCAGTGAGTGCTTCGAGCATAATTGAGAGCCAATAAAAATGCGTCTGCATTTTATCGGTGTAATAATGAAAGGAATATCTGGGAAATCTTATATCAAACTGATCCAACCCTAAACTGATACTGATAAACATGCTGAAAGTTTCGAAACAATTTAAAAATATTAAACGGGTAATGATTACTAATTATGACAGGTAAGGAGCGAAAATGCGTCACATGAATGTTGTGGGACTACCCAATCCGCCAACTAAGTTGCAATCATTATTATAATAATGAAAAGATACAGCTGGACTATATTTGCACCCCGCTCAAGCGTATAAATAAGACTTGTTATTTAACCAGGTAGAAAACTCTCGAAGTGACAGAGCGAATACCAATTCTGCTTAGAGATTGTCTTACTAATCTAAAACTGAACATACTTTTTTGTTGTCATTCTTGTATGTTAGTGGTGGCATTGACATTATGTACTTCTACTTTCCTATCGAGCCGGAGCAAATGATCGAAGACAATTGCTAATTTATATGTATTTGGCATGCATACTATGAATTACTTTTGCCAGTGAGCTTCAACACAATATAGGCGCATTCAGTTTCAAGTTACACTGTCCCTACTTAGAAACGGTTTTCTCAGGGACGACCGCGTTTGATTCCCCACGTTATACGTGGTGGGTACCTATGCAGCGGGTCCGGCTGAGGGGAGGCGCAGTACAATTTTATAGCCCTGTTATTTTTTATGTTGGCGGCAATTTCCACGTGATGACAGACACTATAATAAGGCACAATATTAAATAAAAACCAAACCAGCAATGCTGAAGAATATACATCTTTTCAATTTGAAAGGTTCTTCTTGTTAGATTTATATTGACTGGCCCGCGACTTTGTCCGTGTGTAATTCGGTCTGTAACACAAGTCTTTATTTATTTATACTTTTATGCACAAAATAACAAAAAAGTACAATTAGCGGACTTAATGCCTGAAGGCATGCTCTGCCAGTCGACCGCAAGGCTTAGGACGTTTCGACCGTCCAACTTAAGTACTACTAGAATAGTGAAGATGAGGTCTAAATTACGCATCTCGTGATAAATTTTTGTTTTTTCAAACTTTCTGCAAAACCAAAAATTCAAATCAGTAGCGTAAGTAGTCATGATCAAAATTCTGAACATATCAATGCCATACGGCTATATATTACGGCTATATACGGCTGTATATTTTTTTTAAAAAAACATAATTTGTGGGAAGTAGGAATTGAACTCGTAATAATGCGAAAGACAGTTTTCATCTTAAATAATGTCGAACTGAAAATAAATTTCAAAAAGGAATAAAGTCAGCGATGTACGAGTGTGTAGAGTGTAGAGGCACACATCAACCTTCACAGATCCATTGCAAAATGGGCCTTACGTCAGCAGCATAAGGTGCCTCTATGTCATGTTTGATGTGAGCGCCTCTGTACTTACCTAGTTAGGCAAAGAAAGGGCTTTGGCATTTGCTGGAAAGAAGACTATTTTGTCAAAAACGCGTCATTTGATCCGTTCCACAAAGTGTGACGAAATAAAAACACCCAAAAATAATAAACTTCAAAGGAGATTGCAATTGAGTCAGTTGACAAAATATTAAGTAACAAATTAAGTGCTGCTACCAAATCTAAGCCAGTAAAAAGCCGGGAGCAGGAAATAAACATTTCGAGATTAAAAGGAGATTATACTGACACTTAAAGTATGCTAAAAGGTCCGTGTTGGTCTCCAAGAGGCTCTTGTGCGATACTTAAGTGTTTGAGTTTGAATTTAGAAACAGTTCCCTTATTTTTTTGTATGTTTGCTTGTTCCTACATCACGTCAACACTACTTGACTTATCATATGAAGGTTTTTAAGAATATACAACTTGGGCCAAATATCTACGCTGCGTATATACTTAACATACAAAACTGGGTGATTTTTAAACAAATCTTAAGCATTGAGTTATAAAGAAAAATTCTCTAGGGAGTCACGAGATCGATATTGACAAAACTAAAACTGATCTTTTTTCTCAGTCAGGTATCGAAAAAGTCAGTTTTGTAATGTTGATTGGTACCTATTCGAGATACACCACGATCTTTGGAAGGGAAGTTTTGTCCACACGGACAAAGTCGCTACCATCAGCTAGTGAATTTAAGATAAACAATACGAAGTTTTCGTTTATAACTTAATAAGAATTCTGTATCAAAGCGAAGCCTTTGACTAGGCATTCAATTGCAATATCTGGGGCAAAGACATTGACGTAATAAGTGCCTTACTTCAATAGCAAAGGACGGGAAACTTCCTGTTTCGAAGGAAATCGAAACCGCAGACAGGAAATTCATGCAAGCTCAGATGAATACAGATTATATTTTATATTTGTTCTGTAGTATGATATGTTATAATCAAAATCAAATGACAAATGCTTAAGAAATCAGCTAAGGCAGAATCTGTGTTAGAGCTGGAGTCATCGAACGTAGCCCAAGGAAAGCGAGTTGAAGTGACAGTGGGTGAGATACATAGCGCGCTTAGGGTAGAAAATATTTGGAAAATAGACTATTGACTACTTTTAAGTTATCGACAAACGCATCGTTAGATATTTGCAAAATAGAAGAATGTTTATGACTAGCTGGATGCCTTTTCAAGAAGCTATTCTAAAAAGGAACAAAAAATGCATGCTGTAAATATTCATTAGTGGCATCCTAACGGCTATGTAATAATCTAAATAATAATTTCTTTCATCCAGGAATGAGTCATGAACCCACTACTACTTAAAACCTCTCAGTCTGCAAAAGAGACGGCAATAATGAACAGTTATTCACCCCACTATTGGACAATGACCTCTCACCTCCATATTTTTCGATCCAGCGCGTTCCTACCCCCATAAAGCAGCAATTTTACCGCGGCATTTGTGCCTTGGTCTGGCGCGTTGCCTTTTCCATTTCGGTGAGCCCTACTCCGTGGTGTTTATAGCCCACAAGTCTTTTGGCATGTGCTTAAATGAGCTCCGTTCTTAGCGTTTTTTTGTTAACCCCAGACGTAAATAGCAGAGATGTCGTACAGTTGACGCCAGTCTGGAACCTACTCTCGTTTGCATTGTATGATTATAAGGATAAGATTAAGTTTTAATATGCTATATTTTTCTAACTAGAGCTGATACAGAAATTACAGTTATAGGTTTGAAAACATCATTAAGAATCGCACTAAGTAATACCTTGTAACGTTGTCGAGTATTCCATAACACACGCTTCAATTACCTTTATTTAGGGCTAGATGGCGCTGCGTGGATTAATGTCCAAAGATATTTATTTTATTTATTTATCTAGATCGCACTGTAGATTTACCAAGTGGAGTTCAGAATAGGTCAGCAACGCGCTAGTTTGACATCACTCCCTGATGATGGCTACTGTTACACGTGTCCATACGCGGTGTACCTGCTTAAAAACTTTTTTAAAAAATAAAATAAAATCCTGAATGTTCATTGAAAAACCCCCGCCATGTTTTCAAAACGTACAGCCTCGTGATGTCCGACAGCGATTCGAACGCCTCATATTCGATAACGGCCCATCCGCACTCGCTGGCGCGTCAAAGGGCCGAATGGCCAATTGGGCTATGTCGAACGTTGCCGACAGTCGTTCGGACTCCGATAGCGATCATTAAAATTCTCCATGCAATACAAAAAATTAAAGGTAATCGGTTTTTGCGGTTTGTCGTATGCGTTTATTTCAGTTTTTCTTTTGAAATACAAATCTTTTTTTTATTACATACATACATTACACACCCCTTTATTGCCTGGCATTGAGAAAAAAACATACTTACTACTTATCTTAAAGGTCGCGGGTTCGAACCCCGCACAGTACAAACATTTATGTGCAAACCCCCACCACCATAATTAAGTACAATAATTAGCAATGAGATTATAGGAAACAACGAAGTGGAAAGTCGAGATAAAATTACCCATTTTTTAAACAGTAGCCACTGTTCACCATAAAATGAGATCGAAATCCTGAATGTTCATTGAAAAGCCGACATTTTTTCAAAACGTACAGCCTCGTGATGTCCGACAGCGATTCGAACGCCTCATATTCGATAACGGCCCATCCCGCACTCGCTGGCGCGTCAAAGGGCCAAATGGCCAATTGGGCTATGTCGAACGTTGACGACGGACCGTTCCGCTCCCGCAGGACCCACCGATAGCGATCATTAAAATTCTCCATGCAATACAAAAATTTAAAGGTAATCGGTTGTTGAGGTTGGTTGTTGCGGTTTATCGTATGCGTTTCATAATTTTTTCCTTATGAAATAAAAATCTTTTGTTTTTTATAGGATAGGGGGCAACGAGCTGACATATGACAGATCACCTGATGGAAAGTGAATACTGCCGCCCATGGACATTTGCAACACCAGAGGAGCTACGCAATACAATGCCGGCCTTTCAAATAATTAGGTACGCTCTTTTTTCAATTGCATTTGCGATTCAGATCCAGGACGGCTGCACCTATTTGGACAATTGTTTTTCATTGTTTGGCTGTGTGTAATTATCAAGACAACGGTTGCGTGAAAGAAAATGGTCGAAAAATGGGTTAAGACATTGGGTCGGTGAGGCTTCATGTAAAAAATCCATCTTCTGCCTTCCAATTCATGACTCAGGAAGTGCAGGATGGTCTTTTAACTATTACAAAATCACACCCATAAGGCCTCATGATATGACAAAGAATTGCAACTCTGAGAAGCATCAAAGTTCACGATACCAGTATTTGAATGATTACAAGCAATCAAATACTCGACATAAGCAGAGTTACCTTATAGACAAAAGGAACCTACAAGCCTTGATTAAAAAGGAAAATTATTTTCCGAAATGCATGCATACACACGCTCACGGCTGTAATCCAAACGAGGTAGTCAGATGTAGGTACTCACACTGTTTTGGGCGTCGCACATTGCGCGAAGCGAATTTTGAACCCAACGTGGTAAGGGTTATCCATCTTGGCAGGTACAGACGCCTTCAGAGACAAATGACCCATCTCACTACTACGACGCTACAGAGTTATGTCACTTGTCTCTTGAACGTCTGGACAATGAACACAAAGTCGGTGTTCCGGACAGATTTGAACTCTGGGTGGCATGGGTTCCAGGAAATAGTGTTGAACTACTGGGCTTCGCCGACGCTCTCTTTACCTACTTGGCCACGACACTACCACGCGGTTTGCAGTAGCGGATTTTCCATAAGGCCTTGTAAGCCCGGACTTTTAGGTACGGAACCCTGAAAACAACCCGTGCGTAGCTAGGACGTGAAAGCATGGCGATTCAGCGGTTTGCCAAGAGTCGGAGCATGAGATTAGCTTCTCTGTAAGTTTTTCAGAAGTGTGTTTAGAAAATATTAAGATCAAACTTATAAATATCGAAATGCTCTAAGCAAAACAGTTCTTATGTAGATAATAATTGTAATTTATAGGGTCTTGAAAATAATGCATAGATTTAACAAATCACATCACAAATTCGTACGGAGAATTAGGCGAATTTCCAACTTTACAAATTCAATTTGTCTTTCCTCTTAGCCTTATTACATTAATCTATTATTCAATTACATAGGGTGTGCTTTTAGCAGTGATTTCTAAGACACGACGAGGTTACTAACTTTATGACATCATATAATCTACATTATTCTTTAGATGTTGCATGTTTTGAAGTAAGTTACGCAGCGTTTTTGAGTCTACATGCCGGACTTATTTACCAATTGTTAATAGACCGAAAAAATCTAGCCCATTTTAACAGAAACATTTTTTTCGCTACCAAAACGAAAACAAGAACCTATTTCAGCTTTAAACCTGACAAGAAATGCGTAATACCATATAATTACCACTTTCACATAAAAAACGTCTTTGCTTCAGGCGGGAATCGAACCCGCGTCTTTCACAATCCAGGCGACTGCACTCGCACTCGACTGGGTTAGTGCGGTTTCGATTCCTGCCTGAAGCCAAGACCGAATATCTTTTTCAGGTTTTCGGTTCGTGAAGATACTGCACGGAAAATGCTAAAAATAATAATAACTATTGTGTTTTTTTAATCCACCTGTTGTTCTGATCGATCAATCAATCAAGCATTCAAGATTGAATAAATAAATAACGAGAAAATACCTAAATCTCAATATTTTGAATCTTACTAGGTTCAACAGTTAGTAATTTGATGTTACGAAAACAAGGTCTGCAAGGTTCTAATGTACAGTGCATAGTGTAAATATAACCTACTGCGAATTTGAATTAGACCTTGATACGCCCAGCTAAATGAAAGGATCCGGTAATCATAAAGTAAGTCAAAATATAGCTATTTATATGGCAGCTAAAGGCTACCTAATCCAAATATTGGTTTGAAAGCCTAGACACTATGTAACCTTACCAAAAACTATGTTGGTACAAGGTAGCTTAAAACACAGTCACCAAATCACACAAAGACTAGTCAAAATAATATTTTATTCAAAATGTAAAAATATAGCTTAGTAACTAACTACTATGAGTGATCATTACATGGACTTGTTTCATGCCATACTTACCTGTAATTAATCTCGGACCATACACGCCATAATTATTAACTTAGCTGGCTTTAAGCAAGACGTCTACCTGGGAACCCGTCACTTGTCCGAAATTTACTAGTCCGAATTTCATTTGACTGAAAACTGTTGGCCAACATTTCATTTGCCAGATGTATTGTTTGACATATTTTTACCCCATCGAAGTATCTTTTGACAGAAGTGTCGTTTTCCCGAACTACGATTCACCGAATTTCAGAATAAACTTTTTACTATTGCCCGAAATCTTTTTTCAACTTTTTTCATTTACCAGATGACTTATTTGGCATATGATCACTTTACCTAAACTACATTTTACCGAATATTACTAGGCCACAACTACTGTATGATAACGTTCAACACTCGTTAACGTCGATTTTCAGTAATTTCAACTTCAGGGCGAATCCGACTCAGTCAACCCCGACACCACGTGGTACTTGTTTTGCCCTACCCCAAGAGTGTTATTTAAAAGCGCGTAGGCATGGAGGGGCGAGGCGGCCCGCGGGCTGAGGAGCAGGTGAAGCCGGCCAACAAGCCGAAGCTGCGGTGTTGAGCGAAAGCCATCTGCGACGATTAGCACGCGAGGAACCGCCGGAGCCCCGTAATGCCGAAGCCGTGACAGAATTCTTGTGTTTACTTCAACTTGCATGTTAAATACTTGCATGCTGTTTGCCTGCGTACTTACATGCTCAATAAAATTTCCTATTTTATTTTAAATCCAAAAATGCCTTGTCTGCTTTTATGCTGCTTGCATTAAACCAGTAATTTTTTTATGATCGTTTGGTAAACTAAAAATATGGCAATCAAAACAGTGGTCTAATGATTGTTCTGGAAAACAATACTTGGGCCAAGTGTCATTCCGGCTAATCATTACTTTGGTAAAACGTTTTGTGGCCTAATGAAATGTCTGGCAAACGAAAAAAATCCAGTTGAGAATTGGTAAACTGATACAGTGGCAAACGGCATTTCGGGAAATTGAAAAAATGCCGAGCGAAAAAAAACCAAACGTTTTCGGGAAAATGAAATTCGGGAAAAGAAAATTCGGTCTTATGATAGGTAACCCGTCTACCTATTGCTCCAACGGACCACAACTGTACTCCATACACAAGACATTAAGGAATGCATCTGTCTGTCTGTGGACAAACCACATAACGCATCGTCCGCACGGACTGCTGAATGTGCATCCACATGCAATGAGTCGAACAATATCCAAACAGGCGCTTTGTTTTGCTGAGTTTCCTACAAAAAACAACCCTTTAAAAGCTTCCGTGTAACCAAACACAAATAAAGGTAACTTTTAATTTAATCCTTCTACAGCCAATTTATAAAATAACTAGAAAATTCTCCATTTTTAGGGGGTTACTATGGCAACCATAATTCCTTTCTATTGCCGCCTATTCACTTTTTCAGACTTTTAATAGGCCGGGTTTCCTCCATTAGATGCTAAACAAAATGTGAGAAAAGAAAACATCCTGCAAAATTTTCTTTTATCGATAACAAGACAAGCAGTGCATTCTTCAATTTACCCTTAGATAAAGTAATTAGGGTGAGATGAACCAAGGGACTGCCTACTCGTTTTTAATAAATTTAGGTCTCATATTGCATCGAAATCTAAAATGAGGAACGGAAAAAATTGTTTCTCATTTTGCAGAAGTCTGATACCTGTCTAAGATATTGTGAAAGAACAAAACGCTTCCTAGGAATTCTATTATTTCGTTAAATACGGGTGATTTGCAAGTAGTTGTCTTTGCTTAGCTTTATGTAATACTTAATAACTCTCAAAAAGTGGACTACTGAACTTTTTTTTTTCAGTTTGAGATACGATCGAAGTTTTCAAAACACATTTTGTTTCAGAAGAAACAAGGTTTCGTTTGAACCACCCAGTCCGTCAAAAGCTAAGTCAAGATGCGTTTCAAAAAGTTATTTCCATCGGGAGTATTCGGATGGTAACCTAACTGTACGGTACCTAAATGTCTAGGCGCCTAAAGCCGTTTTCAGCGGGGAATACAATAATAATAATATTCACAATAATCCACATCTTTTTTTTAGGCTATCATTTATCTATGAAGTAATGTCGACGCAGCTTAGCCGCTGGACTTGGCGTTCCCCTTCTTTATGCAATTGTTATTTCGTGCCGTCAGCATGTCGCAGCGAGGAGACTACGCAGATCGATGGCGCAGAGACAAAACGGCGTGAATCGGCACTCCGGGGCATGTGGGAAGCGTCTTGGCGAATTTACACTGTCTTGGAACTAGTTTATTCTAAGAAAAAATATATCACGCCTAATCAACAATGTAAAGAGTCTCCTCCAAGAGGATTATTTACTTACTGCCTTTATTCAGACTTCCTTTAACCTGTACGTTTTTTTTCGGTTGAACACACTGAGCTCTGAAATTGCGTAAAAACTTTTCGTGCTCTCGCATATAAACTTTATCTCATTTCATAATAATTTATTTCATTTCCTAATAATTGGCATATTTTGACCGAAATTCTAAAAATACACCATCAATAAAGAATGTATTACCTATACCTACATGGGAGTAAAAAAATGTACGCCTGAGTAATTAAAGAACCGAATCATTCCATCAGTAGGTACTTTCCTTACCCTAGGCACTTTGAATGTGTGGATGTTGGAGAATCACCTTCCTTTTTTTAACAGAAATGTTTTTAAACTTTCAGTTAGCCGACTAAATTGTGACGGAATTCGGAAGCCACCTGCAAAAAAATGTAACTCCGTCGAACGTCAACTTCGCAGCATGGGTTAAAAGTTGACTCGGTAGAATAATACGAGACGTGGAGCTCGCCGACAACCCTCGAGTTTTTTGTAGACATAACTTTGAATTAGATCTTTACTGACTGCAGCCAAACTTTCATGCTTCCAACAATAACGAATGCTGACTTTTAAGTTTTCACAATATCTTACAAGTTACAAGATATGCACAGAACTATGAAAAAGCTAAGAAATGGATGTGAGATTGGAATATGATTGAATTAGTAAAACAAACATTCAATGGAGTAGGTCAAAACAAAACTAAAATATTTTAAGAGATAAGCTTCCAGTTAGTTAGGTATCACGGGCAGGTACTTGTTCTGTCCTAAATGTTTATAGCATAACAGAAACAAGATAACATTACAGAATCTCCGTAGGAACTCGTAGGTACCCCCTCATGGGTTCTCCCCCTCATGGGTTCTCGCCTCGGCGTGGCGAGGGGGCCTAGTACCGGTGGTAGGGGTACCACCGGGAAGCGAAGAGAACCCAGGCGTGGCAGTGTGGTGGACTGGGAACCCACCCACTGCGGCCCGTAAGGGCGGCGTGGGGCTGCGGGGCCAGTGGGGCCTGCAGGCGCCTTGGGGCGCGTGATTGGGGCCGCGGCGCACAACCGGTTGGTGGGGGCCAGTGATCCGAGGCTGATCCCCCCTGTGCGTCGGGGCCCGGTTACGGCAGCGGATCCGACCCTCCGTCCGGGGGAACGCGTAACAGGCCTCGCGCTACTCACCGTGTTCCCCCACTACGGACGATTAGAGGGAGTAGTACGGGTTTTAGTCGGTAGGGCCACTGGTATACGACCTTTCTAGTGGAGTGTCCGACATAACCCGTCCGTCCCCCGGTGGACGGGTATGCGTAAGGCATTTCCCCTACTTAAAAAAAAAAAGGAACTCATAGGTAGGTACCCCCAGTAGGCAAGTAACTTGAATAATGAGTACAAAAAGGCCTTTTGCCGATTGATATCACATCACCTCATATTCGAAATGCTATGTTACACTTGATCTGGAGTTGTATGAGGCAAAAAAAAATACCTAAGTTATGTGACGACATTATCAAATTACCTACGTCAATATTACATACCTAAGTAATCCTTTTCGTTACTACGGTTTATTATGAAGAGATGTTGCTTAAACGGTTACCTATAGTATAATGCATAAAAAATAGAGCTATTTGGTACTTCAATTACTTATGATTAACTGCGATAGGTATAATTCCCGGAATGACGACAATTCTTACAAATGACCTGGCAAGTAGCACAATTATAACAAAGATATTAATAATGATAAAAGCAATCGTTATCTAATCAAGAAGCAAGCGTAACAACACTTGTCATAATAAATCATCCAATATTTCGCCCGATTAGTGGGATGAAACACGATGTTTCTGTCCTAATAACACGGCTGCTGCTTGCCTGGTGCGGGCACGGCATTCGATATCATTTCGTTCTTCTATTAACGTAAATGCATACATCGGGGCGTAAATATCCACTTAAAAGCACTCGAAGACCCCATTATAATATTTTAAACAACATTCACAATTTAGACATATTAATGGCACCTTCCTGGTAATACGACCGACCTATCTACTTCACAACCTTGTCAACTACAACGCTTCTGGGACCGACTCAGAACCTCGTTCTCAACCGTACCCGGTAACGTCCATGATTTTATGGCTTCGAACGCCGAGGTTTTGAATTAAAAACAATGTAGTTGGTAGCAACATCATACCCCAGTTTCCCTCAGGTTGATAAAAAGACATTTTATGGTATCGGACGCCGAGGTTTTGAATTAAAAACACAGTAGTTAGGTAGCAGCATCAAACCCCTCAGGTTGCTAAAAAGGACGTGATTAGTTGCTTGCATTCCGTCAACCACGTTAGTCGACATGAAATCTGACAGATGGATTTTTGATAATATTTTCTAAAACCTAACGTAAGAAGCTAGTCTATCAAAGCTTTCAGATCTTTAAAAATATTGTGTTAGAGGGTTAAATATAGACACAATAACGGGAAGCCGCACTCAGATATGAAGGTAGGTATTCAGTTTGTCTCTACTGATGTTACACGCTGTTTAGGGGCTGGCCACTTTTGTTCCTGTGCTTTGCCACCCAATTTACCATCTGCGCCGCCATCGCACATCCACGAATGATATTTAAAGAGGGCTTCTACAACTTAAACCAATGGTGCAATACCATTAGGTATAATACCGGTCTGATCCCCCTTATTGTGAGTGATCCACCTCTGGTGGTTACAGGTAAAAAACAATAGGGGAATTACAAGGAGGGTATTGGAAAGGAATAAATCGTTTGAAGGTGTAATTTGCGATACCCAATTTTGGGAAACCTTTATGACGTGTCAGGGCAGAAAATGGCCGTAAGTCCTACGTTGTCTCGTACTCGTAGATACGATTGCGCTAATCTTAGAGCATTTCTATATTGTCTAAGGCGCTAACAAAAACAAGCGTAGTAAAAATCCTGTAACGCTTAAATAAAGCGTTGATGACTACGGTTTGTACTTTAGGTAGCAAATATTTGTCAAAAATGACTTCATTCATCGTTTACATTTAAATTCACATCGCGCAATATCGCCGATGAGTAATTGCTATGAGCCATCAAAGAGGCGTTACTATAACCACAATGGGGCCGTATTTCTCCTCACCAGTTGGAGCCGTTGAGTGAGGTCCTGAAATTGCTGTATTTTAATTACGGAGGGAGCTAAAACTACATAATGGTTTATGGATTTGTAATTTTATAAATTCTTAAACTGAAACTACAAAGCGCGCCACAGTGGTAGGTGGCATTCCGAAATCCTCCCTGGACCTCAAAATCCACTAGTTGCTTTAGCGGTTACCGTCATTGCAGATCAAATTCAAAAAAGTTGAGGGCAGAGGTCGTACTACCTAATTATTCCCCAGCCTGTCACACACTATTTCTGATTTTCAATGAAAGTTCGAACGTTTCAAATTACGTTCTTTTGTGTAAGTGGTTTTTAACTTTTTATTGCTTTTTGAATAGTTCCGTTCTCCATTATTATAAGTTTATGCCTTCATAAATAATATCTAAATAAATAACATTTGTATGGATTCACACACATTCCAAACATTTTTCTTTTTGAAAGAAATCGTTTGTTTTAATGGCAATAATAAACATCGACGGAAGAAATTATTTGTTTGTTTACGTTGTAAACCAGTTAATTGTCCTTACATTTCCACGTGTGATTCTAAGGAAATAATTAAATCTGCAGCTAAAGAATTCCGTACGTACACATTTTGAATCCTACATTCTGCTGTTACTATACTAACAATATTATTTAAGTCCAGATAAGAAGATGTCATTCACTCATTCCATCTGAACATCACAACATAAAAGATGAAAACAAACAAAACAAAATTGTTACACAAAAATAAAACACTAACAGAAAAATCAACAAAAAAATTCTCCAGACAGCAGTGTCACGATGTCCAAAATTCTAATTAAATGGACCGCACTCAGCTAATGCCTGGACCTGAAAGGCTCAGGCGCTGGTTTTCAGTGGGCAAAACTGAGTAAAGACACGAATATTCGCAGCATCTTTCAAATTAATTCACTATGCGTTAAAGTTATCAATTTTTAAATATAAAATACATATTTCAAAATTGATTGACGGGGTCACGCAGGTCATCTTGACGTTCAAGATACTCGTTTAAACGATGTTCAACGATGGTTCTTTCTCTCATTTTAACACTAACTGCCGTACTCAGAGACGTCAATTAACGTTAATGGTTCATTAGAGTCAAAATTTGACATTCTGAAAAGTTCTTTATTCAATTTGTTATAAAGTCTCTTTTCAAAAATGGAATTTTGACGCTAATCAACCATTAAAGTTAATTGACGTCTCTGAGTGCGGCGGTAAGTAACTAAGGATTTACGGATCTCTAACAAATAATGGGTTGACGTTAAGTAACTAATATTAGGCTAAGGTATATATTAGCTACTATCATAATTAAAACCTAAACAACAAACCCTCCTCAGTCGATGTGAAGAAGAAACATTGAATTTCTACGCTACTAGAAAGTAAGTAATTCGGCGACTCACTACAAGCCTTTTTTTGAAATATGTCTATAGGTACGAATACTAACACTATTCATTAATTTACTTATTACTTTCACTATTGTTTTATTTATTTTTATACCGATGAAACTGTTATATTGTTGTGTGTTTTAATATGGATTCCTTTTTAGTCTAACCTGTGCGGTTCTTTTACCTACTTACCTATTTGACACCAAGTAGGTAGGTATTAACTTCTGTATCTATCTGTTTACTCATACAATGTGGAAGTGGTTTATTTTGGTTACTCATAGCTCACGTATTTTTATAGCCTATGTCCTAGTTACAAGACTAGGTGATTGCTCTCGTAACTACAATTTCAGGCATGTTTAACTTCATGAATGACTTTCTTACTTGATTTTAGGTACCCTATGTACACAGGTGTTATAAAATGAATCATCGACCGAGAAAAAACTGCTATAAATTAAAGTGTCCGGCGCAAACTTAATCACATAAAATAAATTATAGGCTAGTGTGGTAATTTGCTCACGATGTGTACATAATCGATTTACCTACTTAACGGTTATAGGTTATTTGTTACATATACTCGTACTTGGCGTCGTCGTTGTAAACAAAAGCAAACCCCTGACCCTAGTAATTATAACGGAAGGGCGCAAAACAAATATTTGCTAATCGTTGTAAACGTCCGACCATAATCTCTGTTTGTTTTGTTTTATTAGGAGCTGTAGATTACAGGCAACCTTCGACACGAGCGGTCAGGCGCTGTCGCGGCTCGCCCTCGCATCGAGTCCGCTAACCGCTGCCACTTGCCCGACTCGGACTGACCGACCCTCGATCCGACGCAATTACACGGCGCGCGAGCACGACACACTCGCTAGCGTCGCTGTTTGCTACCGAGGCTCAGTTAACACGCCGCATTTGCTCAGACTACACGTATACTTCAACCGACGAAAAAGAACACGAGTCAATATGACTCCGTTCCGCGCGACCCTCCTCGGGCTCCTGTGCGCGGTGACCGTCTCTTCGGCTGAACTCCCACACCCGCTTTCCGATGAATTCATCCAACTTCTCAACTCGAAGCAAAAAACATGGCAGGCCGGCCGCAACTTCCCGTTAGAAACTTCAATGAAACACATCAGGAGGCTCATGGGCGTACTACCCGATACGAGTTTTATGAAACTGTCGTCCGTAGTCCACGAACCTGAACTCATAGCGAGTCTACCAGAAAACTTCGACCCGAGGGATAAGTGGCCCAACTGCCCGACGCTGAATGAGGTCAGAGACCAGGGATCCTGTGGGAGCTGTTGGGCGTTCGGCGCCGTCGAAGCGATGACTGACCGTGTGTGCACCTACTCGAATGGTACCAAACATTTCCATTTCTCCGCGGAAGATCTCCTGAGTTGTTGCCCTATTTGCGGTCTCGGTTGCAACGGAGGCATGCCGACGCTAGCTTGGGAATACTGGAAACACGCAGGATTAGTGTCCGGCGGGAGCTATAATTCGAGTCAAGGCTGCAAGCCGTACAAAATTCCTCCCTGTGAGCATCACGTGCCTGGTAACCGATTGCCGTGCAACGGGGACAGCAAGACGCCGAAATGTGAGCGCACTTGCAACCAAGATTACAACGTCGATTACAAAAAAGACAAGCATTACGGAAAGCATGTGTTCTCAGTGAGAGGAGGTGAGGAGCACATCAAGGCAGAATTGTTTAAAAACGGTCCAGTTGAGGGTGCGTTTACTGTTTATGCTGATTTGCTTACTTACAAAAGCGGTGTGTACAAACACACTGATGGTGACGCACTCGGCGGACATGCTATCAAGATCTTGGGCTGGGGGGTGGAGAACGGTAACAAGTACTGGCTGATCGCGAACTCGTGGAACACCGACTGGGGTGACAACGGTTACTTCAAGATCCTCCGTGGCGAAGATCATTGTGGCATAGAAAGTTCCATTGTTGCCGGCGAGCCTTTGTTGAATTAATACTGAGTTTTGAATACGTTTGTTAACACAATTATTAAAACCATCTACAAGGAATTAGTTAAGTATTAGTGTTTTTATCTTTGTAAATTATGTTTATTTTTGTGTACATAATGTATAAATAGACAATTACTTTCATTATAAATTATAATTATATCATAATTCTTTTCTTTTTAAGTAAACCCTATTTTTCATTACGACTTGGCCGGCACTGCCGTGTCCCAGATATATTGAGGGTAGCCTCAATATATCTGGGGCACGTAGGAGTAGATCTTGTATAATGATCCGTACTTAGTATTAAAGGTAAATAGTTTACATAGCTGTCTGTGACTCTGGAGAAATCAAAATTGCACGTTATTTTTAGAAAAGGAGTAGGTACCGTCACGGTAAAGGAATATTTACCGTGGTACCGTCAAGGTACTGACGCAGTCGTAATCCAATGTCGACGTCAACGAGCTGTAAGTATGGACTATCAAAATATAGTTATTTGTGTACATTGCTTTGATTCTGACATGCTAGACACTAACTTCTATACACAGAAATTATATCAGCATCTGTTCAGATATTAATGGTAACTTGGGTGTATTGAACTTACTGGCTGTTAAACTGATCAGAAGTACCTATTTGGTCACCTTGTCTGCTTCAATATATCTGGTGGCGGCTTTACATAGTTTGCAGATACGTGCCTAATAGCGAAGTTGCAAATGCTAGACAAATTGTTAGTCTATTAATTAGAGAAGTCAGAATAAAAACAAAAACATAGAGATACAATTACCAAACTAATAATGATGATAACAATGTGGTCCTGTTACACTCGAACCCTGGACCGAGCATGTTATCTGTATTTGCAGCAATATGTAATTTGAACCAGAACCGCCCACACTGCGTGGATTGTGGCGTTGCGGTAACTGATGAATACTCTCGTTATCGCCTGGGCAGTGTCCAGTTTTCCAACGGATATTATGAACAAGCAATTTTATGCGGGTATTAGCAGTTTGCAGCGTTCAATAAATACAATTTCTAGTCACTACTTTGAGCAGAAAATTGGCTTAAAATAACTTTTACTTGGGTACCTATAGCCACTCGTGGTTAAAAAATACCTTCAAAATTGGCTAAAATATCGTGCGTTTTCTTCAAACACAAATTCTGCTACTGTCAGTTTCTGATGTTTCACAGTTGCATTCATCTTGCGGATTTGTATTTTCCGATCATTTTTTATGAGAGATCAAATTAGCTTGACCTGATGGAAAGTGATAGGGCACTTTCTAGCAGAGTGCTCACAAGATCTTGTTTGCGAGTTGTTTTATTTTAATTAGTCTATTTTAATATAATTACTTCAGTCAAAGGATCGCGGGTTCGATTCCCGCACCAGCACAATGTTTGTTGATGAAACAGATATTTGTGCTGGGTCTGTTTTTTTGTGGTGCCTTTGTTGTTTCGGATTGCCATAACACAAGTAAAAACCTAACCTTACGGTCAGAACAATGTACCTATGTGATGTTGTATATTTATTAGAAATATAGAATATGGACTCCTCCGAAGGACAGAGCGTGTCGTAGACACTGGCGTGACTATAGGATAGGGTAGGTGGCAGGCAGGGCAGAATAGGCTCCGGCTAAGGGGGCTCGGCCTTTGCCTGAAGCTACCATTATGACCTAAGAGAGTAATTTTTAAGCAAGGGGCTGCAAGGAGGACCCCATCCTATAAATTTGCCGCGGGCCTCTTCACTTTAGTTACTTACACCACTGGGGATATGAACTGAATATATTGTTTATCCTTGTAGTTCTTTTAATAAAATAGAATTAGCATCTGATGCTAATTATCATAAAACTGACTCAACAACAACTCATCAGACAAGCTACAAAGATTGGTCATGTTGAGGATATAATATGATGTTGAAATAGAAAGTGTCACAATAAAGTTTCAATTTAGGGTTTTAATAAATAGATGAAGTACTGTTAAATTGGACCAACAAAATAGATAGGTCGATACCTATCAATCATCATTACAGCAATTGATAAAAGTTAGTAAATGGAGGTTTATCATTTGTTTAGAAACAGTTGTGGGTCCATCCTTAAAGTGTTTAATGGCTTATACCAGTTTACTAAAAAATCTAATAGGTATTATTGCAATATGGACAGCAGTGATACATTTCTATACGATTTTAACTAAGTTTTTAAGATGACACACGCAGCTATTGTTTGATTTACCAATAAATAACTGGTCATAATTTGTCAGTAGGTAAGTAGGTACTTAGTTAATCGTGGGCAATGATAACACGTCAAAATATAAAGCGTTAGGGCAATAATAGAACAGCAAATTTACTCACATAAACCGTTCCTCTATTAGTCTCCGACAATAGCATTGTGGAGAAAGAAGTAGCCTTTGCGGCTCAAATGAACCATTGTGTTCACTATGAAAGCCGACGTATTGAACACGCTGATATAAGATTAAATTCTTTTCACACCAACTTAAATCCGTTTAACTTATTATTGGACTAATACGAAATACAAGAAAGAAAGTATAAAATAGTACTACGAAACTACCTTTATAATGAATACCTACTTACATTATCACACAAAGTCGTAATAATACACAGTCTAATCCCCCTCCTTTTTTGTTTAGTCTAGTGCGAATCATCTACGAATACAGAATATGTTACTGAGCGATTAGCATTGATTGTAAAAAGGTTAAAGTTGGTGTATAGCAGAAAAACCCAGAAAATTTTATGTATAAAATGTGTTTGACCAACGACTCAAGTCTGGCACTCGTAGTAGGTAGGTATAAACGTTTGTATAACAAGCAGCTTACTTTAATCCAATTGTTTACATTATCATGGCTGATACTGTTCCATAAAGCGAAAGAAAGGATAATTAACATAGTTCGGAGGGTCGAGCTCGGGGAGATAAGAGCGGACGAAAAAGCATAGATGCCGCCGTACAAATAAAATAAATTGGAAATAGGCATCTTATTCGCAAATAACATATTTGTATATGTAGAGCAAGTTATCGAATTGCTAAAGCTTTAATGCGCTGAGAAACTACAAGTTTGCGATCTCGAATTCACAAATAAACCTATTAAAACATCTGTACCTACAAATCAGTTTCAAACCTGTGTAATGGGGCGGGCAACTGTCAAACTGGCGCTAGCAGAGCACCGACCCATAACAAACACGGATTTGTATGAAATTTGTTGAAAATAATTAATTAGAGGCGATTATCAAATAAATGCCCAGGTGTTGTGTACCAAAGTGCAGAGAAACTGGAGGCCACCACTTTCCTCGAGATGAGCAACTTAAAAAAATGTGGCTAAAAGCAATAAGGCGATTAAGTTCGAGCCTAAAACCGGGGCGAGGGTGTGTCATAACCACTTCGAGGCCAGTGATTATGAAATAATCAGTAAATACTCAGGTAAAGTACCTACATACATAAGGATTCAAATTGATTATTTTCTGTTTGTCTAGAAGGCACAAAACTATCGTCTATTTGGTGCGTAACAGAGAGGCTCGCCACCTTGAAGTGAAATTTAATAAACCTCAGGAAACAGGCAGCCCATAAAAATAAACAATTGAATGGTTAATAGTCTGCCTTACTGAATTTGTGGCCAAGTCTGGCCTTTTGGGTCCACCAAAAATTCACTTAATTCTCTTTGATTTAAAGGTTACTTAGATGCTAAGGTTTTTCTCACTTTTTCAGGCACCATAAACCAGCACAAAATTTTGAAGAAGTCTGTCATCCCTTCAGTGTTTCCATGGAACGTAAAGCAGGGCCCCACATTAAGAGAAGAACGCCTGAGGACACGTAATTTGAGAAAAAAGCTTGTTTCAAGATGAGAATTTAACTACTCTGGACTTCAATCATTTTCAGCCACTTGAAGAAATAGATGATGCAAATGTTTCCCACAGTGTTGATGTAACTGAAATTCAGTCCTCAAGCTCGGATCTAGCTTCTGGGTCTGGAGAAATTTGTGCAAAAGGGACACAGACTTGTAATATTTTGAGATTATTCTCTACAGAGCAATTGCATAAATACAGGAAAAACAGGAATTTGGGAGAGGTTGTTGTGGTTGGGTATTTTACAAATAAAAGAAAAATGATTAAGAAAACACATAACAATTTATTTATTCAATACTTGGTATTCCCCCCCTAACCCTTATCACTGCTTGAAGTCGATTCTTCATTGATCTGATCAACTTTTCGACGTCCTCTTGAGTTATGTTATCCCACTCTTCCAACAATACTGTCTTCAATTCTTCTACCGTGAAGGGGCTTGATTTCTGGCTCGTACTCTTCGTTTTTAACTGGTCCCATTAATGCTCGATCGGATTTAAGTCTGGACTGCTGCAATACTTTGTCCATTTTCTTGTCAGAGCTGTAAGAAAATGAAAAAAAAAACTGTTAATTAATGACTTGTATGTGGTTCATGTTTAAAGTTTAAACAGGTCTCCACACATTCTCCACTGTCTACCTTGTTCTGAAGGTGTAGGCTGACACTGTTGAAGGTTGCGGCACTGAACGCCTGAACAGGTTGATATACCTACTTACATCAACCAAAATCTAGTATTTTCTCATGCCAGTAAATTGATTCTGACTTCCCAGCCCAGATGGAAGTAGTTTTGCTTGCTTAAATAGCTCCTTATAATCGAAATAAGACTTACATAGATAAGTAATGCCGTATTTGAACTTTATCCAGTGGAGAAAGCTTGGTGTTGCTGTTGATGTCTCTGTAAGACTCATTGGGTGGAAGTTCCATTGAAGGCTCGCCGTCCACAACTTCAGGTTGCCCAAAATTGAAGTTTTGGTTATATGACTCTAATCTGTAATACGAAAAGTATATTTGAAAACGTTCAGACTTGAATTATAACCTCAAACTTTAAAAGTAAGGAAATATGATGTTTCGTGTTTTCAATTGTCACTAAAATGATACAATGGTTACATACTAGCTAGACTATCACAGGTAAACATTCAATAAACTTTAAAACAAGTTACAACACCTGCAAGTTGACAAAATAAGAAGGAATTTATGGAACACAAATTACCTTTCAATTTAGTCAGTTTTCCTTCCACGTAAAGAGGCACCTCTTTTTCTCAATTCTTCTTTTAACGCGCATATTTTCCAAGTGAAATACATGTTTGAAAGTGAGGAATAAACGAGAATTAACGCAATATGTTAATCGAAATTATTGTTTTACCATTCAACAAGGGTGGGTGCTAGGGTGGCGCCATCTGAGATTAGCTTTGCCTTGTAGGCCCCATTGGCTGAACCGAGCCTAAGTAATGTGCTACAAAACTACTTACAACACGACTGTTTTAACTCCAAAGCGTTAAGTACTTAGGTACTCGGCGAATCAGTGATTACCTACATGCCTTTTTTAATGTGTGAACCGTCGCAGTATAATTTTTATTCATCGAACAACCGTCTTGAGAGTGAGACCTCGCCCCTTGTAAGTACCTACTTCTATTTTGACAGCATTTCGTACCCACTTTGATGATACAGATAGTAAGTACGTTTATTTTGCGTATTTGGACGAACGGTTAATGTGCAAAGCTGCGTGCTTTTCGAACACTTGCAGTCAATCTCATAAGATAAAGTTGCTCAGGCGCCCTCGACCGTCACTTGCATAAAATTAAAAACACTTTTCTTCGGCCTTACTAGCAACGTTAACTGTTTTATTAGACCATTAACGTTTGAGTTTCGTTTTCTCGATACTTTAAGCCTCTGTGTTTAAAGTTTTTATTCGAGGCATCTGTAAGGCTTCTATCATTTTCGTTCGCTAAGCCGGGACCCGGCCGCAAAAGCCCTGGTTCATTAAGAGGGCTATTTAAAACAGTACTCATGTATTCGTTACACGATTAACGCGACTTAACTTTGCGGCACTTAAAATGCCTAGACCGCGCTTAACGAGTTAAAATTTTAATGAAATGCGAAAAACGAATACTTTTAATGTCCGACTTGGCTTTGTAGGGCTTAGAGTTGAATTAGGGCGGAAACTCAACACCGTTTGACGGGTCTTGGGAGTTAATGAGAACTTATCTTGTACATCTACATCTATGGGGTCCTTTAACACTAGCTACGTAGGACTACTACCACCTACTTGTATGTATACGTAGATGCAGTGAAGGTGCGCGTCATTTTAGCTTAGTTAGACGATGTCTATATTCTTCTTTGGCAGCTAAAATGAATGACGTAGGTATCCACTTCGATTGCAGATTTTAACCTGAAGCAACCAGGTTGAAAAGGTCACACACAAAAAAGGTACAGCCTTTTCTCATGTTTCAAGATAGGTAAAAAGGAAAACAAAACTGGGTACTATCTATTGTCTTTAGTTTTGAAGCCATCCTGTGATACGAACTGAATACCTATCTGTTTTGCATAGATCATCTCCTTTCAAATATAAAGAGACATGGTACAGTTATAAGAAACAAGAAAACTGAAGTTTTGTTTGCGCAATAATGACCGAAATATTATTTTCCATGTGAGGTGCATATCGAATTGTTATTTTATTATCGACCTCAAAAAGCCCCTTTAAACTGTATAAGTTGTTATTTCAATTGTATTTAGCGATTTCTTGCAGATTTTTTTTTAAATCATGGGACACCCTCACCTATTAGTTCTTTTGCAAATCATAAAAGTTCATCAAACTCATAATTTTTTTAGTAAAACGTATCTAATTATAACATCATTATCTATCAGTCAAACAGCCAAAGTAACTCAGTTATTGTTTCGTCAGTCAGATAACAGGCTAACGACTTGCTTCGCAAAGGTCAACGTCGCAAATTATAACCATTTAGGACTATAAACAAACGCGTCATCAATTAAGTTGTTGACTTCTTTATTTTTTTTCTTAGCCTATCGCTCACTAGAGCCCATGTTAGCTGTATGGTAAATTCAAGAAAATGACTTCAAACGGACATAACACATTCAAACGTAGGAAAACTAAACTGCATCATTACATCATTTCCCAGTACCCCAGGTTTGGAACAACTATCTAGGTTAAATGTGACTCAGGAACTCCTAGGAAACACAGACCCACTGAAACCTGACAGTGGTAACATGCGCGCGATACAGAAGGGTATCGGGAACCCGCGCTCGGCCGTCTACCAGACCAGCCATCCTTGGGAGGAGCAAGCTCAACTCCAGTGCATCGCTGGCGGCCGAAGACACATTAACGCCTTCCTCCTTCCTTCTGAATCGTTTCACGAAACGCGCATGTCACGGCCCTGACTCCTTACCTACATTTGGTAACAAAGCCTTATTTCGGAATTGATTGCCTGACACTTGCGTAGTGTTAGTAGGAGAGATACTCAAGACCTCCCACTGTCGAACAGGCAGTAATTTTGGTGCGAAGTAGTTTAAACTTAGTTTTTTTCTTAGTCTTGAGATTTATAAATTGTTATTATCTGCTCGTGCGTCAGGATGAGTAGGTATCATCTGCACTCGCTGACTCGCACCTGCTTGCAACTACGCTTGAATATTATGGTAAGTGGGTCTATGAAGTAAATGTAAGTAGGTAATAATTATTAAGCCATATTACTACGCTTTGCATGATTAGGCCAATAGTAACACTATATTATATGTGTCTCTTTGTTCGAAGTTTTAAATCAACAATGAAAATGAACTTAAACCTATGAATCACCAACGTACACACCTTTCTATGTTAGTCAATTAGCAGGGTTGTCCATTTGATTGAGGAAGCTATGAACGAAGTGGAATGTAGGTAGTTCATCACAGCTGATTACAGAACCTCGGTATTTTCTTGTAAACAACAACACCGGCTAAATGCTGACAAAACAGGCTTTGTTACAAGAACCTTTTCAGGGTGCCTTTCGTCTGGACTGATGTTACTGAGCTTAAAATTCTATTTTGGGGTATCTTTTTATTCGGTATTTTTAAATGCTGCTTAGGTTAGGTGTTTTTAACTCTTACGCTAACCTATCTACACATCGAATATACATTTAGACTAATTTCTCTTTGACGAAATTTAGGAAGTTTATTCAGTAAATAGGTGTACCTACTAAATTATAAATAAGTAAATTAAAAATTGTTAGAATTTAAAATTGATTTCTTTGTCAAAGCTCAAATTATGAGCTTTATTTTCTTAGCTTTTGGGAACTTAAATGATTCACATTTGCCCAATAATACAAAGCGTCCGCCAAGCGTGCACTGAGGCGCTGGGTATTCTGGATGCCTCTATTTTGTTAAATTTATAATTTTCAATCTTGTATGTTTCCCAAATTCAAATAAAATAGAGAAGGACCAACGTTTATTTATTTATTTTTTGAATTGGTCTTTATGAAGCAACCACAATGATTAGTAGGCTGCTTTGCAATAATGCAACGATTAGAGCCCAAAAGATTAAAATAAAAATAAAATTTAAAAAAAAACTTTTTTTTAAAGATCTATTTATGTATTTTCTCGAAAAGAAAAAAAAACTAAACACATGCTGCAATATTTGACAACCCTATCTGCCAAGTAGGTATTTAGCGCGCGAGTCGCGGTATGACATACCTACTTGCTTTATTATTCACCAACTATGACAATGCAGAACAATGGAGCAAACAATTTCGCGAAATCATAAATATACCTAATGAGTAAACGGAAATACTTAGTCAATAACGTAAATAAACTTTAAAACATTCTATATTATATTCTATAAAGCAATTCGCTAGGTTACTCACGCTTACATGGCAATTGGTAAACACAGGTCAACGGTTCGTATCACGTTATACCAAACACTCATATCCAACTGTTTTTTTACGCTTGACGATTGGCCCACCCAGTATCTGTCTGTACAATGCATGGACTACTTTCGTTTTCCTTTACTTTAGTTTGCCACATAATGTTGCTTCTTGAACCTGATGCTCAAGAGGCAACACCGCAAGATGGCTCAATAATACTGGCTGACTTTTTATTTCCAAAACTAACCAGTAATCGAACCTTACAGGCCAGAGAAAAATATTTAAAAAAAATCTGAGTATGCAGTACCTATACATATACTTATTGGTTTTCGTCAAAATCAGTCTCAGCTAGTCCTTCGAGCATTTTTCTAAATTCCTCATAGTTAAGGAATTGGTCTACTCGTACCACGCCTACTTAGAAAATTAATCCGGTATTGATGTTGTGATAAAAAAATCTTTAAAAATCTCATCGTCATAAAACCTCTTTCGAGCATCAATCATGTGATGAACATTAGGTAGTCCTAGGTAATCCTGTATCTGGGTGTTATTGTCTATTTAAGAATGTATTCAAAATATATGTTTATCTGTCTGACTAGTGTCACCTGTAGGTAGGCTATGATCGTTTGGGGTCAAATCTTGGTGTCCAAGATAAATTATCAATATTTATTATTCCGTTCCGACACTTAACCTTTGCGCTAAAATATAATGGACATTCTTAAATTATACTTAGGTATGCCAATATGAGCTCGGTGGGCCGGACTCTAGAGTGTATGTCAAACATATGGCTGAATACAGCTGGCCCATTGTTTTGACATACATAAACATGTGTTTGTAACTTAAATTGTTTGTTTTGCATTGGCTTTTTTATCTTATCTGTTTTTTACAAAACACATGCCACCAGTGAGGTCATTAAATGAATAAAACAACATAACATAATATGTATAACATTTTATTATAACTACATTTAAATGATTTGTCTGTACTTCACACGTTAGTCAGTTATGAAGTACTGAAACAAGAAGTAATACTTAGAAATCGTATCCCTCTATTTTAATCCTAAGATATCACAAAACATGACTTACATACAACTTTTGAAATTTTATACACCATTTAACAAAAACAAATGGAAATAAGAGTAGCTTTGGACGTTGCTTCTCAAAGATTACTTACTGATGTTAAATACTCAGTTAAACCTAAAATCATCGAATTTAACAAAGATGTGACTTAAGTATAGACTATTTAACTTTTACACAATTTTAATGATTGTTGGCAGTTCTGCTTAACTCTTCACTTTATAACAGTAAAGGTTGGAAAAATGAGAAATCAGTAAAACAACTATGCAATTCAATGTTTTAAGTGTGCAACTGCCAATAAATATACAGAACGCTTTCTAATCAGCCGAGCATGCCATTAAATGTGTGTATGTTTGCTAGCCTGCTATACTACTCGACGTCGGTTTATTACTACCCAGGATACGCAAACAATAATGTTTTTAAAAAAATCAAAGAATCTGTAGGCCTAGCACGAACCGAATTTTTTTTTCTTAAAGATATTGGAAAAAGAAAAGCAAGTGTCGCTTACTTTTCGATTACCAAAACGTTAGCGGTTCGTGCTAGGCCTACTGTACTGGATGACACTTACGAGCGGCTAAGTTAAAAACGGTCTGACTGTAAAAATGCTAAATTATTTGTGAGGTTATCTACAAAATTAAACCTGCGCATAGCGGTTAATGTGACTCAGAAATCTCTTAAACTTGATAAAGTAGATAGTACGTATTCATGAATTCTGTCACCTCGCCCATATGGCTATTAAGTAGTATTTAAGTATATAACTTTAATTAGTAGAAATAACCGTCCGAAAAAATACAATCATACTATTTCACATTCATTCAATTCTTATTAGTATAATAGTTAGCAATATTTAAAGTTTGCAATGATATGGAAAAAATCTTAAGCACTAATAGGACTAAAAATTAACTCAAATCTTTGCTATCAAAACCCATATTTCAAGAAAGTAAACATGCACACTTCAATCTATACTATATCTATCAGACTATCACATTACAATATAATTATTGAAAATAAAGAAATGAAAAGATGTTAATCTATAGTAATGTCATTTTACAATTATTTTCGTTTTGTATAAATAAAAACATAACATACCTAATTAAAATAAATGTCCTTAATGTTCAATCAATTTTCATTCAAAAACTCAACATGACTTAAGAAACATTCTATCAGTCCAACAAATGCGAAGTCAAATTACAGTGTTAACTCCCAAAAATGCAGATCCATAGGCTCGTTCAATTTATGGAAATACATATTTATTTATGACATTTTATATTGAGAATTACAAAAACCTGAATAAAAGTTTCAAAGCAAGCCACAAAATTGTTTGCGATACGAAACTAAGTAGTGGATATTTCGCAGGCGGATTGCACAATCCGCCGTTTTACATTACGGCTGGCCGTTTTGAATCACGTATGTCGGCTAATACATTCAGTTGGATTCAATACAGCTAATCGTTAAGCCGCTGCATTACAAAACGGCGCTCTTTTTCAAAACGGCTAGCCGTAATGTAATACGGCTACAACAGATACATTGCCCGCATAAACTGAGCAGAGTTGAAATGGGTATGTATTGATTTGTGTATATGAACAAGGGGCGTTAAACTATAATCCCACACAAGTAAAGCAGCGATGTCTATTTCCTACTCACTATTCAACCAGATAACCAGGCAGACGCAAACATACGTAAAATATACAGTATTTACAGTTTGAAGGTTAGAAACCTTTTGATAACCCATATTATTTTCAATAACATACATAGTCAACATTGAAAATTTGATTTGAAAGGTATTTGTTAGTGACACTAATTAAACAATTCATACATTATTATAAGGGTTAATATTATATGACCAATTCCAATTTTAATAAATCAAACATATATTTTAGGTTGTTAATTCCGTGTAATACTTACTAAGTTGTTTTAGTTTAAAATCCATAACAACAAATAAGCAAGTAAAATAAAAAGTTAGAAAGTGTAAATGTTTTAGATTATCATAAACTTATTGGAATGATTTTTATGAAATTATTTATTATAAAATCCACTTGACTGCTTTGGCTCAGACTATGCATCCATTAGCGAGTCTATTTTATTTATTTATTTTGTACTAATCTATGTTTTTTGCTAGAACTGCGACAAGCAAAGCAGTTTAACAACTACCCATGGGCTTGATTTGATGCAATCACACAGACGCCTGGTCTAATAATATGCCAACTCAGTTCATGCTATTAGTACATCCTAAAATATAAAGTACGATGAATTTGAACGGAATTTGCAATTATAACAAGTAAATATGCTTAAGATGGTCGCCTACTACCCGCAATTTTGAAAACCTACCTAGCTGTGATAATTTTCTTCAATGTAATCTATCTAAACTACTCGACGTTTTTTTTCACATATCCTTAAACATTTTTTAGCTGCAAAACAAACAGGTTTTTAGTCTAGTACATACTAGTCTCTGAGCTAACCTCCATATACAGACAGACGGACGTGTACAAGCTAAAACGGTTGTAACGGTTCGTTGTTCACTACGGAACCCCAAAGATGGAAACTTTGTACCTCTTCTGATAGCGATATCTACTGATGTTAACCATTGCGGTTAGCGGTTAAGTTTTCGGTTGACAGCTGCTAATACTTGTCACATAAGGTTTATAATCAACATCTATTTGACTTCAATGAAGATTTGTCTGCCTAGCAGTTTCGCCTAAAACTTGTGGCGCCATCTACACTTTGCGCTAGACTCAACCCTAAGTCCTACCGTTTACGTCATGGAATCATATCTGGTGTGTACAGTGAGCGGGTCTGTGTCGTCTTGCCTGAAGTTTAAGGCGTTCCTGAAGCTATCCCGCAGTCGTTCTGTGAACGTCTTGTAATCCAAATGTGCTTGGCCGAAGTCGAAGTCAGCCACTTCTATTGTGTGCCTGGAAGAGGATAAGGTTTGAATGAGTTACATTTTACGAATAACATAACATAACATAAACGGCCTTCAAACATCCTATTGCTGGGCACAGGCCTCACCTCAACAATGAGGTGGAACGAGTCATACTCCAACACGAGGGCTTGGTGCGGATTGTTGGCTGGGTGTAAGCTTAGTGAGCAACCTTAATGTCTGATGCCTTTTGTACTATTCATTAGAGTGCAATAAAAAAAAATGGCGAACAAAAAGCCAAACTTAGCACCTGGTCGTATTGGACAAAATTAATTCTCAATAGAATTGTTCGCGGAAGGATCGAGGCAGGTGCCCTGTGGTATGGGGCAGTAGAATACTGCCAAGGTTACCCCGCCTGTTGTAAAAGGCGACTAAAAGGGGCCCCGGGGTCACTAGGAGTGCACACGGTGGGGACTGTGCGCCTCCATTGCACAGGCGACTCCGTGGAAGCACTGCCGTTAACACCGGTGGGTGTGAGAGGGGAGATATAACTCCCGTCGAGTAGAGCCGGGAAGCCGGCATAGCGCGCCAGAGGTCCGCCGGTAGAGTCCCTCGCGGTGGTACTCGGGGACCCTTGGGGCTGTCCATTAATCACGTGAGGCTTGAAAGGGGGGGGAGGGGTTTGATAAAAATCACGAAAATAACACAAGGGTGAGGGGGGGTGTAGTAAGATATCTCGTGTATTTATTTTTTCGTCTAACGCGGGATTATTATTATTGTTATGGCAATAAAAAAAACTTGCAACCTGGTGTAGACATTTTTATTATGGTCCTTAATTTCAGAATAAAATAAGATTATAGTTTATACCTGTATTTAAATTAACCTGTATTTAAATTAAGATAATATTCAGAAAATTTTAAGATTCGTTGTAGGTATTAAAAATACACGTGATGTTGAGAAGGGGGAGGGGGGATGGTCTTAAACCTCACTACGTATCACCAATGGGGGCGGGGGGGTTAAAAAATGCTAAAAAAAGATCACGTGATTAATGGACAACCCCCTTGGTAACGCGCGGAAGATGGCCTCCGCGGAGTTTAGTGGGTATTCCCTTCCCCATTGGGGTGGGCGAGTCCCACACTCTCCCGCTCTGCTACCCAGGGAGCGGGATAATGCATAAATGCATACTCCGCGTCAAAAAAAAAAAGGGATTGAGCCTAAAGACCTACGTACTTGCCGTATAAAGCAATAGCACAAACCTTGATCGGTGCTGATAGTACGCCATGCCGAAGATCACCAGCGTGACAGCCAGCAGGCAGAACACCACTGGCACCACTATCACCGACAACTGAGCGTGCACTTTCGCTGTAAATACAAAGGCCACAGATAAATAACACGTAATTTCTAAAAATAGATGTAATAATTGGCCTCTATCTCGCACAGAAAAGAGAAGAGTGGCGTCTTATTGTGGCGGTAAGATCCACTTCGGGGAATCTACACAACCAGAAGCAAGCAAACTTTCCGGTAATGGAAACCCCAAACAACCCAGAAACCGCGGGAGGCTGGACCTACGACGTTTGGGTTCAAATTCGCTCAGCATTCTAAACCTCAGCATTTACAATATTTCGTTTACTATGAATGAGGCCAACAATATACGCATCATTATACCGAAAGTTCATAATACCTACAACTAAATTATCTAAGTTTGAAACATCGAAAATTATTATCATACTGAAAGTCCAAAATACTGATATTCGAAATACCGAAGATTTGAATGCTGATTTTCAATAACCTAATGAAGGAAATCAAGTGGAATTTATCTTAAACCAAAAGGAAATCCCAGACGTTAAAATGCCGAAATTTCGGTATTTTGTATTTCGGCGTTATGATGCGTATCTACTCACATTATTTACTATAACTACTCTATTTGAAATATAGTGGTTAGCGTGTGAATGTATGCATGGACAAACCTTTATAAATATTAATTGTAGCTCTAGAGATATTCTTAGCTATCTCATTCTCGATAATCACAACAACAGTATGTTGATCACTGTCTGCAAAGTAGTGAAGCAAAGGGAAGGTGTTAGCTACATTCCTCGTCTTGAATTCGCAGGTTTCGTTCCCAGTGATGTTGTACTGGCCCTGCTTGTACTGAACACAGTAGTCAAATGGTGGACTCCCTGAATACTTCACATCCAAGCGCAACAAATCACCATGCTGTAGCCAGTTGAGACCGGTGATGTTGACTGTTGATATCGGAGCTGCAATTTTTTATTAAAGTGAGTAAAGGGTATTTAAATTCTGGATAGTTACTAGTTAAGTTAGCTGTGTGCCTACATTGCACAAGCGGCCCCGAGAAGGACGGCAATGTTGGGTGGCTTCGCACTGTCGTACAACAGTGGGTGTGTAAGAGGGGAGGTACTACTCCCCTCGAGGTGAACAGGGATACCGGCACAGCGGAATTTTATATTTACAAAAAAAAACGAATTCGTTTTTTTTTTGTAAATATAAAATTCAAGAGACGATAAAGCTCTTATTAATTAGTGTCGCAACACTATTTGTTGGGGGTATCGTTCGATTTTAAAAGACCTACGATACCACCAGGGGTATCGCCAGGGGTATCGTGGGTCCGCAGTGAAACCTGAATACGCACAGAAGAAGGCCGCCCCAGTTTTAGTGGGTATTCTTACTCCCTTACTGGGGTAGGCGAGTCCCACACTCCCGAACTGCCCTCCTTTGAGCAGCGGGCAGAACACAAAAGTATTTCACCGGGTTAAAAAAAAGGATAAAGACCCTTATTTGATATTTTTGGGCAATCTTACAGCTATGGTTGCAAAATAATGTATTGAAAATTAAATTGTTTAATTTGATCTTATAGAATTTGAGACACACACTTTTCACACAGACAAAAATATAAAACATATAGCTAACCTCTAACACTCAGTGTTTCTTGATAATGTCCATACACATACTTTTCCCCAATCGGAACTATGCTGGTATTGTAACAAATAAAATTGACTGGAGGACTTGATTTCTTTGTAGCATTTGATGCACTCCGTTTGGCTAGTCTATGTACAGGGAGGGAATTGTTTAGAATAATAGAACTGTTGGTTGTTGTGATAGGTTGTACAGTTGTTGCGGGTTTAGGAGTTGTTGTTGAAGTAGTGGAAGTTGTTGTACTTGTCGTTGTCGTTGTTGTTGTCGTCGTTGTTGTTGTTGTAATTGGTGGAAGGGGCTCATTATCCGCAACCACTAGCGCTTCCACATAGTGATCGGCCATAACATCACTGTAGGTTAAATTAAGCTGGAAATCCGTGGTTTGATCTATGTACATGCAATCTTTGAACCAATATGTGACAACTCTTGATGCATTTTCCTTCAAGAATTCCAACTCATTATCAGGCAGAGTCACAGTATGTGTAACAGTTTGATTCACTGCTACAAAATGATTGGGACGGTCTAGGTTGTTTTGTCTTAGTACTAAATTACCATTTAAGGCATCTGAAAAATAAACCGTTTTTTAGAGATAAGTGAAATAATTTCTAAATTTTTGTACAAAAATATAAACATATAAATTTTTAATTCATGTGAATGACGGAAAACCCATTTACCTGTTAATTTGAAATTTGAAGTTGTTTCGTTATTCTGAATCCAAAGCTCAAAAAGATATTTCTGAAAAAGTCTTACAGTGGCAGTGTATTCACCCGCTTGATGTAAATTTCTTGGGTATTCTACTGTCCATTGAATTCTATTTGTTGAATTTTCAAACTAAAACAGGAATCAAAATGTTATGATTAAGTATACTTAAAGATACAAATTGTACATGTATAAGTTAACTAAAAGCATCATCATTCTAAAATTTATTCTTCATCTGTAACAAGCTCATTTCTAAAATCCATTTAAAAATTGGCAAACAGTCGATTTTGAAAATGGATTGAAAATTAAGTAGAGATTAAAATATGGGTGCACTTCAATAATTTAAGCTTAATACTGCTACTTTAAGGTTTTCATGATTAGTCTTTTAGCTTTAAGGGTGGAAACAAATTGCATAAATACATTTTCTACAAATACAACAAAATCACTAAAACTTCCTAATAGATTATTTTTAAGTTTACAACCAGTACTTCAATAAAATCACTGGGAGAGAAAAATGAGCTTGATCATTTTTATCTTTGCTGCATAAATCGAGTATTCCAAACAACACAGACATTTCAATATCTCCCAAGTCAGCTCACAAGTCAGTCGGAACTAGATAAGTAACAAATAATAATACAGAAAGATTACCGTTTTCACATGTGATGACTGTGTATTATCACTGAACACATATTTTATAGTTTCTTTGCTGTAGTCTGGTACAGTCGCGGTGAATGTTATTTTGGAACCACGCACAGCAGGTCCATTATTTTCCAAATAAAGTTGCAGTGAATATATTCCTACAAATTACATTCACAATTGGATTAATTAAAATTTAAGAAACAGCCAGTGGATCTTTGTTTAGAAGGCAAAAATACAAACCATTAATTAAATACGCCAAACCAAACAGAGAGTGTAATAAGGCCATAGCAAAATTTCAGTACACGAATTCCAAGTGCACACAAGAAAGAAATGTTTTAGAAAAGCTTTTCCTATAATTTACAACATTAGTAATCAACAATGGAGTAAAAATCGTTTTCCGAACAATGCATTTTGCGTCGTCACTCGTAAAATGAATGAATCCTACAGCAAATAATTTGACTGATTTGACAGGAAATTGACAGTGACAGATGTGACAATAGACGGGCACATGTAAACAAAAACCATCGACTAATAGTGCGGTCCGTTTTGAGTAAAAAGTGTTAATAGCCCGCTCACGTTTCTCACGCCCATACAATTTAACAATCACTTTTGACACAAAACAGACCGCGGCCTAAGGTGCCATTATCGCTCGACCCACGACCAATGGACCGGACTTCATGCTCTGATGTGACGTAAGTTCAATAATAATAGTGATAAAAACAATAAGTTCGATCATCGACCTCACAGCCAATAGACAAGTGGGTAATGTAATAATAAAAACAATAAGTTGGATCATCGACCTCACAGCCAATAGACAAGTGGGTAATAATAAAAACATTAAGTTGGATCATCGACCTCACAGCCAATAGACAAGTGGGTAATAATAAAAACAATAAGTTGGATCATCGACCTCACAGCCAATAGACTTACAGCTTGGCAAAAAAGTCCTGAACGGGAACTAAAAAATATTTTCATTGGCAATACTGTGTTTAAAAAAAGCAAATCGGGAAGTTACCACATTTTATCCAATTGATACTTTTTTTATTGATTTTAGGTTTTAATTTTGATTTCAATTCAAGCCGGCTTTTGAGAATATATCTCCCGAAGAAAGGAGAAAATCATGATAGCATGTCATTAAAATAGAAAATAATTATTACCAACGAGGACAAACTTTAAATAAGCAAATCGACTGGTAAACCTGCAAGATGACAGTATAATATCAGCATGAGCGACTCATCGGAACGAAGTAAAGCTTAGAATTTTGGAGAAGGGCCAAGCCATGGTTAAAGACTTTTCTGGTTCCGAATATTTAGACAACATTTTTCTATACTCTATTATAATACATTATTAGAGGGAAAAGCAAACCTTTGGTATTGGTGCCTGTATGACTTCTTCTATTAGTCTACTGGGTAATGTGGAATTAAAGAAATGTAAAGCGTTTTCCTCATACAACGCAATGAGAATAAGGATATACTGATCTAGATTAGGTGTCCTGATATGTGATCACGTGATGCATTCGCGCAACTAAAACGATTAAACTTTATTCGCGTGAACTTAGTTCGTAGACAACGCCTACAAGATGGCTATACTATCTAAAAAAATATTTGAATTAGTAAAACTATCAAAACCGTTTATGTCGTAGTCTACGGGGTGACCACATTAACGATGGTGGCGCCCCTATTAATTTCACGACTTTTTTGCCAGGCTATAATTGATTCTCGTATAAAATTATGGGTTGGCAAAAAAGTCCTGAAAGGGAACTAAAAAATATTATCACTGGCAATAGTCCCGCTGTCACTTGTCAATCACGTCTAGCTAGTACATGGTGTGTCAAATCTGTTTATCAGAGATCGTTTATTCGTGTATTCAGGTGTTTTCTTTATGTTAAACTGATAAAGAATCATGTAAAATCAAGATAAATCTTCGACAAAGAGAAAAACAATCCTCAGCGCCACTAGAGAAGTCATAATGAAGTATTCAAACGTTGTTTAGCCGAGCACGAAGCTGAGGAAGTTTTATATAAAATAAACGATGATTAGAACAGAACGGCAGAAATTACTGGTATGTAGTGGTTTTATTTAATAAACCACGCGTGTTTTAACTTAGTTGTGAAGTAACTATCAACAAACGAGTGATATTTTACGTTGAAATGTGAATACCTATTTTGACGTTTGTTAACAAAAAACAATTTGTCAAGTTAGCACATCTAAGTGATTTTGATACTTTTTTATTGATTTTATTTTTTAAATTTAATTTTAATTTTCTAGGCAGCGGCTGCGCCAGCTTTTGAGAATATTTCTACCAAAGATAGGAGAAAATCATGATAACACGTTATTTAAATAGAGAAGGAATAATACCAACGCGGACAAACTTCAAATGAGCCTGCAAGATAAAGTGACCGTACAATAGCAGCATGAGTGACTCATGGGAACAAAGTGAATGTTAGAATTTTGGAGAAGGGTCGAGCCAAGCCATGGATGAAGATTTTTTTTACTCTAATGAAAATTGTAATATTATGATTTTACTAGTTTCTTCTTTTATTTCTTTACTTGGTAGAAGAAAAACGTGCTGATAATGTGGTTGTATGTGGTGGGGATCGACTGTATTGGTGCCACCGCCATTCCATTTTTACCACCAAACGGTTCCCCCTATTGACCTGTTGTGTCCCGGTGGACGGACTACCACTCCTACCTGACCTATCAGCCCAGAGGGAAAAGCAAACCCGTTATATGAGTGTCTGTATGACTACTTCTAGAAATCGACTAAATAATGTGGAATTAAAGAAATGTAAGGCGTTTTCCTAGTAAAACGCTATAAGAATAAGAAAATACTGAACTAGATTAGGGGATCACGTGATGCATTGGTGTGACTCAAATAATTGGTATCTATTGGCGTGAACTTAGTTCATGGACAGCGACTAACTGGATAGCCATTCTCTCTAAAAAATATATTTGAATGAGTCAATTATCAAAACCGTTTGTGTCGTAGTCTACGGGGTGACCACATCGACGATGGTGGCGCCCCTATTAATTTCACGACTTTTTGCCAGGCTGTATGTGTGTCAACAGGTACCAGTCTGGCCATATAACAGTTAGTGAGGCAACATCTGTATGAAATAAAAAAAATATAATATGATATGAATAAATAAAATTACATTAAGAATTAAAAAAAATGAATTTTGTTTTTCAAAGTATGTAGTGCTTTCTTCTGACCGTTGCTCTAACATGGTATTTTTAGGAGTCAGAGTGAGTCGAACAGTTTAATAGCAGATTTGATGTTGAATTACTTTGCATCTACCCACAACAGAAATGACAGACACAAACAACTCACGTTTCCTTTGTTTATTTTATTATCTTTATAAAGGAAATCAACTACAAGGTAAACGTTAAATTCAATTAATATTAAGTTGTGAGTCATACTAATTCATTCATTCTTCATTTTTAAAATTAAAAACGGGTGAATCACAACAGTGTATTGATAAAGGAAGAAGACAGTGTCGACTTTAGGAAAATAAAGACCAAAAAAGGACATCGAGGGAGCCAAGTTTATGAAAATATAAGTAGGAAGTTTTAAAAACAAAATGAGAAGAACAATAATATACAAACAGAAAGGTTTAACTGAAATTGCAAAAAAAGTGTAGATATTAATGGGGTCTACAAGTGCAAGGTAATCTCAGATGGCGCCACTACAGGTTGAACCTTTGTTTATCTGTGACAGCGTATTAAACAATAACAATTGCGTTATTTCTTGAAAATTCCCCACCTTTGATTCCCATGCGAGTTGAATTAAGAACTAAGAAAAAGAAGCGCTTCTTTACGTGGAAGGAAAGCACCCTAATTAAATTGAAATTTGTGTTCCATGAATTCCTTCTCATTTTATCAATTTAAGGTCTTGGAACTTACTTTTAAGTTTATCAAATGTTGACTTATGACAGTCTAGCTAGTGTGTAACCATTCTTTCATTTTAGTAGTAATGAAAACACGAAACTCCATACTACCTAGTTTTAAAGAGTTTAAGGTTATAAATTGAAGTCTGAATGACTTCAAATAACTCATAATATGGCCAAAATTATTTTGTATGTACCTTATCTGAGTATTTACCGATTGTTTCATAAGCACTGGCCTCGAAATGTTTATGACACACCCTGGCCCCGCTTTTAGGCTCGAACTTTACTCTCCTCATTGCTTTGAGCTACATTTTTTAAGTAGCTCATCTCGGGGAAACTAGTGGCCTCCAGTGTCTTTGCAATTTGGTACACATCACTCGGGCATTTGTGTGTTATTTATTTGTCTTCAATTGAGAATTCTCTAGAAATATCATACAAAACGTCTTTATTATTGGTATTTGCGCTACTAGCACCACTTTGACAGTTGCACTCCCCATTGCGAAAGTATGGTAAAACTAATGTAGATACAACTGTTTGTAGATTTATACGAATTCAAACTACAAAATCTAGCGATCTTTGGCAATGACGTTATTAATGAAATGAAATGAAATATGTTTATTTAAGATTAACGTTATTATAATATTATTTACATTCCCCATAATAACTTGGATTTGACATAATTTTGGTTCGTTAGTTGTAAACAAAGGTTTCTGAAATACCAAATGCCACTGTGTATGCTCGCACTATGTAGCTATATTTAAAAAATGGATATATTTACATAACTACATGCCATGTTATAGTTTAATCGCCCGCTACAATCAAATACAGTCATATTTCTGGACCCCACTCAGCTTTGGCAAGGCAACTATTCACTCGTCACGCTTATAAGATTTAAAAGCTCAATTTATATGTAATGTGGTGAATAAATCAATAACGGCCTATTTTTGAAAAAAAGGCACTATTTCACTCTAAATAATCTAAATAATAACTATGTAAAACAATTATTATTAGTTGAAGATGAAACGCAATTTACTAAAAAATTGTCTTGTAGAGTTTTTTAGCCTAGAATCACAATATACAAAACATAAACGGCCTATATACGTCCCACTGCTGGGCACAGGCCTCACCTCAACTATGAGGTGGAACAAGCCATACTCCAACACGCGGGCTCAGTGCGGATTGTTGGAGGGGTGTAAGGTAAGTGAGCAACCTTAATGTTAGATGTTATCAAGCCGCCCTAAGGCCTCTGACTAGGCTTAACGACTGACATCTGGCGACGTCAACCGGGACCAACTTCTTAACGTGCCTTCCGAAGCACGGAGATGCCCGAAATACACATCACCAAATTTCGGTCGGGGTGGTCACCCATCCCATTTCCGACCCGGCGTGCGTTGCTTTACAACAGGGATCGTCGCTGATCACTGTCACAACTGCGCCACGGGCACCCACAATATAAAAAGTACCATTATAATTATATGAGATATATTTTTATTTCTGTTAGTATTACAGTAGCCACTGAGCCACGTTTAAAAAGGGGATACATGATGTGTTTATATTTGATGAAACTACATTTCTGTCTGTGTCTTAATCCATGGCACACCAACAATAATATTGGTTGACGCTGAACTGTTACCATTTTATTTAATTGCAACGTTGAGTAAGCCGTCCTGAGCATTTTGATCACGTTACCTCCCTTCTGAAATATAAAATACTTTGTTTGATAATTATACACAAGGAGAAGATATTATTTGCTACGATAAGTATGTGCTGAAATAAAACGATACCCATTACTCAAATACTTACTCTTCAGTTCAAAGATTGTTGATGAAATATTGTCACGATACCAAACCCCCAAGAATTTTCTTGATAGTTCTACAGTAGCAGTGTAGTTACCTGCCTCATAAATGTCCTCAGGGTATTCTACTGTCCACGGTATTTCATTGATTGATATTTCAAACTGAAAATGTTTTTCACTGTCAAGTTGCATGCAAATTCAATAATTCGCCCGTGTTGTCAAGAAAGTGCGTTCTAACGAATGTAAATGCTTCACATCTGTGAAGAGTTACCGTTCTCAGGCGAATTAAATCATTTGCCTGCGATTAAAAAAAGTTTTTCTGGTCTTGATTAAGTTATTTCATATTTTCAAGAACAATTTTACTGTCACAACATTTAAGGCTTACACTGTTTATTATAATTTTATTGGTGAGAAACAGTGGAAATATGGCAAGGAAGATAAGGAAGCATAGTTGTAAGGATAGAATAGTTTTTTTTATGCAATAGGGAGCAAACGAGCTAGAGGGTCACCTGATGGAAAGTAATCACCTCTGCCCATGTCTCTGTTCAACAAATATTAGGTCCATATGAAATTGGCCTTCTCGTTATTATGGCTGGTTCGATCACCAAAGATATACGCCAAATCCCATACAAAATTACACCAGGCCCGGCACAAAAGTAATATAATATATTATCTCAGTTTTTAGAGTACAAATGAAGAAAATAATATATGAATTTAGTATTGCTAAATTCATAATGAAATTATTTGGCAAACTAAAGGAAAGGTCTCCTTAAAGAAACGTGTACTCATAATATCTTCTTTTCTCAAAACTGCCAGGACACATTTCGGTGGCACTTCATACGTAATTAAGAGGTACCCCCATATAGTACCACAACAGTGTCGCTATTGGTTCATGCCCACTTTTACCCAGTCTCAAATAGCTCCGATGGGGCAGTCAGAACCGTCTTCTAATATTTTATTGATTCCCTTCCGTAATGGTTTTGGTAGTAAACGGGTCAATGAGTGTATACCCCTTGAGATGGCGAATAAATATAAGAAATTAAAAATATTCCTGCCAATTTCATATCTAACGACCTTATATTAATTTTATTTTGAACGTTATAGAATTACTCCCATAATCATAAAAACGAACGCAACGCTAAAGCATAGAGTTATGAGTTAGCGATAATGTGCTTCGTCACTTACTCGCAAATGGCAGCAGCAACAAGAATGAAAGGGACAAAGCGAAGCGAACAAAAGTTAAGGTGATGTTGAAGCGCTGTTTAAGTTTCTATGCATATGAAGGCATACTGCCGCACTCAGAGATGACAATTTAACGTTAATGGTTCATTAGAGGCAAAATTCCATTTTTCAAAAGAGACTCTATAACAAGTTGAATAAAGAACTTTTAAGACTGTAAAATTTTGACTCTAATGAACCATTAACGTTAATTGACGTCTCTGAGTGCGGCAGTTAGAATAATTTATTCTTGGGGTAAAATAAAAAAAAAGTTAAAAGTCAAGTAAAATCTACATAATTATGATGTTTCAACGAATGTTTTCATAATGATTAATTTACACGCTGATTTATTTATTTACCGTCTCCGTGTGATGTGGCTGCGCGTTATCAAAGAACACATATTTTACATTTTCATTTTTGTAATCTGTGATTGTTGCCGTAAATGTTATTCTCGAACCAAGCTCTACTGGACCGTTATTTATCAAGTACAGCTGCAATGAGCAAATCCCTGCAAATAAACTATTTTAAAATTTGGATGTCTTATTTATATGAGAACAACTCAAAGCCATACTTACCAGTTAAACCAGTCACTAGGAGAAATCCTAACCTAAAGCATGAATGTAAATAATTCATTGCAGAATTTGCACTCACGCAGCAGTAATAATTGCAGATATGAATAGGTATATATTTATAATCTGATTTGCGCTCTAACTGCACTGGCAAATTCACAATTTACATATAGTTCGCGATCGCAATTAATAGTTGACAACTATTAGTTGTCCCCACTTTACACTCCTCACATCACTAAATACTCTAATTGAATGTCCCTGCGAGATCGCCGAAATGAAGAGCAATGCATTTTTTCAGCTCTTGCTCTTTCTTAGCTATGCTATTCATTCAATGCAGTTTTTTAGTCTGTGACTGCAAACTAATGTCAAAAAGTTGCATTTGCTTTGGTGGTGGTAGTAAAGTTTTATGAGTAAATTGAAATAAGTGTAAACTTGTACTTATTTGTAATCTTTAATATTTGTTTGTTAATCTTCGAAATCTTAAAGTCAATGACTTTAAATTTGTGAATCCTAGGAACATTGGTGGAAAATGGTTTTGTTGTGAGCTGTGTCGTGTGATATTTATTGAAAATGGCTACCACGTTATTCGACAGCCCCTTCATTCGCCAGCGATTACATCGTTTGCGGCGAACTGACTTCGACCTTGATGAGGAGCAAAGATTTGGTCGGTGTGACTGCACAAGTTATTCATATTTTGTACTATCAATGGTGCTATTTTCGGTAGGGACGATAATTACAGTGCTCGCCTTGGGAGGAGCTGATGGTTACATACTGCGCAATCTGGGACACATGTGGCTGGTTGGACCAATATTTATATGCTCTGGAATGATGGTCGCTGTGAAGAGCATGTTATATTTACGGAGAAAAAGTGTTATTCAAATGCTTCTTCATCGTCGCGAATTAATTCGGGTATGTAAATGATGCATTTAATCGTCTTTTGTAACATATTGTTGAACAGTAAAGTAAAAGTTTTGAGCCTACTAATAATATTGATGCTCAAATGCATTACTACAGCCTACATCCTTCTGTTACTCAGTTTTTAATTTTATAGTATTACTCAATAGTTTATTTGGAATATTTACCAAGGCTTTGAAATTGATGCATTTCAGGATATGGCGATAGTGCAAGCAGAGCAAGCTTACAGTGCACAAGTGCCTCGCACAGCCTCCAGTGCCACATTACCTCCTTCTTATGATGCATTGTTGGCAAATGCTGCAACTAGCAAACCTCAACCATCTAGTTCAGAACCACCTCCACCAACATATGATGAAGCTATGTATCTGATTGGTGATGATAAATTTCAAATGGAGAATAAAAATGAGGATAGTGCTAAACAAGAAACAAGTCAGTCATCAGACTCTGTTGATATCATGAAATGAAAGAATATGTTTTTGTTGTTATGGTTATTGTTAAGTATTCAGAAAAAACTTAATTCTTCCTTTTTGTACTTATGTTTACAAATTGTAGTCACTATTGATATTATATTCTCTGATGTGCCTAAAATAATGGCTTTTTAGCAATGATTTGTACATTGAATGTAATAGGTGTTCAAATAATAGTTAAATGTCATGCTGCTAAGAAGTTTTGGGAAAGAAGAAAACAGTGTGTTGATCTAAGGAGCATCAGTGCTTAACCTCGAATTATCTAATATAGCACCTTGTGGCAGATGAAACAGGATGTGTGCTAGATTCTCAGTAACATCAACTGATTTTACTTCAGTATTGACTAATATTTGTTTAAGAAGAAAGCTTAATGTGTGATGGCTATTTGAATCTCCTGTGGAGTAGGTCTGCTTTGCTATAAAATCTGTACATTGATATTCTTGTGTTATAGGTACTAATTGTTGAAATTTTTATAAAGTGCTAATAATATCTTATGGCACTGTATAGTCGGTAACTATTACTTACAGTAGTTATTAATCTATAATTGAAAAAAACTGAACTTTGTACTTATGCTTTTGCATATTTTATTTCTATTTTTATAATACGAGAGGATAGATTTCATACAAACAAGTTGTGCTACCGTTGTAATGTTATGTAAAGTCTTTGTAAAAATATTTATGAATGACCATATTTTTGTAATTCTATTATAATTGGCTAAGTAAGTGTTAATTTGAGAAGATGAGCATTTTATTAATGGTTATCTCCCTAAATGATGTAAAGAGTCCTTACAATTGAGGCAGCCAAAAGGAAGTCCTTTATACAAATGACAATATTTTCCTGACTATTTGAGATTGCTTGTTAAATTATGTGCACACAACACATGATCAATATGGAATGTTTTATGATGTGAGATATTACCTTCAGAAAGCTTTTCTTAAAAAAAACCTGACTGGGCTAGAAAATATTGTTATTTTCGCTTGTCAGTGTATTGGTTTTAGGAAAGTATTTAATTGGCGTTTTAATAACAAATGTGGTAGCAGTTACAGAAATGAACATAAAAATACACAAGCCTTATTATTATTATTGTTGACAAAATAACATTAGCAAATAATCCAGCTGGCAACTTTAGTGTAGCTACATTTCTACCCATCAGTAATGCACTTTTGTATCCTTGTTTGCACATTGGCTGGAGCACAGCAAATGGTGCACCTATCTGGTCAACATATACAAGCAAATAAAATATAAAACCTGACACCTGGAATTCACAAATGTTAATCAAATCTGAACAAGCAGTCTAACCCCGAATTCACAAACGTCAATCAACGCTAAGCACGCTCATGATGTCCTGTAAAATGTCAATAGAACTGAAAGGGACAGCATGAGCGTGACCGTGTGTAAATTCGGAGGTAATTAATGCTGTCCCGTAAATCGTCTGAATGTGACAGCTAAACTTGTAAGGGTACCAAAATTGGTTTTGCGTTCGTGAATTGGGGGGTACTTCCTTTAGTAAGTTATTTTGTAAATTAGTTAATTTTCCCCACTGTCAGGGACATGCTGTATATTGATTCTGACAATATGGCACTAAAGTGCTTTCCTAAATCAAATTTGGGATTCTTGAATGGAGACATTGTTTGCAAAGACTTAATGTAAATGGTTGTGAGAAAGGAGCCAAACCAATCAATGCAATTTTAAATGTAAGTAAGAACTAATTGAATTTTGTGCAACTAGAATCATCACTTCAACCAGTGTAATTGTTTTGTTTTATAACAATAGGGGAGACTAATTATTGCTTTTAATGCACTCCACTATTTTCTATAAGTAGTATTTATTATTGAATACACCTGACGCCTAATATTCGAAAGAGTATGTCATGATTCCATTTCAAACATTTTGGGAAGTATGCAAAGACTGATGCATTTACTATGGATAAATAAATTGTACAATATCTATTCAATGGTGGAGTAAGTGTTGATGTATATTTAAAATTGAAAAAATATGATGTCCTAACACAGTTCCTCATTAACCTGGGGCAAAAATTACACACTGATCAAAAGCTTTGTGATTGTGAGTATGTATGTACTTACTCTATTGAATTGTACTTAAATGTTCCGAAAATGCTTACCTAAATGAACTAATTTTTAAAAATTAGCAGAGCCTTATTATTAGCCTTTTAAAAACATTGTGCCTTTAAGACTACATTTTGTATTTTAAGGATCACAGATCGAACTTTAATGTTACACTAACTAGTTAATAAATAAACACAAAATTTTCTAAAAATCCATTTAGTTGAAAAATAATGTTTGTTGTTCAGTGTCCTGAGGGCCTTTTGCAAGCAAAAGCATCAGTTGCGTAAAAGTGGATTTACATAAAAAAAGTTTCCTATAAGGTGACACCAGAGGTGCCACTAAAGCGCCAGGTGAACTAAATAAAAACTCATGTTTACACGCTCGATGCGTCAAATCCAATAGAACTCGCACTAGGATGTCTGTTGTCTCAATACTGTTCCACAAGTAAGCTCCGTCAGTGAATCCAATAGCACTCCAGCTGGAGTTGATTGAGAGAAATCTAACATTATTCTGAGTAGAGCTTGTAGCCCTTCATATATCTACTAATTTTGGAGGGCAGGGGAAAAATCCCCCATCAATACTTTTTTCCCGCGGGGCGGCGCGTAATAAGAAATACTTGTTTTTTTTAAATTATGTGCTATCAATGGCAACGCAAATTCTTGATGAATCAAGAGGTATGCTGAAGTTTCACAAATTCCATTGAGAAAACTGGTGGATGACAGCAAACTCCAGAGTGCTATCTGACCTACTGGTGGACCCAACCAAGGCACCATTTCTAGTAGTGGCCCTTGTTATCTGGTGATCCTTAATACATTTTGTAAAATTTTGTATTATATTTACTATTTTAAGTAATGTATAGATAGGATTAAGACTTACTTAGTTAATAGCAGAATTTCGAATTTGTTTTATTTAAGTCCACGCCTTTCTGTATAAAATATTCCTATGTGCATTTGCTGACCTTAGTACTAGCCTTAGTTTAATTCTTCATCGTTTTTAACTGCCTCTGGCTCTGCAATGAAACCCTCACATTTTGCATAAAATTTTAAGTACAGCCTAAATGTGACGCGACCGTTAGCAAAGGTTTTATTTTGCCTACGGCATTTTGTCTACTCATACCATTGATTTAAACAAAAAGAGGAAGATACGTCACGTTCATCCTTCGCGAATACGACAACTGGCACATGAGCTTGACGTATGAGTGACGTGCATGCAAACAAGTCGCTGTTAGCTTGAAAACAGGTCCTTTGAACCTGTTTTGTCTGGCCACTTTCAGTACCGGAAGTACGGGTCCCGTATCTTCCTCTTTCTGTTTTTATTAATGACTTAAAACTCAGAATTGAACTATTTGCATTTTAAGATCCAAAATTAGTAAATCTCAAATAAATTGTAAATGTTTGTTTTTCAACTAGTTTTTATTAATTTCCTATCTACCTATGCACTTTGGAAATAACATCACTACACTAATGTTGCTAATGCTGTTTTAGCACTGAGTGCAGTGGCGTAGTAACAATTATGATGGCAGGAAGGGTAAATGCCACGGGCACAGTCACGGTAGTGTCTTGAGACTAATGAACAACGAATACGAATCCTAAATGTGAGATTGTTGCAGTCATGACGATTTTGCTCACAATAACTTTCCCATGATATTACATTCAAAATAACGGTCACGCAAAGGCCCACAGAGCGTGCTGTGCTTCGCATATCGCTAAGGGGTTTGCATTGCCAATTCAATTAGACAAGGAAGTAATGGGATGACTGACATTGAGAACCGTGTATGCGACCTGAAGTAGAGTTGATCAGGTCACATGATCAGCTCGAAGATGATAGATGGACTAGGAGTATGACCGAATGGCGGCCGAGATAGGGACTGCGATTGGTGGCGATTACCCATTGCTGTGGTAGCCGAGAGGCAATGGTTAATGGAGGTTAAGAGGAGAGTGGTGTTAAAAAGTGGAAGCCTATACCTATCAAGGGATGTTGCTGGTGCGCTGAAATGATGATGATGACAATATATGCCACATACTACTCATAATGAAATCCTGCTTCATTGTCATGATTCTACAGCATTTATAGCAAATGATCATTACCAGGCACATGACATCAGCACCATATTGTCGTCATTACCGGTAGGGCCAAACATTTTAAATTATATATCTCTGAAAGTATTGACTACAGAGAAGTGCCTTAAACAGAAATTCCTCATAGTTTATAGTTTTTTTATGTTTTTTGCCAATACATACCTTCAAATCATAAAGTGCAAACTCATTATTAAAAAACCATTCAAAATATTGATTTGACCCTGACGAAATCCCCAAAAAAAAACAAAGTACAATAAATATCAGTTTTATTATAAATAATAGTTACCTAGCTATAGGGTTAGCCATGTGCCTTTATGTAAGCCTTCCAAAGTATTTAGCCCTGAAACATTTGTCTCTCAATTGAGGCCACTGCACTACTATAATATCAGCAAAATATTGAAGAATTTTACCAGTGAGTGATAATGATCTGACCCTACAAATACTCTCAATAAAAACTATTCTACAATCTGTGATAAATAAACTTCTCATAATAAAAGCCACTAAACAAACTGGTACACAAGTTCCAGGGCCATTGCAAAATATAACATCTGGCTTAAAATTGTAAATAACTGGTACAGTATGCAATAAAGCCATGAAGGTGCTTCTAACTGATGATAAATAAGATTGCTTCACATTTCTGGCTCGTGGAATCTGTCCAATGGTGTAATTCTTGTTGTCTTGTTCAAGCTGATGAATTTTAACTTCACTCGTGACATCATTAGTAGCTTTAAGGTAAAGCCGAGGCTGGTACTTCTCATGATTCAAGTTTTTTATTACTCTCAACAGTTCAGTAGTATGTCCACCAGAGCCCATGCATAAAACAGTTCTAAGACTGATTTCTTCAGATATTAATCTAGAGTCTGTAGTAACGATATGATAAATTAAATACAGCACTCTGCCAATAAATAATACGATTGGAACTACACCAACTAAAGTTAGCAGCATCAAATGTTCCATAATGTCGGCTTTCTTTAGCTGTATAAAACAAATAGGTTATAAAATATTCCTTTTCGCTATTTAATGAAAAGTGAACGATTCACATCACTTTACGCAGATACATAATTCAAGAAACACACTCCAGCGGTCGGTCCAGGTCGGTCATATAATTTTTATCAAAAAAACTTTCTTGTTGTGTTGTTACATTTTGTTGTCTGTCATCTGTCTGTCTGTCACTTGTTTGTTAAGGCCGCTCCACACTTAGCCCGCGGATCGCGCGCAATGGCTGCGAAGGGGCGCGAACGTTAAGTGTAGAGCCGTTTCGCCTATTCTTCGCGGTTTCGCGCTTTGTTCCCCAATTTTGGTCGGTTTTTGGTCCCGCGTCAAAGGGAGGGCGAAGAGCGAACGTGACGCGAACGTGCAGGATGACTCCACGTCGTCGGCGACGGTCAGTATTGTTCTTCGAGTCGTTCGAGTGTTCGGACCTGCACCGTTGCTAAATTCGCGGCAAGTTCGCTCCGCGAGATCGCGCCGTGATCCGCGGACTAAGTGTAGAGCGGCCTTTACTGCCAATGCCAAATTGAAATGAATTAAATAATCAGGGTTGCCAAACGCGACAAAACTCTATACATCAATTATTTTGGAACCATACACCCGCTCCATCCTGACCCATACGTACGGGGTGACTCGCGACTGCGGGGTGTATCGTAAAACTCGTGTTTGAAAAAAAAAACACTGGCCGTGGATGTATTCTGTGGACCGAGAAGGCCACCAGGGCCCTGTTCAAAAAACATTACAATTCTACAAATATGTAAAAAACTTACAGGCTACAATTCTACAAGTTTCTGTTCAATAAAACTTACAAGTTACAATTTTACCATGGTGGAAAATCTACAAAATTGTAGAATTGTAGCTACAATTCTACAAGTTTCTGTTCAATAAACATTTTCTCTCTACAGGTGACAATTTACAAATTTGTAAGGAAAACTGTTTTATTAAACGCAAAATTGTAGTTACAAGTTTACATATTATGTAAATTGTAGTAAAATTCCGACAGGTGGGCTTACCCTGTGTCAGAACTTTACATTTTTGTGCCTCAACCTTAAAATTACAGGAAATTGGAATAAATGAATGAAAAATGTCCTAACAACTAGTAGTGTAAGTAGTGACAGAAGTGATGAGTGGTTATAAAAAATGCAGCGGCGTTTTGAGTAAACAGATAAACTTTACTTTTAATGTATAAGAATAAACATTTCACCAAAAATTCGGGTCAGCAAAATACCGTCGAATATTTTTTGGTTAAAAAGATAGTACATGATCTTTAATACGACTCCACTCAGAAAATCTCCTTATACTCTCCTTATTGCTTTGAGACACATTTTTTTAAGTTGCCCATCTCGGGAAACCAGTTTCTTTGCATTTGGTACATAACATGCTGGCATTTGTGTGTTATCAAGAATTCTCAACAAATTTCATACAAAAACGTCTGTGTTTTTGGTATTTTCTCTACTAGCGCCACTCTGACAGTTGCACGCCCCATTGTCTCGAAATCCCTAGATTTGAAGAAATTTAATTATCAGGCATTAAAGGTGGTTCGCTAATCACTGTAGATGAATGAAAAAAACAAATCCGCTTAAAGCAACAAACTCTTACATTTTATGTAAATTGTAACTTACAAATTTGTAAGTACAATTCTACAGGCGTTTTCTACATAATTGTAGTGTTTATTAAACAGCATTTGGAGTTACATATTTGTAAGGTTTTCACTTGTAGATTTTCTACATAATTGTAGTGTTTATTAAACAGCACTTGTAGCAAAACTTTACAAATATGTAAGTTTTTTACATAATTGTAGAATTGTAATGTTTATTGAACAGGGCCCAGGGCCCTGTTCAATAAACATTACAATTCTACAATTATGTAAAAAACTTACAGGCTACAATTCTACAAGTTTCTGTTCAATAAAACTTACAAGTTACAATTTTACCATGGTGGAAAATCTACAAAATTGTAGAATTGTAGCTACAATTCTACAAGTTTCTGTTCAATAAACATTTTCTCTCTACAGGTGACAATTTACAAATTTGTAGGGAAAACTGTTTTATTAAACGCTAAATTGTAGTTACAAGTTTACATATTATGTAAATTGTAGTACAATTCCGACAGGTGGGCTTACCCTGTGTCAGAACTTTACAATTTTGTGCCTCAACTTTAAAAGTAAAGGAAATTTAAATCAATTATTTAAATTAAAGAGATATTCCTAACAACTAGTAGTGTAAGTAAAGACAGAAGTAGTGAGTGGTTATAAAAAATGCAGCGGCGTTTTGAGTAAACAGATAAACTTTACTTTTAATGTATAAGAATAAACATTTCACCAAAAATTCGGGTCAGCAAAATACCGTCGAATATTTTTTGGTTAAAAAGATTGTACATGATCTTTAATACGACTCCACTCAGAAAATCTACTAATACTCTCCTCAAAGCAATAGTTTTGAGCCACATTTTTTTAAGTTGCCCATCTCGGGAAACCAGTTTCTTTGCATTTGGTACATACCATGCTGGCATTTGTGTGTTATCAAGAATTCTCTACAAAAGGCAATGTCTGAAAATGGCGTCTTTTTTTTTTCTTGCGGCCAGCGACCGAACCTTGTTTTTTAAATAGAAAATATTGCAATAAACCAAACTTACTATGGCATGTAGACTCCTGCATCAGTCCGAACTGAGTTATAGGCTTTAGAAGTTTTCTGATTTTACAAACTCAATATTTTTTCTTTTGTGCGCAATTTTCGCATAAATCGCTACAAAATAGAGACATTATACGAGTAAACATTGTGTGTGATATTTTTCGCAAATGGAAAAATATCTTATATGTCATTCGTCTTTTTTTCGGGTGGTCATCAACCAAACCTTGCTTTTATGATTAAAAAAAGTGTAATAAACCAAACTTACTATGGCATATGGACCTCTAAACGCAGTCCGAACTGAGTTATGGGCTTTAGAAGTTTGCTGATTTTTCCTTTTGCGCGCATTTTTCGCATAAATCGCAACAAAATAGAGACATTATGTAAACATTTTGTGTGTGATATTTTTAGCAAATGGAACAATAAGTGTATATGTCATTCGTTTTTTTTTCGGGTGGTCAGCAACCATACTTTGCTTTTATGATTTAAAATAGTGCAATAAACCAAACTTACTATAGCATAAAGACCCTTAGCTCAGTCCGAACTGAGTTATGGGCTTTAGAGATTTGCTGGTTTTACAATCTAGATATTTTTCTTCTGCGCGCCATTTTCGCATAAATCGCAACAAAATAGAAACATTGTATGTGTAAAGATTGTGAGTGCTATTTTTCGCAAAAGGAATAATATCTTAAGTCATTCGTCTTTTTTTCGGGTGACTTTTAATGATACCTTGCTTTTTGAATTCAAAATAGTGTAATAAACCTGTTCAGTCACCTACTGACTGGCTGACTGACGGGTTTTTTCGCCCAGTGGGCGGTGCGGGCCTCGAGCAAAAATGCTCTTGCCCGGCATTCAACACGTAGGGGGTGCCCTCCCACGGTAATCTTTCTAGGTAACTGACTTTACCATCCTTGGTTTTGTGTACAACTCCTCTACTGCACAGTGCGCCACCCTTGGCGCGGTCAAGCCCGCTAGGTAAGACCCATGAGGAAGGCCCGGAGAACGACTTGCGAGCAGGTGGCGTCTTACAAGGGATTCAGGTGCAAGGGAGCTGTACTTAGTGTTTTGCGTCATTGTAATTTGATTTCAAGCGAGGAGGTGGCGAGTAGAGGGCGTACCAGGCGGCTGCGGCGTAGGTGAGCCGCGGGTGAATGTAGGTCTTGTAGACGCCCACCTTCGCCCGCAGCGGCAGTCTAGATGCTATGACGGGGCGAAGCATCGCGCCCGCCATCTTGGCGGAGTTGACGGCGCGTATCACTTTGGTCGTCATTGTCAGTCGGCGGCCTATTTTGAAGCCCAGGTAGGTGACCACAGGCTGCCAAGCGATCTTCTTCCCCAGCAGTGTTAACTCTGCGAGAAGGCCGTCGGTGCCCGGTGAGGATGGCGGTCGTCTTCGCCACATTTACCGCAGTCGAGCCAGGCAGGCAGCAGGTCTAGCAGCCTTTGCATGCGAGCTGCCGCCACATCCTGGCTTCTGGAGGACGCGAAGAAGGCACTGTCGTCGGCGTTTAACGCCAACGTTATGTCCTTTTGCCACTCGTCAAGCTGGCCCTCGAGAGTAGGAATATCGTTGGTGTATAGTGAGTAGAGGACGGGGGATAGGACGCTCCCCTGGGGCACTCCTGCGCGTATCGGCTGCTGTGATAAGTCATTGTCCTCAACCGAGACGTAGAAGCTACGGCTGTCGAGGAACGCTGCTATCAGGGCGATCAGTGCTGGCGGCATCTCCGTTGGCAGGAGTTTAAATAGCAGGCCGGGGTGCCACACCCCATCAAAGGCCTTCTCGATATCGAGAAAGACCCCAACCGTGCAGTGGCCCCTGTTACTTGCCTCAGCGAGCTCGTGGAGAATGCGCGTGAGCTGGAGCGTCGTAGAGTGGCCGCTGCGGAAACCGAACTGCTCGTCCCTCGGCTTGAGGAACGGGCCTATTCTCCGCAGCATCAGTCACCTACGGTCCTGGCCGTATGGCCTGGCCCATGCATCATGGGGAACGCGGACATTGCCTTTTTGCTCGCGACAGTAGTTACGTTACGACAGACGTTGCGATGGACAGTACAAATTGTAATTACATTCTAAAATATACCAAGTTCATAGAAGAAAACAGAGTTTCATTGGCTCAAGTGTGTCAGGCGAAGACAAAACCAATCTTGCTAAAGCAATGAAGACCTCTAAACGCAGTCTGAACTGAGTTATGGGCTTGAGAAGTTTGCTGATTTTACATCTAAATATTTTTATTATTTGTCATGGCTATGCGTTTGACCCCATTCAGCCATGATGAGGTCATTGATGGAGCAGGCTTACCCAGAAAATGACCCAGAAAGATACCAAGGTTGTGGGCACAGGCTAAGAAAAAACGTTCCATTATTGGTTTATGTGCCTTCGGGAAAGTAGGAGTCAAATAAATGGACTCTATTTGGCGAAAAATAGTCTTGCCTGAGTATTGTTGGCGTTAAACTCAACCAGGTCACGGTCGCACCAGTCGGACACTGCTTTTAACGCATTCATCCGCGTTGAGTTCATCTGCTCAACCATAGCCTCTCTAAGGCTAAATATAAGATAATATTCATTTTGATTAACTGCAACAACATAGTGAAATTGAGCGGCGCCGGTTGAGACTCAAAGACCACTCCCGGATCACTCCCTTTCTTGGTGCTGATGAAAGTATGTGATATTTATGTGGTCTTATATTTTATTCTGTGATATTCCGTGATAACGGATAGCGGATATTATTTTACTTTTAATCATAAGATAAGAGCAAACTTATACATTAAATGGAACATCGGCGAATACGCCCTTAAACCGCTGTCACTCCTTCTAATGCTCGTAACTCAGTTTAAACTGTGCTAAGATACATGTCTTAGTGAGTTTGCTTCATTACACTATTTTGTATTAAAAAGGCAAGGTTCAATTATATAATGGCCGCACGAAAAAAGAGACGATATTTAGTCGCAAAGTTGAGTGTGATATTTAGTCGCAAAAGAAAAAATACACGTACAATGTCTCTATTTTGTTGCGATTCATGCGAAGCTTATTGGCGAAAGGATAAATATTATTGATATTTCTGATTTAATTGTTTTTTTGTGCAATAAAGTAGTATCTTATCTTATCTAGTTCGTAAAATCAACAAACTTCTAAAGCCCATAACTCAGTTCGGACTGAGCTAGCTTAGGGCTCTACATGCCATAGTAAGTTTCGTTTATTGCACTATTTCAAATCATTTGCTTAAAATATCACACACAAAATGTTCACACGTACAATGTCTCTATTCAGTTGCGATTCATGCGAAACTTGATCGCAAAAGGTAAAAATCTATTTTGTAAAATCAGCAAACTTCTAAAGCCCATAACTCAGTTCGGACTGCGTTTAGAGGTCCATAAGCCATAGTAAGTTTGGTTTATTACACTTTTTTTAATCATAAAAGCAAGGTTTGGTTGATGACCACCCGAAAAAAAGACGAATGACATATAAGATATTTTTCCATTTGCGAAAAATATCACACACAATGTTTACTCGTATAATGTCTCTATTTTGTAGCGATTTATGCGAAAATTGCGCACAAAAGAAAAAATATCGAGTTTGTAAAATCAGAAAACTTCTAAAGCCTATAACTCAGTTCGGACTGATGCAGGAGTCTACATGCCATAGTAAGTTTGGTTTATTGCAATATTTTCTATTTAAAAAACAAGGTTCGGTCGCTGGCCGCAAGAAAAAAAAAAGACGCCACTGCCCCTTACAAATCCGTCATTGTCCTTTCATACAAAAACGTCTGTGTTTTTGGTATTTGCTCTACTAGCGCCACTTTGACAGTTGCGCGCCCCATTGTCTCGAAATCCCTAGATTTGAAGAAATTTGATTATCAGGCATTAAAGGTGGTTCGCTAATCACTGTAAATGAATGAAAAAAACAAATCCGCTTAAAGCAACAAAATCTTACATTTTATGTAAATTGTGACTTACAAATTTGTAAGTACAATTCTACAGGCGTTTTCTACATAATTGTAGTGTTTATTAAACAGCATTTGGAGTTACATATTTGTAAGGTTTTCACTTGTAGATTTTCTACATAATTGTAGTGTTTATTAAACAGCACTTGTAGCAAAACTTTACAAATATGTAAGTTTTTTACATAATTGTAGAATTGTAATGTTTATTGAACAGGGCCCTGACGGCCACAGCTGTCGGCTTGGCTGACAGTAGGGGTCTGTTCCAAAACGAGCAAAAGTCACTCGGGTGGTGCGAAAATCACTCTGACGCGTTCCTAAAGCAACCCGAGTGAAACCGAGAGTAACCGACCGTTTACTCTGACAGTTTTACATGCAATTTGGAACGGGTTGGGTGAGAGTAATTTTTACACTGACAAGTGCGATTTCTACCGACGTCTGAGGACCGGTAGAATTCACCTGACAGCTGTCAGGTAGAAGTTTTGCTACTTTCGGTGGATAGTTTTAACAAGACAAGTTGAACATTTATTAAAAAGTTGTATTAAATAAATTCAGATAGTATTTTGGTTTTTTAAATAACTTTAACATTGTAATTACTTGAAAAATCTGCTTGAAAATTTGACATTGACATATTTACCCCAAGCCGTTCAAAAACCTTCCTTCGTTAAAAATCACTCGATAGCGTTCCTAAAACCAATATATCGCTCTGGTCTTTTCTCTTTCTAATTTATAGTTCTGTCTCGTTCTTTTCACCGAGGGTGAAAATCACTCTACACTACTCGTTTTGGAACGTACCCTAACTGACTGACACTTTCTGTCACCTGTCACACATCCTTTTATTTGTGTTGTGCACACCAGTTCGTACAGTACAGTAATAATAACTTTTGGATTAGCTGCAACAAGAATAAAAAATATTTATCAATATTTAGGTTCTAGAGGTGTCAGTTAAGCTAATTTAACAAATTGATGAAATATGTGAATCGTGAATCTCTTTGTTTCCACAATGAATTTTCTTAGCGCGTTTGGTTCAAGTGTTTTCCAAATCCTATCGTTGGCATTTCTCCTAAGTTATTTACTTGGTGTGGTAAATGTGTATTTTACCGATAAAAATAATTATTGTGTTATGACTTATATGTTTGAGTATCCCCAGTTTGTGGTAACTATTATTTTATTTAGTTAATTGCTTTTAGAGCTGTTTTTTGTGTTAAAAACTTAAGTTTTTTTCTTTTGTTATAGAAATTAACATTGGCCGAAAATGCTAAGTATCCACAGTATGGGCTCTACGCCTATAGCGAAGGCAGACTTACAGAAAAGGCCCGGAAAATGTGGTATGGCTTTTATATTTTAACTTCTTGTTAGTGTATGGTCAATGGCACAACACACTACCCATTTCCCGCCAGTCCTCTTTGCTCTATTGCATAGAAGTTGCATTTGGCTAGAGCAAGATAAGAACGGAAATGGGTAGCCTGATGTGCCATTGACCATACATTCACTCTATGAAGTCAGGCAGATAGCCAGCTGCAGTCTGGTTAACCTCATATTGGGAATTTTATCTCAAACTGTCACTGTAATCATTGATATAAACAAAAAAGAGGAAGATAGGCCATCTTGGCACCAAAAGTGGCCACCCTAAAACTGGTTCATAAGTTTATAAGCTGTTTATAAGCCAATATGTCAACGACTTGTTGGTGTGCATGTAATTCACACGTCAATGTCATGTGCCAGTTCTCAAGTATGTGAAGTATGAAGGTAACATATCTTCCTCTTTTTGGATAAATCAATGACTGTAATCTAACTCTTAATTAGGGGCAGTAAATGACGAGTAATTAGAAGGAAGGTGATAGATTTGCTTTCAATTCCTGCCATTTAACAACACCAATTAAGAGTCTGAATGTAGTATGTGCCTCAGCTTTTAAATGAACAAAACTAGCCCAGGCATCTTTTAATAAGATGAATATTGTGTACTCTTAAAGTCTTAGGAGCCATTATGGAAATGGAAAGTAGGAAACAGAAGCTGTTTCTTTGTACTAATGAGTAATGTTTTGTTCAGGTTCAATGGTGTGCCAGTGTTGTTCTTACCTGGAAACTCTGGCAGCCACATGCAAGCACGCTCTTTAGCCTCAGTTGCTCTACGAAAAGCATTGGAGAAAACAAAACAAGAATTTCATTTTGATTATTTTACGAGTAAGTAATATCTACTACTATTGTGTTGTTACATTTGATGGATGGTTTAAAGTTTTTTTAATTAACTTAGAGAAATGCTTCAAGTTTACATTTAAGTTTTTTTTAATAGTTAGTTACAATGAAGAGTTATCAGGATTGTACGGGGGTGTCCTACAAAGTCAAACAAAGTTTGCAGCGGCCTGTATATCAAAAATATTGAGCCTGTACAAGAGCAACAAGTATACTAAAATAATACCAACATCTGTTATTTTGATTGGTCATTCAATGGTTAGTAAGTTAGACTTTTACTTTCAAATATAAAAAATGTGTCAGTCATAAAACACTGTTTTAATCCAACATACTGTATTGTCTTCTGAATCTATGTTCTTAACTAGCATTGTTAAACTGATTGAGATTTATGAATAGAGAGCTAACCTTCTAAAGGGACTACCCTTTAGCCACTAGGCTAAGCACCACTTTGAAGACTAATTTCTATGTTCTGTAATGTTTTGTACTTCAAATAATGCAACTGTTTATAACATGGCTGTGACCATTTTTGCTTTGGTAATGAAGAACCATGAACTGAAACCAGAACAACTTTTCAAAATAAAATATGTCTTGAAAGTGTAATGCACAAATAATACCTGTTTTATAAGTACTATTGACATCTCTATTTATACCACATTTTATCACCAGGGAGGACTCATAGCCAAGCGACTCTTAGCTTACCCAAGTACTGTAAATACAACAACTTTGGCAATAGCCTTAGCAGCCCCCTTACAAGCTCCAGTTTTAAACACAGATGTTGCCATGAATGATTACTATAAGCTTATGGAGTTTGAATGGGAAATATATGTAAACAATATTGAAGAAATTAAGGAAAATAAAATGTTGCTCAGTTTTGGTAATGGAGCGAGGGATGTTTTAATGCCCTCAGGATTGACTTTGACTAATAATAGCTATATTAGTGCCTTAGTAAGTATAACTTCAATGTCATAATTCATTAAATTCATTATTGCTGGCTCATAACTAGTTCTTGAATAATAAGACAACTGTTTTCCTATATAAGCTGCACTTTTCCCTCAACAAAGAAAAATGAAATATTGAAGTGCCTCCATGAATAAAATTCAATATATTTTTCGGCCACTGAATAAAATGCAATAAATTTGAGTGTCGAAACAAGATTTTGAGAAAATATACTGCAAGGTCCATACAAAAAGCAGGAAATAATCAGGAATCGGAATTAAATACGCGAGCAATATTTAAGATTATCTTTCAATTGTTGTAGAAATAGTTCATTAAGTTAGTGTTGCGGCCATATTACTGTCTGGTCACGCGGAATTAGAAGTAAATTCCAAGTTTCCCATTACATCCGGCTCGAAGGACCAAATGTTGCTGCATGCAACTAACTTAGGTTGCCGGAAAAGACGGTTGAAATAACTAACAGAAATATGGCCGCGACAGTTATTCACTAATTCATTTTATGGTTTTAGACTACAGCAATCCCTGGGGCCTGGATATCACCAGACCACGTTAGTATAGTGTGGTGTAAGCAGGTGGTACTGGCTATCAATAGATATTTATTCTCTATTATTGATCCAGTGACAGAGCAGTTATCTGCCGATAGACAGTTATGGATGTCTAACGCCAAATCTTTCTTTGAGGTGAGACTTAATTTAAAATCCTGTCCCATACTCCTTTATATTGCAATTTAAATAGGATGTAACCTCCAAGTCATCACAGTTTCAGAGTTCTTCAAAACATATTTCAAGAAATGTTTGCCTAAATTAGCCTAATGAAATGTTTTGACATGCTCTTATAAATTTATAGTTTTTTGAAAACATGTCTGCCTGTGTATTTCAAAAACATTATTTATGGAATTGTTCTAGAAATAATTTGGAAAGGAAGTGTATTATTTTATTGCATTGGTTTTTTCTCTAGGCAAATAGATCAATGATTTTGAACCCAGATTTACCCCGAGCGAATATGACAATGCTTGCGGACGCATTTTGGTATGAGGATAGCAGGAGAATATACCAGATTTCACGACCGGAAGTAAACAGGTACTTGTACATTGATCAACATTTAAATACGAACATTGCTATGAGGGCCAGAATACGAGTATCACACGAGCCGAGTTAACATCCTCTATGAACAAAATTTCCCACATAACGGTGGACGATACCCGTCCAATGTAATGTGAACGTCCGCGTAATGTCATTTCCTCCGGGTCGAAAAAAGGTACTCTTGCTTGAGTGCCCCTACAAGTATGCGCGTTTACTGCCAGAAAACTATTCGCAACCTCCTCAGTTTCAGAACACTACCCTCATAATTTTCAACAGTATTGAGAAAAAATGGTACCTATAAAGCTCTTAGTAGAGCTAAACGGTACTTTAAAGACTGCTGCTGTACAAAGCGCAGGTCAGGTCACACGTAGAATACAGCTCTCACCTACGGGCAGAAGCGTCTAAACAACAACTCAGTCCTTTTGGCGCTGTTGAAGCGTGCTACCAAGATTGTCTACGCACCACTAAGTTTGAGGGGAGAGTAATTTTCTCTCTGCTGTCTTTACTGCTTGTGCAACAGGTTTTGTTCCAAAGAACTGTTTGATGTTAAGCCCACAGCTACTTTCTACTATCGTACCGCTCGCCACCGTCATACTCTAGAGCCACGACGGTCTCGTACAGTTCGGTTCCTGAGGTGATTACTGCGGTAACCGCTCTGTGGCACTTAGTCACCTCGAGCCCTTTAGGTAAATTAGCTAAATTCTTCAGAAAATTATCATTTGTAGGGTTGGCATAACTCCAGAGATGCAGAAAATTCTATTTTTGGGAGCTATTGCGTCATATTAGTTACGTCAATTGTATATTTGACTCGTTTGAGGTTTCCCTAATGTTCTAAAATAAAAACTAGCATGTTGTCATCATAGATTTTAGCCCATTTGAAATTTAAAGGTAAATTTTAATGTTTTGAGTCAAATGTTTCCTCTATATACCCAAGGTTTAGAGCTGCTTTGTCAAAGCGATAACTTTGATTTACCAATATCGTCTTAAACTCAAACCAAGAGAGAGCCAAGCTTGTACTATGGGAGGCAGCTACTCATATCATTTCTCTCCACCTACATACTTGAAAAGATAAGAACATCACTCAGAAACATAAAAAACAGAACGTTTGTTCGTTCGAAGACCGATTGGGTGTTATGGTTCAGCAGTGGGTTGTTACACCAGTGGTCGCGGGTTTGCTCCCCGCACAGTACAAACATTCGTGTGCATGGACATATCTGTTTGTAGTTGTACTGGTCTGGGTGTTACATATGTAGTATGTATAGTATTTAAGTATGTTTATCCGTTGTCTAGTAGTATCCCATAGCACAAGCATTTAGTGGCTTAGTTTTGGCATTGGGTCTATATTATGACCCTGAGTGGAATAATGTCCGGTGATATTTATTTATACGTCACAAGTCTATAAGCCCATGCTTATCGGTCAAAGGCTAAAAACAGAGATCAAATTGATAGTAGGTAGTTAACTAAATCGGTCGACAATCAATAAGTCTTGATAATCCTGGCGTAGTAATAGCGATAGTAACTCGTTTTTTTCATAACTTAAGATGATAGTTTGTTTTTTTATCAGGTTATCTAATCTATCTTTCCGGTGTGATAATGATATTTAGCCCATGGCCAATTTCCCTCGTATGCATGATGCGTACAGTTCTCGTATGTTACAACGGAGTTTTGAAAAAAAATGTTTAAATACCTAACACGCATACGCACCGTTTTTTATTTTTTTTTGTTAGAAATGTCAAAATTTTACCTATTCCCTGACTTATAACCCGGTGCAGTAAAATAACGGATATTTAGTAATAAAAAAGGCAGATTTTATTCTGTAATAACCTGCCATTTAACTGTACCTAATTAAAAGTCCGATGTACAGAATCACGAATCAAGTACCAACCTCCTTCCTCATGTCGAACTTTTCGAGCTATAAAAGCCCGCAATTAAGTACCTATATCCGGTGAACTTTTCGCAGTTGGTTAATACAGTTGGCAGTAGGTACGTTTTTGTCAAAATCGGTCTCAAGACTACTCTAAGCTATTTCAAAATTCGAAGTTATTGAGAGTCAGATATTAGCATGCCTATCTCTTAATATTCATGTTTCTTTTGTTCCAGAATGACCTACCTTATGATAAGACTTATAACATTCCCGCAGAACCGATTCGTTGCGATAGAGGCGAATAACCTGGATGATAGGGAGTGGATATTTGGCTGCAATGCTAAGTTCACGTATGGAGCATACAGATACTGGTATGATAGCAGTTTTTGGGCTAAAAATGTGTTGTACGAGCTTGCTTTTTACAAGCACGAACTTATTGTAGTTTCTTATCATATCGTAGGCGCACTTATTGAAATTGAATTAGGATAAAATTATATACCTAAATAAATTATAATTATAAGGTGGACCGACGATCTGGTCAAGGTCGCGGGAAGCCGCTGGATGCGGACAGCGCAGGACCGATCGTTGTGGAGATCTTTGGGGGAGGCCTATGCCCAGCAGTGGGCGTCGTTCGGCTGATATGATGATGATGATGATGAAAATTATATATGTATTGTATAGCAAATCGGCACAGATATAGAAGTAATGTGCGAGAACTCTTAAATTAGATTCAGATTAAACAACTTACCCAATATTAATACAATAATGTATACCTACCTAATTTACAAGTGATTATTATTTTCTATTATCGTCGAAAAAATCCCAAAAATGTAACATTGGAACACCATAACAACGTTAAATATGCAAGAAACGAAAAATATAGGTAAAACTGTCTTTTGACCATCAAAGTTAGCAAAAAACCTTTTAGCGAGTAGGTACTTGTGCTTTGTGTTGATAGCACCAAATACTATTTACACTAGAAAAAATGTTTCTTCCGATATAATAACAAATACACATTACATTTCCACCATCAGCAAACACGCAACATCTCTGTCGGAGTTAAGCCGATGGACCGGCGCTGCGGCGGACTTCGGCAAGAGGAAACTAGCGACTGTCAACCTCCATAGACTGAAGGATGACAATCCGGAATGGACGCATGTTATAGTCAAGGTGTCGCCTACAAGGAAACCGGTATGTTGTTGCTAAAGATCCATCAAAGACTTGCTAAGATTCTGTGTGACAGTGGAGTACGAGTGGTGATGTCTTAGCGAGATGGGAAGATAAATGGGATCGCGGTTTCTCTGCAGATAAATACTTCCCTTTGACATAGAGGAGTAGTTTTCTCGCTCTGTAGACGCTCATCATTTACCTAATAAATAATCCCTTTTAAACCATAAATCTATAACTATCTACATTTTCATACAATTCAATTTGAGAAGGACATCTCTCGGTATATTTTTTACTTAATTAATTTTTAGCTTTGGATGTGATTTGATCAATAGGTAACTCAATATAATCATAATTCTATATGGTATGGTAGGTGCGATCCAGCAAATAAAAACAAATCGAGGGATATCAATGTTTTTAGTAGCAATTATTATATTTTTTTACCTATATCTTGATAGGCCAGAACACTCGTTTCATTTTCTACAGTAATTTGTCAACGTGGAACTGATTATGAAACTGTATAATATTCAACATTTGTTCCAGATAGTTTTAAACGTAGATGTTAACGACCATGCATCTCGGGTTATAACTGTAGACTTGCCTTCCGACTTTACTTTCGGAAAGAGAGTTATACTTCACGAAACCGAAGCGAACAGTTTGTATTACGAATTGATTCTGCCCGGTTTCGATAAAGTTCACCAAGCTTATCTGCTATACGTAGAACCCACCGCGAGCTGTAAGGCAAGCCAGTACCATGTGTCTGCAGAGTTACATGTTCCTTGGGCAAAAAATAACGAGAAATTTCATTATTTTACGTAAGTATTTCTTTAATGTGCCTACCCGGCTCGAAGGACCAAATAGTGTTTCAAATCTCTTTTTGTTAAATATTACGTTTTATTTCTAGCCCATTGAAGCGCTCACCGATGAAGCTGCGGTTATTCACCAGTAGTCCTAATGTGACGCATGGACTTGACCCTGCGGAACCGGCCAAAGTCACTTTGCTGTTAGATCCTCAGTGCACATACACTATCAGGTACGGGGTGCATATTACGTAAAAACCATTAGTCTTCCTTTCTTACATAAAGTGTGATATAGCAGTTAGAAGATTGACTTTATAAATGCTAAATCTACTTAATTTATTAGACTTGGATCGAGTGGCGCCATGATTATGATCGATTCGAGTGGGTAATGATAAAATTTTGTATGGGGTATGCAACCTTGAAAATTGAGGGGTTTATTCCAACATCTCACACCAAACAATAACGTTTTTTTACTGGCGAAACCCTAAACCTTTCAGTATGATATTGTGGGGATTACAGTAGGTATTTAAGACCTTGTTGTAGTTATTAATGAATAACTCGTGCTTATCGGAATCCCATTGTTTAATACGAGCTTTGCGATGAACATGTTAATTTTATTGACCATGAATTACCGTTAATGCCACAAACCTTTGTGTTTGGGTGTTTCCATGTAAATAATATTATGTGATTAGAAGGTGTTTATCAGTCTCTGACTTAAATATTATTTTTAGCATATCCACATCCTGGTACAGTCGACTTGGCCAGCTAGCTCGCAACTACACGCCTGTACTAGTCCCATACGTGGCCGCTATAGTGCTACTGGCCGCAAGAAGCAGCCTGCTACACTTGAAGGAACATGGAAAATGTTTGTCCATCCACGGGGCCCTTATGAGCGAGGGCGTGAAACCGTATTTCGCTCTTGTCTTCGCTAGATTGAGTGTGATGGTTTTGATGTGAGTCCTTTGGTATTAGATTTTTTTTTGTGGAAGTTACCTAAAGTATATCAGATGGAAATTTATTGGCATAGGTAAATACTCTGGCTGAGCTTCTGTTAGTCTTCTTTACAAATTGGGGCTAACTTTCCTGTTATTGAAAACATTTTTTTTGGTGGATAACATCTTTAAAAACCCAAGAAACCCAGATAACGATAGTAGACTTGCTCCATACTACGTTAGGTTCAAACTCACCCAGTGGTGTGTGAACTTCTGAATGATTCATTTAACATGGTTTTCCTTGTTTGGTATAAAGTTGCGAGCGTGTGTTAACCGTAACACTTTCTACTGCGTATTAGTTTTTTATAATGTTTTTTTTAACAAAAGTTCCAAATTGTTATCTGTTTCGTTACTGCTTGTCCAATATTACATATTTAAAAACACGTAGTTTTCAGTAAAAACGTTGTAAATAAATAATTGATTTATTTTATGTTTTGAGTGTCGCCACCCCCAACCTAATGTTACCAACCATAAACTTGTTCCTTCAGGTCAGTGCCGCTCCTAACCTATCTCTTAGAAAACGCTAGCTGGAAAAACCTAGAGCTGCAGTACTTCAGCCGGTCGCTGCTCGTGCTGCCCGCGTACCTGACGGCGCTGGGCGTGGCCAACCTCGGCGTCGCGGCGGCGGTCGCGCTCATGCTGTTCTCTTCGCAGCTAGCTCATAGACTGCTGTTTAGGTATGTTATGTCATTTTCAGCAATAGCCGATGTCATTTTCAACAATGGCTTATGTCATTTTCAGCAATAGCGTATGACGTTTGATTTTCGTTTTAGAAGCAGTTTCCTAATTCGTAGTTATACATTACGTTATATGACTGAAGTTAATTATGTCTCGTTTTTTATGATGTATGCCGTTAGGCTCAGGTAACACATAGATCTTGGTCGTTGGTTTTGCATTAGGTAATAGCGGCGCGCGGGACTTCGTCCGTGTGTTTTTCCCTGGCCGCTGGCCTTCGTTGCCTCACCAGGCACATCCCATGACTAGAAGCCAAACTAACTGAAGCCTATTTCAGGATAGTCTGGCGGGGCGGACCAGCCTTGGCGGAGAAGGTAGCGGCTGGCTTGCAGAAAGTCCCGCTAGTAGTCAGCGCGGCCGCTGTGTGCGCGGTGCCGCTTTCCTGCGGTGCGGCGGCGCTCGCGGCTGGGGCTGCCTTCTACGCTTTTATGGTAACTATACACTTCAGAACAAGCAGGGGTCTACGGCAATAATGATGGGAAAAACTGACCTAAGGTAGCGGCTGGCCTGCAGAAGGTCCCGCTAGTAGTCAGCGCGGCCGCTGTGTGCGCGGTGCCGCTTTCCTGCGGTGCGGCGGCACTCGCGGCTGGGGCTGCCTTCTACGCTTTTATGGTAACTATACACTTCAGAACAAACAGGGGTCTGCGGCAATAATGATGTGAAAAACTGACCTAAGGTAGCGGCTGGCCTGCAGAAGGTCCCGCTAGTAGTCAGCGCGGCCGCTGTGTGCGCGGTGCCGCTTTCCTGCGGTGCAGCGGCGCTCGCGGCTGGAGCGGCCTTCTACGCTTTTATGGTAACTATACACTTCAAAACAAGCAGGGATCTACTGCAATAATGATGGGAAAAACTGACCTAAAGTGGCGGCTGGCCTGCAGAAGGTCCCGTTGGTTGTCAGCGCGGCCGCTGTGTGCGCGGTGCCGCTTTCCTGCGGTGCGGCGGCACTCGCGGCTGGGGCTGCCTTCTACGCTTTTATGGTAACTATACACTTCAGAACAAGCAAGGGTCTACGGCAATAATGATGTGAAAAACTGACCTAAGGTGGCGGCTGGCCTACAAAAGGTCCCGTTGGTTATCAGCGCGGCTGCTGTGTGCGCTGTGCCGCTTTCTTGCGGTGCTCCGGCGCTTGCGGCTGGAGCGGCCTTCTACGCTTTTATGGTAACTATACACTTCAGAACAGACGTCTACGGCAATAATGATGTGAAAAACTGACCTAAGGTGGCGGCTGGCCTGCAGAAGGTCCCGCTAGTTGTGAGCGCGGCCGCTGTGTGCGCGGTGCCGCTTTCCTGCGGTGCGGCGGCGCTCGCGGCTGGAGCGGCCTTCTACGCTTTTATGGTAACTATACACTTCAGACAGGAGTCTACGGCAATAATGTTGTGAAAAACTGACCTAACCACTATTCGGCCTGATTGTGACATAATTGTTAGGATAATAGGTAAAGTTATTTTATTTTTTGCAATAGATGAATGGGAAATGCCGGAAATGGCTGACCAGCCATACAATGTGACCGATATACCAAGAAAAAATAATTGAATAATATCTGGTCAGAGTCGCGGGAAGCCGATTTGAATTAATAGAGCAAGTTTTTAAAACACATTTTTTACAATAGATCCTGAGTTAGTTTTCAAAAACCATAACTTTGAATGGTCAATATTTTCAGTGAAATTACTTTAAAACGTGGTTCTAAATGTCTCTGAAAATAGCCATTCCAGTTTAGTACAGCTGTCTAGCTTAGAGAACCATGTATACAATTAGTATAATATATATTTACGTTTTGTTTTCAGATATCAAAAATGTATGAGGAATATTTAGAAGATTATGTCTACAAACTCATGGCTAAAATTGCCTCACGAGTTTGTTACATGTTCAAGTCTAAAAAAGGTGCTAATACTGAGTCCGAAACTAGTCTTGTACCAAAAAATACTTCAAGCGCTGAAGAAGAATCCACTTCGGAGATTGTCGAAAGCTTAGAAAGTAAAACTGATAAATTAGAAGATAAAGATGACAATAAGCATAGCAAACCAGCAATTGAAGACAAGACAGAAGATTTAGGTGATAAACTTCTCGCAGTTATTAAGCCTCCTAGAAATAAGAAGAAAGCTAACTTGAATACAGAACAGGATTGCAATGAGAAGGAAGCTGAAGGAAGGAAAACGAGTGACGCCAAGAGTGACATAGATGAGAATTTGAACAATCTCAACTTCCATGTAATGATGTTCTTTTTGTGGATGTGTGTCACTTTAGTCAATTTGCCGGCTTTACTGACATGGGCGAGGAACTTCAAGTAAGTTTTCTAATACAAATTCAGTTAATTTAGAAGAAGTGACACATAATTAAAAAACAAAGTTCACCTAGAATTATCACAGACAAGTTAAAAAAAATAGTTTTTCAAGACTTTTTCCTCACGAGCGAAAAAATGTTTAAACAGCCAATTAGTTAGATAACATTATTTTTAGTGTCCGACCGAACTTTCGGTTTCGGTTTCGGCCAGTTTCGGCCAAAAAATCAAGTTTCGGCCACAGTTTCGGTTTCGGCCAAAATCGGCCGAAACTTTAGCCGAAACCGAAACTAATTTCGGAAGTTTTCGTGCGCGCTCGTATAACTTCGTTTCTCGCGGCAACGCTATGGCAGAGCCTGGCGGCCTCCACAATGTTCGGGAATTGTTGTGGGACATTCGAATGGCTCGGTAGCACAAATTGGTAGATGCGTTATCACCAGACGCAAAACTTCTTCAGGGGTAATGTTTTGACGGAACTGATAACATGTAGGTTTTCGTTGAGACTGTTCTATTGGTAGCTCGATTCTAGAAGTTGTCGACGAGTATGTCTTGGCCAAATGATCCAAGTAGGCAGGTCCACCTTTGAGAAAGAGGTAAATCGACGCATTTAACACGGCTGGGCACTAAAAACGTCGTCGCGACGTGGGGCTGCTCTGGTTGGCAGGTTGAAGTGGCAGTGGGCGGGGCACATTGCACGAAAAACGGATGGCTACTGCGGCCGAAAAGTTCTAATGTGGGATACCATTTGAAGCCAAACGCAGCGTGGGACTCCCACCAGTGAAGAAAAAGGCTGACCTGATACAGATCGCAGGGTTTCGGTCAACGTGGGCCGCCCATAACCGGCCGCTCTGGAAATCTATGGAAAAGGCCTGGATGTTCAACAGTGGACGTCGTGTGGTTGTTGATGCTGACGATGAAGTTTTAGTTTCATTTCAGTACTTGAATGATGTAAATAGTCCAATATTGGATCACTCAGATTATTTACTATCGTATTGGAGGCAGTTAGAGAGAGGGTTATGCTTGGTGTTTCCCTACGAGATCGAATCAGAAATGGGGAGATTCGTAGGAGAAAGATGGTCGCTGACGTAGCCCAGCGTGTTAGCAGGTTGAAGTGGCAGTGGGCGGGGCACATGGCTCGAAGGACTGATGGCCGTTGGGGCCGGAAAGTCCTCGTGTGGAGACCATTCGAGGCCAAACGCAGCGTGTGACGCCCACCCACAAGGTGGACGGACGACCTCATAAAGGTCGCAGGTTTTCGGTGGATACAAGCCGCCTACAACCGGCCGCTCTGGACATCTATGGGGGAGGCCTATGTTGAGCAGTGGACATCGTGTGGCTGCTGATGATCATCATCTCTCGACCTAGTCTAATAAAGGAATCGATGTCGAATTATAAAAACTGACCAACTTTTGCCGATAACAACGTGCTTTTCGCCAACACACCCGCCAAGTGGCAGCGCGGACAATGCTCAAAGAACTAACGGTAGTGTGCTATCGCATTGGACTGGTGATGAACCAGACGAAAACGAAACTGATGACAAACGGCACGCAAAGTAGTTCTAGTTCGAGAACAGGCCATCCGCCATCGTCAGGATTTTCATCCACATACTTTGGAGCCGCCATGATCTCGTGCAGTCCGGTTCCTGAGATGTTTCCTTCCCAGGACACTTAAATTGTGAAACGAACTCCCTGTCGTGGTTTCCCCGATGAGCTATAGCATGGAGTTTTTCAAGAGGTGTTTGAAAAGGTTCCTGAAGGGTCGGCAAGGAGATAGGAATCCCCAGAAATTGCACGTGGGCATAGGCTGCGGTAACCGCTCACCATCAGGTGGTCCGCATGCTTGTTTGCTACCGTCGTTGTATAAAAACAGATAAGATAAGGAAATCGTACGCCGAATCGCCTGGAGGAGCTAACTGGTCAAGGCTTTTATGAAGTGCGATCTTCCTTTATCTCTCAAGCGAGAACTTCTCGACGTCTGCGTTTTGCCCATCCTAACAAACGGTCCCCAAGCCAAGCCTGGCTGCTCACGGAACACCCTAAGTCAAAGCACGGAATTTTTCAAGTGCAAGAGAGTGGAGTGTGTTAGGCAAAACACACAGACAGAATATAGTCACCACGATCCGTGCTAAAACTGGCGTTCAAGACGTAGGCTAGAAAGTCGCCAAACTGAAATGGGAGTTGGCAGGTCATGTCTGTAGGATGCATTCAGCCCGAATCACAACCCAATGGCTCCTTACAGACTGAATTATTGAAGGGCGAGGCCTAAAAAACGATGGTGCGACCACCTGGTACATTACTCCGGCGAATGGTGGACTTTAGCAGAAGACAGGGGCCAATGGAAAACAATTGAGGGAGACCTTCGCCCAGCGGTGGGATCTTGTGTTAAAAAAAATACGTCTGTAACTTTGTTTTGTTTTCATTATCAGAATAATGGTTAAGAAGTTTTAGAATTGAGTAATTGTAGGCATTTATACTTGACCACGTGAGTTTCGGTTTCGGTTTCGGCCGAAACTGAAGCCCAGGCCGAACATTCGGTTTCTGTTTCGGTTTCGGCCGGAAAACCAGTTTCGGTCGGACTCTAATTATTTTGGCATCTGCCCTGGGCCTGGCAGAAAAAATGTCTAATTGGTTGTTTAAACACATCTCTGCCAAGTACATCCCCCTACCTGGTTTAACTTGATGTCTTGAAGGCAGGGTGAAAATGCATTTTCTAGGTAAGCATGTTCCACCATTGGCCCCTTATCGCTTACCACCATCAGACGAGATAAAACTATAAATATATGTTTTTTGACGTGATAACGTCTTTAAAATCGTTTTAGTCGGGTGACATGTTCAGAAACTTGTGTCACACCAAAACCTCACGAGCGATCGCAGGTATAACGAGAGAGAGACGGACCGATCTCCCGTCTCATCTCGAGCGCTGCCAGTCATTCCGTGAAATGCCGTTATCACGTAAACATCTCGATCGTAAACCTACTTTACAAACAACCAATTTTTTTAGGCATAGCGCCGTGCTAAGTCCCGACACGTCGTACCATACTGGCCTTGTGATGTCCGTGTGTTCTGCTTGCATTTGGCAAATGGAAGGCCCACGACGGAAGTTGTAAGTGTGACCTTTCTTTTGATTATCAATGTTTAATTTTTCTAAAATAGGTGTCTTTAAATTTCTTTTTCATTTTATTCCAGGAGACATTATGAAAGTGTGTCGGCACTACTTTTCACAATGGCAGTATGTATATTGGCATTAGGTCCTTTCTCATTGACGATCGTGAACTATGGCGTCACATTTATGTTCGCCGTTATAACAATACAACAGCTGTGCGACAAAGAAGACATTTTAGAGACTGATGTGAAATCCAGTGATAACGAGAACGAACGAAAAGACGATATGCAAGAGAAAGCAGAAGATCGAACCAAAGATGAAAATGTTTCCAGTGACCAGAAGGAAGCCAAGAGCAATGCAGAAGAATCCAGTGAAACAAATGAAAAAGAGCCTGAAAGAGAAAAACCTAGTGATGGATGTGATGTATGCAACGAAAATCGAATATACACAATGTTTAAGAATTTAAGAGACAAATTTAGTCAAGTTGGTGAAGAAACGTAACATATCGATACTATTTTTATACTCATGAGATACAGTAACTTTTTGCTAATTAGTTATTTTTATAAGTGTTCCTCTACTCAAGAAGCTGGTATTTTTGATTGTTTTGGTTGTAACTCATGATGAGGTGTCCTAGTTTGTTTTATTATTTTAGATAGTGAAAATACTTGTTCTTATTCGCCTTTAATTAAGAGGTTCAGTCCTGTTTAGAGGATCTGGCAAAAAAAACCTTCTAAAGTGGCAGAAATTAACAGTAACACAATACTACATATAATTTACGTAATTTATTTTGTAAACAAAAATCATAAATAAGTTACTACATTGCAAATTGGCTTCCCTTTGTATAACATTAGGATCTCTTGCCATATCTTGGTATATTAAGGTTACATTTGAAGATTAATAGGGTAGAGGAACCATTAAATGAACGATTAAGCGTTCTTTGCAACTTTGGGTACTCTTATCTCAGCCTTCCCGAGCTGTTTGCCCTTGCTGTTATTTTTTATGATTTTCAAATATACTCAAGATTCTATTAGTTTAAGAAAATAATTCCTTCAATCCACCTGTTATTCATAAAAAAATGTTTTCCATAAAACTTTTGCTTTTTGCCCTAAAGATGAACAGTGTGCCCTAATTATGAACGTTTTTAACCCAATAGATGAACTACCATTTAAACGGTGATAACTATGGGGTAAATGTTATTTGAATTCTTTGATGAGCAATAAATTTAAGAAGATCTTATGAATAAGTAGTTTTTTTATATTATGTATCATAATGTAAACACATTAACACGAAAATGTGTACTTCTTAACTGTGTTTTTGTGTTGTTTTTGGATAATAAATCTATCTCTTTACCAAAAAATCACAGACTGCATTAAAATAATTATTCGTAGGCGTTCACACTCTAATAACGTATTGGTTTCTTTGAAATCAATTAACAACATTCAAATTCAGGAAAATTTGATGTCTGAAATTCAAACCTCATTATGTGGTTCAAGTTTTGGGGTATCAATCCAAAAGTTGAACAATGAACGGTTTCATACTAAATCATTAAAATAAATTGTCGTGAAACATAACAATAACCTAAACAATCTATGTTCAACTTTTGGTAGGTGACTTCATAATACTTCTATTAACTAATTTAAATGGCTTTAACTTGACTTCCAAAATGATTTATTAGGTTTTTGGAGTCTGTAAATATAAGCACTTTCTCCATTAGTTGAACGCCGTTCACTTATTGGATCCAAAGGACAAAATTGAATCCATTAGTTGAACAGTGAATTTCTCGAAAAATATGATAAATAATGTAAATCTGCTATACAGCAATTGTAACTAAACATATCAAGATTTTGATAAAACCAAAACCATTCAAATACAGCTATTATTACGTGTTTGACGTAACATTGTGCTTAAGCATGGACACTGCTTACCTTAAGTAGGTTTCCATAGAAAACCGTTTTTTGGCAGGAACAGCTTGCGGAACAGCCGATTGTAAGCGCGTCCGTGACATTAGTGTCAATATTTTAATGGTGTTAGATAGGAAAAGGGGGACTTTATTACAAAAATAAATATTGCACAGAAGAGAGAAGCAATTAATTTTTTATCGAATTATTTCTACCGAACGTTCATCTATTGGGGGTCGTTCATCTTTTGGTTCCTCTACCCTATATTTATTTTTTGAAGAGTAAACCTGAATATACACTTAGCAAAATGCAACACACAATTTTGATTCCTGCACAAATTTCTAATTCTAAAAACACTTTCGAATTACTAGTACTTATAGTGTATATCTTAGTGCAGACTATCCAGTGTATTCCAAGCTGTATGCACCCTCTCGAATATTATGTCTGTTAATAAACCACTGCACATTGCAAATCGTAATCACATTTACTTATTCCTCCTCCAAATATTATTGCACTAGCCATTGAACCATTCAATGAAATGTGTTGATGCTATCAGTAGGAATGTAATGGAGTTCTCATACATTGTTAATTCTGCTTGTAAACACTCATATTTACCTAAATGTATCCAAACCTGTGATTGGAATGAACCGAGATGCACAGCAACTCCATTTTTTGTTTGTTAGTTTGGACCAAACCACATTGGTCCTCAATGAAAATTTCAATTTGCTATCAGAGATGGTTGGGAGTAAATGCGATCCGGCTCGTGAGCAAGTCCAATCCAACCACTGATCCAAAGTTAGCATACATAGTTTATCAATTCTAAGTAGTTCAAGGGGTAAATGATTGTTCAGAAATATTTGCCAACACATTTCATTTTGTTGGGTGAATGTAATTTTGTGTCATCATAAAAACTACCATTTTAGCAGTATTCATTCTGTATTGTTTTAATTTATAACTGCAAAAATAAGCTATTTTAATAAGTAGGTACATCTTTTGTAAGCTATTGTATTTAGTGAACAATCTTCACCAGTGTATTTAGCAAATTAGTTTACTATGATGAATACATTATCATTATTGAACCAACTTCAATAAAACGGAATTATTTTTATTAGACTAAGCTGTTTCATTTGGGCTTTTTCAAAAGGCAGATAGAAAATATCAGACCAATAAATTACAACTCGGCAGATTTTGAAAGGTATGTCCAAATGACATTACAATTATGGACACAATTATAGATTTCGATATCCAACATTTCCAAATCTGCTGACTTGTTTATTATTGGTCTGATAAATTTTATCTAACTTTTCAAAAATCAGCCATATGGGCAAATTGTTCAATAGCCAGATATAAGTATATCAGATCAATTTATTACAACCCTGCAGATTTTATTGTTCAATGTCAATATCTATAGATAGGTAAGTTCTGGTAATACAAAATATCATTATGACATGCATTTTAAAATTTGCGAAGTTGTAATTTAGTTGTGTAAAATATATCTCTGACATAATATAATTTTATACTGTCATGTGAATATAGATAGTGCAAGATTGTTTACTCAATAGGACAAGTACAAAAATGTATGTGCCTTCCCCAGGCATCGGTTGGAGTGTAGCAAAGAGTTTGGGACTTATTAAAATTTTCGTTAAGAATATTGAACTTCATGAAATTTAAATGTTTGAGTTTCAACGTTTAAAGAGCTCAGGCTTCTTTAAACGTTAAAAACAGTTTTTACACGTGTAACTTTTTTTCTCCGGCGCATGGTTCAACAGGAAAATGCGATCCTAGAGGCGCTTGGTTTGGGACTGAAAAATGTTCGTCAAAAACATTGAACTTTACATTTTTTTTTGTTTTAACACATATAGGCCGACGACTATGCTCACGGGGTAAACTTTACGCCAAAATTTGTCTGCCAAATCGCCGAAGCGCACCATCGTGAAATGTTGGGCGGGGTTGACGATGTGATAGAGATAGTAAAACCAGAAAAAGACATTCGGTCTTGGCTTCAGGAGGGAATGTCTTTTTCTGGTTTTCCTATCTTTAGTAAGATGATACTGCCACAACTTCATCTTATAAATGACACATCTCTACATCCGAAAGTACCACAGGGGTAGGCTTTTGCGGCGTCAGACGTGGTCTTTTCTTTAGGGTATACACCCTATGAGGCCTAGGTATGAGTCGCCTAACAAAAAAAAACCACGTCGAATTAATTCTGGACAAGACCCGTGCGACTCTCGACCCTATTGAGGCCGTGAGCCCTGATATTTTGTCTGATATGCATCGGGCATATTATGTACGAATTATTTTGCGACTGGGTATGAAAGGGCATTCTGCTGTGAACCACAGCACGAATTTCGTCGGAGGCACGGTAAACATCGCCGCTCATATGTCTTTATTTACCGGCGCAAGGTACACCAAAGTCGCGCAAGGGTGTTCATGTGATTTTTAACACGAACACGCTTGAGCGACTTTGACGCGAGCTCAAAAAACACCTTGGTGCATGGGCGAATTCATGTACCGACCGATGCAGCACGATTCTGGCGACTCCTCCGACGCCAGACCCTGGGTAGACCTAGGGATGGGCAACCCCAACTGCCCTCGCCGCTCGTAAAAAGAATTTGGGTATGTTTTTTATCTTTGTTAATAACTAGCTGATTCCCTTGATGTCGTTCGCGGTCAAAATAACCGACCCGCCCGTCGTCTGCAAAACTGTGACGATGGCTGAATGCAATTTAACTACCTATAGCTTTACTTGCTGAACTGTGCGTCAGAGACAAAAAGTTACATGTGTAAAAATTGTTTATTTTAGGCCTCTCTATATGATAAACATAACATTGGAATTTAAATAAGTTAAATGTTTTTTGTCAACAAAAATTCAGTCACAGAACGAATGCCCCTAAGATTGCATTTTCTAGCTGAACCATGCATCAGAGAAAAAAAAATACATTTGTAGAAAGTGTTTATTTTAGGCCTTTTTATACATTAAAACACAAATATTTTAATTTAATGAAGTTTAGTACATATTTTTGCCGATTTTTTTAAGTCCCAAACACCTTGCACACCTTTTGCTATACTCTAACCCATACTTCTTATATTATGGTTGGTTACTGCTGGAACCCCCATACTCTTTGATTATAAAGCTATGCAAGAAATTTATTGACTGAATTAGGCTACAAAACTGGACACAATCTACAAACTTATACAATAAGAACAGACTTGTTTTGGTTATCATTTATTGTTGAATAAAACAAATTCATTAGTCTTAAAATCTATGTTTTATTTGAGAGATTAATATAATAAACAACATGCTTGCATGATGTGGTAAATCATTTTTTTCCTTTCTTGCCTGATGGTTTTTCCTCTGAAGTCTTCGGGTTTTGCCAGTTCAGAGGGTTGCGCCTGTACATAGGCCACGGTGGAACAGTTAAAATCGCTGCCAGAATGAATCCTGCTCCCAAAATGTAGACTGATTGGGAGAACTGCTGGACAATATATCCCCAACCAAAGCCGACAATACTGAATAATGTGATTATGGCCTTGTACAATTTCTCAGCTTTAGCTTGGCCAACATAATCAATATGAGTCGGTATTGACGTAAAGAAATCCATTTTATTGAAGTTGCAGAGTTTTTAGGGCTTGTTTTTCAATCAAATCAAAATGCAGCCGGGATTGACATTTCTATGTCAACGTCAACAAGACACGTCAGTGCCCACAGTTGCGTTTTAAAGCTGGTGACCACTATGTTTGAATGTAAAATGAGCTAAAACTTGATTACTAAAGGAACTCTTATTAGGAAAAAAACTGCCCTTTTTTGCTATTTCAGGGTCCAGCCAGCGATAAAACGTGTTTTTAGACCAGTGTTCGAAGGATAAACGCCGGTAAACCTATTATGAACCTAATTCACTCCACAATCTGGTGTTTTAGAACGAATCTCCAGAATTGTCACAGCCTTGGTACGTGGTTTTTAAGCCATTCATTCAATTGCTCAGTTGTAAATAAATCCTTAGTGTTGTCTTAATTGAACATTTTAAGCACAAAAGATAAAAGTAAAAAACTATTTCATTTGTATTCTATTGAAAATAATAAGCAAAAAGCACATAACATTCGTCTGTCTTGAATTGATAAAATGTTTTCGATATTTTTTTTTCGAAGAAGTAGAAAATGGGTGGAAATATAACATTTTTATAGCAACACACAGGCTTAATCTTTTCCGTCAGTCGATTGTCAACATTCAGTACGATCAGACTCATTAGGTTAATTTTAGTTACAAAGATATTAGTTTTATTTTCCAAAAGTACAATATACAAAATTTTATAAACATAATGACAACGTTCAAGCAAGTTCCTCTCACATGTGGTGGCCATACTAGACCAGTCGTTCATTTGGATTTTAGTGACGTTACAAAAGATGGATATTATTTGATTTCAGCCTGCAAAGGTGAGTTTTGTTGTCAACTTAATGCTTAGGGTGCCCTTTTACCTTGGCCTAGATATAAGTGGAAGACCTACAAATGTGTTTGGGTGTATTTGTTCCGGATTTTGTGTGACAGATGTTGGGGCTCGTGATGTGAGGCCTTCACTTTTTTATTTTTATAGAATGGTCTGTTCAGCCGGCGTGCATTCTATGCATGTTGTGACCTTCTCTTTCCGGACATGCAGGAAGTACCTTGAGTATCCGCTTGTAAGTTTCCTCGCGGCAGCTGCTTGCCTTGGTAAACATATCGTGCTTTTTGTTCACGTTGTCGCGACATGAAATAGTAGTACCTACTTAATTGTGTACAAATTTATGGCAGGCTCAAGACAGTTCCTGTGTTGTATGTTGACATTTCACCTATTCTGGGTCACCTTGTACCTTCTCAAGGTCTGATAGAGCTTGTTTTTCTTGATGTTTAATGCCTTACATCATGGGCAGACAACATATTTTATAAGATGACTGTAACTTTCGTTTACATTGTTTGTTTATGAGGAAAATCAGTAATAATGACAAAGATTAAGAAATCCTTTGGTTGATTGACTTCCTTACAAAACATGTTGCTCAAGCATTTGTCTTTTATGTACATTGTAACAGTATTTTAACATAATTTTAATGTGAGTAAAACTATATTATAAATTATTGTTTTACAAACTTTTCTCTCCACACCCTCATTCTAGGCTAGGCTAGACTTTACTTTATTTATTACAACTATACATGATTTACACTGTCTGATCAAGCTCTTAATTATTATTTTTATTACTTAATTATTCATAAATAAATATCACTGGACATTATTCCCCAATAATGAATGTTAGTTAATATGTGATTTCTTTACCAAAACATACTATTATTCATAATCATAATATTAACTGAATACTTATGATACTAATGTTTGATCCTTTTGTAGGCTTTAGACTTTTGACTCTCCTATCCTTATTTGCATTCTCATGTCACAAATTAACATTTGTTAAAAGAAATGTATGCTTAGAAATGTAGTCATCTGAAGGATGGTTATATGAAAAAGTTGCATGAACTCATTAATGAAATAAAGTATGAAACAGAAGTAAAAAGTATTCTTTCTGTGTTCCAATCTGTGTTCCAATCTGCTTCATAACTGCTCATAAATTGTTTGCATAATGGAAATTGCAAAATACATAGTAAAACCAAAAAAAGTTTAGCTGAAGATACATAGTGTTAAGGGTGCCTTTTTGCTAAGAAATTAGTGAGATCCAAATTAAATAAAGGTTATGGATTTCCTATTAAGGATTTAAAGTCAGTGGCAGTATGCATTTAATGTTTTCCTTCATTGACTCATAGATGGCAAGCCAATGCTGCGACAAGGTGAGACCGGTGATTGGATTGGAACTTTCGAGGGCCACAAAGGGGCTGTGTGGGGGGTAGCTTTGACACAGAATGCTAACTTGGCAGCCAGTGGAGCTGCAGACTTTTCAGGTTGGTTTTTCATTTAAAGATTCATTTTGCACCTGTAGTATAAATAGATATTAACCAAAAAAATATATAAAACATTTGTTCTTACTTTACCATGTTGCAAATACAATCCCAATTCTACAAATGCAGTATTTTTAAAACATTAATTTGATTCAATAATATAAAAAATCATACCAAATTAGTCAAATTACAAAATGGTTGTAAATGTTATATTCATCATATATTTTGCTAAAACTAGTATTTATTATGATTTCAGCTAAGCTATGGGATGCACGGTACGGAGAAGTTGTTCACACATTCGATCACGAGCACATTGTCAAGAGTGTGAACTTCAATTCTGATGACACCATGCTACTCACAGCTAGCAATGAAAAACTTATACGAGTATTTGATCTCAACAAACCTGAAGCTGGAGGTTAGTAACTTATATCTGTTTACATTCTAGTTCAATATAGTTACAGAGTAGTCAGTTTAGGTTATTAAGTGTAAGCAAAAATTTGTGGGGTAAGCATTGTCATTCCAATAATGTTTATACAAAAATACTGTTCAACAAATGGTTTCTGTAAAATTTTACTAAACTTTAATATATTTTCTAGTAAGAATACAAACATAATATAAATCTAAACATGGTTTTTAATTAATATAAAAACAACATCAATCTTATTTGATAAAATGTTTATGACAACTAATTTAATTACTTTTACAAAATGAATGTGTCATTTTGACTACTGATGTTTTTCTTTGTTCTCTCTCTTTATAACTTCCCCTTTGTAAATAGCCCAGAAGAATCATTACAACATAATGATTATTGTAAATCAGTATCATTAGTTTGCTATGCCAGGTTTTCCTGTTTCACAAGTATGATTGTGAGGTGCCCTTGTGTGTTCTATAGATCAATTGCTTGCCTCTTTTCCGTTCAACAACTATTATAGATATGTCAACTATTAGATACAGCCTTTTGAAATACCATTACTATAGGATTCCTATTATCATTATCTTATTAGAACCTTCTAATGAGTTAATGTATTGCTAGCAGCAATAGTGCTAACTATTGGACTCAATAAGTTAGTGCATGGTTAGCAACACTTGCTGTTCAGTAGTGACACTGGTCTGGGCCCTGTGTTTTATTGGGGATTGAATTCCAATTCGATTTTGACACTCACTTAGCAAAGCTGATTCCAAACAATGTGATTATTTATTCTCAACACAATGGATTACCAAAAGTGCACTTAATGCTATGACTGTGGTTTCCATTGACAAATTTCTTATACAACTGCGACAAAGACGTGCGGTTCGCCTGCTAGTTAGCGGTTACCGCAGCCTAACACCAGAGTTATGCCTTGCGCATATCCGACCCAAATATGTAGCTCTAAAAACGCCTAACAGTTATATTATTACTTCCAGCGGTGGAAAAGTTTAATGCGCACACAAACAGCATCAGGCACGCCGTGTTCCTGAACAACTCTCGCATCGTCAGCGTCAGCGACGACCTCACCATGCGCATCTTTGACCGCACCAGTGGCCAGGTATGCTGTATGGCTGTATATATCATATACCTTTATTTTTTATTAAGTGCATTGTGCATTTGTCTTTGGTTATTTAACAACTCCTTGGGTGCATTCCGAATTGAGTCAAAAGTGATATTAGCGCGCTCACAAGCGTCCCGAATTGATGATTTGTATGAGACGTGAGCAACGTGAGCGCGCTATAAACACTTTTAACTCAAAACGGACCGCGCACCTTGTTAGACTTTTTTCTAACTCCATGTTAGACTTTTTTTCTAACTTCAAGATACAGATACTCTACCACGGAATACTACTACACAAAGAGCAATACCCATTTTTATAACCATTAATATTTAGAATGGGTAAAGTACGAATTTGAGCTTAAACATATTTTCTTCTAGAACTGTTGGTCTAAAACTCACACTTTTGTTATTCTGCTTGATGAGTATGACTTTAACGTTTTTAATAAAATCCTTAAATTAATCATTCGATTTTTAGTCTGGTTTTCAGGGGTTCTGATTCCGAAAAACAACACTTGTATTTTCATTGAATAAATATTTGTTTATTTAAAAATGTCTTGTTTTTTCCAGGAAGTACAAAAAGTAGAATTTCCAACCATTCCAAATAGCTTAGAGCTATCCAGAGATGGAGCAATTCTGACTGTGGCTCATGGTGAGTAAAGCAAAACCTTGTACAGGCCACAGATCACATTTCACATTTTGTGTACACATTGTCTGTTCACATCACAACAAACCAATGCGCTAAATGTACTTTTCCTACAACTATGTTTTGCTTGACGCGTGGACTGTACCTAGACAATACTTTTAAAGCTAATCTCCACCTACACCTTTCTGTTTGAGTCGGAGTTTTAATATTTCACACTTAATACTGTTAACACGTCTGCTGAATGAAGTGATCTTTGTGAGAGTTTTGACGTTTACACGCATCGACTGCGTAAATACAGATTTGAAATACTGTAAACATCTGCGGTGTGAAGAGACCCTTGTGGGAGTTTTCACGTTGACACGCATTGACTGAGTAAAACAGCTCTGAGTAGAAAAAAAGAAATGATTACGTTAACGCACCACCATGGGCGCCACCATGAATGCTTCATAAATGTTATTTACGCGCTCGATGCGTGTAATAGAATAATACACACAGTTGTCTCTAAACTCTCATTGCTGTAAACACACGTACATACCAATCCACATTATTACAAACCAGTGACTGTACAACATAATGGCCCAATGTCAACTAAATAACTCGTTTACGCGCTATTTTTTCCTTATCTCGCCTTGACTTTCAATATAACTTACGAGCTGTTTTGGCGAAAGGTTAAGCTTTTGCGAAAATGTCACTATGAAATAATACCTTTATTATAGCTACATTTTAAATCCTTATTTTGATATCTGGATTATTAAAATGGAGCGATCTTTTATTAGCACTACAATCAAAACTGGGGCCACGTCAAGTATGGCGTGGGCTTTGTATATTTATGTTTATTTTCATTCAAATGTATATTATAGTTCCGTAACTTTTGCCTGGGGTGCTTTGTTGTTTCCAGTTTCCTTAACACAAGGGAAAACCTTACTCTAGGATCAGAGTAGTTGACTTAAAAAAAAAAATATCAATTTAACTAAATCACTTGACTCTAAATTTGGCTGAGTTTGTACTATGTGTATGTGTGTACACATATTTGACTATTGGTATTGGTTTTTATGGCTGCAAATGATAATAATAAACATCATCATCTTCAAGATTCTTTAGGTATCGCCAGGTTATTCAACTCTTTATACGACATGACGTTTGCTATCTTCTACTTGATTCATAAAATTCCGCCTCGACCCGTTATTTCATTTATTTGTTCCGTGGTTTGAAATGAAGATGAGCATGATGATGGTTCATGAATTAAGTTACTGAATATATACTTTGGTCCACTGCAGCCTTGACCTTATTCGTTTCCGCAATGTGAGGGTCTGGAAGAGATTGCTATATTGCTATAAGGCCGCATAAATTGTGCATTGCTGTCAATGTATCATAAGATAAGATAAGAAACAAACAGATAAATACAGTAACACACAGGCGGTACAACAGCACAACTAAGGCGGTCTTATTGCTAAAAGCAATCTGTTCCAGACAACCTACAAGCAAAGGAAATATGACAGAGCGAGCACGCAAGTGCACAAATAATACAGGACAAAAGGATTTTATGAATAAGGGGGTATGTGTGTAACTGTGGCCGTAAATAAATCTTTATATCTATCCTCCAGGTACAAACGTGTCGTTCTACTCGTCGGACACAATGCGCGAGATGCGGCACTTCCCGGTGCCGAGCAAGTGCTTCTCCGCGTCGCTGGCGCCGAGCCGCGCCACCTTCGTCTGCGGCGGAGAGGATCTGAAGGTCTACAAGTTTGACTACAACACCGGGACTGAGTTAGGTTAGTTACTAGAGTCATCCTCGATTTTTTATTCGATCAACTCCAGGTACAGTCAGCCAAGAAAGTAGTCTACCACTTTTGACAAAATTTTATGCGAGATGTAACGATCGCTAAGGTTGAATTTTCTAAAAGAGATTAACACAATGCACAATTTTGTTATGACGTTTTGCCTGATTCTGAGATGTCTGACATTTGACGTCATTGGGTGACTTACCTGATTAAATGCGATAATCTGTTTTGCTCACCTAAAACCATGTCGAACTTTTTGAAGAAAAACTTATTACTACTGAAAAAGAAAGTCTCACTGGCAATTCTATTGTCATGTATTTCCATCAATGAAATATTATTATCAATCTGTTGGCATGACGTTATATCATAAATGAAAAAGAGAGCAATAGTCACTGACACAAGCTTATTGCCAGGGAAAATTGACCTTGTTGTTTCATGACGTTCAAACGAAACTCAACCGTAGGATGGTAGACCACATTTTTGGCTGACTGTACAACCGTGTCGTTCTACTCGTCGGACACAATGCGCGAGATGCGGCACTTCCCGGTGCCGAGCAAGTGCTTCTCCGCGTCGCTGGCGCCGAGCCGCGCCACCTTCGTCTGCGGCGGAGAGGATCTGAAGGTCTACAAGTTTGACTACAACACCGGGACTGAGTTAGGTTAGTTACTAGAGTCATCCTCGATTTTTTATTCGATCAACTCCAGGTACAGTCAGCCAAGAAAGTAGTCTACCACTTTTGACAAAATTTTATGCGAGATGTAACGATCGCTAAGGTTGAATTTTCTAAAAGAGATTAACACAATGCACAATTTTGTTATGACGTTTTGCCTGATTCTGAGATGTCTGACATTTGACGTCATTGGGTGACTTACCTGATTAAATGCGATAATCTGTTTTGCTCACCTAAAACCATGTCGAACTTTTTGAAGAAAAACTTATTACTACTGAAAAAGAAAGTCTCACTGGCAATTCTATTGTCATGTATTTCCATCAATGAAATATTATTATCAATCTGTTGGCATGACGTTATATCATAAATGAAAAAGAGAGCAATAGTCACTGACACAAGCTTATTGCCAGGGAAAATTGACCTTGTTGTTTCATGACGTTCAAACGAAACTCAACCGTAGGATGGTAGACCACATTTTTGGCTGACTGTACAACCGTGTCGTTCTACTCGTCGGACACAATGCGCGAGATGCGGCACTTCCCGGTGCCGAGCAAGTGCTTCTCCGCGTCGCTGGCGCCGAGCCGCGCCACCTTCGTCTGCGGCGGAGAGGATCTGAAGGTCTACAAGTTTGACTACAACACCGGGACTGAGTTAGGTGAGTTGGCAGAGTCATCCTCGATTTTTTATTCGATCAACTCCAGGTACAGTCAGGGAATGAAAGGGTTGAGCTGGTTTTCTCTTGCTCCATGATGACACTGACAGGAACTGTAAATCTCATTTGTAATTTTAATAATTATAAGCAAAGAGGATGTAATAATGCGATTTTTTAAACTTGACACTGCAGCGTAATGGCAAGATCAAACAAATAAAAAGTATTGGTTCAACTGTCAATCGTAAGGAACATACGTCTAATCGAATATTAATTTTGTTATCAAACAATAAAGCCTACTTTTCGACACAGCACTCTAGCCTGTTACACAGTTTAAAAAGGTAACATGTTCTTGCAACGCGTTAATGAATTTATTTGAAAACTGGTCATCCCTTTCGTTCCGTACTGTACAAACGTGTCGTTCTACTCGTCGGACACAATGCGCGAGATGCGGCACTTCCCGGTGCCGAGCAAGTGCTTCTCCGCGTCGCTGGCGCCGAGCCGCGCCACCTTCGTCTGCGGCGGAGAGGATCTGAAGGTCTACAAGTTTGACTACAACACCGGGACTGAGTTAGGTGAGTTACTAGAGTCATCCTAGATTTTTTATTCGATCGACTCCAGGTACAGTCGGGGAATGAAAGGTTTGACCGCCCTAAGATCTGGTTTTGCTTGCTCCATGATGACATTGACAGGAACTGTTAATCTCACATTTGTAGTTTTATTCATCATAAGCAAAGAGGATGCATTAATTCGATTTACCAAACTTGACACTCCAGCGTAATGGCAAGATCAAACAAATAAAAAGTATTGGTTCAACTCGAATATTATCTTTATTGTCAAACAATAAAGCCTACTTTTCGACACAACACTCTAGCCTGTTACACAGTTTACCGCCGCACTCAGAGACGTCAATTAACGTTAATGGTTCATTAGAGTCACAATTCCATTTTTGAAAAGAGACTTTATAACAAATTGAATAAAGAACTTTTAAGAATGTCAAATTTTGACGCTAATGAACCATTAAAGTTAATTGACGTCTCTGAGTGCGGCGGTTAAAAAGGTAACATGTGCTTGCAACGCGTAAATGAATTTGAAAACTGGTCAACCCTTTCGTTCCTTACTGTACAAACGTGTCGTTCTACTCGTCGGACACAATGCGCGAGATGCGGCACTTCCCGGTGCCGAGCAAGTGCTTCTCCGCGTCGCTGGCGCCGAGCCGCGCCACCTTCGTCTGCGGCGGAGAGGATCTGAAGGTCTACAAGTTTGACTACAACACCGGGACTGAGTTAGGTGAGTTACTAGAGTCATCCGCGAATTTTTATTCGATCGACTCCAGGTACAGTCAGCCAAGAAAATAGTCTACCGATCACTAAGGTTGAATTTTCTAAAAGAGTTTAACACAATGTACAATTTTGTTATGACGTTTTGCCTGTTATATTCTGAGATGTCTGACATTTGACGTCATTGGGTGACTTACCTGATTAAATGCGATAATCTATTTTGCTCACCTAAAACTATATCGAACTTTTTGAAGAGAAACTTATTACTACTGAAAAATAAAGTCTCACTGGCAATTCTATTGTCATGTATTTTCGTCAATGAAATATTATTATCAATCTGTTGGCATGACGTTATATCATAAATGAAAAAGAGAGCAATAGTCACTGACACGAACTTATTGCCAGGGAAAATTGACCTTGTTGTTTCATGACGTTCAAACGAATCTCAACCGTAGGATGGTAGACCACATTTTTGGCTGAGTGTACAAACGTGTCGTTCTACTCGTCGGACACAATGCGCGAGATGCGGCACTTCCCGGTGCCGAGCAAGTGCTTCTCCGCGTCGCTGGCGCCGAGCCGCGCCACCTTCGTCTGCGGCGGAGAGGATCTGAAGGTCTACAAGTTTGACTACAACACCGGGACTGAGTTAGGTGAGTTACTAGAGTCATCCGCGAGTTTTTATTCGATCGACTCCAGGTACAGGCGAGGAATGAAAGGGTTGACCACCCTAAGATCTGTTATTGCTTGCTCCATGATGACATTGACAGGAACTGTTAATCACATGTGTAGATAAGATAAGATAAGCAACACTTTATTGCACACAAACACAACAGAGAAATTAACAAAGAAACATTTAAGAGACAAAGTACAATTTAGGCGGTCTTATTGCTAAAAGCAATCTCTTCCAGACACACAGTGTAGTTTTAATCATAATAAGCAAAGAGGATGTAATAATTGGATTTTTCAAACTTGACACTGCAGCGTAATGGCAAGATCAAACAAATAAAAAGTATTGGTTCAACTGTCAATCGTAAGGAACATACGTCTAATCGAATACTAACTTTATTGTCAAACAATGAAGCCTACTTTTCGACACAACACTCTAGCCTGTACACAGTTTAAAAAGGTAACATGTGCTTGCAACGCGTAAATGAATTTGAAAACTGGTCAACCCTTTCGTTCCTTACTGTACAAACGTGTCGTTCTACTCGTCGGACACAATGCGCGAGATGCGGCACTTCCCGGTGCCGAGCAAGTGCTTCTCCGCGTCGCTGGCGCCGAGCCGCGCCACCTTCGTCTGCGGCGGAGAGGATCTGAAGGTCTACAAGTTTGACTACAACACCGGGACTGAGTTAGGTTAGTTGCTTTGGAAGAAAAATGCACAAAATTAAGTGTATTTGTCATTGAGGTGCCCGTGGCGCCGTTGTGATAGTGATAGGCGACGATCGCTATTGTAAAGCAACACACGCCGGGTCGGAAATGGGATGGGTGACCACCCCGACCGAAATCTAGTGATGTATTTTTCGGGCATCTCCGTGCTTCGAAAGGCACGTTAAGCAGTTGGTCCCGGCTGACGTCGCTAGATGTCAGTCGTTAAGCCTAGTCAGAGGCCTTAGGGCGGCTTGATAACTTCTGTAGGCGTATGGCTCGTTCCACTTCATAGTTGAGGTGAGGCCTGTGCCCAGCAGTGGGACGTATATAGGCCGTTTTTGTTATGGAAGTGTATTTCTGTGTTTAATCCTATAAGATTTTATGAATAAGAAGACTGGGATTTTAATAAAAAAATCATTAAACAGCTGTAATATTTTGTTGAATTTTTTATATCTTTTTTTGGGACGCTGTCGCACCGCCTACAATACTTTTGCTAGCCTTAGTGGTCATTTGTCCAACAAACGCTGTTCGTCACAATCTTCGTTTGTCTTCAAGCCATTCAATGATTGAGTCAGTCATATTTGCGATTCGTCTTGAAAGCCGTTCGTCACGATCTACGTTGGTCATAATACCTTATTTGTCTTAATCCCTGCAGTTAGCCATGAACGCTGTTCATCGTGTGAACTTGATACAATACATCCTGTACGAGGTACGTGACGAATAGCGTTTTGAGGCATTCAAAGCTTGTAACGTATCATGTCTATGACCCTGTCCGGACTCGCGCTTGTAATAAGTACCAGTGTTAAGCAACACACGCTGGGTCGGAAATGGGATGGGTGACCACCTCGACCGAAATTTAGTGATGTGTATTTCGGGCATGACCGTGCTTCGGAAGGCACGTTAAGCAGTTGGTCCCGGTTGATGTCGCTAGATGTCAGTCGTTGAGCCTAGTCAGAGCCCTGAGGGCGGCTTGATAACATCTGACGTTAAGGTTGCTCACTAACCTTACACCCCTCTAACAATCCGCGCTGAGCCCTCGTGGAGTATGGCTCAATCCACCTCATAGTTGAGGTGAGACCTGTGCCCAGCAGTGGGACGTATACAGGGTGTCCCAGTAAACCTGTACCAGCGGAAGTCTGTGTTTAGGGGACACTAATACCCATCGATTGGACCCCCATGTATGTTCAGCGAAATGTTATAGTTTAGGAGATATGATTTTTTTAGTTTATTATTCTTTTTTCTTTTATTTTAGATGTTTTTGGTTGTAACTTTTTCTGAGTGGTGTTTCCTTGTTTTTTTTTCTTGTCAGTATTGTGGTTGAGATATGTGCTATCCTAAAAAAATACAAAACACTCACATTCTAACTGAAAACAGCTCAAATTTTATTTCAAAAGACGAAATGTAGTGTTAGAGATATTTTTGCACATGATTTCAATTTAAAAAAAAAATACTTTAGCCATACTGAATGACTTCTTAGTAATCTTAAAAACTTTATGGGTTCCTTAACTTTAAAATAGCCACAAAAAAAATACTACTTTATGGGGCATTTTTACGCGAAAATAGAGTTTAAACTTGTCATAGCCAACAACAGGGGAAGGAGAACAACCAATTCGTACCCAAAAATGAAATTGCCGACCAGACAAAAATACTGGCATCCTATTGGAAATGACGCTCTGAAAGTTTCTTTTTAGCACAAGAACCGTCTACAATTAACCCTTAGACTGCTACTTGAGTTTGAAATTAAAAAAATATTATTATTATTTCCTAGGATTAATGGATGAATGGATTTCAGCTTGTGAGGTGTCGTTGTAGATTCGTATTTACTGTGAGAATCCCTCCAGCTAAAATTTGCTTAGTCGTTCAGGCTGCAGAGCGTGAAAACATTAAATTTAGCGCCAAAAATCCGCCATTTTGTTTTTTTTTATTTTTGATATACCCAGTGTCATTCTCACAGTAAAGACAAATCTAACGACACCTCACAAGCGGAAATCCATTCATCCATTAATCCTAGGAAATAATAAATTTTTTTTAATTTCAAACTCAAGTAGAAGTCTAAGGGTTAATTGTAGACGGTTCTTGTGCTAAAAAGAAACTTTCAGAGCGTCATTTCCAATAGGATGCCAGTATTTTTGTCTGGTCGGCACTTTCATTTTTGGGTACGAAATGGTTGTTCTCCTTCCCCTGTTGTTGGCTATGACAAGTTTAAACTCTATTTTCGCGTAAAAATGCCTCATAAAGTAGTATTTTCTTTGTAGCTATTTTAAAGTTAAGGAACCCATAAAGTTTTTAAGATTACTAAGAAGTCATTCAGTATGGCTAAAGTATTTTTTTTTTAAATTGAAATCATGTGCAAAAATATCTCTAACACTACATTTCGTCTTTTGAAATAAAATTTGAGCTGTTTTCAGTTAGAATGTGAGTGTTTTGTATTTTTTTAGGATAGCACATAAAAAGAAACACCACTCAGAAATAGTTACAACCAAAAACATCTAAAAAAAAAGAAAAAAGAATAATAAACTAAAAAAAAACATATCTCCTAAACTATAACATTTCGCTGAACATACATGGGGGTCCAATCGATGGGTATTAGTGTCCCCTAAACACAGACTTCCGCTGGTACAGGTTTACTGGGACACCCTGTATAGTAAAAAAAGCGTTTGTGTCAACCATCATTTGTAATCCTCGTCATCTTATCTCTTCAGAGTCAAACAAAGGCCACTTCGGGCCGGTACACTGCGTGCGATGGTCCCCCGACGGCGAACTGTACGCGACCAGCTCCGAAGACGGAACAGTTCGGCTGTGGCAAGGCACGCCCGGCCGCGTGTACGGGCTGTGGCGCCGCAGCCACGAGCACGCGCCCGTCACCAACGGCTTCAAGGAGCTCGTCGCCAACTGACACAGTCCCCACACTGGACAGGTAAGGAACAGTTCTAAGGAACCCACACAGGAACAGTTCGGCTGTGGCAAGGCACGCCCGGCCGCGTGTACGGGCTGTGGCGCCGCAGCCACGAGCACGCGCCCGTCACCAACGGCTTCAAGGAGCTCGTCGCCAACTGACACAGTCCCCACACTGGACAGGTAAGGAACAGTCTGAAGGAACCCACACAGGAACAGTTCGGCTGTGGCAAGGCACGCCCGGCCGCGTGTACGGGCTGTGGCGCCGCAGCCACGAGCACGCGCCCGTCACCAACGGCTTCAAGGAGCTCGTCGCCAACTGACACAGTCCCCACACTGGACAGGTAAGGAACAGTCTGAAGGAACCCACACAGGAACAGTTCGGCTGTGGCAAGGCACGCCCGGCCGCGTGTACGGGCTGTGGCGCCGCAGCCACGAGCACGCGCCCGTCACCAACGGCTTCAAGGAGCTCGTCGCCAACTGACACAGTCCCCACACTGGACAGGTAAGGAACAGTTTGAAGGAACCTATCAAGAAACGCTTCTTGAGATATGTCGCCAATATGCTAGTAGCGACAAGGAAGTGGAGGCAGCCGCCAACTGACACAGACCCATATTGGACAGGTAAGGAACAAAACCACCAGCTGCCATGACCCTACCTACCTCGCGGTTATACAGGCTGAATCTAAAAAGGAAGGAACAGTTTGAAGGAACCCAGCCAGACACGCGTCTTTAGATATGTCACCAATATCCTAGTAGCGCCAAGGAGGTAGCCGCCAACTGACACAGTCCCGACACTGGACAGGTAAGGAACAGTTTGAAGGAACCCAGCCAGAAACGCTTCTTTAGATATGTCGCCAATATCCTAGTAGCCTCGAGGAGGCAGTCGCCAACTGACACAGTCCCCACACTGGACAGGTAAGGAACAGTCTGAAGGAACCCAGCCAGACACGCGTCTTTAGATATGTCGCTCATTAACCTTTTTATTTGTTTAGTGTAAAAGTTACAAAAATATTGTCCTTAGACAAAAGTCCGCTGCCTGGATGTTTCTTTGCAGCTTGATTTTGTCTGAAGTCAGGACGTTAAAATAATGGTTTATTATTCGGTGAACAAAGCAAACATAGATCTCAAAACCTATACCAATATTGAGTTCATCTGACGTACCTTCGGAGGTCGGTTAGAAAAGGTCATATCTCCGGTTGTATAGAACAAATCCAGATTAAATTCTCTGCATCACACATAAGTCTCGCGGACAGGTGGTCCCGCTGGGTGTGGGTGCCGCCCGGTTAGCGGAAGATGCGGGTTCGATCCCTGCCTGAGACCTAGACCAAATATTTTTTTGTTATATTCCTATTTTGATTGTTTTTCTACCGTTCAAAGTTCAAGGATGTAAAATTCCTGTCTGATCTATCCCCCTTGTTCCAGGACAATGAGAAGCAAAGCGGGTACAATCAAAATTGATCCGTTGGGTTCACGTTCAAGGCTGTCGACATCGGACATCACATTGTGTAATTTGGACTTTGAGGGGGTTAGCCTGACAAATCAAGACTTTTTAAGTACGGTATTCAAAAACGGCAACAGTGTTTTGTGTTGTTATTTTTTTTTTGCAACACTAGTTTTTTATACTCAAAAGCAATGTATTTATTGTAAAAAGGAACTAAATAGACTTGATATGCAACAAATAAAGTGATTTGTAAATATTGAAGACTTAATTTTTAATTAAAAGTCATAATTTAACAAAATATATTTAATTTATCAGCATGTGCCTCCTTAAACATATTATAGATAATTAGATAGGTAATTAAAACAGCATATTATTCGTAAAAACTGGTTTATTAAAATCTTGTCACTAGGTGAGATTCATATTTAAATAATTAAAAAATATTAAACCTAAATAATTATACCAATACACTACAACTAATAATTTACAAAACGTAAAATCCTACTAGTAATAACTAGGCAGTGAAAAAATACAGAAGACGAGAGTGGTTAACTGTATTTATTTATTTATATGTACCACTAGAGTTATTTGTACGACGTAATGGTAACATTGAGTTGGTATGGACTGGTAATACTGTTTATATATGGTTCGAACAGTATTAATTAATATTGTCACTGGTTCTTCGTCTTCTCATCAATTAAAGCTAAAGATGGCCATAAATGCTTACAAAAATTGTTAAACGAATAATTCAGAGTATACTTTAGTTCTAACACACACAACCTTTTACATCTAAAACGAACTTACCCCACTGTTCATTAAAACTTAAGCGGTATTTGAAGAAATATACAAAACGATTCATTCCACCCGTTCCTCTTAACCAGTATTTTAGTACCTAAAGTAAATCTAAGCTAAAACTGATTCGTGTAAGTTTTATTGAAAAACGGGGTAAGTCAGCTACTATGATATGATTATTTTACTTCTATTTTGTGTTCATTCTGAACAAAAACAATTAAGTAAAATATTGCACCATTGAAAAACACACAACGATGAGTTACTTAAAAATATGACTTATAAAAACTGTTTTTATCTACTTATAAAATATTTTATGAAGGCATTACGTGAACATAATATTTTTGGTAACCAGAGATTTTCATTTGTATAAATAAGGTGTCTCCCAATTCACCATTTAAGCAAAATGTGTAAAATCCATAAAATATTGATATGATTTCCTAATTAATTCACATGTATAGAATTAAAAAATACATCCTTCAACTTTAGTTACGGCTTTTTACATAAAAAATACGCACTATGTCGGGTTACACGCCGTAATATTTTTTTTATAAATTAACATAATACAATTTGAGCCAAGAGTTGAGAGAGATGGAATGCAGGTTTTGAGTCTCTACAGAAGGTAGAGTTGGCCCACTCAGCACCATCAAAATTTATAGTTTTAGCACTATAAAAGGATTGTCTTTTACAGGTGGTTTTACACACAAGTTGAAGTTGACCATTCAACGCCTTAGTATCATATCACAACATTAGCAATGTTGAAGTCGTCTTAAAATATAAGAGCTTTAATTTATTCATATTATGAGGACGGACTAAAGCTCGTCTTCTAAGACGATACTCAGCAAGTAATTCATGATTGAATTGAGACGAAATCTTAGTGACGTTTATTGTTTTCCCGAAACTTTTAATTTACTCAATCCGGGTTTTTACGTTTTTTTATTTTGTCAGATTTTTTTAGAAGCGTATAATAAACACCACTGATTTCAAAGTTAACTTACTGAGTAAGCAAATTGACATGAATATATTCACTTTGAAAGATTTTATGCAATGTGACACTACCTATACACATTCTAATAAAGTCTAAAACAACAAACAAATTCTGTTGGAGACTGTACATACTTAAGGGACTCGTTGTTTAGTGACTGTACGTATATTCATATTCAATCAGTATCGCTCTTGCTTTCACAGTTTGAGCGTCTGAGATTCTGGTGGCGAGCGTGAGTGAAGTAAGCCAGAAACACTTTAAATAGGTTGGTAGGTAATTTCTGTGGGCCTAACGTGAAAACATTATGTCGTACTTATCATGGCGCCAAAACGCGCGAGATAACGCGTGACAAAATGGATGCGCATCTTTCCCGAATTCACAAACGTCAATCAAAGTTGAGTAAGCCTTCAAACTTCCGTCCTGTAAAGTATCTATAGAACTTTAAGTGTAAGACAACTTTGTGAGCTCGGCGATTAGCTCCTCTGTTCAAACGGTCTCGCCATGTCTGCTCGCGAGACCGGGGTAAGTTAAACACTTCAAACGAGTTCAATGTCACAAATCTTCTCACTAACACTTGAGGTCCAGTTTGTCAGTATCACTTGGCTATGAAGGGCGTCAAGTCTGGGAACTTGAAGTTGAGTGTGGGCCTCCGAGGGGCCCGCGGGTGGGAGGCGCCGCACTGCGCCGCGCAGACGTCGTCGCGCGCCACCGCCTCGCGCGGCCATTCGCGCAGCAGTTGTGCGCAGTCGGTTATGCGCAGGGATGCGCATTGAGCCTGGGGAATACATTATTTTATTAGTTGATAAACATAAAAGACAATTTTTAAAACAAAATAGTTCACAGGTGAGGTTCTCTCTAGCTAGATATTCCTTGCAGCAGGCCATGGTGACACATAAGTTACATTATTAGTTTAGCCTAAATCTAAATTAGCCGCTGGGATCCTACTGCTGGTCAAAAGGTCCCTTCCCCTTCCATGTCTGCCTATCTTGGGTCTTTTTAGACCAATCCTTTGCAAAGACATCCAATCCGTCGCGTCGCCAGGGTCGTGGTCTGCCTGGCCGCCGGTGCTGCTTAGTATTATTTTTCATTTGATAAATTGGCCATAGTTAAAAGAAACATCATAGATAGGTAGAATCTATCGAAAAATTAACATTCTTGGAAGGGCCTTCCCTTCCTAGAATATTCGTACAATCGTACCTTTAGCAAATCGATCAGCAGTGGGGTGAATATTCGTAGAATGTATTATTGTCAAAATTACCATTCGCTGTTATCTCGAACGTGCTACGACGCGGCATCGTTTTACGATACGAGATCTTGGAAAAATGGACTGCACTAGATGTGTTCTCTTCACGCTGATATTGGGAAGATAATAAAGTTTCTTCGTCCTTATACCAGCATACACTGATACACAGAAGATACTGAACACAATCCGAGACGTTATGTCGCGCCAAAGTCATGAATTGCACGAGAAAACACGTGACAAAATTTGCATATCACAGCATCGTAGGTACTCTTTAAAACTGGTAACTATCTGTAGACTGACCCCCTCGACGGTGCAGATGCAGGAGGTGCAGGGCGAGGGGAAGGCGGACTCGCCGACGGGCACGGAGCGGCCCGCGATGAGGCAGCCCTGCGCCGCGCTCTAGATGAGCTACTGTTGTGTGTACTGTGTGTGTAGGTGGACTGACCCCCTCGACGGTGCAGATGCAGGAGGTGCAGGGCGAGGGGAAGGCGGACTCGCCGACGGGCACGGAGCGGCCCGCGATGAGGCAGCCCTGCGCCGCGCTCTAGATGAGCTACTGTTGTGTGTACTGTGTGTGTAGGTGGACTGACCCCCTCGACGGTGCAGATGCAGGAGGTGCAGGGCGAGGGGAAGGCGGACTCGCCGACGGGCACGGAGCGGCCCGCGATGAGGCAGCCCTGCGCCGCGCTCTAGGTGAGCTACTGTTGTGTGTACTGTGTGTGTAGGTGGACTGACCCCCTCGACGGTGCAGATGCAGGAGGTGCAGGGCGAGGGGAAGGCGGACTCGCCGACGGGCACGGAGCGGCCCGCGATGAGGCAGCCCTGCGCCGCGCTCTAGGTGAGCTACTGTTGTGTGTACTGTGTGTGTAGGTGGACTGACCCCCTCGACGGTGCAGATGCAGGAGGTGCAGGGCGAGGGGAAGGCGGACTCGCCGACGGGCACGGAGCGGCCCGCGATGAGGCAGCCCTGCGCCGCGCTCTAGGTGAGCTACTGTTGTGTGTACTGTGTGTGTAGGTGGACTGACCCCCTCGACGGTGCAGATGCAGGAGGTGCAGGGCGAGGGGAAGGCGGACTCGCCGACGGGCACGGAGCGGCCCGCGATGAGGCAGCCCTGCGCCGCGCTCTAGGTGAGCTACTGTTGTGTGTACTGTGTGTGTAGGTGGACTGACCCCCTCGACGGTGCAGATGCAGGAGGTGCAGGGCGAGGGGAAGGCGGACTCGCCGACGGGCACGGAGCGGCCCGCGATGAGGCAGCCCTGCGCCGCGCTCTAGGTGAGCTACTGTTGTGTGTACTGTGTGTGTAGGTGGACTGACCCCCTCGACGGTGCAGATGCAGGAGGTGCAGGGCGAGGGGAAGGCGGACTCGCCGACGGGCACGGAGCGGCCCGCGATGAGGCAGCCCTGCGCCGCGCTCTAGGTGAGCTACTGTTGTGTGTACTGTGTGTGTAGGTGGACTGACCCCCTCGACGGTGCAGATGCAGGAGGTGCAGGGCGAGGGGAAGGCGGACTCGCCGACGGGCACGGAGCGGCCCGCGATGAGGCAGCCCTGCGCCGCGCTCTAGGTGAGCTACTGTTGTGTGTACTGTGTGTGTAGGTGGACTGACCCCCTCGACGGTGCAGATGCAGGAGGTGCAGGGCGAGGGGAAGGCGGACTCGCCGACGGGCACGGAGCGGCCCGCGATGAGGCAGCCCTGCGCCGCGCTCTAGGTGAGCTACTGTTGTGTGTACTGTGTGTGTAGGTGGACTGACCCCCTCGACGGTGCAGATGCAGGAGGTGCAGGGCGAGGGGAAGGCGGACTCGCCGACGGGCACGGAGCGGCCCGCGATGAGGCAGCCCTGCGCCGCGCTCTAGGTGAGCTACTGTTGTGTGTACTGTGTGTGTAGGTGGACTGACCCCCTCGACGGTGCAGATGCAGGAGGTGCAGGGCGAGGGGAAGGCGGACTCGCCGACGGGCACGGAGCGGCCCGCGATGAGGCAGCCCTGCGCCGCGCTCTAGGTGAGCTACTGTTGTGTGTACTGTGTGTGTAGGTGGACTGACCCCCTCGACGGTGCAGATGCAGGAGGTGCAGGGCGAGGGGAAGGCGGACTCGCCGACGGGCACGGAGCGGCCCGCGATGAGGCAGCCCTGCGCCGCGCTCTAGGTGAGCTACTGTTGTGTGTACTGTGTGTGTAGGTGGACTGACCCCCTCGACGGTGCAGATGCAGGAGGTGCAGGGCGAGGGGAAGGCGGACTCGCCGACGGGCACGGAGCGGCCCGCGATGAGGCAGCCCTGCGCCGCGCTCTAGGTGAGCTACTGTTGTGTGTACTGTGTGTGTAGGTGGACTGACCCCCTCGACGGTGCAGATGCAGGAGGTGCAGGGCGAGGGGAAGGCGGACTCGCCGACGGGCACGGAGCGGCCCGCGATGAGGCAGCCCTGCGCCGCGCTCTAGGTGAGCTACTGTTGTGTGTACTGTGTGTGTAGGTGGACTGACCCCCTCGACGGTGCAGATGCAGGAGGTGCAGGGCGAGGGGAAGGCGGACTCGCCGACGGGCACGGAGCGGCCCGCGATGAGGCAGCCCTGCGCCGCGCTCTAGGTGAGCTACTGTTGTGTGTACTGTGTGTGTAGGTGGACTGACCCCCTCGACGGTGCAGATGCAGGAGGTGCAGGGCGAGGGGAAGGCGGACTCGCCGACGGGCACGGAGCGGCCCGCGATGAGGCAGCCCTGCGCCGCGCTCTAGATGAGCTACTGTTGTGTGTACTGTGTGTGTAGGTGGACTGACCCCCTCGACGGTGCAGATGCAGGAGGTGCAGGGCGAGGGGAAGGCGGACTCGCCGACGGGCACGGAGCGGCCCGCGATGAGGCAGCCCTGCGCCGCGCTCTAGGTGAGCTACTGTTGTGTGTACTGTGTGTGTAGGTGGACTGACCCCCTCGACGGTGCAGATGCAGGAGGTGCAGGGCGAGGGGAAGGCGGACTCGCCGACGGGCACGGAGCGGCCCGCGATGAGGCAGCCCTGCGCCGCGCTCTAGATGAGCTACTGTTGTGTGTACTGTGTGTGTAGGTGGACTGACCCCCTCGACGGTGCAGATGCAGGAGGTGCAGGGCGAGGGGAAGGCGGACTCGCCGACGGGCACGGAGCGGCCCGCGATGAGGCAGCCCTGCGCCGCGCTCTAGGTGACCTACTGTTGTGTGTACTGTGTGTGTAGGTGGACTGACCCCCTCGACGGTGCAGATGCAGGAGGTGCAGGGCGAGGGGAAGGCGGACTCGCCGACGGGCACGGAGCGGCCCGCGATGAGGCAGCCCTGCGCCGCGCTCTCGCGCCACGCCGACAGGTCCAGCTGTGGCAGGGACGAGCATGGCACGCGGGGGTTCCTGGAGATAATAATAAGTAACGTTATAGGTAGCACAAATAAAATATTTCTGAAGTTTGTTAAACACTAGCGACCTGCCCCCGCTTCGCACTTGTGCAATAAGATGTTATTATAAATATGAACCTTCCTCTTCAATCACTCTATCTATTAAAAAAAACCGCATCAAAATCCGTTGCGTAGTTTCAAAGATTTGGGCATACAAAGGGACATAGGGACAGAGAAAGCGACTTTGTTTTATACTATGTAGTGATGATCACAATGCTTTTTGATAATTCGTGTGGAAGTTCTCAATGTTTTGAGACATGCTTAATTTTCAAGGCAGATTCAAAATCACACTTGAAAATCATTTCGCTAAAAAGTTTGTAATATTTGACCAGCACTCGAAAAACTTTGTATAGAATAGAAATCCTGAAATACGGGCCTGAAATATTGAATGGCACGGTCTTAATTTGCCGGCCTAAATCATCCGGATGGCAAAAAAAGACGTTACTTTACCGTTTCGGACTTTTTTTTGAAGTCCTAAAACATTTTTTTGGCAATAAATACTTGCTTTACTATCTCCCATACCTACGTACTTTTCGATCCTAACAGTCATCAGTCCTTCGGGATATGATCATGCAGATATTTTGTATTATGTGAATTGTTTCGTTGATGTACTTTGTTGTGGGCTAAGTGTCTTTCGTACTTAGTAATGAGAATAACTCACAGGAAGTTGCTAGGCAGGTCAAACGAAGCCCTCTGGATATCTCCGGGAATGTCGAAGTTCTCGCAGAGGATCTTGGAGAGCGTGCTCTTGCGGATCTCGCCCAGTTGGTGCTCCGTGAAGCGCGCCGCCGGGTTGTCATTCTCGTACCTGAATAAGACATTTCATTCATTGTCATTACGAAAATACTTGAACATAGTTTTTTAAACATAGGTATCTAAGAATAACTCAGAAAAAGGGTACTTACCTACGGAGTATTTATAGGTACCTACTATTTCCTAAACTAGGTACCTACCTAGCTACTTAATAATTTCTCGACTGATTCTGTGAAACTGTTAATTACTTTTATTATTAACAACTGGCAGCATTCAATTATTTGAAAGTTTATGATTTGGCCCAAAATTTACTACTGAAATAGTATCTATAGGTACCTTGAACGAAGAGCGATTCCCTTTAATCCTGCTATAATTGGCGCCTTGCTTTAGGTGACAACAAAGACAAAATCTCAGTCTTTTTGAAACCAGTGAATCTTGAAGCCTCAAATACCACCTATAAAGTGCACATTTCTGCATTGCCGGAATTCCTGGATTAGTCTAGTTGCAAAACCAGCAATGTCCCTGCGAATCTCACTAACCAAGGCGCCGAAATAGTACCTAGAAAAAGGGTCTCCATAGAATTTGTACAGGCTCCACGCTGGCTTAATTCTACTTCGACAACCGATTTGGTGTAATTGTTGAGAAGTCGGCTACTAGACCAAAGGTCGCGGGTTCGCTCCCCGCACAGTACAAACATTAGTGTGCATGAACATGTCTGTTTGTATTGGTCTGGGTGTTTCGGCTATGTATATTATGTATTTACAAAAGAAAAAGTATTAAAGTATGTTTATCCGTTGTTCAGAATCCCACAAAATCGGGCTTTCATTAGCTCATCTTGGGGCTAGATGGCGTTGTGTGGAGCAATGTCCAGGGACATTTACTCTGAATTTCTGCGTATAACTCACCAGAAGCGATCACACTTGCGGAGCTGCCGGAACTGTATGGCGATGATGCAGGCGAAGGTGGGGCCCACGAGCCCGCCCTGCAGCGGCCGCTCGCTCATACCGCCCGGAAACAGGTCGATGTCGTCTACTGTCGGGTATATTGATGTATATACTCACCAGAAGCGATCACACTTGCGGAGCTGCCGGAACTGTATGGCGATGATGCAGGCGAAGGTGGGGCCCACGAGCCCGCCCTGCAGCGGCCGCTCGCTCATACCGCCCGGAAACAGGTCGATGTCGTCTACTGTCGGGTATATTGATGTATATAACTCACCAGAAGCGATCGCACTTGCGCAGCTGCCGGAACTGTATGGCGATGATGCAGGCGAAGGTGGGGCCCACGAGCCCGCCCTGCAGCGGCCGCTCGCTCATACCGCCCGGGAACAGGTCTATGTCGTCTACTGTCGGGTATATCCTCTTCAATCTGTAATTTTGGGAATAATTTAAACAAACACAAAGAACAGATTATCTAATTAACCTTCAAAATTAAATTGTACAAAAGTCCACAACACAAGTAGGTAGTATCAGGAAAGGATTGGTATTTCTTTAGAGGCTCAAATCTGCAATGAGTAACCTCATCCCACTCAAAATAATCAAACTTCTTTCAGCTTGGGAGACGCTATCCAAACTGCAGCTGTTGATAAATACTTGGCCAAAGATGCAAGGAAGGTAATGATGGAAGCAGGGGACCAGGGGATAAGAATGGGACATGTAGTGGAGTTGGGCTAGTAGATGGACTAGAGTGTTGAAATAAGCTGTTGAAATTTTGCTTACACCCAACCGTATTTCTGTTTTTAGCAATTATTTGCAATTGGCTAAATTTCAATGATTCGCTGGCCTGATATTAAATAAAGATGAGATCAAAAACTCATGGTCGCTTGTGGGCTGGGAAAAGTTTGTTGTAATATAACAAACTTTTCCCCAGCCTTGCTTGCTGTGAGACTTATTTGAACCCACCTGGCAATAACTTCATCAGGAATCTCCCTAGCCAAGTCCTCAAAGGTGGCAGCTCTCTTCAGGTTACAAAGCGCTCTGTAGTTGTTATAGCTCGGCATTCCGTGGTCTCTTCCTCTCTGTACATTCAGAGCGATCAGGTCGATGCCAGAGAACGGGATCCTGCGGTCCTCGAACAGATGGTTGGTGACTTCGCCGGTGATGAACTGGTCCAGGGTCTCCATGGGGGTTGAGGACAGGCCACGCATGAGCTCGTCGACCATGCCGGGGTGCTGGAGATAAAAGTAATGTTGGAGTTATTAAGCATAAAGAACAACTGATTGATGACCCAAACGTGAGAAAAATAGCATTCGATTGGGCACTGGCAATAGTTATAATGTGAATGTTTTTTACGAATTTTGTAACTTGTTGGGTCAATAAATTATTTTTCTTTCTTTCTTTCTTTCACTTTGAAATTTGAAAGAAATAAAACAAATGGTTTCACTCGAAAATCATATTTTTTGAAACAACGTCGGGAAACAACAAGGTGAAGCATTGCGCCTGGTGGTAAGCGAACACCGCAGCTGAAGATAGTGCCCTGTGTCACGTTAGACACCTCATAATTCCGTAATATTTTTGTAGTTAGCAATAGGAACTACGAAAATCTTCAGGGCACTGATTCAGAACCACGTTGTCAACCGATGCAATAAAGTGGTGTTTGAAGTGAGTGGCGCGGCAGTTTCCTAAGGGCGAGTACCCGATGCGGAAGTGATACTGTCTGTGCCGGATGTGTCACTCACGTTCATGAACATGTCGGGTTTGAAGAAGCCGTCGCGGAGCAGTATCGGCGGCTCGACGGGCTGGAAGGTGTGCTTCAGGCGCGGGAGTGCCGGATGCGGCACTGGTACTGTCTGTGCCGGATGTGTCACTCACGTTCATGAACATGTCGGGTTTGAAGAAGCCGTCGCGGAGCAGTATCGGCGGCTCGACGGGCTGGAAGGTGTGCTTCAGGCGCGGGAGTGCCGGATGCGGCACTGGTACTGTCTGTGCCGGATGTGTCACTCACGTTCATGAACATGTCGGGTTTGAAGAAGCCGTCGCGGAGCAGTATCGGCGGCTCGACGGGCTGGAAGGTGTGCTTCAGGCGCGGGAGTGCCGGATGCGGCACTGGTACTGTCTGTGCCGGATGTGTCACTCACGTTCATGAACATGTCGGGTTTGAAGAAGCCGTCGCGGAGCAGTATCGGCGGCTCGACGGGCTGGAAGGTGTGCTTCAGGCGCGGGAGTGCCGGATGCGGCACTGGTACTGTCTGTGCCGGATGTGTCACTCACGTTCATGAACATGTCGGGTTTGAAGAAGCCGTCGCGGAGCAGTATCGGCGGCTCGACGGGCTGGAAGGTGTGCTTCAGGCGCGGGAGTGCCGGATGCGGCACTGGTACTGTCTGTGCCGGATGTGTCACTCACGTTCATGAACATGTCGGGTTTGAAGAAGCCGTCGCGGAGCAGTATCGGCGGCTCGACGGGCTGGAAGGTGTGCTTCAGGCGCGGGAGTGCCGGATGCGGCACTGGTACTGTCTGTGCCGGATGTGTCACTCACGTTCATGAACATGTCGGGTTTGAAGAAGCCGTCGCGGAGCAGTATCGGCGGCTCGACGGGCTGGAAGGTGTGCTTCAGGCGCGGGAGTGCCGGATGCGGCACTGGTACTGTCTGTGCCGGATGTGTCACTCACGTTCATGAACATGTCGGGTTTGAAGAAGCCGTCGCGGAGCAGTATCGGCGGCTCGACGGGCTGGAAGGTGTGCGACAGGCGCGGGAGGTGCGGCCGCAGGAGCGAGTGCCCGATGCGGAACGCGGCGGTCGCGAACTCGGTCACGATGGCTGGGTTGCAGGTTGGAGAGTATTCTTTGTAGTAGCCTGGAAAGGGAGAGTAATCATATCAGTATAAGAGTTTTTAGTATTTATTCTACTACTTCTGTCTAATTTCGTAATTTCGCTTTTTGCACCGCCACCGGCATTTCTGTCTCGCCCACTGGTTGACTGGTAGAGAATGCTTTTTGCATTAAGTCCGCTTTTTGTACTTGTTAGTGCATTAAAGTTTATATAAATAAACATAAAAAAATGCACTTCTGTATTCGCATCATCTTTGGCCTACACAAGTAGGACGATTACCTATCTCAGTACCGCGCTCAATCAAACTGGATGAAGATTTCGCCAGTAACTTTCCAATACGTTACTGACGAGATTTTCATAATCACTCGTAACTTTACACCATCTTATTCAACCCCTGTTTAATCGCTACAGGTACATTCTCAGTCGCTTTTATTACTTAATTTTATTACTTGGAACGCTTTAAGTAATGCCTCAAGCTGAAGCCGTGCCACCCCTGGGGTACAAAGGAATCAGCGGCTGAACGGTAATGTTTAGACGATCATGGGCGAGTAAGTGAAGAATATGATGGAAGAATATTTGGGGAGAACTTTACAAGTGACATCTCTAATTTCACAGCAATTGGTCAGTGTTTGCTAGAGTATAATCTTACCAGACGGCAGCAGTTTAAGTCCGTACAAGTTGACAGCGTTCCAAGACAGCAGTCGTGGCAAGAACTCATTGTAAATAACGTGCGAGAAGGTAGCAGCCACGATCCTTCGAGCGTGTTGGAACAGTAGCTCGGCGTCCCAGTGCGGGTTCACGCCTCGTAGGCCTTCGACCAGCCGGTTGTGTTCCCGGAGGAAGATCGTGTGGATGGCGGTTAGGCCGGGCTGTTCTGATGCTCTGCCGTCACCTAGAAACAAGCAAATATATGATTTCAATTTTTTTTTTTAAAGGTTTATTATTTTTTATTCAACACAACAATAAAATACATAAACAGAAAACAATTACAAAATAAAAATCACAAAATACAAAAATTACACATAAAATCGAACTAAAAATAAAACAAAAACATGTTCTCCTTATCTATGGGTCGAATAGACCACCCCGAACCGCACCCGAAGGGAACGTGCCCATCACACTGGCAGCATTACCACGCTGAATGACCAGTGAGATGCGTTGCATCAGGTACGATTCGGAGCGGGGATCGGCTCCATTTGTCCTCAGGCGCCGCCCCAGTTCTCGGACAAATTGTCTCGCCTCGGCGCACCATGCTCCGCTCACCTCCACCGCAAAGGGAACGAAGATGTACGCGTCTTTGAGGGGGGAGTATTTGGCATGTTTTTGGGCTGCGGCCCATTCCGCAGCGGAACGCGCCTCCCGGGTGGTTCGAGGCAGATGAGATGCGGCAAACGTGCTGACACATGTCGCATCCCAGACCAAACAGCGGCCTCTCTCCCATGGGACAAACATCAAGCCATCAGGTCGCTTGCCATCAGATCGGCTCAGTCCAGGTGGCTCCAGGGTGCTCGGCAAACCAGCAGTGACTAGGGCACGGTGAATTACGTCATTGAGCATGTGGTGTCGTGGAAAGCGTCCCGCAGATTTTGCCCAGCTTAAGCCGTGGTAGCACTGGTAGCCCTTGCTGTCCACCCGAGACCCACATCTGCGCTCGTGTTCCTCGCAAACGTTACTACCAAGTCTTAGAGCCACAGCCACCCTTAGAGAAGCGTCATCAAGAACAGTGCCCAGGTGAGGTGAGGGTAGGGCATGTAGCCAGCTAAATAGGTCTGCAGTTTTAGTTTTTGCCAAATCGACTGAGGATGTTTTATACTTTTGGACTATCACTTCTAGTTCAACAGCCTGTATACCGTAAATAATATGAAGTCATGTCTTTTTCTCCACTTATGAGGCAAAAACTTGGCAAAAACCCAATATTTCTAACTTAACCTGTTACCATTCTGAGACCCATCTTGTGCTTCTCCATTGTCAAGTTTATGTCGTTCAGAAGGGGTTGAGCTCGTTAAAAAAGGAACTGTTAAATTGTGTAAACTGTCAATGCTTTGCTCAGGCGCACTAAAGTTCTAATTATGGGTGCCACTTTTTCAGCACAAGTAACCTATCTACCTCTTTTTCATTATAAAATCATTGGTTAAGGTCTAGCCTTCTAGCCTATCTTCTGGCCTAGATCTAGCCTCTTACCGGCGATGAAGCAGTATCCGCTCGGCGCCTTGCACTCGGGGTGCGAGTCGGAGCGCGGCAGGAGTTCCTTGCCGCCGTGGGGCGAGTCGGTCGCGTTCAGGCGCCCGTTGAAGCCGCGCAGTTTGTTCACTATGCAAGGGTTCTCGCCGTATATGACGGTGCCGTCGATGAACGCGGTGTTCTGGTTCACTTGCTCGCGGGGACCTGGGATATAAAAGTTAATTTTAATGGGACAATCAAGCTTGTAAGTACACAATATGTTTTAGTGACAATCTTTATTTAATTTTTGGATAATCAGAGGCATGTCTTAACTTAAAGTGATATGCTAGGTTCACAAATCACGCCTAAGCCACCTAAGCACCGTGTGAAGAATGGCTCGAGGCAACCTGGGCTAGCGCGGGCCGCTCCGATTGAATTCGGAGTGGTGCGAGCTCACGCGTGTCCCAGCGTGTCTTGTGATACGAAGTATCTCGCATCGTGAGAAGCTAACCTCACGAATGTCCTTTGTTTTAAATGAATCACATTTGAAGAAAAAATAACTTCAGAACATTTTGTAAGTTGACTATCCACTATCTTTTTGGCGCGTTCTCAGAATGTAGACTTATAATGTTGTCACTTTATATTACTGTACCAAATAATCGTATTTTCTATCTTTCTTTCCTTTAATTTTTTTCATATGATTCTAAAAACTTACTAACTAGATACCTACTAGTTTTATTTTTACCGTCTAGATCCCACTGCTGGGCAAAGATCTCCAAAGAAACTACTAAAGAGTAAAAATGTAAGTGTACCAATGTATCTGTTTCAAAATTAAAAACCATAAAAACTCATCCTACGAAAAATCGCGGGACATAAACAACGTACTTTTAAAATAGCCCTGGGTACTGGAAAGCAAAATGCGCTCAGACAGGAGTTCACTACTCTACACTACTACTACTACTCTATCTCATACGTCCTGTAACACCCAGACTCACCCAGCTGTTGCTGGCCCGGTAGCGAGCGCATGAAGGGGAAGCACAGCCGCTCGCCGGAGGTCACGTTGACCTCGGGGTAGTAGTGGTCGCCGCGCGGGACCGGGAACGGGTTGCATTCCGGGTGCACTGTGCGCGGGGACTCGCAGGAACGGCAGTCCGGGATGGACTCGTGGAAACCTTAGGAACAAAAAAGTTAAATTAGCCCTTACATCAATTCACTAATGGAAAAAGGCTGTAAAATCCAGGTTGTTAATAGATTGCAATTGATTTCATACACCATAAAAAGATTGTGATATAAATTGCAATCAATTCATTAGGTGATGTCAATACATAGGTATAAATAAAATACAGCCAATACTTAAAGCCACAAATATTACTTGATGCTAATAAAGCCACATTTAAAGGGCAGCAGAGCCTTTTGAGCTACAAATTGTTTCATTTATTTATTTATTTAATCTTTAATGCACAAACCAGTACAAAAGGCGGACTTAATGCTAAAAGCATTCTCTACCAGTCAACCATAGGGCGAGACAGAAAAACTATAGCGGTGCAAAATTTTAGGATTATAAGTGAATAAATACACATATAATATCAATGTACATAATAAAAACATACATATACTAACATAATAAAAAAAAACATACATATACATAATTAAAAACATACATGAACATATATGTAACATATATAATATATAACATACATACATAAACCAAGAGATAAATACTCAATGTGATGACAATCAATTGGACATACACTAGATATACGTATTTACACAATAGCTAGGAAAGACGACGAACAATTCCAATCAGATAGAGAGTCGAAGAAATTCACGGACGGCTCTCTTGAAACCAAACTTAGTCGATGCCGACTAAGTTTTAAGTCTAAGTTTCATCAGTCAAAATGCACAGACTTATTGGGACCGGGAGCCACTTGCACAGATTTAATATAAAGGTGAAATCAAATTCAATAATTTTATTTATTATCGCTATCCATTAAGTTGCCAACAGGCCAAATGCACATCTACCGGTAGGGCGCCATCTGTGCCAAACTGACCTTTATGAATGGGCGTCATAGTGAGCTCGTGGTCGACGAACTGCGCGAACTGCATGACCATCAGCGTGTAGCGCGTGTGCAGGTTGGAGATGTCGCATGCAACAAGAGGCTTGTTGCACGGGTGTCGAGCCAAACTGACCTTTATGGATAGGCGTCATAGTGAGCTCGTGGTCGACGAACTGCGCGAACTGCATGACCATCAGCGTGTAGCGCGTGTGCAGGTTGGAGATGTCGCATGCAACAAGAGGCTTGTTGCACGGGTGTCGAGCCAAACTGACCTTTATGGATAGGCGTCATAGTGAGCTCGTGGTCGACGAACTGCGCGAACTGCATGACCATCAGCGTGTAGCGCGTGTGCAGGTTGGAGATGTCGCATGCAACAAGAGGCTTGTTGCACGGGTGTCGAGCCAAACTGACCTTTATGGATGGGCGTCATAGTGAGCTCGTGGTCGACGAACTGCGCGAACTGCATGACCATCAGCGTGTAGCGCGTGTGCAGGTTGGAGATGTCGCATGCAACAAGAGGCTTGTTGCACGGGTGTCGAGCCAAACTGACCTTTATGGATGGGCGTCATAGTGAGCTCGTGGTCGACGAACTGCGCGAACTGCATGACCATCAGCGTGTAGCGCGTGTGCAGGTTGGAGATGTCGCATGCAACAAGAGGCTTGTTGCACGGGTGTCGAGCCAAACTGACCTTTATGGATAGGCGTCATAGTGAGCTCGTGGTCGACGAACTGCGCGAACTGCATGACCATCAGCGTGTAGCGCGTGTGCAGGTTGGAGATGTCGCATGCAACAAGAGGCTTGTTGCACGGGTGTCGAGCCAAACTGACCTTTATGGATGGGCGTCATAGTGAGCTCGTGGTCGACGAACTGCGCGAACTGCATGACCATCAGCGTGTAGCGCGTGTGCAGGTTGGAGATGTCGCATGCAACAAGGGGCTTGTTGCACGGGTGTCAAGGCAAACCGACCTTTATGGATGGGCGTCATAGTGAGCTCGTGGTCGACGAACTGCGCGAACTGCATGACCATCAGCGTGTAGCGCGTGTGCAGGTTGGAGATGTCGCATGCAACAAGAGGCTTGTTGCACGGGTGTCGAGCCAAACTGACCTTTATGGATGGGCGTCATAGTGAGCTCGCGAACTGCATGACCATCAGCGTGTAGCGCGTGTGCAGGTTGGAGATGTCGCATGCAACAAGAGGCTTGTTGCACGGGTGTCGAGCCAAACTGACCTTTATGGATGGGCGTCATAGTGAGCTCGCGAACTGCATGACCATCAGCGTGTAGCGCGTGTGCAGGTTGGAGATGTCGCATGCAACAAGAGGCTTGTTGCACGGGTGTCGAGCCAAACTGACCTTTATGGATGGGCGTCATAGTGAGCTCGCGAACTGCATGACCATCAGCGTGTAGCGCGTGTGCAGGTTGGAGATGTCGCATGCAACAAGTGGCTTGTTGCACGGGTGTCGAGCCAAACTGACCTTTATGGATGGGCGTCATAGTGAGCTCGTGGTCGACGAACTGCGCGAACTGCATGACCATCAGCGTGTAGCGCGTGTGCAGGTTGGAGATGTCGCATGCAACAAGTGGCTTGTTGCACGGGTGTCGAGCCAAACTGACCTTTATGGATGGGCGTCATAGTGAGCTCGTGGTCGACGAACTGCGCGAACTGCATGACCATCAGCGTGTAGCGCGTGTGCAGGTTGGAGATGTCGCATGCAACAAGAGGCTTGTTGCACGGGTGTCAAGGCAAACTGACCTTTATGGATGGGCGTCATAGTGAGCTCGTGGTCGACGAACTGCGCGAACTGCATGACCATCAGCGTGTAGCGCGTGTGCAGGTTGGAGATGTCGGGGTGGATCACCGTGGAGATAATGCGTGGAGACGGCAGCGGAGTGCCGGTCACCGAGTTGCTGCGGGGACGGCTTACACCTAAAAAAACATCACTATAGTAGAAAAACTAGAAAAGATATTCGGTCTAGGTATCAGGAGGGATTCGAGTAAGCGTCTTCCGCTCAACGGGGGCCTGCTCTAACCATCATAGTAGGTATTTCGTCGTCATCACCAGTTCACTAAAATGATTCTGGGATCTGGCAACGTGTGATGGGTCGTTCCAATCCTTTAGGTTGAGTGGGATGCTGGTTGGCACACACGTCAACTTTTGAACTGGTGCCACCTTCGGCAACTGGTCTTAATGTTTCCTTAATTTATTTTCTGTCCTATTTTATTCTATGTCAAAACTTGTACTGTAGGTATCTATACATTTAGATAAGGAAAATTGTTGGTTTAAAAAAGAAAAATATTTTGAAAATATGTAACAATTATCTACGCAAGCTGAAGAGTCAGCTTTAATGGACCCTTGCAGAGGCAAGGGTCCATTAAACTTTACATTTTATTTTAGAATTTTCATAATAATTATGACGTAACACCTAAAACAGAAAACTTATCCAACATGAGAAATCTATTCGCAATGTATAAACAGATATGTAATAATGTCATAAATACTGACCATCCTCATAGACGGGAGGCAACAGCCTCGCGAAGGTAGTCAAACTCTTCCCCAGATTCGGATTCCTTAGATTATTGCAATAAGAGGTGTATGTCCTGAAGGGGTTATCAGCGTCGCAGGGGCCGCTCTCGTCGCACTGTGGCTCGATGGTGGGCCCCAGGTCCTGGCCGAGGAAACCTGTCACGTCTACCGATTGGAGAGAGTCCACGAAGTCGTTGGTGCCGAAGCCTAGCGAGTCGTCGAAGATTTGACGTTTGCGACGGTTTCTGAAATGGTGAACCTTAGTTTAGTTGTCATTTTAGAGGTTTTTCTCTTTATCTTTTTTTTGATTTCATCTATAACAATTAATTGACACTAATGTTAATTAGAAATATAGCAGACTTAATGTGAATAGGGTACTAGTCAACAATATGGCTACGCAGAAAAGTAAAGTTGGTGGTGTAACAGCGTTAAGATGTAATATTTTTATTATAGTTATTTTTTATTTACAAACATGATTGTAATGCGTGACACCAGGTTGAAGGAACCGGAAAGCAAACTTTCAAATATAAAGTCCTAACTTAGTTCCTATTGAATGACACTATTCGACTTTTATCCTAAATCCTTACCCGCCGTGGATAGAGTTGATCAGCTCATTGGTAGCGAACTCAAAGAAGAGAGAGGTGTTGGCGAGCTTCAACGCGTACTTGTTTGCTTTGGAGAAGGACGCCGCCGTGCCCACAGGGGACTTGGGGTCCGCACCGCCACCTGGAATGATAGATGTACCCCTGATTTACAAACACAAATTAAGGTTGAATAAAGATAGTAATGTTTAGCAAAATTGCAAAGTATGATAGGAAAAAAATGTGTCGTGGCCAAGATTCGAACCCTCTCGACCACTGGGTTACAACAATAGTCTGAGACTGGCGCCTGCGCTGTTGAGCTAAGCGGCTTGTTGATACGAAGACGAAATTTGGTGCAGGTATCTGTTGAGAAGTCTGAGGCTACTACACCAAAGGTCGCGGGTTCGATCCCCGCACAGTAAAAACATTTGTGTGCATGACATGAACATGTCTGTTTGTATTGGTTTGGGTGTTTCCTATGTATAATAAGTATGTATTTACAAAAGAAAAAGTATTGAAGTATGTTTATCCTTTGTCTAGTATCCCATAGAAACGGGCTAATATTAGCTCACTTGGGGCTAGATTGCGCTGTGTGGAATAATGTCCCAGGAAATTTATTTATTTATTTTTATTTATGATGGCACTACGAAAAAAGCATAATACGAGTTGTCACTTTAGATATCGTAATTGTGACAAAACGATTGAATGAATTGCTGCCTAAGATAGTATGACCATATCTAGCGACAGCTGAGACAGTTCCAGACGGCTGTGCTAAGGCAATGTTGGGACATTTGCCCAGCAGTGGGACACAAGAGGTTAAACAATGAGAGAAAGCACTGACTTGTCTCCCACAGCATGTACTCGAGTCTCTTCCGGTCCGCCATCTCCTGTTTGGCTTTCTCCAGCGCGGCGGTGACCATGTCTTGCGATAGCTGTGAGGCTGCCTTGGCGCCGCTCTCGTCGCGCCACGCTGATAGTTCTAGACGGCTGTGTTGGGAGCAGTGTTGAGCTGCATTCCTGGGAACAAGTAGTATTAAATAGTAGAGTTTCAATAATATAGTAGATCAATAATTGGTTTTGAAAAAGATAGTTGGGAGGTATGTCAATAATTGGACATAAAATAGTACATTTTTATGGCAGGCCGAAAGTATTGCTAATCGACGCCACGTGGCACGCATCACGGAGTCTGTTATTGCTAAGTTGTAGCTACTGCTTTTCGTTATCACCATTTAGCAACCATGCGGAGAGACAGAAATGCAGTGTGTCAATGAATGCTGTGTGTCTATACTGCTTTTCTCAAAAATGCGTGAAAATTAAAATAATTTTATTATCTTCTACTACGAGTACTAGTGTTATCTAATGGATTAAAGAACATCGTTTCAAACGTCAAATATATTTTTTTTATTATTTTTTTGTTTCTGTAATGGCGTGACCTTTTTGTCCTGCCAGTTCGAAATAGAAAGAGAACCTCTTTAGTCGCTGAATAGTGTGTTCCATATTTTTCAAATCACATTGCTCGTGATCCACAATAAGAACAGTGTTATTTACGAATTTTTCAATGTAGTAAAATCAGTATTTTTTAAACTAGTAAATTTCCTAAAGGACTAACATCCACCGTTTCTCCGCTGCTAATACTCACTCATTCCATCAGATACCTACTTATTTAACGACGTAAAAAACATGAAATGTAGGTTAGTTAACTTATTCAATATTGCACTATCAAAGCTCCGTGATCTTGACTTCACAAAATATGACGTGTAAATGTATAGTAGATACAATTTATAAACGCAAACTTACAAGTAAGGATCTTCTTTGACGAAAGCTTTGGGTTGAATGTTGCTGAGTGAGTCGTCCGAAGCACAGAGAAGTCCTGAGAGGGAAACTTTCCTGATGGCACCCAGCTGCTCCGGCAGGAATGACGATGGGGGAATGTCGTTTTCATACCAGAACCTAAAAGCAGACAAACCAATTACGAAAGAGTTTAAATATTTTCGGAAGGATTTTTAAGGGTCAGACCAATGGATAATACTCGGCAGACTTTACAATGTTAAATATTATGTCAAAGTCTATGATGTAAAAAGTACATAAATAGGTTCTAACTATCACAATTTAAAATCTGCCAACTTGTTTTTCATTAGTCCGATCAATTCTAGAATGGTCTGTACTAAAATTTTTTTCACTAAAATTGACTCCTTGTAAGACAGAAGAGTTTCTCACAGATTGCAAATTAAATGGAATCACACTGTAGTTTACAGTTTATAATTTCAAGCTTGTACTCTGACAGCCTCAGTCTTTACTTTCAATAGTAAATTATAGCCTTCAAAATGAAAATTAATTGTGTGTGGGTAAAAACCGAACCTGTCACTCTTCTTAAGGTTGGCGAACTGTAGAGCCAAGACGCAGGCGAGGGTGTGCCCCACTACCGCGCCTGTGGCCGGCCGCTCCATCGCGCCGCCGATCATCAGCTCTACGTCTTCAGCGTTCCTGGGAAATACAAGTTTATTTGATTATTTTTAAAAAAGTTCATTAAAGAGAGCGTCGTGGCCCAGTGGTTAAACACACTGGCTCGGAACTTGATGTTCCTAAGTTCAAGACTGGCCGGAACACCTACTTTGTGTTAATTGTACAATCTGCGGCTAACTCTCCGGTGATGGAAAACAACAATAAAAAAAAAAACTCAAGCAACACGGATAACGGCGGTAGGCTCGCCCTCTACAACGTTGGGTTCAAATTTCCTGAAATGTGAAAAATGTCAACAGGCGAAATGTGTGCTTCTGAGTGTTCCGTTCTCCATGTCGGCAACAATCAGGATGCCTCTGACTACCCCATTTGGGAAAATAGTCGTGAGGGTACTGTTGTTAAATTATTTTAGGTAAAGAAAGGAAGAAAAAGGTCTCCACTTAAGAACGCGCTTACCTCCTGTAATAATCTGAGAACGAAGAGAATATACTTTATTTGCAAAAGTATTTTTACAGACTTGAAGGCTGATGATGGCAAAAAAAAAACAGAATCTAACCTGTACATATCAGCCATTATTTCCATCTGGGTTCTATCAAAGCCCATCTTCTCAAAGTCGCCGAAGGTCTTGATAGATGAGGTGGGCTCGCACATCCTTAGCGCGCGCAGGTAGGGGGCCACGCCGTGGTCCCGCGAGCGGTGGACGTCCCACTCGGCCGAAGAGGGGAAGTGGGACACGTGGTGGGCGCTTGTACGGACAAGCTCGGTTAGGGTTACTGTTGCGTTGAGCTGGAATTAGACAAGTCAGTTAGCTGTTGGAGTATCGAGTTCCTTGCAAGTCTTCCCGACTTCATCACAGTGTCCTCAGCAATACTCCATAAAACCCAAAGACATGAGCAGCCGCGGCTAGGATGCGAATCCCGCCCTTTATCCCTTACAGCACAAACGGTGCCCACATCACTGAGGTTTATTCCACTCTATTTACCTGGGTGATATCAACCGGGTGAAGAAAGTGAACTCTCGAGTGTCTTCATTTCACCTCGGAACTATTACACTCAGAGAACCGGTGGTAGGCAGGCACTTCATGAATATTTATATAAAATAACATATGAGATAAGATAATAAGAATGAAAAAAAATGTCTTCTTTCTTTCAAATAGTTTTTTTACTTTAAATGGTAACTAAGTAGATAGAATTTGGCAAAATTTCGCTGTTGCAGAAATTACGTAGGCAGAATGTTAAATTGAAGTGTACTAAAGAATTCAAACGGGGACCGCGTTTCAGCATCATTGCCGATCAATCAAGTTTTTATTTCAATATCAACTTCTGAGAATTAAAATAAAAGCTTTGAGGGGTTTGTCCGCTTTAGTGGTGGAGTAAACTAAACGCTACATTATCCTCCATAAAAAAAAAAACTTATCATAGTTTTGAATTATGAGCGCAGTCTAAGATGTCACATACCAGTTTCTCGTTCATCATAGCCTTGAAGATCGGTGCCACAGCGACCAGCTCAGCGTACGCACCGGCTCTGTTCGCGCTGGAGTAGCCGCGCCAGAATCCCAGCGACTGCAGCTTCAGTTCCGCCTTAGCCATGCCCACCTGTGGGATATTACCAAAGTCTTCTTTATCGTTAGCCGTAAGAAGTACACAACTCGATCTTAATACATAGATTTCGCTTTAGTTCTAGAACTTGTTGAAACACACCGTAGTATTTTCAGTGAATTTTGGATGTCATCGAAAGTCAAATATTTGCAATAATGCTTCTTTCGAGTGTTTAAGGTATATGCCTAAACATTGTGAAACAAACCTGGCTGCCAGGTAAATCTACCAGAAAAAATCGGCCGGTCTGTTAATGGTCTCGGTAGCACAGTGGTTAGTGCAGTCGCCCGGTTTGCGAAAAATGTCCAGATCGAAGATCTATTTATTTAATAGGTCAGTTTTATTTTAGCATTAGGGACAATGCATTATCTTCCCACTAAAGATAAAAAAAGTCAGAACAAAACATGCCCAAGACCGAATATTTTTTTCTAACTTTCCGATCTATCTATTTAAGATGTGTATTTGCGTTATGCGAAGACGTAATCGACCGGCCTATTCATTATTTCTTTGCAAATCAACAAATTCTTAAATCTAAAAATCAAATGGAAAACTGTATTTCCTTACCTCACCCAAGAGCACTGGCAGGAACTCGTTAAAGGTGATGTGTTGGATGACAGCCGCCATCGCTCGCCGCGCCTCCAAGAACAGAGTGGTATCGTCCCAGAAAGGGTTGAGGGAGTACAGTTCTCCAGCGATGCGGTTGTGTTCAGCGACTAGGGCTTTGTAGAGAGGAGCGGTGGGTTTTCCATCGTGGCATCTGTAATCAATGAATATTTTGTCTAGTATTTAGGATCGCTGCTATTAATTAAATCACTGTTAGGTCAATTTCATCATAACGGAGCTGAGGGATTAAAAAATCGAGTTAAATAAACGGTGTGACAGGCTACCAAATAACTGTCTTCTATCCGGTATTCCGTATGTTCTATTGCATAAAAAAAGGAAGAATGACCGGTATTTGGTGAACAAGAATTGTTATTTAGCAAGAGCAAGATGACAGACGAAAATGGGTCGCTTGATGAACCGTTGACTGAACATTCGTAGTTATGCAAGTTTGGATAAGTTGGCAAGAAACGGACATAACAAAAGACTACAGATGGATCGTTTTTAACGTTTTTGCAATTTGTATCTTTTTAAATTACTAAGTACCACAGGCACTGAATAATCTTCTATGTAAAGTCAAATGAGCCTATAAAGATTAGGATCTGTTAGAATGACGAGTGCCAAGTACCATTATAGTGGACGATAAAGCACAGAGCACCAAAAAATTGCTATACTTATAGGTTTTTCTTGTTGTTTTTCGGTGGAAACTACACAAGCGTGTAGCGTGTACCTACCTCTGCCACATAGTGTTAGAATATAGTTTCTGAAAAGGTTCAACTTGACCACAACGAAAATGGATTGCTTCCAATTTTGACTTGCGTTTTTCTTGATCTGTCTGTGGTATTGTAACTGCCAAACGGCTTAACTCTTTTGGTTTTTTCGGTATAAGGTGATTCACTTTCGTTATTAGGTAAACCTAAAAGTTTAAAGTTATAAGGTCTCCAAATACTACTCAAGCATGTTACGATGTTATGTATAGAAAATAAACAAACGCGTAATAGATTCTAGACTTCTCTACTCATTTGGTGCGGTTGGCTGACCACTTAATAGTATTACGCAAAACTAATTTGTTATTTGAGCAACAAATGTTTGATGCCCCTGTGTGATATTTGCCACGCTCATGGCAGATTCATAAATAAATTGCCTATTCAAACGTGGACATAAAAGGAACGCAACCAATGAAAATCTGTAAATTCTTATTTTAGAAGATAAATCAATTGCGGAACATAATGAACGATATACATACATATATAGAAAGAAAAAAAAGTGCATATTTTTGGTGTTTATTTTAGAATTCCCTAAAACTACTAGACGGACTTTCATGATAGTATACCTATAGGATATAAATACCAAAATTATCAAAGTTGTGGCAACTTGTTTTGTAGTAATAACATTAGATTCATAATCATACAACATAAATGGCCTATATACGTCACACTGCTGCTGGGCACAGGCCTTACCTCAACTATGAGTTTCTATTGCTAAGTCCAACCGCTAATATTCTGTTAAATGTCACAATGTAAGCAGTCCATAAATTGCTATGTTGCGTATGTTAATGCAAAGAAGATAGATATCTCCGCATTAACAAATCATCTCAAGGCTGGATCGGCATACCATTTGCATACAATCCATTTCTGTGACGCCACCAGGAATTCCAATTGTATCAGGGGCTTTGAAATGATTGTGGGATATTCACTTTACGTTTAAAAAGTCATTGAAATAGCCAAGAATATCAGGACGATCAATCAGGGAGACAAGCAATAGGTGGTCGAAAAGTACCCACCTACGAGTGTCATTGAGCTCCGTGGCACAGTATAAACCATACAGTAGGTTATCTAAGGCCGCCCGCCGAGTTATTAGCCTAGCGTGCACACAGACACGCGGCACAGCCCGTCCGTACTGCCGTCTCCCTATTTTATGCTAGCGTGTGCGTGATATCGCGATTCGCGACACAGCGCGCGACGCGCACGCACACATTCAAACCGAGAGTGGCACGTTTGTATGTAGATGTTCTACTGTATAGTTTATACTGTGTCCATGGCTCCATGGATGGACGTCAGACCTACCTAAGTAGGTAAGTGCAAGGAACAATACGTGGGAATTGATAAAAGTTGATTCTAAACAATAGCTTCTGAGTAACATTAATTTAACACCCGTGTCTGTGGCAGCACGAAAGAGGTACTTTATGACTGGAACAAACAAAGGTTCCAGTGTTTTTGTATACGCTGGAAAATTGTAGGCTCGCCTGTAAACGTAATGGATCTAATCTTTGTAATATTACTTTCCGGTTCTGGTCATATCTTGTTTTTTAGTTGCTATAAGATGACACGCTGAAGTTATAACATTTCTGCATGCGTAATAAATGCGTTGGAGTTGTTGCATACAAGGGCGTACCCAGGTAGGAGCAGGGGGGGGCAGCTGCCCCCCCCTGCTCCTACCTCTCTACGAAAAACGAAACAGGTATGAGCTGCCCCCCCCTAGCTGAAATCCTGGTATGAGCTGCCCCCCCCTAGCTGAAATCCTGGGTACGCCCTTGGTTGCATATGATTAGAAATGAAAGATTGAGTATTCATTTCCAGTTAATTACATGTACGGTTATACTTATGAATTATGATGCAATTAAGTTCCTACGCTACACCTGTTTTGTTGGGAGCCACATGTCTCCACTTTCAATCACAGGCCCTCACAATACATTTGGACTTAGCCCATAAGACTTTTCTCCTTCAGAACCGTTTATATCAATACACCTATACTGTACGTCACGAGCAAATTTCGCTGTTAGGTATAGGTAAGGTATCTACATTTTTTTTAAAGTAATGACAGTGCCAAAAAACAAAGTTAATACCTATACTAAGAAAAAACAGATTAGGGCATTTTTAGCAAGTGCAATACGTATAAGAGCTGTTCGAAAGAGAGGGCTGTTGCAGTTTTAAACGCAGACTTATAACTATATAATATAAATTTTCCAACGCGTAAGTAGATACTGAATTCAATCGAGTTCACGTTTGCTTGTCAAACTGGAAAGGCCAGGTACTCACTTCCTACACGAGTCCAGAGCCAGTTTCCCGGCATCGTAGAGCCGCAGAGATCTGAGCTCCTTCTCAGAGCTGCCATACAATGCTGAGCCGTCAAGGAACGCTGTCGCCAAGTTCATCTGGTCACGGTACTCTGCAATAGTAAAATTTTAGACGGTCACATATAGAATCTTTTCCTCACAGTGTGGGTAGAACTCCTGTGTCCCTTTCACAATAATTCATCCTCGTCGGTTAAACATACAGTCAACGGCACATCAGGCTGCCCATTCCCGTTTTTTGTCTTGCTCTTGCCAAATGACATTTCTTCGCAATAGAGCAAGGAGGACTGACCGGCAAGGTAGCCTGATGTGGCGTTGACTTATACAGCCTTTTACTATATTAACTTTTAAAAGCTGATTAAAATCATCTTATAAAGAGCTCGCCTAGCACATCGACTAGACCAGTGGTTCCCAAACTTATTTTGTCTACTGCCCACTTTGAGAATAAATATTTTTTTAGCGCCCCCATTTTTTCACCTATTTAAAAACCACTATAACTTCAAATTAAATAATTAATTATTGTGACCTATATATGTATATTAACGGAGAATTCTAAACGAAACTTTTAACCCGCAACTTGAAACCTGAGCGCAGTAGGTAACATACAACGGCACACAACGCACCCATTTTCTTTCAGGGTCTCTTACCGCCCCCCTTGAGACCTGCAGCGCCCACAAGGGGGCGTTATCGCCCACTTTGGGAAAGACTGGACTAGACATTACCCTTTCATGTGATACCTAATTAACTTTATAGCTCAATCAACTTTTTTAACTGATCTCTTGGCGCCTAGCAACAGAAGAGAAAGTAAATCAGACCGCTTTATCCAAAACCAGTAAACCCATACTGATTGTGCCGATATCGATAGTATGTTAATTAACGGTTATGTCAATGTTACAAAATTAAGTCCCAATACATATTGAAACCAGTTTCGAACGGACATTTCCTAGTTCAATCAGTCTGGCTTGAAAATAATATTAAGTTGAACTGTATTATTTAATAGCTAAGGTATAATTTTAAAATGTTTGATCTACATATTTTAAACCACTTTGTAAGCAGTCACCGTAAATTTTTATCCAGCCTGTTGTGATCACGTTTGAGTAAGCATATTGGACAGATCATCGCGTGGTTTTCTCTGGTTATGCGTGCTATAATAAAGACAGTACAGTAACACTGTACTTTTTCTTCTAAGGGCAGGTACGTAATTGGCTCATAAAATGCTAAAGCGCCCAAGTCTCGACCGACACCATAAGAAGCTAATGCTCAAAAGAATAGGATTAAGGGTCGAATGCAAAAGTATATTTTGACTATTTGAGTATGTACGGCACAGCGTAGAAAACTGGCACAAAATTAAAAATAACTAAACCAAATCATAATACGTACCAAAGCCACAGGAGTCAAGGTTTCTTGCAGGGGCCGATCTCGTGTACTCGCATGCTGAACCCTGGCATTCCTGTCAAAAATGTGAAGATAATTAGATATATATTTTTTTCAAATACTACTAGTAGTATTAATTACCTAGTTTCCTTTTAGAAAGCCCCAATAGTAGTTTAAAGAAATTGAAATGTTCCGATTCATTAGTTTTTATGGCTTGCATGCTAATTTCAATAACACAAATCATATTATAATTTCCTTTTAAATATTTTGAGTTCACAACTATTTACGAACTGCTGAATAATCAGTGGTTTCAAGTACAGCCAGCGTCAAAATGATATGTGTTATTAGTGGTCAAGAAGGTATTCCCAGTTTGACAATAGCAATTGTGATTCTACAGTGTGTTTGGGAACCGGTGTCCGACCCGTTAAGGTGAAGTAATATGATCTATTTAATGAATAAATCCACCATAATTAAGCACTTTGCCCCAGTTGTTTTAAAATGGCCGCCATTTTAATTTTTTTTTCTCGGGAGTACGGGTGGGTTATTTTAGTTTGCAATATCTGCCGATTTAGAGGTCCTACAGTCACAAAAGTGGTATCGTTGGACAGCTACAAAAGTAGGCAATAAGCTGACAAAAAAGCATTTATTCATAACTCCCTTAAAATACCTCAAAAAAATGTTTGAACTTGAAAATTGTGATAGAATTTGTTAGTTTTTTTTACATTTTTTTTTTTTCAGAAAAACTAAACTGTCAACATACATTTATTTTTAACTTTTTGGATACCCAAAGACATCACCTAAACACTGAAGCAAAAATCAAAGTTCCAAGTAAAATAGTTTAGAAGTTGTGACAAATTGAATATCACCCTGTCATCAGAAACCCTTTGAAACGCAGGTAAAATTTACCTGAAATAAATTAAATTTTTTTTTTTAAAAAATAATTAAAAGTGCTTAATTATGGTGGATTTATTCATAAAATAGATCATATTACTTCACTTTAACGGGTCGGACATCGGTGACCAGACACACTGTATAATGATAGAGTCGTACATAGGGGTACTTTACATAGGGGCATCTTTTAATGCTGATATAAGACCCATTTGCAATGGTTTAAAGCGTCACTTAAATCTAAAACAAATGAAACATTATTTGAAATTCTTAGACATAGTTGACCATTACGTTCACATAATGAGGCTGACTCTACTTTACGTGTGCGTATTCTATAAAGTATACATTCTCGGTTCAAGATCAGTTCAATTTAGATTATATGATTATTACAAGATGCTGTTAAACAGTACATTAGTGGCATCATCAGATAATAACGCTAATTTATGCAGATCATAATTGTAACGCTTGTAAGATTCCCTGTCTAGTTTAGTCGTCTCAACATTAAACATCTGTTTTATTATCTACACTAGCAAGACCTTAAGAGGTCTCTTTAATTAGAACGCCGAAGATTTTATTACAATTTAGTATGATTACCACAAATTGTAGGTGACATTTTAGTGCAGTCATAAAAACTGTAGTATAGTGGATAATGACACAACATCATTCCATTCCAGTTTATTTAACAAAGAGATAGGGTAGATTGACAGTTAATATTTAAAAAAAGATTTTTTTACGTGAGGTAGAGTCCGATAACGAGGGATTTACATGGCTTGGTTTTTGCCTCAGGTTACTCGAGATACTCGTAATTACCAGAGGTCAACCGTGTAAATCGCCAACCGTTTACACCACTGGTGGCTAAAAATGCAATAACGTTTAGGGACACCCAGCTGAGGCGACTATAACCGACTGTGAAAATGAGCAGAAGAAGGCGATCGCCCACGCATGAAGGTGTGAATATCATGTGGTTCTCCCGCCTAATTGCTACTGCATATCTCTTAGTAATGATCGACCTTGCATCAAAACAACAAATCCATTTAAGTTTTGGAAGGTTTACAAAGGTGTTTCTTGAGAAACCGAAATCCAGATTAGGTATTCTAGCTAGCTAACTTAATATCTAAGACGCAAATTGTCTAGCCGCAACGTCTGTCATCTTTACAGGTAGGTAAATAGATTAACTATGCGGCTTTGTGTGCTTTTGGTGGATGAAAATGTCATTGGAGATGGTGTTGTTGACCATTTACGGATTGATTATATTACTCTAGTCTCTAACCCATATCCGCTAGTCTGGAATGTAGGTATAGCTGCTTGAATAATAAATCGAACCTTTGCCAATATGAAATGTCAAGAATTTCAACTTGCGAGATTTTTGGGAGTCGTGTCCAACAGAAGTTATTGTTAACATCAACACCTAACTTGACGTGAAAAACGATATACAGCCATTGATATCAAAATCGTTTATACCACTATTTGGGAAAAACCAGAAGCGAATAGGGGGCTTGGCCAAAAATTATCTTTATTACCCTACCTTGAACAAACAATGGCTAAAATACAACTCAAGTGACTTTCACTACACGCCTGCGGAATACGCAATTCATGCGGCTGTATTTTTAAATCAACATTGTGTAATAATATTCATTAGCTCGGCTTTGTCAGAAGTAAATACCAACTTTAGATAAATAACCTATTACAATCTCAATGGGCAGGTTAAGGAGCAATTTCAACTAATGTTTTAAACGAGAATCTAGTTGGTAACCGTTGCAGATCGTATGAACTTTTACCTAATACAAAATGTTCCTGTAGGAAGATAGTACATGAATGAATTATAAGATGAAGGATGGTTTTAGGAAATAAATACTTTCTGGGGCAAGATATACCGACGACTTGTGACTTTATCAGTTTGAACGTTTTTAAAACTTTCCTATCTGTATTTAAATCGAAAGTACAGCACATCTATTCGTTTGCATTTGATATAAAACACACAAAATCTTTTCACCTCAATATTTGATGTGTCTTCACCTGTCACTATTGAATGATATTATCTTCATCGTCTGCCGATTCAAGAATCCAGTCCTAGTTATTACAGTTTAAGTCGTACGAACCCATAAGGAACCGAGAGTAGTTCGTTACTTAACTGCTTTCACGTGACGTGATACGTAACCTTTCTCCGCGCGACCCCGCGAACTATCACGGAACGTTACGTAACGTCGCCTTGTCGATCATTCCGATCCTACGCCATTATTATTTTTCCCAGGCATTTGTGTTGCATTGCAATGCCAGGCATAAACTTGACCTTAATAATAAGCTATTTTGATTCTTGAGTTTCGGTCATTCATTTTCATTCATGGTCGAATGTCTAAGTTGTTACTTCTTAGTAGGTTATTTTCATTCAACCAATCGATACATATTTTAGATTGAGTATCATTTATTTCTTTCAACAAATATTATATTTGGAGAATCTGAAAAAATAGGTAAATCGTTATGATTGTTGATGATATTTATAAGGAAAATATACATTTCAGTTCTCAGATTTCTTAGCGATTGACGCTCGATAAAGTTAGGATCGAAATCATTTTAATATACATTTTTGATTTTCCCTTTTTCCTGTAGAGGCTGTAATACGACGCATTTATTTGTACAACACGCAATAGTGAACCCAGATAAAGTATAGGAAACAAATTAAGCAGCAGTAGTTGCAGTAGTGTTTCATATGAAATCAAGTCTAATTATCTTCGTCCATTATTTAAACTTCAAACAAATCTAAGGTCAAGGTTTTCATCACCTACTGCTCACAGCTCCAGCCCACCTGATAATTAGATAATTCATACACTGTATCATGTTTATAATCACACTCGGTTCGAATAGGTAAAATTAGCACCTAAGTATTTTAATTGTATACAATGATAATATGTAACGATATAATTGCCATTATTGAAGAAATAATTAAACATTAAATGATCCTACTGAAAACAATAGCCACACTCTGGTTACTTTACCTACCCCACATTATAAGCGAAAAACAACAAATAATCAATTAATAATATAATTAACTAACATAATAATATTGACTAACAGAGTACCCAAAATTATAAAACTAACTTTCTCTATCTTTAACCTCTACTTATCTATGAAGATCTAAACATTAATTGGCCGGCTCAAACGTCTGTCAGCTCTATTGCCAGTATAATAGCCGGTAATTGGTCCAGCGGCCAAGTTCAAGTCGGTAGTCTTGAACCAAGGCGCGCATCGCATCATTAGTGCGGCTGCGTTGCAACACCATCCGTCCCTCGATACAAAAAGTAAAGTTTGAGCAGTATTCTAACGCCCAATATTCCTTATCAATATTACGTATGTTTGATTATCTTCTTAGCGCCATTACTCAGACCCTCTTTTTGGTGTCAGGAAATGCATTTGCGTACCATAACCCGCAGCTGCGGATGCTACACGGGGCGTGAGTGGGACTCGCCTTGAAGGCGAAATAAAGGAATACCCACTAAACCCTGACTGTTCCTCTCAGACCAGTTTTTTGCCCAGGGCCACAAGAAGCGTGAAACATAAGTTTGCGAGACCTGTGTGGTATTGCCCGGTTTGGGCTTGCGCCTTAAGATAGGCCACCCGGAACTAGGCGGCCATCATCTTGGATCGTCTGTCTGGTGGATCTGCAACTCATTTTTTAAGGTGGACGCTGGACGTCAGCCCTTCTAGGCAAGTTTGTACGCCGAGCACGGCACTGGAGCAGAGCCTCCCGCTCTCGCTTGCGCTCAGCCTCCTCCTTCGCTATGACTACTACCTCACAAAATGTAGCAGTAGCGTCCTACTTCTTTCTATTTGTGACCATCCCTCGAATGTTCGAGGTGAGAGAGAGGTCCTGGCCGACGCAGGCAATGAGGTCCTACCACTCTTCGGACCAGACGGGACACAGAGCAAGGGTGTGGGTTGCTTTGACCAGGGGGTCAGCACAATGATATCACACGGCTATTGGCTTTAGAGCCAGGCGTTGGGCGGTTATAGTTGACCATTTTGGTCCTTTTCCACTGGTAGAAAGCGGCAAGGGAACAGGCTTCTATGTCCCATGCCACCTCTCCTGGTGGCTCGGACCTTAGTCAACCTTCGGCACATGACTTAAATATGAGAGTCTAATGAGATCGACAAAGGCTAACGATGTGTGGAATAAAATAATTATAAATTTCTGCAGCAAAGCTAGTTTCGCATCGGTATGATACCGCACTGGCAGTCGTTGGTTGTTGTAACAATTCTTTTGTGATGGATCAAGGCGTTATTTGGCACTTTGCACTTGTTTCTAGTTTGCAAAACACAAAAGACAATATCCAGACAGTATGTCTATTATTATTGTTGAGGGCGGAGCTTGAGCATGTTCAGGGGGTTCTAAGAAAAAACGGCTATAAGGTGACAAGGAGGTCTATGAAGCAGAGGGAAAAGGTAGAAAAACAACCAATGGTGAGCCGAGTACCTGCTTTTCTACCGTACGTGAAAGGTGTAACGGACAAAATTGGCTCAGTACTAAGGAGATACGCCATTAAGACTGTATGTAGTCCGTTCGCCAAAGTAACGAGAGAGTTGCGCTCGCCGAAGGATGTAATACCTTTGCAGACACCGGGGGTTTACAAAGTCGACTGCAGCTGCGGTAGTTCTTATATCGGACAAACGAAGCGTCCGATTGCTGAGAGGGTTAAGGAGCACATCGCAGCTGTGAAGAATCGGCAGACGACCAAATCCGCCATAGCAGAACACCTATTGAGTTCAGGGGTGAATCACTGGATGGAATTGCACGACCCAAAGATCCTCTCCACTGATCGTCATTACCATACCAGAATGGTACGAGAAGCTATTGAGATTAAAAAACATCGTAATTTCAATAGGGAGGATGGTTTCAAGTTGTCGTCTGCATGGAATCCAGTGATTGCAAGGTGCAAATCGCGTTTTGGACCGTCCAAAATAAAACCGGACAGTGTTAGTGTATTTTGCCGGGCTGACTGTACCAATACTAACAATGTTGAAAATGTGCGGGTGGACGAAGATTTGCCTCCGCGCACCGTCAGACGGCGCCGCGCGCCGCCAGTCCGCTCGTGACCACGGCGCATGCAATTGTCGCCGAAACGTCGGGCAAATACAGGTATAACAGTAGTTTTTACCGTAGTTTATATGTTGCAGAAAACCCGGTTAATTTAGTGTTTATATAGTATGTCTATTGTTTATGTAAGTTGGATTAGTCCAACTTGGTCTGCAAATTCGTTGTCTTTGAGAACAGATAACTTACTGCTGTAAAATTTCTTAACTGCCAGTGGTACCCTAAAATGCAAACCTTCAACGTGACGTCTGATTGCTCGAGGGAGGGCCTTATACGTAATATATGTAATTAGCTTGGTATTGATGGCTATAAAGTATTTGGGAACGACCACAAAAGCTACCTAGTTGTTTGGTCGTGTGTGGACCTGCCTAGATAATAGCAGTTTAAATTTTATCTACTCAACATCAAGGTGTTGCATATTGCACAAGAATCCCTTATAGAATTACCCGTAGCTACTTATAAAAACGTGTTTATGAATTCATTGAAGTAAGCAATAATATTTTCCATGTTACATCATTGCTTATAATGCTTTACGTAAAAAGGAAGAATACCAAACAGGTAGCTCGAGAAATTTGCATATTATTATTATTTTAAATCAACATCAGTGTCCGATTTCTAAAGATAATCTTTATCGCAGAATGTTTTGTGATGATTGTTTCAAAAATCAACACTTCAGGATAAATAATAGTAATAAGGACTTTTACAAAAGCCCAAGTGATTCATTGCTTGCGATATGGGGTACTACCTAGACGAAATAGTCAACATCTTCGATAAAAAAATGTTAAGCTTCGTGTACAGCAATTTTGTATCGCCTCATAGTTTTTAAACAAGCCAGATAAAGTGATAACGTAAAAGAACTAAAGATAAACATTAAAGTAAGTAATGTACATATTTCATATACCTAGATTGAATGGCAGACGAGGCTTTAAAGCTTGTGGTTGCGACTGCCGTCGGTTTGAGGAGGTCCATGAACCCATTTGGCCAAGTATGATTTTGACCACACAACCACATGATTTAAACACCATTGTTTGTTACCTTCAAGTTGTCGGAAAATAACGGAGATAGGTATTCATAGTAAGCTCCAGGCTCCTCAATAGGACTATAGGCAAAAGTAGTCATTTAAGCAAGTTTAACATGAAAATAAATTTAATAAATGAAGAAAATACCTTGTTCCCATTAGCAGTGGCGATGAGGTCATTCACCACCAGCTGTCCCCATGCGGCCAGTAAACTTGTGACGTAGTCGTGGTCTGCCGGCCTCGACAGCTGAGCGGCTGCTCTGACCACCAGAGACGGCTCCGGGAGGTGAGGCGCTGATAACGGCTGCGACACTCCTGGAAATAAGCGAATCGGTTAAAAACACTCGAACTTGATGATAATATAAAGGGTGATATACTCCTGTGTGGAGGTGTGGCCTCTGCCTAGCAGTTTAGGAGTTAAGTACAAATATATGATTCAAATATTCAAAATATCTTTAAAATAGTTTTCTCACGGCCACGACAAAGCAGTTAAAACTTTTAGTGAATAGTAAAAAGTAGAGGATATACATACTATACATATGCTCGCTTCCAAGCGCCAAGAAATCGCCCAATCAAATCAAATCTTTTTTTTATATTGTTTTTACGGCTTCGTCAAATTGTCTTTCGTTCGGTACAGACATACTATTCGGAAGTGTTTTTTTAGAGGTGACAGCTGAATTGCCGCCAAATTTAGCGTAGCCCGCCCATAGACTAAAAGTGTGCAAGGGAGATGCATTTACACATAGTGTTTCAGATAAGAGTGAGAAAGGTATTGTTTGAAGTTTTATTTATTTTTCTTTTTTTAAAGTTTCGCCAAGTCAATATTATCATTCTGCTCTGCCTCAAATGCAATATTAAAATTGTATATAAGTACCGTACCATACGTACTAAGAGAAAAGAGAGTTTCATTTTCAAACCGTCTTAACTTAATTATATAACGTTTTGTTGATCTGACATGATACGAAACATTACAGATCTACAATAAAGCCGCAGGCTAAACATTAATCGTCCAACTTTAATGATTTAATTCGAATGTGTTCCAATGATTTCATCTATCAATTTAACAGCTTCACAGTCATTAATTTATTAATTACGATAGTTAACATCGTTGTGCAATTGGTCCATTTAATGATTCGCGATTCCTTTCCAAAAGTCAGTCAGTGTGATAGATTCTTAAAAAATGTGTAATGTCTCTTGTACTGTTTTTTGTTTAGGTATAGCGAAATCTTTGGTGCTATTGGTGTCCAGCGGGACAACACTGTTAGGGCAATAGGATAGCATTTAATGCTATCCTGAACTTTTGTCAACTTTATTAAAAATAATCGTTTTTTTAATGATCTGTTGAGTATGTAGAGTAAAATCTAATGCCTTTCCTAGGCACTGGCCACCGGGTCCCGAGCCAGATTGTATAACTAATGGGCCACGACGTTTTCAAAATCAATTCCGGCTTGTTAACTTCACGCATTCCTGAGAAAAGGGGGCCGTTACAGACAGACAGATGAACGGACGACAAAGTGAACCTAAACCCTTCCCGGTTCCCTTTTTTCCTTTCCAGAACCCCAAAAAGGAAAAAAAACTCAGATGTTGTTGAGTATTTAAATGTGTGATGGGTAATGTTCAGTACCCTAAACACTCAATTATTCTTTGTCAGATGCCGTATTGTAGGCATTATTTAATTCCGAGGCCTAAGTTTGCGCGGCGCTTTATTCGAATCCGGGTATAGCTATTAGTGAGGAGGACGTTGCAATCGGTAATACGTATGATGCATCTTTAACTGTAAATGGTGTTACGCTTCATATGAATCGGCTATGAACAGGATGTTATTTTACTATAGCTTATTATTACGCGTAGGTACTTTGTTGTTCAGACTAAGTTAGCTACAAAAAGTTTACATATGAATGGAAGTGTTAAAGAACTTGTTACTCATCCCGTTATGGAAGGATATCCGCGTTGTGGTTTTTATAATTCAATAGGTGTTGTATTATATAATGTGTTGTGTTTTGCGACTCTTTATTTTAAGGTTATTCAATATCTAGCAGAGAAGATCACTGGCAACGAAACCACCCAATGTGCCAGCCAGTATTAAGTTAATAGTCATTAAGGTTCGCTACTAGGGTCGGCCGGAGAGAAAATCTGTCAAATTTGAAAGCGATCGTGACAGCTATGGTCACACAGTGGTTGGGCCGTGCAATCCGTGCATAAATGCAATGCATAAATCCGGACGACCGTCTTGGTGTAATTGTTTAGAAGTCGGCTACTACACCAAAGGTCGCGGGTTCGATCCCCGCACAGTACAAACATTTGTGTGCATGAACATGTCTGTTTGTATTGGTCGGGGTGTTTCCTATGTATAATAAGTATGTATTTACAAAAGAAAAAGTATTTAAGTATGTTTATCCGTTGTCTAGTATCCCATAAAAACGGAGTATAATTAGCTCACTTGGGGCTAGATGGCGCTGTGTGGAATAATGTCCAGGGATATTTATTTATTTATTATTATTATAAATCGCGGCATGATAATCATTTGATGCGTTCACCAAAGATATTTTTATTTCGCCACCCAAAATATTTCAGGATATAGGGCAAACAAAAGAAACTAACCAAAAATTTTATTTTATTAAACATACTAACAAGCGGTTTTGCCAATTATTTTTTTACACTATTATTTGCAATCTATTCTCGTGACCACGTTATTTGCACAATGTTATATCTGGTACTTGACGATTCCATCGAGATTTAGTTGTAACTTGGTTTATCCGTTCGATCATCATCAACACAAAATATTTCTTACATCCAATGCATATGATATAGCAATACACGGAGCCATTTCTAGTAACATGCAGAAGAACCCACTAATTAATTGGTCTTACTTGTAATGAAAAGCTGCAAGAAGCATTAAAGGGAGCTATCTTGTTACTAACTAAAACGAGGAATTTAACAGTTGTCAACAGTTGAGACACTTTTAGTGGATAATTTATTTCAGATAATAACACTTGAGTAATACCTTTAGTCTCCTGTAGAGGCCATCGTATTTCAGGCTTTTTACGCTGAATTTAATACAGAATCCACCGCGATCTTCATCTTACTGGAATTGATCTACGAGTAGAGCATAGTATGAAAGGAAGTCACCCTCCGCGTTTTTCTGTCTGTTTTCACTATCTAAATGATAGTTGATGCTAATTATATTTTCTAGAACGTTTGTCTGTATAGTTCATTCAAATTACTACAGGGAAAAGCTGTGTGCAAATAGCCAGTTAGAGATAAAAATGCTTGCACTGCCATTTTTCCATGGCTGACGTAAATATGATAATTCATATTTATATCAAAGTTCTATCTGATCCATTTTTTTTAAATTTAAAATGAGTTTGCGTTTGACCTCAGTCTTGCCAGCCACGCTCACCCAAAAAATGCCTATTCACTCTTGCCTTGAAGACACCAAGGTTGTATGTATCCGGAAACACAGACGCAGGGAGGGCGTTCCACTCCTTAGCGGTGCGGACCAGAAAGGAAGCACCAAACCGCTTAGTTCGGACCGCTGGAAAGTCGACCACATGGAGATGAAAGCCCTCGCGGCGTCTTGTGGTCCGGTAGTAGAAAGTAGAGGGTGGTATCAGGTCATGAAGTTCTTGCGCACACTCTCCGAAATACACCTTATAAAAAACCGATAGACAGGCAACTCTACGCCGATGCTCCAAACTCGAGTTTGGTTCCAACGAGCGTCTCGTCACCTATCAGTCTCCTGGCTCTTCGGTCTACTGAGTCCAGGTCATCCAGCTGATACTTGGCAGAGCCATCCCAGAGGTGGCAGAAGTACTCCATACACAACCGAATTTGTGCTTGGTACAATTGTAAAAGCTGTTCCGGTGTGAAGTGTGTTTCCATTTCGAATAACTTGTCATTATGTTCTATTGCTATAACTATTTCTGTTTCGTATAAGCAAACGCAAACTTTATTTTTTTTTGCTCGAGATCTCCATCCTAATTACTATGGAACGAGTGAAGTTTCTTTGACAGCCGTCTGCGCAGTCCCGCAAGTCAGTCTTCCACATGACGCCGGGTGAGTGCACGTCACTGCGTAAAGAATAGGAAAATGAAATGGCAACTAGTACGAAATTGTCAAACCCAAGAGAGCTTTTAATTAAGTGTACTTATAAATATAAACCTGCCATATAACTCTCATGGTGAATCATGATAAAATCATACGTTTGATAAATTATGCATAATGCATATGAACAAACAGTACGGAGGAAAAAAAATAAAGTTGTACTATTTTCAACAAAAGACCCTATGTGCGCCTATTTCGTGTAAATTATCCGCGTAATTATAAATGTCATTTTCGTCAAAAGCGACGTGCGCTCACCTTGGGGACATGGGGGGGAGTGAGCTGCGACGGTGCGCGGACAGCTATCAAAGAAACTTCACTCACTCCATAGTAATTTGTATGGAGATTTCAAGCGAAAAATTCGGAATGTTCGGGAATTTTTCGCACAAAACTGAAATAAAGCAATGAAAAACAACTGATTGGCAATGCTTCTTTGATATCTGATCTTTACACGTTATTTAAAACACGTAAGTTGTTAGTTTATATGATGCCTAAACTTTTGAAATACGGGAGTGCGTTTTGCACGTTTTTAGCGATATTCTGATTTTTTTTCACATTAATGTAGTAAGTTGATCCATATACTGGAAATTTGAGCTGATTGTGCAACTCTTTGACTACTATGACGATTTTTTTCGTGCTTCATACTTCATATTTTCTATATAAAACTTTAGTTTTTCCGAGAGCCGTTTTCCTGGTATCGAGCCTTAAAACGCAACAGCAACTTTGTAACAATACGGCCTCAACATTATAACTATAATTGAGTCGTTGCTACAATGATAGGCTGGCATTTGGTGGTCGCTTGCGAAAAGTAAGCATGCTAATTCAAACTTGATGATGATTGGCATTGACATATTTAAAAAAAAACAATTAGGAATCTATCCTCAAAAATCTGTTTAATAGTACAAATACACAAAGCGCAAAAGTACCCTATTGCAATGACTATACAGCTGAGTTCACATCTTTACGTTTGTTTTATTGCAAACTTGCCTGCTGCAGCGGTATCGAAAGCTAATGCCTAAATTAGCAACTATATACACATCCAAAACGATTTAAAGTGACAGAAACAGTGAATGCAGTTAAAAAAACGAGGGAATAACAGGAATATAGGACTTCATAGGGCCCAAAACTTTTTTCAAATCATACCATTATACTTCTACATACGCATGATACAGTCATCCACAAAGTACCATAGACTTGAACTTTATAACATCGTCAATAACAGCCAAACTGTTATGCTTGTGTTGCTGACATACGTAGTATGTCAAACACTCTTAACTTATTTTCACATCATTAGTTTCTTTTTTGTAAATCTATCTACACATTAACGGATGTACCTACCAACACAGGTGTCTACTCATTCATGTTCATACGCAATTACTTATTCACGGAGTAAAACATGGCTTATGTCACCGTCTTTGTATGCCCACATCTCTTTCAAGTGTAAGCACATTAGTCTGTGCGTGACGTAACATGTGTTGCAGCAAACAACATAAATAAATAGTCATTGATCCGTGGATTATTTGATTTCAGATTATTGGATGGTTTAGGTTAACTGGTTAATTGTGTTTTGCCCAATACAGCTGCTGATTAGCAGCTGATGGCTTTGGCAGCTTTACTGGTATGTGCGCAAATAGGTCTTAACTCTAAGGCAGTTAGGCAAGAGGACATTTAATTAGAATGTTCTTAACACGGATAAACATTAAGCTGAAGTCTTAAATACCATTGGTCAGCAACATGGCACAGTACTTTGCAAAATTTTATAGGTACTTACCCATTTTGATTAAATTGCGCTTTTCTAGCATTTAGCTACAACAAAGTAACATACAACGAAAGAGACGCTAAACCTTAGTAAGAGTATGTAAAAATCTCATTTTTAAGCACAATATAAACGCACAAAATATTACGATGTATAAACAATACATAATATACATAATTGAGTCACATTATGACGACCACCGGCGACGGAAAGTTGTTCCTACTGAGAAAACCCGGCACGAAACTCAGCAACCACTCTTTTTTAAAATCCAATGGTTTAACAGTACAAAGAGAATGCATGAACTAACACCATCAATAGAGTCGTATAGTTTTGACATGATAAAATAATTAAGTTAACTTGGGTAAATTAAGTAAAGAAATCACATTAACCGCTAATTTCCACTTCTATAGTAAAATATTGAACGACATTGTATGATTGGGTGGTAGGCTGTAAGAGCCGTGCCACCATTTATAATAATCCAAACAAAAGCAGGGATTTTATCTATTGTCCAGCACGGAGCCACTTCCGTGTCTTGAGCGAGACAAATCACTCACTTTGATGAATGAATCGACGCTTTAAGTTTTAAGGTTCAACAAAGGCTATTTGAGATTAGTATACGATTTAAAAGTCACTAATTATGAAAGTTTAAGTCAGTTTATTCAATCTTACTATAAGAAGTGTGACCCTATGGTTTGACTACAATTATTTATTATTACAGTGCATTTTTAAATAATTTATCACTTGTTTTATATTTGAGTGGCTCTACTAACACCAGACGACTCAATGTACTATTAGAATTGCTTTTTTATTAAATAGTTTAGATTTTAGGAAACTTCAAAACTCTCATGCTGACTGTATACCATTCCTGTTGTTTGATAATATGAGCAAGTACGAAGGTAATTTAAAAGAAAAAACATTGAAGCGTAGCTGACACAACAAAACACTTCTCCACAAAATACGCGGACCGCGTGTGTTACTAAGTTCTCACACTTCAAAACCAAAAAGTTTTTTTTGTGTAGAAGGCCCATTGTTTGGCCGAACAGTAACAGAGATATTAACTTCCTTTTTTAAAGTTTGAAACATATTCTTTTGATTAATTTAATTCACTACGGAACCCTACGGCTACGGAAAGGCTACGTTTGAGTTCAGATAGAGTCACTTTTAACAAGCACGATTAAAGGCCCCCAGTAAGCGTTGGACAGATAATGTTGCAAGAGGTTCTTATAATCGATTGTCACTTGTTACAGACTCGAAGAAAGCTGCTCATAAATCTTTCCTGAGAACTTGTTTTGATGAACAAAAGGTTAAGTCAGAAAAAACTGGCTGTGGAATTTTATAACGTTTGCAGAAACGCGATTGTCTTGTTAAAGTTTAACGACCTAATGATTAATATCATAATGGTGATGTATTTGAAAACGTCGTTCGGGAGAGCTTTTGAAGCTTTTAAAACCTTTGAAGGGGGAATAGTTACTTACACGATACCATTCTGTGTGTGAACTCATAGTTAACTTTCATGAAAATATGAATTTTCGTTCAACGTTAGAGGTTCAACCTTAATACAATAATAAACAAGTGAATCGAGAGTCAGGTTTTCAAAAATTAGATTAAGCGTAAATTTAAAAATTAGTCTTTAGCTACCCAGATGGGCAGGTATGGCAATTTGGCATTGGGTAGACCGGTAAGTCTCATCGCGTTGAGTACAAATTTGCGTTTGCTTGCATAATGTTATAAAATTTCTTCTATTTTCTAGAATTCACGAAGCTTAGTTTATAAGAATATGATAAGTAGATAGTACTTTAATTAATAAAGCTTAGTCAGTTCTTAAATTCGCTAAAGCATCTAAGCGATAATGATTTCATCATTTTCGTTTTCATGTACTTAATTTTTATCTGTAATTTGAATGGAATTTTGACGGTGCACTTACAAAGATGCAGAATGTCCGATTATTATTAAAGACAGGAAATGATATCAAAACGTACCCATCGTTGATATTTAAAAAAAACCTTGACATTTATTTCTATGGAACATAATGATATATTTATTGGCACTTACATACAGTGGTTCCCTCCACACAATGATTATTAAACTCATTACGGTCAAGTTAATTTAGTTAATAATTTAACGAAAATATCCAATATTACTAGAGCCCGATTGATTATGATGTCAGGGTCCCAGGGAAAAATAATTATACATGTATTCAGTGCTTTTATTCTGAAAACTACATTTTTTTCAGGATGTCCTACTATCTGTAAGGCTCTGGAAGAAGTGCAGGTAAAGGGTACAGCTACTGATCTAGCAGTAGGTTAAAACCAACTGTTCTTAGAACTGAAGGGGAATAACAGCATATTGTAAAATAACAATCAAACCCAAAGAAAAGTACGTGTAATCGTAGTCTTCTCAGCATCCGGATTTTTTACTCAACTAAACACTGAACGAGGAAAACCATGCTTGCCTAGAATGAGAAGCCCGAGGTAAGCCCCATCATCCAATATATACTCACCAAACGTGTCAAGTTCAACTATTCCGATTACGATTCATGGAAATCGTGAGCAATTCAACATCTACAGTTTAAAGTGTGAGGTAATAAACGATTGTTATCGAACATTACGGCTGTTGTTCGACAGAGGTCACTCGTTAACTTAAATGCTAACTTAGTATTTCAGTGTAATTACGCATTCGATGTGATCTTATAAAGGGCATAAGTTTATCTTTCATCAAGCTTAGAAATAGTTACATTCATGCGTTTTGCATTCGACGATAGTAAACTTAATTAGGACAATAAAATATTCGAAATACTACTTGGTCCCTGGGCAATTTAAATAATTTATAGATTGCATTAAACTTTTCGCAAGTCTAATGCGGACTGATTACTCAAGTTTATTGGTAACTAAGTTAGAATAATATCTACTTTGCTAATGTAAACAAGAACTACTATTTGTACAGTCCTGCTTGCTACCTGCACAGCGTTTATTTTTGCACTTAAGAAATAAATTAAAAAGTAAATTGCAGATTTTCAACTATGTATACCCCAATTATTCTTTACAAAAAATGCACACAGGAATTGACACTTAATTTGTATCTCTCGAAATTTCAAAAACTATCCAATCTCCAAATTCAGCGTCCGTTCATTGATGACAACCCCTCATGCTTTTTTCATTCCTTATTTCATTACCTTCAAGCCTATATTTTACGACAAAACATATTTTATGACCTTTCCCATGGTTAATTCTATCTGTGAATTCTTTCGTCAAAATAGGTACAGTAGTTTAGTTAGGCGTGAAAACGTTCCAGATATAGTTACTTTCGCATTTGTAAGATTAGTTATGAATTATTTAAGTAACGTACGGTCTGCATAGTTGGGCGGCATCAGCCGTAGAAACACGTCTCCTCTCCTGCCCCAAGGCCGGTGTCGGACGTTGTTGCACTCCCCACTAGGACTCCTGTACTTGCTGGGCGGGCACGGAGCTGTGCTGCCCTCGGTTTCCTCTGAAGAGCAATTTTGTCTGGAAACAACGAATAATTAGATAGTACATCTAGCCACAAAAAAGAGGCAAACATTCGCCACATGGTTTGTACAGAATGGGGATTTAACCCATGACCTACGGTTTAGTTTGTAGGATCATTTCGAACTGAGCTGACTAGCCCGGTAGCTCGGTTTCAGTAGGTTTGATGGGATTTGACGAATCTGTCCAACAATTTATTCATGTAAACAATAAAACAATATGAAAGTATGGACAAGTGTACATCATGAAAATATGTCGCTACATTAAATCCAAACGTAAAAATCAAAGTCTTGTGCACACTCACGCATCACTCGCCCCGGCTAGGAACCTCCTCTCTAAGGCCAGGGCCTCACTGACGGCGCGCCGCAGGTCGCTGGGAACTGCTTGTACATTGCTGTCGTCTGCTTTGCTTTTCTGTGCGCGGATTTGGACTATGGACACCGCCGCCAAAAGCAATAGACTTCGCCTGAGCCTGGAACAAACGTGATTCAATTTAGTTTAAGTTATTATTATGAGTAGTATTTTACATGACAACCTTTAGATGAAATCCGTATTTTTATTTATGGTAAATAGAGAGTAAGGATTTTATAACACTAAAAGTTATTCTAAAGCTTGTTGTTGTATTGTTGTTGAGTGATTTTATGATTTGAAGAAAAATATTGATACGTACGTAGAGTGCGTTCACATCTGTTAAATTCTATCAAATACTCGTAAATTTGTAATATGACAGGAACACAGTAAATAACAAAACATCGAATAATTCAAAGTCCAACTGGAATGTGGCACGTATTTAGATGTAAAGCTAAAATGAAGTTTGGTTGATCAGTAACTTTTATAATCAGCCAGGTGTTTCCATTGAATTTTAAAAACAAGTAGTTATGCTTAAAGATGTTTATTCACAATATTTGAATATCAACGATATTATGAGAAAAATATGACGATATACATATTATTAAATGACACATAAAGTCAAATAGCTACTTCTGCAGTCTATTTTTAGACGTTTATATCAATATCTGTAGACTTAGACCGCAATATTTTTATTCTTATTTGTGAATTTGGGTATCAAATGACTGCAGCATCGGTTTTGAACTGTTACAAAATATGAATGTCTAAAAACGTACAGAGAATCATGTCAAGCAGATGACAAAATAAAAATAAGAAAGTGCGTACAATTTGACCTGTGGTTTTCTGTACTCTTCTATTCTTTATTTTGTTTCGAGTAGAGCATTATTATCGCATTTGCTTGCTATTTTGAGAAACATGAAGTGTTAAGTCATCGACACTTTTAAACGTGACCGTAGACCTCGGCTTTAGTCTCCAAAAAGTGGATTTTAGTTGCTAAGTTTTTTGCTTCCGCCGTATAAGAACGGTACATGTTTTATTTATATCATTGTCAGGAATTTAATTTTGTTTAATTCAAAACAGGTTTTACTAAGAATGCTCTTTATATATGTATAATTTGTCCAATTGTCTATTGTAACTTATGAAACATACTAAGCTGCGCTCAGTATTTCGTGAGAGTCGCCTCTTCTTAGAAGACGCTTTCAAAAGCGGAGCAGTAGCTACTTATAAGTTTTTCAAAGAGCAGTTCGATCTGAATGTGGGCTTATGGCACCGCCATAGCACTGCAGTCATATGGAAAAGGCCGTTATCGTAGTGGCTTCGAACGATGGTTGTATGCTAAGGCTTCGTTCGAATTGATTGATTGGTTTAGGCATTTTTGGCTTTAAATTAATTTGAGCCTCGAGCAATATGCTCGTTGTTACACATACATGTGTTTAATATAGAGGGTCATTAAAACTACCTAGGTACTTTTATAAGATTTATCTATACGCATATATATTTATGGTATTTCCTATAGCATTTCCGCGCATAATAACTCAGATATCAACGTTTCTAGATGCTATTTACTTCTAGTTGCCATTGAAATAGAATTCAATGTCCGAATGAATAATGAGTGCGCGTGCGCGGCCGTATCGAGTAAGATGAAGGAAGTATAAGACCACATGTTACCGGTGACCACAATGCTTTCGTTTTTATCTGATCTCTTATGACACCGTTGCAGTTACTGCTTTCTCGCGTGTGTCATTGACATTGTGGATAATCCCTTTGGACAGTTATTCAAGTGAACCGAACATTACCGAACTCAATTTAGTTAATTGACCTGCAGGATCAATAATAGTACATTGTTACCCCAGGGTTGAAAGTAACTTATTTAGTCCCGAGACGGGGTTTGGCGCCCGGAACGAAGTGAGGGCGCCAATAGTTCGAGGGACTAAATAAGTCTTTCACCCGAGGTAAACACTGTGCTTTTCATTACAAATACGAGGAAAGTATAAATAAAAACATGAATTAGCTGAAGAAATAATTAGGAAAATAAATGAAGATCGAATTGCGGCTTTCCCGCCTATTTTGTTTGTTTTTTTTTCTGTGGCCGGCCCGCTATTCAGCCATTGTTTTTTATTTTCATCATTGGAAAAATTGACAATATTTTGCTCAAAGCTAAGTTATTTTAAAGAAATTGTTGAAACTAAATTATAATAAAGTTATTTAAAACATATATATTCTCTGATCAATACTTAACTTTAAGTTATTTCAAATTTTACATCGTGGCTGTATAGAAAGTTGGAACATGGTTCAATAGATATGTGAAAAAGAACTAGTTTTTTTAAAAATAATTTGACAGCTGTCAGTTGAAAGTGATTCTCCCTAGGGATGAAAAGTGTTACTTTCAGCCCGCTTCTCAGGTCAGTAATGACCTACTTTCAGAGTATGAGTAATGAAAAGACTATTTAAGTACTATTGTTGTTTACTTGTACACAGCTTATCTTTTTTCTAAAATGTTTGTAGTCAACACAGTCTGGTGTAGATCAAGAAGTATAATAATAATAATAATAATAACGTTTATTTTGCAAATAAAGAAATGGTACAGAAAAAAAGGTACAGCGACTTCTGCACTAGGCTCGCAGACCTGAATCACAGTAGTCAGTGAGTGATTAATAATTATTAACAAAGGTATTAGCTTCGGTTCACAAATATAAATATAAACATTTTTGAGTAATTTACTTTACATCAAAATAAAAACTATAATAAAATAACAAAGTATTCATTCTTCTTTCTTAAAAAAATATGAGATCACATAAGTTAGGAGAGTTAGGAACTATGTGTGTGTGCGTGTGTGTGTGTGTGTGTGTGTGTGTGTGTGTGTGTGTGTGTGTGCGTGAGTGAGTGTGAGTGTGTGCGCGTATAAGTAGGTTTAAAGGATTAGCATAGCACGTCATTTCGAAGATGGAAGGATTTCTTCAGATTCGAAGTAGTTTAGGTCCAGTAACCAAGTTTTGACTTTCTGTTTAGCTTTATTAACAGTTAAATCTTTAATAGGACATTTTCTGTTGACGTTATTGAAGACGTATGGATGAGAAAAAATAGGGAGGCGTTTTGCGAAAGTAGTGCGAACAGAAGGTAGGGGAAGTCTAAATGTACGATTTTTGGAAAGAATTTTGAAGACGGGGGAATTCTTAATTTTTTTATGTTGAGCGCAGGTGACACGCCATATGTACAGCTGTCGGACACGGAGTATTTTCGCTTCTTTATAGAGCGTGTCGGTCGGGAATCTAAACGGTTTACTGAGCATTACTCTTAGAACAGCGCGCTGTGAGCGCTCTATTTCGATGAAACTGGTTTTTCCTGCGCCGCCCCAGACTCCAATGCAATAGATCAGGATAGATTGGCATAGTGCAACATACACCATGGTAAGTATCTCCGGTGGAGCTGAACGTCGTAAAGCTTTTATTATGTAAATCATTTTCCTAAGCCGAGCAGCTGTGTAAGTTACATGTTTTTTGAAAGAAACATTTTCGTCCAAATGGACTCCCAAATATTTTACGCTGACAGACCTCTTTATTTCTTTGCATTGGCAAGATCTTGTAGGGTTTTCATTTCGTGGTGGTGAGATAGTTTGATTGAAATTTTGACATACATGTAGAACTATTTCCGATAGATTAATAGGGGACGAAGTTTTTGTTTTGTGAAAGGCCAGGAAAGTTGTTTTATTGGTATTTAACGTGAGTAAGTTACTGTCCAGCCAGCTAGTTATAAGTTTCATGCCGTTTTCGGTCATTTGTAGCGCTTCATCCCAAGTCGTGCCCTTAAAAAGTACCACTGTGTCATCAGCGTAACATATGATGTTAGCATGGGGTACCGTTAGGCTTAGCAGGTCGTTGACGTAGATGGAGAATAAGGTAGGGCCAAGAATACTTCCCTGAGGAACTCCTGTGTCCATCGGCAGGGTGTTACTAGTGGCCTCGCCTACTCTGACAGATTGGCAACGGCCGCCAAGATAAACCAATCAAGTGTAGATCCTCTTACACCGAGGCATTCCATTTTCCGAATTAAAATTAATGGAGAAACGGTATCGAATGCCTTGGCTAAATCAATGAAGACTCCAATGCAGCGCTCATTACCATCCAAAGAGGTTGATATATTTTTAACTAAGACCGAGACTGCATCTTCGGTCGACAGGCCCTTTCTAAACCCAAATTGACTGTTGGAGATTAATTTATTGGCTTCTAGATACGATACTAGGCGCTTGTTAATAACTTTTTCAAGAAGTTTTGAAAAAATGGTTTGTGAAAAAAGTGTTTTATTTTTTACTGTAAACTGCCCTAAGCGTTTGTTATTGCAATATTATTTCTATGTGTACGCTGTCAATCACTACATAGTTTAAAACAAACTCGCTTCCTCTGTCCATATGTCCATATGTCCAAATCTCTAAAACAATGCAATGGCTTTGGATGCGGTTTTTTTAGATAGAGTGATTGAAGAGGAAGCTTCATACGTATAATAACATCCCATTGCACCCGTGCGAAGCCGGACGGGTCACTAGTGAAGAATAAAATAAGTTATAATGTGACAATAAAGTAAACCCTTTCTTCGGGTATATGAATAGCCGTAAGTAAAGCTATTAAATTAATTAACCACGAATGAAAAATATAAATTATTCAGCAAGATCAACGAAACAGTCACTTCGAAGCCATTTGAGAAGGATGAAAGTAAAAAAACCTCCCATTTGAGAAAACATCCAATTTGCACAACAATTATTCTTAGCGTTTTGTAGAATCTCGGCCACGGTTTCACCATTCTATCTGCAGTAGCTTTAGCAAATACTTACAAAAATTTGTTCCAATACAAGTATAACTTGCATGATGGATTAACTTTGAAGAGTCTATCTGTTTTATGAGGTCAAAGAGCCGACAAAGAACCAACAATAAAAATTCATTACAATAACAAGATTGGCGAATAACGTAATTAACTGTAAGGGAAAACTAATTTCAGTTTACTGCAAACACAGACCACGTTGATTAGTATAAAAAGTAGTGTTTTTATAATTAGTTTCAGTTATAGTGAAGGTACGAGATGTACGAGGAGCAGTAAATCAAAATAGGTAATTATTTCTTTGTAACAAGCAACCTGCTACTTAGCAGCGTAAACATTTCAACTAAAACATTCGCCTTATACTTAGATTTTTATTAAGGATAATTTGAAAGAAATGACAAATTTTCCAGGGAAGTTACAGCTAAAATCAATCAATCCGCTTAATCTGCAGAGCGAGCCAAACCTTTGAACATACATACCTACATCTCGAGAAACAACCCTCCTTCTGGCGCGGTCGGGTATAAAAGGTTAATTAAATAGGCATGATGACTGTAATTTTTTTTTGTTTATTATCGAAAGACCTTACATTTATGTAAACAATCCTCAAAGAATCACTTCATCTGGATCAATACCACCAGAGATATCACAATTTGAAATGCACATTTTTGGACTTGCCCAAAAACGCTCCATACAAAAGTGACAGCGAAAGTGACGTCACACTCGCTGTTTTTGTAAGGAGCGCGTAATAACTTTGTTCGACAGCTATATTAAATATTGCGTTTATGATAATGGTCTCCTAACATAATTCCTTCATAATAGTTTGGGTTACAAAAAAGTGATATTGTTTTACAAAAATTTAACACATATGAAATGGACTTGCCCACCCAAGTTTGCAGGCCTATTGTAGCCTCATTTTGAAACGAATTTCGATTGTGGTTTTACAATAACATTTGAAATCAATTATTATTTTTGGGGAACATAAAAAAACATGCAAAATCACTCATAGTCATCTACCCTATTGCTTAAATCTAAGTTGCTAAGGTTGTATTTCAGTGGCTTTTAAGTTTTTAAGCAGGTCACCTTGAAACAAACAAACAGACAAAGTAGATCCGTTAATGGCGTGCGTGCTCGTGATCACGAAATGTTAAGTCATCACTTTCACATTTTATTGTAAAAATTAAACCCCAAACAAAAGACTTCTATTATATTATGTTATTGTTTTGCATTCTCATACTATAAGATAGAAACACTGCTGAGATAATTGACTAAGATAGAAAAGAGCGCTCTTGAAAATATTAAGCAGCTTAGTTCCTAATCCGTTTATGAATTAGGTATACATATAATGTTCTTTATTGTCATTGCTACTGGGTACGAAGTTCACCAAAACTCAAAGATAGAATCAAGTGGTTCATTTAGGTGGTTCCTGCATTTAAAAAAAAAAGTTAATGTATCTATCAACAATTGTATGGGAAAAATTAAACTATGCATTTACCTTCATTAAAATCGATCTTGAATTATTCAAATATTTACAACATGAATTAAAAACGGGGTAAAGTTAATTATTTAGGTACCTGAGTAACACCGTGATTATCCTGAGTTATTAACATAAACTCAAATTGTAAAACACACAAAACAAATGATGTTCTGAATCTGACATAAGCATTTATTTTTCTTTTTTCGCGCACTTTAGATTATTAGTGGCCAGGCGCACACAAGGAGTTTGTATGCGCATAGTCGCCAAAATTGCATTTCATACACACTAAAGAACCTACTTATCAAAAAGATGTACCTATGTGGACATAAAGGTGCTTTCAAGCTTTTGGAAAAGACTTTAGCATGTCAATGTCTAAGGTGGTTGGTTGGTCAATCTTGTTTGTTTTTCCGACACAAAGTGGTCAGAATCCTTGAAATGATTCCGCAGTTAGCAAAGACACGATAGGCTTCCTTCTGAAAAGATCAATAGAATAATAGTCGTATCTTTGTTTGGTTAGTTAAATTTAACTTTGAAAGTCTCAGGTCAACTCTATCACAAGTAGTGCAGGCCTATTTCAATAGAGATATTTTTGATTTTTGTGGTTTACAGGATATTGAGTCGTGTTGACATGTGACAGGGCAGATAGATTACCTATCTCACAATAGGTGTCACAATAATCTAGATAGACTAGATCTAGAAATCGATGGTGGTAGCCTTTTTCAAGCAGATCTTATACTGTTTTTTTAATCAAAGATGCCGTATGTATTTCTAGCACAAGTTCTCCAACTGCAATGGTCTATATCAGACTGATTGTTAGCTATCGTTTCATTCACTGCCATAACTCTGTATCAATGTCCGACGTAATAAAAAAAACTTTGCAGCCTCGATCATTTTGACATTAGCCAAGCGAAAGTGCGTTTAGTTCGCCAACAGCACGTGACCGCAGTTTGATAACCAAATGGCCGGTGCAGCCTATATTGGGCAAGGTCAAGTGGTGAAACGCTACCGAAAACGGTCTAGCTGGATGGGACACAGCAATGCAACAAATCCTTTTTGAGAGGTAATTAGACTTTTAAGGACTCAACTGAGTGTGACTTTTTGTATTTGGAAGTTTTGTAACTGGTTTGTAGAGAGCAGTTGCCCAATAATTAGTGTAACGTCAAATATTAAAAGCGCCTCCTTGTTTGAGCTCTTTCTTCTGTATGAGAGGTCGCTCTGTCTTTTTCTAAAAAGTAAGAAAATAATAATAAATATAGGTTTAAGTAAATAAAAAATACGTGGCTGTCAAATGGCACTCTTTTGTTCCACAATTACCTACTAATGAAAATATTAACTACGGAGAATTATTTTGAAATATATTTGTGACGAAAATTAGCGTTACGTTTATTACTTAAAAACACACTCGTATAATTATGGCCAATTCAAATCACTTCTTGCAATTTAATGTTTATTTTTTGACGTGGATCAAAAATTACTAAATTGGAATAAATCCCATATTTGAGACTTTTGTTACTAACAGAATAATCATTTTATTTAAAGGTACGTTTAATAGTATTTAGTTCCAAAAAATATTCAAGAACCGTAAATCCTAAAAATCTAAAAAGATAAATGTTAAAGTGATCGATTTAAAACCAATTTATCTTAATAAAATACTTAAAAATGTAGTGTTTCCAAAATATTCATCCTATTATTATAAAGATAAACCGGTCAATCCGAGACAGCGGCGGGGTGAATGATTGCCGAAAAACATAGGTTGTTGGACGCTTGAGAATATTACGAAGCGAGTTGTCTTGTTTATGTAAATTAAAAACGTTCAGATTTAATTAGCAGGTCCTATGTTCCAAGAACTCGGGCTATCTCAGAATTTATACGGTAGCTTTAGTTCACTAGATTATTCTTTGTTGCCACCACAAACGTTCCGTAAAAAAATGATTTGAAATTTATCTTAATAGCTTTAAGTCTACTTTCAAATGTATAATATGTTATTGCCTTATCTCATTTCAAATACCATGTTAGCACTCGTGTTTTGAAGAGGGTCAGTTTATCATTTTTTTATCACAATGGAGGATTTTTTTATTGCTAAGTATAAACAATGCTTTTTGCGATTTAAATGTAACTGTTGATTAAAAATTGATAAAAATAATTCAAGGGTTCCAAAGGTGTGCAAAAGTTACATATTCTACCTGAGCACACTAAGATCAAAAATAAGATAAATTTTATTTTTACAAAACCTTTTTTCGCAGATATACTGTTTTTTTCAGAATAAAAACAATAACATTTATTCTCATCGTTGAGCTTTGTCACAAACGGTCTTATAAATTAAATCATGTTTACTAATCGGAACTAAAAAGAAGAATTCCGTCCGTAAGCGACCTCACGAGGTAGCCGAGCCACCAGCCACCTGGTGACCTTTACCGGTACGGCGCGGCACAGACTACATCCTGCATGCTTTTACAACGCACTTGAGAGCGTATTTCGCAAAAAGCTCCGTTCATTAATGGTTAAGCTTTGACAAATCGCGTGCGTAAAATAGACTCAAGATGACAGTTGTCTTAAGGTTTACCTCAGGTTGGTTTCATTGTTTTACTAGCTTTTGTCAGCCACAATGTTTGATTAGACTGTAGTAGAAGAAACATGAATCTAACTATGAAGAACAAATACTTTCAAACGAAGTCATACACTCCAATTAATTATCAAGCCATTCTTGCTCAGCGGATGCTTACGTTGGAAAATGAATTTCTATTTCTTTCAGTATTCTAGATTCAGAAGTGTTGCGATGCGATGACAGCCATTCAAAATATATTAATTCATGTAACGAATTTTGCTTCGAACTTTCAAGGACATGTTAATTTAACGACAGAGTAGCATTTACGTTTTAAAAAATATGTCTTACGATAAATGGCATTAAATAAACCATGAATGGAGTCATCATTCAGTGATTATGAATTTCTAAGGTAAGAAAATGCATATTATTCACAAAAAATAGTTGGATTTTTTCATATAACTGGTAAACATACATGTTTACTCGCAAAAAATCCGCTCCTGTTAGAGCCTCCTCAGTGTTTCTTTTAGAATTTGATTGTCTGTACTACTTTGTATTCCAAAGTAATTAAATATGTCAGTAGAGCTCTTCCTACAAGGTAATGAGTTCAATTAAACGTAATAATACAAAAAAGGCAGTATCTCGCTGGTAGAGCATATTATTACGTGTTTTTGTTGTGTCTATGTATGTTTCTTTTACCAGTTAGGTAAAAAAGGTATACCTTTTTAAAGGGCGTATAAAACGGCGTTTTTTAGTTTAGGTGTATAAAAACTTCTTTGTGGGCCAGCAGTCTGATCGTTGGCACTATCTAACGGCTGACGCAAATGACGACAGCAATATGAATGAAAGGGACAAAGCTTTACAAAAGTTAAAGCGATGTTGAAGAGCTGTTTAAGATTTTATGAATAAAGGGGTTTTATCGTTATATTTGTCACCTTAAATTATATTCGAACGCAATCAGGTAGTAAAATGCCTATATGTTATCAGATATGAAGAGGCCGCTTACTGCCCACCAGCGCCAGTAATCATAATTTTGTGGTTTATTTGAGATATTTAAACAGAAACTGTCCAATTAAGATCCTAAAATAAGATATTCTCTGTATTTGAAGATTTAAATATAATATATTATCTCTGTGTGAACAAACCAATGGGAGATTTTCGTTTTAGCGAAAATTAGGAGCCAATTTAGGCAGACATGTTCATGCACACAACTATTTGTTCTGTGCGGGGATCGTACCAGCGTCATCTGCGGGGCTAACATGTGCATTGTGACAGTATTGTCGCTCCTTTTCTCGCACAAAACCCACACGAGATAATGCGTGACAAAATTTTGTCAATTTGCGCATCTTAGCTCATTTGAACTGGTGTAATAGCCCACTTCTGAACCACTACACTAAGTCGGTCAACTTAATATATTGTTTTTATAAACAACTTATGCAGTCCGTTGTTATTTATGAGAGCCAGGCTATGTCACAAAAGAGGGGGACTGGTAGCTAATTTATTAAGCCTAGAAACTAGATTTCTATTCAGTTACGATGCAAATGTTTAGACAGTTTAAGTTATTTCATTACTTGAGCCTGTTTTGATAATTTAGTTTTTGATTCTGCAATATTATATTTTGTTACATTTTAAAATTCTGAAAAATACAGAAAATAAAAGTTTACGTATTTTTTACATTCACTCAGTTAGTTTAAATTAAAGTCATGTTAAGGGTGAGTTTGTGATAAATATGCCCATTTTGTAGCAATACATTAGGAGCTGCGAGTAAAATATACAATTTGTCAGGAATAGGCACAGTAAATCAAATCTAAATAGACTTTTATTTTTTACACAGTTTAAAAGCTTTCAAAGTTTAAAAAGATCTACATTTTTACAATACAACATCACTTGCGATTGGACTGTACAGAGAACGCCCTAGTCAATTGTTTCCTCTTGGGACAATTAGCACCTTATGTCAATGGACTAAAAATCATTTGGCAACTTCAGGCTAAGCTTGACGTTTGGCTCACTGTCTGCGTGGGAACATGAAGCCTCAATTAAAATGACATTAAAGAAGCCGTCAGCACAGTATAAACCATACAGTAGAACATCTACATACAAACGTGCCACTCTCGGTTTGAATGTGTGCGTGCGCGTCGCGCGCCGTGTCGCGATATCACGCACACGCTAGCATAAAATAGGAAGGCATAGGGAGGCGGCAGTACGGACAGGCTGTGTCGCGTGGCTGTGTGCACGCTAGGCTAATAACTCGGCGGGCGGCCTTAGGTAGCCTACTGTATGGTTTATACTGTGCCGTCAGCGGCGCGTCACCTTCAAAGGATGTCCGCAGCTTCCAGTGGTATTCTCACCAAATAAGGAGAGGAGGAAATCGCCATTTTGTATTGGTATCGCATATTCGCATATCGTAGAGCATCAGTCGTTATTCCATTTTTATAATTATTAATGATGATAAAAACACATTTGTAAAGCTTCGTTTTCTGCAGTCCCATCTTGGTGGTTTCATTATCAAGATCTGCATAAATTGATTTAAATCAATCAGTATGTCGTGGGCAGATCGTAATATGCCCAATTTACATTTGGGCATATCCCTTAGATCTAACGATGTACTGAAGCTGTTCCTTGTTTGTTTGCAAAAATAATTTGTATTTTTTTCTTATCTTTAACACAATTAGTTGCGAAGAAGTAAACATGCATATTTTGTTTGAAACCTAGCAAATATTAGTACAAGGTATCCTAATATTTTCAGGGATTCTCGTGGATCAAGAAAGAACATGTTTTGTAATCATCTCTGATTCAGATAACGATCTAAAATACTTCATAACATCTATTGATAGCAGCTAATATATGCAGTTAGTGTTAAACAGTCGTTAGATTAGCATATAGGTTTTCGCACGGCAACGTTTCCGTGTGCGCGCGCGCCGGTGCGCGTGACGTAACGTACAGAGGCGCACATCAACATTTACAAAACCATTGCAAAATGGGTCTAATGTCAGCCGCATAAGGTGCCCTATGTTAAGGTGGATGTGTGCGCCTCTGTACTGTTTACGTTTCATGCGGGTCTTGGGCAACTCCGTCATGTGACTGTTAATATATAGATATATATTTGCTTTATTGCACAAAAAATACAAACTAAACTGTCTTATAGCTAGGGAGCTATCTCTTCCAGATCAAACTAAAAATATTCAAGTAGTCACTTAATAAACTTTTTGTTACACTAAAAGTGACTAAAGTGTTGTTAAACCATTATTTCAAACACAGCTCCAAAAGCTACTAGACTTATGTAAGTAATTACTATGAGTAATTTATGGCTTCGGAAATAATATTTAATCTTCACTATTCAATATTTACCAAATACACTAAAACGTTCTTGAATTGATATTTACCCGTTTATGCAAATATAATTGTTGCCAACCAGACAATCTTGTAAAAAGAAGTAGTCAAATACCAATTTGATATGTTATACTTCTTGTTTCAGTTTTGTTGCCAGAGATTTTTCCTTTTGTATCTCGTGAGTGGATATAAGCTTTATCATAGTCTCTTTTTATTAATATGCAATTAATTTGTTTGAATATTATTAGTCATTTGACCAACGATATTTAAAAGAGGTAGATACGTATGTCATTACTGATGCGAAGTCGAAAATTGACCCCTGGCGTACGTACCTATAATTTGACCGTGTGTACAAGATAGTATGATTATTTACTAGAGCGTAAACGAGACAGATCCATGTTGCGCAGTGTCGTCTCCAACTGTCAAGCTTTTGTTCAGGTATTCGAACTTCTGATTTTGGGTGCTACTTTTTAGCACAAGTAACCTATCTACATCTTCGTTATTATAATTCGACAGTATTTTTAAAGACTTTTTATATGTAACTAATAATGAACAGTGTGTAAGTGTTCTTTTGATAGTTCATATTAATCATAATATTTGTTCTGCATTGCATATTTACTGAGAATAAAGTCGTCATAAGATGAGCCGCTAATGTCAGGAATTTACTTTGTTCTGCTGAAGTACGCTCTCCATCAATTATGTGAGCGTAAACAGCACATCATGGGTCATTGAAGAACACGTTTAAGTATTTAAGATCAATTATATGCCTATAAATATGTGTTTATGACTCGGATAATAGAAATACACTGGACAACAAAGAAAACGTGTTTAGTAGGAAAGGTTTTCTAATTTCAGTAACCTCGTATAATTTCATACGATAACTGGATACCTGCTTATTTGGTAAATTTCCTTATATTACTCATACGTAGTATGTCTGCCTAAGCGTAATCATAATGAAAAAATATAATTTGGCTGGACAGAAAAACATACGCTATCAAAACATTAACCATATCAGAGAGATCATCAACAAGAACTCTTATAAAAAGTTAAGTACTACCACATACTTTGTTTAAAACAAACAAAATAATAGTTAAGAAGGGTACTATGGGTTGTGTTCATTTATTTAAGCAGTTAAAGAGTATTGACTCCAGAGCAAAAACTGTTTGACGGCAAGGTCACCGCGCCGGTCTCTGAAAAATGTTGAACCTTGATTTGAGCGACAGAAACTACCTTTTTAGGGTACCGTAGGCAGCAAAACAACCTTTATAGTTTCGTCATATCACATAAATTTGTTATTTTTTACTCTATGTGTGGGTTCATAATTTTAAGATCCAGAGATATTCAAATTCTAGTTTTGCTAGAGGTGTAAGATTAAATAAAATAAATATTTAAACTCTTAACACCCACTTGAAATATCACACGTCCAACTAAACGGGTATGGACGGCATTGTGAGCGGTTAGGTAACGTTTTTCCCCAGCTGTGGTGCGTTTTCGCAAGCTCTTGCCACACCAAGAGACACCGGCTTAATTGCATTAAGCTACCAGCAGACTTTGTGTCTAACCAACTCAACCGAAAACATACTTTAAAACAAAGAAGATAAAGTCCCAAACTCGGCTTTAAATTGGCTATCTATTATAAGGGTGTTCACAGTAAAATTCGGCTGAGTAACGCGCAACGCCGTATTTCACTTGGTGATACGGCCGATCGAGCGTAACAAATCAATTGTTGTGGTTATTTCCGCTAGATAATTGAAGTAAATATACTATTAAATGCTGTATTCTTTAGTTGAAGTTTGGGATACTTCCAGACTTTGATATAATGTTGACAAAAGTTAATTAAGAAAACCCACAGTAGCTTGTGCACCTTCTTGGAATTACTTAAGATTATAAAGAGGACCGACTAGTGGTATTGTGGAAAATTAAAGTAATCCGTAATCGTCTGGGGCGATTTTAATGTCAACCACGAAAAATCAACTGTAAGCATGTTTAATATCTCTAGGAGACCAGTCTTCCTGGTTTTGGTCATTTAATATTTAATCTCAAAAAGACAGAGAAACAAGTAATAAGCACAGTGGCAATGCCCTAGTTCAAGACCAAACTGCATATACCTACGTGTGTTCAGAATGTTAAACAATTCACTTGTTACTGCGTAATTTGTATGAAACTATGTTCGTTCATGTTAAAAATGCAGTAATTTCATACTTGTCCTTCGATCTAGCACGTCCCCTAACCAATATTATAGACAATATTTTCGTACTACTACAACACTACTACTAGTGTATTAGTAGTAGTCGTAGTGTAGTGTAGTCGTAGTAGTGCATCTGCATACTACTATAATAGTAGCTGTAACTGCAAAGTTACACCACTAAGGTCTTGGTGTCTACTATCTGCATTGCAACAAAATAGCATAATAGTATGCAATAGTATGCACTGCTACGACTACACTACTACTACTGCCATTACACTACGACTACTACCTAGGAAGGCTTACTTAAAACAAAATACATTTTAAGGAAAGCTGATACCCATGTCTGTATGTGATAAACTAGTAAATACATCTTTCCTTGTTTAGATTAACAGGAACACAGATGATTTTAATCAGATCTAGGAGATCTGATTACAATCAAAGCAAAAATAGTCAAAGACTTTCTCAAATAGCTGAAACGTTTGTTTTCAAACACAAATCCAACAGCAAAAAGTGTCTTCCTTGATAGGCGGGCACTTTAATCGAGTGTCTTAATAATCTTCCTGCGATAAAACTTTCTCACGTTGACAATGATCGTATGCGGCAGCCACTTAAGCAGTACTTAACCCATAGATAATGGTATGTAGCTGCTGTGCTAAGGTTGTGTTTGTAATTGAAGTGTCAATAGCGATTACATTATCATTTGCGGACTTCAATTTAAGTTACAGCCAAAATCACATTTGCAATGGAATAATCACGACACCAGGTATGGAACAGTAATTAAAAACCAAGTATTAATCACATCTGAATATTCCACTTCTGGATACATCATTTCCTTTGATGATTCATGAATGTAATGCCATTCTTCTTCTTCTTCTTTGTCGGTATCACTCTTGACAGACTGGTCGTGGTCATCACTTCAAGCGTTGGTGGCAAGCTTCATAACACACCGCCACTCCTGTCTGCTGGCTGTCTTCCTCGTGCATTCATACAGAGATGATGAGTCTTTCACTGCGGTTATTATCTGGTCAGTCCACCGCATTAGTGATCTTCCTCGTTCTCTACTCCTACTAGTTGTAGGTAGTGTTTTATTCTTGTACAACAAGGTTTTTGTACACCGTAACAAAACAATCGTTTACTCAGCTATACATGTAATGAATGCCAGTTAAAAATGAACAGGTTTTGCATTGTATAAATTGAAAGGCCATGCTCATTGAACACTTTGCGATAACCAAGCAGCTTGAAACTGAAGAGGTACATTAAAATAAAAGGCGGGTAGTGAATTTGAAAAACCCAAGAAGTTTTAAAAAGAGCAGTAATTAATATTCCAAATAATATAAGTTTGTAATGTAAATTATCATCGTCATTTACTTGATTTTATAGAGTCCCTTGCTCAGCCATCAAACAGTTAGGCTTTTTCTCAAATGTTTTTATCAACATCCATAAAAAACTTGAAAAGCTGTCAAGTTAAAATAAATACGCCATAACGTTTAACACGTAACATTTTTACAGCAGTTCAAATTGTGATGTCTAAATCACGACTCAGATGTTGGCTCGGTCCGCTATTAGTCGAATCGCAATTTAATGGCTTAAGAGTGATAAGATGCGTCTTTTATTGTTATTCACCATGGCCTCTGACCTCTGGTCGGCCTCTTGAAATGTACATTTTTATTACAAATTATTGAGACACCAAAACCCATGTTAACACTATTAAGTATACCTTCGAAGTAGGCGAAGGGTTAAGTAGTATACTAGTTATAATATAACTCAGAAATAAAAATACCGAAGTATAAAGTTTTCATGGAAATTAAGTAAACACAAAAATAGAATACGAACTTAATCACGTCACTCCAGTAACTTTATAAATTAAAATACGAAAATGTGTGCATTATGAAGAAAACACTCAATGTTACTTTTCACGACATTAAGATTTTATATAAATGGCACATAAATTAATATGATCATTAATGCCTAACTAATATTAAAGTTTCCAAAAATCCAGAGGTCTTCAATTGCCATACAATGATCACAATCAGTTCACTCTCGTCTCCAAACGAATCTACACCGTAAGCATGTCCTAACCTCCAACTAGTTCCGTCTTTTGTTCTGTTTTTACTAGAGCTGTTATTGCGCTGCAATTAAACTGTCGATAATAGTTTCAAGAAGTTGATTGCCCTCTAATTACTTCCTAACATGTGGATCGCAGTCGTGACCTTTACACCGCAACACGGTTCATTTAATAACTCTACTGACTTGACTGACGTAATAATTGCATTTGGTTTTGGGCAGAAACATATACCCACCTGTTACATTTTGACGTATTATTTTTTAGCAGAAACAGCTTGAAAGTTATTTAATATGTAGATTGTGCAGGTAACCAAAGCTCTGCTTATGTTGGTAGTGCTCCAGGCTAGCTGTGTTAAAAATCCGCAGCAAAGATGGATGGAGTTGTATTTTCAAGGACCAATCAGGTACATTTCTTTCACTAGGCGCAAAACAGCCACCTATCTCCATTTCGCTAACTGTTGCCCTAAGAAACTTTCTTTCCAGTAATCAATCATTTTAAGTGCACAGTTTTTGTCTTTGGTGCAACTTTGGACTTAGCTAACAGGGCGTTTGCTTCTAGCTTTTTCATAAAATGCCATTTCAGTTGCCCTTTTGCCCTCATTTCTTCTATTGTTTCAAACGGTCATACGGTAAAGGCACGATTTTTAACGTTATTAAGTTAAAACATTCGTAGGCTTAAACGTAATTTTACTACTATCATCTTCAACACCATAGCCTTTATCGTCATAATTGTAGCTTAACAGCCTCTTGGTTCGATTTCCCAATCGATCGAAGTGTTTTTAATTATTATTTTAGTGTCGATGCAACAGCTTCACTGGTTTAGTAACTGGCCGCTTTTAATTACTTCCTAAACATGTGGATCGCAGTCGTGACCTTTACATCCACCACGACTGCGCTTAACGTAACTCATACGAGTATACTCGATCGTGACGTAAGGCAAGCTGCATTTATACAAATGCCTTTGGGCGGTACAGAATACCGACTTTTTTACTATCTTTGCGCTTATGAAAGTGAGTATGTAGGCATAATATATTAATGACCAAAACGGCCTACGGATTTGAAAGGGTTACTTATACTACTATAGATGAATGGATTTTAATGAAATTTTAATACATCTGAATAGGACATAGGCTACAATTTATAAAAAATACTCCATATTTTTTACTTTAGTCCACGCGGACGAAGTCGCGGGCGGCCGCTAGTTAAAAAATACATTTTAACTTTGTCGAAAAAAGAGTGAGAAAAAAGGTTTCACGTGTGTACACAGCTTCCAATACAAATGGTGGTATATAATTAAACACACTGTTAAGAAGAACTGGCGTTGTTTAAAAATGATATGTATCGAATTTACATCAATAATGTTTACTCGCAACTAAGTATGTGATAATTGCGGTACGGTGCGTTATGTGATTTATGACTCTATCAATTATTTCAAATATTTAACCTCTCTGTCGTGTAGTGACATTATTATTACAACTGCAAACACATTGTTGTGTGCAGTCATTTACGCGTTGCAAACACATGTTACCTTTTAAACTATGTAGCAGGCTAGAGTATGTCGAAAAGTATGCTTTATTGTTTGACAGTGAAATTTCAATTCGATTAGACATATGTTCCTTCACGATTGACAGTTGAACCAATTCTTTCACTGGTTTAATCTTGTCAATGCCATCATTGAGCAAGCAAACACAGATCTTAGCGTGGTCAACCCTTTAATTCCGCGACTGTACAGTCGCTACCAACCGAACCAGCCTGCCTGTTAAAATAATCAATGTTAACCTCACAATGTTGTAATCATTTGTATCTACTAATTTTATGGGCGTGTTTTATTTTTAATTATAATCTTGTGTAATATTTATGTCCAAATAGGGTATGCCTATGCGTGGTATGAATATAAAAGTCGATAATTAAAATGGACTGTGTAATTTACACATAATATTATGATAACCAAAAGTTTCTACATAATGCCTACGCCCAAGGGCGTCTCACACAAAGCTAAATTCTGGGTGAATAAAATTCAGAAAAAAAGTGAATCAGAAAGATTTAACAATGTACTGTTTTAATCTAAGTACTAATTTATATATGCAATGTTTTTTATGGAAGGTAAATAACGTTCCAGCTATAAACAAACTAGTAATGGTTTGCAAATGCAACCACTTCTTTTATTGCGTTTTTGGTTGACCTTGCACCCGCTGGAAAGCATCCCACTGCTGAGCACAGGCCTCACCTTAACTATAAGGTGGCGCGAGCCATACTAAAATACGCGGGCTCAGTGCGGATTGTTAGAGGGGTTTAAGGTTAGTGAGCAACCTTAATGTCAGATGTTATCAAGCCACCCTAAGGCCTCTGACTAGGCTCAACGACTGACATCTAGTGGCGTCAACCGGGACCAACTGCTTAACGTGCCTTCTGGAGCACGGAGATGTCCGAAATACACATCACTAAATTTTCGGTCAGGGTAGTCCCATCCAATTTCCGACCCGGCGTGTGTTTTTTTACAACAGCGATCGTTCACCTTCACCTTCATTTGCGATTAACTGTACTGGGCCTCAAGTCTGTTAGTCTTAGTACGCTTCAATTGAATCGTAATAGAGTCTTAATTGGCTAATATGACACATCTATATATATAAAAGAAGGTCGTGTTAGTTACTCCACTTATAACTCAAGAACGGCTGAACCGATTTAGGTGAAAATTGGCATGGAGGTAGTTTAGAGCCAGGAGAAGGACATAGGATACTTTTATTATCTTTTTTTTTACTTGGTTTTACTTATTGCCCTTAAGGCGGAACAAAGTTCGCCGGGTTAGCTAGTTTTCTATGAAAAATATATCAAATTAGACTATTGCGACTCAATTACGATTCAATTGAAGCGTTCTAAGACTAACAGACTTGGGGCCCAGGAGATCACTGTGTCAGCCTGCAAGCGGTACAGACGACCGCAGTGCATCCGTCACGGTCACTTGCGCGTTGGGTAAGCGCGCGCATCATTACAGCACAAATCGTGTAATAAATTTTTCTTCCTTCCTTCAACATTGCACAATATTACTGCACGTCATAAATTTTAATCAAGCAACTAATGCGATATCATCAGCGTTAAGTCATATAAAAACATTATTGAAAATTTTATTATTGTCCAATATTGAACTATGTGTATTATTTTATTATGTGTATTGTGATGCCAAAATGATCAAATGTCTTTTTCTGGTTTTCAGATCTTTAGTAAAGATACTGCATGGAAAATGCTAAAAAAACAATAATTAACATATTATGTCATTGTGAATTGCGCCACATAAGTGTTAACAAAGCAACTTAACTTTAAATGAACAGTTAGCTGTTGTTGTATTTGATGGTTAACGTTCGGCTCATTGCTGGTTCTTTCTTGTATTAAAAAAACATCACATTGTCAATGTTTCAAAAGATGCATCTATTTAGACATCTCTTCAGATAACCAACGTTCCCAGGAGGCAACTATCAAGACTGATGATAGCAAATAGGTCTATAAAATGTTACTAATTGCTTTGCCAGTAATTGTATTCATAATTGTGAAGTCGTGTAATGTTTACTCAGACATTGTGAGATTGTCACAGTAGTTTAGCTTCAACTCAAGATCATTGATCTACACAGCTTGTCATCTTTATCGCTGATTTACACGACACCATCTGTCTTGTTGACTACATCTGATCGCGACAAATTACGAGTATTTACAACTATCCATATTTAACTAGATAACTGTAATTTCTAGCAGGTAGTATTAACTAGGACACTAGTACTTTTTGTGTACATCCCAAGACATCTCCAATCTAGAAGGGAAGATTTAAAAAAATCATTTTTTTAAATTATGTTGCACGCACAAGGGTTTGATCAAAACTGGTCAACTATAAAATTGATATAGAGCTTTTTAAGCTTAAAAAGCTAACTACTTTAATTGGTGTTGTAAGGTGAAGTTACGAGTACCAGCACTTTAAGTAACATGATTTGGATCAACAGCTTTTGTAATCTATTCTGAAAAATAATCGTTGCAAAATGATTTTGAGTAGGGAACTAAAACTTACACTGTAGACGTTTCCTAAGAATGATTTAAAGTTAAGTTGCTAATGTGGTTGTAAAAATCAATGGATAAGGAGTCTCTCAAGCGTTAACTTTTTTATGCACAAGTCTAAGTAGTATTGTAATGAGATATTGATATGTCATTAGGTAGTCAGCGTTAATGATTCAAAAGTAGCTAGGAAAACGGAGTTCAATACAATTAATAAGTTGGTAAAAAGTTTGGCGCCGTTCGTGAAAAAATTGTCCATTAAATTATGAAAATATTATTGATGACTACTTGGTTTTAGTTATAAAAAAAACAAATTTAATCATTTCCAATTCACACTGCAAAATCAATAATGTATGTGTTCATTGAATTACATTTGTTCATCTTCTAACTTATTCCCAGGCCGTATCTAAGGTGCTTTATTTAAGGCGAATTGGTACCCATTAAGTATAGGCTGTGAAACCGATTTAGTGCTCAAATACAATAACATGATAAATTTTAGCTGGCGATTATTCAGAAGAACACAGTGCACTGTCGTATTTGTTTGTACCTAAAAGGTATACAAGGCATTGATCAAGCAAAACTTATTTTTTTAATGTAGCTTTATAAAAGCTACATTAGGAGACATTCGTACCTCCCACGGTACTTAAGGTACGAGTAGGTATCGACGTACGCCGACCACATGAACGAAAGTGAATTCGCCGGCGCGGCTGCGACTGGATGAAATCGAAAACACACGCTTATGCAATCGGAAAGTGGAAGGTCCCCGGTTACGTGAACGGCGGTTACTTCGGGAACACTGTCTCATATACGCACATGTTTGCACGATTGCGCAATGTGCAAATTATTGTTTTTACATCTTTGCGGTTAACTGTCGTTAATTGACAATAAACTCGCAGATTTATAAAAGAAGATCAAAAAGAGGTTAACGGCTAAAGATTACCTACAACAATACAATTTTAGTACTTCCATTTTTTTTCAAAAAACTATACAATTTATTTTTTAAACGGAACATTATCTTAAATTGATGTTTATCTGTACGTCATCAGTTAGAACTTTCACAGATGATTGACATTTTCAACTTATTAACATGCACGCTTATTGTGTAACAACACAACATGCGATTACGAGTCTTATCGCAGCATGTGAAAATGAGCATTCTTTAGCAAATATTTGTTAAACCGTTGTTTACAAAGAGCTTTCTCATTCTTAATCAGTCAAGTCAATACTTTAGAGTCACGCAAAATCCTCTGTAACCTATTGGTAACCTATTGGTTACGCAAGATGCGATTAGTGGTATCACAATGCGCGTGCGCCGGGTGCCGATCGCGACCTGCATTCCTCGAGTCAGGGTGACGTTACGTCACTGCTCAAACCATGTGACCATTAGGTCAGCTCGCATCCGTGGGTGACGTGCATTGTCTTCAGTCTTTGCCAAACATGGAAATTTAAAGGCCTGCATTCTGCAATGAATGTGGATTTGACTTTCAAGAATAGATTCAAGCTTTTGATTGGTCTTGATAATACTTTGTTGGGCGCGCCTTAAGAACCGTACTTTTTATTAAGCTGCTTCGAAGCTTTCTTAAGCATTATCGACTTTTAAGGTATTCATATTTTTATAAAATACAATCTGTAGTAGCTTTAAGTCATTACAAATGTCATTTTCGATTCAATCCAATTCTTTATTGCATACCAAGTGCATTTTTTAGGCTACAATCATAAAGTATGGTATTTGCATATCTACATTTCTTAATATTTTTAGAATTCAGCAATTTCCGGAATAACTGAATTGTGAACTTCCCACGTCTAAAAATACTGTTTCTGCACACGTTGTTAAATACACTGCCTGATGAGGTACAGGTCCTGAGTTCAATCTTCACAAGGGTTAAATCTTCATATTACGAATGTTCTTGGGAGTGTGCATTCCATTTGAGTTTAAGATACTTAATTTAAATTACAACAAAACAATATTTTAAAGACAGGATTTTGTTTCATACAAAGATTGTGATGAAACTTTTACTATGCGCAAGATTCAGTTTAGGATAACTAGTTTCTAACATTATCTATGTTAATTATGTCAGAGATTGCAATGAGGAAAACCTGTAGTTATTTGTACCTCTTCGTTTAATTATCCCTATCTGCATCTAGCATGAATAAAATGCAGTTACTTATTCAAATTATTTTTAAAATGATTCTATCTCGTATGGGATGTTTACACTGTGTTGCTATTCTAGGTAAAATGGTTGCAGTTGTACATATGGTTTATACAGGGCAAAACTAATGACCGCCAATTAAGACAGACACTAAATTTCTACGTTATCCAAGAAATCTGCGTATTAATTTACAAATCGAGTATATGTACACTAAATATAGTGGCGGTTTGGTTTTAGAACTAGAAACTCTTACCAAGGATTAAGATATTTGTAAATCTTTCAGTAAAATGTTTATTTCATGTTAATATAGATATATGGTTAGTTTAAGAAACTCAATATCAAAAACCAGACCTGTGTTAATCTTTTTTATAATTTCTTCCAAACCATTGGTTTTCATGTAATTTCGTGCAGAACGCTTTTCTGCAACAACCAACTGCCAACCATTTATCTAAAACCCACCGTCTTCTCTTAACAATAATTTGGATAAGCTTTTTAAGCTTTTTTTAGCCTTCCAAAGTTTACTGAAAGTCCACTAATTTCAAAAATTGGATAATATGACTACGGCTACGTTTGACCCGCTCGCCATTTAGCAGAGGTTTCATTATTACTAAGTTAATAACCCTTGCGTGAATTTTACCAGTCGTTTTAATTTAAAGAAAATAACATAAGGCCTTAAAACAAATGATGATGACTAGTGGTGGACGTGGCGTTGCATTTGGACAATAGATACTCTATTATGTCAAAAAATGACACGACCTTGGCACACATATTATTTTAATATTTGCTAAGTTTTTAACACCGCTTTTGCCTTGGAGGTGCTAATAAGTTAGTCTACAGACATCACTGGCCTGTAATAGCTTTGACTGAAATAACGACCATGAAAAAAGAAAGCTAGGCGACCCTCGAGTCAGTACTGGCATGTAAACGATTCTTTGCATTGTTACCTAAATATAACCAGAAACAATTTCTGTCAAATGCATTTAGAAATTCTTCAACAAGCTAGGTCTTTTGTTTACACACATTTGGGCACCAACTTCCACAACCACTTTTGTATTTATTTTATTGGTACGAGTAGTGGACTAGTACACATTTACGTACCTATCCAGTATACAGGTTGATACGTTATGTGAGTTTTGAAAATGAATTTTAAATGATGGAAACAGGCGATAAATGAATGGATGACAATCTGTACTGTGGCAGTGGAGTGGATTTTAAGTAACTGGAAGATACTCTGGACAGTCATTCACCCAGGAGAACGCTTGTTCCAACTTACATAACTATAATAATATAACATAAACATAACTATATCATAAAGTGATTATCGTCACGATTTCATTCTAAATGATTTCGGTTAATGCGATCTCTTCAATGCCTTACTGTAGTGGCTCATGTGCTCTTTGTTATATTAAGTAAACGTACATAATATACAGAGGCAATCACATTAAACTTAAAAAAACCATTGCAAAATGAGTCTGAGATGTAAAGGTAGATGTCAACGACTCTGTATAGTGAAAATGATTTCAAAGAACATTGAAGTATAAAGTTATATTTAAGTTATAAAAGAATTTAATTCATTCAATTCTAGGGCAAGTATATTGATGATTATTTGACAACACATCGGTTTTCTGTTTCTTCGCAAAAATTGTTATAACAAGCAAACCGACGTTAACTTTTCTAAATGAAAAATTCCAATGTATGGAATGATTACATGAGTAATTATTAAAAGTAAAAAGCGTAGTTCTTAGTCCAAATGATCTACAAGAATGATGATAAATATGCGTACTAATTATTACCAACACGGAAAAAACGCACGCTTTATTATTAAAACAAGTAACCTTTTAAATGGGAACTATAATGCTGTGAACATTATCTGATTTTGCGCGTTTTTTGTGAGTTATAAAATATTAATTTTATGTATCCCAAAATGTATGCTACTAAACTAGTAAGTAATATTATTCAATAGGACCAGGAAACTCTAAACTGTATTTGTTTTGTTACTTAAGAGATGAATTTACCTGTAATAAGCTAATCACTTCACTTGATATTCTGACTTTTTCAGCATTGGTACCAATCATATTTTAACTAACTTAATTTTTAAACTAAAATATCTTTGACCTTCTTTTCAAATCAAACAAAGAGAAAAAGTGTTTCTGAATATTATGTGACTCTGTGATAGAGGTGGCCAATGATCGCTTAAATAAATACGATCACTTAATTTTTCTTTTTAGTATTAACCTTCAGAGTTCATAGTCGAGCCTGTAAAATGATTTGCTGGACCCTGTAGAGTCCTGGTTTTATGTTTTTAGACACTAAAACCACTTAAACTGGTGTTTACGTGCAATGAAACACAAAGTTTCATATGTTTTTTTATCTGCGGTAGAGTAGCGTGTGAACTTCTACGTCGACTGTTACGCAACGGTGAGGTCGAAGGTGGAACGCGTTTTGAGAACAAACTCTGTTAGAAGCTTTGAGACCACCAAAATTCAGTATTAAGAGACCAACGAATGTGCGAAAAATTTCACATCTCATTTTTGACATATATTTCAGGTGACATGGATATTTAAGACAAGCTTCATTTTTTATAGATTATGGGAACGGTTCAAAACAAGCATAATTTTCATTTATTTGCTTTTGAAGCAACACATCGCGCAATATTGCGGCAATACCAAAGACAACAAACAAATAGAATCACAGCAGCTCCTATGTGTTGCAATAAGGCGAATTGTGACCACCATACATTGGTGTGAAGGGATGTTCATTGAAATTACACAAAAAACATTTAGTTACAACTTGTCTCGCACTGTAAAACTGTGAATATAGTGAGTTTAAAACTTTTTGTCATCTTGACAGAGCTATATCTTAGGTATACCTACTAAGCTGTACTACGGCTACGACTGCTACGAGTATAATGCTCGAAATTAAAATACTTGCCATCAATCATTCATTGATTTAAAAGATACTATTATAGCTTATTATACGTCCTACGTTTATTATAGTTATGTGTGAAATTGGATTTATATATTATTAAAAATGCATAAAAACAGTTTATATGAAATATTTCAAATTGTCCCCAGTGTCATTTTTCAGACCCGTAAGGATAAGGAGGTAAGGGTAAGGATAACTCTCACAATCTGAACAACAGTAAGAGAAAATCACTTCACTTTACGTTTATGTTATGCAAAACAGACTAAAGATGACTCTTTAAAATAATTTTTATTGTAAATTGCTTGTTTTGTTCTGTTGCACAATCTCTTATAAGCCCAGAGTTTCACAGGTCAAAACAATGTAAGCATTTGACATAATATAGTAGATTATGCATATGCTAGAATAATGCCCGAAGCTCTACAAGCTGAACTTGCAACCTCGTCTGGCATTGTCCTACATTTAAACGAAAGGAATTTTGCAGTCGGTCCGACTACCGCGAGGACAACGTTTAGTTATTAGATTTGTTAATTTTTAACAAAAATATTTTAAAATTTGTTTTTTTGAAAGTCGGTAACAATTTGTTTATATACCTTAATTAATTAAAACTTTATTTTCTAAAATACATGATGGTAATTGAAAAGTTCAAATACTTACATTTTCAAAGTTCCCATGATGGCACTAAGCAACGATAACGATCACTGAAACATTTATTTTTCAAAACAATTATCACGTCTATTCGGGATTCGGCCGATCGGTTTTTGTTTTCGGGACGCGGTATAAGTGCGAGCGCGCCGGTCGCGGTGAACGATCTCGGTCGTCTGAGGCTCGGCGACTGAGGCTGGCTGCTGGCGGCTCCTCGTCGAGAGAGAAAGTTGCCAAGTTATCAAACTTCGCGGTTACGTTCTGTGATGACGCTGTCTTCCTCGCGGTTGCGTATTCGATGACAAAATTTAATTTTCGTGCTCGCGACTGTGCGCTACTGACACGGTCGTCGGTACTGAGGCCTACTTTTCAGCCCGAAAGTTGTTTTTGTTGACTATTACACTTATTGATATGACAGATTGACCGATTACGTGAACTTCTGGTCGTTCCCGCATTCTTTGTGTTCCGTTTCGCATAAATAACCTACAAATAAATACAAACGCACACTCCTGATTACTCTTATAATCAGGATTCAGGAGTCACTTTTACGGTCACAGAGACCTGTGTCACGTTCGCTGTCTAGACGTTTTTTTGGCAGTTCTTGCGATCAATTATGATTCTCGAGGTATGAACTATCGTATTTTTTGTTGTTGACTTCATTTTCAAAGTACTTATTTAGTTTGATTGGGTTTCCCATAGGTGTTCTCCATCAGCAGAAAGTTAGTCATAAGCTGTTGAAGAAAAAATGCTTGTGTTTTCACTAAATTTGAACACTGACCCGCACTCCGTTTCGCGCCAGAATGGTTAACCAAACGACGCTCTCAAAATACACACAACACAAATGTTGTAATGATGTTTCGTCGATTTCTGTAGATTCTGGAATAGCAAGTATGAATGACCAACACAACAAAATTCACCTGAAAAAGTATTAGCAAAATTCAAAAGTTGAAAGTACATACATAACTTATTTAAAACAAGCTTTCTGTTTTTTAAATTGGCCGGCCTCGGGTCATTCGAAAATCCGATTTGGCAGAGAGTTTGGCACCGTGAATGCAATGGAAATGAAAAGTACACTGATATGGAAACAAATTACAAAGCATTTACCGATCTAAGTTCCCAAGGTGCGAGTATAAGTCAAATATTAACGTTTTGTACTCCTAAAAACAATTCTACGTAATATTTGGCTAAATAGCACCTACCTAAAACTCTAGCACCCATTAAGACCTAAGGATTTGCCCTTTTTAAATATATGTATATAGGAGTTAAAGCTACATTATTGAAAGGAGGAGGAGTCCCCATCAATAGGGACTTAGAAAAAGCGTTATTTCTAAACCGAATATACCTCCCCGTGTGTAATAAGAGAGCAATGTGGTGTGGAAGAAGACGTTGTTACAAAAATTGAGATGGGAATGCTGAGATGGTTTGGTCATATGGCAAGAATGGATGAAAGGCGATTAACGAAACGGATTTATAAGGCGAGGGTAAATGGAACTGTTGGAAGGGGAAGGAATAGACGAACGTTTCATAGAAAAGTGATGTGAACCGTCAGGCAAGAGTACCTTCAACCGACGAGCATGTATGAAAGGAATTATGAAAGTAGAGGAAGCACAAAGTGCGCATCATGATCGTAGCAAGTGGAAAGATGTGGTCTCCGCCTACACCGCTGGGAAAGAGGCGTGATGGTATGTATGTATACCACCCTGTGACTATTTTAAGGACCAACAACACAACAACTTTTTTCTGTGTCTTGTCTTTTCATTTTCATATCGTTTATTTGGCGCAGTTGCTATGGCAATCATCATACAAACTAGTCAAAAAACGTTCATAATGAACCTAACTGTTAGATACGTCATTGTAAACTGTGCTAAATAATTTCTAGGGCATTACTTATTGCTATTGTCTAAATTACTGTTTGACCGCATAAGTTAAACTCTGTAGGTAGTTGCCCCATTGCCTAAGGCAGTTGTTGAAACATGCCATATAGATTACCATCTAGTTAAAGTAGCCGGATCTAGGATTTAAGCTGGGGAACCCGTCACTTGACCGAAATTCACTAGTCCGAATTTCATTTGACTGAAAACTATTGACCAACATTTCATTTGCCAGATATATTGTTTGACATATTTTCAACTCGTCGAAGTATCTTTTGACATAAATGTCGTTATACCGAACTACGTTAAACCGAATTTCAGAATAAACTTTTTACTATTGCCCGAAGTCTTTTTTCAACTTTTCTCATTTACCAGATGACTTATTTGGCATATGATCACTTTGCTTAAATCACATTTTACTGAATATTACTAGGCCACAGGTACTGTATGATAACGTTCAACGTCTCGTTAACGTCGATTTTCAGTAATTTCAACTTCAGGGCGAATCCGACTCAGTCAACCCCGACACCACGTGGTACTTGTTTTGCCCTACCCCAAGAGTGTTATTTAAAAGCGCGTAGGCATGGAGGGGCGAGGCGGCCCGCGGGCAGAGGAGCAGGTGGCTATGAGCGAGGCGCCACGGCTGAGGCTGGCCGGCGAAGCCGGCCAACAAGCCGAAGCTGCGGTGCTGAGCGAAAGCCATCTGCGACGATTAGCACGCGAGGAACCGCCGGAGCCCCGTAATGCCGGAGCCGTGACAGAATTCTTGTGTTCTCCTTAAACTTGCATGTGGAATACTAGCATGCTGTTCGCCTGCGTACATGCTATCAATTTCTTATTTTATTTTAAATACAAAAAATCCTTGTCTGTTTTTATGCTGCTTGCATTAAACCCGTAACTTTTTTATGATCGTTTGGTAAACTAAAAATATGGCAATCAAAACTGTGGTCTAATTATTGTTCTGAAAAACAATACTTCGGACAAGTGTCATTTCGGCCAGTAATAATTTTGGTAAAACGTTTTGTGGCCTAATGAAACGTCTGGCAAACGAAAAAAAACCAGTTGATAATTGGTCAACTGATACAGTGGCAAACGTCATTTCGGGAAAATGAAAAAAATGCCGAACGAAAAAAACCGAAACGTTTTCGGGAAAATGAAATTCGGGATAAGAAAATTCGGTCTTATGATAGGTAACCTTTAAGCTGAATCAGTATTATAAATAGCTGCTTATTAAAGCGGTTATTACGCAATCAATAGTTACCCTATTACCCTTACTATTTTTTTATCGTGGTCTTCTAGATGACCTCACTCCACCTGATGGGAAGCAGCCGTGAGGTCCAGTTATGGGGTTGACAAGCACAGTAATGGAGAACTTCTTTGCTGCTTAATCTCATTTCGAAGGCCTGCATAAATGCTTTTTCACGCCGCGCTTAAAAAACCCAGGATTGTAGGAAAAAGGAAACACACATGCGCTGGAAGAGCATTGTGTTCAATCAAACGAAACTGACTTCATCAATTCTTCGTATAACCTGAAAAAAATGATTGATCCGCGGCTAATAATATTAAAATCACTTTTATTTATTCAATTTAAGCGAGTTTCCTCTACTTCTCGACCCTTTTACCAGATATTGCGAGTTACAAAAATATAACTAATGTGAAAGTTTTTATCGAATATTTTTTTGACATAAAATGACGTAGTTCGAAGCGAAAAAGCATTTAAAAGGTAGAGTTGATTTATGCTTTTTTTTTTTCGAGTCATGTTGATTAAAAATAAACTCAAATAATTACAGTCAAATTACTATAGTTCGCACGGCGAATGATGATCCCTATGACGTTTCAACTGACAGTTGTAATAGTGATGCGAAACAATTTCAAACAATTTCGATAAAATACTATTTTTAGGCAAATGTCAAGTAATTCAACACAATAAGCAATATTTATTTATTTTGTAAAAATAGATTACGCGCATTGATGGAGAAAAGTAACAGCCTTATTATATTTTATTTTACCATAGTTCGCTTTTTATTCAAATTGCATAATTTAAAGAGTTAAGAATTCTTTTTAATTTGAATTTTAAAGAATTCATAATTGCCAGCTTCATGGAAAAATATTCAAAAGGAGGCCACAGACCTACCGTATTTTTTTTATTCAGTCTGTCACGTCTTGTCACGGATAGCTGCAGTTCAGACTCCGATTTTGAAGATCCGCTCGAGCCTGTATCAGATTTAGATTGATATAAATAATATACAAACTCAAAGCATTTGTAAAAATTTTCCAACAAATTATCGATATTTTGTGATTGATGTGTCCCTTCTTAGTCGATAACAGATGGACGACGTAACTTTTGCAGCACGTACCATGTACGTTTGCATTGATTTTTTTTCCATTATTTATTAACATTAAGTAATATTTTGTTAATGTTTCATCTTTATAATTAACAAATGTACACAATTATGATTATTTCGATTTTTTAATGGACCTCTAAAGGATTTGTTGCGACAGGACGTCTGTACAATGTTAAGCGCTAACGAACTGTCATAGGGATCATCATTCAGCGTGCGTAGTATAGCAATCTCGATTGATAGAATAATAGGCTTTTCAGAGCTGGCAATATATACACATCGTAGTGTGATTTCTGAGGTCTTCTCACGAGGTTGTCTGGAAGAGATCGCTTTTAGCGATAAAGGCCGCCTTAATTGTATAAGTACTTTAAAAGTTCTGGTAATGTATTTCTTTTTTATATTGTGAGCAATAAAGTATAGCTTATCTTATCTTACAAGACACTACAGCATAAAAAGCATTACCTTGAACTCGCAGTTGAAGTATCCTGTGAATGAAAGAAGTTGCTCTGGAATCTTTAAGCCTAATTTTAGTTTTTCGCAACTACAATCAGTATCTCTCATTGAAGGCACTGAAGCCTATGTCTTGTTTTGTCTAAAGCAGATCTAATCTATCTTTTGACGGAAGTTGTTTTTTTTTGCGAATGTTACCTACGCCATTTACCAAACTACGCAGTTTATTATAATAATTGTTTCATTTGTTTTAACTAGTAAATTTTAAAGATTCACTCTGTATCCATACTTGTATTTGACGTTTGAACCGGTACCAAAGAATAATGTTTTTTTTAAACAGAAAAACAGTAAATTTTGATTGAAAGATAAAGTGACTAATTCTCATTAAGTCACATTACATAAATATCACGGGAATAGTCTACAAACTGGCTATCTACTTAGTTCAAAGAAGAAGCAAACTCAGTTTTCGTAATATGACATCGCAACGCGAGAATTCAGCTCCTCCATAGAGTCGTTTTTCGTGTGCTTTATAGGCTCGCATAAATAAACAATTTACAACTATCTCATGGGTAATTAAAAATGCGAACGTCTATATGAAAATTATCGGGCGGGCCAGAGTGTATAGATCACCATTGCATAATCCGCGGCTTAATATTTATTCGATTGTGTGCGGCCCCGACTTTCACTTGCGCAAACGCCACTGAGAAAACTCACGTGATGCTTAACCGGTGCGAGGCTGTGTGAATTTTCCTTCTATTTGGGCCGCTTGCAAAATGTATGCACAGTTAGTGCTAATGCAGTATGCCAAGTAATCTGAGACTTGCACTTAGCAGTGGTAAAGGGTGAGTGGCGTTTATATCTAGCGACCTACGGGCCTCTAGCACTCTTTAGCTTTAGTTGATTTGCTGATCAAGTTGTTTCTACACGAGGAACTTAATTTAGTCTTTCTCTTTACATTCTTGTTCCTTTTAAGTAAGACACTTAAAGAAATGTTTACAAACAAATTAAACATGATTACAAGTTTGTAAAATAGGTGTTAATTCTCGAAGCCATGAAATTCAGGACAGCGTAATAAAATTACATTATTTTGGTAACACGTTGACATTGCATGCCGGCCGACATTGCAATATTATGTAAAAAAGACGAATTTACGGTTTTGAAATTATTCATTTTTAATAAGTTAAATGTAACTCGGTAAGTAAGAAAAAAATATAGAGTTACAATGTGCTGATCAAAATAGTCATAGAAATATTACGTTGTTCACATCGCAGCTTTCGATTCCCAAGTTTATAACAATCAGTGGACATACTGTATGTTACTTTACTGTGCCATTCGCACCAGCTAGCTCGGATTGTTCAAAATTCTAATTGCTAATTGTTTTGGCTCCGTCGCGGTGCTGAGTGGGAAGGTCAAGGCGGCTTAATTCTCTGCCTGTATACCATCATTATTATTTTTTATTTGCAAATGCTAGCCGCGCAATTAATTGTGCAATTGCTTATTTTATTGCAAAAACCATGAAAAGTATTGTTTTTTACCCAAACAAGCATTTGCGTCCGCATTTTTGAAGGATTGCTTACAAAATCTAAAATAGCTTGAGTAGGATTAAGATGAACACATTAATCATTGATTTACCGTATCTTCCGCAGTGTGAATTTATAGATGTTTTTATTTAATAAAATACCTACTTATCAAGATCAAGTTAAGATAATGTAGGCATGACTTAGGAAACTGATTAATTAATTTCCTCATATTTTTCTCATACACGTGGAATGTCAACTGGTGAAAAAACATGGACTGGCATGCTTTGTCACGGCAATTTCGTAGAACTACTTCTTACAAAGACGAAGTAAAATGATGATAGATGATGATTTGAAAAATGAATAAAATGCAAAATTGACATTTGTTAAAGATTAAGTTACATGGGAAATGAAACTGTTGCTGTGTATGTTTTTTTCTGGATTAGTTGTCTCCTCTACGATAAGACAATTAATCAAGCAAGAAATTCATAAAAAACCAATGTTTTACCTGAAATGTTCGTGGGCCTGTCAAACGACATAATATTTGCTGGTTGTTAAAGTATTGTTTTTATTGAACAGTCATTTCACAGAACGATGTATGTTGGGAGTTCGGTACCAACAAAAAGAAAATAGAAAAAAATAATGTCAAATGACTTATTGCTAATTTCTTTGTTTGCCAACCAACGACGAAACCAAGTTTTACTTAACAAAGAACATGGATATGTGCCGTAACTACTAAGTTAAGTATCAATACGACTTTATTAAGTGAAAGTGGTGGACAAACCCGAACTTGTCTTATGACATCATCTCAAATGTGGGTGTGTTGTACAGGTAGGCCACGGATCGAGCCTATACGCTTTGACAGCTGGTATCATCAAGCAATAAAGACCGTTTTCCAACAGCTTATTATGTTGAGCATGCCTCCATATGTACTGCTGCAGGATTCTCACAAATGTAAAATATTGATTGCATAACCATCTAATAATCATCACCATCAACCAAAAGACTTGCACTGGTGAAGATAAGCCTCACCTCACAGATAAAACAGAGTGACGAATGATTTAGGTGAATTATTCAAGCATAAGTGGACCTGATAAAAAGTTTCAAACAAACAAAGATACATACATACATAATATCATCACGCCTATTTCCCAACAGGGTAGGCAGAGACCGCTTCTTTACACTTACTACCACCCTGACACACGCCTTGCGCGTCCTCTACTTTCATGAGTCCTTTCATGCACGTCGGTTAAAGGTACTCTTGACCTGACCCTTTCTGAGGACATTTCGAACTTGTCTAACAAACAAACAACTTATTTACTTTTTGGATATTATTTTACTCAAAAAGGAATCGGTACCTAAATTACTGCGTTGAGCTCATCCACATAAGAGCTCATTCACATTAGGTCGCAAGCAGCGCGACAGCCGCGCGGCTGTAGCAACGCGACAGTCGCGCGGTTCCCAGGCGGCTAATTTTCATACTAAACAAAGCAGCGCGTCAGCCGCGCGATTTGTGATGCACTCTAATCTAAGCAAATCACGCGGCTGTTTCTGTAATGTGAAGGCATCCGCTGCTGTCGCGCGGCAGCCACGCTGCTTGCGACCTAATGTGGATGAGCTCTTAGGAAAGGCTGTCCTGCCGTTGACCGTACGTCAGCCTCAGTGATTTGATACTGTAACTCAATTAGGTAAGATTCCACAAACAAATTATAAAGCGATTTATATTTATTTATTACATGACGAGACAATTTCGGATCAACAGGATATTGAGCCATTGTTTTGTGAAATCGTTTATTCCATGGTTTTTAGTGACCGTTGTTTCTTTAAAGTGGTGTCATTGAGCTTTACAGGTAAATACGTGTGAGATCATTAATCGCGATTGCTATCCTACTTTAACAAAACGTTTTGAATAACTGGAATTAGTTCTATTGTAATAAACCATGATTTCGGATTCGACATGAAATTCATCAAACTGTGATTATTTCAAAGTCTTCCTTGAGTTGAGGAAGTTTGTGAGAGGAAAAGCAATCTTAAAGTGAAAAGTCGAATGATAAGCCGCGTTTCGTATAAGTATTTGAATAGATTCATAATAAAATTCTGCTAAACTGGCGGTTAACCATATGATTTATTAAAACGACAGCAGCAGAGTTGTGGAAATAAGCACTATGTTTCAAACAATCGGGCACATATTTCTCATTCTATTATTATTTTCTTTTTAGACAAGGGCTCACTGATTACCAGAGCAATTACTGCCTTCCCTGAGGACTGTGACATCATCATGTGAGTAGCTATTCTGTTTCTCTTCATGCCAGCATGACACACAGAACACTATGTCGTGTAAGTGCTTCATCACATTTCATAAAATTTCATTTTCACTTTTCATAATTTCATTCTGTTTATTTTTGTGTTGCGTATTTGTTTCTGTCATAAACATTTTCTGTGTGTAGTGGTCAAATCAGTGGTCTAGTGGCTGATCTGGCGACGTTACCCAGGGTCATATGCTTTATGCCCGCTGAAGCAAGAAAAAGATCCAAAAGGACTTGACTGTACGTAGCTCAGTTTGGTTATTGTTTCCAAAACACATTTAATTTACGCGATTTCATTTAAGCGTCACGTGTGTGGCAACACTGCCCAAATTTCTCTCGAGCACACGCGGCCTGCGACAATTCGCTAAGCTTTCTTCAGAACAAAGGCTCGACTCACTTTCAGCCTGTTGTTTACCTAAGTGCTGTTATTTATGGCCTGCAACTTGCGTTGGTTACTTTTTTGTTGGTTTTTGAAGCTCTTAAATTGTATTATTTGTCGCTTGGAGAAAAAAAGAATTTATTGAAGTTAACAAGTTAGAGCAATTATGATAAGAGCGTCTGTTGTAATAAAACACGTTTATTTTCAAAAAAATAAAATAAAAGGTAAACATAATGTAATAGCAACAGGTGTCAAAGTGTACATAATCTTCTTATATATAAAAATGGATTGCTGTTTGTTAGTCTCGCTAAAACTCGGGAACGGCTGGATACCTATTTTGGTCTTGAAATAATTGTGAAAGTTCAGGTAAGGTTGGAAAGGTGAGTAAACATGAGAAAATGCCAGGAATATGGTGAAAAACAACAATTTAATTTTCCTTAGCAACTGTTTCTACCTGTCACGTGACACTGATTGATTGACAACAGAACGGCATAGCTTTAGTCTGTTCACGTTAAGAATGCAGTGATTTTGGAATTAAATTCTATCGCACACAATAAAACTCAAAACCTTTGCGTTCGAAAACATGCGTTCAGCTGGTCACTGTGGACTTGGTTTTCTAATTAGGAACGATTTGATTGGCGTGCTAGGTCAAAGGACAAGTATGAAATCACTGCAGTCTTAACGCGGACGGACTATAGTAATAAATAAATATGACATAATATACATCAGTATCAGCATTAGTCAGCAACTCCGGCTGTAGTTGACTAGTAAGGAATTCTTTCAGCATTAAGTCCGCTCTTTGTACTAATTTGTGCATTGAAGATTGAATCAATAAACACATTGCTCTGGCCCCAAAGTAGGGTTTGTTTCTTATGTCACAGACACCAGAAACAACAACACAAGGTTTGCTCACACAGACAAAACCGCTGGAGGCTGCTAGTTAAGGCAAAACAGATGCACACCGACCAAAAAAAGAGAAATAAAACGAAAACACAAATAAATACATTTACGATATCGAATTATGTTGAGCTTAATGTGAATCAATTAAATAATGGAATTTATTTTCAAAAATAAAGTGGCTGATGTCCGATAATGAATTATTATGTTTGTTGTCCAATGTGAATATGAGGTCGTTCCAGTACCAGTTTTGTAGATGGCTGTTCGAAAATATAAGAACATAATATAACATGTACAATATGCAGCTAACGCTAAATGACATTCGTCTCTGTCATTGCAGTAATAAAGTTGCTTTTCTTAAATCGCCAAATATCTTTTTGACCACTTTGTACACACACACACACACACATAATTTTGATGCTGACTGTACATCGCTGTAGCTTTAGTTTTGTGAAATATAGAGTTGTGTGTAAGAATTTTCAATTTCGTAGGCGTCAAAAGAATATTCAGGATTACGAGATACTAGATAGCGGCTAGGGCTTAGGAAGTGGTCAGTAAGTCTGTTACAGTATTTCGGAACAAACCCAGTGATCATAAACATTTGGTACAGGTCGTTGGCATGGAACCCTATTTTCCACCCTAATTTGTGTACTGTATTAAATAAGACTGCAAGAGCTCAGACTATTTACAAACCTAAACCCTCTAATCCTTAGATTTGTTGTTTGGTTTGTAAGCAATGATATTTTGAAACCTATGCATTATTCAGAACAAAAGATCGTGCTTACTCCGAGAACAGTGAAGGGAATTTAATTGTCCCTCTCCATCTTCGAAGCAGTTCGGAGTAATGATCCATTTTGAAATCGGATGAACCCTAGAACAAAAGCTACATCTTTGTATTTGCTGTTTATTTGAATAAACTCATGCTTTGTCCTCCTACTCTTTAACTGTAGAGTCATGCACTCTGAGACTACTCGATAAGTTCTGAGAAAGAAAATGACAGTTAAGACTGCAAAATGATCGTTATTTTATAACAATACGTGTACAATTTCGACTCAGATTATTGGAAAAAAAAAATTTATAAACCCAAAAAACGACTTGCCTGCTTGCGTTAAACATGAAACTTTTTAACGTTTTTTACAGTGAATACTTATATATTTGTTAAGTGTGTTACAATGGAAAAATGAATAATTTCTTTTTCACTAACTAAGTTAAAATATAATGGCAATTGTGTTTAGGGATAGAAGCGTTATGATATACATTAGGAGTTCATATATAATTCAAAGTCGTGATGAAAAAAGAGCTTTTGCTAATGATATTTCAGGAATTTCTATTTTGTTCCAGCAACAAGTGAATATCTTAAGAGCGGTGGATTAAAGATGGCCTGCATTTATAGAACCTGTGCTCTATACTAGTTCGGTGAGTAGAAGACGTCGAACTAATCTAGACTTAACTTTGAGAAGTTATACTACGAGAGTTAGGCTTGATTACCTACAGTACTAGAAATGAATACATAGGAATATAAGGAGCCTCTGCTGACACTCGTGGCAGTTAGTTTATTAAAGAAACTTACGAAGGCCAGCTTAGTGTCATATCGTGGGCGGTTCAAAAAGATTCTTCAATTAAAGATAAAGTGGTATGATAACAAATATTGTATGTAGTAGTCAGGGTCAGTAACCTAACTGCCGGAGAAGGGACAATCGTTCGCGCCAAGGATGCGCGTGCGACTCGTGACTCGCGCATCATTGTTACCCTCAGCAGATGTGCCGATCGATACATACACAGCTACATTTTGTCAGGGGTTCTGTCTGTATCGTATTTATTTATTATAAACAACAAACATACACATTCAAACTAAATGAAGTCCTGCAAAACAGTTTGACTGCAGGATCAGTGAGTTAATAAATATACTATCTTATAATAATTATCAAGACTAAGAATTCAATTAATTAGTATATTTAGGGTCAGCTTGACATGAAGAAGCCGATACAAATAAATAAATATATAGGACTTCTTACACCAATGATTAGCTCGTACATACTATGTTATGGGTGTTATGGACTAGTATGCGTACTTAAATATTACAATACAGATGTTCGTTATATTTGTCCTGGGTGGTGATCGAACCAACTACCTAAATATATAAATAAATCTTACCATTAGGTTCCACTACCTTATTATTTTACAAAAAACCATTTCGAAAATTTGGATTGAATATAATAGAAGAAAAGGAAATTAAAAAACTGTTACTTAGTCAATTTGTTTGCAACACTACTGTGACAAAAAATTAAAAGGTTGCATTTGGAAAAAAATAGCAAAAAACTTGTTTCAAAAAAGTTTATTTAGAATGAAATGATTTTAATAACGTGTTTTTAATTGAAGTTATGTATTAATGCATAATCGGCTATTAATTGCTGTTTGTTGGGCTGAATTATTCAAATATAGTGTCATCGTAGTTTTTTAAAGAATGCTGCCAGCCAACAGGTTATTCAGAATCGTGTTCACAAATGATTTGAATACTTTAAAAAATAGTCAGGAATGTATCAGTTACGTGTATTTATAAATAAGCAAAACACATCGATTTTTGTCTCTAATGGTGTAGGATATTTTTAATTTAGAGCAAGAACCTCAAACTCCAGACTCAGAAGCTGTCTACTTCTGAAGAAACAAAAGAAACATTTTCTACTCATCGAGTTCTAGCAAATACTAAACTATACTTGATTGAAAATAGAGTATAGTCAGTTAGACTTCAACGTAAATAAGTATGTTCGCCTTCAGCTGATGATGGTTGTTGCTATGTTCGTGAAGTGTCGTATTTGAATATTTACAATTTGTTGAATATATAAACAAGTCATCAGAATGATCAGTTTGTAACTGATAATCGTAATAGGTCACGAGCCGTCCACTGCTTCGTTCCTTTCATTGACACCTTTGTCATTTGGTTGGCAAGGGGTTTGTAATGTTCCTGGCCATGGCGGCCCCTCACTGTCGCGTAGTAGTGGTACTTAGTTGGCACCAAACTCGACCATTTAGTGATGTGTTTTTCCGGCGTATCAACACCGTGTAAAAGTTTGGTTCACATGACTACGTAGTTGAGGTGAGGCTTGTGCCCAGCTGGGACGTAAAGAATGATGTTTAGAATCAGAATCAGAATCAGAAATATCTTTATTTAAATAGACCAGTTACAAGTGCTTTCAAGCTGCTTTCTTTTAGTTCCTATACTTTGGTTAGGATCAAATCACAATTATTTACACAGACAAATCCACAGACTAGTCCTAGTATTAAATGCATGCGGTACTTGCGGTACTTTAAATGTTAGGTAATCTAAGTGAATCGCGCTGCGGTAGTGCAACTTATCTCTTGGACCATTTACACTAATACCTGTACGTACTGAGTACCCACGGTCGGTTTCACAATATCGATAATTTCTTCTATATTAAATCAATGGAGTTAGTGCGAACTACAGTGGTGAAATACTGACTCTGATACATATTTGCTTGCTTAGAATAACGAAACTTAGTGTAATTAGCTCAACACTAACTTAGGACTAAGCCGTTATTAACCATCGTTGACTTTTATTAGCTTTAATTACTTATGTACAAAAGTACCTAAGGAATACCTATTCAGTTTGTAATTAAATTTGTATCCTAACCTTAGAGTAACAACATATCGGTTTAGTCTTGAGGGGAAAAAAAAGAAAAGGGAAAGATTAAAAAACGACTGTTACGACTTTACATATTCTTCCTTTTTCAAGAGAATCTGAAACTATTCCAAGAATAGATTATATTTTTTGCCACTGTTCGGGTTCACCAAACCGGATTCTGCTTGTAAGTACTTTAACCTTTACATCAAATGATTCTCGGATCTATGTAGGTACAAAATAACAGGAACATGGAATAAAGTTATTCTCAGAGGTTTTTTTGCAAGGTAATCCAAAAATAATTATTGATAAGTGATTTAAGATATCATTCGTTGATACGTTTGATAGCAACCCACCATTTGCATACTTCAAATAAAATACTGCTCAATCAAGCTTAAAATAATAAAGAAACGATGAATATCTTCTGCTCTTGGATGTTATACCTACCTATTATTTTATGTTCCATATATAGTTAACCCTTTAACCTAAACTTTAAATGATTTTTAATTCACGTTGACCACCAGTTAACAGTCTGGCGCTTAAATGTTCGGTTTTCCCTGATTTTCCGGCTTCTAGTCTTTATAAGCTACGCGTTTGGGCTTCTTAAGTCGGTTCGCTTTTGGCATAGAGAAACAACTAGGATTGTACAGAGATTGACATCTCTTAAGTGCCTATTCTATATTTTTGTTTTTTAAGATATGGGGGCGCGTTTCTCGCTTTATTAACTGTCTGTGATTCCATAGCCAAATGTATATATTCATGCTCTTGGTATATGTTTTTTCAATTATACAGGAAAGTTCCATTCAATTGAGGTAGGGCTACAGTCATCATTATTAATACTCCGTAGTCTTGCATCTTGTTTCTCATAAAAGCACGTCAAAAGCCCGTATAAAATGTGTTTTTGACTGCAACGTTATAAATTGAAAAGTTGCAACTTTAGTTAAAGGTAGACAAAGAGCATGCATATAATCTCTATTCAATTCTTTGTTTAGGTAGGTACATGTGACGTCCTGTATTTAAGGGCATTGCAAACATTAAATGGCATAAGTTGTCAGTTTACTTAAACTAATTCTTTTTGATCTTCTCTTTTAGAGATGACTACTTCTTTTATAAGGGTGTTATAAAATACATGAAAACAATGATATCATAATTAAAAAGACGTAGATAAGTTACTTGTGCTATAAAAGTGCATCCGAAATCAGAACTTCGAACACCTAAGCAAAGCATTGACAGTTTGAGACGACACAGCGCAACATGAATCTGTCTCGTTTACGCTCGAGTAAATAATCATACTATCTTGTACACACGCTCAAATTATAGGTAGATATGCCAGGGGACAATTTTCGACTTCGCATCTCTTTTAAACATAATTGCATGAAAGAGGTTCTGTATTTATACCTTCTGTGCTCAGGTCATGTGATTCGCATTATGACACGTAAAACAAGGCAACCGGTTTGCGACACCAATAAAATTGTCTTCTACTTACGTAAGAGCCGACGTTTTAGAACGATCTGCAACATTTTTGTGATTGTAATGTTGCTAAGCAGACAGGATCCGACAAAATACATCCGAAAATATAAATTTTATTTTTAAAGTAGCTCAACAGGTGGTCTGTTGAAATTATCGGTTATGTTCGGCGTCCTATTTAGAGTCGATAGAAAGAAGGTTTTATTTTTTAGCTTTTCGTACAAAAATTCAAATGTTTTAGGTATGTAATTTCTGTTGTGTCAAAACCTTAGTGGAGACAGTGAGTCGGCAACGATCACCAACGTTCATTAACGTTTCATTTTAAGCAGCGTTTCAAGGCAGCTTGATAACAACTGATATTGAGGTTTATCATTAGCCTTATTTACACTTCTCGAAATAATCATACTGATTTAGTCTAAATGCAGCAGTGGGACGTGAAATTATATTGTTATTAGTCAGCAGGGGTCTGCCTTTTTCACAGCAGGTCTTGGATCAGAGCTGGATGAACACGAGTGACGAAAATTTGTCGGTCTTGATCGTAAATGTTACTAACTTTTTCAGCAACATCAACCACCTGAAAAGTTCGATAATTGGATCTTAAGCTCCAAGGAAATAGAACGTACCTATTTATTCTGAGTTCGATATAAAAATATATAAGTCACCTGGGACATTCTAATTGATTATAATTATGTGTAAGCCAATGCTATGTAACCAGTACCTATTTCCTGCCTACTAACCTAGGCGTCATGGTTTCGCCCTGGAGAAGCCTTTACCTGGTTTATAAAATAAACCTAAGCGTAATAGCCTAGGCATATCATAATAATCAACGAAATGCCAAATTGCGGAGTTCGTTGACACTTGCTAAGCTCGGGTGGCAAGGCTGGGAATGCCAAAAAACGCGGTGATGCTACTGCCAAAACCACCTATGAACTTAGGTTAATTATTATTTTTATGTGGTTAAATTTCTTTTAATAATTAAAATAAATTTCTGTTAAATATGTCCTTCAATAATTCCATTCCTTGATTTCTTTTCCTTTAGACATATTTTTTTAAAAAGCACTTAAGCCGACCGAGTTATTTACCGCCAATGTAAGGATTTCCTTACTTAACGTTTATTTATTTGTTTATCCATGTCCATAGATAGGTATGTAGGTGATGCTAATTGCCTTAAAATGGCACATTAATAAGGCAAGTAGGGCTCAGTCATCCCTGTTGCAACTTCTCACCGGCGCTAGAGAAAGTCCGCATTCTTCCGCGATGCAGCGCGCATCATGTGACTGCACGCACACACGCGCAGCCGTTGCGTAAGACGACGCGCGCGCATGTGTGCGACGGGGAAAGGGTAATCGCGTCCTGATGTATGACTGGGTTTTGAGTATCAAAGTTGTGGTACAAATTTATCATCGATTTGACTCATTTGTGGTAAAAAAAATATACCATTTAAAAAAATTTTTTTTTTTGGTCTGAAAAGAAGCCAGAATATACTACTCAACCCCGACTACCTATGTGATCTTCACTCGAACTGAAGAAGCTATTGAATTAATCTATCTCATTTTAAAATAAAACTATTCATTTAGAATAAGTGGTTTCGTTACATTTTATTTACATTAGAAAGAATACAATATTGTAGGCACCTAAGGATGGTATCAAAATTATTTAAATTGGTCTTCTTCACTTGGAATATATCATCAGTGTTTAAATACATTATAAATAAAAACTATTTTCGGTAATCATTTACGCTTATTATTCCGCCTAATCGTTATTTTGTTTCCTTTATAAATTGTAATTCAACACGTCTTACTTAAGACGATCAGAATATTATGTTTAAGATTGTATTATCTTAAATCTTGATTATGCAATTATTTGCATTAAATGAATTAAAAAGGTATTCAAAATATCAAATAAACAAATACACAGTTCAAGTGATAGTAAACAACCGCTTGAAAATTTGTTGAAAAAAACATTGAAAATAAACCGTTACCAATCATGTGTCTAGTTTGTTAGCTCGCGTTTGTAATGAAAAATAACTCTAACAAAAGATTATGAAAAAACTATTAGTTTGTTTTTTACTAAGTCAAAATTCAGCACTAATATGACCACCTGTGTAAGGAAAATATACCAAATAGTCGGATCATGCCAGGTAACACTGGATTAAACATTTTCGGAAATTAATTAGGAATATCTAAATGTTTAAGACTACAGTCTGACCACGAAGGAACCCTCAATGTATTAATTTACAGGGCGTCGAACATTCCTTTGCAGAATCATAATGCGTTGCGAAAACACGTAAACTAGGCTACGTTACAAGTTACGTGGTGTTTTGTAACCCCCACATGCTCTTATTGACAGAACGCATCAGCGTAACGCGATTAGCGAGCCTTTGCACTCACGTGGTGGCCATTTTGAAACGGAGTAAGCGCGGGGGCACATGCAAAGCTGATATAAATAATGCATCGTGAGTGTAGTCCATAAAAACGCATGCAACATATATAAATCAGTGCTAAAGACTACGTAATGCTCGAATACATGCCAAGGCCTATCATTGATAAGCTCAATCGTTACCACAACGTTTAGTATCATCTTGCGTGCCAAATAATCAAAACATCTCGTAGTATACACTCTCTAAATCACACAAAATAACATAGATTTAAACTAACTTTACAAGTATTCATAGTTGTAAGAACTGATAAGGGGTTGGAAAGCACACGCTCTTAGCAAGACACGCAACTACGAGAATTTTGCTCGTACAAAAGATATCAACGACGGCACTGAAATAAATTGATTAATTCATATAGGTAAAAAATACCTAACTAAACATTTGCCTGCCTCGTGTTACTGCCAAACACAGCCCACATTTCAAATATGAATTGGTGCCAGTCATGTTGATGTTGTTCACATGCCTTAGTCATCATCATCATCAACAGTCGCATAGGCCCCCAATGGATTTCTAACTTAGTCTTTAGGCCATATCACATACCTATCTCGTAAATCAGTGCCTAAAGACAAAGGTCTGCAACCAATCTGTGTTGCCAGTGCTGACTCATGGACCTAAGACGAGGTCACATAGGCTTCATAAGAACGCTCAAAGTGTCCTAAAGTGCAATAGAGAGGAGGACTTTGCTCGGTATTTTGCTAAGAGATCGAATCAGGAATGAAGAAATCCAAAGAACTAAGGTTGAACTGGCAGTGAACGGGCCTATAGCGCGAGGAACTGATAGCCGTTGGGGCCGAAAGTTCTTGATTGGACACTATTCGATGGTACAAATGATGACAAATGCCTCACGATTTCGGTGGATGTAGGCCGCTTTCTCTGTAAATATATAGGGGAGGCATAGGCCTCCCACATAAGCACGTAGTTCACAGGACACAGGTCCAGCAGTGAACTACATGAGTATGTTGATGATGAGTCAAAAGTCACTCAATGAGGAAAACTGAACTGCAATCAGGGGATACATAAATGGAATGACAGCTTGCTGAACTTGAAAATAGTCGAAGTGCAGGAACGGGTAGCAGTATTTCGTAGCTGCGTCTTTCTGCCTGACGCAGAACGTAAGGTTGCCTTAAGGTCGACAATAACATCGATTGTAGAGCCGTTGGCCAAAAATAAGGAGATTCTCACATTTTTCCCTATATGCGCTTTTGTAGTATTTAAAGTAATTACAATTTAAAGGTACCATTACATATTCTCCAACGAGACGTGATTATTCTCGCAGCCCAACATATTGGCATATTAATTGGACGCGTGACGGCCGCAGACTTGACCGCCTAGCCTTATTGTGGGATAATGTTTGTAGCTTCAAACAATTTATATGCAATGCCGATGTTGTTTTAAAGACGTGCCTTTTGTTAGAGTAATTAACTTAAATGATGTAGGCATTGAGTTTATTGATGGAATTGTTTTATACGATTGTATTGTCAGTCGTTAAACCTTGTCGAGCAGCTTCATAACATCTGCTTAATGGCTTACACCCCTTCGAAAATCCACACCAACCTCGTTGGAGTATGGTTCGCCCTCACAGTGGAGGTGATCTCTGTTTCCAGCAGTGGGATTTTTGTCTAAATAATATACAAAATAAATAATAAGTGACATAAAAGGTTTTTTTTATTTTACGTTTATCATTTAAAGTATCATTTATTAGTGTTTGTATGTATTTTAAGTTACATCAACAAATTCTTCATTGGGTTTTCATGCGTAAAAAAATCATTAGATTGCACGTGTTTTCTCTTAGTCCTAGAAAGATACACAGCCTGAATTTCCTGCTAGGCATAAAGTGTCGATTTGATTTATTCACTTTGAGAAATAATAAATCAATAAATAAGGATAACTAACAACTAGTGTCAACATTTAACGTATGTATCATTTTATTGTTAAGGTGGTTATAGTTTCACTAAAAACATCTTAAGGTTAGTCATCATCCAGTGACTTAATCAGTGTTGAAGGATGATCATCACAAGGAGAATCACATGATGCACAAAAACGCCTATAAAATTATTCGGTACCAATTATCCACTCAAATCATTTGGTGATGGCTAAACTGAACGATTATGGTAAGGTCGGCTACGAAATTAAAATTGTCCGTACATGCAGTTATGAGCGTAGATATAACAATATTTTCAAAACGTAGGCTTTGTTTTGTTCGTAGTACCTACTTGTAACAAGCAATCACGATTTGTATTGACAAAATATGTTTAAGAGTGAGACATATTTAGAAGAAATGGTAACAGTTTTGAATTATCGTAGAATACATTATGAAATGTCTTTTTAAAAAAATCTAGCGTTGGACAGCATATTTTAACTAGGTATATCCGAGAGGTCATTGGAAAAACTATACTCTTTAAAAACTTCCAAAAGCAAGATTCATCACGAGCCATGCATACTACACTCGAGCATTCTGTACTGAGCCTACATGTTAAAATATGGCTCGTACAGTCTCATAGTTGGGCTGACGCTTGTGCCCAGTGCCCAGCAGTGGGATGTGAAGGCTTGTGTTAAGTTTCTTCTTCGTCTCTTTTTATTAGGTAAAACAACATTTACTAGTTTAAGTTTATTGTAAACAATGTTTTTCATACTTATTTGTCTGCTAACTGTACTCAATGGTGGATGTATGGAGGTGAGTACCCAATTAACTGCGGATGCGTCCGTTGACGGGCAATTTGAGACGATTTGGAGCCGGAACCCTGAGGATGCGGCTGATGATCACGTCAGCGGAGTTTAGTGAACGATTGGGTAAGATTATCTTACACGATTAACTTTAATAACTTTACTATTTAGGTTTTATGAAAAGTGCTAAAAATGTGTAAAGAAATTTGAAACTAAACATTCACGTCTCTATCTAACCTCACACGTCGTCGCACACAAACACGCTACACTATACCTACACACACTTTTTACACTGGGTAGGTACACGTTACTTGCATACAATTATTATATTTATTTGATTGCCGCGCGTTGCAACTTTCCGTGCGTCCACTCAGCTGGGCCCACTGAAAACCAGCGTCTGAACCGACCAGGTCCAGACAAATGCTAAGTGTGGTCCTTTCTTTCCTGGGCATCGTAGCACCGCTTCCTGATAGAAATGCTCTTATGTTATGTTGTTATTTTGATATATATATTTTGTTTTATCTCTTGATATTCATTGTTTTGTGTCAGTTCCTTTTTGTTATCATATATTTTGTGTACCACGGTGTCCTGGTTAATAAACGTATTTTCTTTCTTTCTTTATAAAATTATTCAGAAATGAACAGTTCGTTGAGTGATTTTGAACTCAAAAGATGCAGAGGCTACCTTCGTTATCTAAGTTGCTTGGGTTTAATCGGTGCTAAGCATCACCGAAAACTTTGGTGCTCTGCTTACATCTAAGAACATTAAAGAGATGGATCTCTCAGCCCATATATTTATAGATCTTGGTACAAAAAACAAACAAAGAACATTTGCCACTTATAAGTCCTACTGTACACAACGGTATAGGCCTCACGTCAATTTTGAGGTAAGCTTTGAGTAAGTTCAGACTTTTCAGAACGCATAGAAAGGGTTTGGGCCTTATAATGGTTCTCTAGTAAAAATCTCACAGTAGTCTCATCGTGCGGGTCGCATCTCGCATCGTCCTCTCGCGAAATGTCAAGGCCCTCCGAGGCCGTCATGTGACGCGGGTCTCGTGAGCACAGCTGTTGTTAAGCCCACCGCATTCCAATACGCATCCGCATACGATTACAAGAAAAACTATTATGCGTAGTAGTTCAATTATCTACTAAAAAAACTGTTACTGTCTTTTAACCTCCCATGCAACGTGTTTCTGTCTCTGACATTGTTGCTTCCAAAGCAATCAATGTAATGCAACTGCATTACATTGATTCAGTTATTGTATTGATACTTGATCGAAAGTAATGTAAGTTTTACTGAACTTACGATTGGCATTCTGGTAATCTCTATAAACCACATATGCTAGAGTCAGATTTTTAAGACAATTACGTACATACCTTCTAAATAGAATCTCTTAAATCTCCTGCTTTTAACAGTTGATATTAGACAACAATAATTCACACCAAAATTTACAAAAAAACATGCTTTGCCATCGTTGTCACTTCTGGGGAAAGTCTTGGCAAACTATGCATAATACAGAGTCACCTAAAACCGTGAAAATGCATTAACCATTTTGGTAAAGAAAGCACCAGTATATCTTATGTTAAGCATCACATAAAAAAAAAACCGCGTTGCAACATTTGAGTTACTTAATTAGTGTAGGTATGTAAGTTAATCATTTATTGATTGGTGGTAGTTATTACGTTTTGAGCCGCAGGTCTTCCAGGTGATGAAGTCTTCTAAGATTAAGTCGGAAGATGAAGTTCTATTTTTCCGGTTTGACGAAAATCTAATTTCGTTTACCAATTATTGGTCATTAATCTATATACTTACCTACTACTTTCAGTAAGAAGATTTAAAAGGAAATTGTTATTACCATAAATCCAAAATTAACCACAGGTCATTAAAGGCATTCTGAACGCGCACTTCGAACGTTCGAACAGTGAATTCGAAGGGAGATTTCAATTTTGTGTTTTGCAAAACTCAATAAACACGAATGTGATCGTTTGAGTGAAAAGAACTAAGCCGAAACACAATATTTTAAAATGATTTGACAAATTAAGGAGAATACCGATTAAAGTTGGCGTTCTCTCTTGAGGGAGACTGAGATGAGATTTGGTGTTAACCAGAATCGCATAGCTGATCTCTCTTCACTCATATGTCAGCAAATACAAATGGTTCGTAATAATCAAACAGATGAATCTATAATGTCTATTTTTAGAGATATTGCTTATCTATTGACATGACTGATGGACATTAGGATTCGTTAATTGAAAAACAAATTTATTTTTGGGTAACGCCAGTCAAATGATTTGTTGCTGACTTGATTTACGAAGACTTTGCAGCTCACGTTGTGTTTAATCTCAACAATACATAAAAAACTACGGTTTTTTAAAGATTTCACCAAAATAAAATACGATTGACTTTTTTAACTGCTGATATTCAAGCCAGAAGATGGGCTATTGACAATTGACCGCTTCTTTAAGTGACGTTATGTCGTTAAATAAAAAATAATTTTAGGTTCTGGCTAAATCCTACCTACAACATTGATAGAAATAAAAAGAGGAATCTTCCTCTTTTTGGAACGTTATACCTTACCATTAGGCGAGACTAAGGACAAACGCAAACCCATTTTAAATAAAAACGAAAACTGGCCCATGAAAATGACGTATAAATAACGTGACCGCAAAAATGTGTCGCTGTTATACTGGCTTGAAAGTAGGTCCATAGGACCTAGTTTTGTGTGGCCACTTTAGGTAAGCGGTTGCCATATCTTCCTCTTTTTGTTTTTATCAATGACCTACAATCTCAATTTTATTTTAGTAGCTGGATCCGAATTTCGACGTGCTGTAATGTGAATTAGATAAAAAGACTTGTAAACACGTTGTTTTGACAAGCCTTTTGTAAGTTAAGGGCCGGCGCCCACTATCGGCATCGGCACGCTTCAGGCTTTTAAGGTGGCAAATAGTAATATACTCTAACATAAAAGGCAATAAAGTAGAAAATGCCGAAACAGAAACAGAACAAATGCATTTTGTTTTTACGAGAACACATCACGGAAATTTCTACTTTATTGCCATAATGTTAAAGTATATTGCTATTTGCCACCTTCAAATCCTGAAGCGTGCCGATGCCGATAGTGGGCGCCGGCCCTAAATAGCCTGTTGGTAGGTCACTGACGAATGCTCAAGACTACCAGCGCCACCTATAATGCCATGTCCTAAACGCATGATACGAGGCTTTGCTTTATGAAACGCTTCAGTGATGGCCAGCAACACCTGCAGTGAAAGGCTTTGAGGCAAAGATACTGTGCGTTTCTGATAACCGCCGCTAGATGTCAGTTAAGACTTTTAGTTGTGGACGAGAGTACAGGAAAACAAGGCTGCGTTGATGTCTTTTGTACTGATACACTATTTCGAGCTTGGATACGAACATTTTATTTTACATTAAAATAAATATTTACCTATAAAAAATACTGGGTTGGGCACCTTTTAAAAAAAGGTGAAGTAAATTAATAGTTATCTGTTAAGCATTAAGTCCGTTAATTGTACCTTATTTTCTGTAATTTTGTGTGCAATAAAAAAAATGAGAAGTAAAGAAAGAGAAAAGAATAGAAGTAAAATAGGGCAAATAATCACCGAATCGTGGCTAGTTGTCAATCGCCAAGCTCAGTCGGATACCTCAGGTCGGCTTGGAAACATATATTTTAGGGCAAAGAATTGAATTGTTGGAGACTGATATCAGTAGTCCGTCCTTTTCGTCAGTTCCGTCTCCAACCATTCAATAAGAGTCCTCGTGTTGGAGCAGGTCTTGAACCACCTCATAGTTAAGGTGAGGCCTTTCCCAGAGATAAATTAGTTTTAGTAGGTACCTAGTTGATACGAGGCGTTACGTTTCACGTTGTGGCGTTGGATCGTTAAACAGTTTTTTTAGAATCTCCTGTTGTTAAACTGTACAACATTATTGACTTGACGTAGTTTACAGTTAGACATTATTCCAAGATACGTTAGAACCTATGGTATCAACTAGTTCCGCATCTAGTGAAACCCTGCCACCTTCAATAGATTATCATACCATTCGGCTAGACTTCCCTTGGCTTCCATCGTCGGGACTAAGAACTTAAAAGTTCTAAGTTTCTTACTTCCTTCAGAAAAAGAAGACATTCAACGCAATTTTGTGCTACAAATAAACAAAGTTATTTCTAACCCACTTTTTTACACAGCCATTTCAAAACCAATAACAGAAAGCGTCATATCAGTTGGTTGCTTTCGAATTAATTCTACTACTATTCGGAAGTAGATAACATCTTTCTAAATCCGTTTCCTAATGTAATATATATTTGCATAGTCAGTAGGAATGTCGGGTTGTATGTCTGTTATTTCTAGTTGACGGAGCCACATCCTTAGTACCGTATGCCCTGTCCTTGTGCCGGTTGCGTGGAGGCGCGCGCATTTAGGGTTGACACACAGAAAATAAATTAAACACTTATTTAGCAAAAATATACAATTTTAGTGTTTGGCTGCCCCGTTGGTGTAATAGGTTGTTTCACCTAGGACAAAAACTGAATTGTGTTTGTTTTGTATCTGAATGTTTAAGTATAGTATTTTTAAAAGAAATATTTAAATACACACATCAAAACTGTCTAGGGATATCATAGGAATATCATTTTTCAAATATTTCAAAAAGTTAAGTTTGTTTACAAGTTGAGCATTATCTTAGAATAACGCGAGGACTATACGCTATACTTTGTATGAAAATGCTTGAGATATCCCTAGACACTTTTGAGCAGCGTATTTTGCAGAGTATCTGACACCTAAACAGGCTTAATATACTTGACAATTAACAACATCATCACGCTGGTGTCGTAATATTATTAGTTTAGAATAAGGATTAAGAAATTTCATATCAATGATTATATTTCATGTTCTAATTTAGTTATTACATAACATAAACGGCCTCTATACGTCCCAGTGCTGGGCACAGGCCTCACTTCAACTATGTGGTGGATTGAGCCATACTCCAACACGCGGGCTCAGTGCGGATTGTTGGAGGGGTGTAAGGTTAGTGAGCAACCTTAATGTCAGATGTTATCAAGCCGCCCTAAGGCCTCCGACTAAGCTTAACGACTGACATCTAGCGACGTCAACCGGGACCAACTGCTTAACATAAGTTTCGTTTAATACAGATGAAAAAGAAAAAAACGGTTGTAAGGATATCACAAGATACAAAAAACCAACAAAATCATCATTGCACCTTGTACAACCAACTAAGTGAAAATATTGAAAATCTTATAAAACAGTTGGCCAGCCCTGCGCAGGCGGAAGTGAGAAGGCGAGAAGAAAGTACTCTTGGCAACCGGTCGGGTTTGTGGGGCAGCGCGTCGACCACCTGCCCCGTGGAAAATCCTTTACGGGTACCATAAAAATCATATAAAATCTAACGTCAACCTAATAAATACGTAATCTTTACTTTATAAATCTTTAGTATTGTAGCTGACTATCAACGCGCAGCCAAAACTACTGAGTCTAGAAAGATTTAATTCATAATGTGACTATTTCATACCTCAGTGATTAAGTATCAACTGCACATACACTTGATATTATATGCTAACTGAGGTAGTTATGTTATTTATTCATTGACAGTTGCGTTTAGACACTTGCAATTTACTTATGCTTCTGAATTCTTAAATAATCATTTAAGATGATGGCATTGCTCAGCAGTGGGACAATGTTAGATTCTTAATATTCTAACATTAATTGATTGCATTACTTGTTCCTCTTCAATCAACAAATAACAAAAGAAATGATACAGTACAGATACATACACAATGATACCTTTTGATATAAATAACAAAATAGGATTTTTTTTTCAGTGTTTCTCTTAAAGAGAAACCATAAAAAGTAATTTACTGTTAAAGATTTTTAGTCTTCGAAGTTCCTTGATGATGTCACTTTTATGTAACAAAGCGTCACCACAAACGGGTGAAAGTTCGGTAAACTTTATACAACGTTCTTTGTGCGCGTACGCTTATGTAAGCCAGGGGGAGGATTAAGTTGGCTTTGAGGCAATAGTGTTAGTTGGTTAGAAACCGGAGCTGTATACAAAGTACAAAGAAGTAGAGGTACATCAAAACCAAAAGTAGTGGCAAGAAAACATTATAAAACATAACTTAAAGAATAAGTGTTGGAGGCGGAAACCTTTTTTTGCTGGGTGCAATTAAAAACTGTTTTGTAGTGTGTTTACTTTTATATTTTAAAGCAAATATTAATCGTTAAATGTCTTTTTCACCACGCAGCAAAGTTCATCCATTTGGGTCCAAAATAGAAAACACTAAGATATTGTGGTTTTTCCTGAGGTCAACTTGTTATATTCAACTTAGTGGTGTCATAAAAGGATGCGCACTGCTCCATAATAAACGGTTAAAGCAGCCTTTGGGAAAATGTAACACTTGAACGTTTGCAGGTGGTCTGCATCCACCTTGATTCTGCGATCATTATCACCTTGCCTACATATTCCAGACCTTTTCTGCTGCAGTTATGATTTACAGTAAGTTGCATTTGTTAGGCTGTAAAAAGTTTTATATGCATGAGGTTTTATCAAGCACTTGCAACTTAGGCTTGAATGAGCCGTTAGTTGTAGAGAAAGATTTCTATATCCTAAAGAGCGTTATCTAAGATCGTAGGTACTGAGAACAGACTTCAACTTTTGGTTCCGAGAAAAAGTGGGTGCGTCAAAAGTGAAATTTGAAGACTTAAAAGCTATGTTTGTACATTTTTGACAAATACAGTTTTTGCAGAATTATATTCTTGGCTTTTTAAAGTCTTTTTTGAGGAGGTTATTTCACATTTGCCACTGTGGAAACTGCAATTAACACGAATATTACAAGTAGTAGGAGAAGTAAAGACGATCAGGTGACACCTTAAAGTATTTAACCGACTTCATATTCAAGCGGTGCGTCTTGTTGCTACAGAGACGAGTCTCGATGGGTCGGCAGCCCAGCGATATGACGGGGTCTTGCCGTCATATCGATATGACATGATCGATATGGCTATTTATAATGCACGTGAGTTTAACTTAAACCACGTGACGATCCTGCTCGCTAAGTGCCTCCCATATGATATTAGTTAAACATGGGAGAGGCATTATTACTGATGAACATAGAAAGCAAAGCCTCCAAAGCCCCCTATAAAGAAAAATAATAATAATACGAGAACTGACTATGTTAAAAAAAGATGATATCTTGTTTTTCGACGAATCCATGAATTGATTAAATAGTATTGATGGCCAGTGTATGAATAAAACTATCGATTTCTCAATGGAAGACCAGCGACGAGGTGCCAACCAGGTGCCCCGTCAATATGCTGAGTGGGGACCCTTTCAGTTCCACAATAATCTTAGAGATAATAAGTTAGTTTTTAAGAAATGTATTTTTACTTATTGTTGTGGTTCCTGAATAAATATTTTTTCTTCTTCTATTTCAAATTAGTAGAGTAATGCAAAGTCCGGCAAATTTGAAAGCCCAAGCTGGCACCATTTTCATTCAATCAAGTGGCATATAACGAAGGACGCCTGAAATGTTCAAAGTAAAAAGTATTTTGTCGTATTTCTTTTGACCTACATCTGCGCAACAGCTGCTGTTTTTGGATTATTCCATATACCATTTGGTCCAGGCACTCATGTCACCGAAATGCTAAAGTTCAAACAAAAAGTTGTCTAGAATAGAACATACGAGTAATATAAACAGCCTATATGCAAGTACGTCCCACTGCTGGGCACAAGACTCACCCGAACTGAGGTGGCGCGAGCCATACTCCGACACACGGGTTCAGTGCGTGGAGATGCCCGAAAAATACAACAATAGAAAATAATGATAAACAATCTTGCGTCAGTTGCGAGTAAGTCGCAGGTGCAAGCGGGATGCGAGTTACACAAATATTTGCGGTAACTATGTCGCGAATACGTTGACCTAACGCTGGGCGCTTCGGCAGTGTGGAATGAGTCGACAGTGTCAACGATGTGTTGTGGCGCAAGTGGTGGCTAGACAAGAGAGAGAATGGCCAGTTTTTTAAGTAGTAGATTTGCGAGTTTTCGATTTCCATCTCCCAGTAATGCCCCTAAGCCGAGATTCGGCCCCCTCTAGGGGTACCCTTAGACACGCTATTTAAATATTAGGTTTGGGAACTCCCGCTCCCTTATTGTCCAGTAAAGCTGTAAAATTCAATTTTTGATTAACTGCTAGTCAGTCAAAAATGCTTTTCTAACAAAAAGACATCATGTCTTATAGGTATTCTGATAATAAACTAAGTGAATTTGAGGGATTACTTAGTGACTTTTTCTTGAACGTGTGCGATTTCAGTTTTTATAAAAAACAACAAACAAACATTCCGTTATCGTTATCTCACCCAAAATTAAAAATAATAAGATTATCCAAGAAATTTAGGATTAGCCTTCCGTTACTTCAGCTTTTAGTATTGTAACTTGTAATACTTATGTTTACATAATCGAGTAGGTAAATAGGACGTACTCGTGAGTACAAACAAACACACCTTGCTCGATATTTAGTATCTTAAAGTTTACGTTTCGGTTAAGTTGGGAAAAGAGTAGAAACTCATTGCCATGGTATCTACAAAACGACCTCTAACCCTGATTCATGAATTGTCACTCAGAAAGATAGAAATGAAAATCGATTATTTATCTCCAACATCAATGTCCACAAAATAGGCGAAAGTTTACTTTCATTAGAGAAAATTAATTAAAAATGAACCGAAACATTACTACCGAACTCGAAACGCTCGTAAAAGGAAATGAACCATAATTAGGAAGCTATAAAACCAAACCAGATCTATCGTAATAAAAAATGTTGGTAGTGTTGCATCGAAGATAATTGTTTAAACATATTATGTGAGAAGGTTTTGATAATTATTACAGTTTTTTTAATTGCAACTAGGCAGTCATTTGATAGATTGTGATCAAATGACTGCCTAGTTGCACACCTGATCGTAAGTGATGATGTGGTCGATGGTGGTACATGTCTGCCAAGCAAGTGCCTATTCACTCTTTTCTTGAAGAGAACCAAGTCATAGTGTTCCGGGAAGACATGTTCGTATAATGTTAAGAAGAAAAAATAAACTTATGATGATTCATGATCATAGTTTTATCTTCATATTTCTAGCATTTTTACCTAGACCACTGAATGGGCTAATGAGAAGTTGCATCTTTTGCATCTGGCCATAGCTCAAAGCTTAAAAATTCAGAAATACCTACTACTACTATTCAATCGATAAAAAATCTACAACTACAAAATGTTCACTAAACAACATCAAACGATTGAAAAGTTACAGAAGCTTCGTAACATAGCCAGGAAAGATATAGTTACTATTCTGGCTAGCTTTGGGTCTAGCCCAAAACAAATTACGAGTAGATCAAACAACAGAGATTTAGTTATAGCGGGAATCGTACCCGACCCTTTGAATTTTTTACCGGCATGCCCAACCACTGCGCTATGGTAGAGCAGTTGCCCAGATAGGTGGTGGGCTCGAGCCTTGTCTCATTCTTTAACCAAGTTATCTTTTTGCTAGTATTGTTTTCCATTTTCATTTTGTTTTGTTACGTGATTCTTTGCACTTGAATACCAGCTGTAGAATATTTCCCTAAATGTCCGATTTCATATAGAACCGCAACGTAAACAATGTGTGTCCACAGTCGCGCGGGTGTGCGTTAGAGACTTGAAGCGAGAGAAAGTCCACGAGGTCCATTCACAAGGCGCATACAAATATTTGTGAACGCCTACAATTCCAAAAACGGGTTTACACTTTTCTAGATTCGGTCGGGTCGCGATATCGACCCATGTTACGATTTTTTAATTTAGTCGTATAACATTTTTTCATGTTTATATCCTTTTGTCATAGAACATAAATCAGATAAGTAGTTCTGAAAGAATGAAAATATTCTAATCCCTGCACATTCGATTTTTATTTGTATAACAATATAACAATGACGCAGTGATGGATGCCTGAAAGTATTCAATGTAAAATTTGCTCAGTATTAGACCAACTTATTCTCAAATTAGGTAGACAGGCGATATTCAAAAAAAAGAGAAGAGTCTCGAAGAGTTTAGTTCCTGGGGTGTTCCTGCCCCGGACATTAAAGTCGTGAACGAACTCCCGTTGAGGTTTTCGTGGTGAGCTACTATACTTAGCATGAAGTTCTTCAAAAGGGGTTCGAGAAGGTCCTTACAAGGAAGGCAATACGCTAGTGACCTTAAAACACCTATGTTGCCGAATAAAACCTATTTCACAAATCATCAACAGCTACGTTTACTTGCCCTTAGAATGCCACATTTTGTAATGTAAAAAAACATTTTGTGCGACGTACGGTGAACGGCACATCACACTACCCATTTCCGGTCAGTCCTCTTTGCTCTCTTGCAAAGAAATGTCATTTGGCAGCAGGACAAAGCAATATGAAAAACGGAAATGGGTAGCCTGATGTGCCATTGACTGTACCTAAGATATGAGAGACAAACACTGACGCTGTTTAGTTGTCATCTACTCGCAAATAAAACTTGTGTTTGTGTTGCAAAATTTAAACAATATTTAGAGAGTGGATGTTAATTTTTAATGTAACACACCTACCGGTATTGGTAGTTAAATTTGACATGGATTGCAACTGTTTTTTTTATAAATTACAATCCTACGAGAATCTTGGAACAATAGAACTCCATGTGATAGGTGAACCTGAAATCAAAGAATCAAATATGTTCAAATTAATAAAAACTATCTCCCTTAATATAGGACCAGACCAATCTAAACAGACATGTTTATGCACACAAAATGTTTGTACTGTGCCCCGCACAGTATCGAAGCCGCGACTTCTGGTGTAGTAGCTAACTTCTCAACCATTACACCAAATCAGTGGTCATTTTATATAGCTATAGCTTGCTACAGCTCGTGGAAAGAGTGTAGAACGATTTTAGCAAAACTGGTAAAAGTCCCAAGAAAGACAGAATAATAATTCTAACACAACAGTACTTCACTACGAACAGCTTAAAACGGAAGATTTGCACCATTGCTAATTATAACTGCTGCAGTGCATTCACTATATGCTCGGTAAAGTGGAACTAAGCGCGAGAATGAAATATGAGCCAATAAATCAAGATAACCTCTATGAGAACTGCAATCGAATACTTTTATACTAATCGTAAACAAGATATGGGATTGGATGCACAGAAAATAGTTTAATTGCGTTTACGAGTAGTCGAATGGGTTCTTTTTTTATTGACGTATTTAACTGGTATGTAGGTACTGCGTGGTGTGACCAAGCACGAAGGTCTCTGCCTAGAACAGTTTAGTTTTTTATTAAGTAAAATAATTTCCGCTAGGATCGTCTCTCAGTGGCAACCAAAAGACGGATATCGTCAAAGGAGGCCGAAAAAGAGATGGCGAGACGATCTAGATAAATTTTACCAAGAGTGGAACACTTTAGCTCAAGAAAGAGATCGCTGGCAAGATATGGGGAAGGCCTTTGCCCAGCTGTGGGACAGTATAGGCTAAGTTAAAAAAAATCAGTTGGACAGTTGAGTGGATAATTCCATGTATACAAGACCGAAGAAATAAAAACACTCCACCTGATGTCAATTACATTACATTTCTAACTGTACATCCTATTCACATATTGTTACTAAGACTGGGCCATTGTGATGTCCAATACACTGTGCTATCGTCGACTTGGCAACAAATGACCAAAATAATGTAAATGATGAAAGCATAAAAAAGATGTGCTCAAAGAGCGGTCAAAAGAGGTATTGAGGATTAGACAAAAAGACGGCGTTGATTGCCGTTTGTTGCGTAACTGAAATTTGAAAAAAGAGTAAATTATTTAGTGCTGATGCTTCTCTTAAATACTTAAGATATGCTGGACCACTCGCACGCACGCATCATTTTGATGCCGACTGTACCTACAAGCAATTTAGTCCATTATGTTCATATAGGGTTTTTCATCTTAAATATTTAAAATTTTTGTAGCATTTTAAGTCAATAATTTTGTCGTTTTTTTTTGAACTGCGTTGTTTTCATTTATTTACTGATTAATGAACAATACCTTTCGTTGTCACGTCTAATACGTTTTGATTTATCAGAAATTTTACTAAAACACTTTAGCAAGACGACAGCTTAAAATTTTCTCGTGTTGAACCACTTTGCGTTTGCTTAGGGCATTTATAGCAAGGTTTCTATTTACTCGTAACAAGTGAATAAAAAAGTTATTGTGTTAAGTAGATACGAATAATTAAAGTAAGTACGGTAGGTACTTATTTGTATACCCACTGAAGCAGTAGCTGCATTCTAATTTGAAGAATGAGGATGCCTGTAAAATTATTGGCACGCAAGGCTTTCGGCACTGACTCAGCCGTGGTTCATAGCTTAGGCCTTGCAAGATATTTAGTTTTCGTAAATGGCAATCATGAAAAATGCAGTAAATAATTTTCAGTAATTTGAGTTGTATTCACGTTAGAATTAATGGTGAATTTTGGGGGAGCGCTTCAGTATATGTTAGGTTGGAGACAATTTTCCTACACGTCAGAGTTCAATTTTAAAGTTAGTTTCATGACAGAAACTTTTTTTTCGTTGTTTTCTTAAATTGTAAGTATATTATCCAGTTCGGCTTATTCAAGTTAGGAAAAAACAAATAAGAGCTCAATTCTCAGGTTGGCTAATTCTACTCACTTGAGCACTTGTATTTCAGATTTTTTAGGATAGGCTTTGTAGGCTCAGTAAGCTCACCACATTTCGTGGTGATTAACCAAATACCCATCAATTTGTAGTGATGACTCATTATGGTCTTTGATAATCAGTGGGATAGCATATTTATTCATGCACATCCTCATATTGTGTCACGGTAACTTAAGAAACTTATTTTTGATATTCTGCATATATTTTGATATGAATTTCTAGCGTCTATGCTCAATTGTCAAGGCCCCGCACGGGTCCTTTACGTCACGTTATCAATTACCGCGCGTTTACATACATAACCCCGAGTGAAAGTACCGGACCGGTTCCCATACTAATGCTCGAAATGCTTAAAGATTCCGACTCCACACCCGACGTGGCCACACTTTTCTCCAGCGAGACATGTCGCCTCTGTAAATAAGCTGAATAAATTAATACGCCGAACCTAACCAACCCCTCTTCGGACAAAGACTAAGAATCAACAACAATGGGAACTGTGTAAAAGTTAGGCACCTACCTAATGATGCACATGTTGAACATGAAATCGCTATAGCATGGAGTTCTTCAAAAGGGGTTTGAAAAGGTTCTTGCAGGGTCGGCAACGCCCGAGTGATGCCCCTGGTGTTGCACGTGTCCATAGGCTGCGGTAACCGCTTACCATTAGGCGGTCCGCATGCTTGTTTGCAACGTCGTTGTTAAAAAAGGAATTTGAAACTCAAAATATTTGTTTGGCCTGTTACATAATGTTCGAATTTCTCACTATCAATTCTAGTTCAAGCCAACACATTGAGAGCAGCAAAGCTAGCAACCATGTAGGTATGCCATCCGTAGGTCCTCTTCTGCCTGAGCAAAACACACTTCTTGTGTCATAAATTGTATTTTTAGAGCAGACATTTCTGGGGAGTGGATAGGGAAGATTTATATGAAAAGCTAGTTTCTAAAGCCGAAAAGCATCACATGGTACAATCCATTGAGGCCTAAGATCCTACAACCTGACGTAAAGTACCTAGGATTGGACTCTTTGGAACCAGTCCATATTTGAATCTAAATTACCCGCAAAGAGTTGTTGAGTACGAGTGGCTCTGAGCTTTTGAAAAGTTTATGCTGTTACAACACAATTAAAATTACGCGAAAGTGTACAAGATTACGATTGGAGCACATCCGACGAAAGTGCTCCTCTGCGGTTTCCGTGTTCTTTGGCGGCGCAACTGCCATCACTACTTTCCTTCCCTACGTGTGTGACGTAACTCTATAAAAGAGTGCGCGGTGAAGACGCCGCCGCTATAACGTTTCCGCTCGCCATCCACGGCCTTAGCGTCCCGACCACCGCCACAGAAGGACGCGGGCGGATCTCTTCCGCCGGACCACAAACAGTGACAGTTCAACAAAAGGTGAAGTGATTAGTGCACGTGCTGTGATCGTGACAGTGTTGTGATCGTGTTTTGTTGTGGACTGCCACTGTTGGGGATGAAATTAAAGGTGATGTTTGTTTCAGATACGAGATGAGGTCGTTGTTTTTATTAGCGGCGTTGTGCTGCCTAGTGTTGTCGACGTGCGGGAGTCCGATCGTGCGACAGGAAGAGGAGAAGGATGTGGCGGTCGCGAGACAGTCAGCAGCGGCGGCTGCGCCCGCGGCGCCCGCAGACGACGACGATGATGATGATGAAGAGGATGACGACGACGAAGATGTAGATCTCGACGACGCACTAGCAGGTACCAATATACTTTACTACTGTCAAATCGAATCGAAAATTCAAATATATCTGTTACTAGTACTTTCAAATCGTCAAATAAACTGTGAACAAAACAATCCAAGAAGATCAAAATAGTTGACATGTCATTATCTAAAGCTCCCATCGACGAATTTATAGGTTGATAAACAGTTAAAATTAAATGTTAAACCCATTTACTTTCATTGGGAATAACATCAACGTAACACAGTCCATTATTTTAAGAAAAGAAAGTTGCCAAAAGTAAGTCTTCAATCAAATTTTAAAATTTCGGGATGACCAACGATAATTTTTACTCATTTGAAGTAAATGCTAAAATACTTTAGGTTCGCTGAAAGTTTACGTATGTTACTAAGATGTGTGATGCTGGTGCAGTGACCAGCGGACTGTTTACCGTTCATATGAGGAGACTTGTACCTAACGGTAGTCAGGCGGCTACCGAAATAAACACCTCGTCCATTGCTTTGAGCTATTTTCTACTTACTAGAAATATCAACCAATGGACTAAAACCTTTCATCAGTAATGATATTAAAATCGAATAGCCGATGTATGATTAATAGTCACTTTTGAAGTTATTTATGGCAATCGGATCTAAACATGATTTATAACTCAATTACAAAGTGCATTGCTAGTGAACATAAATTTACAACACCAAGTCGATAAGCTGTGAGAATTAGAATTGAGTAGATTTACGTTCTTGAAGAGATAGAATTGCACATTCATATCATCGCAGATAATGAAGCTTTAGTGAAAATAACAGAAAATCGTATGTGCTAGATGACTTGATTTTTTGACAGCAATGTAAGTTAATTGTCTTAAAATCCATAATAAGATTTGTAGAAGTAAGACGATGCATCGACACATCTCACGAAGCAGGACGCGGTGGGCAACGCGGAATGTAAGCCGGACAGCGTGACAGCCGCTCTTAATAGCTAATTAATTCAAACAGAAAGACTCAATCAGAGAAATTGACGCTCCCCTGCTTTCTAGAGGAAAGCCTGCTCTGGACGTCACGCACCGAGCGGTGCGCGCGGCGGCGCGTACACTGATTAACAGTTTGTTTAACAGTTCATTTGCTTTAGGTGTTGCTAATGGTGCTAATAAAATGCGCCCGCATTGAGAACGGCTGAGCGCTGAGAATTATAACAGAAGTTTTACTAGCGATGAATAGGCGTTTAGCACTTTTAACGGAGCATTGAAAAAAGTCGTGTGACGGGAAAATAACGTGTGTTTTCTGTTGTCACAGATGATGACGACGACGACGATGACGATGATGAGGACGAAGAAGAGTCAGAAGATGATGATGACGATGAAGACTACCTGGAGAGGTTCTTCGACGACATCTTGGGAGGTAAGATTTAAGTCGATCATTGAACAACTTTCGATGAATTACGATGAGACAGTATCCGAAAATAATGGTTGTTATTTCCTCTACAGAAGATGAAGATGAGGATGACGAACCCGCTGTAGCGGCTGTCCAGCCCGTAGTTGCCCCCGTTGACACCGTCGCCGCTGCACCTGCCTCAGTCGAGGATGTAGCTGCTGCTGGAAGTGAAGAGGCAGAGACTGTCGCAGAAGGCGAAGCTGCCGTAGAAGGCGAAGCCGATTCTGAGGCTCAGAAGGAGCCTGCCAGCGCTGAGGTCGAGGCTCCCGCCGCTAGCGCTGACGTGGCCGCTGCCGACACCGAGTCTGATGACGATGATGACGACGATGAGGACATCACTGACGCGCTAGAGGAGGACGACGACGAGGAAGATGAGGAAGAGGACGACGAAGACGACGATGATGACGTCACCGACGTCCTGGGCAGGAATCACTCCGCCAAGCACGCACGTGAGTCTAAAAAGCTGAAGGCGATCGTCGCGGCGCATGCGAAAAAGACAGGGAAAAAAGCAAACTACATCGGCAAAGTAAAGAAAACCAAAGCGACATCCGCCGCGGCGTCGGCCCCAGAACACAAAAAGTTCAGATAGTGAGTAGGCCGGAGCCTGGCCTCGCCACACCATCCACCTGAGAGACCCTGCGGTCCCCTCCTTTAGCTTAGCTATTTATTGACTATTTATTTATTCCATTTAATTTATTTTATTTATTAAGTGCGTGTGCTTGATGTGTGAAAGTGTAAGTATGGAACCGAGAGAGTTAAAGTTAAATTAATGTCTAGATCATGTCACACTGGTCTCGTGGCAATTTATTTGAAATAAATCTATTGTTTTAAATTACTGTGTGAAATTTTTTGTCTAACCTTCGAGATGACTTGTGCGTTTAGAGTAACGTTGACTGTTATTTCATGAACAAAATGCATCGGTCAAAATACTAGTTGCCTAATATTTTGTCAGCTAATCAAGTGACATTTTCTAGTAATATTAATTTAATTTTTAATTGTAAAAATAAAATGTAAACTAGTCAGCTTTTATAAATATTCCTTTACCCGTATCCGTATTACGTATATTCTTGGATGTATGTAATAATATTATGCATATATCTACTAAAATTCCTTAATATTTCCATAGTATGATTATAATATAACAGTATTGTATATGTAGAAATTAAAGTAGTTATAACAACTAGCCTTTTGACCGATATCTTTATCTATGTTATCTAACGCACAACCATCTTGTTCCTATCCTATCATCCCGTTGAGAATGAGGTGTGTATCGAAGTCACGACCGAGATTCGATTAACTGATAGTTGAGGAGTCGGGTGTGTTCGATAGCGATCTAGAAGTCCCGGTGAGTGAGGTGCGCGCGCGTCGTCCGAGTAGGAACTGGTCGGCTGATGTGTGTCAAGGGGTCGCCGCGGCCGCGTCTGCCGCCCGCTAACTTTCCCGGCGCCCGTGCGATGAACCCGCCCGATTTCTTCTACAACCTTGACACTTTCTTTAACCTTGCGCCGGCCGCACCCATTGCCGACCTTGACAAATCTCAGAACATTTCGACATAACCCGATAGAAAGTAAATCGCACTAAATGTTTACTCTCACTTAATGAAGAATTTACCGCGAAATTTGCGTGTCGTACGTCCGGCTTAGTGAAAACGACATAATGAGATGCGAAAAGAGAAATTTTAAATGTTTGCTGTCGAGAAATGCTGGGAGAGTTGTGAGGAGTCATATTCGACCTAAATGGAACTCGTTTGTTTCCGGTAGCTACCTGTTCGTATGTGAGCGACGCACCTGTCACTCTACGTTATCTTCCTTTCACAGAACAAAACTGTTTCAAAGTAAACTATCTGCAAAATAAAGACGGTTATCTGTTACACATTCATGATAGATTATTAGGATTTATAGTTTATTGCGTAATGATACAGCTGTTACGATTATTTAAGTCTTATGAGCTTTACCATACAGCTAAAGCAGTTTTCAAAAACAAAGTATCACAGTGTGTATGTGTGTCGTAATTAGATTTCTTCGAATGTTCGCGGCTCGGCACGCGGTTTCTTTTACGTGTGGAAAATAGAAAATTCACCGTTGACTGGACGTATTAATTGTAGCCGTGTATTAGAATTCAAGTGGGCTCCAAGAGACCGATACAGTTAGCTCGCGTGCCGGCGTAACGTGATTTGAATTAGGTAGACATTTAGCTGAATAATTGTCTCTATAAGACATGGACACATGCATGATATGAAAAGAAATAATTGTTGACAAATTAGGTGACAAGAATTTAGAGTTAATGAAAGAGAAACTCGTCATTAAAGAGGTTCCATAGCCTATTCTAAGCTTTCTTTCGGACTTGTATCAGGTCTACTTTGCTGTCCAATGTATGACTGAGTTAACCAGTCTCATTGATGAGGTAGAAGTTGTAGGTCCATAATGGTCCGCCGTAGCACCAACTCTCGAATGAGACTGCTTTGAAGCCACAATAAAAACAGTTGTCGCATCCGTTGACGTAGAGCTAAAATTCGCAAATTATTTAGAAGGATAGGTATTGAGACAAGATAATAGCGGAATATATAAAAGCGGATAAAAGGTTTCATTCAAATCATAAAGAAACGGCTGGTATTCAAGTGATCAAAACATACAATTAGTCTCTTAGCTTGGTTCCAATACATAATGATGACATGACATCGATAATTTGTGGTCGTTTCAAACAAATACTTTAAGGATATTCCTATAAGATGATAAATGATATACAGTTAATTTGATTGGGTCTTATATTTTATACAACTCTGCAATCAAACAATGTATGCTTATGCATATGTATAATTGTAGCTTTAGGCACACATTTCTTTTTTTCCTTAGTTTTTACCACTAGTGACTCGAAAAAACATTTCTCACGTTCTAATAATGATGATGCAGATAAGATTGTTAACTTTTAAAAGCAAGTTAATTAGTTTAACCAAGTAGCAACAAAACAAATCTGATATTCACAACTTTACGTTCCTCGTCACACTTATTAGAGCATGACGTGAAATGAGATGGACTTCATTAAATGGTTAGTGCCTCGCTTTAAAATAACGGCATTTTAAAAGAATAATTGTGGTAAAACATACTGAACTACAAACATTTCTTCCGTTAACATAGACAAAGCAATGCAGACATCAATTGATACAAATGCTGTAGTCTACAAAATCCATTTTATTTTCTGTTAAAAATAGATGAATTTGGAAGGAAAATTTTCTATTTTCAAAATGAATTTGAAAATAGATGTTTGGAGAAAGTTAACTAGAACAAGCGAAATTCAAAGTGGCAGCTTTAAGGCTTTATTAACAAGGGTTGCTTTGATTGATGCTTTATGCTTATTTTGGGAGTTGCACAACCAATTTTTATACACCATGTATTTATAGGTTTGACTTTGGAGGCTATTACAGTCCGTATTGTGAAGTTGTTTTTAAGCGCTGCCCATGCATCTCTGGTATTACAGAGGTCAGCCTCAAGAGACAAGGTTGAACATAAATGATATATAAATAGATAGGTTTGGATAGGCGGTTCGGAATATAAAACTAGCCGAAATACTTTTATTCATAAAATGACCGACATAAACGATTGGAACAGGCGCGTTGAAGCAAAACGACTCGACAACAAAGAAGCCGCCGGTGCCCGCCATCTACATCGTCAAGTACAACCGCTTCGTGGACAACATCTTGGACAAGATGAACGAAATCCTGCGCAAGTCGTACGACCCGGTCAATGTGAAGCTGCAGCCGATCGATGCTAGCAAGAAGAGCGCCAAGCCGAAGAAGAACAAGAACAAGTCTAACAACAAAAAGTAAGAAAGTTTAAGCATTTTCTAATTCAATCTTCAGATTTCTATCAGAGCTCGGATGTGTTTAAAAAACAATCAGATTTTTAGTTTCTACATCTACTCTTCGCTCTACTTTTGGGTAAAATACTTGAGACATCAATCGACTAAAGTCCTCCTAAAAGAGGCCATAAGAATTTAAAAACTGCCTATATGAGATGAATTTTCTGGCTCACATATAAACTACTTTCTGTCGACTATTCAAGATAACACAACTTAGCAATCGTTGATATCTTAAATACTCATACCAAGGTGTTTACTGAGAGTTTAATCTAAAAGATTGGGTGACCGAATGATCATTCGAGCTGCAAATACATACAAGCAAGACGTATTACAATTTATAAGAGCATAACAAAATAAAGATTCAACTATTAATATCTATTAATATAAATTTATAAATTAATTTAGGGACAGCACTATTCAAGCATCGAAATAGAAATCGGAATATATTTCTGAGCTCACATATTTAATTATTTCTTAATAATAAAAAACAGGTTTTCAGAATGAGACCTTTGTAAGCTACATTTCAACATCATCTAACTATCAAGAAGATGTTATCCGCTCACATAGTTTTGATTTGCCAATTGGAGAATAAGGGTAAAGTTTACCCACGAATAGTAGTCGCTTAGACACGCTTAGCCTAATATTTCGGTAAAGTCGTGCGATAAATACGTGCCCTTTCATTAATGTCATAGTCGTGCTTTGTGTATTTAACAAAGGTCTTCGAACTATTCTTTGATTAACGTGGCTTCCATTTATTTCTAACTAACAGCTCATAAATATCGAGTAATATTCATCACTTGATATTTCACTGTAGGAAAACCTCCCACAAAAAGAAGAATACACCACGCGCTGGCGACATCAAAGAGAAGGACGAATCAACAGAAATTCCTGAAACGATAACTAAATATGAAGAAACGCCCAAAATTGACGCCAACAACGTGATGTCGGATAAAATTGAAAATGCTTCAGAATCAAGAGCTAAGAAAGACAAAGCGGAAAGCTCGAAAGCTAAGCCAACTCCGAAGCCTAAACCCCCTACCAAGACGAATAAGCCGAAGAAGCCTCCAGTGAAGACCACCACTAAGAAACCAGTGAACTCTAACAAGATTAAGACGAATGAGAGCAAGAATAAGCCAAGAGCCAGAGGAACGTTGTACGGCTTGTCATCTTTGAGGAGAGTTGGTGACGTGGCTGTGAACATCATGGCGAACCGCACTATGGTGAAGAGCAAATTCGCTGTTGGACCACTCATACTGAGAGTAGAGAAGGAGGTAAGTTTTTTTTTCGAAAGAGGCCGTTAGGTACAGAGGCGTACACATCAACCTATACAAAACCATTGCTAAATGGGTCCAATGTCAGCCGCACAAGGGGCATAGGGGCACCTATGTCAATGTTAATGTGTGCGCCTCTATACTTGATCTACAGGACTAGGATGATGCTCTTCTTTGCGTTTAAAATCAAATTACTTAAAAAACTGCGAGTAAAAGCCAAAAGCTACAAAAGTTTATTTTATGACGTAAGACAAGAAGAGAAGAATTACTGTCAATTACTGTCAAACGGGCTTGATGTGAGAAGTTAACAACAAGAACATTTCAATTATTGTCCATGATGGACGAAGTTACAAATGAATGAGTAGAAATGGAGCCAAAGTTTTCAATAGGTAGCAAGCATTTAAACATTTTAAATGTGGCTTAATCAGATAACAATCCGCAACGCTTTGTGACTTTGTAAGTGCGCTTTTAATGAAAAAGTGTAATTAAATAAAAGCAAATATGTTATGCTTAGCAAAGCATGAAAATGGTAAATTAAGCTTGCATTACTATTAAACTAACCTTTTATCGCACATACATATTAAGTGCAATTGGCGGACTCAATGCCTAGAAGCATTTATATTAAGTCAACCGCAGGGTTAAACGAAAAACACGAGAAGTTTTGGGTAGATAAAAATACACGTATAAATACCTATCTACCTAAAAAGATTGAATTTTAGCGTCGAGATAAAATAGGTACTCGGGAGAGTATAAATAAGGTTAATTGTGTTTAGGTCGGTCGTGGCGCCAAGAAAGAGTTGAAGTCGGCAACCGCCACTACAGCTGAGATGACGGGAAAACTGACTTTGGCAGTGAACAACCAAGGCGTGGCTACTTTACACTCCATCAAGGTCCTGCAGCCCAAACAGGTAAGCGTTTTGTTAAGAGATTATCATTGGGGTAAAAAAAAGCTGTGACATCATTGTTAACGACCCGCAATGTTGCTTTTTCGTATCAGTTCTTTTCTTGAGTTGCCAAACTACAATCGGCCCTACCGTAACAATTTACCAGTTGGTATAAAAAATCTTATAACAGTGATATTTAGACGACCATGTTATGCTTGGTGTGTTTGTGTGTAGTGAATCGGGAATAGAGAAGTAAAAATATTATAAATTTGGCTACTGTAGAAAAAAATTATTAATAATCATTATTTCCACTAGGCACAAATCTGATGTCAAGATAAAGAACGTGTGTAACTAATCGTGGCATTGTAGTTTCCAGACTTATGAATCGACATTGGTTTAGTTTGGGTTTTTGAAAGATGCCATGGTGGTTTTTTAAAATGTTAATATATTTTAGTCAATGATATTATAATACAAATACGTAGATAGGTTACTTGGGCTAAAAAATCAGGCCCCTGAAATCAGGACTTTTGCACCTGAGCAAAGCATTGACAGTTTGTTACAACACTGCGCAACATGTATCTGTCTCGTTGACGCTTTATTAAACATGCTATCTTGTACACACTGTAAAAATCATAGGTACGTACGCCAAGGGTTAATTTTTGACTTCGCGTTAGTACTGACATAACGTATCTATAACTCTTTTAAATATCATTGATTTTAGTACTCACACGTTACTTGTCCAGGTGCGCGTCGACAGCAACCACGAGAGAACCCGCGAGCTGGTCTGGAGGAGAAGCGCCAGGATTGCCCACGTCGTCTCCGAAAAACTCTTCGCCGCTTCCAAGCCCATGTTCCTCAACAACGTCGTCAAACAATAGACTCTAACCTAAGCCACATAAAGCGTATTTCACTTCACATGACAGCTAGAAACAAAAATGTATTAACATTATACTAGTTTGTATTTGTGAATGATTGTACTAGCTTAGGGTTGTAAGAAATTGAAGGAATATGGTTTAGTTAGAAATATACGTGAAAGTTGGTCGATATTTGACTATTTCGTTTTTTAGGATGATCAACTTGTTCATTGACAGAAAATTAAATTGACTGAATTTGTTTTTATTGAAGACAAATAAATAATATTCTATTTCATATGGACTGATTGACAGTAAGTTTAACAAAAGTAAATTTTAGAAGATAGGTTTGTTCAAAATACTGCATTTAGTAATTTTATTTGTTTTGTAATTTCAAGCAACTACATTAGCATAGGTTTTATGATACTCATTACTTTATAGTCAGAGCGTGCATTTATTATTGTAACTTATGGTGCTAAGACTATTTAGGTCTCAATGGAAACTATTTATTGTTAGACATAATTATCGTGAAATATATTTTTTACATTTAAAATTGTCTGTTATTTTCACGTTAGTGTAATTTTGATAAATTGTACTAATGCAAATAACGGTATAGTGCCACCTATCGGTCGAATATTTTTTTAACAAGGAGGCAGTAGAATAAATAAATAAAAAAAGGAGATATTAAAAAATAAAAATAAAAATTGCCAATTACTGTGCCAATTTATTTATTACGAAGGTATGTAATATATTTCGGAAAACAGGATTATTAAGTACATTTGAATAATAAAATAGTAATATTTAATTTCTGTTCTAAAGGCGCTGGGCTTATACATTGAATATATCAGATATATTATATTTTCAATAAAAAACAAAAAAATAGTAATTAAGTACCCACATAATGGAAAAAAGTGTATTCGTAATTAAGTATAAACTGAAACACATAATTTTCTGTATTCAAAATATTTAAAAGTAAACAGCAGATAGTATTTAACGAGTAGTTACCCTAAACTGGTTGTATGTCACATTAGTGAAGTCAACCACAGCTCAAACATGACAGTTTACGATTTTATGGAAATTCAAAGGGTCTGCTTTCGTTCGTATTGTACAGTCGCGGAATGATGAGGTTGACCAGTTTTCAAATAAATTCATTTGCGCGTTGCAAGCATATGTTACCTTTTTAAACTGTGTAACAGGCTAGTGTTGTGTCGAATATGCTTTATCTATACAAATATTATAAAGAGGAAAGGTTTGATTTTTTGTTTGTTTGTTTGTTTGTATGAATTGAATAGGCTCCGAAACTACTTGGCAGATTTGAAAAATTCTTTCACTGTTGGAAAGCTACATCATTCCTGAGTGACATAGGCTATATTTCATTTTCAGAAAAAATAGGCATCCTTACTAAAATTACGATAACGTTAGTCCACGCGGACGAAGTCGCGGGCGGCTGCTAGTTTTTGACAATAAAAAATAAAATTCGATTAGACGTATTGATTAGACTGTCACGATTGACAGTTGAACCAATACGTTTTATTGGTTTGATCTTGCCATTACACTGCAGTGTCAAGTTTGATAAATCAAATTATCACATCATCTTTGCTTATAATTAATAAAACTACAAATGTTGCACGCTGTTATGACTATTGGCTCAAATCGGACCGCGGCCTTTGTAGGCTTCACCCGTTTTACAGTTCAGAGTTTGAAAACGTCTGTCAGTTCTTAGTAGATACTGTTTACACCACAGTAATTTCTATTGCCTTTCCAGACTTCAAAGGTCTTGCGAAAATAAGTAAATGTTAGAACAGAGGCAGAGTGGACTTCCTGCATTGAGATTTGAGAGCTCAGTTTTTGGGCGTAACTCTAATATTCAAGCTGTAGTGTATTGAACGAAAAAACTAAATTAACTAAAATAAAATACACATGCTTGATAAAATTAAATCATTCATCACAAATTAATATTTTAAAATATACAAAATTATATGAATTTTCACAAATTATACGTACCACCTTGGTACTTACCTATGTAAGTACAATATTTGCTTACGAGAGGTGGTAAATAAAAGAAAACTTGCACTTTATGTAACGGACCGACTAAAAGCTGTTTCCACAATAAACAAGACACGGTATTATTTATTCACTTGACATAAATACAAAATCTTTTAAAAAAACATTTTTTGCTAGAGTAAAAATAAACAATACAATTAATATGAACACACTGGAATGGCAAAACAACTGGTGGCAACAGGCTGATGATGAATGAACACACTGGTATGTTAAATAAAGAAGAAACTTCTTTTCATCTCCTTTCCTAACAATGTTTAGGCTCATTCAATAAGACATTAAGTACACTATAGTTAACATAAACCAGAACATAAGTACCAGACTTATTCTAAATATGAATTTCGAGATATTATACTTGCGTTCATTATTTATGTATTTTCATTTCACACAATAGACTAAGACTAGTTGAAAACATAATATACAGGGTATTTTTTATTAGTGCCACTATTACAACTACATTATTTTGCGATGGCCAACAACGTATCAAAATTTATGCACAGAAAAAAACAATTTCCCGTATAAGACAGATGCATTTCAGTGTTAACGTATAATATGTAGTTTAAACAATCTCAATGGGATATGTAACTGGATGAAGTTTTAAAAAGAATATTTGAAGTAAAAAACCATAAATATGACACAACCATGTCGCGCAAGTTCAACTAAACAATTCATTAATAACAAAGCTTTTCGCATTGCATCAATCTTTCTCTTTGGTAACTAACTTCAATTATAATTCACATATTATTAACCTTAAAGACATTTCAATTATAAAAGATTATTCCTATGATATATTGTATATAAATATCAATAAAAGAGAAAACAACCACAATATGTGATCATTTTAAAAACTTAATCTACTTACCAGTTTGCATTAGCTCGGTTTGTATGTGGCCAGACCATACTTCACTATACTAAAATTGCTAGCAAGAGAGAGAGACAGAGAAAGAGAAATAGAGAGAGACAGATACATAGAGATACGTGTGAAATTGTGCTTGTATTGTGCGAAGAAATTTATATTCCAAATGACAGCTATTGATTGAAGAATAGTTTTAATTTTATTTGAAAATAGTCTACTATTTGCACGTTGAGCTGTTAGTTAAGGTTACTTACGTTAGATGGCAGTAAAAAACAGCTTGTGTGATATCAATAGGCGCTTTTGTAGTTATTTAACCTCCGTTTGAACTAGCAGCTATACACATGTAAATAAGATTGTAATTCGCTTGCTGGCCACAAACCGCCACTTATCGTTTCCAACTACTTAAACAGATCTACTTAAGTTAACGGCGTCCTAGACGTCACGTGTCGTTCTCTTTGATGTGACACCCGGTCCCGTTTGCGGTACCGTTTAGGAGAGGCGTGGTATTCCTTGGTTCCGTGATGACAATCTCTGTGACGTCATCGTTTTGCTGCAGTGACTCGTACTGTGGCGGTGGAGTGCCGTTTCTGGACTCCTTCGAAGTTATTTGAGGTAGAGGAATTTGGCCGGTGAGATCTAAAAAGAAAAGCTCATAATGATAAAAGTGTTGTGCTCTTAATGTGGTTTAAAACCAAGCTTGGTGTGACCGAAAAAAAAGGAAACATAATTTAAAAAAAATATAAGATAATAGTCTATGTTGTTTGTCCTCAGGAAAGCTTATTGGCCCGTTGCGTTGCGCTGTTTCGTCGCAGCGTCGTTTTACATAAATTTTAATTTGTCATGCCACATTGTTGACGACCGATTTAATGTTGCGGTGACTTCAGCAGCGCGCAAATGCTTCTATTCATATAGATGTATGATGTAATTATATAGACTTCAAAAACAACTTAAGTCATTGACATAGCTATTTTAATGTGCTTTATTGGACTTATTGAATTATAATGTAAATTAATTAATGTAATGGAACCGAATGTAACTGAATCATGTATATTAACACTATTTTAAGTACATTCACTAACAAAATCGAGTCTTGGTTACTTGAATAAATAATTTGAATTGAAAAAAAAAATAAAGAAAAATAGCTCAGCAGAACTGGCAATGGGCCGGGCATATTGCTGGCAGCACCAAAAACCGCTGGGGATTACTTCCCGTGTAGGAGCGTCCCCCACTCGGTGGACCGATGACCTAGTGCAGCTTGAGGGAAGTTGGATGCCAACGACCCTAAGCCGCTAGTTGGGCTGTTATACGGGCTAGCTTATTTAGTGGAGTCTTAGAGGTTGATAATGAGACCTTGCAAGGCAGCGTCCAGGTCGCCCGGTGCCCGCACCACTCGCACGTTGGAGCCGGCGCCGCTGAACACGGCGGCTACACTCGCTCGGGGGGATAACAGGACCAACGGTTGGCCACGCGCCGATAGAGAATGTGATAGCGCGCAGATTCCTTTTGCTGCTGTGAAATCTGCACCTGTAAATATAGATAGATTTTAACGGAATAATCAATAAAATTACCGCATTTGTAACAGCAAAATACGCTTCGAAATTCGAATCTTCGACGTCTCAAAGACATGAACTGCACTTCAGTTGGCTGGGTTTACTCGGCTGTGCATGATTATAATATGTCAGAAAAACTATGGCCTACAGTATATTTTAACACACTTTTTAATAGCTAATAACAGACAAAACCCCTCAGATCATTGACCTCACAGGCACTAGACTCCTGATGACAGGAGGAAGGATCTGATAACAGATCAGACTTATGAGTCTTATAACGGCATTTACCATCCAGTTTCGAGCACTTAAGAGGTCAAGCCACAACGTTACTGATAGATCGAAAGGATGATCGACGGGTTCTTGACAGACTTCAATTTCATGGAAGCAATTAGATATCAGGCGTATACGTAGGGGGTTTTATTTGTATATTTGTTCCTGGGAAAATTGTATAATATAACGTTACCGTTATATTAACTGTAACTATTACTAGTTGCGTGTAAATCACGTGCACCTCGTACATTACTCTTACTGAAAAATACAGTAACAGTCCTTACCCAGCACGTATCTGCAGTCAATAACGATGGGCATGCTGCACCCGCCTTGCTTCTTAGCGGCGCGCTCCACGTACTGCCGGATGTACTCCACGCCGGGGAAGTACAGGCTGTTGCCCACCGTCACCAGGACGTAGCTGAAGCCGGAGGAGTTCTGGAAACGAAGATAAATGTAGTCAAATCGGATGCCTACTTTAGAATTAACTAAAATACACGTGTCGTAAGCCGCATTTGCTATTATTTACTCTATGTAATAAACAGGGTGAGTTTTTCAAGTGAGCGTGGTACGCCAAATCCTAAACTATGAGGAATATCGAAAAACGCTGAAAGGAGTCCCGAAATCGATTTTGCCAAAACCTAAAACGGCATACTCCGATTTTACAAAAATGTTTTTTCCTAGCCGGGAATTGAACCTATTAAAAAAAGTATTAAAAATACACTCATATTTTGAAGTAAATAATAAACTTTTAACTAGGCCTACCGCTAGGCAGATAGCTAATTCAGGCCCACTGCTAAGCGTCCAGCTTAGATTTAAAAAGCTACCGGTAAAAACAGCCTGCATCTACCAGAATCCTGGAATCCTTGTTAGGGCTCTTGTTACTATGCTGAGATTAGTCTTTTAAATTTCCTCTAATGCAGTTTTCATTTCGGAACTTTTCCCGCCATACTGGCAGTTTTTCACACATCGTCAACTGCCACATCAGCATTTTTTTTCCCTGAGATCTACGATGGCGGGCTCTCTTTTTTTTCATTCTTATTTCTGGCTCTAACCGCCAAGCATTTATAAAACCTCACATAGCCTTACAGCATTACATTAGTTACTGTAACGTTTGTCTCTCTCATTCATGTTGTTGATGCCATTTTCGAGTAAGTGGCAGGACACGTAAATTGCTAAAACAATGATGCTGGTTCGTACGTTAGATTCTTATAATTACCGTTACAATTTCAGCCTCCAGCTGTGGCCTAGCGCTGGGATACAGCAGCAGCAGCACGTTGACAGCCACTCCCGCCAGGATGCCGAGCTCCACGCCCACCGCCAGGCAGATGGCGAAGGTCGCGAACGCGGGCACGAGGTCCGCACGCCGCGAACGCCACATTGGTTTTACTACCTGGAAATTATTGTGTTAATAATATATCAAAAAGAATATTATTAGCAATAAGACCGCCTAAATTGTACATTCGTGTGAACATGTATTCCTTACAAATGTGTTATTTTGTGTGCTACAAAGGGTTTATCTATCTATCTATCAATCTATATCTGTTGATGTTTTTTTGAGAAACGGCTATTGGAACCCAAAATGTGTACTGTGGGTGTTAGGTACACATTAACCTTCGAATTCATAAACTACAGTTTTTTTTATGGCCCTGACACCCTTTTCTGTCGAGGGTTTTCTGCCAATGTAAAGTTGTTGTATGCGTTTGCGAACATCAAAATTTTAGTATCGTGCATCTAAATGATTTGCGTTTGTATTCGACGGAAAAAAAGGACCATGCAGGCCATTGAAGAACCCGCATAAAACTCCCATTCAAAGGTAAGCACGACTTTAAACTTATCTTGTCTTGTGCTGTTTCTATTACCGAAAGTGACAGTTATACCTTGTTGACGTTTGTGAATTTGGGTGGTAAGACATGTTTGAAATTGATGAAACGTTTGAATGTTTGTCCTTGGTGGACATCCGATCCACGACGGAGTAGTCAGGATCTCAAAGTGGCATATCGACCAACAGGGAAACTATCAAACAGCAAACTTATAAATATAATTGAAGTCGTATTCAAGCACCGTATACGAAAATCCAGTTTAGCCTGTACATGGTTAACACAAAAAAACACATGCTGTATAGTGCTGATAGCACTCGCTCACAAGCAATGACACTTCTCTGCATGGTCGGTGCGTACACGGGTTTGGCGGTGTCGAAGTGGGTTGCAAAAATAACCACCTACCTTCATCTTTTTGCCGTTAGATTATAATTTTTTGCTGTTGTGAAAATTAGATTTTTAAGTTCTTAAGACCATTGTTGACGGCTCTGATGTCCGGTAAAACTCGAATGAGTTTATGTGGCATCCGAATATTCAAATGTATTGTTTTTACTTTTATGAATAAATAAATAAATAAAAAAAAAGCAAAGAAAAAAAAGTTTTTATCTCAAATTAAAATGGTATACGCATGTATGTGACGCATGAATATATTTATTTCTTGCCAAAAAATGAAATATTCATGTGTAAATGTTATCATCAAGTTATAAGCTTCTTAAATATATTATACACGTTAAAATAATAGTCCGCATGCCTTCAGAAAATGTATGCAATAAAAACTTAATCCGATAAATCCAAAGCAAAGTAATTTATTGAATAAATAGCACTAAAGTAATTTGCAGGTACGGAAGCGCGTTGTTATTTTATTGCAAACACAATTCCATTTATAACAAACTACGCCCTTTACGATTTATACACAACAATAGTTTTATCTCCGTTTATTAAATCTCATGCAGTAATCGTTGTTTTGACGCTTTCACTAATAAATCCCCCCCCTCTTGTTTTTATTAATATTTATAATATGTATTATATTTGTAATTATATTATTTTTATGATTGTAAATCTTAATCATAAGCCTAAATGTTATTTTATTATGTCGCACCGCCTACTGTACTTTTCTGTTTAGCCTTATGGTTGACTGGTAGAGAATGCCTCTTTGGCATTAAGTCCGCCTTTTGTACCATTCAATGTTGTGCAATGAAGAACAAATAAATAAATAAATAGTTTAGTAAAACCTTAAAGACTTGTTTTGAAATAATATAACATTCGTTTTCCTGTTCATTCCGAGAAAATAAATGCAAACATACATAATGAAACGAAACACATAAACGGCCTATATACGTCCTACTGCTGGGCACGGGCCTCACCCCAACTATGAGGTGACGCGAGCCATACTCTAACACGCGGGCTCAGTGCAAAACCTTAATGTCAGATGTTATCAGGCCCCCCTAAGACCTCTGACGGCGACGTCAACAGGGACCAACCGCTTAACGTGCTTTTCGAAGCATGGAGATGGCCACAAAATTTCTGTCGAAATGGTCACCCATTATTCTGACCCGGCGTGTGTTGCTTTACAACAGCTATCGTTGCCGATCCATTGAAAATGCAAACGACACAATTCCATTGTGTTACTTACCTCATATTCTATCATAAATATCACAGCGCATATCACAACGGCGGCTAGCGACGCCTTAGGAATGTAGTAGAAATAGGGCGTTAGGAGACTCAGCGAAAGGAGTATAAGCACACCTGAAACAAGTATTAAAGTATGTTCATCCTTTGTCTATTAAACCATAGTACAAGCTTTGATTAGTTTGGAGCTAGATGGCGCTGTGGAGACAAATATCTCTTCGACTGATAGATTTGCAGGTACTAATAGAAACACATTGTTTTGTATCGACTAATGAACGTCTTCTATTCTATTTTTTATTATTGTTTTAGCATTTTCCATGCAGTATCTTTACTAAAGATCTGAAAACCAGAAAAAGACATTTGTCTTCTATTCTATTATTAAAATGCTATACAATTACATACCTATAAATAGAGCAATACGTAAACGAAACCTTCAAATTTAAGTGCTAAATAACCTGCTATCGATAGAGGTCACAAGAGAATAAATAAAAAAGTGTCATTATGGTCCTCCGTCCCATAACCCCATTGGGAACCAGTATTTGTTGAAAAACAGATAACTTGCTTATTCAAATTGGATTTTATCGTTATTACTGGTATGTTACCAGAAAAATAAACGCTCCAGTTGTATGTTTAAGTGATTCGATTAAGGGCCGATTTTTCACAAGTCAGATAGATTGATCAAACAAATGAATTGCAACTTAGCAGATCAAAATGCTAAATGCTATTTTGACATGAAGGAGATTCGCCAAATTGACCCCAAATCCGGCGCAAAAGTAATGTATTTTAGTTTCTAGAGTACAAATAGAGAAAATTTTAGATAGTTTCAGAATTGCTAAATTCACATGATAACATATTTTTTTTACCATTTGAATTTTCATAGGCGCACCATGTAAAAGTAAGGATAATAAACATATTTTATTAAAAATAAGACCTTTCCTCTACTTTGCCATTTAATGTTACTTCCCAGAAATTGATCTTTATAAACGACACTACCAGATGGCATAATACAGAGTGACTTTTTTTTCAAAGCCAACAGGTTCGATTACAAGCTAAGATAAAAGTTTTTTGTAAAATCTAAGTATGCATTTTATGCAGCAAAAATATCTTAGAACGTGAATTTAGCAATACCGAAATTATATATTATTTTCTCTATTTATACTCTGAAAACTGAGATTTCTTTCACAGGCCTGGGGTAATTTTGTCTGGGATTTGGCGGATCTCCTTTGAAATCTGCTATTTATAGATTTGTAATCCATTTGTTTGATGAAATTTAACTGACGCTGATAAAAACAGCTCTAAAAATAGCGTGCCAGGCCCTATCACGCCCCAAATTGTGAGGAAAATACAGTTACACAGATAATATGCACAGATAAAAGGTAGGTATTTTTGGATGGGTTTGTATGCAAATTTTTGGATGCGTCATGTAAAGAAAGTGGCTTTACGTTTGTACATGCAAATGAATAAAAGGTTACATGTTTTTATTGCAAAATACGGCAATAAAACCAAACAATTCGAAAACTTGATAAAACGTTAGATTATGAAACGATGTAAAAGACAAAGTTCTAAATCAATTGTAGATTTACTCTACTTTATATTTTTTCATATGGTAAGTATATTTTTCTCTCGTGGCCGTTTGGTTAGAATACCTTCTCAGCGGGATTTGTAAAGCCCTGATTCCAGAAGTCTTTCTTACAATAATTATTTTCTCTATTCTCTATTCCTAATTATTCTTGTTCCGTCTGTTTTTCCGGTTACATACAACCTTCGAGACTTCAAGGCAAAAGTGAATAGGCATTTTCTGGGTAGGCGTGTTCCACCATCGCCCTCGTCATCGCTTACCGTCAGGCGAGACTGAGGTCATACGCAAACCCATATTTAAATGACAAAAATGTGATTTCTTAGCTCCGAAGGCAGACGTGGGTTAACAACTAATAAGGTAGCCCTTGCCTGCAGGTAAACTGAGCGCAGCCAACATAAAACAATGATGAAGGAGTAAGAGAGTGACGGAGAGAGAGGGAGAGGTATCAGACTAGATCCGCTGTTGGTTTAAACATATTTTAAATTTAACAAAATCTTACCAGTATATACACTGCCCATTTGCGTGGCGACCCCGCTGGCGTGGTTCACGGCACTCCTAGAGAAAGATCCAGTGATTGGCATAGCGCCAACGAAGGAACCCAAAACGTTAGAGAGGGATAGAGTTATCAGCTCTTGTGTCGCGTCTACAGATTCACCGCTGGCTGCAAATGAGAAAAAAATATTACTTATTATTACTTCTGTTTACATAACCAGATCGGATAAATATCCATGATATACAATCGTTGTTTTTTTTTTTTAATTAGCAGATAATATGTGGTAAATAATATCATATTAGTTTAGTCCGACATTACTAACAAGTTGGTTCGATTTGTAAATTTTTAGTCATGATCTCACAGCTTACCAAATGCTTTAGCAATAGCCACATTGCCCAAAACTCCGATAACTGGAACTATAACTATGGAAGAGCCGAGATCCGAGCACATTTCAATGAACGTCACATTTCTTCCTCCAACCGTAGTGCCGAAGGGAGGCAGAGACAATTGCGGGAGACCTTCCCTGAAACACAGTACAAAGTTCAACAAAAGAAAATCGGATATGTTGTTCAAAGGTGTTCAGCTTAATAATCCGAAAACTTTGCTGGCCTTGAGCCTATCGACGGCATCAGCTGTTTTGAGGTTCAGTCTAGCGAACTGTCCAACCGCTAACGCGTCTCAGAGCAGAACTCACTCAGTTTCGTTAATAAAACGCAACGAAAAAGTCAGAGAGGATTTGTATGGCATTCCTTGTGGTGCCTTTGGTGATGAGTAGATATAATATAAAATCCGCGTCAACTTTCTCGATGCGTTTGCCAATCGGTTAGTACGGGTTTCAACAGTTAGAAATTTTTGACATAGCATAAGCACTGTTTTATAAGAGTATTCTTGGCTAATTTAAAATAGCGTTTTGGTTGTAAACTATAAGCCTACTATTGTTATTAATTATAGACATAAACAGAAAAAGTATTTTTGGCCCTGGTTTCTCTGTAGATAAAGCGATAACGTAACCATGTAAGAATTATCGGAAACAAAACTGGATGATTCTTCTAAGGACTAACCGCCAGTTATACCGAAGGAAGTAGGCACTATAGGTAATTTACTAACGAGTGCCTAACTCTACCCTCGTGAGTATGTTAACCACAATATTTTTGCTGGGTCTAAGTGCTTGTGATACCTTCATTTTCTTAGTTTCCATAACTTACTTTGGCAAGCTCAGGGAAAAGTATGTAATGTTAAAAGGCTTGAAAACGAGGCACGTCAGAGATTTTAAAGCGCAGCAGTGGTAATATACTAATTGCCTTGTGATAGCTATTACTATCAAAAAGAACAGTACTTTATGAAATATAGCTTACTTTACTCGTACATAGAGTAACATAGGCAACATAAAATTATCCACAATTTTGTCCTTCAAGATGTTAATTAATCGTTACAAGGTTATAATTTAAATTCAGACACTATAAAATATGTGTTTCAAGTCATTATACAGAAATTAATTACAGATAAACTATCTATACACAATGACTTGCCTATTTTCTTTGCAACTGAAACTTTTAAGAACCTAGACATTATGTTTCATTTACTTCCTTATTTTAATAATAAAGCACTTACGATCAGAGGTGCTATTCCGGCGGACATCACTTCACACCTCGGTGCTTCACGCTTACCTCAATCATCAATATGCTTTACTCTAAATTAGTGTTTTCTCTCATTTGGAAGGAAATAATAGAAAAAAATATAAATACTCCTATTATCCAATCAGCGACCTTGTAGCTTAACGGCTCAAGTAAACGGTAGAAACTCATTGGGTGGTAGATTCTGAATTCCGACGTATTTATCTGACCATAACTTCTCGCCTATCATAAGGAGTATATTGGCTACGGCTATATGGTCGATGGGTGTCAATGATGACACTACAGCAAAACGAAATAAACAAATAGGAGAGTTAAAAATAGCATCAGGTAATTACCGAACAGCTCCTGTCAGTTTGAAGGATGTATCCGTATATTTCTCCATGAAATAAGCTGTTACTGAACATAGCACCACTATCAACGCGTTTCTTGATGTTGATAAGAGCCAAAGCGCTTTTTTGAGACCCTTTTGACTGGGAGAGAGATTTAAATCTTTCACTTTCTGAAAAAGAAAACACAGAATGCTTAGATGCTCCACACGAAGAACAAAGAGTGACATTGTATGAAACAAAAAAAACACAGCATAATGATGGCTGTGTTTATCTTACAACATTGAACAATATGAAAGACCAAAAAAATAACTTTACATTTCCCTTCGAAATTTGTGATACGGCAAAGTAATTATCCCTGTTCTATTAAGGTGTATGTATTTTAAGCTGAGCGAGAAAGTTTTAGACTTTGCAGGCAAAGGATGGAGGTGAAACCAACAAACGACACGGGATTTGACTCGTAGACAACTTTGTATAGCACAAGCAAAACTAAGCTTCAATAATGAGCTAAGTAACCATGAATTTATGTTGAGTTAGGCGTTCATTATTTAATACACCGATGAAATTCGCATGTTAAAGTATTATTACAAACATATTGAAATCTGGATAATTTTTAATATAATAGTTAGGGTCACCTTGAAACATTGCGAGTAGGCCCTGAGTTAAGCAGAGGTTCTTCTTAATATATCGCATAATAAGAAGAACCTCTGCTTAACTTAGGCCCTCGCAATGTTACATTACAGACCGATTGATAGATTTACATACCTACTCAGTTATAAAACATATTATTTGTAGATGATCCTTGAGCCGGATGGGGATTGAACCCTAGTAATAAAAAGTCCGAAGTGTCATCATTATCATCATTAGCAGCCGCAAGAAGTCCACTGCTGAACATAGGCCTCCCCATTGATTTCCAGAGCGCCCGGTTGGGTGCGGCCTGCATCCACCGGGATCCCGCGACTTTTATCAGGTCGTCGGTCCACCTTGCGGGTGGGCGCCCCACTCTGCGTTTGGCCTCAAATGGTCTCCAGTCCAGAACCTTTCGGCCTCAGCGGCCATCAGTTCTACGCGCTATATGCCCGAAGTGTGATGGGTATAAATATGTGACTGGCAATATGTGCCTACTGTCAGACTGGTTGATAAATAAGTACCATGAAACCACAACAATAAAAGCTATTTTAATTAAGTGGTTACCTTATCAGTTACCACCTTATCATAGGTTACGATCACATTTTTACGAACCGATTTTATTGCTCGCGAGTGGAATGGGAAAAAAATATATTGCTGTGTTTCGTCAAACTCAATTTTAGCGTCAAAATTCTACCAGTAATGATTTCAAAATAATAAAATATGTCTACGTCTCCAAGCACATATTGTTATATACTAGAAACTAAAACTACTCGCAAATGTAATATTCAAAAAGTTATACTTACTCGCATCAGTAATAAAATTATGATACACGAAATACCCAGAGTACTGTCTGCTAAAGTCGCGTTTGGAAGGTTAATGAACACCTGAAAATGTTAATAAGCATTACTACAAACAAGTATTAAACAGTAAAATTATGTTTTATTACACTATGTGTCAATGATAAGTATCAATAAATGTTGCAAAACAGCGTTGTTATTATTATTCATACACATATTATAATCGAAATAAAAGTACCATTTCAGAAGGAATTTACCACCTGTTATTCACAATGTCAGTCAGATAATTTTATTAGTATATACCATCACGATACTTCATTGAAGCACCCAGAGACATAAAGAGTTAAATATTTCAGGGGCTACAAATTAATAGAATGTGGTGCGAACATGGATATTTCAAGTAATGCAAAACCTATGCGAGGCTCACGTTAACTACATTAAAATAATCTGAACTAGGAATCGAATTACAGAAAAAAACTTCTCAACTGGGCCTACCAAAACCAGCATTTAAGCATATCAGCTACCGGCATTAAATAGCTATGTGGTCCATTTCATTTTTGACATCGTAACGCCGCTGTCTGTTTTTTACTGTTGATATTGGGCCTAATTATTTGTATTCGTTTGGTAAGTAGCGATGTCCTAAACTAGTTATAGATTTTTTTTATTGTAACCACAGATATTTATAATAAATGGTGCACCTTTTTAATTGTGTCCAGGAATCCGCCCGACTTGAACTGCAAGCCGAGTAGGCTCTTGATTTGTGACACGGCGATGATGACAGAAGTCGCTGATGTGAAGCCCACTGTGACGGGCACTGATATGAAGTCTATCAGAACACCTGGATGGAACAGAAGTACTGAATTAAAAATAATCATAAATACATACTATCAGGAACAAAACGAGTGGTTAACCCCCAAATTCACAAATCTCAATGTAAGTTGACCACACCTTCACACTTATGCCGTCCGTCCTAATCCTAATGCCTATAGAACTAAAAGTAACAACTTACTTGTAATAACTCACAATCGCAAAACAAAGTTAAGCTGCCCTTAACTTAGATTTGCAACTGTGAGTTCAGGGGTTGATGAAGAAAATGGTCCAGAAGAAGAGATAACAGATATTATTAAATATTATGGATAAAAGAGATTGATGAAGAAATTAATAACACGCGCCTAGACACAGCTTAGGCCTAAAACTAAAATTTCCTTCATTGACTGTTTCATTTACATTCATCTTGCTTGTCCACCCACACGCAGACTCGAAGAAAAATCATTTTATTTCTTCCATTTCGTTTTAATAAAGAAAATGAGGTAGTAACAGTCGACTTATGAAATATTCCCGGAAGTCGATTTGCCTAAGTCAACGGCAGTGAGTGTAGTGAACCTAATTCGAGATGTTTACACACCCAACTCCGAACTAAAACAATATCCGAAACTGTTATTATTCCGCTGATCGCGGTCCCTATCTATTGTTTCAATTTAGTTTAATTGAACGAAAATAGGCAGGTTGAGACTGTAACCTCTCTTTGCTGTACAAGGACAGAATATAATATTATAGAGTTTAGATAAATCATATTATGTCCAATATTTTTTTATTCGTTTCAGTTAATCCGAACAGTTTTTTTCATTCATTGCATGCATTGCATGTATTGCACGTCAACATTCGACTCATTTTCGATTCCTTAGATTGAAAAAGAAAATCAACAGAAATGAATAATAGTTTTTTGTACGCAAGACACCTACTCCTGCATTGGCCTTTCCCATAGATTTAGGTTATAGTAGGCCGGTTGTAGGCAGCCCGCATCCACCGAAACCCTTCATCTGGGAATCCTTCACCTCTACGGGTGGCCGTCCTACGCAGTTTATGACTTCAACTGGTCTCCATTCGAGAATTTTCGCCCTAGTAGTCAATCTCGTGGCGATGAATAAAATATTTTTACAACTTTGTTTTTTATCCTTTAACCTAAATTCAGTCACATTATCATATACCTCTGACTCACAGATATTCAATGTCACTCATACGATAGCTTTTTAATCAGAATCATTCGTTATCGTCCAGCTATTTTATGTTCTTATCTTATCTTGAAAATTACATCATGATTCGATATCGGAATTTTGCATTGAATAAAAACAGTTACTACAAGTTGGCGAGAAAAGAGCGCAAGCAAAAAAATAACACTGGACGATATAGGCTGAAAGCAATACGATTATTTTATGCTATGGCTGATGACTTAATTTGTTAAGAACGGTCCGTGCAGACGACAGACTTTTTCCTTCGGCAATAATGATAATTGTTGGCCGCGAATATATTATGCTCTAGGATCGTATTAGTTTCTTACGGCCAAAAAATCCGCAGACATCTTCAGTTAACGAGGAGATTCTAGAAGTCTTGTGCAACCTTTCAGAAGTGCCACTCACCTAAATGTAATATTCCCATCAGCATCTGAACTACACCAGTCAGGAAACATAGCAGCACGGCATAGTCAGCGTTTCTGTTCTGTATCTGCTGGTACGTCATAAGCGCCATCAGAGCAGTGGGCCCCAGGGTTATGTCTTTGCATGAACCGAAGAATATGTACACGAAACATCCCATGAAAGACGAGTAGAGGCCATCCTGGAAACGATAATGTATTAGAAACCACCTGAATTGGAAACGAAAATGTCAGTGGGCTGGTCACTTCCGTCGAAGGGAATCAAGGTCATTTCAATGATGCAATACCTGGGGGTCTAGTCCAGCTAGAGTGGCATATGCTAGCGCCTGTGGTATAACCGTCAGTCCAACTGTGATTCCGGCTATGAGATCCGCAATAGCCTTTTCAGAATTATAGAACGGCAACCAGCTCACTATGGGCAGTCTTTTGTGCAGCAGGCTTCTGTACCACGTCTGCCTTTTTAGACGATGTTTCGATGGGGAAGACATTTTGCAGAATCTGTGGACAAAAATAAAACGAAAATTAGGATAGAGTTGAGTAATAAGCAGGATGGGACGATGAAGTAGAGGGGACCTCTTTGGCGTTAGGACCACTTGACAGACTGGATTATCGCTGCCATGACTTACACCGCTCCAGTAATTTGTACTCTGCCTCCATATTGGAGTACGCCTCGCACCATATTATCATAGCTAAGGTGAGGCCCGTGCCCATCAGTAGCCAAGACCTGAACATCAATGTTTAGTTAAGGAAGTGTTCATTGTACATATCGCAAAATGTGTGGTGCCCATAAGTGCCCCAACATTTTAGCAACATAACAATCCAGGTCAGCTTTAGTCCGTAGCAGTAGCTTCGATGAACAATTGATACCGTCGATTCAGTAGTTTCGATGTGATCTTATTGTCTCCGTTGCACGTATTGTTCCGCGAGGAATGGTTCTTGACAAAAATAACGATATTAACGGTAGACGTCACTAAAAGAAACCTTTGAAATTCTTGTTGCCGATAAACAATACAAAAGTAGACAAAAAGAAACAACACACAAGTTCCACGAGCATGATATAATAATAAATTGCGGGACAAAACTTCTTAACGTTGTTCATTTCCTATTTTCTCTGTTATAAGACTTGTAAGCGAAGTTTTATTTCCAAAGAAATGAAAGTCCGGGTTTGAATCAAGTTTATCCGTTAATTTGCTACGAAACAACAAACGCTGAAGCTGAATCTTCGTAAAGTAACAAAGAATTATGGAATCAATTACATTCGTATTTTTAGCTGCACGAGGAAAGGTAAGTTGTACTGCCATTTCGAGACGATTGAGTTTGTTCTAAGTCTGACGACTTTGCTTTTGTTACTGCATAGGTACACCCCATAGCAGGGATTGGATGCTGCAGGGCAAAGCAAGACTGCGAGTAAACAACCTTTTACATTCAACTGTCATGCAACTTATTTAAGTTTGAGCGTCTGCAGGATGAAAACCATTTTAAGAAGTTATGATAGATTCTTATTCCATGCTTTGACACACAGTGATGAAACTGATAGGCAGTGAAGAATATAAATTAACAGGATAATGAGGAGCTGCCTCCTGAGTACTTTCAGCAGGGAACGTTGGACGGCTGATTTAATTTAAAGCCCTTTGTGTCGCGCACTTCCAATTTCCTAATAAACGCCCAGCGCTAAACATGACCAACGAAAAACAAAGGCCCAAAGGCAGAATTACAGGAGAAGGGTCACAATAATCGATGTCTCTTTGTTTTATTGTTCGAAATAACAAATATTAAAGTCCTCTATAACCTTTTGTTGGAGATAATGAATGAAACGCTCGGAGGGGCAACATAGGTGTTGATCGCAGTCGATAGTATTTGCTAAACAAAACTTGGGTCGTATTAGACAAGCATTGTGTGCTTTAATCTATAACTCGATTATAACGAATGTACTGAATCAATGGGCGTTGTGGCTTAGTAGTTAAATGTTCTGTCTCGGAACCCGGTAGGTTCGAGTACATGACTGCCCTGGGGGGCTAAAACGGTAACATTTTAGCATTTCATATTATGAAACATCTAACTGACGTTTCATCTAGGCCGCGGTCCGTTTCGAGTCAAAAGTGAGTAATAGCGCGCTGACGTCGCTCACGTTCATACAATTTATCAATTCGGGATGCGTGTCAGCGCGCTGTTACTCACTTTTGACTCGAAACGGACCGCGGTCTAGATGAAACGTCAAATAGATGATTCATAATATGAAATGCTAAAATGTTGCTGTTTTAGCCCCCCAGAACACCTACTTTGTGTTCATTGTACAATTTGCGGCTAACTCTCCGGATGAAAAACACCCATAAAAACCCAAGCAACCCAGGTAACGGCGAAAGGCAGTCCCTCACCGTTGGATTCAAATTATCTAGGCGAAATGTGGGCTTCTGAATGTTTCGTTCACTATGACGGCAACAGTGTGCCTCTGAATCAATTAAGGTAAAAAGAACAAATCCGTGAAAGCTACTTAAAATGAAATACAACAGTAGATTTGGTCGAGATTCGGAGTCCAAGTTAAGGGGGAACAAATCAATTACTGTCAATCGACCTCTTGCAGAGTAACTATTGGGAGGAAAATTACCTATTAAGGTGTGGGGAGATAGGACAGGGGTGTTGGTCATGTTCCAGATAATATTGTGGCCGGTTGTTAATTTGCGATGAGATGTAACATCGGCCTAATAAAACCTTGGTGAACAATGTCGGAGGGAGGGCTTTGTTGCCTAAACCAGGTGGGTCTAACCAATTATTTGCTAAAATTGGGTCGACGATTTCCATTATCCTCTTGTTTGTGTTTGTACATCTTGGACGCTGTTAGTTTCATTATTTGCATTGATACAATAAACTGTTGATAGTTTAATTAAAGTGGATGTTTCACATTTGCTTTTTGAATCGGAAGGACGCATGTAAATAAATGAACATAGGCAGCACCTAATCTAATATGCTGTATCAGTCTCTAAATAAAGCGGTTTATCATTTATTCTAGAAGGCGTTTAAAATAAGCTATAGTTGCATATGGTCCATAAGCCTCAGTGAATAATCAAGATATTTCATATTTTATAACTGTTTATTTTAAGACAATACTTTTTTTTGCGAATAAAGATTTTTTAATGATTCACGTTTATCACGTATATTCACCTTATTAATGTGAAATGATAAGGCAATCAAATGGATTATAATGTAGCATATAATGGATTTGTTTCAAAGCCATGTTTGTTGTCACCGATTGTTTTTGCAACTTCAAAACACTGAGCACGTAATGTAATAATACTGATATAAGATAATGACATATTATCACATCGGACGTTCATAGTAATCTCAATTTGTACGAGTAGCAGTTACAGTTCAAACTTGTCTTCATACAATTTGTTCAGCTACGTTCCATTTATTGGTTGAGGATAAACATCCAGCACTTTTTTAATGAAAAATGTCAGTCGAGGGATAGACCCAACCTAATAAGAATGGCAGAAAAGAAGAAAAGCAACAAGCCTATACAATATACATTGTCCCACTGCTATGCTTTCCTCATTGGAAGTCATCGTTGTGATTAATTATTATAGGGTTTTTTTTTTGTTGGACATTATATTTTTTTCCAAGAAGCATTCTTTACGATTCAACCGAGCGACAAAACGGAAATGCGAGCGGTGTAAGTTAATCTTTTATGCCAGAAATATTATTACGTTTTAGAAGAATATGGCAATATAATTTTGCGTGCGATACTTGAACGGCTATACAATAATGATATGTTGTAGTTGTAGCTCGCCTTGAAGTCTGATCACTTCCTGATAAATCAGTTAAGTGAGCTACGTTTTTATTGTGATTACTGATATCTTACTACAAAATCTATTTTTAGCCTCTATAACACTTTTTATTTTTGAATACATTGATGAATGAACAGGTTTTCTGGGGTCAACGTGTTTGCAAACAACAGCAGAAATGGGTAGAACGCCACCGGTGCAGGGTTCGATCTTGTCCAGGACAAACATTAATGCCCCAAAAATTAGTGATCGCTATCTCTACTAGTACGTTTAATAACCTTGATCTACAACCTACAATTACTATTATCGACAGTAAACCACGTAATTGTATCATTGTTATCAGAAGATAAGAAAACGTCCCATAAATAGATAACTACTACTAACCTACAACTTGAAAAAAACTTAAAGAAATAAGAATGTTTTTTAGTATGTCGTAATCTCTAATGATGTAATTAAGTAGTTTTATGTGTTGTAATACGAGTTAGTAGAGACAAGTAGTTTGCATCATGCAAATTGAGCGCGCGACATGCTTTACTACACGTACTATTCAAATAAAGATTAGAAGGTAAGAAAGGAAATGGATCCGTTATTTCTAAATTATACCCTTTAATTGTAAATTGTTCTTTAGATAGTAACTTGAATTAAGTTAAAAGTACCTATGTTACGACGAGTTATAACGGGACTCTTCACTGGTAAGTTGTCTTCACTCTTCACACCCATTGGCCTACCGACTAAAAACTCTGCTACTCCCTCTCATCACCCTTAGTAGGGGAACTTGCGCGAAGCCTCCTACACGTTCCCCCGGACGACATTCACCCTGATGACCTTATGATGACCTTATGGTCATCAGGGTGAACGTCGACGTCGTGGGGTGGTTATCCACCCCAATACTGACACACGCAATCTGCGGTGGCTATCAGTTGTAATAGCGTGATACGTTGCTTTGCACAGACTATTGATTTTTTTTTATTGGTCCATCTGTTACTAGAAATGAATTGCATTAATCAAAAGTCAGTTTAAAGCCACAAATCAGGCCATTGCAACTGATCGACACCGCGCCCGCCATCACAGATCGCGTGTGTCGGTAAGCACTTTAATCTATCTTCTAAGAAAACGACTGAACGACTGTTAATTTAACTCTAACACCATTAATATTTTAACGTAAGACTATGGAAGATTCAATTTTAGGGTGTTTCCATAGCGGCGGAGCGGAGGTTCACAAACTACACAAGGAAAACCGGTGCCAGTATTCAGGCTTTAGCAATGCCTTATAAATGTCGATACATTTGCCAAAATAAAGCCCAACGATTATGATAAACCTCTTATCACTCCTTAGAAATGTTTCTCTGATCATTTGGGTTCCATCCACATTCGTCTAGTCGACGTTGACGGATCGGGCGACGACGTCGAGACGCGACCGACGGATTGATCGACGAATTACTTGGCTAGCATGATTTATCGTCGTTCGGGGACAATGGCGAAAGGGGCGCAATCCAACGGGACTCAGCAGATAGTTGAATCTGACGACGTGTGCTTCGCTGGATCACAATTGAAGCGCTGCGCGATGGTGGCAGTTTACTGTTTCATTAACTTCGGGAAGCGTGTGGTCGTGTTTAACAGTCTTTAGTGCATTAGTGTAATCAACATTATAAGATAAAGACAAGATAAGATAAATAATCTCTATTGCACAATTAACACATTTATCAAGTAACAGTAAAATTACATTATTATTAGGGACATATTGATAGGGTAGATGACTATTTGCCGCACTCAGAGACGTCAATTAACGTTAATCGTTCATTAGAGTCAAAATTCCATTTTTCAAAAGAGACTTTATAACAAATTAAATAAAGAACTTTTAAGAATATAAAATTTTGACTCTAATGAACCATTAACGTTAATGGACGCATTGATATTGCATGGTTTTTTATGTTCCCTAAAAATAATAATTGATTTCAAATTTTATTGTAAAACCACAATCGAAATTAGTTTCAAAATGAGGCCACAATAGGCCTGCAAACTTGGGTGGGCAAGTCCATTTCAAAAGTGTTAAATTTTTGTAAAACAATATCATTATTTTGTAACCCCTACTATTATGAAGCAATTATGTAAGGATACCATTTTCATAAACACAATATTTAATATAGCTGCCCAACCAATTTCTTACGCGCTCCTTACAAAAACAGTGGACGTGACGTCACGTTTGTATGAAGCGTTTTTGGGCAGGTCCAAAAATGTGCATTTTAAAATGTCATATCTCTGGTAGTACTGATCCTAATGAAGTGATTTTTAGGATTGTTTGCATAAATGAAAGGTCTTTTTATAATATGCAAAAAAAATTACCTAGCCTATTCTCCACATAGAAATGATAAACAATGATAAAAAACTGACCATTTTAGTGAGCAATTCTTCGTTCTGTTTATCTATTTTCCTCTTATGAGAAGCGAGTGACAGCTTAACGGATTTTACACGTAATTAATTTGGAAATTGTGATACGCATCACATGCCACATAACAAGTTTCCTGTAATCCAGGAATGAGGAAAAATACAAGGGAATACCTGCTTCATTTTCTTATAGTTTGGGTATATTATTACCTTCTCATAACTTAAGTTTGCCTGGAACACTTATCTATACTAATATTATAAAGAGGAAAGGTTTGATTTTTTGTTTGTTTGTATGAATTGAATAGGCTCCGAAACTACTTGGCAGATTTGAAAAATTCTTTCACTGTTGGAAAGCTACATCATTCCTGAGTGACATAGGCTATATTTCATTTTCAAAAAAAATAGGCATCCTTACTAAAATTACGAAAAAGCGGGAAAATATTTTTTCACATACAGCTAAGTCCACGCGGACGAAGTCGCGGGCGGCTGCTAGTGTTATATATAATAGTTCGGTTTTCATAGCTTATCAGCAAATAAAAGATGTTTTAGAGAAGATTACTTCGAAGGTGAAACTTCACAACTTAAAAACTAGTGAAAAATATTTTCATTCATGTAAGCTCTTAAAAGCACTCATGACATGTCAAAAAGTAATAATAATAGTAAAAAAGGGACTCTTGCACAGAGACTTTGAAAGCACCTTTGTATGGGGAGTGGTCTATGAACCAATAGCGATACTGTAGTCGTATTTATGTGGGGACACCTCAACCACACCCAAGTGGGAACAAAATAGCAAAATTTTATTTAAAATGACACCTGTTAGCCATATAATGTTACTTGCTAGAACTAGTGAACTCGGGATCCACGCAAGAGTGTGAAACCCCTAGGCCACGACGCTCACTTTATTATTACACCTAATATGTTGCGGGCGAACAAAATCCTGAATTATTTAGTCAAATTTACTGACATAGATATTAAATTTACAAACTAACGTGCTGTTCCATAAAACCGAAACAAAGCAATTTTTCAATTTTAAGTAAGTAGGTTAGACATAATAATCTTGTAGTAGTTAAGTTTCAGCAACACATCCATTGCCCTGTCGGCCTAAAATGTGACAACACCACACACACACTTTATGTCAAGAGTTTTCACGCGCTATACTTATGTAGGAGAAAACCGCGAGATAGTTTTTCCCGGTATTTATGTCACTTAGCCTGGTCCCGAAGTAAAGTTTCATTCTTTCATTTTACAAAAGAAAAAGTATTTAAGTATGTTTATCCGTTGTCTAGTATCCATAATAACGGACTATAATTAGCCTACTTGGGACTAGATGGCGCTGTGTGGAATAATGTCCAAGGATATTTATTTTATTTATTTATTCTTTTTGTAAAAGAGATCCCGAACACAAACTCGGCAAAATTATCGGTTTTATCAAAAATATTAGCGTAGCGTGGAATAAACGCCTTTTCTGAATGTGTTTAATACTTTTTTTAAAAAGGTGACAAAGATACTAAGTTCAAGATAACAAGACGCATGTATCGAATGACTATACAAAAAAACATTTTTCCAGGAACAAATTGTCTTGGTAGCAGGAGCGTCGATTACGCGACGAGGATTTGTGACGTCGATAGGCGCGGCACGTATGTGACATTAATTCGGAATTTGGCGCTGTTACAACATCGGGCCTCAGGGTACACGATCTGTAGCGGTAGTTACAGCTGTCTTTCCCTCGGAGTCGCTTGAAATCACACAACTGGCAGTTTATGGATTGGCATTACTAACTTCATTTCACGCACCGGTCAAGTAATTAGCGCGATGGACTTTTTAAAGCGTTTTGGGGCCCGTGTAGCCGGTAAAAAAGTACAACAAAAAGTACATGGTAGCAACCCCGTATTTTAAGATATGAGTTGTAGTGACCATGAAACTTTAAAGAAATTTCGTGTTCTGTTTGTCAATGTTAGAATACTAACATTGACAAGACAAGACTGATGTGTTAAACCTACTGGTTTAACACATCAGTCTTCGATAACTAGGTACCTTCAGTAGCCCTTGTTGGTAAGTAAAGCACCAACTGTGCTAATATTATCGAGAACTATGCATACTTAATTGATGTACCTATTTAATTTCCAACAAGGTCACATCTACCCATGATAACTAAAATGCAGACGTAAAAAAAATAATTGTCATTTGCTTACGATAACATTATTTAAAAACTTTAAAACAAGCTCCGACAAGTTCCTGATAATGCTAAAGACGTAAATTAATTGGCGAAGACGCATTTTGTTGTAATCATTTCAATTAATAAAATTTTATACACCTAAACCTTTCATTCGCAGGTCAATGCCAATGCTCACCCAAGTATAGACTTTTTACTTTTTCTACAATTTACCATTTACTTCCCTCCATTCTCCGGAAACCGAGTCTGACAGCGAGTTGTTGATTGTTTCGAGATACATTTTTCAAGTTTCAACGTTTAAGTTCCGTGGGAAAGGAATAGGAAATAATCACTTGTTACCTACATGCAAAGGGAAGCACCACCAGAATATTGGAAAGCATGAAAATTAAGTTGTTTGGTTGGACACTCGCTGACGGGGGGGACGATAAGGATATGTTCTACTTCCCACTGACTAGAACGCAAAGGTTCTCGACTTCATCACTTTAGCGGCTCGACTAGGTTACACAAAACACTTCAATAATCTAACGTGGCTTCTCTCCCCCTCAGGTTACGAAAGCGTCTTTAGCACGCAGATACTTGGACAAGATTGGATTGCAATGTAGACAAGAGCAATCGTCTCACTCTGGACCCACAACCACGAGCCCCCGAAGGGGACGTACGGAGGATCAGCCGCATACGTATCACTGGACATGTCGAATGCACCACGTCAGTCTCCTCTTCACTACACTTATTTCCTGACATTCGATATGGTTTTGGTTTGATCTTAGAAGTTACATGGCCTATCACCACGTTAGAACCTGCGTTTTATCCAATGCTCAACAAAAAAGGTGCTATTATATATCCTGACTGTCTATTTTAGACAGCGAAATGTCATGTCAGAGAACACATGATGTGGAAACAAAAATGGTTTATAAGTGTGTTATTCCTATAAAGTTTGTGGCACTGGTAATACGGATTAAATTTTCTCTAAGGCGATTTTATTACTCAATCATTCTCAAACACCTGATAAAGGAGAACAATCTGTTACTCGGGCACCAAGTCACGAACCCAGCTTTTATATCGGTATGAGGGTAGTTTATTGTTAAATGGGATTAGTTTTATCAACGATGACAGTGCACATCTGCGAGGGTCCAAAGTCGGGACCTCACGAACTTTCATGTTACAAATTACGGGTTCCATGTTAGTCCAGCGATTACAAGTTGGCGATTCATCACGCGGACGCCTGGCGGCACAGCACGTACTTCTCCCATCTATCTGGGCCCGCCGAAATACGATCCGTCAACGCTATCGGGACTGCAGAGCAGGAGTGCCCTTCGAACAACAAAATTAATTCTATTTTAGGACCTAACGGTCCCCGAACGGTGATTAAACGGATCCATTTTTACAGCAGCGACAAGCATCCATTTATTGTAGGCAGACAAAAAAGCTCGACCTTAGTTAACTTTCGGTAATCAAGACCAAAGGCCTAGTCTGACCTAAATTAGGTCAGACGTCTAATCATAATCGCCTGATACATTGACTGATTTTTTATTCGGGTATTTCAATCATAGGCATAAGTGTATCATTGTGAATGTTAAATAACCGAAATGAAACTGAATAGTTCAGAGGAAAGGGGCGACGAAAAGAGATGATTTACATGTAAAAGTTCGTTTAAATAGGTTATCCAGAAGAGTTGTAACCTAAATATCATGGGGATATTGAAACCTAAACCGCAAAGCAAAAAAAGCGATTGGAAACACACAAGTTAGGCGACGGAATTGAAATAGAAAATAATAGGAAATCTAAAAGCTAAACACGAACCAGTAGGTTATAAATCCACAATAGATTCCCGAGAACTAGGAGAGCTTGCATCAAACACTCCCTGGCGTATTAGGATTGTTAGTTTTGTTGGAATAGATTCTACCTAGTAAGTTTCAGAGGCACTCGTAAAACCGAGTATCTGACCGCTGGGCAAAGCAATCATTTCTCGTGGCTCTGTAGCAGGTGTATTGAACTAAAGAATGCAGATAGTAGACCAAAATTTCGACAAAATGTAAGGCCGTAAGAGCCATTTTTGATACGTCAAAAACTTTTTAAAGCTTACTCACTACAACGTGGATGCAAAACTCCTTCGCAACTGAAATATTTTGTCGACCACTGATGCATGCGGCACAAAAGCGGTTCAGAGCTATCTAATATATTTAGTGATAGAAATACTAGAAAGGTTCGATACATTCTTGAGATTGCAATTTGAAATGCGTTTGAGGGACATTAGGTTCTATCACATGAAGTTAAAGTTCTTTTGGGCGAAACAATGAAAGTTATTGGACATGGATCCGTGGAGTAAGGCGATATTAAAGCTACGTATCACGTGGCGCACGAAAGGAAGGTGGAATATTCTTGAGAAACGGTCAGACTCTCGAGACGTGACTGTCCACATAGTGCAAAACTTTGTTCCCTTAACTTTTGGTTCACTAAATTGAAATTTCACTTTTCAGTTTTCTATATCCAAATAAATATGCTTTATTTTTAATAATTTCGTCAGATTGCATTTTTTTTATCGAATACGCTGTTATGCGTAACACTAACAAAAGTGAAAATAGGTAAAGAAGATATCAACGCAATTGTAAGTAGGTAACAAGATGCAAGAGTTACTGATTGTGCTATCATGACTCATTATTTACTTCCAGCTTGAGATAGCAAAGCACGCTTGATGAAAATTGGTTCAAACAAGTTTTCAAAATCGAGACTATATCAGTAGCAGATAATGAAATTACTTGATTACTAACGTAAAAAAACAACAACAACTAATCATACTTATATCATGCCATACTTCATAGTACTGAATAATCTGACCTTAGACATCGTGATTTAAACGTTGATGACGTTTTTAGTGGTCAGAATTAACGCTCTGATGTTAAAACAAAACTTTTTTCTCCACTTTCATTAAAAGCAGTTAGTCATTGGTTTACTGATCTGAAAAAAGGTGGGCATAAATACCAGGATCTATATTTTATTCTATGACATCATTAGTATTAATTTCATACGCACATCTAGCTTGCTACGAATAGGTAATAGGAATAGGTGCTGGGCAAACCTCATTTACTGGCATCGCATATATTTTTTTATATGCCCTCGTACTGGTACTATCATCATGCTTGCCAAATTAGGGTTGACGATAACAAATCTAAATTTCGCAAAATGAACTTTGCCCGATTCAGGTATTGCAGCTGAGACGACGACTGTTTTTGGTAAAATTGCGAAAATTTAAATTTCAATAAAGCTAACTGGTTGATAGAACTTATCAAATGTAAATCATTCTAACTTATGTCAAAATGGTAAATTCATAGTATTTTTTTTTTAAAAACATCACAACAAAAAAGAGGAAAGATATACAAGTTCCAACCTACTCTCTTTTTAATTAACTCTAAAACAGCATCAACGGGGCAGATTCAAGACCGAATATACTGGATCATCAAGCGTTTCTGAACACATTTCAATCAAATCCGCCTCTGGTTCGGCAGTATTCGTCATTAATTATTATTTGCTGATAAGGCTACAGTACTCCTCGATAATCTCTAATGCTGTCCACAGGGAGCTATTCGAGATATTGGCTTGATAAGCTGCATACATAATACTCTGCGTAGCTTGGAAATTCCTCGAAATCGATGCTCTCGTGGGTACGTTGTGTTTTTGCGGGTTAAAATATGGCGCGAAATTACCTGCATAGCCTTCTCGCCTAATAATTTTCCAAATCTGATAGTGAAATATTATCTGAGCGTTGCAGCCACGGAAAGGCATATTTGTAGTTTTCCATATGGAAGAAAATTTGAAAAACATGAGCACAAAGTTCGAGAAAAGCAACTAGAATGTAAGATACAGTTAGGATAATGGTGACTGTTATTGCGTGTGAAATGATGGTTAAAATTAACGGTGAAAAATAGTTTACATAATCTTATTTAATTTTCACGTTTACTGAGAGCATTCGTAAAGCGAAACTGGTTATTTTATAGGGCCAATGAACTTAAAAAGACACGTGGAACTAAGTAATACTTTATTCTACATCATCGTCAAACATAATTTACGCTTACTGAACTACTTTAACTTAAACGAAGTAGTCAGAGGCACGGAGACTATTGCCATCCTGTTCCATGGAATATTCAGAAGCCCACATTTCACCGATAGCTTTTACTATCGTTAATCCTATTCTAAGGCTGAAAGATGCAACGACTTATTAAATCAACGACATCAGGGATTGAATTGGACTTCGTTACTACGAACCTGGTCACCTCCTGACTCTCAAACTTGAAGATGTCACCCTAATTGACATCATAACATACATACAACATTATGAATCGATATTACTTTTCATTTCAACAAACAACCTTGACAAACCACTGGGTAGTTTACTTAATATCCGCATTTATGTATAGCACCTAAGTATACTTATTTTGCTCGTCAGTGTGTTTATGTCAATGACCCCGCATTCTTGGTGGACCCAATACCATTGCGGGCCACTGTCCTTTTGGAGACGGTGACCAACATACGGCCCTCCGAAATAGCTTAACGACTCCATTCAATTTATGGGACCCGGGACCTTATTGTTTTTCGAGGCACGGACAAGCACAATATTGAAAGCCTCTATCGGATAACCAGTTATAAATTTTGGGATGGTGCTCTAGAGAATTCGAGTAAAGCCTGAGTTAAAGCTTTCGAATAACTTAAAGGGTCAGTCACATATCGATCAGCCTAGCAATTTTGAGAACTCAATTTGATCTTAAATTTCGAATTCACCTGTCACTTATTGCCGCATTTTCCTACGTCTCGAGTTAAATTTTATTAGACTCATAAAAAAAATTAACCTTGTCGGATTTTTTTAAAGCTTCAACAAAATTGATACTTGAAAAGCTGAATTCACGGTGAGAATCAGTGAATAATTAATATTCTGACACTTTGAAACTTTCACGCTTACTGAGTTCACACGTGAATTCAAGTTTGATTTGAGTTTTTATTTAATAACTAGCAGCCGCCCGCGACTTCGTCCGCGTGGACTAACGTTATCGTAATTTTGGTAAGGATGCCTATTTTTTTTGAAAATGAAATATAGCCTATGTCACTCAGGAATGATGTAGCTTTCCAACAGTGAAAGAATTTTTCAAATCTGCCAAGTAGTTTCGGAGCCTATTCAATTCATACAAACAAACAAACAAAAAATCAAACCTTTTCTCTTTATAATATTAGTATAGATGCCTGATTTTGCATTTCATTAGTGTACGTAGAAGTCACTGAGATATTAATTTCAGCCAAAATGAATTCATTAGTTTCATGTTCAGTAACTTTTATCGGTTACTGTACATATTTACAGAAGTTACAGTGGCAAATGCAGCACGGTCACGGTAATAGTAGTCGTTTTTTTATATCTGGTGACCGTGAAAGTTGTGACAACAATTCTAGGTAATTTAAAGTATATTAACAAGACAATTATATCAGACCACGCAAATTGTAATTAGGTTTATTCATACACAAGACCTTGAATTTAGAAAAAGATAAAAAATAATTGAAAACCTATGCGAACTTTTGTGTTATTTTGTATTAAATATTTTATCAATTTATCTATTGTTAAAACATTCCTAAAAAGTATACTGTGTGTATCATAATATGGAAGTTGAACCTACATTTCTCGCATTTTGGACGCCTAAGATACTTTGATTAGATCTCATGGTAGCAGGCTAATTAATTTTTTGACAACATTTTGACTGCATTATTTCTACAGACAACAACAGACGAGCATGTCACTTGATTCAATTGTTTTTCATTTGTACAATTAAAGAAATAAAGATACGTTTCCATTTCGGTGCGGTAATGACTTGCTCATTTTCACAGTTTCATCAAAAACTGAGTGAGTGCAGAAAGTGCGTTTGAGTTTGATAGCCAGACAAAATTGCGCCATTGAAATGTACTTGAACACATTTCAAAAAACAAAAGAGTAAAACCATTTCTCTTTAATTTGCCGGGTTGAATTTGATTAATTGTGTCGTGTGAACTATCAGACTTTCGCAACGAGTCCGCGAAAAAAGAAGTTACGTCGTATGGAGAGGTCGTATTGGGTCGTATGAATATGGGGTTAACTTCATCTGACAGACAATGGAAAATTAGATAACAATGAATAAATTACGTTTTTTATGCTCAATTCCTTAGACGACCTGCTAAGCATTGTTATTATGAGTGTCGGTTGGGACACAAAGGGCCGCGGGGTTCCTGCACCAGCACAAATGTTTGTTGATAAAACAGACAGTCATGAGTCAAACCTAGATGCAGGAACCCAGTTTAGTTTTTCCATTACAATCATTTGGCTTGATCTTAGCCTACTCTCTCACATTTGAAATAAAAAAGGAACGCAAATCGGCCCAGAAAGTCACAGGGTTATCGAAATAAAAAAGAACATACGCGCCATGTTCACAACAGCTTCTTTTTTTAAGTCGGTTGAAAAGAAGCAGTTTGAAATGTTTCAAAGTTTATTTACCCTTTGCTTTTCGACAAAACTGGTTTGATTTAGAAGAAAGGAATGTCACATTTGATTTTTAAGATGTAAATCGGTATAAAATAAGTCAGTGGATTGAACATTCGAAAACTGCGCTAAAGATGCAGCGAAGCAGAGTATTGTAGAGTAAGAGTCAGAGCCTTACCTACACATATCTTAATCGAAGTAATTTTTAACTGATAAGAAACAAAACAAAACAATGATTAGAACAAAAATTCTAATGCAGTACCTAGAAACCAGCAGGATTTCGTGTATTAAAAAACCCAGACAGTTCGAAAAAACCAGGACCCGCAGCATGGTAGGAGTCAGCATAAATACCAACAGACCTAAATAAGCAGTCATATAAATAATATTTTAATAAAAACTCACCTAAACCAGAACGCGGCTTGAATATGGCACGAAATAACAAAAGCACAACTAAAAAATATTAAAACGCAACCGGTGCAAAATATGACGCTTGCGCACCACGATATCGATCGAAAACGCGGCCGAGTGCGGCGTGAGCGTGCGCGCTACTCATTGCCTTAATAACGTTACGCGTTCGATAATCAACATCTGAGCGTTTCCGTTGCATCACAGCGGGTCTACCAATTGATTTGCGTTTCAGTGCATTGCAGATTTGCAGGGTTAACAGAGCATAAACAAAAAACAATCACTCTAGGTCGTAGGTACAGACGGTCACAGCTGCTTGCATGAGCCGAATGGATGAATGACAAAATGAGATCTTATGGCTCTGAACTTTAATACCAGATGGAGACAGGGCGAAGACAAGAGTTGCGCTAGAGCTGCGGTTGACTGTACATACAAAACACCCTGAAAGTTTAACATAGTAGGAAATTGAGCTTTATTGCATATTGCTATAGTAAAAATGGTATGAGAAAGGTTGTGGTATTCTACCAGTGCTATTATGATCATACGCTGAGCGGAAATCAGAGTGCTTGGTTCTCAAGATCAAGTAAGTATGTTGTCTTTCTACAATACGATACAAACTGTTAAAATATTAGAACTGTTAAAATTAATATTTTAATTGTATAAACGCCTGAAATTGCCTGAGTTGTATAAACGCCTGAAATAAAAGGAACAATTTTGATTTTGGGAGGCATAAGAAGGATTTAACCCAAAACAAACAGCTCCACAAGTGTTTTGCACTGTGACAATATACTAACTTACAAAAAAACTAATAAATTAGTGCCTCTTCTGAGGTATTTTAGGTAAAAAAATTATTACAGGACTTTCGTCTAGACCAGTCTTTCCCAAAGTGGGCGATAACGCCCCCTTGTGGGCGCTGCAGGTCTCAAGGGCGGTAAGAGACCCAGAAAGAAAATGGGGGCGTTGTGTTGAGGCGGTAGGTAAAAAAATGGGGGCGCTAAAAAAATATTTATTCTCGAAGTGGGCAGTAGACAAAATAAGTTTGAGAACCACTGGTCTAGACAACACCTCATATCAGATTCTCAAATGGTTACTGTGTCTTGTGTGGGTTCTCCACACCTTCCCACCCAGGACAAACATTAATTCACTCCTTTTGAGTTTTGGTGTTCCTATCCAATGATGAAATACTTGTTCAGATTGTTTTAAATAGGTATGTGTACACTATTACATAAAATCTTAGACAACATAATACAAAGCTCTGCTTAGTTTGGGGGCAGTTGGCTACAGCTAAAGATGTCTACAAATGGTAAAATTTATTAACTTGGGGCTTGATAATACTATTTACCAGGCTTTAGTTATTTGTTTTTTAAGTTTATAAAATATGTACAGAGGCGCACACATCAACCTTTACTTAGGGGCACCTTATGCGCCTGACATTAGACCCATTTTGCAATGGTTTTGTAAAGGTTGATGTGTACATCAGTTACACAAACATCAGTTACAAAGAATAACTGAAATTGCACATGAATGTTGACTAGTGTGCAATAGGTGTGATTATGACTTCTTACAAGCAAAACATTCTAGCTAAATGTTGTTGCGGGATGAATAAGACAGAAAAGTAATACAAATGTTATTGTAAAATCACTTCAATTAAATTAATCTTAAGTATCTGAGAAGGCTCTCAAAATGTTTAGACCTGTAACTTTTATGTGATAGAAGCTTGAAGCTCCAACACAATAGCCAACCAAACAATTACAGACTAGGTAGGTCTGAACATTTGGTTTGAGGCTTAAGATCACAAAAGGTTAGCGCAACATAATGTCTCTCATTCAAGAGTTTAATTGTCAATGCAGATATTTTAAAAGTAATAGTTATTGTTATAGATGTTGACTACACAAACACTTAACAGTTTACAGAGTAAAACTTTTACATTTGAAATTAATTTTAAAAATACCTAATATCCCATTTGCTAAATGTTTTAAATTATGGCTAAAACATTAGTCTGGTTGTGGGCTGACTTTGCTTGTCAATATTAATTTGTTAGCAATAGTAAAAAAAAATTTATTAACAAACCTGATAGCTAAATGGCATACCTCTATAAAATATTGTATTGTCACAAATAAGATCTGTTACTTTCACTTACAACAGAGCTGGTAATTTGGGGTTGACAGTACTATAGTTTAAAAAAGTATAGTAACCCCTACAAACTCGGTCAAAGATATCACTAAGACAAATGTTATCTCTTTGATTGTATGTCTTTGGTGGGCATCAAACCCACAACCTGCATTTTACCAAAAAGACATTACCTAAGTCAGTTGAAAGCTGGATTATTCCACACAATTTTCATGCTTCCTATGTTGTGTATAAATGAAGAGGTGATGCAGTATGTACTTCTTGTAATTTATTTATTGCTTACATACATCTATTTAATATTTTTATATTCTTTCGTTTTTCGATTTTGTAACCACTCATAATTTTTTATATTTTGTAAAATAACAAATTTATTGTATGATTAAGCTTAAAAGCTACATGTTTAGTGACGTTGACTAGAAGCTGAGCGTCTAATCAACTTCGTTTTCTTCAATATTTTAATAAGTTTTTATTCGCTATTTCGTTATTATTTCGCTTCCAAAATAATATTGCTAAAACACCTCGAACAAGCGAGTTGTTAACATTGGCAACGATACACGTAATCAAAATGATCGTCGGCACGAAGAAGTGTAATAGCGGCTAATTAATTCGGAACAGATTTATTTAGGAAGTCAAAAGTATGGTATGCATTGCTGCAACTACAGTAAACAAACACATACCTTAGCTTGAGAGAACAGCGGGCCAGTCTTTTTGATGTGGTAGACGCACTAGAACCAAACAGGCATGTTCAAGAGATAGTGGACATGGGTTTAATAGATAAATTGCAATTATTTCATAATTCTAACAGCACTGCACTGAATGAACGTCCTAAGTTTAGCGCTAGTTGGACGAGAAAATCATTTTATTTTGATTTGATTAGATAGAAACTTGTCAGTTTGACATTGACTTAACAGTTTTTATTTTTTAGGATTGGTCGTGCCTTGGAAACTAGTATTTTAGCCGTATCTGTAACATTTCTGAACGTGAAATTGCAAGGAAAAAATTAAATTGATCTGTATATCCAACATTGCAATTCCCGAATGTTTGAAGAAATTAATTAAATACATCTACACAGCGGTCTCTGAACTTTGTTGAATCGAAACGTAAATCAACGCGCCGCGCGGTACGCACTGCGCAACCCCAACCAAAACCCCGCGGGATTTTGAAAAACTGAAATGTCCTTTTTTTTATAAAAAATGTTTTCATAAAATTGAACATGCTTGCTTACTCACTCGTAACTAACTACACATTTGCGGTTTGTTGGCTTGATTCCACGTCATGGAAACTGAAACCGAATTCCTCATACAAACAGTCAAACTCAATGTTACCCTACACTATTTTTGCTTGTTTTAATACTGCAGGCGTTTCAAATAACTTGCCTATTTTTATTTACATCAGAAAATATTTTCATGCTTTGGATTTGGATGGCTTTATAACTTCGATTTCCAGGTACCTACTTACCTAACTTCAACTTAGTTGGGTCTTAGGTGTTCATTGACGTCGTAAGGCAGAAAGGGATGAGAAACATCGATTGATAGGTATTAAAATATCGACTAGGATGTCTAAAACATCGGTGGTAAGTAATTTTTAAATATTGTATTGGTTATTCCTAGAAAAGTTTGATTGTCCTTTTGACACAACGGCATTTTATGCCTTGCTCGATGCAATCAGTTGTTAACAGTTACAGTCAACAGCATGACAGGCTGCCAATTTCCTTCAATCCTCTTTGCCGTATTTGCATAGACTGTCATCTATCTAGCAAGAGCCAGATAAAAAAACAAATGGCTTGTGTGATGTGCCGTTGACTGTACTTACTTAATTGAACCTGCGTCTCATTACCTACGGTGGCTGGCAAGGTCCGGTTAATACTTTTGTAGACAGGAGCAGTTTACAATCAATCTTAGTTATATGTAAATGTAGATCTATACGCCTTTAATTTTTTTAAATGCGAATGATTGTCGTTACCCAGCCTAATAGGTACAATGTGTTAGCGAACTTACACATAGCGGTTTTTTATTTTCGCAAATTTAATGAATCGTCTTAATTGAAGCAATTTCTCTTAAAGCGGTTTCCTAAGTATTGAATGATGCTGAGGCCCTAGTGACTTGTAATACAAACTCATGAAATCGGGATGGCGCGTAATTTTAGGTACAGCCAACTTCAAAATAAATTATGTGTGAGAATGCGAACAGAGTGCTCAAATATTATGTTTGAAGTTGGTATTTAAGAAAAACCATTTTAATTGGTAGTGTTTCACTTGTCTTAGTTTTATGTGGCTTTTAGCGTCGCTTCGCGCCCCTCCACTGCATCTAAAACGCGTCTACGCACACAAGCAAGCACTCTTGTTTGCGCAGATGCGGTGGAGGGGCGCATCATTTCAGCTTAGACGATCTCTACCTGTATTTACAACCTAATATTGAAATTTATATATCTCTGGCCCAGTCGATCACAACCTACTGTATTTCAGTGTGGGGTGGTGCCCACAAGACGCGTTTTTTGATACTGAAAAGAGCCCAAAGAGCACTGCTGAAAACTATATATTTTAAGAAAAGAACCTTCTCAACCGAAAGCCTTTATCGGATCAGCAAATTGTTGACTGTGCGAAAACTTTACATTCTAGGATTAATAATAAAAAAACATAAAACACTTACATACGACCCTCGCATTGAAGGTAAAAGAAGAACTCGCAGGTTTAAAGTAGCTACGCTACCTGAAGTCAAAACTGAGTTTGCTAAAGCCCAAATTGAGTTCCGTTCGTCCCAAATATATCGTCACCGTCGTGTCAAAATTAATTAACCGACAAAACCAAAACTCTGAGATATTCACGTTTTTGTGTTTTTTTTTCATAAAAATGGCAATAACTTTTTAAGGTGAAGAAAATTTACCGTCGATCTTTCGATATGTTATACAACAGGTTTACTTTCATAATTTGAGTGGTCTGCCATGTTGTTACTTTTTACTGCTTTAAATTGAAAAATAAAAAAGTAATTATTTAGTTTTGCCACACACTTTTTTTACAACTAAGTTGCAGTTATCAAGTTTTTGTATGTCACTTAGCAAGTTTTGCCACACTCAAGAAGTAACTAATACGAATATTTCCAGTGAATAAGAGGGCTTATTTAATTTTGCTTCACTTTTACTGACCCAAATTTTGATGTTATTCGTTTTATTTTATTTCATTTATTTATGTAATTTTGGTGAAAAAATCTGTAATCATGTCAGTCGGCCTCGGCCTTGGCCTCCCCCAAGGATCTCCACAACGAGCAGTCCTGCGCTGTCCGCATCCAGTGGCTTCCCGCGACCTTGACAAGATCGTAAGTCCACCTTGTGGAGGGCCTGCCGACGGAACGTCGTCCGGTACACGGTCGCCATTCCAGAACCTTTCCGCCCTAACGGCCATCGGTTCTCCGCGCTATGTGTCCCGCCCACTTCAAAGATGCAATCCCTCGAGCAATGTCGGTTGCCTAAGTTCTCCTGCGGATCTTATCATTTCTGATTTGATTAAGCAGGAAAATTCCCAGCATCGCTCTCTCCATTGCTCACAGGGTGACCTTGAGCCTTCTTATGAGACCCATAGTGAATGACCACGTCTCACTCCCATAATGTCATTACTGGCAATACACACTAGTCAAAGACTTTCGTCTTGAGACATTTAGGTATTTTGGATACGAATATATGCCGGAGCTTCCCGAACGCTGCCCTTGCTGGATTGAGCTGGATTTGACAAAGTTGGACTAACCTAACTGGACTGCCTGTCCCAGGTGTCCCAACATGCCCGGAGAGCATTACCGAGATCTACGAGCATTATGTTCAGGTTCTCCAAGGTTCAGCCATAAGAACTACATCATCGGCAAATTGCAAGTGTGTTAGGTACTCGCCATTGATGTTAATGCTGGAGCTTTTCCAGTCCAGAAGCATGAAAAAATCCTCAGCTGTAAACAATTTCGGAGAAATAGCGTCTCCTTGTCGCACCCCTCGCTGTAGTTGGATTGGATTAGATTTCTGGTTCTGTAATCAGACGGACATGGTGGCGTTTTCGTATACGTCCACATCGTTGCTGTTCTCAAGGGCTTCGAAGCGGGTTTGAAGCTAAAAGCACTCTTTTTTGCGAATCTGGGCCGGTATATGTCGGAGCGTGGATATCATCAGTCGCGCTCTCTTGCATGTCGATATTCAGTGTGCCTCTGACCATGCGGTGATCGCTTCCTATCTTAACAGCGTTGATCACAGGGACATCATTGAATATATGTTTCTTCGTCGTGATAAAATTGATCTCGTTTTTGACCTGACCGTCCGGACTGATCCAGGTCCATTTGCGGTTTACGGGCTTCTTGAAGAAAAAGTTAATCATAAAGAGTTCTCCTTCTCCATGAAGTCGGCCAGCAATAATCTGGTCCCTATTGTTCCGTTGCCCAAATCCAAATTGCCCTACTCTCAGCTCATCACCGCAGCGTTGCCCCAACTTCGCATTGAAATCCCCCTCACAACTGTGGGTTTTATGGCTATGCATGCATTAGGAATCTCCTCATACATAGCCTCCACCTCGACATCGTCGTGTTTCGGACGATGTAGTTCGTAGCGTAGACCTGAATGACATTCAGCTAATATCGTTTCGATTTTCTGAGTATCAGGTACGCTACCATGCTCGAAACATGGTAGCGTACCCGATAGTGATCACGTTGTTGACAGGCGACTTGTGAAGATGAACCCAACACCACCTAGGAACTGTTGGTCACCCTCACCGTGGTATAGTAACTTACCGGATTGCAGGGTTATCGAGTCCTCCCTCTCTCTTTGGACTTCAGATAACCCAATAATATCCCAATATAACTTACCAATTCTTCCAACTCCACGAGGTTCGCGTCGAGCCTCAGTGTGCGCGAGTCAAATGTTGCCAGGTCGAGGCGTCGATGATGGCAGCCGGATCTTACCCGGGGATTCCTAGGCTTAGCACCCCCTGCCCCGGCGTTACTATAACTGCTGCCGTAGCCAGGAATCACCACGCTTGGATGAGAAAATGCTTACGTTTTGAAAAACAATTTCCAGGCAATTTACAATGGTCCATATTTATCCATAGATACGGTAAACAAGCCTAGTCGACAAACAAGAAGTACACCTGCTGCTGCAGTTACTGAATATAGCCTCCAAAATCATGAACTACATTCATCGTTAAATAGTTTGCCTGTATCATCAGCTCAACTTGACGTCTATGAGCTAGATGTTGAATCGGAATAGTTATCTTGATTTATTTTAATATTTGTTGTGGGTGTAATCTGAAGTCGATTGTCAGAGATGGAATTCAGATACATGTTACAATCTCATTGTTTTTGGATTACCTATTTAGTTTGCTTGATATTAGCTTGATTTTTATTCACGGCTTTGAACAGGAAAAACTGACTAAGCACACTTATCAATCACAAAATTATGTTTAAAATTAAACAAGCGCATTTATTTAATTTTGCCACAACTAAATTTTGTGACAATGTTTTGGAGTGAGTTGTGGCAGAATTCAACAAAGTATCTTGTTGACTTTGTTTTTATTGTAGTGGCCCTTATTATGTAGTTATTTAATTTATTTAACAGTTATTCAATTGTTCCACGGAAATTCTAGTACAAACCTTGTTGTAATATATGGTCAATAGATTTACTAAAACGAAGAAATCTAAGCGAGTACTACACATATCGCAACGGGCTAAAGACTAAAATGTAGATCACACTTTCAAATATTCAAAAATGTTATAAAGTGAATTTCGGTAAAGGTGTCAGTTATTTAATTTTGACACGACGGTGACGATATAGTGTGTCTGGTCACCGATGTCCGACCCGTTAAGGTGAAGTAATATGATCTATTTTATGAATAAATCCACCATAATTAAGCACTTTTAATTAATTTTTTAAAAAAATTTTTAAATTTATTTCAGGTAAATTTTACCTGCGTTTCAAAGGGTTTCTGATGACAGGGTGATATTCAATTTGTCACAACTTCTAAACTATTTTACTTGGAACTTTGATTTTTGCTTCAGTGTTTAGGTGATGTCTTTGGGTATCCAGAAAGTTAAAGATAAATGTATGTTGACAGTTTAGTTTTTCTGAAAAAAAAACTAACAAATTCTATCACAATTTTCAAGTTCAAACATTTTTTTGAGGTATTTTAAGGGAGTTATGAAAAAATGCTTTTTTGTCAGCTTATTGCCTACTTTTGTAGCTGTCCAACGATACCACTTTTGTGACTGTAGGACCTCTAAATCGGCAGATATTGCAAACTAAAATAACCCACCCGTACTCCCGAGAAAAAAAAATTAAAATGGCGGCCATTTTAAAACAACTGGGGCAAAGTGCTTAATTATGGTCGATTTATTCATAAAATAGATCATATTACTTCACCTTAACGGGTCGGACACCGGTTCCCAAACACACTGTATAATAAAATTAACAAAGAACTAGATATTTTTAAGAAAATCTTTTCTGAGTGTAAATCCCTAACGAGAAATTGGTTACAAGAATTAGACTACAATAAAATAGAGGAGTTAATCAAAGCATAGGGTAGATATAGAACACATTACAGCAATATATATAATATAAACATTGGCGATACACTATAAACATACCATTCATATATACATCTACACACGAACATTCATTCATTTGCAATAAAAGGCACCTACGCATACACACAAACAACCATACATATACACTCCCACTAAAACACATACACATCCAAACACACACACACAAACACACATACACTCTCTCTCTCACACACACACACACACACACACACAACCACACAAGCACGCGCGCTCGCGTCAACTTAAAACTATTAGGTATTTTCCTTTCTTGAGTATTTTAAATGTAGTAAATTTAAGTTTTTAATACCTACTACTTAGTTATGCAGAGCGTTGTCTCCTGGTACAGGCAATTTTCATGCTTAAAAGTAGGCTCCGTTTTTTACTCATATATGTATGTTTTTTGAAAAGAAATAAATAATTTTGTATTTTGTATTACTGTTCTGAAACCTACTTACCTACCAAAATTTTTGAGAACTTGTGCGCTCATCAGTTTGATGTTGACTTTAGCTAACACTGCTTTTTTCATTATTCTTCTAAAGCTTTTAAAGTTTTACGATATTTTAGCCAATTAGAAACCTTAATAAAACCTACAGTTTCTGGAAATACCTCCACAATATACATACTCGTAGAACCCGCGACCTCATTCCGTGACGTCCATCAATCCTACTACCCTACACTAGACTTCAAACCCGGTTGATCGCTACCACAGCGCTAAATGGGTCAGGTTTTGCGAATAAAGAGATAAAGGCGTGAGTATTCACAGGACAGACTGAGTAGGTGGATCATTAATCAAATTAAAAGACAAAAATATAAAATAAAATATTTATTCCACGTTTGCAGCCGTCGCCGTCGCCCCTCGGTTGAACCTGGAAACGAAACAAAAAGTTCCACATAAATCCTCAAAATGAACCGGCCCTCCTCAATAGCGGTCAAAAAGTGTGTTAAAATGTATGGGACCTTACATATGTATGTGGGAAGGATCTCGAACGAGATAAATCACAGAGCAGGCGTTATGCACATAACTCTTGGGCTTCGGACCACTTGACATTAGCAAGGTCTTGTCCCCATACACAGATTTCGAAAAGAACTGGATAAGACTAAGTACTTATATTCTAATTTCCTATAAAGTTGTGATTATAAATTAATGAAGTTTCCAAATAATGCTTATATTTAAATTTCAGCCGTCACGTTCAGTTTTAGACAATATTCACGGGACTGCTTTAGGCCCGGCGCCCATTATCGGCATCGGCAAGGAAAAGGATCCTTCGGCATCCTACATGCAAGCGCACACTATCGGCAATTATGCTTAAGGATGCCGAGGCGTCCTTAAGGATGCCGAACCGCAGCTTGCCTCGGCGCCGGCGGCGTACCGAAGGATGCCGAAGCATCCTGAAGCATGCTCAAGGCTGCCGATACAGCAGCCTCAAGCATGCCGAAGCGGTATTTTTGTATTACGACCACATATCACGGAAATTTCTGCTTTATTACTATTATGTTATAGTATATTGCTATTTGCCCCCTAAAATCCTGAGGCGTGCCGATGCCAGCTACAATGATCTTGAGTAAGGTTGCAAAATTTCAGGAACAGCGTCTTTATGTATTTATTGAGAGGTTGTTAATTACCTTGACCTATAGTAGTGTCTACTATCATTTTTGCTTCCATCTTAGGTTTAAAAAAAGTTAAAAGTCTAAAAAGAAAATAATGAAATTAAATGAATGAGGATAGTAATGAAAGGAATGAAATCCCCCTACTAATTATAGCAAATACTTACGGAAGGCCCAAGACACAGTAAAGAACAACAAGAGCTTAGGATATTTATTGTTTAAGCACGCATGTAACTCGCCTGCTGTTTTATTTATTTACTCTTCAAAGAACCATTACTTGGCCAATGGTACAAGAGATTTAATAGTAGATTATGCCACAAGGGCTTAAAGAAGTGTATTATGTCCCGGGCGTCATATCGAACCCCGAGCCTGAGGTATTCTACGGTTAACTCCCGAGCGGAGCGAGGGAGTTACTCCGAAAGTAGGTCATTACTGACCTGAGAAGCGGGCTGAAAGTAACACTTTTCATCCCTAGGGAGAATCACTTTCAACTGACAGCTGTCAAATATTTTTTTTAAAAACTAGTTCTTTTTCACATATCTATTGAACCATGTTCCAACTTTCTATACAGCCACGATGTAAAATTTGAAATAACTTAAAGTTAAGTATTGATCAGAGAATATATATGTTTTTAATAACTTTATTATAATTTAGTTTCAACAATTTCTTAAAAATAACTTAGCTTTGAGCAGAATATTTACCATTTTTCCAATGATGAAAATAAAAAATAATGGCTGAATAGCGGGCCGGCCACAGAAAAAAAAACAAACAAAATAGGCGGGAAAGCGGCAATTCGATCTTCATTTATTTTCCTCATTTTTTCTTTGACTAATTCATGTTTTTATTCTTACTTTCCTCGTATTTGTAATGAAAAGCACAGTGTTTACCTCGGGTGAAAGACTTATTTAGTCCCTCGAACTATTGGCGCCCTCACTTCGTTCCGGGCGCCAAACCCCGTCTCGGGACTAAATAAGTTACTTTCACCCCTAAGGTAACAATGTACTATTTAAGCCCGCGATGCATACTCTACTTTTTATACTTTCTGCGAGGCAATCGAAATTAATGGCTGAAAAAAATAAGTGCTTAAGTATTTATTTCAAGTGAAAATAGGTAGGTAATTAAATATGAGAAATTAGTATTTATCAAAAATTCAAAGTGATGTTAGAAACATAAGACAGTTGTGCGAAGACATTGGAAAGATGAATTACAATCTTTGGTACGTTCATTTTATCAGCACAGGACTCAGGAGCTATTTGAGCCGTTGGCGCCTTTTTTCTTTCTCTGGCATCTATTTTGTTAGTGGCCAGTACGACATTCGAACTCAGGATAAAATCTCATTGCACATTTTTGACTACACGGTTGCATTCCAAATTCAAATCACTTTAATCCCTAGGGAAATAATGAAATTCAGTACAACATTATGTCCGGGTAGACCGTAGGGCTATAATGACCTACTTTAGGACAGGTTTACATGACACATAATGTCCCATTGACGAGCAGGTAGTATAAAAATACTGCCAAGTGCTTCCTTCCCAGTGACAAAAATCACATAGATGATGTAAACACCAAATACCTATTATGAAGGCGAAAGTTTGTATGTCTGGATGTGCCGTGTTGCTCTTTCACGTAAAAACTATATACTGAATGGATTCTAATGAAACTTTACAATAATGTAGCTTATGAATCTGAATCGCACATAGGCTACAATTTATAAATAAATATTTATTTTTGTTTTTCAACTTAAGTCCACGCGGACGAAGTCGCGGGCGGCCGCCAGTAAGTTATAATACTGGATAAATATTCTTAGCAATAAAACCAAAATCTAATTGAAAATCGTTCTTTCAAGGAAAATGTTTGTACCCATGTTTAGACTACGCATTTCCCAAAGCACGATTTCTGCTACAAACCTGTCTTTCAAAACTACAAAAATAAAACTCAAAGCTTTCAATTTAATTTCCAAGTCAAGAACGTAATCTCAAAATGAGCAGGCCCTCGAAAATCAAGTTGCTCTTTCCGCCAAATAAGTATCTTTGTCAAGTCCCAAGCTTCAGGCCGAGATTGTGCGGAGAGGTTATCAGTGGGGCCTAATTTAATTCATTATGCCTGCCTTGTGTCGACCCTTCCCGTGAAGCCGAAATCGTCCCTATGTAAAATTCTTTAACTGACATTATTAATGTGCACCCTTACCGATGGATCGTTTCCACCGGATGAAAACGGTGAATATTTTTTGGCCCGAAATAGGCCTGATTGGAATCATTTGTCTGCTAATAAAGCTATTAGCACCTGGAAGTAATTAATAAAGATTTGGTTGGTTTCAATGTAAGTGGCAAGTTCTAATTAACTTTTAAATTAAAAAATCATCTCTTTTGATTAATTTTAATAATATCATTCAAACAAATCGTTTCTGTTAGTAGTTGCACAATAGGGTATTACACCATTTTTTGAAAACTGATTAAAATCAATCTTTGGGCCGTAATTTACTACCAAAAATTTTATTTTAATTTTTATGTAGCGATAAATGGTCTAAATTTATGTTTAAAATTAGGACTTGACTTTGACGTGCGAAAACGCTAGCCGCCATGATGTTTCTCCGCGTGACGTCACTCGGATAGTAAACAAACAAACAATACGTACAACATTAATCATTTAATCTGAAAATAATGAGTTCTGGTCCATATCATTGGTGTCTGGTTCCTGAATGCAAAAACACAAGTGTTAAAACGCCACAAAAACTATGGATTCAAGTGCAGAGTGATATCGAACTGAGAAATACTTGGTTAAAACTGGCTAGAAGAGATCCAGAATCATTTTCCACAAAGACTAGACTGTATTTCTATGAAGACCACTTTGATGTAAGTGATAAGAACTATAAATAGTAGAGTAATAATCTAACAGGACAGACAAAGAACTAAATATGAGGCTTAACCTCTTATTAAGTGGTTTTGTCTGCACTTAGTGCATTTATAGGTTAAGTTTTTGTTCATAAGTTATGTAATATTATTTCATGTTTTAGCTGGAAAATTACACAGGGTATAAATTAATGGGTTCTGTCAAACGCATTCGGATGAAACCAAACTGCGTACCATCCAGAGTTGATTGCCAAGTGGAAGGGAAACATAAGTTAACACCAAGTGAACCTCGACCTGCATTTAACAAAAGGCAATGATTTTCTACCATAATGGAAATTGAAGAAACTATGAAGAATAAGGAATGTGATATCTCATTACCTTCTTGTAGTCAAGGTACTTATTTCCTTTTGAGTTGTTTATTCAACATTGCCACTTAGACCGATATTACAAATATTGACTAAACTTTTCTATTATTTCCAGATTTTATTGTTCTTGAAATGATTAAGAATAATGGTAAAGCAGTCCGAGTAGCACCAACTCAGGAACACAAATCCATTCAAGTCTGTCGGATGACACACTTCGTTATAATAAATATTTAACTAAGCGTTATTGTTTCATTGTGTAGTTTAATATTATTTGTATGAAACATACAATAAAGTATAATTTATGAATTTATCCATAATATTTCGGCATAAAGGTAGCAATAAAATAACATTTTTTTTTATAAATTGAATATATTTTGATAAATATCTACAGAAATGGCAACTATTATCTATGAGTGCACGACGGGGTTTCGGTTCGGCGGTGTAACCACAAAAAAATGCAACACTATGTTTGCAACCACCTTCTGATCAGGCACAATCGTGGCACTTGACACTAGTCACAGATTCTTCCTCTTCATTAACAATACTGTTACTGGTGTTACTGCATATGGCTTGGTACGCACTTTATGTTCAGGGCATACCGTACACTTAACCAAGCATGTGTTTTGAATTCGCTTGACCTGCACATAGCCTATTGCGTCGTGTATTTAACATTTCTCAACTCAGCAAAACAAAAATCGGAATTGGACACAAAGAAGTTCGCCACCATTAACGAATCAATTTTTGGCAGATTTGTACTATCTGCTTTTACAAAACCGTCTTCCATGATGAAGTTTTGATAATTTATCCAATATAGTTTGAACAATATAGACTAACAACCAAATAACTGAGAAAAATTAAAAATTTATCGCAGAACACGAACGAAAAGTTACTTGTTTACTATCGGAGTGACGTCATATCGGATTCCAAAATGGCGTCTGCTGTTTTTGACATATTAAGAACAGATTAAAAATGTCGATTCTTAAAATTAAATTATTAAATTAAAACATTTGATTTTGGCGAAATATCAACGTTTTTCTATTTATTTTGTTCAAAATCTATCACATAAATGCATTTTTATATTTTTTCTTACATGGTGTAAAATACCCTATTATTGTAAAGGCGGTTTTTTCAAAAGGAAGGCAAGTTGTTGTTAAGATCAGTCTCAAATTCAAGGATATTAATAAAATAGCATAACAACTTCCGTGCGAAGGAATTGATTATTATTTTGAAAGACGTCAGTGTTAAATGAGTTGTTAATTTATATGAACTTGAAATGATCTAAGTTGGTTTTTGTAGTCTGACCCCCTAATTTACAAACGTCGATCAAGGTTGAGCACGCCTTGAAACTTATGCCATGCTATTCCGTAAATTTTCTGAGGAACTGAAAGTGACAGCTTTACTTTTGAGGAATGCTCATCTTCGATTTGCATTTGTGAATTCGGCGGTGAGTCTCCAGTAATCTAAGTTTAAGCTCTGCGTAGTTTGGGGCCTATTCATTGATTCACATTTGGTTATTCAATATTAACATAGACCATTAGGTAATCAAGTATGTATAATCCCCGCCAATTGCTAATGCGCCTGGCCGCCATCTTTGTGACGTACCTATGTTTTGACTTCTCGCGAAATCGAATTGTGGCCACGCCCTTTTTTATTATTATTGTTTTTCGTTATCTTGTTTTTATTTGTTACTAAGTTATTATGTTTAGTTGTTATTCGTTGATGTGGTAATCATACTTTTATTTTTTTAAATCTTTTTAAACATTATAATTTTCACTTTATCGTTATTAAATGGGCTGCCTTGTTTACTCCCAGTAATTAATAATTGTTAAAAAAACACATGATTTGACAGCTTAAAATCTTCTATTAAAAATATTTCAAAAAACTTAAATAGATATCGCTTTTAATCGTTTTTTTGCGAACTGCATTTTTCGAGGTCACGTATTCTTCAGTTCAACCAGGTTCCCGCGCATTAGTAATTGGCGAGGATTATACTCATTCAGACTGAGATGTGCATTGCAACAAAATACTGTGCGATTTTTATGATCCTGGCGCGATGAGCGCATGGCCAAAGCTAGTAGTGAATTTTAGTGCCCCCCCTATTCAGGTGAATGTGGGGCCCAGTGCAGGACGGGCGAATATCGCCCGAGTGGACGCTTATGCGCTCCCAGGTACAAGTAAAGACTTTTACCGAAGAAGCATCTAGCTTAAACGAATGTCTTGAACTGCGGAGTATTCTTAAGGTTAGCACTGGAGAGGGACATTTATGTCTTTTAGTGGTAATGTCCTCTGCTCGAACTTTGTTACTGTACCCTTATTGAATAGCCATGGTGTCCGTCATTCATAAAAAGTAGGTACAATGCAAGTGGTAAATTACAATTTGATACTTTTTTGTTTTGACCACTTGCTATCGCAATACACTCCTCTAGTTTAATTAAAGTTTTATTTGAGCATATAACCCCCGAATTCGTAAACGTCAATAAACGCTAAGCACGCGCTCATGCTTATGCTGTCCTTTTCAGTTTTATTGACATTTTACGAGACAGCATGAGCGTGAGCGCGTGCTAAGCGTTGAGTGACGTTTGTGAATTTGGGGGTCATTTTCATCAACATACCCACTTTGCATTTCATCGTTCAGATGACGCAATGAAATTCGAATAATGTTAGGAGCAAAAATTCGATTTGCACAAAAGTTAACATTAATGAAACAAGACTAGTTTCTTCTGCATTATTTCTCCGCAGTAATAAAAATATTTATAGACTCATTGATCACTTCCCCGGACTCGCTATTTGCATACTAATAGACTTATCTGCTGTTAGGTCCCAATAAAATTGCCCTGCTGGTACTTCCATTCCACTTCGAACGACCAGTTGTGGAAAAATGAATATGTATAAGATTATTACTTTTGTTTCATTGTTTATCCGTCCGCATTAAAGCCAAAAAACAAAAGTTTGAGGATTTCTACAGATATAATGCTGCTTCAGATAAAACAAGTTTCGATGAAGTCAGACGAAACTTAAGTATCAATTTGAGAAGAATTCTTTTTCTCTCAATTTCGAAAGTCACGATAAACATCAGTGAAGCGAAGTAATTGGATACAGAAGATAATAATGAGGTCCTCAATATTACTTACATAAAAATGAAAAATGCGTTTTACACGTTTATAATTTGTACGCGAATTTTGTGTATTGAATTTGATTCTGCTGAGTGAGCAAACGAACGTTATTTAATAGGCTGTGACAGCCCCACATCAAATATTTTACTTGTGAAACAGAATTTGTTTTGTCAAATTTCGTTTAAAGGTGTATGTCGATTTCTGTTAACAGCGTAAGAATGTATTTACATACAAAATGTAAACATGTCAAAGGCATCATAATACCTAATAGACTTATGATTTACGTCTTGCCACTTCAATAAACTCCCCTGTACACAAATGTGCTTGCGTATTGAAGAAATTGTACTTTCACGATCGTCGATACGGCATGTACCAGTCGTATGATGTTAGCAAAGAGAACTTTATGGTGGCATGTAGCATACGTAACTGCTCATTCTAATGTAACCTCTATTTCTAATGCATAAGGTGCTTCGAGAGCACTGCCAAGGAACAACATAAATGTCACAATATGCACGCTATTACCGTCTCTATGCAAAGGCAATAATGTCTACGATGGCATAAATGGCTAGCATAACCGTTCCCATTGGCGCGTGGCGTGTGTACACAAAATTTTATGCTCACGAACAAGAAAAATATTTTTCTTGTGGAAGTTGGAAAGTAGTTCAGTTTTTAAGGTGCCATCGACACGTACTGTGGACATAGCTCTTTTCATATTTCGTATTAAATTATCACATCTTCTATCTCTAAACTTAAAATTGCCCTCTTTGCGGTATGTAAAGGTAACCCACTAAACCTACTATGGTCTTAGATCATTGATTTTGGAATATCTCAAAAGTTTACTCTACATAATATTCAAGTTTATTAAATTAATTGTAACTATTACTATAATAATCTACATAATTAGTTACTAAATTATTTAAGTTAATCAGCATAAAATGGTATATCTTACGTTCAAAAATCAATTTGCACCACCGCATCTACTCCTATACAACTAAAGTTTGTCTGGTAGAGATCGCGTTGAGGCAGATTGTATTGTAGGTACATCCTTAATAATATGTATCTGTTAAAATTACTGTGCAAAAATAATATGGCATTAGTAAGTTGATTTCTTTGTTCACAATGAATACACTCAGATTCGGTTTCTAAAATGTAGAAATGGCTTATGTACGAAATACATAGGACCTATTTTTACAATTTTACAATAGATACATTGGTGACTCTTTTTGGTATGTGGATTTGCAATGGTAAGGCTTCATAAATGTACCTAATTGGCAACAGGAACTTATTTTTACCTAGTGAAAAAACTCACATTGAGTTAACACGACAGCAGCGCCAGCATAAAGCTTATTGAGATTTTAATGGTGATTGTTACATTATTTATAACCTACTTAGAAAGTGTCTGAAATATAATCCAAATATTACTCAAAGTTATCTAGCCCCAAACTAAGCAAGCTTAGCTTAGAATAAATAAGCTTAAGTAAGCTTGGGATAAAACAACATAATTATTGTTCTTATGAAATCCTAAATCAATATCTACGAACAGAAATATATATTTAGCGGTATTTTTTTGTTTTTTAATTAGATTTGACGACTGGAAAGTACTTTGTCAGTCTTTAAAAGTACAGATCTATTTGAATGAAGTTATAATTGGATTTTGGTTTTGTTCCACACGAACCCGGAGTAGTAACTAATGTTTGTGAAATGTATGTAAACACACAAACAATGAGATCTTTTTGCCGCTAACATACACACTACATATGGTTAGTCAAATTAATTGAAATCAGTTTTAAGGTAAAATTTTTAAAAAAAATTATTCATACAAAATAATCCATAATTCAAAAACATCCAACATGATAAAGCCACAATGTGATTTATCAGAAAAATAAGAAAAAAACAGATTTGCAAATTCATTACCTATTTGAAATCTCCAACTGGACCGCCAAATGCATCAAATTCTGCTTGTCCCATGTCAGAAAATAGGTTTATATCCTCGGTGAACGTTGCACCTGACGAATTCACTTTATTAATTTCCTTCAAGGATTCCACGAATTGTTCATAGTGCTTCTGGTAGTCCGCTTGGTCCTTGTATTGCTTGTTGTAATCTTTAATAAACTTTTCGAACAGTTGCTTGGCATTGTTTAAATCGTAAATAACACCTTTTTTAGGTACAACTTCTTTATTTTTCGTGGACTCAGCTAATTTTGGTGAATCTCCAAAATCTTTTTCGTACTCTGGTTCTTTTTTCGGTACATTAGCTTCACTTTTCGCAGACTTGGCAAATGGTGAATTAATTGGGTACTTGTCTCCGTAATCTTCTTCATATTCTGGATATTCGTCGTCAACAGCGGCGTTCACAATTGCTAATACAGAGAGAATCAAAACACACGTCTTCATTTTGGATAAAGCTAGTCACGTCTGCCGGCAACTGTGGCATTTGATCATTTTTGTTTCATCATCAATCGTTAACCCTGTAAAGGTCGTGGTTTGCACCGACGCGCTGCTTCTAGGTCGCACAAATCCATATTCTTACGTAATTATTGATGACCAAGTTTACGTTTAAGCGTTACATTTTGCAATGTTAGGAATTGGTTTGAGATTAAGTACTTAAGGTCGGAACTAATTCGTGTTCTCAAAAAACCTAAGTTTAGTGACCTGTGCATCGGTGATAAAGTTGCATGTACTACTGTTAGTACCTACAACTATATACTTAAAAAGTTACCCACACCAGACTCCGTAAATATGATCATTTCACCCAAAAAACAGTGCGTAGATAAGTGTGTGTTTGCCTATCCCAGAGCCTCAAAGGTACTGTTTATCCCACCTATAATATTATTAAAATCTGTGATTCTAATTTTGTTCAGTAACGGGTTAACCTCTAAAACTAGTTTGTTTGTTATTAAAATTTTTGCATAGAGTCATAAACTTTTGATACTCGGCTACATGATTACGTTTGTTCTTTTGTGTTTTCTAGACATCAATTAATAAAAAAAAACAGATTGAAGCTTTGATTGATTTTGATTCCTAACCGGTTTGACGGAGTCCAAACAGAACATTTACCATTTTATACCATAATAAGCAACATCAAGTTTTTCTGCACTGTTGTTATCGAAGCAATTTTGTTTAATTTAATTGCAACGAAATTTGAAAAGCAATTTAAGTTCGAATCTGAACTTTGCATCTGACACTATATCATTGTGAATATCGTTTGTTTATAATCCATCTTGTGCTATTATTATAGATGATTTGTGAATAGTAGGTATAGCGCGAGTGCCGAGCAGTGAGACGAAAGACCAAGGTTTATTTTAAAGGAGCTAGAGGAGGTCAAAATTGACGACGAACATGTTAGAGGACGTCTTGACCCTGCATTTTTTGCAGTGATATTGTTTTGTTCTTGGCTACATACAATCAAGCTAATACAGTTGAATGCCACTTCCACTTAGCACATAAAGGATGGCAGTAGTGGTTTGAAAGCTTATTGAGAATTTGAGGTCATCATCATCACCATATCAGCCGAACGACGCCCACTGCTGGGCATAGGCCTCCCCCAAAGATCTCCACAACGATTGGTCCTGCGCTGTCCGCATCCAGCGGCTTCCCGCGACCTTGACAAGATCGTCAGTCCACCTTGTGGAAGGCCTGCCCACGGAATGTCGTGCGGTACGCGGTCGCCATTCGAGAACCTTTCCGCCCCAATGGCCATCGGCTCTCCACGCGATGTTTCCCACCCACTGCCACTTCAACAATCCAATACTTCGAGCGATGATGGTTGCCTTAGTTCTCCTGCGGATCTCATCATTTCTGATTCGATCAAGCAGGGAAATGCCAAGCATCGCTCTCTCCATTGCTCGCTGGGTGACCTTAAGCCTTCTTATGAGACCCATAGTGAACGACCACGTCTCACTCCTATGTGTCATTACTGGCAACACACACTGGTCAAAGACTTTCGTCTTGAGTCATTGAGGTTTTTTGGAAGCGAAAATGCCCATTGAAAATTCTTCTTCTCCCATGTCAGAAAATAGGTTAATATCAGATTTGTAAGTTCCACCTGAAGAGTTCACGCTATTTATTTCCTTCATGGCTTCCACAAAATGTTCATAGTGCTTCTGGTAGTCCGCTTGGTCGTTGCATTGCTTATTGTAATCTTTGCTAAACTTTTCGAACAGGTCATTGAGATCATAAATATTCGTTTTTATCCTTCTTGTTCTATAGCTTTTGTCACCTTTGCTGAATGCTGTGACTGGCACGTGCTCGGACGGAGCCCACACGGTGGGCAGGAAGCGACCCCCTCCTCGTGGAAAGGGGCCAGTAGGGACAGCGGAGGGCGTCGAGCCGTCTCTACCAGGCAGTGGAGTATAAAGTGCCCCTATGTAAAGGTTAAAGTAGACGCACGCAAAAAATATGGATGTACTTTTCTGGCACCTCTGTGATTATTTGATTCTATTTGATTATTTTTCTCTGCTATTTAGCATTATCGATGCTGGATCCTTACTAAAGATAGAAATACCGAAAATAAACATTCCTAATCGAATGTCTTTCATTGCACATACCGGCTGCTCTAACCACTAAGCTGCCGAAACCCTAACACACCATCTGAATACCTAATTCGGTTGTTTTTTTGTATTTCTATCTTTAATAAAGATTCAGCATTAACAATGCTAAATATCAGAGAAAAAATAATTTGCCTATCCATTTTTCTATTTTCTGTTACCAGGGTAGGACGCAAAGTCAGCTGTGAAAATATTACAGTAAGACCCAAGGGCTATTTTCAAAAGTTATACAAATTTCTCCAGCTTTGTATTGGAACCCAATACCTATGACTTACGTACCAAAAGCTCAAATTACTGAAACACAAGGTTGGTTATAAATCCTTCAAGCTGATTAAAACATTGTTATTTACTGTGACAAAACCGGAGTGTCTTTCATCTCAAGATCTTCCTTTGTTCAGCAGGACGCGTTTTAAGTGTTGTCACGGCTAAGATAAGCTCCACAAAGGTTTATCGGGCGGCGGTAGGCACGTAGCGAGGTGAGGCTGCGGCCGGCGACTTGGCTTACGCTTATCTGTACCGAGCTGCGCGCGAGTTAGAGATATGGACGGAAAATGCTGGAAATCTTCGGATTATACTAGCAACCTGAGAAGCACCAGTATGTTTGTGTAGGTATATTTATAATTTTTAAAGTTTGAAAAATAATTTTCTTTAAAACAAGTTGAGGATTTGAATGTCATACCTGCTCATAAAAAAAATATTACAATAATATATTTTGATCATTCCTTTAGTCGTTTTCTTCAATTCAGTTCGCATTGCAGTTTCCAGTCAATTTCATTGGCGATTTAACTATACAACGCCGTCTAGTCCCAAAATAAGTTAGCCTGTGTAGCGACATCTATCTCGCCCCATAGGAACTACAATACTGAAACGCGCTATCAAAATTTCGGAGCGATGGCACATAAGAACCTGACAACAACCGTCGGGTAGTAGCCCACCAGACCCACACTTACATACACCACCAGACATAGCACTTTTACGGTTCATGTTCATTTATCATCATAATCTAATAGTCGGCAGACGTCTTCGGAACTCCGTACTGACTGATGCGTCGTCAGACGTTTGTTGGACGTCGCCTGCTAGCAGGTCGCTCACCGGGCCTCCCTCATGGGTCTCACCTGGTCGGCTTGACCGCGCTGGTGGCGTCGCACTGTGCGGCAGGGGAGCTGAACAAAGAACACCATGAAGGTATACAATAAAAATTGTAGTCCTAGCACTGTGAGGTAGACGTGAGAAGACGTCCGGGTAATGGATGAATCATCCGAACCCCCACCGTCCAACCGGGCGAAGAGAACCACTGACTGACGTTTGATGGAAAGCTCGTGGTGATCCGTCTGTGGCCGCGTCTGTCGACGTGTGGAGCCGGCCTATCTTTCATCACAACTTGTGTGGTGAGACTGGCGACCACGCGTTTGACATGAGATGTTAAAAGCCATTTCAAGTTGTTTTTGCCCCAAATGCAACGCATACGAGTAGATACAGAAAAAAAAACATGTTAAATAGTTACTTGCTAGTTAGACGTGTAGACGCTAGTTAGAAAACTTGTCCTACATAACCCACAAACATTTTACTGGCTTCTGCTCGCACCGCACTGGAACGAATATTAACACTTTATAACTCTTCTGGTATGAAACTTTTTAACTAACTTCCTTTAGTAAAGAGATAAATGTTTTTTAGTTTCTCTACTTCGAAGCGCCAAACTTTTAATGATTCGACTAACAATTTCAAATAATTTAACAGCATGTCAGAAGTTTCGTACTGCGGTAAAAACTAATTAAAATTTGAATTTCTGAAATTGACAGCTTAATTTGTGAAAAAGTCGCAGGATTCTAGTAAATGCTGGTCGTTTTCAGTTGGCTGTTTTTAGATACGAGTATTTATAATTATGTGGGAAATAAGATAATTAAGCAGCGGGTGTTTTATGGCTAAGGCATGGATATATACATACCAAGCGTTTTTTTATACAATAAGGGAGTCACTTGCCAGCTAAGGGCTAATAAAGGCTTTAAAGAAATCAGGATTGCAGGATTTTGGTGAATGCAGCGTGGAAGGCCTGATATTCAGCAGTGCTCGCTTTCTAATGCAAATGATGATCATCATTTTGTGAATTCGTAATAGAAAAAAATAATAGGCAGCCACAATAAAACAATTAGGGCAACGCGAGAGCTACGAAACATATGCGCGTGGACTTTCGTACGAGTGAGGTACGAGTGCGCGACTGGAGTATGGTTAGAATCAATAAAACCGTCAGCGTCTGTTTGTGACGCGTACGTAAAGGACGGCTCGGCTGCGCTCAGAAACCATACTGGTTGCCATACGGGGTATGTAATAGCCTTTACTACAGCCCACTGCGGGGCTAAGCCACATCTCTACTAGAGTTGGAACGAGGCATACTTCAATACATATAAATGAAATAAAAGTGCGGGTTGCTTACCAGAGTGTTTGTAGAGCTAGTGTTAACCTTGCTGTCAGATGTAATTAGGGCACATTAACGGATCTGATTAGGCTTAAAAAGTGGCATCGTCTAAACGAGGTTCGCGATCAAGTGGTTGAACGCTGGCTTGGTACCAGTATGGTCCCAAAATCAAGTCAGACCAGAAGACCTGGTTTGTGTTCATCCTTTTTAGGGTTCTGTGCCTAAAAGGTAAAAACTGGAACCCTATTACTAAGCCTCTGCTGTCTGTCTGTCTGCCACCAGACTGTATCTCATAAATCGTGATAGAAAACAAGCTGAAATTTTTACAAATTATCTTCATTGTCGCTTATTCAAAAAATACTAAAAATTTAAAAATATACAATTTAAACGTTGGTGCCCATCCCATGTAAGCAACGTGTTTGTTTGATAACGGTAACAGGTAGACGCTTGAAATTTTCACAGAATAATAATATGTAGTTGTACAATGCCCTTCAAAATTACTGGATACAAATTACCAACAGTGGTTGCTCAAAATACAAAAATTAATAAAATAATATCTAGCCCAATTTTATCTTTTTTCATCTTGCAAGGTGTGGAGTCAGCCACAGAATTAATCTAAAGAAGCGTGACTTGGCTTCATAGTGCCGTTCTCAGGACGAAACCTGCGAAGAAACTGGATAGGTTTTTTATTTATAGTTATGGCGCCCAGTACTTTAATAAATAATATTTCTTCAGCATTATTTGCAATGCAAGAGTCGGAGAGCACTGATCAAAAACATGGACGTGAAAAAACTGATGGGTTTTTTCTCTAGTTACTTAAATGCATAGATGCATTTCGATAGAAAATTAATAGGTTGTTAGTGCTTTACTGGAATATCTATTACGAGTCAGCAAGTGTGTATCAAGTAGTTTGATGAAACGAGACACGATGGCGTAGTCAAGTCATACAATTCCTTCGCACCCTCACCGCGATGATTTTGTAGTTACATACCAACAGACAAGTTACTTTCGGGTTGTGTCCTAGTTCGTGTGCATTTTTGACAAATTTCATCTTCAGGTTGTTGGCAAATGGAATAATAAAAATAAAATAAAATAAAATAAAAATCATTTATTTCAGGCTATGCCCATAAAAATGTTAGTATACAAGCGACTTAAACAACTATGTTAGTACAAAAGGAAAAGGAAAAAAGAAATTAATTTAAATACTTGCCGCCCTCTGGGGCACCGGGCACACGCATTTGTGCTTGAACCCAGTGGCGCAGCAGGGGGCTGTCCATATCGTCATCATCATCATCATCAACCTCTCGAAGTCCACTGCTGAACATAGGCCTCCCCCATAGAGCGCCACAACGAGCGGCTTTGGGCCGTTAGCATCCAACGGCTTCCCGCAAACTGCACCAGGTCATCGGTCCACCGAGTGGGGGGCCTCCCCACGCTGCGTCTTCCAGTTCGTGGTCGCCACTCCAGAACCCTCCTTCCCCAACGGTCGTCGGTTCTGCGAGCGATGTGGCCTGCCCATTGCCACTTCAGCCTGGCTACCCGAGAAGCTATGTCGGTGACCTTAGTTCTTTCGCGGATAATTTCATTGCGAACTCTGTCACGCAAAGAAACTCCAAGCATAGCTCTCTCCATAGCGCGCTGAGCAACTCTGAGCTTGTTTAAAAGGCCAACAGTTAAAGACCACGTCTCAGTGCCGTAAGTCATCACTGGCAACACGCACTGCTCAAAGACTTTAGTCTTTAGGCTCTGAGGGATACGGGCCGTGATGATGTCGCGAAATTTCCCGAACGCTGCCCAGCCGAGTTGGATTCGTCGAGCCACCTCTTTGTCGAAGTTGGACCTACCAAGACGGACATTTTGCCCTAGGTAGATATATTCGTCCACAGCTTCGACGGTGTCGTTCCCAACTACTACTGGTACAGGGTCAACATGGACATTCGACATTACTTTTGTCTTGTCCATGTTCATTCTAAGACCCACCTGTTGGGAGACTTCACAAAGGTGGCCAAGCATGGTACCAAGGTCCTCGAGCGATTCCGCCATTATAACAATGTCGTCGGCAAAGCGAAGGTGGGTGATGTATTCGCCATTGATATTGATGCCTAGTCCGTTCCATTCCAATAGCTTGAAAACATCTTCCAGAGCGTTGGTGAAGAGTTTTGGGGAAATGACGTCTCCCTGTCTCACACCACGCTGCAATGGAATAGATTTCGTACTCTGGTCCTGTAAACGGACTGACATAGTGGCTTTGCTATACAGACACCTCAGAGCTTCGATGTACCTATAGTCGATCTGGCATCGCTGCAAGGACTCTAGCACCGCCCATGTATGTTATTTTTGCCAACATTTTCGGCGATCCAGATAAACCAAGCAGTTATCTAAGTACGTTTCACCGTCGAAAGCTTAGCGTAACTTACGATATTGCAAACGAAACCGCGCTCCGGTAAGCATACAAAGACTATTTTCTGCAACTAAGATACTGACCTGGATTTAGATTGCACTAAGTTTGCGCATTGCGCCCAATAAACAAGGTGTTATAAACAACTAAAAGCGTAATATTTATATAGTAGAAATACATAATGATACTTGTGTTAAAATTATGTTTAAGTTTGTATGGTTATGTTTTGGTATTTGTTGACTGTTTCATTTTTGTACCTATGTAAGAAGCTCGAAAATACGTGGACCTTAGTTTTTACTTTCATTAAATTAGACTTACCGGCCGATTACATAGCATCTAAATTCCATGCTAGCATCTAATTCCTTCATCGTCTTTAAAAACTCTGCCGGTTCTTTTTAGTACCAAAACAACTTTCTGACCCGGTAGTAACGTCACATTTATTCGAGTGGTTTATTCCACTCTATTCACCTGGGTGATATCACCCGGGTGAAGAAAGTGGACTCTTGAGTGTCTTCATTTCACCTCGGAACTATTTCACCCAGGTGATATCACCCCGGTGAAATAATTCGACTCGAGCGGTGTCCGTTGTTCACCTCGGAATTAATTCACCCAGGTGAATAAAGGAGACATTTTTTTACGGATGTAGTGGAACTTTATCACCCACACGAAGAAAGCTGGAAACTTTGAATTTAAAGGACAACTTGGTATCTAAATCAGATTTAAATTAACAGAAGAAATAAGAATGAATTTAAATATTGCTTGAATTATTTTTCAATCATTTTCTCATCGTTATGTGCTGATTAAACGAACCTTGTGAAATTTCATTAAAATATACGGTGCCCGTTGGCCGAACACATCATAAGTTAAAAGGTAAACCGGCATTTCTTTTGGACCTACTCGTATGACCCGCCAGCAACCACCAGGTATATAAACGACCATGAATACCTACTACCCAATGAGATGAGTAAAGAAATATCCCTGGACATTATTCCACACAGCGCCATCTAGCCCCAAGTGAGCTAATTATAGTCCGTTTATATGGGATACTAGACAACGGATAAACATACTTAAATACTTTTTCTTTTGTAAATACATACTTAATATACATAGGGAACACCCAGACCAATACAAACAGACATGTTCATGCACACAAATGTTTGTGCCGTGCGGGGATCGAACCCGCGACCTTTGGTGTAGTAGCCGACATCTCAACAATTATACCAAGAAGGTCGTCCAACGATTTTTGATGACGTTCCTACTCGAAGTCTTTAACTTCAAGGGATTCATCCCCCCATAAGAGCCTGCTCACTCTAGCATTTGTCGGGTGATTTCACGTCGAGGCGATCTCGCCTTTTTTCGCGAAACTTTTTCTTTGCGTTTTCTACCGCTTGTACAACGGGTTTTGTTCTTAGAGCTGATGATGCCCACGGCCTCTTTCTACTATCGCACCTACTCCGGAGCCGCCATGGTCTCGTACATTCCAGTTCCTTAGATTTTTCCTTCCCAGGTCACTTAAATTGTGGAACGAACTCCCTGCCGAGGTTTTTCCGATGAGATATAGTATAGAGCTCTTCAAGAGGAGTTTGAAAAGAATCCTGCAGGGTCGGCAATGAGCAAGTAATTCCCTGTTGTAGCACACCTGTTCATAGGATGCGGTAACCGCTCACCATCAGGCGGACCGCATGCTTGTTTGCTACCGTCGATTTTAAAAAAAGTTCTGGATAACGACATGAAACGGTTTTAAATACTGAGTCGCCTTTGAATAAGTAACTTTCAGATTATTGAATACTTTTCTTCGTGGGTGATAAAGTTCCACTACATTCATCAAAAAATGTCGCCTTTATTCACCTGGGTGAATTGTTTACGAGGTGAACAAATGATACTTTTCGAGTCGAATTATTTCACCTGGAGATTTTGCCCGGGTGAAATGATTCCGAGATGAAATAAAGACACTCTTTAGTCCACTCTCTTCACCCGGGTGATATCACCCAGGTGAACAGAGTGGAATAAACCATTCGAGAGGGTTGTACCTACAGTAAATTTATTTTTGATGTTTACATTTAATATCATGATATTCATGCTTTGAATTCAGTATATTGTGATTGTTGATTAGCTTTGACGATTTGAAAGTACTTGTTGTACTTTATTTGAATGGACCTGCCATTCAAATAAAGTTATTTTTGTTTGTTTCTTCAGCGCACAGTACCCGATGAAAGCCTCTGTCTTTACGTAGTCACTGCATGCGTGTTGCTGTGCTGGTAGTTTTGTGGCATCGCCAACATCTTAATTCGTAAGAGAATTAATTCTACAAAATGTGCATGTTTTTTTATTACACTATTCATACTGACACATCTTACTAAAAAGTGAAGCTAGCTTCGTGAATGATAGATGAACAAAATTTAATCACTTCGTTTTCCCATTTTACAATCGAGCCCTGTGATAGAGATAATTCTCACTGTTATCATTTAAAAGCCAGTAAAAAATCGTTCAAGTAAACGTATACTATTAGCCAGTTAGGTTCAGTTATGAAGCATTTGCCGTCAGCGCGCCGGAGTAGGTCGAGCAGGCCTGACGCGGCTTACACCCGTCGCAGGGCACGAGCCGATTACATGCTCTTCAGCGTACAGTACCCGATGAAAGCCTCTGTCTCTAAGTAGTCACTGAATGCGTGTTGCTGATATTTCTATGGCATCACCAACATCTTAGTTCGGATGAAATAAATTTTAAGAGAGGTGGATAATTTTATTTAATAGTGTCATTTTTTCAAAAATACGGATACATCGTACTAAAATAGTAGAACTAAGCAAGTACACTTATTTGCTGAAATAATTAGCTCTACGACTGATATAGCTGAACAAAATTTAACCATTTCGTTTCCCTATTTTACAATCAAGCACTGTGATAGAGATAGTTCTCATTGTTTTCATTTCAAAATCGTTCATGACAACGTAAACTATTAGCCAGTTAGGTTCAGTTATGAAGCATTTGCCGTCAGCGCGCCGGAGTAGGTCGAGCAGGCCTGACGCGGCTTACACCCGTCGCAGGGCACGAGCCGATTACATGCTCTTCAGCGCACAGTACTCGATGAAAGCCTCTGTCTCTACGTAGTCCTGTATGCGTGTTACTGATAGTTCTGTGGCATCGCCAATATCTTAATTCCTATGAAAATTAATGTTACGATTGGTGGATGAATTTTATTTAATAGTGACGTCACTTAAAAAATACAGACACATCTTACTGAAAAGTGAAACTAGCTTTATGACTGATAGATGAACAAAACGTAATCCCTTTGTTTTCCCATTTTACAATGTGATAGAAAGAATTGTCACTGTTATCATTTAAAAACCAGTAATGAAACTTTCACGGAAACGTAAACTATTAGCCAGTTAGGTTCAGTTTTGAAGCATTTGCCGTCAGCGCGCCGGAGTAGGTCGAGCAGGCCTGACGCGGCTTACACCCGTCGCAGGGCAAGAGCCGATTACATGCTCTTCAGCGCACAGTACTCGATGAAAGCCTCTGTCTCTATGTAGTCCTGTATGCGTGTTACTGATTGCTCTCTGTGGCTACAGCCTATATTCAAAGCGGCAGCATTCAATATCTTACATAGTTCGTTTATGAAAGGGATTTGTTTGATTATGGGTAGGTGAATTTTGATTAATAAATAATTGAATTCAGTTTATGGTTTCCAATTAAACCATCTTAACAAATGTTAAGAAAGCCATACTCCAGCATATTCAAACGGGTAGGAAGTTGAAATTTGTTCAAATAAGAATTATTAGGCATTTTGGAATTAATCACTCAGGTTTGAACACTGCCAATGTTACACAAATGAGTAACATTTGTGTATTTTCCTAATGTAGAGATGTTTGCAACCAAAGGAGCAGCTCATAGGAATCCGGTAGGTATAACATAGGTGGTGTAAGTACTCCAAAAACTAAAGGGAATACCAAATTGACAGAGGGCTTATACACAATTAGACGATACGACAAGATCCCCACGACACGACGTCGTCTCGTGTTGTTGTGAAGGCTTTACATTTTGTTGTGACTTGCATTGTCAGTTCATGATTGAAAAAACTAAAAAAAAATCTAGAAAAGCAAAGTCAATTCGCCAGATTAAAACGTGGCCCTTTACCCTCAGTCTAGTTAGCAAGAGGGGGTGAATCGGAAAGATACAACCACTAACCTTAACACATGGGATATTCCTTAAATACTTGGAGAGCTCTCATTTATCCAACACACATCATTTTGTTTGTTTTCAATTTGTTCGGCTTCCGCGCGTAAGTTTTTGTCTCTTAGCAGAAAGCGCGGGCTGAGGCGAGTGTCATGGCCAGTGTTGCCAACTCTCAAAAATATTTATCCCTAAGTCAGTGACAAAAACCCCTAAAATGACCTTATTTATTTTGATTCGCCCCTAAAAATTGTTTTAAACTAATTTTAAATTAAATTTTCCTTGGACATCATTAGGAGGTCTCTTGTTGATACACAGGGCAAACAAACAATCTCAAATCGAATCGAAATAACAGTCGTCGCCGTAAGATTAGTCTTTTTTTTGGCGGTATCTTATCTAACGTAAGCTAATGTCAAACATCCGTACGTTTAAGTTTAAAAAAAAGAAGGCACTATGCAAGAAAAATGATTATTGATATTATAAATACAAAAATATGAAAGAGTAAAAAAATCCCTGAAAATACCCCTAAATATTTCAGACCCCTAAAAAAATCCCATCGCACTTATTAACCCCCTAAATCTAGGGGGAAAACCCCCAAGTTGGGAACCCTGGTCATGGCGGAAATTGCACTAACCAATCAAATCGCTCCATTTGGGTTGTGGCTACGTTACGTTTCATGTTACGCAAATCTTTACTAAACAGGTAAAGGTTACCCTTTTTACCTACTTATCAGATGCTGGTATTATCATCATAAATAGGTTATCAATGTATGAATGACGTTCGATATAAGTGGACTGTATATAATAATAGATATGAGAGACAATGCTCATTTAAAACTAAGAACTGAAGCAAATAAAACATATGTTTGGACTTAAAGCAAACTCAAAAACGGTTCTTCTTAGAATTAACTTAAAACTAATTACAGATAAACACAGTTACTACTGCACTACAACTAATCTAAAGAGTCATTACTCGGCAAAGGACAAATTTTAGATAAAGACCTAACGAGTAACCCTTTAGCTGTTTTTACTTCAATCACTCTAATGACAGAGTCCTGTCCAGGAAAAACCTTCACAACGCGTCCTATACACCATTGTAAAGGTGGTAAATTGTCTTCCTTAAGAAGCACTAAATCACCATCTTGTATGTTGCATTTTGAAGAATTCCATTTATTTCGTTGTTGCAGAGTATGGAGGTACTCGTGACTCCATCTCTTCCACACATCTGTTACAATAGATTGTAACAACTGCCAACGAGATACTAAAGTTAAACGTTCGTTAGCTGGCATTTCGGGCACTGCTACAAGAGGAGCCCCTGTTATATGAAATGAAATGAATTTGTTTATTTCAGAAAACAAGATTCCATACATATAGTTAGTAAAAAAAAAAAAAAACATAAATGCTTAGAGACTACTTAATGTGTTAGTAAAACTTAAAAATATCATTGGACTGGACATGCAAAGACCTCCAGTGAGCAAGGATAGGGCTATCTATTCTCCCTGCAACTACCTTCAGGAGAGTGTTGGTGCTGCCCCGCACTCGCTCCCACAGAGAAGCAACTCGCTTGCGCAGAACGGCATGGAAACCGTCAGTGTTCCATAAAGCGAACATCCCTGATGCACTGCAGCGCCAAGGCAGACCCAACAACCCCCTGAAAGCATTATTATACTGGACGCGCAGAGCACTGAAGGTTCTTTTGGTGTAATTGCTCCATAGATTGCACGTGTATAAAGTTTGGCAATAGGCTTTAAAGATCGTGATTTTTACTTCACGGGAACAACGTGCAAATCTACGTGACAGCATATTGCCTCTTACCGACAGCGCTCTGCGCTCCCTCTCCATGTCAGTGTCATCTATAAGGTTTTCTGTTACCCAGTGACCCAAATATTTAAACTTAGTCACGAGGGGAAGAGGAGACCCGTCTAGAGTTATTGGCGGGAGCGAGTAAGTTTTAGTGCCAGATTTAAAGATAAGTATCTCAGTCTTCTTTACATTATATTTCAGTCCATGGGCCACAGCAAACCTTTCACAAATGGATAACATTGTCCTTAATGCATTGACTGAGGGGCTCAGCAGCACCATATCATCAGCGTAGCTGATATTTTTAACGAAGTGGCCATCCACTGAACAACCTACCCCCGCGCTGCTGAGCTCCTCAAGCAAGTCATTCAAATATATATTAAAAAGTGTAGGTGAAGTTAACCCCCCCTGTCTCACACCACACTTCATCTTATAAACATTCGAATACTGACCCGCCCAACGTACAACGTTTGTTTGGTTTTCGTACCAGTAGTCAAATATTTTAACCAATTCAGGTGACAGATTAGTTTTAGTATGCAGTTTATCCCACAGTAAATCATAAGACACTAGGTCGAATGCCTTTGACAGATCCAAGAAACAGGCGTATACCGGCGTATTTCTGTCTGTGTAATACCGGACCGTGTGCTTAAGGCAAAGTATTGCTGACTCAGTAGATAACCCAGAGCGAAAACCGAACTGGGCATCATGCAGATTAATAGCTTGTGTTAGATGCTTGTTAAGCACACTGTCCAACACCTTAGCCAGTATCGTTGCCAGAGATATTGGTCTGTAATTGTTTCCGTCAGAAACATCGCCCGTCCTATTCTTGACTATGGGAACCACCACGGTCTTCATAAGATCACCTGGTAAAAAATTGTGACGAACGCAAAACGTGAAAAACATAGCAAGTACTCTGGGGAGGTGAGCGCCCGCATTTTGCAAATGCTCGATGCTCAGGCCATCGTGTCCTGGTGATTTACCTCTAGTCATTTGTCGAACCACCTTAGCTATTTCGGCCGGTGTTATTCTTATAAGGTTGCTGCCTACACGATTTCCAGCATCGAACATTTGCTTACTGGCTTCCACCATCATAGGCTCCACTTTAAAAAGGTTCATGAAGTGATTAGCTATCTCTGAGGGCTTATTAACATTGTCAACACTTACTGGAGGGCACACCCTATGACTTAACTTATTAGTTGACTTCCAGAACTGTACAAAATTTTTAGCTTTATGTTGAGAGGCAATTGTATCCATTTTTACTTGGTCTTTATTATTTTGACAGAATTTAAGTCTTGCTTTAAATACTTTTCTGGAGCAGCACATTTCGTCATATAGCCGACCTGTCCCGGGCTTACCGTTCAAACACCATTCCTTAAAGCAAAGCCTTGCCTTATGGTGTGCCCTCTTCACATGTTTATTCCAACCCGAGACAACGCCACCCTTACCGCGCCGTGCTCGGACAGAACTAGCAACAGAAGCCTCACTGAGTATTGTAACAATAGAATTATACATGTGATTTATTATACCTCTATGGTCAGTGTTGTTACATAAACCATCACAACAAGATCCTAATTCCTTAGGAAAGTCAATGTTTTTTAATTGACTATTACACAACTTAGAATATTCAAGTATTTGCGATTTTTCACGCTGCCCCCAAATCACCCCCTTTAAACTAGTCTCATTGCTTTCAATGTTTTGGTCTATAAGTTTAGGTATACATTTATTGAAATTACATACTATTTCAATAGGCACATGATCAGACCAAAACACATCATAATGAATTTTAGCACTTACAATCGTTTGTCTAGCTGCTAACGAAGTCACACAATGGTCAAGCCACCGCCTACATCCATGACTGTCACTTACGTAGGTGAACGAGTCAGCCGGCAATATCTCTGTATCTGCTATACATAGTTGTTGTTCAGTACAAAAAATTCTTAGCTCGTTGAAAAATGGCATGTCAATGTGTGAATTGAAATCGCCCAACAAGTATACCAGATCCACATTCTCATTTTCAATAATCGCATACATTTCACCTAAACATTCTGTAAATTCTATTAAGTTTTCACGCACATCGTTTGGCATATACACCGAAAACACTATCATAAAACTATTATTCATACTAACCTTAATCGCTAACAGACGAACACTTTTACACTTAATTAAAGAAACACACGGAAACCGATCTTTTCGCCACAATAAAGCGACTCCTCCGTACGGACGGCCACGCAGAACGCCCGTCGACAGGTCCACAGCTGTATTACCGGTGTACGCAAAGTTGTTATCGATGGTTCCCAATAACGGTATATCGGACTGCAGTAGCCATGTTTCCTGGAGTGCAACAATATCCGCGGATTTACACAGTGTTCTTACGCACTCGACTGAACGTGAGATGCCTTTACAGTTGAAACTTAGCAGTGTACAGTTATTTGATAAATTATTACTATTCATTTTGTTTTTGCACATCGGGTTCATTATTTTTCACTTTAGTAAAATTCACAAAACGCCGAAATAATACGCCTTCCGGCCAAAAACTTTCTCCAAGAAACACATCCAGCTTACTCTTCGGTACTAATACCTTAAAAGCTATAAGTTATAAAATGACCTGGGGTCAGTACTGAGATGTCACTAGGATCGTTAGACATTGAACATAATGGTCGTGAATTGAGTATTGATTCAACTTGAACCAACAGGGTAGTTAACTCTTCAAAAGTCAAATTTCGTTCTCCTATAACTCTCTTTAAATGTGATTTACATGACTTTACTGCGGCTTCAACCAAGCCATTAAAATGTGGACTAAGAGGGGGTGAAAAGGTCCAATTAATGAAATGTTCAGATAAGTATCGTTGCAAAATAGGATCTTTGTTTATTTCCTTAGCAAACGATTTCAGAATGTTACTTGCACCCTTAAAATTAGTTCCTGAATCTGTACGAATGTCTTTAGGCAAGCCACGTCGGCCTACAAATCTGCTCAAAGCTGCTAGAAACGCGTCTGTAGTTAAATTGCTAACAAGTTCTAAATGAACTGATTTGGTGGTAAAGCAGATGAATACGCACACATATGCTTTAATAATCTTAGCATTCCTGAGCGAGCTGGTCTTTAGGTTAAAATGACCTGTAAAGTCAATAGCAATTGACAAAAATGGTCTATAAGATGGCATCACACGATTAGAAGGTAGATTACCCATCAAAGTTTCAGGTGGTTGGCATTTTAAACGAAAGCAACGTAAACACTTAAAAACCCTCGTGCGTATGACACGACGCGCTGATAAAATCCAGAATTTTTCTCTGATTAATGACATCAAAAGGTTGGGTCCAGCATGTAAATACGTTAAATGATAATAATCGATCAAGAGGTTGGTGAAATGACTAGCATGAGGTAGAACAAGTGGGTACTTAGCGGTATAGCTGAGTGAAGAATGTACAAGCCTTCCTCCTACTCGCAACAAACCACGTTCATCTATGAAAGGATGTAAACGTCTTAATCCAGTGCTACATATTTTATTTACGTTAATGCGACGAATTTCTGATTGAAAATGTTCATGTTGGACTATTTTAACGATGGTCGACAAGCTGTTATCTAATTCTGAACTAGACAAGTGGTCAGTACCTTGGGTTTTGTGCCTGCAGTTATTAATGAAGCGTAAACACCATGCCGTAACTCGAATAAGTTTTGTGAACGAACTAAATTTACCGATATACATGTCCTTATCATTAATTGAAATGTTTTCAACAACTGACGCTGTGACCTTTTTTTGTTTTCTTAAACCTGGTAATGGGTCGTAAGTTAGCTGTTCACATGGCTTGGGCCAACTTGATTCATCATGAAGCAACCAAGTTGGACCCCACCACAGATTATGGTGTACTAGCTCCTGCGGTGAGATGCCGCGCGACGCTGAGTCGGCTGGATTAAGCTCAGAAGGCACATACTTCCAGAACTCAGGTCAGAGCGTATTTTGTAACTCGCTAACCCGATGCGACTCAAAAACCTTAAGTGAATGTGGTTCCGTACGCAACCAGCACAAGACAATGGATGAATCACTCCATGCATAAATGTGTCGCATCAGATTAGTGTATGGTTGTAGACTGTCGGAAACTCGCTTTAGCAGGCGAGCTAACAACAGAGCACCCGACAGCTCAAGCTTTGGAATAGTGAGTTTTTGTTTAATAGGGTAGATGACTATGAGTGATTTTGCATGTTTTTTTATGTTCCCCAAAAATAATAATTGATTACAAATGTTATTGTAAAACCACAATCGAAATTCGTTTCAAAATGAGGCTACAATAGGCCTGCAAACTTGGGTGGGCAAGTCCATTTCATATGTGTTAAATTTTTGTAAAACAATATCACTTTTTTGTAACCCAAACTATTATGAAGGAATTATGTTAGGAGACCATTATCATAAACGCAATATTGAATATAGCTGTCGAACAAAGTTATTACGCGCTCCTTACAAAAACAGCGACAGTAACGTCACTGTCGCTGTCACTTTTGTATGGAGCGTTTTTGGGCAAGTCCAAAAATGTGCATTTCAAATTGTGATATCTCTGGTGGTATTGATCCAGATGAAGTGATTCTTTGAGGATTGTTTACATAAATGTAAGGTCTTTCGATAATAAACAAAAAAAAAATACAGTCATCATGCCTATTGGGGCAACACGTGTTTTAGATATGAGAAGATGTATGGTCACCCTACCATTCGAATGGACACATCGCAAATAAACGCATGCTGCATACGCTGCATCGGATGCATCGCTAAATCCGTGCAAGTCAAAATGTGTAACATCATTTGCTAATACTTGACGCGGAATAGACAGATTGGCCAAGTAATTCAAATTCTTACAAAATAAATCCCACTCAGAAACAATAGTATCAGGTGGTGTTTCATCCCACTGTATCCCCAGTTTCCATAACTGCTGCATTAATATTTTTACAGTAATAACGCATGGTGCTAACCAACCGTTTGGGTCGTAGATACTGCTGATTTTTGATAAAATTTCACGTTTTGTGCATTTATTAGACTCGATAGAGGCCTGATAACTAAAATCGTCTGAAGTAGTGTTGTATTTAAAACCTAATATTTTAAGAGAAGTGTTTGTCTTGTTTTCATCGAATTTAATTTCACAAAATTCTAAGTCTGAGAGCAACTGTGGATGATTGCTCGCCCACTTGCGCAGTTCTAGGCATCCTTTTTGCAATAAATCTATAAGCTCGGCTTTTATCTCACGCGCCTCTTCTAAAGATCTAGCCCCAGTTACTACGTCATCTACGAAAACATCATTCTGTAGTATGCTAGATGCGCGAGGGTGGGTATCTTTACCTAATTCTGCAAGTTCATGTACACACCGCATAGCTAAAAAGGGAGCTGAAGTAACGCCATACGTTACTGTATTGAGTTGATACTCCTGAATGTTATTCGAATCATCCCTCCATAAAATCAATTGATAGTTACGGTCGTCGGGATGAAGTAAAATCTGCCTGTACATCTGACGAATGTCAGCGGAAAATACAACTTCATGTAAACGAAAATGAAGAATAATGTCTACGATATCTCGTTGTAGTTTGGGTCCAGCTAATAAAATATCATTCAGCGATTTCCCCGAGCTACTCTTAAATGACGCATCGAAAACGCACCGAATTTTGGTGGAATCCTTCTTATACACGCCATGATGAGGTATGAAGTACTTAGGGGAACGCTGTGCGGTTGATGGTTCAACCGGCTGCATGTGGCCCAGAGTTTCATAGTCCTGCATAAAATCTGTATATTTTTGCTCCAAAACAGGATCATGTGTAAATTTCTTTTCGAGTGAATGTAATCTATTCACTGCTGAACTTCTTGTTTCGCCTAATAGGTGGTCACCCTGTATGAAGGGCAAGCGCACAATAAACCTACCATCCCGAGTACGCGAATGCGTCTGCTTAAACTGGTCTTCACAGAAAATATCATCTGGATGTTGTATTTTAGCCTGAGGTATTTCTTCTATTTCCCAAAAACGTTTCAAAGTTTCGTCAACATTTGTAATGCACGTAAACGAGTGAACATTATTTTCATTCAACTTTCTACCATTAACGTCACCCATTAATACCCAGCCAAATAATGTTTCAAAAGCAACAGGTAAATCATCTCCAAGCACTGATTTATTGCCTTGAAAAATGCGAGCACATGCTTCAGCACCTAATAATACGTCGATAGGTGCCTTAACATTACACAACGGGTCAGCAAGTTTCAAATGTTTATACCGCTCTAAAAGGTCATGACCTATGGACACTGTAGGCAAGTCGCAAGTAATACGCGGCAAAACATAAGTTTCAAAACAAAAAGATGGCTCGTTATTATTATTCGAACGCACATACAGCTTCAATTGACCTTTTGCATTGAAACTTGATGCACCACCTATCCCTGTGATAGATATGTTTGACTTATCATATCGCCCGTTCATCCGTTGAACACAACTCATAGAAATAAAATTAGTCATACTACCGGGATCCAGCAACGCGCGTGCGTGTTGAGTACGCCTGTCTTTATCAATTGCAATATTGATAACCGCGGTCGCGAGTAAGGACTGGCGTTGGTCGCTCTGGGTCATTGAACTCGCGCCGTGCGAAACGTATGAGTGTGAAGGAGATGGCTGTATGTTCTGTGCATCAGTAGCAGTTTTAGGCATTTCAACCTCGGAGTGATTTGTTGAATAATTGTTATTATTATTACATTGATAATTTGGATTATCTGAGTTTTGATAACCAGTTAACTGAGCTGTGTTTACGGGTGTTCTTTCTTTGGAAGTATGCAGCAAAGTGTTGTGTTTTTGTTTACATAATTGGCACCTTGACTTTGAAAAACAATCATGAACCCGATGGGGTCGTAAACAATTATAGCATAAGTTTTTTGATGCCACCAAGTTAAACCGAGATGCCGTGTCCATGTTCATAAACTGAGTACATTTGAATAAATAATGAGAACTATTGCATAATGGACAGCTGCTATTAAAACTTTGTTTCGGTTTGTTATGATTACCAGACTCGAATTGTTGATGATTGTGTGTGGATGTTAATGTAGTTGTATGAACATTACTCTTATTATGGGGAGCTGATTTGTTCCCGCTATTAACTACGTAAAGGCCAGAAGTCTCCAAGGTTTTACAAATCCCGTCTAAGAATGTTGTAAGGTCGTCAAAAGTAGGTATTTTTACGTGTTTATGAGAAAGTTCGAATTTTGACCTTAAATCGTTATCAAGTTTTCGTACAAAGATGTGTAACAGAAGTAAAGACCACTCGCTGACTGGAAAACCAAGACTAGTAAGTCCGCGTGTGTTTTCTTGAATGTTAGCAATAAAATTACGTAGCTGAGAAACATGTTTAATAGACACAGTAGGTAACGACAACATTGCGCTCAGATGTGAGTCGGCTATCATTCTTTTGTCATCATACCTATTGATCAGTATTGTTCGGGCCTCTTCATAATTCTGCGGAATATTAGTTAAGTGCTTAACTAAGTTTAAAGGCTCGTGTGACAGACAACTGATCAAATAATGTTTCTTCTGAACTGGACTCAGTGATTGGTTGTTGTGAATCAAACTATCAAACAGATTTATAAAGTTAGGAAAGTCACAATAATTTCCCGAGAAATGCGGTAGATTAATTCTAGGCAAGTTTACATTGTTGTAGCTGTTACCAAAATTATGGTTTGATTGCATACATGACTCTAAATTTGAACTACTATCAGACTTATTATTATTTGGAACAAATGATTGATACCTAACTTTCACATCGATAAATTGTTCTTCAAACAAATTGTATTTTTGTTTATACAATTCTACTTGTTCTAAGTTAGAAGAAAACTGATTTAATATTTTGAAGTAGCAGTCCTCGACGCTTTCTTTTGTTTCTTCTAAATTAGCACACCTAAGCTTGAACTTTTCTTGTATGATAGGGTCATCTAAATTACTAGTTAGCAATGAATGTAAATTCGCTATTCTTTCAGTATAAAACTCAAACTTTAATACCAGCATCTGATTATTTTTAGTCATTTTGAAGTAATTACTGAAAAATAATTCTCATGAAAACGTAATGGCGTCCGGTTCGGCAAACGCAAAACACACAAATCCGCAAGATGGACCAAAATTTGAATCGGAAAGATACAACCACTAACCTTAACACATGGGATATTCCTTAAATACTTGGAGAGTTCTCATTTATCCAACACACATCATTTTGTTTGTTTTCAATTTGTTCGGCTTCCGCGCGTAAGTTTTTGTCTCTTAGCAGAAAGCGCGGGCTGAGGCGAGTGTCATGGCGGCAATTGCACTAACCAATCAAATCGCTCCATTTGGGTTGTGGCTACGTTACGTTTCATGTTACTTAAATCTTTACTAAACAGGGGGACCAAATGATTCAAAAGCTTCTATAGATAATTTTGCGCTAAAACAAAGTAATCCTTTGTCTCTGTTATCTCCAGTAACAAGAGCAACTCACTAATTTATTAGTCAACTTGCACAACACGGACGGACGGCGTTGGCGACGAATTTACATAAAACTTTCATGTTGCGAGGGTCACGTTTGGATGTCTAAACATTTGTGATCCAACAGGCCTCTTGAGATGCGGACATGCGGAATGTTTCAATTGTCTCCGCGGCTATATTGCGGTAGACACGCCACTTTGGTAATGCTACTGAGCCACGCAGATGCGGAAAAAGCTTTTAAAGCTACATAAATCCTTTAACTAGCCTACCTTTTTTCGTAAACCTTCTAGTTGTTAACTTTGATCGGTACTGAGTTGTATATTTAGTACAAAAAGCTTGGACAAATATTCTGACAAAATAGTAAAAACCTATATGCAATTTTGTTTTGACTTGCATTGTCAGTTCATGACAAAAAAACTTTTTAAAAAATGCTAGAAAAGCAAAGTCAATTCGCCAGATTAAAACGTGGCCCTTTACCCTCAGTCTAGTTAGCAAGAGGGGGACCAAATGATTCAAAAGCTACTATAGATAATTTTGCGCTAAAACAAAGTAATCCTTTGTCTCTGTTATCTCCAATAACAAGAGCAACTCACTAATTTATTAGTCAACTTGCACAACACGGACGGACGGCGTTGGCGACGAGTTTACATAAAAGTTTCATGTTGCGAGGGTCACGTTTGGATGTCTAAACATTTGTGATCCAACAGGCCTCTTGAGATGCGGACATGCGGAATGTTTCAATTGTCTCCGCGGCTATATTGCGGTAGACACGCCACTTTGGTAATGCTACTGAGCCACGCAGATGCGGAAAAAGCTTTTTCATTACTCATACTCTGAAAGTAGGTCATTACTGACCTGAGAAGCGGGCTGAAAGTAATACTTTTCATCCCTAGGGAGAATCACTTTCAACTGACAGCTGTCATATTATTTAAAAAAAAACTAGTTCTTTTTCACTTAACTATTGAACCATGTTCCAACTTTCTATACAGCCACGATATAAAATTGAAATAACTTAAAGTTAAGTATTGATTAGAGAATTTATATTTATTAAATAACTTTATTATAATTAAGTTTCAGCAATTTCTTTAAAATAACTTAGCTTTGAGCAAAATATTTACCATTTTTCCAATGATGAAAATAAAAAAATAATGGCTGAATAGCGGACCGGCCACAGAAAAAAAAACAAACAAAATAGGCGGGAAAACGGCAATTCGATCTTCATGAATTAATTCATGTTTTTATTTTTACTTTCCTCGTATTTGTAATGAAAAGCACAGTGTTTACCTCGGGTTAAAGACTTATTTAGTCCCTCGAACTATTGGCGCCCTCACTTCGTTCCGGGCGCCAAACCCCGTCTCGGGACTAAATAAGTTACTTTCACCCCTAGGATAACAATGTACTATTAAAGCTACATAAATCCTTTAACTAGCCTACCTTTTTTCGTTAACCTTTTTGTTGTTAACTTTGATCGGTACTGAGTTGTTTATTTTGTACAAAAAGCGTGGACAAATATTTTTACAAAATAGTACTACATACAGTTTCAAGAAGTTTAAAATACGATCCTAAATGCAAAAAAACTAGGAAATTGCAATTTTACTATCATAAATGGACTGACAAATAAATATTTGCGGTAACATTTAGGTAAAGAAACGAATCATTACTTTATTCAATTTGTTCATTAAGGCAATTGATTGCAAAATCCTGACTAAAGCAGCAATTTTGAGTAGTGTAACAACATCAAAAATCAAAATCACCCCTACTTTCACTGCAGTAGGATACTATTTCTAATTTATGAAGGATTACTTAGTAGTACACTACATGAAACATCAAGTTTGCTTCAGGTTTACACGTTTCACATTTTTTTTGTCTATGAGATGCGGAATATTTTGACGTTAGTTACTGGAAAAGTGTTTCTTTTATATCGTTTTATTGGTTCCTAGTTCAAACCTTTCAGACCAATTGCTACAATTTTGAATATCGTTCGTCTTTCGTGCCTTAGCATTTATTTAGCAGTCGTTCGGGCTTTCATTTTACTACCCGGCGCGGTTGTTAAACATTCTCAGGGACTTGTTAAGATACACAATTAGGTAGGGCATTATTCTGGAACAATCTGCCAATGCTAATTAGATCAGGCGAACAGGATCGTTTGTTGAACAGGGATCTAATTTCAAGGTCCCCACGTTCCTAAGATTTCTGCGCTTGCCAGAGAACACCAGATATGCTACCGAGCCCTGCCCTGTCTGTCATAGGTGGCGACTAAAAGCACAAAAATATCCTAAAGGACGTCGGTGAGTGTCGAGGTTGTACCATGGGGTTTGAGAGGAGTCCCACATAATCATAACCACCAGATTTCCCTACGTTCGTATAAAACTGATTTCATAGGTACCTACACGATGAGAACGTTAAATCATGTGCAGTGTTGATCAATAATGTTATTTTTCATATTTTGTTAATTGCATTAATATCGTTTATAACAGTTGTAGAATCCGGGAGCAGAGGTCAATCAACGTGCATGTACTCATGAGGTGTTGTGGGCAGTAATAGAGCCAGCGGTCAGTGCCTTTATCCAAGGTCACACAATGAGCAATCAAAGAGCTATCCTCGGAGTTTCATGGAAGGACAACACGTCCACATATGAGGAGGTATTATAATTGGCAAGCTGTGTGTTCCACGAGGTGCCAATGGCGTAGTTGTAACAGTGGATCGGCAACGATCGCTGTTGTACAGCAACACACGCTTAGCCAAAAATGGGATGGGTGACCATTACGACCGTTTAGTGAGGTATTTTTCGGACATCTCCGTGCTCTGGAATGCACGTCAAGCAGTTGGTCCCGGTCGGAGGCCATTCAGTATGCAAGATAATTATGTATCTTATATGGACTCCTTTTGGTACTGATTTCAGCTAAATTGTGTGTCCGAAAAAAACACAAAAGCTAATAGGTAATGAATGGCAAAAGAACAAAGACGTTTACATAGTTTGTCATAGCACAAAACGGCAGCGCAATCACGAGAATCGAACTTGCGAAGTCATTTAACTTCTGCCGATTGTTTTAGTCCCCCCTGGGATTGGCTAAAAGGTGGTCGAAGTCGTTTACGGTAACTTGCCAAACTTTTTTTAGTACTATGTATAGAATGGCTTGTTCCAGAAATTTCGGATCTGACAAAACACATTAGGAGTACTTTGGGAAATGTTGTCACAATTTAATGTCGCCGGATGTCGATAGCGCGGAACATTTGGTATATGCAAAAAGTTGTCGCTCAATAACGCGCTGGAAAAACAAACTCAAACATTGTCTTTTGTTTACTGTATCAGAAAACTTTGCTAGCACGTACCTGTTAGGGAGTTTTTCTGACTGAATGTAAAAGAGGTTATTACACGGTTATCATCCGATAGTGGTATCTGCATCAAAATGATGTGTACGTACAGAGAGGTCAAATATGCCTGAAGTATTTCAGAAAAGCGCCCGTATCACTACAGAAATAAAATAGTTTTTTAATTAATTTAAGATTTTAGTGACGCTTTGAACGACGGTCTGTATTACGCTTCGCGGGAAATCGCTTTGTCAACCCGTCAATAACTTCATGAGCAATCTGTTGGCACACATCATTTTGTGCTGAGAAAGGGGTCGTACCGATTAGGCGAAAAGTGAGCGGCTGACTATCAATTGCTGATTAGCTAATTGTAATGTACGCAGTTTACGACGTTGTGCCCTGTATGGACTCCATCTGAAATGTAAGGGGAGGCAAACTGGCAGCAAACAGTCAGCCGCTCACTGTTTGCCTAATAGGGACGCGTCTTCCCTCGTATCTTTGGCTAATATCGTTAGCGTCCTCAGCAAGACCCACGTGCTTGTTTACCATGACTTTGTGTGAATATCTGGAGAATATTCACTTCTGCAAACCAAGCAACAATGCCTTACAATTTTATTTAAAATACTTACTTACCACTCGAATAACAAATAACATTTACAACCAACAAAAAGGACAATAAAAGGAAAATTATTATCCCGTTCCAAATTACTTTCAAACGGTGTTTTGTTACTCTACCTATCCGAATGGCTTTATTAAATAAAACAAGAGAAATGTTTACCGAAATTTAGAAGGCTAATAAGCTATAACAGTAGGCTTCTTAAGAATTGCTCATTTTACTTCACCGTAACCCACTTTTTATACTTTTACAGCATACTTTACGTCTTTCAATTTATTAGCTAAGCAGTGCACGACTTTATAGGTTTTTTTTGAGCACATTCTGATGTTATGGTTATGAAGTTAGCACAAAGGCCACATGCGACTTCGCCCGCGTAGACTTTTAGTTTTCATTTTGCCTAATTAAATTGTCTATTCAACACATTCTTAAAAAAAATCAAACCAGTCGCTTATGTTTACCATACCAAACCAAGAGTCAAGTGTGGCGACAAGGCGCATGGACCTCCTTGTATGCGCTTGGACCTCCTTGTATGCGCTTGGCCGCTAATAAAAAAATAAGCGAACCCATTCTGTCAAATCCTCATCATTTTTCCGTAGCAATGCTTAACTTTCTTATTAGTGGCCAGGCTTAAACAAGGAGTTTGTTTGCGCTTTGGTCTACAGAAGTAACAGCTCGTTTTGTAAATATACCATCTCTTTACATTTGATGTTTTTATTACAATACTAGTTACCGCCCGCGACTTCGTCCGCGTGGACTTTAGTTTAAAATAAACCTTTAAAAAATTGATTACGACCTATTCTTAAGAATGCAAACGTGCATACAAAATTTCATCAAAATCGGTCAAGCCGTTTCGGAGGAGTTTGGTAACAAACACTGTGAAACGAAAATTTTAGACATAAGATTAATGCTTAATAATGATTGCTACTGAACAAATTACTTTCAGTGTAATGTGATCAGAGTTGATTTGATTGCTTCAAGAACTTACCTACTTAGAACTTCTATTAACTTTGTTCGGTGATTGATTTCATATCTTGTTGTGTCAAAATAATAATGATATGACCTAGAATAACCTTTTTTCCGTAAAGGTATTTGTTTGCATGACTTGTATTTTTTATTCTCTTGTGTGTTTGAATAGCCTGTTGATTACCCCAATGTCAAGTAATGACGTGCTAATGACAAGTTATCGATGACTTATGTTACTCGTCAAAAATTGGCAATTTTTGACGAAAAACATTCAAAAATAAGAAGAATAATCTGAAAACCAGAAAAAGACATTTGGTCGTCTTGGCAGCAGGCAGGAATCGAACCCGCATCTTTCGCAAACAGGGCGACTGCACTAACCACTGTCACCGCCACAGATCTCAAGTAAAGATACCTCATGGGAAATGCTAAAAACAATAATAACCAAAAAAGAATAACGTATAGCTAATTTTATAAAAAATAATTCAGACGAATCCACTGACAAAGATACTCACCAGTTAATTTAAATCAATACTGTGATCGAGCGACAAATAAAATTACTACTTATAATGACAAAATTTCATCTTATTGAGAAAGTACGTAGATAAGTAGGTTGATACGAGTACGTAGTTTTTATCTTGCCTTGTTAATAAGTAATCCCTTATAAATATTCACATAAAGAAAACTTTGTGTATAAACAAAATTAATTACACGTGCGAAGCCGCGAGCACAGCTGGTACCTACTTTTATTCTTTTATCACCTACTTACGAGCAGACCACACCTACATGTAACAAAGTACCAAGATCGAGGGAGAAACTGGCAAGAAATTATTACCTATTTTAACAACTTTAAGATCATAAAACTTGTGCAAACTTTTAATAGATAGGTTACTTTGGAAGCGACAATCAAGATGATAAATGGAAAATTTAGTCCTTAAAAATGGTTCTAGACTTGTATTTGGACAGATTGTTTAGAAAACGCCATTTCACATAACGCTTATTGGAAAACGTGTTATGGCCCTTGGCAAGATAAAATAGCATCGCTTTCGTTTTCGAACCCCAGTAGGTATAACGTACGATACGACTATTTTTTGCGGTTCGCCCCGCAGTGTCCGCAAGTAAATAATATACTGAGTGACAAACGTTTCGTTCCTCTTTATTCCGGGTCACCCTTGAACCGAATAAATTGCGAGCAATTTTCGGGGTCGTTTACCACGCTCCGGGATGCCAATGATACGCTTCTCAAACTTCTCGTGAGACCACCCCTACGTATACAAGTATATGCGCCACTTACGTTATCCCTACAAATTGCTTGATATAGCCATTTGTTTGCGGACGCTCGCACCTATTTTTCGATTGCGCTCTCGCGTAATCTTCGTTCTCGCTCGCACCTGTGCGCCACCGCGCCGTGCGTCTCCCTTGCGTTTTCCCGCCTTTTGTAACGGTCATCGTGATCGTTGCAAAATCCGGAAGAGCTTCTCAGCTGCTTTTTTCAAAGCGGTTGAGCTGCTTGGACGTTTCGTTACGACAGGATTGAGTTTTGCGAAATCCACTGCTTTCGTGGTCAACAGGTGGATACCTCACGGTGTTACACGAAGCCTGTTGGGTGTTGACCCGATACACCGGTCTTGCCCCTTCTGGGTAACGCCGAAATCGGACGGGGCTACCTTCACCGGCCTTGGGGGATCTCCTAGCCGACGGTAGCTGTCTCCCTCCCGCCCCTACCCTCTCCCTACTCCCATTCTTCGGGTGTTGTTTGGCTGTTCGGGACCACCTGTCTCCAGCTGTCCTCTGCACCCGGAGCAGTTAGGCCCCTCTCCGCACAATAAGATTGGCGGGGAGGAATACAAGCTTAGGGCTCACAGTAAGGACACACCCCTCCTCACCTAACCCGGTGGGGAGCGACACAAACCACACAACCCCGGGCCCACCCAACCCGGGGACTACGCAGTAGGCTAGGTAGCGCGACTGCCGCACAGTTTCTTGTAGATTCTTCTGTGCGGAACGCGACGCGAAGAATCTACGTAGTTTATCGTTTAGAACAGTTAAGTTGTCGGGTGCGCGATGTCGCACCCCGATGTTTTGAGATTGGAGCGACAGCTGGCCATGGTCCTCGGATTTGTGGTCAGCTCGTCAGTTGCTGACGATTTCAATCGTCGATTTCCCGAGTTGAGGGGCATCGTACCCGAATCTCGGAGCCCTAGCATATCGTCGTGGCCATCACCATGCCGCGAAGCTAGCCCCCCCCCGCCCCGCGAGAGAGAGACTGCCCGAGACGTTCCGTCTCTCTCGGGTCAGCGCTCTCGCTCTCGCTCTCGTTCCCCCGTCCCTGCTCGCGACGACTATCTGTCGCCTCTCCCGTCCCGCTCGCACTCTCCAGTCGCTACTATTCCTAGCGACATGGAGTGCGGGGAAGCTTCTGCGGAGGACTCCATGTCCGACGCCTCTAACTCCTCCTCTGAGACCGCATTCACCCTAGTAGAGGGTAAAAAACGGGCAAAGCGCCCTAAAATCTCCTCGGCCAAGAAGGCCAACGGCAACGAGCGAGCGAGTCTCGACTCTCCTCCATCCTCCCCGGCCGCCAGAAAGGCCAAGACCCCCGCCCCCGCCCCTGCCCCTTCCCCCGCCCAAAACTCGACCTCTGTTCCCCAGAGGAAAGAACCCGTCCCTCCTCCCCTGTTTATACAGGACAAAGCGGCTTGGACCGCCATCTCTAAACGTTGCGTCACCAATGGCGTTAACTACATTTCTGCCCGAGCTACCCAGCAGGGCATCAAACTCACCGTCCCCACCTCCAATGATCACAGGAGGATGACACGTCTCCTGAAGGAGATGAGCGTAGGTTTTCACACCTACGCTCTTCCTGAAGAGCGCCTACTCCGAGTGGTCATTCGGGGAGTCCCTAAGGAACTACAAGTTCCTGAAATCATCTCTGACCTCAAAGGTCAATCCCTTCCGGTCAAGGAAGTACATCGCATGTACAGAGGCCGCCCTAAAGTCCCTTACGACATGGTCCTTGTCGTTTTAGACAGGACCGATGCCGGAAAGGCCATTTTCAACATTGCCACTGTATGCCAACTGAGCGGCATACATGTGGAAACCCCACACAAAAGTGGGTCCATTGGACAGTGTCATAACTGTCAATTGTACGGGCACTCTGCCCGTAACTGTTTTGCCACTCCCAGGTGCGTCAAGTGCCTCGGAAATCATGGCACTTCCGAATGCCCCCGTCCAAAGGACATTTCGCAGTGCACGGAGCCTCCAAGCTGCGTGCTCTGCGGGGAAACAGGACACCCTGCGAATTACCGCGGGTGCCCTAAGGCCCCAAAAACCCCACGCGCTGTCCGCGTAAATGCGCAGCGAAACCCCACCCCCAAAGCCCCGGACGCACGGCCTCAAACCGTGGCCGGGGACTTCCCTCCCCTCCCTAAAAAGGCGTCACCACCCGCCATTCCCCCTCTGATTTCGCCGCCGTGGGCACGCAGCCCTCAGCCGGCACTCCCCCCCACCCCCTCCACCCCGGAGATTCCCTCCCTCCTTACTATGCCGTGGGTTTCCAAGCCCAAAATGGCATCCCCGCCCCAGGCCCACAAGCCAAAACCCAATAGGTCCCAACCTAAACCCCAACCTCCCAAGAGGGCCGCGCCTCCAGCGCCCCAGAACCCCCTCCCAGCGCCCCCGCGCCAATTCCCCATCCCTGAGACATTCCAAGCCGACTACCATCTGGTGTCGGACTTCATCAACTTTGTTGACTTTGAACAAGTCAGCAAAGTCGCCCAATTGATACGCCTATCAAAGGGCACCCCCTCACGCTTATTAGAAGCGTGTTTCGAAGCGGACAAGCTAAAAGCGTCCCTCGCTTCCTTCCCCTACTTTGTTAATCCATAATGGATTTTACGACTCCAACTAGCAGGGTCAAACCGAAATCCCTGAGAATAGGTTATTTCAACGCTGCCGGTTTAACGGATCAGCGGGCGGAAATCGCCACCTTCCTTCACTCCCATCAGTTAGACGTTTTCCTTATTCAGGAAACGTTCCTCAAACCCTGTAAACGGAACCCTAACATTGCCAACTATAATATGGTTCGTAATGATAGGACTACCGCTCTCGGTGGCACTCTTATTTATTATAAGAAGTCGCTACACTGTATGCCTATGGATCCCCCCCGTTTAGATTGGATTGAGACCTCTGTCTGCCGTCTGGCTATGACAGGTCACCAACCAATTACCATAGTGTCCGCTTATCTTGGCCCGGTAAATCGGTCCAATACTAACCCCAATCCCAAATGTCTCACTTCTAACGACATAAAGTTGTTAATGGAGTTAGATCACTCCGTCTTAGTCGCGGGTGATCTTAACGCCAAAAATACCGCCTGGAACTGCGTTTCAAGCAACCGGCGCGGTATTGATCTAGAGTCTTTGGCAGAGACTCATAACTTTGACATTATAGCCCCCATGGAACCCACCCATTATCCCCATAATAAAGACCATCGTCCCGACATACTAGATCTCGCGCTTTTAAAGAACATTAACCTACGGTTATGTGCTATAGAAGTGCATCATGAGCTAGTCTCGGATCACAGGCCTGTGATCATAGAGTTCTCCCCCCGAATAGGCCCCCCTGACACAGGCCACCCCCTTCCCGAAAGAGTTGTGGTGGATTGGGGCAGACTGGGCTCGCGCCTTAAGTCCGCCACCTCGCCACATCTCGAGTCCGTCCCTGTAGATATAATCTCAGTAGATGACACGATTGGTGCGATCGACTCTCTCACTAGTCACGTGCAGAGCGTTGTACTAGACTGCTCACGGCGGATTCCTGACATGGGTCACCTTAGATGGAAACTGCCGCCTGATGCTCGTGCACTCTTGACTGAGAAGAACGCGGCCACTCGTGCATACGATTCCTATCCTACCGAGGCCAACCGTGTTCGTCTGCGCGCCCTACAGAGAGCTGTAAAGCGACGCGTAGGCGAACTCCGGAAAGATCGTTGGGAAAGGCTGTTAGGTAGCTTAGAACCCTCCCACCAAACTTTTTGGAAGTTAGCCCGGACCCTCAAGTCCGACTCAGTATCCCCCTTCCCCCCTCTCATTCGCCCTAACCTGCCGCCAGCGTTCGATGACGACGAAAAGTCTGAGTGCCTGGCGGTTAGTTTAGAAGCTCAGTGTGCGCCAAGCACCCTCCCAGTAGACCCGTCCCATCTTACAGAAGTAGAATCTGTAGTAGAAAGTAGAGCTGCCCTACCCCCTTCCGACCCTCCCCTAGATATGATTACGGTCGATGAGGTCGAATCCGTTATCAAAAACCTCCACCCCCGCAAAGCCCCTGGCCCTGACGGCATCTCCAACAGGGTGCTTAAGCACTTTTCATCCCACCTCTTATTATTACTCACCGCAATATTTAACGCGGCTATGAGTAATCACATCTTCCCACAAGCGTGGAAAGAGGCAATTGTCATCGGCATTCCCAAGCCGGGCAAGCCCAAGTCCGACCCCTCTAGTTACCGACCCATAAGCCTACTCAACTCGATTGGGAAAGTTTATGAGAGGTTACTCTATAAGCGGCTCAAAGACTATGTAGAGTCTAAGAGTCTAATTCCTAACGAGCAGTTTGGTTTTCGAACCAAACACTCTTGCGTCCAACAGGTGCATCGCATTGTCGAGCACGTCATGACCGGTTTTACTAGATCCAGTAGGCCCCATAAAACCGGCGCCCTATTCTTCGATGTGGCGAAAGCTTTCGATAAAGTTTGGCATTCTGGCTTAGTCTACAAGCTATACAAACTAGGAGTGCCTGATGGTCTCGTACTTATAATACGTGACTACCTCTCCAATCGAAGTTTTCGTTACCGAGTGGAAGGGACACTGTCCCCCCCCCACTCTGTCACAGCCGGGGTCCCTCAAGGCTCCGTGCTTTCACCCCTCCTCTTCTCACTATATACTAGTGATATCCCAGACTTTAAGGAGTCGCGCCTACGGCCGAAGCCTAAAGTAGCCCTATTTGCGGACGACACAGCTTTGTTCTGTTCGTACCGTAAATTCCCAAAAATCCACAAATCTCTCCAACTTGCGGCCAACACCCTAGGGGAATGGTTTAGCAAGTGGAGGATTGAAGTCAACCCTTCAAAGAGCGCCGCTATTCTATTCTGTAGAAAGCGTCCTCCACTCCCTCTGTTTGTCCCAATTACTTTGTCCGGAATTCCGATCCCTTGGGAGAGGAAAGTCCGATACTTAGGTGTCCACCTTGATAGCGGTCTGACCTTCAAAGACCACATCAAAGTAGTTAGAGATCGTGCCGCATTTGTGTTAGGTCGTCTATCTTGCCTTCTAAACAAGCACAGTAAACTTTCCCTTAGACATAAGGTGAGACTTTACCTGGCTTGCATCCGTCCCATTATGACATACGCTAGTCCCGCCTTTGCACAGGCTGCCCATTGCCATATCCATAGGCTACAGACAATTCAGAATAGGTTCATGCGTAAGGCCACGGGTGCCCCGTGGTACGTACGCAATGAAAATCTTCACATTGACTTGGAACTGCCTACTATTAGTCAGTACCTTAAGCAATGCTCCACTAAATATTTTGACTCTGCCTCTAATCACCCGAATCCCCTTGTTCTTCAGGCGGTTAATTATTTGCCGACCTTAGGCGTATCTTATACTGCCTTAGGGAGACGACGGCGTCCGAGAGACGTACTTAACGCTCCGGACGACGTCATCACTCTCGCCATCGCCAACGCCCGACAACTCGCGCAAAGACACTCCACACAACCGACTTTCCGTCCGCGCCGGCGCGGGCCCGCGTCGCGCCCCCAACCTTTTCGTCCCTATAATAGATACCGGCACGTGCCAGGTCGTTTTTCTCCCCCAAAATATGTCCGATTGCCCTCTCCAAGTAACGCCCTAAGCCGAGGTCTACCCCACTATGGGGGCCCTTAGCTCGTTACTTTAAATATTAGGGTTGAGAGCCTTCTGCGCTCACCCTACAGTCCGGCAAAGCTGTCAAAGCCATCTGAGGCTAAACAGCAGTAGTCACACCAAAAAAAAAAAAAAAAAAAAAAAAAAAAAAAAAAAAAAAAAAAAAAAAAAAAGCCATTTGTTTTCCATGTTTCGTGCGACACTATGTTAATTCCAATCCGTCGTTAATACGGTTGAATATTTGATCGCGGATCAGCTAATCTCGTGTATTTTTCGCTCTAATCGGGACGGGGATTGTCTCCAGGCACTGTTTTTGTCAACAGTCACGTCGAGCGGTTGCTTAATCATGAATGACACGTTTACGTATTCAGGAGGCTCGCCTTTCCGCTAACTAGAAGACGAGATAAGTTTACAAACGTCGTCGTCTTGAATTCCCGAAGGCAGTCCCAACGTTGATTATCCGGGTTTTGAAATTAACATATTAGGAGTGTACCGCTGAGCTGTAGATACGGCTGTGTACGACGTTGTACTTACATGTTTGTTTGGATAGTGGATTGAGCTCTGACGTGCGTCGTCCTCTTAAGGCTGCCTCGTAAACAATGGCTGTCTTGTATCTACCCCCTACGTGTTTGCATTCAGAGGAACACGTTTTACATACGTATAGGATTCTGTTTAATTAAACGCAGCTATTGAACAATAAACATCATTATCAATTACTCAATCCTTCTGTGTACGACTGAGGTATTGCGATCCTTAAGAGCAATATTGTTGAGGCATATTGCTTTGATTATGATTGGTTTTTTTCGTCACCATTGGTACTATATTAGTGCTGACAAACGAATTGGTAAAAATATTAAAATACAGCAGACATTATGTCATTGTGTCCAACTTTGGCGATATTGTCTCCCTTCCAGATTTGTGCTTTGGTAGGAATGGAATAAGTTAGGTTTTCCAAAAGTGATGACAATTTATAGAACATGAAAATGTATTCAATAATAAATATCTTGTCTAATCAAAATGAATATACTTACATAATATGAATTATTTAAGCGATCATAATTGAAATAACTGAATAATTTAAATAAAATAAAATAATTGAGATAATTGAATAAATAACATACTGTATCCCAAATGGGGTAGACGCTCACTGACTGCTGCTGCCCGCACGCCCTGATGAAGAACGGAACATTCAAAAGCGCATATTTCGATGAAGGAATTCAACCAAATATGGCAATGGGTGACTTTACCACCGTTATCTGGGTCACTTGCTTGGGTTTTAAATCGACGTTCACGGTGCTCTGGCTAGATTTGAACTTTTCAAAAACATACAAATTAGTGAAATACATCAAGATCAGTTACAAGTTAGTATTGCGCACATAATTGGTTTAAGTCATGAATCATTAGATCCTAAGCTAATATTAACCTGTGTAGTGCAAACGGGAGGCGACCACTAATACAATCAGCGGAGTCGTCGCGCTGCGGCTCTTATTTCGCTCCGTGCAAACGTTCTTTCATTTTCTAATGGATCGGCACTGGGGGAATATTTGTTGGCAAACTTTCACCAGACACTGATATTTACATAACAAAGAAAAGGGGTAAGGGATCTGAGTGTCCCTGGAAACGTATTCTTGTCAGGAATCCGGGTTTTGTAAAGGATTTGTCGGTCAATTTCGCGTCAGTACGTTTTTGTTGAACTAAATTTTGTATAATCAGAGCGTAGGTTTAGTATAGCATAAACACGCACTTTATTAAGCTACGGGATATGTTTCACGCCGGGTTTATCATAAAAAGAGTATTGGAGGAACACGAGGGAGTTTACTATATTTTTTATTCGGTTGTAAATTCCCGGAGCCAAATACATGGATCAGCGATTTACCTTGGAAAATTTAATACGAAAAAGCTACATGGGCGCATAGAATGTCTGTAGCACATACATTTAACGAGGAAATAATAACAGCGGGGTTTATTTTCATATTTAGGACTCACCTATTGCACCTCAAATAAATATTCTATAATACCTACTACTGACCATTATTGTGGGTTTGAGGACCAACATTCATATATGAACACACCAATTTTCAGTGTTTGGTCAGTGTCATGACAAAATTTGTCTTTTAGAAAAAACCTATAGCAAATTACTAAGTATAAAGTATTTTTTGCAAAACACAATTTTGGGATTTAATAATCTAAACAGTGTTGGGTAGTGTAATTAAATTAGGTACCTAGTGAAAGTTAAATTTACACCCTACAAAACATCAATTACAATCGTTTTGCGGAACATCAAACAACTGTAGGCCTAGTACGAACCGCTAACGTTTTGGTAATCGGAAAGTAAACGATACTTTTTTTTCTTAAAGACATAGGAAAAAGAAAAATAAGTATCGTTTACTTTTCGATTACCAAAACGTTAGCGGATCGTGCTAGCCCTACTGAATGGCGTTCCTTTCAAAACTATGAAACATAAACTTTTCCCTACAATGTCGTCCGCTAATGTCACAGGAGGAGATTGTATTGAGATACCAAATACTACTACAAATAAAATAAACGAGTATGGCGAGAAAAATGCTGTTGGATATGGTTGGATAATTTCCCGAGGGTTCGAAATCACTGAATAAATAACATTAACAGTATTGTATGTCAGAGTTAATACCCTGTGTATATATTGGGTGCGATTAAGTAGTTGTTTTTGAGTTGTTTTTGGCTGATAGCTGTTTGCTTGACTGGGTTTATTAGTTTTCTACTGTAATCCACGATCATTAATAACTTATTGAACTGAGTGCAAAGTTATTTAGATGAAGTTACTGGCATCAGTTAGAATCAGTTAGTTCATTCGTTGATATTATAGGAACGCTGATACCTACTCCAAAATTAGGTCCAAATTTATTTAAATTAATGTTAACCTAGGTAGTTAATTCATTTAAATAACATAAGATTGTGTTTTCTTGTTTCGTCGAAAAACTTGACACGTGTAAATATGAAATTCTCAATTTTGTCAAGCAAATAGATTAAATTAACCTTAAAGAACATATTCTGCGAACTGAATAATTAAAATTAATTGTGTTTGGTCAAACAAAGGAGAGCCATTACATCTTACATTCAATTGCAATATGACAGCTAAATAATGCTACAAAACATTGCACTAGGGACCCCGAAACGCCCATTACCATTTGTAAGAAAACCAGAAAATTCTTTCAACGATTAAAGTTAGTTCGGGAACAAACAGAATTACATTTTAATACCCACGAGAGCTCTCAGTCAATAAAGCCTCGTAACACATCAAGTTGTTACATTACAAAAGTTTCCCCGTTTTAAGTATCTCCTTGCAGTTCGCGAGAAAATAGAACTGTGTCAAAATGACATTCAACCGTGTTCAAGTTGTGAATGCCTGAGGGGTTGCTCGGCCAAACTTTGCTGATATGATAACATTTTCACATCTACTCCACGAAGTCTTATTGTGAGAGTCGTAAGATTGAATATTAAATAGCATCTGCGCTGTGTATTGTGGGGAGTTTATTATATGTGTTGGCTCCTTTGAGTCTATTTTGCAGGTAATGGTCCATTAAAACGCGTGTATTAATTATGACGAGTACTTGTTCTGTTCCTCATGAACTTTTCGCTGCATTTGACGTCATTAAGCAGGCAAAACTGTGTTTTTAAAGGCGCCTCAGGGTACGAGGCTTGACTCGGCTCGCAATTTTTCCCGCTTCCGCAATGAACTTAAGTTGTTTTTTTTGATATTACGCTATGCTTATGTGCACGAACGTTTTCTTATTGAGGAAACTGCTTTAGAATTTTAGTTTTGGACACTTAGTAAGCACATGGTCAGGCAAAAGTAGGTTAATACAGTGGCTGGTGATAGAAGTTGCACGTTCATCATTGAATAGAGACAACGAGCTAATTTCGACTTCGCATTTAAATTGTTTGACAAGTACTTCTGTTAGTTCTGCGTTAAAACTCTGATGAACGGTAATTGATGGACAAGGAATTTAGCTTGTTTGAATTTGGTTATGTGATGTTTGCCACTTTCCAATATTTAAGCCTGCAGGCCTCTTCACAATGGTCCGAAGATTTTTGGGTGGAAGGCATCTTATCAACAATTTTCAAAACTTTTATGTAGATAAATCAATAAATCAATATTGCTTTATAAGTGTGTTTTTAGACTGTAAATGTATAAATATGTCTAGACCCATTTTACTAATGCCTTTTTGATTCCAAACTAAGCGTAGCTTGTATATATATCTGTTTAGTTAATGTACGATATTATCTTACATATTGTCTAACTGGATTTAAAAAAGCTTAGGATACCTAATAAAAGCTTAGAACAAAGAAAGAAAAATATTCTGTCAGCAGTTATAGCTTTGAAAAGGAAAATAGTCCTGAAAAGCAAGTCTGAATAACTGGTGAACATTTTTGACAACATTGCAGATAAAGTTTTTATATGAAATTCTGAACACAGGATACAGACCCATGCAGCCAGAATGTAAATTTAACAAATTTTTAAAACTAAAAATGTATTTTCTTTTTCATTTCCGTAACGTCACGCGTACGTTGGTTTTTGATATACTCGTACCTACTATTTAACCTAACATGACATAACTATAATAATAGATATGTTCACGCCTAAATATAATCTATAATCTATAATATATAAAGCTCGATTACCACTCACTGACTCACTGACTGACTGATCAGGGGTGTTTTTCAGTTGTTTTGAGGTGTTTTAGGGTTAATTTCACTTTTTGGGAATTTTTGTTATTTTTATCAACGCAGGTTTCTTTAATTTTTTTTTCCAAAAAACAAGATGGCGTCTTTTTTTCAAACATCAACTTTTTTGTTTGAGGCGCTGAATTTTTTCTTTTTTAACTGGGTGTTGCCAACACTAAATTGGGTATTTTGAAAAAATAAAATTTTAAAAAAAGAACGTCCCCAGGCGGCCATCTTGGATTGAAAAACGGGTTTTAGAGTGGTTTTTGCGTTGCCATAGTGAAGTGAGTTTTTGTTCGATTTTCAAAATTTTTGCTGAGGAGTGTTGCTTGTATAGTCCACTCGACATCCTCATTCACAGATTATAAAAATCCAAGATGGAGGCGGCGCTGGCGGCCATTTTGTTCCAATCAGCGAAATCGACCATTTTTGAGGCGATTTTTCCGGTAGATGGCAACACTTGAGCGTTTTTCATAGTATGCACTGACTGTGGGTAATTTGTTCAAGTATTGCCAGGAATGTGAATTTCTACCAAATTCATGGTAGTTTTTGGGATAGGGCCCGGGAAAGTCGAAATGACAAATATGACAGCTGTCAAAAAAACTTGAATGCAGTTTGATGGCAACCCAGGGCCCTAATGACCTTTTAGTATTTTTGCAAAAATCGACTGGCAACACTGGGAACTATGGTAGAAAATAAAATTTTCGACATGGGTGACTTTAAAGTTAGTGACGGATACTTCCGTATATGGTAGAAAAAAAGTGAAAACGCCAAGTGTTGCCATATATAGTCGAGATTATGGGAAAAATACGGGATTTCTGAATTTCAAGATGGCGGTCGAGCTGGCGGCCATTTTGTGAAAAGTTTGCGATTTTCAAACTGTTTTTTGAGCTTTTTGGGGTGTTGCCAATTTTTGAGAGGGATGGAATGTACTAGCCAATCGTGTAGCTTGTGCTTGCGGGTTGCCAGGTGGAAATATTTATTTGGTAGCTTTAGTAGTTTTTAAGAAATGGCCCGAAAAATTCGAAAATAGAAATAAAGTCTTTTCAGCAATAAAAATGCCCAAAGGTGGTTGAGTACGGCCATTAAAATGACATTTGACCATTTTTATCAAAATCAACTGGCAACACTGGAAATGAGAATTAAAACTTTTTTTTGGAAGGGGTCACTTTGAAGGTCTCTTGAGGGAGTTGTGTGCGAGATAGAAAAAAACTAATAATACCATTTTTCGTGCAATATAACTGAGATTGCGCGAGAAGTCCCAAATGTCAAGAATTAAATATGGCAGGTACACTGGCGGCCATTTGAAAATATGTCATTTTGAAAATTTACTAAAATTGTTTTTTCAGGTAGTTGGCGTCATTTCATAGGAAAATGTTACTTGGGTTAATTGTCAGGTTAAGTGAGGCCTACAGTATCGTGAAAAAACTTTCCCTATTTTCAGGGTAAATTCTGAGATTTACACGAAAAACAAAATTCCTTTGTTTTAAAAAAAAAAGTATGTCACCCTGTTCAAAACTATCCATTTATAACGATTTTATCCATTTAAGGGTAGTTCACCCCCTTGAAGTACGAATTAAGGACCATGAACTTTTGGCCTGCCGTACTAAGATATCCCATACTAAATGTACTGGGAGTCACTGAAAATGCTACTTTGTATGAAAAATTGTTTTGAATCATCGCGCAAACATTTAAAAATTTGCGAGGCCGTAGGCCGAGATTCGAATGTGAGGCCGAAGGCCGAAATCCGCGTAGGGCGAAGCCCGGAGCGTGTCCCAATGACGGCCAAACTTACTTCGCGAAGCCGTAGGCTGAGCGCCCGCACACGGTGAAGTCCACAGTTGATCGCCTTAGTAACTAAATGGCGAGGCCGGAGGCCGAGCTTCGAGTGTGAGGCCGGAGGCCGAACTATGCGTACGGCATAGCCCGCAGACAGAGATGCTTACCAACCCCCAGCGAGGCCGTAGGCCGAGCTTTAGACTCAGCGTAGGGCGAAGCCCGGAGCGTCTTTTATCGACTTAAGTAATTATTTATTAGTCGCGAAGCCGAAGGCTGAGCTTGCGGCTCTAGCAAAACCATCCTGAGCTAGCTTTTGCGAGGCCGAAGGCCGAGCTATTAATTTGAGGCCGTAGGCCGAGCTCCACGTAGGGCGAAGCACGCAGCGAAGCTTATCAGCCTCCAGCGAGGCCGCAGGCCGAGCTTTCTGCTCCATCACGGACTGAATTCACTTTTGCGAAGCCGAAGGCTGAGCCATAGCCTTGAGCAAACCCACACCGTGTTAGCTTTTGCGAAGCCGAAGGCTGAGCCATAGCTCCCAGCAAAACCCCACCGTTTTAGCTTTTGCGAGGCCGAAGGCCGAGCTATTAACTTGAGGCTGTAGGCCGAACTTCGAATAGGGCGTAGCCCGCAAGTGAAGCTTACCAACGCTTAGCGAGGCCGTAGGCCGAGCGTCTTATTTTCGACCCAAGTAATTAATTAGAAGTTGCGAAGCCGAAGGCTGAGCTAGAGGTTTTTCAGCAAAACCACGACATGTTAGCTTCTGCGAGGCCGTAGGCCGAACTTTGATTGCAAGGCCGTAGGCTGAACTCTGCGTCCTTCAACGACTTAAGTAACTGCGCGAAGCCGAAGGCTGAGCGCCTCCACTATCTAAAACCATGCCATGAAGCTTTTGTGAGGCCGCAGGCTGAACTCTGCGTTTTTCGACGAATCAAGTAACTGTGCGAAGCCGAAGGCTGAGCGCCCTTACTATCCAAAGCCATCCCATGAAACTTTTGCGAGGCTGAAGGCCGAGCTTCGAATGTGAGGCCGTAGGCCGAACTCTGCGCCCTCCAACGAATTAAGTTACTGCGCGAAGCCGAAGGCTGAGCGCCCCCCACTATCTAATGCCATTAAAAGAATCCCTTGCGAGGCCGAAGGCCGAGCTTCTTATGTGAGGCCGCAGGCCGAACTCTGCGTTTTACGACGAATTAAGTAACTGTGAGAAGCCGAAGGCTGAGCCCCCCTACTATATAAAGCCATCCCATGAAGCTTTTGCGAGGCCGAAGGCCGAGCTTCGAATGTGAGGCCAAAGGCCGAGCTAAGCATAGAGCCCAGCCTAGAGCGGTGGTAACACCCCCAGCGAGGCCGGAGGCCGAGCTTCGAATGTGAGGCCGGAGGCCGAACTCCGCGTAGGGCAAAGCCCGGAGCGTCCATCACCGACCTTCAAGTAACTTCGCGAAGCTGTAGGCTGAGCGCCCGCACTAGGATTCTTTTGCTAAAACACCAACTACCCAGAAAAGACAGAGAGCGAGGTCCGCGGAACGTTCAACCCCCCCTCAAACAACTGCGAGGCCGAAGGCCGAGCTGCGGCGAGGCCCCCGGGGGCCTCGCAGCCGCGGGAGGGGCGAAGCCCCGGAGCGGCCAGCGTCGCAGACCTAGCTTATGGCCGCGAGTCGGCCGTAGGCCGGCGGCCAGAAGCTAGTCTATTATATATAAAGCTCGATTACCACTGACTCACTGACTCACTGACTGATCAGGGGTGTTTTTCAGTTATTTGGAGTTGTTTTAGGGTGATTTTCACTTTTTGGGAATTTTTGTTATTTTTATCAACGCAGGTTTTTTAGTTTTTTTTTTTCAAAAAACAAGATGGCGTCTTTTTTTCAAACATCAACTTTTTTGTTTGTGGCGCTGAATTTTTTCTTTTTTAACTGTGTGTTGCCATGTCAAAATTGGTTGTTATGAAAAAATATTTTTTTAAAAAAAGAACGTCCCCAGGCCGCCATCTTGGATTGAAAAACGGGTTTTAGAGTGGTTTTTGCGACGCCATAGTGAATAGAGCTTTTGTTCGATTTTAAAAATTTTTGCTGTAGAGGGTTGCTTGTGTAGTCCACTTGACATCCTCATCCACAGATTATGAAAATCCAAGATGGCGGCGGCGCTGGCGGCCATTTTGTTCCGATCAGCGAAATCGACCATTTTTGAAGTTATTTTTTCGGTAGATGGCAACACTTGAGCGTTTTACGTAGTATGCACCGATTGTGGGTAATTTATTCGAGTGTTGCCACGAATGTGAATTCCTACCAAATTCATGGTAGTTTTTGGGATAGGGCTCGGGAAAGTCGAAATGAGAAATATGACAGCTGTCAAAAAATCTTGAATGCAGTTTGATGGCAACCCAGGTCCCTAATGACCTTTTAGTATTTTTGCAAAAATAGACTGGCAACACTGGGAACTATGGTAGAAAAAAAAATTTTCGATATGGGTGTCTTTAAAGTTAGTGACGGACACTTCCGCATATGGTAGAAAAAAAGTGAAAATGCCAAGTGTTGCCATATACAGTCCAGATTATGGGAAAAATACGGGTATTCTGAATTTCAAGATGGCGGACGAGCTGGCGGCCATTTTGTGAAAAGTTTGCGATTTTCAAACTGTTTTTTGAGCTTTTTTGGGTGTTGCCAATTTTTGAGAGGGATGGAATGTACTAGCCAGTCTTGAAGCTTGTGCTTGCGGGTTGCCAGGTTACAAAATATTTTTGGTAGCTTTAGTAGTTTTTGAGAAATGTTCCGAAAAAGTCGAAAATAGAAATAAAGGTATTTCAGCAATAAAAATGCTCAAAGCTGGTTGAATGCAGCCATCAAAATGACATTTGACCATTTTTATCAAAATCAACTGGCAACACTGGAAATGAGAATTAAAACTTATTTTTGGAAGGGGTCACTTTGGAGGCCTCTTGAGGGAGTTGTAAGCAAGATAGAAAAAAACTAAAGATACAGTTTTTCGTGCAATATAACTGAGATTGCACCAATAGTCCAAAATGTTGAAAATTCAATATGGCAGGTACACTGGCGGCCATTTGAAAATATGTCATTTTAAAAATTTACTAAATTTGTTTTTTTAGGTAATTGTCGTCATTTTACAGGAAAATGTTACTTGGGTTTTTTGTCAGGTTTAGCAAGGCCTACAGTATGGTGAAAATAAATTACCCCATTTTCAGGGTAAATTCTGAGATTTACCCAAAAAACAAAATTGCTTTGTTTTTTAAAAAAAAGTATGTCATCCTGTTCAAAACTATCCACTCTTAAGGATTTGACCCATTTAAGGGTAGTTTACCCCCTTGAAGTACGAATTAAGGACCGTTAACTTTTGGCCTGCTATACTAAGACATCCCATACTAAATGTACTGGGAGTCACTGAAAATGTTACTTTGTGTGAAAAAATCTTGTGAATCTCCCAGCAATCATCGAAAAACCTGCGAGGCCGCAGGCCGAGCTTCGAATGTGAGGCCGAAGGCCGAACTCCGCGTAGGGCGAAGCCCGGAGCGTCCCCCATGACGGCCCAACTAACTTCGCGAAGCCGTAGGCTGAGCGCCCGCACACGGTGAAGCCCAAAGTTAATTGCCTCAGTCACTAAAAAGCGAGGCCGGAGGCCGAGCTCCGAGTGTGAGGTCGAAGGCCGAACTACGCGTAGGGCGCAGCCCGGAGCGTTGGCTTCCAACCCCCAGCGAGGCCGCAGGCCGAGCTTCGACTGTGAGGCCAGAGGCCGAACTCCGCGTAGGGCGTAGCCCGGAGCGTCCATCTTCGACCTTCAAGTAACTTCGCGAAGCCGTAGGCTGAGCGTCCGCACTAGGATCCTTTTGCTAAAACAACAACCACCCAGAAAAGGACGAGAGCTTTGCCGCGTAACAGTGAACCCAATTACAAGCAACTGCGAGGCCGAAGGCCGAGCTGCGGCGAGGCCCCATAGGGCCTCGCGGCCGCGGGAGGGCGAAGCCCGGAGCGGCCAACCCCGCACTAGGATTCTTTTGCTAAAACACCTTCCACCCAGAAAAGAACGAGAGCGCCATTCGCGAAATAAAATCCCCAGAACCAACAATGCGAGGCCGAAGGCCGAGCTGCGGCGAGGCCCCCGGGGGCCTCGCAGCCGCGGGAGGGGCGAAGCCCCGGAGCGGCCAGCGTCGCAGACCTAGCTTATGGCCGCGAGTCGGCCGTAGGCCGGCGGCCAGAAGCTAGTGTGTAAATTATAAAGAGCAATCAAAGACACACTGACGGTTGCCGTCATTCATGAAGATGGCAAGGCTTGTCTCACCCCCGAATTAACAAACGTCAATCACCGCTAAGCACGCGCTTTAAGCTCATCTGTCCCGTAAAATGTCAATAGAACTGAAAGGTAAAGCTATACTTCTGAGTGATGCTCAAAATTGATTTGCGTTAGTGAATCCTTAAACCTAAACTTGAAACCTTAAACAATCTAATAATGTTTTCATTAGAGAATACTTTTTGTTTCAGACGGTTTAACTCCCCAAATGTTTTTATTAAAGATGATGTACAATTTATGCAAAACGAGTTTCATTTAGGCAGACACTGTTTTCATTCACTCGGCCTCGGTTATGTTGTTATAATAATCGAACTTTACAAAGCTTTCGATTTTGAAACGAAACGAGGATTAATTTTACAAATATCAATTCAATCATATCACGTTTCTGCATCAGTTTCAAACAATGTATCTAGCCAAAATGTATTCTGATTAGTTCGTATTGTGTTTTTGTCTTTATGGTTGTTCTCATCAAAACTATGCCTTATTTCTTGATTGAGGCAATTTAAGAATTAATAAGAAAACTTTACATCTATGTCACAAAAGGTAACAAAGAAAATTGATTCCAAACACAGTCGAAAAGTTCGTTAACTCGCTTGTATGTCGAAACAATAGCTATCAAATTATTTTGGTTACTACTTTACCCCTACCTTGAGGGTTAACACGTTTAATGCCAACAGGGATAGAAGTTAATCCTTGAACAATGGAATGCTGTTGTTCCTGGTGGGTTGGTGGTTTAAGCCCCTAAAATCTTTGTTGTAGCTTTTCATTGATTTATTTCTTCTAAAGTCGTAGCATTAAACTGATTATTATTATTAGGAGCCTGTCTATTCCCACTGCAGGGCAAAGGCCCCCCCATCCCGTTTCCACTGCTGCTAAATCTGTGCCTTTTCCCGCCAATTGCTCAAAAATGAGTCCAGCTCGTCTCGCCATCGCATTTTCGGCCTGGCACGAGGACGCCTTACGTCTTGAGGCACCCAGTCTGTAACCTTCTTTGCCCAGAGTTCTTGCGGCATGTGACAAACGTGGCCAGCTCAGTTCCACTTCAGCTGGACAATTTATTGAAATTAAACTGATGGTCGTCGTTATTTTCAGATGTGACCTGTCAAGTGCAAGGTGGGCTAATCATAATAACATATTTTAACTAACTACGCTTTCTAATTATTGTACAGTAGAAAGTGCTATTTTATTTGGCTGAAGGAGGGTTAATAACCGGTCTGTCTGAATACAACTGTTAGAAGATGCTTATTTATGTAAAACGCTCGTGAGAGAAATTATTAAAAGTGCAGGAAAATAAATTAGCCTTTGCTAGATGTTTTCCTTTAAGGAGACTCTTCTGAAGCTTTGTATAAATTCAAGCTTACGGACAACGGAAAAACGTCAAACGTAACACATCAGATGACTGTCAAGCATATTTAGACATGTGACCTTCTTGTAAGTGCTTACTTCTGTTTGGGCACTTGGGCAGGGTCTAGGCTCAATCTACCTACCTTCCATATTAATCTACGAGCGTGTATGAAAGGTTAAATGAGAGTAGAAGAAGAATTGTGAAAGGATTGTAACAAGTGGAAAGATATGGTGTCCGCTTACCTATTTTTAGGTAGAAAGACGTTATGGTATGTTTGTACGTGTCAGACCATCCTTCATATTTAATTTAATAATATTGTGATTTTGTTACTAGCTGCGTGATAAAAACTTTATTTTAAATAAAATTTACGTTAATTGGTTTTGATTATGTCTGAAAAGTTTAAGTACATTGTCCAGAAAGAGAATCAGAGATTCTAGATGAAAATATTTTATTGGAGATAGTTTCATTGAATGTGACACTAAATCAGATGTAGTGCTGGACCGAGTTTTATGGACCAAACACAAACTCTACAGCATCCTTTGGAGCGAGCTTGCTTAGATCTCTATTAACTTTCGCTTTGAGAGTCCAAGATACTTGAAGTTTCGTACGTTCGGCAAATAGTAGGTTTACATGCTTTTAGCAAATTGAATTACTAGACTATTCAATACTGCAAGTTCAGTCAGCTAGAAACACCTAGCTTTGATGCATGGCGACCAAAATAGTAGGTACAGGACCACCTTAGCTAAGGTGTAGTACTTTTAAATCATCAATAAAACGTATTTGTTTTAAATACGTTATGAACGTCTAAATAAATATGTTGTACAATTAAATGTGAATGCTTCCTAAAATAGTTCATTATGAAAATAAGTGCCACTGAGAACAAAGGTGCAAGGTAAGCAAGTCGTCATTCCACTTAACTATATCAATTCGCTTGGCGTTCACATGCTTCTTTGCCATCAAACGTTATCGTGACGTCTTACAAAACAAAATATTCAACCTGAAACAACAAAATCAATTCACATTCCGTTTCCAGACGTTCAAATTCAATCGACGCAATGATCTGAATTATATTTATTGAATAAAAAACTTTCCCCTGTTACAACTTGCGATTTTAATGGAGCCTAAAAATGGCGGACTAAACATTCATAACTTCCCGAAATTCTGTGGGAATAAATTTCATTGTTATGATAATGGGCTAACGATTTTCACGACCCATTGCGCGTTACACTTGCTCAGATCGCTGTGTCAGCAACTTGTGACCTTCTCGTATCAAACTTTTTGTCGACGGTAGGTTTTCGTGTTTGGGGGTTAGTAGAAAAAATGTCTAGTTAGCGCTTGAAGAAAGTTGGATTTCCTTGTATAAAAAGGAACTCTATTTAACACCAGATACCTACTTCTTAGGAATAATGCAGCTGCAGGCTAGTTTAATTAATTCATTATAAAGCAACAAGATGTGCTTTGCACGGCAATTTCAAAAGATAAGAAAGTTGAAATAAGAGAACTATAATCAACGAAGTGGTTGACCATTCTTTATTAACCGCTTTTTAAAAAAGGAGGTGTTACTCAATTCGATTGCTTTTTAATGTTTGTTAGGTACTTCTATTTTTATATGCAAGCTGGTCAAGTATTAATATTCTGTTTACATCCTTAACTCTAAAAACCGTTCTATATACAAAACTTTGAATTCATAGCATAAAATTACAATAAAAATTCAACTCTGCAAAAGTTTCATAATTTATTAAGTGTGACTGAGCCCAGCAAGTGAGATGGTGACAAAACATCCCGGTTGGCACTCTGACACAAAATAATGCATAGACTTTATCAAAGGGGCTTAGGGTTGAGGTGGAGAAAGCTCCGCCTTCGCTGTGACTCGTCGTAACGTTGAAATTTTGACAAATTGTAGTTGAGGATTACTCGGCGGGAATATGAAGAAAACCACGCATTCTCGCAAATTACTGAGCCCAGACAAATATCCCTGTAGATGACCCCACATTTATTTGGCTCTGTGCTAAATCTAGTTAATGCCAAAAACCCACAACATAATATCGTATTGTAAATGATACATTGAGTGTGAGTAATAATAACACCAGATAAAACTACTTTTGGTAGTATTTCTGCATATTTTGGGGTAAAATATATTTGAGTAGCACACCGGTAGGATTTTAATAAATAATGTTTTTTTGTTTTTGTTGCAGTAGTCGAAAGCTGAACTATTTTTGTTATTTTGATTACTGATGGAAATAAGGTTTCACTGTAGGTTTTTTCACTGTAGAATTCATAAGTTACCTACTGTTTATTTGCAAAAAGTATCAAAAAGTTGAATAAGGTGTTTAACTATGTTCTTCACTAATGTGCATAAGCAATGATTTACTAACTGCCCGCAGTGTGAACAATCCTATCCTACTAATATTATAAATGCGAGTGATTGTATGTGTGGATGAATGTGCCGTGTTGCTTTTTCACGTAGAACCAACGGGAAGGATTTAATGAAACTTTACAATAATAAAGCTTATGCATCTGAATAGGACATAGGCTACAATTTATTTAGATTGATAACTTTTTTTTTAGCCTAAGTAGCGGTGGACCACTATGTTACCATATTCATGACACAACATATAGCGGTCATGTACCGATTCACTTTGCCTTCAAAACATCTCTATCTAACAAAACCAGATAGCTGGCCAGAACCTCAGTGAAGCAAAGTTCTCTACGGTCAATTAACCTAATAGAAATCTAATACTAATTAGTTTCTTGCCTTGAAATAAACGGGAACTAAACAAGACCTCTTACGTAACATTTGATGCGACGTAAGAATAAGCCCTCAGGACACTCAATTAGATCGTATTTCAGTATAATGGTATTGAGAAGTCGTTGGGCGCCGTTAACTGCGATTTTATAGTACTTCCCCGGCCGCCCGGCGGTTTGTGGCCGAAGTTTACCAATTACAGATACCCATTGAATTACTGGGAATTTCATAAAATGTCTGACGTTAAGACATTTACTTCCAGTTGGGCAAAATCATGGCATTATAAGGCTAACTATACTTATATCAAGTAATTTAAAATCTTGGCCATTTTGAAAAGTTTGGTTTTTTTTAATCATAATTCATGACACAACCTGAATATAACGCTCATGTACCAATTAGCTTTGCCTTCAAAACTTCTCTATCTAACAAAACCAGAAAGCTAGCCCGAGATACCAAAACAGGCATTGTTGAAAAATAAAATGTTTTCACTGGACATTACGCAACACCGGGTCAAGCTACTAGACAACGGATAAACATAATAAGATACGAGGTAGTAGTATATTATAGTAGTAGTAATAGTAGTTTAAATTATTTATAATTTATCAAATTCAGAATAAATATTTTCGTGCTTTGTATTCATAAAACTGTTCCTTTTAAAACAACATTCATATTACCACATGCTTGAATAACTAATAAGGATAAGTTACGTTAAAATAATTTTCAAGCGTTAATAAAATGAAAACTTGCGCTGAAATCATTAAAAATTAATGGCGTAGCCGGACGGAGCAATAAAGCAACATAGATTCAGGATAAAGACCTCTTAAACTGTAATTCCCATCTGACATAAGATGAAAATAACAGCAAACTTGTTTCACAAAGTTTACTGCAAGAAAATGTTATCTTTATTTTATACTAAGATTAAAGAAAATATCAACATTTCAGCTGATATTTCATATCCCTTGCGAAAATCGTAGCATCGTGGGGCGGCGTCGTCCCACCCTTTTTATGGTTCGGATGAATTATGACATAAAATATTTATCTCCTTTTGGGGATATGTAATGCGTCTGCTCCTTTTTAGATGATAATACAGTAAATCCCCATTTTATAACACAACAAAATAAATTGACAACTCCCGCGGCAATACGCGCGAAACAATGTAGTGATTCGGATATTTTCACGTTTCTTTTCCCCGTTTTGGGGAGCGTGTAAACAATAAAAGGCGAGATTTCCGACGATATGCCCTGGTTTATTGGACCTTCTGAAGTTATGCTGAAAGGGTGACAAAGCAGGTGACTCGAAGGTTCTCGAGTTATGCTTTGTCACTGTTAGATTAGATATCTTTTTAACAACATTTTCGTGGAAGCGGATTGCTTTTATATCCAGTATCTACGTTTTATTGATGAAATGGAACTAGAGTAGGTTGGTAATACGTAAATAAATAATTATTTGAGATGTTTTATACTGAAATCATCTAAGCCCAAACTAAGCTAAGCAAGGGTCAGTGACAAATAAATATACCCTAACACATCTTAATACAAAACTTCCAGAGATGAAACACCCAAGCAGAGAACAATTAGATTTTTTAAAGGGTAAATGTATTTGGATCGGAGGTTTCTCTGTGTTTTTAACTGGGCGAAAATCAAACTCCATGTAATATTTAATTAATTATTTTAATATTAGCCATTCGCTTCCAATGTCAGCAGACTAAGAGAGTTGATTTCATCAGATATGGTTTTTATTACATATTTAACTAGCGACCCGCCCCGGCTTCGCATGGGTGCTATAGGATGTTATCTTCTACTATATAAAAATAAGTCGGGTTTTCCTTCCTGACGCTATAACTCCAGAACGCACGAACCGATTTTCACAGTTTTGCATTCGTTGGAAAGGTCCCGGGCTCCGTGAGGTTTATAGCAAAGAAAATTCAGGAAAATTTCAACAAAAAAGCGTACAGCTAAGTCCACGCGGACCTAATAAACCTTTCTCTTGAATCACTCTATCTATTAAAAAAACCGCATCAAAATCCGTTGCGTAGTTTCAAAGATTTAAGCATACAAAGGGACAGAGAAAGCGACTTTGTTTTATACTATGTAGTGAAGTCAAAATCAGAGAAATACAATGTTTGAAACAATTCCATTTTAATATTATCAGCGTGCGAAACGTCCTTTAAGAAACTTATGAATACTAAGTTGTAGCAATCAACAATAATAATTTACCAAACACGTGGTTTACGCATCGCTCGTGTGCAGATCAAATCTTAAGCTTTTTGCAATTTTGAACGTTACCACCTTGCTGAAAACGTTGTAATTGCTTTTCTGTTACAATGGGACATTTTAAGCTATCTATCTAGGGATCTGCTATTTTATTAATTTAAGGATCTTGAGATTGTTCAGTAAGCTAGCGGGCAGTATAAATATATTTATTAATATAACCTGCTCAATTTGAGTCACTTAATTATTACTTAGGCGAGAAAAGTAATTCTGAAAAAAAAACTGCATTTGCTAGGGCCTACAAGGCTCTTTAGTGCCCATAAGTTGAGTGGATGACCTAGTGAAGACGGCAAGCTTTCATTTGGTGCAGGCCGCTTGAAACCCGTTCTACATTCTGATAACGAAATTGGCTTGGAAATTAACGCAAAGGAGAACAAATTACTGGCAGCAGAGCGAAATGTCCTCCGTAAAAATCTTGGTTCCATCTAGGGGCAAGATGGTTAATGTTGGAGGCTGAAAATCGAGAATAAAGGACATCTTAGCCGAACGTAACGAATCGTAGAACATCATTGCCATCATTACCATCTTGCACCACCACATCTATTTTTCTTTCCTTTTTCTCTACCGGAAGGTTGTCTGGAAGAGATCGCTTTTAGCGATAAGGCCGCCTACATTGTACTGTTTTATCTCTGTAAGCATTTTTATGTAATTGTTTTCTTTGTGCAATAAAGTATATCTTATCTTATCTTATCTTATTGCCATATTAAAATCTGCCAGACTCCGTTAGCATGGTCACGCGAAGAGCATGAAGGAAGATCGAGCCCTAAAGAAAGTATACTAGGGGACTCCGAGCTGTAGACGTCCGATGGGGAGACTAAGGTATCGCTGGGGGACGAAATCGCGAAGTGGTAAAGAACCTGCAAGCTTCAGATTCGGAATTAGCATGAAGTAGCGCCGAACAGAGCAGCTAATGGTATTCCGTCAGGCGCCAAAACTCACTTCACTGGTGGCGAGTTAACTTTAAAATTTAATTCCTTTGCGACTGTGGTCGTTTGAGAGAAAAGAACTAAGCCAAATAACATGTTTTAATACAAAATGAGAGAAAATACTAATTCAAAGTGAAACCTATTGATGATTGAGGTAAGCGTGAAGCAACGAGATATGAAGTGATGTCCGCCGGAATAGCACCCCAGAGTGGCGTCATATTGCGTTGGAGACCAAGATCCACCTTGGGTCGCTGAACCAGAGGAGTAATAATAGCAATCATGAAAACGGTGTTTGATTTTGTTAGCATAGTGTTGGTTTAATTATATTATCATAAAAAGAGGTAGGTAGATGAAAAAGTGGCACAAGTGGCAAAACATTCACAGTTTCAGACGACACTGCGCAACATGTATCTGTCTGGTTTACGCTCTAGTAAATAATCAAGCTATCTTGTTCACACGGTCAAATTATACGTACGTACGCCAGGGGATAATTTACGAATTTGCGTCAGTACTCACATAATGACATATCTACCTCTTTTTATTAGAATATCATTGGGTGGTTTCTATTTCATTATAAGATGAATTTTGAAACACTAATTTATCATTAATAAAAATGAAATTGTGATCAAATACGAGTCCGTTCCTAGTGTTGAGAGTAGAGTAAATACTTCGTTCTATTTTCAAACTAAAAAATAAAAAGTTAAGTGTCAATTTGTAATTTGATGTAGATGTCAGATATCGACTTGTCTTTTGTAAAATAAACCCATGGATTTGCCTTTAACTTTATCTTTTTATAAGTAATTAGAAATACCTACCTACCATCCAAAACATGGTCCTTAACTAGCCGGATACCGTTTATACCTGATAAAGTTAAAAGTGACCTTACCTAACTATAAAAGACGTACCTACTAACCTACCTATAAAACAAGTGAACCTACCGTGAGTCGCCGACATAATTTTGTACAATTTTGTAATAATGGAAGACCTAATTAATACTTTAGAAGAGAACCACCTCCGACTGACCAGGCAACAGGTAAATTTCAAGAAAAGCCCTAAAGAACGATTGACCGAATCTTATATCGAAACGAGAATTGAAAACTTGAACGAGCTGTGGTCAGAAATCAAAGGAAATCACCGAGAAATAGTCAAGCTTACTACACCGGAACAAAGACTTACGTGTACATATTTCATAGAGAACATTTTCGAGTTACTAGAAGAAGAGTACACTATCTACAAAAGTCAATTGAAAGAAAGCTTATCCAAGCTCGTTAAGAATACCAGCAGTTCCTCGGTGATAAGTTCGGAACCAAAAATAGCCGCCTACAAGTTACCAGATATTAAGCTGCCAACATTCACCGGGAAGTATACAGAGTGGCACACATTTAGAGATTTGTTTTCATCACTGGTTGACAGGAATAAGTCATTGGATAATGTTCAGAAACTACATTACTTGAAATTATACACCTCAGGAGAAGCAGAACAACTGATTCGCCACATTCCTACCACCGATGCCAACTATGAAAAGTGTTGGCAAATGCTAGAGAGTAGATACAACAACAAGAAGTTTTTATCTACATGTTTGTTGACCAGATTGTTCGACCAGAAGAAATTGCAGTTGCAAACCTCTAGTGGCCTAAAATAATTACTAGATACAACCAAAGATTGTCTTAGTGCTTTATCGAGTCTGGGTGTTTCTGTTAAATCTTGGGATATTTTTGTAATTTATTTATTAAGCATGAAGTTAGACTCTGAAACCAGGAAACAGTGGGAGATAAAAGTAAGTGAGTCTAGTGATGATTTACCTACTTTTATTCAGTTTGAAGACTTTTTGGTAAGTAGATACCGAGCTCTAGAATTCATAGAACCAAATAAAATTGACCATAATAAACAGAACCGTTACAATCCCAAAGTTTTACATGTTTCGTCTGTTGCCACTTCAAATTGTCTATTCTGTTCTGAAAAGCATAAAATGTACCAATGTGTAAAGTTTAACAAAGCCGATTATAGCACTCGTTCTAAGTTCGTGCAAGATAAACGACTTTGTTTCAATTGTTTAGGGTCAAACCATTCGGTAAAAGACTGTTATCTGAATACCTCATGTCGCTTATGCAAACGTAAGCATCATACTTTGTTGCATTCGCCAACCTTGTCGCCGAACTCATCGGCACCTATAAACCTATCTGTACCAGTAAATGTTGACCATACCTCTGAGTTGCCAAGACTTAATGTACCTAATATTACCAAGCCTGCTGGTGCTAATAACAGCACAAATGTACCAAATGTTTCTAGTTATTTTTCAGGAAAGAACACACCTAATGAAATTTTGTTGCCCACTGCATTAGTTAATGTGCAGGCCAAAAACGGAAGTTTACACTTGATGAGAGCAATGATAGACCAGGGGTCACAAACCTCTTTTATCACTGAGTCAGCAACGCAACTGCTTGGACTGAAGAGAAGTTCAGTATGTAATGTTATACATATTTCTGGTTTAGGGGATTCAAAGCATTTGACTTCTAAACAAATTGTGAACCTCAATTTGTTTTCAATCCCAAATAAACATTTTGTAGTACCCGTTCAAGCAAATGTGTTGAATAAGTTAACATCTGTAGTACCAGCTAGAAATTTAAAAATTAATGATTGGCCAGAATTGAAAAATCTAGTTTTAGCTGATCCAACCTACAACATTCCAAACAAAATAGATATTTTGCTAGGTAATGATGTATTTGGAAAAATAATATTAGAAGGTCTAGTGAAATCACCAACAGGTGATTTGGTCGCACAAATGACGAACTTTGGTTGGATTTTATCTGGCGTAGTTGAGTTAGATTGTGTGTCCTATAACACTGTTACTCTATCAATGTTGTCTCGGGTAGATGGAAATGATGTGCTAAGGAAGTCTTGGGAACTAGAATCTGAACCTTTACACACTGTGAATAAGTTTTATACTGAGGAAGAAAAAAGATGCGAGCAATTGTTTACAGCAACCACTAGAAGAGACGAAGACGGACGCTATATTGTGACTCTACCATTCAAAGATGAGGACCCAGCTTGCAAGTATGGCCATACCCGTAATATAGCTGTCCGTAGGTTTGAACGTCAAGAGTACAAATTATTGAAGAACCCAGATCTAAAACAGCGATATGACAACGCTATAAAAGAATATGCACAGTTGGAGCATATGGAATTGATTACCGAAGAAACAGATCTGAAGAATGAAAATGCTGTCTACCTTCCTCATGACATGTGTCTACACCCAACGGGATCCCCTATCTGGGAGACTTATGAGTGATACAGAGAATTAGATCTGAATATGTTCTACTGAATTATGCTGAAAACAGAATTTGTTCCGTAAAATAAACGGAAATATTCGCTTCTTTAACCGACCTCCAGCCAGCGGGATATTTTCTTAAACTACGTCTGATGAACTATAAATTGATATCAACTTTTAGATCTATGTTTATTCTGATTATTTAAAGAAAAATCAGTCTCCTAAAGTCCGTAATTCGGTCACAAACAAGCTGCAAAGAAACCTCCATTCAGCGGACTTTTTCTTCTAAGGATGTTATTATTGCAGCTTTTACGATAAGATAGATATTCTTTATGGTACAAAAACATTACATTTCAAGCAAATAACACAACAACAATGAGAACAATGTACAATTTAGGCGGTCTTATCGCTAGAGAGCGATCTCATCCAGACAACCTAATACAATTTAAACTATTTTACTAAAATTCCCTATTTGTTCATCTTTCATCATCATTTGTAAGCTGTAATTAGTTTAAATTTTATTAATTTATCGTAAAAGCTGCAATAATAACATCCTTAGAAGAAATAGTCCGCTGAATGGAGGTTTCTTTGCATCTTGATTGTGACCGAATTACGGACTTTAGGAGACTGATTTTTCTTTAAATAAACAGAATAAACATAGATCTAAAAGTTGATATCAATTTATAGTTCATCAGACGTAGTTTAAGAAAATATCCCGCTGGCTGGAGGTCGGTTAAAGAAGCGAATATTTCCGTTTATTTTACGGAACAAATTCTGTTTTCAGCATAATTCAGTAGAACATATTCAGATCTAATTCTCTGTATCACTCATAAGTCTCCCAAATAGGGGATCCCGCTGGGTGTAGACACATCCTCATGACACTGTTGTTGAGGAAGAGAGATTGACCACCAAGGTACGACCGGTGTTTGACGCGTCGCGCAAAGGAACTAACGGTGTATCTATCAATGACGATCTGTTAGTGGGTCCACGATTGGAACTAAAGAGGTCTAAACCCCACCGATTTGAAGAACAGTCACCTTTGGTTGCACGGTCCTGCTTGGTTGCGTGAACCGGAAATAACACGTGTAAGGCCCGATGTGACAACTGATTTGGAACAAAAGGAAGTTAAAGTCACTACTAATGTGGCTCTGGATCACGAGTCAATTTGGTTTCGATTTTCTTCTTTGAGAAGAATGTTAAGAGTAGTAGCGTACTGTCGCAGATTACTAGACTTGAAGAAGCCTAGATCAGATCGACCGCAACGATCTTACCTTACCGATGAAGAAATCACGGACGCTCTTGATGTCTGCATCCGACACGCACAACGTGAGGACTTCGGTTGTGACATAGAAGATTATTTGAAAACTAGCAGGTTAAAGAAGACTAGTAAACTTCATTCATTGACACCGTACCTAGATGAAAAAGGATTGTTAAGAGTAAGAGGGAGAATCGATCATGCAGAAGTACCAGATGTGACAAAACACCCCATCATACTTTCAAGTAAGTGTCACATCTCGAAGTTGTTAGTTGACGAAGCACATGAGAAGACTATGCACGGTGGCCCGCAGCTGATGTTGACCTATTTACGAGCGAAATACTGGATAATTGGCGTTAAAAATCTCGCAAAATGCCAGTTTCGCAAATGTGTTACGTGTACAAGATACAAAGCGGCCGCCAGTTCTCAGTTTATGGGTCAAATTCCATCTGCAAGAACAACGATTGCTAGACCCTTTTCAAGATCAGGAGTTGACTACGCTGGACCGATAAACATTCGTGTTTCTAAAGGTCGAGGTACCAAATCATACAAAGGATATATTTGTTTATTTATTTGTATGGTTACCCGAGCCGTCCACCTGGAAGCTGTCAGTGATCTGATTACGCAGGGTTTCATATCAGCTTTCAAACGTTTCGTTGCTCGTAGGGGTCACTGCAGTCAAATATGGAGCGACAACGGGACAAATTTCATAGGCGCAGCTAAGGAATTGAAGTCTCTATTTATTGATGAAAAATCTACCATTATGCCAGAGCTGGCAGAGTGGTTAGCCAACAACGGCACCGCTTGGCACTTTATCCCGCCCCATGCACCACATTTCGGGGGTTTATGGGAGGCGGGGGTAAAGTCAGCCAAGTACCATTTGAAGCGAGTTGTTGGAGACACCCATCTTACTTATGAAGAAATGTCGACCGTCTTAGCGCAGATAGAGGCCTGCTTAAATTCAAGACCTATTACGCAGGCTTCTATTAGCGATAATCCGAATGATCCAACTCTTTTGACAGCAGGACATTTTCTGGTTGGAGAACCTTTAATACTACCGCCAGACCGTAATTATGAAACTCTCAATGTTAACTTATTAGGTCGTTGGCAACTGACTCAGCGTATGGTTCAGCATTTCTGGAGACGGTGGTCTCAGGAATATCTAACTCAGTTATGTCACCGATATAAATGGTCTGACGCTAAACCTGAACCCAGTGTTGGGGATATAGTATTAATCAAAGAAGATAATTTGCCTCCAGCTAGATGGGCATATGGTAAAGTTGTGGAGAAACATCCAGGCTCTGATAATGTCACAAGAGTAGTTACTTTAAAATGTAAAAATAGTTTTGTAAAAAGACCTATAGTTAAGTTGTGTTTATTACCTGTACAATAATTCAAAGTAAAATTTATTTCATGTTGCTAAGAAGTTAATTTTGATTTATATTTGTTCATGTACCAATAAGTAAATACAGTCCACTGCATGTCACACTTAAATGTGATAACCACTTAGTTTGTTAAGAAACCTATGTTGTGATTTGACATCTGTCTTTAATGTTTGAGTAGGTTTATGAAATTGTCATTTTGACATTAACTTCAACCTGTGAATGCTCTATGCACTTTTATTATGTTAACCCTTCGTATAATACTATTTTAGTTTTATTTACCTTTGTTTAAGTTTGTGAACCCTGAAGTTTTGTTAGAATGTAATGAAATTAAATTAAGAACTGCGTTCTTGGGAGGCGGTATGTTGAGAGTAGAGTAAATACTTCGTTCTATTTTCAAACTAGAAAATAAAAAGTTAAGTGTCAATTTGTAATTTGATGTAGATGTCAGATATCGACTTGTCTTTTGTAAAATAAACCCATGGATTTGCCTTTAACTTTATCTTTTTATAAGTAATTAGAAATACCTACCTACCATCCAAAACACCTAGTTTTATTCAAATTATTGGATACTAGGTCAGACAACTGATAAACATTCTTATACATACTATACAACCTACTATTACTCTAAAAAATCTGCTCTTTTTTGTCAAAATATCACCTGTCTTGTAAAAAGTTGCTTGCTAGTTGACCGTCCACATAATAAAACATGACAATTAATATGTTTAAATTAAGCAGCCATATGCTGAGCAGTGATAGTACGTGCTTAATAAATTAACTCAAAAGAACATATCTACAGACAGGCGCTCAGTAACGCAATTGCTTCACCGCCACACTTTACCCAAAGAAGCCAGCAGGAGTGGTTCTGGAATCCTCAATGATTAACGGAGCCGGTCGAGGAGTGAACAGATCCTCTGCGGTCGAGATCAGCCGATAGATTTACGACGCGGCTAATCGCGCTTTTGCTTTATTTCTGTGTCTGTATTGTTCTCTGTTCTATTTCTATCGCCAAATGTACTATGCCAAACTTTGTTTAAAGAAGTAGGAACCTATTTGATAACAATTTAATTTAGTGATGATGTTCCGCGTTTGTAAAATAGCTCAGTTTGGGTCTAGATGGCGCTGTGTGGAAAAATGACTTCGACTGAGGATGATTAATTGTCTACACCTTGCAAGTCACAGATTCTTCCTCTGTTGTACCAGTGCCGTGAACCCACGTCACGGCAGAACTTGACCAACGATCATGCTGACATAGTCCCAAGATGGCCAATGAGATAGGTAAGTGAGTTTAGGTTTTTGGGCTGAGCTTTTTTCAGGCTATTGATTCGTCTTGTACGAATATTACAACGTAATAAATTAATAACGCTAAATTTCAGCAGTTTTGGATATGAAATTCAACGTTTTATATGTAACCTATCAGAATTATAGAAAAACGATTATCAATGATCATTATGAAATGCCAACACAAAAAGTTGATTGCCAAATTATTTTTCAGTGCAATTTCCCGAATAACCAGTTTAGAATTGGCTCGATATATTTCAAAACTGCTATAACTCTCGTTTGAGCTGCCGCACGATAAATTGACTTTGAATACCCAAATTCCAGGATTCAGATAGGTTTTGAATGATGCCAGTTTGCAACCGAAACAAAGAACTGGGCAGCCATGCTGGGGGCGATTTAGGTTGACCCCGATCGGCGGCATTGGAAACGCAGTTTAAAGATTATTCCATGAAACTATACGGATTCTGCTGTGAATTCTTCAAAAGTCACAAGTCGGCATGAAATAAAGGTAAGACTAACTGGGGAGACGCACACGCATACAAAAACACACACACTTAGCATAGTGCACAGTGGTTAGTGCAGACACCCGGACTGCGGAAGACGCTGGTTCGAGCTTACGACCGAAGTTTTTTTTTCTGGGTTTCCAATCTTTAACTGAGGTGATTTTTGCAAGTTCTCAAAAACAGCATATTGGTCAATCTATTTTAGATTTTAATGAATATCTACTCGGTGGTTTTTAGTAAATAAACTAGGAGATCAGTTTGTATTCACCAAAGTTCCACAGTGGTGTTAGGTATAATATAATTTAAGTTATTAAATAAACTATTTTAACATGACCGTTGGAGTAACGTAGTTTGCCGTCGGATAATCCTCGTGGCCATATTGGCATGACAAGAAGTTGCAGGCGCGAGACAATGTTTTACTCGCAGATAGATGATAGACATTCTTTACTGTACCAAATATCACAGTAATATTGATAGTATAAAGATACCACTGTACAATTATTTTGGTGATAAAAAGAAACTTACAGTTGGAAAACCTTCGAAAATGAATTACAACAAAAGCACATCAATTATTCATAGATAACTTTTTTTGCCAGCGATAATATTATTTTGAATTCAAAGAATGGCAAAAATACCGATTCTTTTTCAAAATGTTTCGCTCAAATCGTTGACGGTTGCGCGGTGTGCGTGTGATTGGCTAATCAGCGCCGCCAATCAGTATCTGTCTGACGTTGCGTATTCAGCTTAGTCCTTTGAGAGTTTGAGCCATTGTCAGTTTGCAGTGCTTAGTTTGCAATGTTACTTTCTCATAGAAAACTATAGTGAATGAAACACAAGAGGAAAAAAGAATTCTAATGATTCTAAAGCACAATATCCATGAAGTGGTAAAATAGTATTTATTATTAGTATTTTGCCACTTCATGGACATTTATTTTGTATGCCCATTTCTTAACTCTAGCTGATAACACTCTGGTGTGTGTTATTCAGGCTTGAATCAAGACCTACTCAATAAGTAATAAGTTGGTTCGTCTCATTTACAACTGTATTCGATTCATCTTTGGTTTACGTTTTTATCATATTTATTTGGTTGCACATCCCCGTCACAAAGACCGTATTTTGTGCTTTGTGTTCCCTTCTCAATAATCAATTTGTTCATATTATTTTACCTATGCCTTGTCATGAGTGTCATCCTCACTTTTATTGCAATCTTTAAAATATACCTTTAGATGTTTAATACTTTTATTACAAATCTGTCACACCGCCCACTAGCTATAAATATCTGTTCATTTCCTTGGATGGTATCGATTCATTGTTGAAGAATAAATAAATACAGTGCACACAAAGTACTCGTACGTTGTGCGGTACAGTCTTGAAACTCAATTTCATCATTTTAATCATCTCGTCAAGTCAGGAAAGCAGTATTAAAATCCAAAGGCAAATTCTTCAGGTGGAGAAGTACGTATAAACTCCGCGAATTTTAACGTTTCTGAACAAGCATGGTCATACTTCCTGCTAAGCATTTTTGCAGGAAAATATTCGGTAATGTGTGGCATGTGCACAATTTGTTAGTCAAAGCCAATTCGCCATCAAACGGTCAAGCGTTGTTGTCGTTTTACTATCCATGCCATTGGGGACCTCAGTGTATGGGTGACGTTAACAATTTTACGCTATGTACAGACAGAGTATGATCAATTTCAGACACAATTGGTAATTGTTTTATGAATAAATTACTTATGACTTATGGCTTAGAGGCGTTCACATCAACCATTACAAAACCATTGTAAAATGGGTCTTAATATGTGCGCAGCATAAGCTATGTAAAGGTTGATTTGAACGCCTCTGTACGTAAGTAATATATTTTGTATTGAATAGTAACAAATGGGTACAAATGGTGACAAATGGCGGGCTCCATGCCAATAAATAAATGTTGGAAAAGATCGCTTTTTAGCGATAAAGCCGCCCAAATTGTACATTATCATCAATCTGTGTTTCTTTGCTGTTGATTTCTGTTGTTTTGGTGTGCCATAAAAATATAAGTATCTATCTATCTATCTAAAGAGGTACTCTACTAGTCCCCTCCAAAAATTGTGCTTGTATTAATAATACCCATGTGTATACATACTAAAATATACTTAATTTGTACTTTGCCCCATCAAAGAAGCTTCGGACAAGTTCTTATTAAACTCACACAAACCCGGAAAATGCAAAACTTTTTGAGCCAGTCGCGAAAATAGCGCTAAGCGAAAGAACGGGTTACTTTGTCCATATTATTATCTTAATAACTTTGTAAGTAACCGCTCATCTAGAAGTTACTTAATGCTCATCATAAGAACTCCACTTTCACTTTCGTTTCTCGTAAAGCTGCTACAGAGAATATTTTTATGACTACCCTGGCATAAAGTGCAGTCTGGTGTATAAGATGATATAGTTATTTACGGCTAAAAGGTATACCTTTCAGTCGTTTTTTGGACCAATTCGACACTTTCTAAAAACTTTGACCGGTTACTTACTTGCTGGTCCAACTTCAAAGATGTAGATCTATACACAAATGCGCCTGACTACATTTCGTCGTTTAAGTTCTAACACCAAGCATACGTGGTGTTAGAACTTAAAAAAATGTAGGAATATCATTTTTAGCAACTTTTAACAACAAAAAACTGAATTGACTTACGTACTGTTTCCATAGGATAGTGGCTATCGCGCTGTTACTTTTTTGTTATTTTAAGGGATTCTATTGGTCGTACCTGGACTAAACGACGCGTCTTTAGATGCTTTAGCGAATGGTATCAAAATGTCATAACATGACATGTGTGGTGTAAGAACTTAAACGACGATTTTTAAGTAAGACGTCGGCCAATAGCCAAATCGCAGAGCAAATCTTAGATTAAAGCAAAAGAGGAAGATGCGGCAACAGCTAGCCGCGCGCGGTCCTACTAAACTGAGTACAGTGTACTTGGTTTGCTTCAGTCTGCCTTGATACATTGTGACGTGATGCTGTCTAACTCGTTGACATTGAAATACAATTTTCCATCTAATTAACGCAAAAAAATGCCTGGCTGTGCCTTTATTCAGTACACAAATCATTCAAGGCGTAAAAACAAATCACAGGAAAACATATTTCATGCGTAAGAACAACAAAATATTTTTTTAAAGAAAATATAAATATTCTTGTATTTTTCCATAAAATCCGTCATTTTTGAGTGACTGAGACAGACTAAACGGGATGTGTGCATTAGACACGATACGATAGATTCCTGCAAAAACAGGTTTTCTTACATAGACTTTTCTCGCTCGCACTATTGAGGAGCCCATCGCTCTATCTTTTGATGTCTTATCACTTCGGTAATATTATGCTTAGTGTGTGTTCGTATGGATGTAGTGTGCGTGAAAGCCCATATTTTAGTTGACAATTATAAGAGCGTACCGTATCTTCCTCTTTTTCTTTAATCTAAGGAGCAAATAGGCAATAATAGCCGGATGGCCAGCCGCAGTCTAGTAAACCGCGGAGTGCGTAGGATACTTAAGGCATTATTTTTACTATTTATTTATTTCCATATGGGCTGGATGACCACCCCAACCGAAAGAAGACTGGCGAAGTTCCTTGAGTTTGAGTGCCAACTATAATAGGCCTCCTTCATGAATGAAATTAACCAAGATTTGTACAACTAAACACTGCTATCGAAATGATACTAAAACTTACCCTTCTTAAAGTTAGGAATATAGAGATATAAAAATAATAAGTTAAAGGGGATAGGTTATAATAACATCAGGTTATAGATAAGAGTTTTTCATTAATTTCTGTATCATGCATCAGAGCACGTTATGGCTTCAATCGCAAGTCCGTGAAACACGCGTCCTAAGGCGAGACTCTGTAAAAACACCACGAAATCTTTGCAAACGATTCAACAACAACAACTAACAGAATGCACGCATGTCAGTCTGATTTTGAGGTTTGACACAATGTGACATTTAAACGTTCCGTTACCGGCATTTATTTAATTTCTTTTGCTATTTGACTTGCCATTGGACCGTTTCGTTAAAATCTAGTCACTTAAAACATCGTAATCTAGTTAGAAATGATTCAATAACAGTAAAATAAGAACAGCAAAACTAGTCAAAACAATACAACCTAGATGAAGGTTCAGTTTAGAAAGAAAGTAAAATAACACTGATGCATGAACTTCTCCTTCACTTATCCGGTTTTCTGTTTAGTTTCATCATTATTTATGACGTTTTGATAATATACTGCCGTAAATTATTTAAAAATCAAATCCTTGTTCTACAAAATCCTATAAATTATGGAAAGAAATCTACTAATACCATTTTATAAAGTTATTATCAGTCTCAACGTGAACGTGGTTGGGTCGACATTCGCCATTCTTCTTTAGTGATGTATTTTTCGGGCATCTCCGTGCTTCGGAAGGCACGTTAAGCAGTTGGTCCCAGTTACATCGCCAGATGTCAGTCGTCAAGTCTAGTCAGAGGCCTTGGGGCGGCTTGATAACATCCGACATTAAGGTTGCTCACTAACCTTACACCCCTCCAACAATCCGCACTGTGCCCGCGTGATAGAGTATGGCTCGTTCCACCTCATAGTTGAGTTGAGGCCTGTACCCAGTAGTGGGACGTTTATAGACCGTTTATGTATTATGTTATGCTATGTATTTCCATAAAAATATAGCATTGTGAATAGCAAAGAACAGAATTGTCATGACACAAAATAAGTTTGTTTTTAACCCCTCGAGGCGCACTGAGGGGTGTAGTTTATAAGTTGAAAGGGTGTGTCTGTTTATCTTCCCATTGCATGGCGTCGTTGCCCTAAACATGAAGACCGATCAGTTTTCTGTTTTGCAAGAAACTTGATCACTTGGATAAACGCGAGCTGTTATGCAACGTCGCCGTACATGTTGAGCGTCACGTGTTGCGCGTCAATTGTTGCCTAGTGGATACGCGGCTCTTCCAGCGCATGTGTTTCCTTCTTCCTACAATCCCGGGTTTTTTAAGTGGGGCGTGAAAAGGCATTTATGCAGGCCTTCAAAATGAGATTGACCAGCAGAGTAGTTGTCCATTACTGTGCTTGTCAACCCCATATCTGGACCTCACGACTGCTTTCCATCAGGTGGAGTGAGGTCATCTTGAAGACCACTATAAAATAATAAAAAAAAAAAACGGCAACAGTGCCTTTGAGTCATCCCCTTTGGGACGCGCGTACGTAGCAGTGTGAGCGTATGTTTAAATATCACCTAGGGCTCTGTTTTTATGCAAAATGATTAATAGTTTTATTATTTACAAAGTGACTCGTAGAGTGACGACTCTTCACTCGACCGCTCTCAATACATTATCGGAAAAATACGATCATAAAACAAAAGAACAGTAAAACAGTATCTAATGGAAGGAGCTATAATACTATTGGGGCTATCGTAGGCAGAGGGCTAGTGGGCTCCTTGAGTAAAGTATTGTTATAGAACAGAAAAAGGTTGATTCTTTCCTAAAATATTTTTGGGGTGGTTACACTCATAAGCGAGCACAGTGCCTTGCCTAGTGATTGCTTCGGGTTTTACCGAACCGACAGCGCCGATTAATGCCGGCCCGCTTATTATGTATGTTAGGTTTTATTAAGATACTACATTAATCGATGGTAGTCTTATTGCCTAGTAATGGCAACACCGAATGGGGGAACGACATAGCTTGCTAATGGTAACACTAAACGGTCCAATGGGAACTGGCAAGATGGCGAATCGGGGCATTCTTGGTCGGGCAGTCAACGACAGCAGTCGCCTTTGTAAGTAACGCTAATTATTTATAGCTACCGCCATTTTCGCTTACAGTTTTGCTGTAGCGGGTTCGGGCCCAAATAACTGATGAAACTGTGTTAAGTGATTGATAACAATAAAGTGTTATTTTATAATCTAGTGCTGTTAGACAATTGGAATGAACGAACTGTAATATGATGCGCGGGTTTTCCTTTTATGTATGTGTACCCCTGAACAGCGAGTCTTTTTGTTATTGATAGCACTAATGAAAGAGAAAACAATTAACTGAACATTTTTATTTCTAATAACGGTTGCTTGTGACTTCGTCCGCTTGGACTAGATCTTTAAAACTACTGAATACTACCAAGGTATCACTGCCTGTCATCGGCGCGGTTGAAAGGGTCGTAAAATATGCGCAAGGGGATCCGCTTGCGGTTCTGGAAACTATCCCGAGGAAGATGATAATGCGAGTCTTCGGACACTGTGGTCTGTGTTTACAGTGGTTACAAGAACCCGTTCACAATCAAAGGGTTGCGGATTTGATTCTCACGCACATGTGTTTGTATTTATTTATTAAAGGTATACAGACAGATTGCAATCACTTAATATAGAAATATCTTCTGAGGGGCCAGACAGCAATCCAAAGATTGTATATGTCACCGGAAAATAACAAGAACCGTAAATTTATAAATTTCCTAGGAAAATTATAAACTTTCGTAGGATTCTAAACGAGAGATAAATTGTATTATTTTACGCCCACATTTCCGGAAATTTATAAATTTCCGACGACTCGTGGTAAATTTATCAACTTACGGATATCTTTTCGTAAGATTCTAAACGGTTCGACTAATCACAGAAGAGCTTTTAATTTTACGCTTTTATATATTACGGAAAATAACACACTGCTCTCTGATTGGTCGATGTTGACAGTAGCAATGCTTGTGTTCGTAAATTATGGTACAATCAGACTTGCCAAACTGTACATTTATCAGTTTCGATTACAATTGGACTGGACTGACTGGACTTTTACTGTAAAACTGGGTAGGTTTAACGGGTTACTTTTTACAATAAATAGGCTGATAACCCCTACTTAATCAAATAAAACAGCAGAAATCGTGATTTACGATAAGTATCAAAAAGTTTATAAAAAAATGAAATACAAAACATGGCATACTATCTCGATCATTTCCCAAATGGGGTAGTCAGAGGCACACTTCCCGTTACGGTGAACGAACGGAACATTTAGAAGCCCACATTTCACTGAGGGAATTTGAACCCATAGTGGTAAGAAGCGAGCATACCGCCGTTATCTGGGTTGCTTAGATTTTTTATCGGTGTTTCTCATCGCCGGAGAGTTAGCCCCAAATTATACAATGAACACGAAGATGAATTGTTTTTACAAAATATAAAACATTAAAACCGGCCTTCTACCAAAATTAAATGGCGGAGCAGAGGAATGACACGTGACTTATTCGACCAATCAGAGAGCACATGGCGTTTGGTTACCGCCCACTTATTATTTTGCGGATGCGTTCCGAAAGTTTATCAATTTCCGGAAATGAGGGCGTAAAATAATACAATTTATCTCTCGTTTAGAATCCTACGAAAGTTTATAAATTTCCTAGGAAATTTATAAATTTACGGTTCTTGTTATTTTCCGGTGACATATACACAACATGATTTGCAATGATTGCTTAGTTAAACTAATTTAGCTTTTCAAACAATTCGCATATTTGACTACAGTAAAAATGTTTAAAAAAACGTTTGCGTTGGTTCTGGGTGTTTGGTTTTCCTTCAGTATTTTTGATTTTCAATACATTAAAGAAATTCTTACTTCCAAAACAATGTAAGTGTAATAAAAAAACATATTTTATTTTTATCGTGCACTGGAGTCGAGCTTGCTTCTTCCGAGGCTAGCCGCTAGGCGGCCTAGCACCGTTGAGGGTATCGTGTGGTGGCCAACCCAATCCAGATTCCACTACTCTACGGTTTTGCGCAAAGATGACCATCAAAACTTTGTTTGTTCTTTAGGTTGTATTATTAAAATTACGAAATATACCCCAATTAGCATATCCGTATCTGTTTTTAATTTTAAGAAGATACATAATGTCCTTGTCAACAAGCAATCGACCAATTCATGATGTCTCATAAAACTCATTATTTTTTGATAATTTGTATTCATAGTCCCAAATAATCTTGACCTAAAAATCGAAATCTTGACCTATCTTATGAATTTTAATTTTATTACTGATTTGAAAAATTATTGGTTATTAAAAAATACACTTTGTGTATGCCGTTTCCGTTAGAAGATGAGAAATATGAGGCCTATGGGTGATGATGGAAATACACGAAAGAGCAATTCAACGGTATATTCGACAAGAGTAAAATTTATTAAAAAATACACTTTGTGTATGCCGTTTCCGTTAGAAGATGAGAAATATGAGGCCTATGGGTGATGATGGAAATACAACGACAGATTAAGGGTCGCTACTAGGGTCGGCCGGAGAGAAAATCTGTCAAATTTGAAAGCGATCGTGACAGCTATGGTCACACAGTGGTTGGGCCGTGCAATCCGTGCATAAATACAATGCATAAATCCGGACGACCGTCTTGGTGTAATTGTTTAGAAATCGGCTACTACACCAAAGGTCGCGGGTTCGATCCCCGCACAGTACAAACATTTGTGTGCATGAACATGTCTGTTTGTATTGGTCTGGGTGTTTCCTATGTATAATAAGTATGTATTTACAAAAGAAAAAGTATTTAAGTATGTTTATCCGTTGTCTAGTATCCCATAAAAACGGAGTATAATTAGCTCACTTGGGGCTAGATGGCGCTGTGTGGAATAATGTCCAGGGATATTTATTTATTTATTATTATTATAAATCGTGGCATGATAATCATTTGATGCGTTCACCAAAGATATTTTTATTTCTCCACCCAAAATATTTCAGGATATAGGGCAAACAAAAGAAACTAACCAAAAATTTTGTTTTATTAAACATACTAACAAGCGGTTTTGCCAATTATTTTTATACACTATTATTTGCAATCTATTCTCGTGACCACGTTATTTGCACAATGTTATATCTGGTACTTGACGATTCCATCGAGATTTAGTTGTAACTTGGTTTATCCGTTCGATCATCATCAACACAAAATATTTCTTACATCCAATGCATATGATATAGCAATACATGGAGCCATTTCTAGTAACATGCAGAAGAACCCACTAATAAATTGGTCTTACTTGTAATGAAAAGCTGCGAGAAGCATTAAAGGGAGCTATCTTGTTACTAACTAAAACGAGGAATTTAACAGTTGTCAACAGTTGAGACACTTTTAGTGGATAATTTATTTTAGATAATAACACTTGAGTATAATACCTTTAGTCTCCTGTAGAGGCCATCGTATTTCAGGCTTTTTACGCTGAATTTAATACAGAATCCACCGTGATCTTCATCTTACTGGAATTGATCTACGAGTAGAGCATAGTATGAAAGGAAGTCACCCTCCGCGTTTTTCTGTCTGTTTTTACATAAGCTTTCACTATCTAAATGATAGTTGATGCTAATTATATTTTCTAGAACGTTTGTCTGTATAGTTCATTCAAATTACTACAGGGAAAAGCTGTGTGCAAATAGCCAGTTAGAGATAAAAATGCTTGCACTGCCATTTTTCCATGGCTGACGTAAATATGATAATTCATATTTATATCAAAGTTCTATCTGATCCATTTTTTTTTAATTTAAAATGGGTTTGCGTTTGACCTCAGTCTCGCCAGCCACGCTTACCCAAAAAATGCTTATTCACTCTTGCCTTGAAGACACCAATGTTGTATGTATCCGGAAACACAGACGCAGGGAGGGCGTTCCACTCCTTAGCGGTGCGGACCAGAAAGGAAGCACCAAACCGCTTAGTTCGGACCGCTGGAAAGTCGACCACATGGAGGTGAAAGCCCTCACGGCGACTTGTGGTCCGGTAGTAGAAAGTAGAGGGTGGTATCAGGTCATGAAGTTCTTGCGCACACTCTCCGAAATACACCTTATAAAAAACCGATAGACAGGCAACTCTACGCCGATGCTCCAAACTCGAGTTTGGTTCCAACGAGCGTCTCGTCACCTATCAGTCTCCTGGCTCTTCGGTCTACTGAGTCCAGTGCATCCAGCTGATACTTGCAGTGGTGGCAGAAGTACTCCATACACAACCGAATTTGTGCTTGGTACAATTGTAAAAGCTGTTCCGGTGTGAAGTGTGTTTCCATTTCGAATAACTTGTCATTATGTTCTATTGCAATAACTATTTCTGTTTATTTATTTATTCTTAATTGCACATTAAAAAAATAAAGTACAAATGGCGGACTGTTTCGTATAAGCAAACGCAAACTTTCATTTTTTTTTGCCCGAGATCTCCATGCTAATTACTATGGAACGAGTGAAGTTTCTTTGACAGCCGTCTGCGCAGTCCCGCAACTCAGTCTTCCACATGACGCCGGGTGAGTGCAGTCACTGCGTGAAGAATACAAACAAGCATAAAATACGGCGTGTGTAAGTACACGAACTCGATGCATAGTTTTCTGTTCGGATTTTTCCAAAGACTTAACTTAACGTAAGTATTAACTTTGATTTCTGCTCTATAACTTTGTATCTTTATGTTTCGTCAAATTTCTTTGTCGAACAATTTCAGTTATGATAGAGGCCTCCAAAATTAATTTAGTAAAAAATATTGTTCAAAAAAGAACCTTTAATCTATTCAGACACCTTAATCAAGCTTTCATGATCAGATAACATAGTAGCTTAGACCACACAAATAGTTTTAATCAATTCGATTTGAAAGCAATCAAAGCTATTTGCGTTCTTACTTCGTTCCCTTGTTTTGCTTGAATATTTTAGGCAGATCCCGTATTGGCATTAACCGATGATGCTGCAGATTGACACCATGCTAAAAGTAAATACATAGATTGTTTTTAACTACCAATAGGTAAAAACTTTCAGTATAAGTTACAAATAGTAAAAATTTACAAGAAAAAATAGGAAAATGAAATGGCAACTAGTACCAAATTGTCAAACCCAAGAGAGCTTTTAATCAAGTGTACTTATAAATATAAACCTGCCATATTACTCTCATGGTGAATCATGATAAAATCATACGTTTGATAAATTATGCATAATGCATATGAACAAACAGTACGGAGGAAAAAAAATAAAGTTGTACTATTTTCAACAAAAGACCCTATGTGCGCCTATTTCGTGTAAATTATCCGCGTAATTATAAATGTCATTTTCGTCAAAAGCGACGTGCGTTCACCTTGGGGACATGGGGGGGAGTGAGCTGCGACGGTGCGCGGACAGCTATCAAAGAAACTTCACTCAATCCATGGTAATTTGTATGGAGATTTCAAGCGAAAAATTCGGAATGTTTAGGAATTTTTTGCACAAAACTGAAATAAAGCAATGAAAAACAACTGATTGGCAATGCTTCTTTGATATCTGATCTTTACACGTTATTTAAAACACGTAAGTTGTTAGTTTATATGATGCCTAAACTTTTGAAATACAGGAGTGCGTTTTACACGTTTTAAGCGATATTCTGATTGTTTTTCACATTAATCTAGTAAGTTGATCCATATACTGGAAATTTGAGCTGATTGTGCAACTCTTTGACTACTATGACGATTTTTTTCGTGCGTCATACTTCATATTTTCTATATAAAACTTTAGTTTTCCCGAGAGCCGTTTTCCTGGTATCGCGCCTTAATTCGAGGGTATATTCGACAAGAGTAAAATTAAGATTAAAAAACATAGAAGAAGAAACCCGTCATATAAAACATCAAAAAAATAACCAGACCTAACTAGGAAGCAAATATTTACACTTAAAAACCAAAATTAAAAAAAAAAAACTTAAAAATAAATATTTACAATAAAAAAACACTATCCAAACTGGGCACTTGCGGCATCGACCCCAGGACGCTGGCAGCGTTTCCGCGCTGGATGGCCAGCGCTAGGCGCTGTGCAAAGTACACTCCAGCTCTGGGGTCACCCGAAGCGTGGACCAATTTAGTCGCAATGGTTTTATAAAGAAATTTCGCGTCCGAGCTCCACGGGCAAAGCGTTTCCACCGCAAACGCCGCAAATTCATTGTCACGAAGTAGTGACGAGTATTTGCGGCGCTTGAGGACCTGGGCCTGATCGGCCGCAGCGCCAGCCCTCAATGCTGTGCCATGGACGTGAGACGCTGCCAGGGTATCCACACAAGTGGCATCCCAGATGAGGATGCGTCCCAGCGTCCAAGGCACAAGAGTGGCACCATCAGGTCTCTTGCCATCGTCTCTAAAGAGACCACGTGGTTCCAGGCTAGCCGGAATAGAAACGGTGGCAAGAGAGCGGCGGATAATGTCATTGAGGGCATTATGGCGAAAAATGCGGCCGGCGCTCTGGGGACACGAAAGCCCATGACGACCAAATTCGTCCACGCTTCGTCCGCAATGACATGTATGTGCCGAACATAAAGTACAACCCAGCCGGAGAGAGCAGGCTATCCTCAGGGTACTGGCGTCCAGCAAAGTTCCAATGTTTTTGGAAGGGAGGGCGTGGAGCCAGTAACCTGATTCATGTTCAAAAGCCGCAAGGAGCCGGGCACGGTCTGTGTCATCGACACACTGTGTAAGAAGCATATTCTGCGTGCGTTTCAAAGACGGCAGATCCCAACTTCTTTGGCTCGACTTTTCGTTGGGTAAAGGTTCTGATGGTAGAGCGACTCCCCACGCCAATACCGCCTCAGACAAGTAAGCCACCTCGTTATCGGTAAAATTTGAGTTTCTGTTTAATATTTTACCGATAAGAGGCAGCGAACTGTATCCAGACGATAGAAAAGCGGGGAGGGCCACACTAGAAACAGACCTTACACCCAGCCCGCCAAGCTTGACAGGGAGCAGTGCCTGGGTCCAGCCACGATCATCAATTTTTGAATTTAGAATTTTGGTTATAAGTGATTTCAAAGAACTGTCTAAAATTGAAGTGATATTTTGAAATTTCCAAACGGGTGAGCAGCGCATGATGTAAGTTAATTTAGGGGTGAACAGACATGAACGTAAAATGAAGAGGGCTATGTGCGGTGAAAGATTCAGGAGACGATCTGACATTTCTATGAAAAGGTAGGAAGGAAGGAAGGAAGGAAGGCTGCAGTGGGCAGTTTCCAATAACGACTTCTTAGTCATGCCCTTAGACTACACGATATGGCGACGACGAATAATGGATTGGTTGATCTTATCTATGGCGAAAACCGCTCAACTTCAACATTGTTTGCTATCGCAGAGATGAGTTCCCCGGTCTTAAGAATTTTGCCATCATACATTAGAAACGAGTGGAATATACAGTTAAAGTGGTGTTACAAGGAGGACAAGTATCAAGGAGTTTTAACTAATAAATAGCAGAGTAAAGGCCGAATCAAACTTTCTTTTAAAAGTATGCTGAACAAATGTTCGCATTTATAAATGCAAATAAAAAGACCTCAGCGTTCTTTATTGTATCAAGTTGAATTCCTGGACTACGTACTCAAATGAAACAATGGTATTCTAAAACGATAGTCATTGTATGAAGCAGATTTGGCGCTGAGTATCGGCTTCGTTGAAATGGCTTTCCTTCTCATAAGTGATTTGAAATGGTTGAAGCACATCAATAAATTAAGGTAGATGGCCGATCTTATTGTACAGAAATGTATGATGATTTCAAAACGCCTTATGGAATCATACGGATATAAGAAAAAATAAATGTAATACAGAAGACAATATACTTATTGTTGATGGTTCCATAAACTGTAAAATTATTGTTTTGCAAGATCCGAATTTAACCTATCTATAACACTTTTTGGTGTCGGTACAAGTAAATACTGTAGTGGAGATTACTTATTAACATTGTGACGCGAAATAAAACTTTGATTGCCTTTTTTTTAACAAGTGAAACAATAACCCAGCTGTTCTTTTTTGCAGATTCGAGCAGTTTGGCTGTACCTGAGAGTAATTTCCGGAATGTTCGTCCGGAAACCCCCAAACACTGTTGGCTGAATAAATTCCACTGACCGAACGCGCATAAAATCCTTAGCCCAAAATGACTAGCGTCATCAATTACAAGATTCGCAGTGAACTCGCAGCGGGCTCGCATTTCTCAAACTTCGTTTAGGCAACTGTTCAGTGTAAGGAAGTTGCCCACCAACGGCGAGGATGAGCCTAACTATCGACTGTTTTCTGGCTCAAGAAACGTACAATAGACATTCCATGTAAACAAAAGAGAGGCAAACATAATTCATCGCTGGTTGTTCACACTTGGCCGCAAGGACTCGTTCCACCATTTCGTCGCTGAGCCTCAAGAGCTATGAAAGAAAAACTCGCTTAGCTATACTCGCTCAGCGATGCGAACTCACGCCAAAGATCAACCAGCTATGCTATTCCGGTTGGCGCCAAATCTCACTTCGGTCGAGGTGAGTTATCTTTGAAATTCAGTTTCTTTGCGGCTGTGATCATTTTATAGAAAATAATTATAAGGCAAATAAGATTTTAGAGTCATTTACAAAATGAGGGAAATACTAATTCAAAGTGAGGCCTATTGATGATTGAACTAAGCGTGAAGCACCGAGATGTAAGATGATATTAGCCGGAATGCCTATAGCTGTATTTTCTCTAAAGCGAGTGAGTGTCGCGCGAGTAATCGCCCGTCTCACTCGTACACTCACTCATAGCCCAGCGACAAAACTATCGGAACTGCACACTCTCTTTCTGCTGCTCGCCAACTCGTTCAACAGTTCAGGGGGGCTAAAACGGCAACATTTAGATGATTCATATTATGAAAACATCTAACTGACGTTTCATCTAGACCGCGGTCCGTTTCGAGTCAAAAGTGAGTAATAGCGCGCTGACGTCGCTCACGTTCATACAATTTATCAATTCGGGACGCGTGTGAGCGCGCTGTTACTCACTTTTGACTCGAAACGGACCGCGGTCTAGATGAAACGTCAGTTAGATGATTCATAAATGAATCATCTAAAATGTTGCTGTTTTAGCCCCCCAGGCTCTACTCGCCCCCGCTTATCGTCGGCAGTGGGACAACTGCCTTAGTAATGAACGACATTTTACTACAATTTAAATTACTTGAGAAACTTTAGCGTGGCGTTAGAGCGTACATTAAATACGAGGTACAGAAATATCAAATGCGGAACTTTCGGCCGGGTTTGGTAGTCCCGCAAATTGCACGCAATTTGGGCGTCTGGCTGAAAGGAATCTACTAATGGGCGGGCGGAATCCGTCTATGGGGCGATTATCAAAACAAGACGTTGTACTTGAAATATGCCCGCTAAATACCTCCGTAATGATACTTTGTAGACACAAAGTAGAGAAATAACTTTTGTATTGCTCGTAACTGTATTTTATCCAGTCTTATTGCACTGTTAAGTGATTGGTTTCTAAACATTAACACATTTGGCGCAGTAGGTACGTAGTGTATCTTAGTAAATTGATTAATTTATAATTAGGTACCACTAATTCAAACAGAGTGATAATTGCAACTATTCCCTAAATAAGTTATTGGCGGATTCGTATTTTTTTTTTCTAACCTATCATCATCATCCCACTGCTGAGCAAAAGGCTCTTCCAATCCTTTCCAAACATTTCGATCCCGTGCCAGGCTCTGCCAATCTTTTTCATGATGTCTCAAATCATCACTCCAACGTTTTATAACGTTAATATATGAATAAATGACGTCTTGTCTGGCGCTAAGAACAGGATGTTTGTGACAAATTCAAGACCTGTACGAAAAAACAGTTAAGTAGTAGGGAAGAAAAAATTCAGCACTTATTTTCATTTATTTTCACTGGTTATATGACTGTGAAGTTAATGAGCATGATGTCATTTGCTTCTTTGATGCTGTGTGATGTGCTTCTTAACGATGATTCTCAGAGACGAACTGGGTTTAAATGCTTCCCTGAGTTCGAGATGGGTGCACCAACACGACTTTAAGTTTTAATTCAAATCGAGTGTAGAAAACCTTTCAGCAAGCATACGTATTTAACGCGAAGGCGGAAATCCAATTAATATTAAAGGTTTAATTACACTTAACTGCTTACTCGCAAAACGTACTGGCGGCAAAATTAGTAAACTGTTGGTTCGCTGCAGTTGCTTTTGAAGCTCAGTTAAGCTAACTAGTTTACTTTTGTTCATTTTAATTTGGCATCAAACACCGGCTTGTGGCTTCGACACAGGAGAGGGGGGTAGGAGGAACATCAAACACAAGTGGCAGAAGATTGCCATGTGTAATATTGGCGGGTGCACACGTTTCAACAAAGCTGCAAGCACAAATTAAACTTCAAGTATTACTAGCTGTTCTGACAGATATCGTACTGTCAAATGGAATGACTTCTTCTTCTTCTTTTGGATTGATGACAATATCTGTGTTCATCACAATACTGCCAGTATCACGTAAGTAGTTAGTCATTACCTGAAATGACTGCAACCAAGAAATAGTATGTCGATTCCGTCCTACTTGGCAGTTACAAAACCCTGGATATCTTAGAAAATATAACAATAAAATTTATTCACGGCACTTTTTAATTTTTTATCCTTTTCGAGGCCCAACCAGATCCAAAAATTAACAACTGTTGACCACCTAAACTCAGCTCATATTATTATTTCATCTGCATATTTTAAAGTCATGTCAAGAACTCCAAATGTAACATAACCATAAACCAAATGAGACAATACGACATAGGTATCTTATAGGTAGGTACTTTATCATGTTAATCCGTTTTACTATCGTTCCGTTAAGCCATTTTAGTACAGAACCACACAAAGCAAGACCAATCACCAATTTAAAGCAATCGACCTCAAATTAAACGAGCTTAGTGAAGATCTCATAAAGATCTTAGGCAAGATATTTTGTAAGAAAAGCTACCTCAGTTACGTTTAAAGCGAAAATAGGACATAAAAATACAAAGCTGCAAACCGAAATGTTTCCCCAAACGTTTACGGACAGGGTTAAACAAGCTAAACTCTTGGTATAATAGCTCGTCTGCAACAATTCGGACCGGATCAGTCCATAATCAAGTTCAATGTTGGCCCGGCTCTGGCCACTCAATCACCGGTTATTTTGTGCGCAAATACTAGTCGATCGTTGTATTGACACAATTTCGATGATGCCACGATTTGGTGCCACATTCGGGATCGCCGGTCAAAGTTCAAACAAGGGATCTGTCAATAAGGAATATTTGATTGCTCACCGCTAGTACCGCTACCGACCCTTAATCGAGTCTAGTTTAGAATTTGGCGTATTTCGTGTAAAAATGTGTAGATTCCTCAACTCAACATATTTTTTGATGAATAAATATTAAATAAATAAACATCCCTGGACATTATTCCCCACAGCGCCATCTAGCCCCCAAATGAGTTAATTAAAGTGTTTTTATGGGATAAACGCATAAACATACTCAAAATTGATACTGATTATTTGGTAACTATTGTCTCTGAGTTGGTCATAATTTACCATGGTCTACCTAGAAACTGTCAAACTCCTAATCAGTCGTTGTTCCAATAACCAAAAGCTGCAAGAACAGTCGATGCAGATAATGTGCAAAAAAATACGATGAACATGTTGTTTTATGTCATTTTCTATATAGAGCTTATTTTAAAAATTCGGTAAGTACTTGCAAAGTTACCATACGGAGTACCATAGTTTAGTGTATAACGTAACAGACGTTATACACTAAACTATGGTACTCCGTTTTACTATACTGTGATCACGTGAAAGAACAATGGAAGGCCACAGCTGGACACAAAACTCCCCAAAAAGCAATGCATATTCAATGTAGGTGTGGCTTAATCCTTTTTGAGATGATTTGGATACCTACTAAAAAGAATAAGCAGTATTTTTAGGTTTGTTGGCACAATCAACGGAGCAAATTTACCAACGCAGATAAAATAAATATGAAAAAATAAAGCATGAGTTCTCTTCTACTTAGTAGATGCACTCTTTGTAGAGTGGTCGTGTTTGTCACAATAGGTTTATTGACACGTTTCACAATCCGTCGCCACTCATCACGTGCGGCTGCCTTTCTGGTGCATTCATGAAGAGTGAGATGCAGTTTTAGTTCTTATCAAAATCGGCCTCAAGTTTTATTAACTATGTATTTTACGCTTTTCCTTGTAAATATTTTCAATTTGGCATAACGTGCTAAGCAGGATATTTCTATCAGTTTTAAAACGAGTTAGTCTTCTTAACCTGAAATTGCTTCAGCCGATTCTTACATCGTCCGCGCTCAGTATAGTGTGGGTTTATCCCAACCTAATTCAAATTCTAATAAATAACAGAACCAATCACCTACCTATACTTTCTTAATTATTTATGAGTTGCAAAGTTCATCACAAACAATCAAAATAGCACTCCGTTATAAGCTCCCAAAAATCAGGCCCACACTTACAAATACAACCAGCGATCGTATCATTGCTTTGATATCGTGACTAAAATTCAGAGAGCTCATTAGTCCTAAAACAACACCAACTTGTGACTTGTTTAAACAAACCCACCAAATCAGATGCGGATTCATCGGAACTTACCCAGACGTGGGTTACGGCAAATAGCGAAAATGTACAGAAAGTTGTTGAATATACTCTTTGTTGGAGCCTATTTTCGTTCGTCAAACATACCTATCTATTTATTATTTTAACTATAGCAGCGTTGGTAGAAAATTAGCATGGAGACGTCCTGACGGCAAAAGGCACCGCAACTTTTAGACACTATGGATACGTAGGGGGCTGTAAGATCCATTTGAAACCCCTATTGAACGAATTCTATGCTTCAACATGGGGAAAGCACGACACATGACCTGAGCTTAAGTATCCAAATGAAAAATCTAGAGCTGTTTGAAGCTGCCCATTGGCGCATTAGTGAAGTAAGCTCATTCTTCAATTTAAGTGTCCGTGGATGGCACCATTTTAAGGCTTTCCGAAACCATGTTGGTTTTAGATTGTAAGAATGCTCTTGTCGATGGTTTGCGGTACGATTCACCTACGTCCGATTGTCATTTACAGTAACACCCGAAACCGAAGCTTAGCCATCTCTTGTGACTAAGGCACCTTGCTTAAATATTAGATATATTAAATTAATAGTTGCTACAAGTTCTCTTGACCATAGGCTCACCTCAGAGATATTCAAAGTATAACCAGTTGACTTAGTTATATTCAATGTAATTTAGCGACGTCTTCCAGGTCAAAAATCCTTTAAAATTGGCTTTTTCAGAGTTTTTTGTCAGTTTTGCTTATGATTCTGTTTGCATAAAACCACTTCAAATTACTTAATTCAAATTACTAAGAGGTTACAGGGAAGTCAAAAACAATGAAATAATTTTTCATTGAGGGAAATATGAAAATTAAGTAATTTGATATTTTGTTGTTACTGTTGCTTATAAGTAATTTGTTTTTTGCAGATGTTGCCTTTGTATATTATATTGTCTTATTATCGCATTATTCTTCATAAAAGCTGTTATTTCTATGAATTAAAAGGAACAGTCCTTCTGTGAGTGTTTCCTACCCTGTTTCGAGCTCAGATGAAAAAGAGGCGACATCCCAAACTTTGTTTCAAACTGGCTTGTTTATTAACAAGGGTGAATGAAGCAGGGGCTCGTATTATGTCTCGCACGAGCGGTCAACACGCCTTGGCACTTACAATACGAACTAAGCAAACTTTGCTGTAAATAATATAATGGGTCCATTTAGCTGGCCCGGGGTGCAATTTGGGCTTGATATTAAAAATACTTTAGGTTCTCTAATTAAAAAGTTGTGATGCCAAATTCTGTAAGCATTATGTTTAGTTAAATGCTGTCCTGTAAATATGACACCTATAAAGTGTAATCAACTGTGAGAGCCAGTTTTAAGTAAGTGACACAATTATTTGTCCTCAATCATCATTATCATTAGCAGCCCCAAGAAGTCCACCGTTGAACATAGGCCTCCCCGATTGATTTCTAGAGCACCCGGTTGCGTTCGTTCTGCATCCAACGGGATCCCGCAACTTTTATCAGTTCGTTTGACCACCTTGCACCTTGTTTTTGGTCTTAATAAAACTTCATGCTATTATAAAAAAACCAGACACTGTTACTAACGTCATATTAATTGAAAAAATGACGGGTTGTTCCCGTCCTTCCTGATTATCTTTAATATAGTTATTGGAATAATTAATTTCTTCTGGACAACAGGCAGACTTGTATTTAACTAAACATCCACCGGCTCATTTTGTATTAACCGCTTTCTGAAACAAAAGAAAATACAGTTGCGATCGTAACACAGCGTCAACTTCCACAAGTCGAAGGCTGATTAACTTTTTCACCTGCCATTCGATACCTTACTTAATTGAAAAGTTTTAAAAGATTTTTGGGAAACTTCCAGAAAAGACAGACAGTTTCGCAATTAAAGTTCTAGGTATTACTTTTCACGTCCTTAGGTTGTATCTTATTTTAAGCTGAACCAGGTTAATAACTTGTGAATTGGAATTGTTGCGTAAATTAGCTATTACGAGGGACCATGTCCGTTAGAAAATCCAACAAGGATAACATTAACATCCTAATTGTTTTCACCGCTGAACAAGGGAATCTTTGGAGATCGGCTTCCATCTTTGAGTCAGTTCTTGTAGATTCATGCCATCCACAACCAGCAGGCCGCCTTTTTCTCGACTTAGAGCCTTAACACGAGATAAGGCGTGACGAAATCTTGTTGGGGTGCGCATCTTAGCCCGCCCGGAGAGAATAAGTTTTCTTTACAAGTTTTTTCTCATTGTGATACTTACGGGTGTTTTACTTCATAAGTGCTGGGAACCATGTAACAATTAGATTCTTTGTATAGAATATCTCTTTTCTTATTGCAGGGCCATATTATGCTCCAAGATTGATTCTGAAAGAAAAAACTATTAAATTTATAAATAGCTGCGAAGAATAAAAATTAAATGAATGATGATGAGATGGTCGTGGCTCAGAGCTATTTTGTTCTTTCCTGTAATCGACAGAGCACATATACATTGTCTCAAAACGAATTTCCCCTTTGTGCTTTAGAAACCACCACCAACGGAAACCAGATCCCGTAAAAATGTCGCTCTCATCAATAGGAATTTGTCATGGAGCCTGGCCTACGCAGGCTGTATTAAAAATATGAATGCCAAGTTCTCCAACATAAAATGATCTTATAAATTCAACCTTTTGAGTGAATGCACTTGAGTGTTTATCGAGGCATACCGTTTTCGCGCCTTTATACGAAAGATCGTTCACTGGTTCCTCGAATTCAGTTGGTCCCTTTGGCTGTCCCCCGTCGTCAGTCTATCAAAAGAAGAGAAGCATTAAAAGCAAAATAATTTAACCAATATCTTCTATCTAGTACCTACTTGACATTCTCAGAATTTACGACCTTGGCCTCTCAGTCTAAGAAAAAACTTTTCATAGAAATTTATGAACGAACTTGATTAATAACAGCTATCTCTTAATCTTAAGCCTTTTGAGTAAACCTTAATTTGCAGTCTCTCGGTCGGATTACATAAATCATAATTATAGTTTTTTTGCACAATTTGAAGCCATACATAACATAACATAACATAATCGGCCTATATACGTCCCACTGCTGGGCACAGGCCTCACCTCAACTATGAGGTGGAACAAGCCACACACGCGGGCTCAGTGCGGATTGTTGGAGGGGTGTAAGGTTAGTGAGCAACCTTATTGTCAGATGTTATCAAGCCACCCTAAGGCCTCTGACTAGGCTTAACGACTGACATCTAGCGACGTCAACTCTGAACCTCAAATTTGAAGCCATATTCGGGCTTTTTAATCTTAACACAAATGATTACTGCCATAAATAAACTCGAATACAAATTAAATATTTTAAAGCACTTTAACATTGTGGATAACATTAATTATTGACATTATTTTGATTTATGGCCGTATCCTAATTTATTTATTTTCTAGTCATTATTTACTTGATTCATAACTCGAGTTTGATTAATGATGCAAAATGGCATTCAATTTGCATTATAGCAGGACTTCGGCATTTAGTTTAAATTTTAGTTATTTTTAATTTAGTTATAATTTAGTTTGTTCGATATGATTGGAGAAAACATGATATGTAATATTTTAGTAGGCTTTACATAGCATAATATTAAATACCAAGTTTTCTGCAATTATATCGAATAAACTAAATCCCATTCTTTATAAAATCCATTTGTTCAAAACTTACAATCTGGTCTTGGTATACGTAATACATAGTCTCTTCAACATCAGGTCTGGAACAATAATTAAGAAAAATAAATGCCATAAATAAAACTCCTTTCAAGCTTTAGATTAGTTCCTGAAACTTCAGGGCGTGCATCATACTGCAGCTGTGTGCGCAACTAGTTCATTCTGTTTAACTTATTGAGAGCACGACCATGCATATCTAATATGAAAATTTCACTTGCACAAAACTGTGTATGAATCTATGAAACATTGTAGGGGAATTCACAACTGAGAAAACCTTCTTGTCGAAGGCATTCATTATAAAATAAGAGCAAAAAATATATCAAAATAAATATATTATTTGAAGATTTTCTTTTAAATGATTTATAATACTCCCCGTGTTATGAATCATTTTAAAGAAAATATGATTGTATTATGCATGCTAGACTTGTTTATGTTTAATGTTATATGGTAGCAAAATAATATTATAATCACTCAAGGTAGATTACACGGATGCAGTAATAGGTAAAATATTCGAATCTAGGTAAAATTGAAGAAAAAACTTCTTCCTAGCAGTAAGTACAACACATTGAGACATCGAAAATAATTGTTATTGTTTGAAACTTCCTTGAAACTCATCAGAAAATATACTCACGCGTAGAAATTGAGCTTAATTTCAATCCCACAGTCGAGGATCAGATCGTGGGCCTCCAGCACGGTGAGGGTGGTCGTCGCGATGCCGTTGATGCTCTTCAGCTTGTCTCCAACGCAGATACCAGCCAGCTGGGCGCGACTATCCGGCTTTACCTTGAATAAATAAAGAAAATAACAAAAAACTGTTCTAAAGACAGGTCAATATGCATGAAAAAGTCTGCGTATTCTACTACAAGTTAATAATCAACTAAATTGTTCTATTCATCAATTATGGCTATTCTTGGAGTCAGTGTCAGCTAAATGGCAAAGTACTGACAATAGTAGTTCATAAAGTATTCCCGTATTATACTCTCGTATGCTCGATATGGCGGAGTTTCCTGCTGACACCAACACCAAAAATAACAATTTGACGATTGGAACAATTTGGTTACATACTACATGAGAAGTTACTAAAAGACCTGTAGTCTGCTGTTAGAGCTAGCAAAAACTGCAATAGCAAATAAAGTTGATTGCTTGAAGAATCATCACGGTGAGCTTGGCAACATTGACAACGTTTTAACAAATACAAAAAAATGGGTGTTAAAAAAAGGTTTTTTAACACAACAAAAAGGTTTTTTTTATTTATTTCATGTAAACTTTTACAGGTGTTAATAACCTTTTTTTAACACCTGTAAAAGTTTACATGAAATAAATACTTTTCATTTTCATTGAATATTAATTTAAGTTAAAATTTTAGTCACGAAGCACCTTGTCTGTATTAGGTATTCAACCTTAACTGAATTAGATCAGAACTCGTGAAATTCGCTAAGTACGCAAATTGAATAAAGTTTTAATTCCCACAACCACGTAGTCAAGATTAATATCAGCCTATTCAATGAAATTTCCAAGTTATCAATAGTTAACTAGAAACTTGTCAAAAACAGCTGCAATACTCATACAGAATAGATAATTGAAAGGACGCTGTTTTAGTTCAGAATATATTATTCAAAGGCTTGACAAAAAGCTTTTGTTTGATATTTAAAAGTAATCAGAAAGTAAGGTAGGTAACCTTTCAATCATTTGTATAAAATAAGAAGAATAAAAATATTTTAATTTGCTTTTCCTTTTTCATTCTGTTGCCATTTGGTTTAAAATACTGTTTTTACACGCCGAAATCAATCATTAAATCAATATACTCGTAATTCATTCACAGGCCCAAAGTTAACCTCTTCTTTCTCGGAATGTGGACTAATTTGTTTTCAAATTATTTTCCAATATTATAAGTAATTCGAAAGCCATTTTCAACCATAGCAGTTTAGTTAGGCTCAGCAGATTTCAAAAATGCATATCATAATCTGCCGACTTGTAATCTAGTATGGATGTTTAACCTCCTTTTTATTTCGTTATACAGGGTGGCCCAGCGACAGTGGTCCAAAAATTGTTTTTTAGGTAGTGGGCATCATAACAAATCATTTAAAAAAACATTAGTTCCGCGAAAATCAATACTTTAGAAGTTATGATTTTTTCATTTTTCTTTTGAAATTTCTCAACTCCAATCACTTAATTCACTCTTGTTTGGAAACTATCGCACTGAATCACTTCAAATTTGGTATTAATGTACAATAGTCATGTAGAAACCATATTATGTGCGAGTTTCGAGTTTGTTCTAAGACAATTTGTTTTTTTTTAAATTTTCGTCAATAATTTTTCGCCATTTCAAAAACTAATACAATTTTCAAAAAATCATAGCTGCAATGTTTGTGCACTTGATGATTTGTTTATGATCTTAAAAACTGTCCATAAGTATGATAATAGTCTATGCAAAAACTTGAAGTGATGCTGGCAATGGAACACTTTCAAAATTAACATCATGTACGGTAAGTCGCTAAAACTCAGAATGGGTGATTTCTGCACGAACCCTAATTTTAAAAAAATGGTAGCCATATTTTTTTTTTCGGATAGAGGGCATCATAGCAACTCATTTTAATGAAACATTAGATAGTCTAAAACCAATAGTTTAGAAGTTATAATTTTTTAAATTTTGTGCCTAAATGGTTGAACTTCAGAGACATAGGTAGATCAGTTGTGTTTGTAAACTATCCGACTGAGGAACTTCAAAATGAGTAATAATAAAAGAAAGTGAAAAAGGATTTATCTCATTTATTCATTACAATACAATGAGTGATACAAAAGGCGGACTTAATGCTACTAAGGCATTATCTACCAGTCAACATAAAATAAAGTGAAGCCAATTAAAGTTTGGGATTAATTATTAAGTCATCCCATATTTAAAGTTCCTTAGTCGTATAGTTTACAAACAAAAGTGAGCTGTTTCTCTGAAGTTCAACCACTTATTCCCAAAATTTAAAAAATTATAACTTCTAAACTATTGGTTTTAGATTATCTAATGTTTCATTAAAATGAGTTGCTATGATGCCTTCTATCCGAAAAAAAAATATTATGGCTACTTTTTTTTTAAATTAGGGTCCGTGCAGAAATGACCCATTCTGAGTTTTAGCGACTTACCGTACATGATGTTAATTTTGAAAGTGTTCCATTGCCAGCATCACTTCAAGTTTTTGCATAGACTATTATCATACTTATGGACAGTTTTTAAGATCATAAACAAATCATCAAGTGCACAAACATTGCAGCTATGATTTTTTGAAAATTGTATTAGTTTTTGAAATGGCGAAAAATTATTGACAAAAATTTAAAAAAAAACAAATTGTCTTAGAACAAACTCAAAACTCGCACATAATATGGTTTCTACATGACTATTGTACATTAATACCAAATTTGAAGTGATTCAGTGCAATAGTTTCCAAACAAGAGTGAATTAAGTGATTGGAGTTGAGAAATTTCAAAAGAAACTTGAAAAAATCATAACTTCTAAAGTATTGATTTTCGCGGAACTAATGTACTTTTTAAATGACTTGTTATGATGCCTTCTACCTAAAAAAAATTTTTGGACCACTGTCGCTGGGCCACCCTGTATTTCTTTCCTCCGTAAAATACCAGCCAGTAAAAGTAAGTAGTGTTATCCCTATAAAAATTGTCAAAAAACTTGCGGCTGACATCACTCGTACACACATATCACATCGTACAATAGATTCTCATTTCAAAACAGATCTCATTCATTTCGTTATCGTTTTACCCCCTTATTCATAAAAATTTAAACAGCTCTTATAGAACACGATAACTATTGTATCGCTTTGTCACTGTCATTCTTGTTGCTGCCGCCATTTGCGAGTAAGTGACAGAACACGTCAATAGCTTAAACAATGCGTTAGCGTTGCGTTCGTTTTTATGAATAAGGGGGTAAGTTTATAAAATACAAGACTTACTTTGTATAACAAAGTAGACGTATCATAAAGCAACAGATATTTTCTAATATCGTTCGATGAAAGCAATAAAGACGGGATCGTTTATTACGACACTAGGGATTGCTCCCAGTTTTGCTTCTGGAGTTTTAATTACTTTGATGTCTTTTCCATAAATATTTCATAGATATAAGGGAATTAAAACACATGCTGAGGGAGGGTCCTGATTTTCCCACAATTAAAATTGTTTTCGCGTGAATGTTTTTCTTAACTTGTTGGTACAATAAAATATTTTTCTTTCTTTCTTTCTTTCTTTCTTTCTTTAAAATAGTCATTATCATCAACAGCCACATGACGTCCCCGACTGTACATGAATGATGACGGTCATATAAACTGAACTAAGGGGTTCAGTATGTATATGAACCCTACGTTAAATTTTCCCAAGTAAGTTTTATCATTAATATTTTATGACCACGATTTACTTAGCTCAGCAAGCACGCAATGTTGTACTACTCAGTCGCGAATTTGATCCAATTTGTTGTGGAATTACCCCATATCGAACGGTGGTAATCGCATTTATCAATTTGAGGAAGTATTTAAGCGGTATTGGTTCTTCGCAAATATAATTTTGTTTAGTATAACATTAGTCAACTTAATGAGCTTCCTGTTACTTCAAAGGGTTATGGCAAGCTATTACTTGTCTCACAAGACATAATAACAACCTTAATTTCACAAAAAGAAGTTACTCGTACAGACAACACAAACAACAGTTAAGTCAATTCTGAATTACTGACACAGAATAACTTAAATGCTGGCAACGTTAAAGCTAAAGAGAACAGACAAACAGTGTTTAAATTTAAACATTGGCTTCAAGTAAACAGCACATTCGGTAAACATATAGCAAGTTGCTTAAATTCAGCCACTTCTCATTATGCGAAATGTTTATGTATTTTTAGTTTTTAAACAAAGAAACAAATGAAAATAAACGTTAACGATTGGTTCAGCATCACAATGATAATACAGCAATTTTAATGGCTCTTTGTATACTAAACTTTATTAATCCTAAGTGTGTGTGTGTGTTATGAAGTACTTATCCTGCGTATTGACCACACTGAAAGAGTATAATATTTTCTAGCCACTTTAAGCATCTTCAATAGCAATAGCTCAAACCTCAGCAGGTAGCTCAGAAACTGTTAGTTAGCGGCACATTAAATACTTGACACATTCTGCATTTTCTTTTTATTATTAGATTTAACTAACCTATTCTTTACTATTATATTAAATAATTTGTTGTGTTCTTATCTATAGTGCCACATGCTCAGTCTGTGCAGTATGCAGGCTCTTGTTGCTAATTCCGGATGGTGGGGCCCTGGTGTACTGTAAAACGGGCTCATGATATGAACCTACTCCAGGCACCAGTCTCCCACAATACGGCATTTATTCGTATTTATAGAAAGTGTATTTTTTAGCAATAAGTCAAAGTATTGTGGAGAAAATAATGTTTAAATAATTATTATAATGCTTGGTCTGAGTTGATTACGATACCTTTAATCTGTCTATTGGCTTCACCTTGAATTAGTATTTTCACTTATTAGTATGGAAATAATTTTAAAATGTTATTCGGCTTTATTCTTTCCACATGCACTCGAAAGATCACACTTGCGTAGTTAATTGAGTTTTGTAAAACGCCAAAATACAATCTGACTTTGAAGTGAAGTGAGATGCCATTGTAGAATGCCACCCCAGCATATTGTTGGTGTAACCTAGTTGAATTCAGCACCTGGACTGTCTACCTTTACACACTCGCGCTACTCAAAGCAGCAAAACAAAACGCGAAGAAGTCGCGCAGTGTTAACAATATTTTATTAAAAATGCGGAAGATAATACAAGTCCTTGGTATTACAAGTAAACATCACTAAATCATGAACTATCGATCATCTTCTTGCCTTGGAAGGCACATTGATCAGTTGTCGGCTGATTGGACGGCTTGCACCACCACCAGAGTCAATGTAAGGCCCGGGTCCAGCAGTAGGACGTATAAAGAGCGTTGCATTTCGTTTGTTTTGCATGCTTTATTCGTTTTTAAATGAAATATTCGCCGTACAGACAGGCAGTCTGCCTTTTTATTAGAGCTGCACGTTCGTAAAGATGGGATCGCAAATGACGACAGAACAATGGTGGCTCCGTGTTCATTTTATGAACCGAGCGATCGGGGGAAGGAATTTAGCAATGACATTTATGCGTCCGCTCGTGATACGATGCGGTTGCATTTTAATCTATGGCTGCTCGATGCAGAATTTCAATTATTGATGGTTTGATTAATTTCCGGCTCCAAACACTTTGAACGGAGCGGCTTAGATAAACGATGAGCTTTGCTTTTGATGATTCCCGGATTGATGCGATATTGCACGATAAGATAGAATCATTTTGCTCAAAGATTAAAGTTCGCAAAGCTTTTAATTACTCTTTTTGTTAGTTTTTTATTTAAATCCTTAGAAATAACGTTTAATATTATGATGAAGTAATGAAATTAAATAATACAGTCACATGTTTTGAGTTAGAAATGAAGTTGGCAAAACGTAGAATTAATTACAAACACCAAAAATGAACCTTCAAAGTTAGGGCTGAATTTGATTCATTACACGACCACACGAGAGATGTTAGAACATTCGAGATTGCTACGCTGTACTCGTATACTTAAACTTGTGAACGGTAAAGTTCTGAAAGCATGTTGCGGATTTTACACATTTCAAGTTATAATTAGAGTTCTAAACAAAACTAAGTTGCGTTTAGAGTGCTTGGCGTTTAACTAGCGCGCGCGCTCTGCTTGCGCTGGATAGCTAGTGAATAAATGGTATTTATTCAACCATTTATTCACTAACTAGCTATCCTGACGTGCTGTCAAATACTTGACACTTGTTGACCTAAAAATATGTCACGCTTCCCGTTTGACAAACACAAAACTAGTAGAATTTTGGAAAAAACTAGGTCAGAAAAATTTAAAAGATGCAATGGTACCTATTGCGTTCTTTAAAAACTTTTTTTTCCTATACCTACGAGGTTGACACTAATTAAAAAAAAAAAAACATAAAAATAGGTCCAGCAGCACTTGAGTAGTATTGATAAGATGTTGATTCAAGATCTAAAATCAAAGACGAAATAAGTTTTTGTTAGCTATAGTTTAAGTATTATTATTTATTTACCTTAGTTACACGTAGTGGAGTATCGTAATAAGCCCCACCAGCCAGTTCAAAGCCCCACAATGTATCGTCAAAGTTAACCCTCTCGTGGACACCTTCATTGCTGGACATCCATGAAGGAGTCTGAGTGGCTCCACTTAACTCTTGCTCTGGAATCCTTGTCGGTTTTCTCTGTAATGGTAAATCAGTAATTACTTGTTAGATATTGCTGCTATTGGAATGGTTCCTGGAATTGGTAAGCTGGTGAAACAGTTGGCTGGCTATATATTACGTGGAACCGATAACTTTGAGGTTCTTGACGAGTCCACGTTTAACTTAAGGTAAAGGTATGACTTAGGTACGTATTTTTGTTTGTAGACGTGATGGATTGTAAGAATTATTTAGCTTTCGATTATAAGCTGAAAATGATGATAAACGGAACCGCAAAAAGTTTTCATTTGCTATTTTTCATTCATTCGATCATGCGGACCACTTTAATACGATATGATAAATGTTTACTACCAGCTAGGAATCAAACCTACCACCTTCCTTGTTAAAAGTTTTAAGCCACGTTGAAAAACTCATCACACAGTGCATCAGATAGCATCCAAACAAAAATTGTTAAAAAGGCAAAAAAACTAAAAAATACTACTAAAATTCATTAGCTTTAAAGCCAACCAATCAAATTCATAACGTTAAAGCTCTTCCAGCGTAAATGGCATCGGCTCTCAAACATTCCCCATATTAAAACCTACTACAAACTTTGTTCACGGTGGCCGGACCCGTTTTGTATACGCACGTTAAACTTTCTGACCACTGGGCGCTAGGGACGAAGATACGGATGCAAATTGATTTCCATCTAATGAAACTCTGACAAAGTTTTCCACTTTATTTTGTTAGAAGCTGTTTCTAGTGACTTCGTCCGCTTGTTCTTAGCTAAAGTTACTGTACTGTATAATGCCAAATCGCTGTTTTAAACATGGGTATATCTAATACAACAATTGAGTAATGATTTGGGATGATAACTAGACCTTCTTAATCTGTTTAAAATGCATCGTATAAATATCTGGTACAAAGTATTAGGTGTAGATGTACACCTAATACTGCCATTATTATAGGATGCAAATATTCCCAGACAAAATTATTAGGCATAACAATAATTTAAAAATTAAATTCTTATTAAAATGATATTACCTAGTGAAGTGACGTGATAAAAATATTTTGAATAAAAAACAAAATAAACAAAGCTGTGAAGTGGCGCACTCATTAGAATGTAAATACAACTCTATCTTATATGTAACAAAATGTGCATAGAATTCTTAATTCTGTAAACTTTATTTTTAATTCTACAATATGTTTTTTTCATTGAATCCGCCACCTGGCGGCTTTGAGAGCCTAACTCGTACTAAAACAAATATTAGTAAGAATCGCAATAACGGAAAGCAAACTTACATTTTTAATTTTTTCATCCATTTTGCACCGGCAAAATGGAAAAGTTGCAAGGGAGGAACTTAGTTCGTGTGTTTAGAACGCTGCGAAAACACTTTTTGCTTTGCCAGTTCCCTTAGTAATGAATTTGTACTGGCGCTCTCATTCATTATCTTAATCACTGATGCAAACTGGTGTTTGATAATTGGACGGTATTAATAAATGACAAGAGGGAGGAGACGACATACCTATGTGCGGTGGAGCGACGCGTGTTTCTCGTAAGGACGGTGCTCATTGGAAACATTCGTTTTACGAAAGGGCGTTTGTAAGCTTATACATTTACTATTTCAACTTTTTTATACTGAATAGTTACATGTAAGTGGGTTGGGAGCACAAAATATCATGGTTTGAACTCTGTAACAAGAGAGGTTTTTTGCTGGCTATTCCACAATAATTAAGATCGCATAATCCCTTCGTAATATTACCGCATTACAAAATTCCTGTAACTCTGCCTAGTCGAACTAAATACTCTCCTTGAAATGAATAACTATGGAGAGTGGCCTATAATACTAATTCAATTAACTATGAGTATTCTTATAACAGATGAAAAAATAATTGCCCAATCATGACAGTTATTTAATAAAAGTTAAAAAAAAACGTTAGACCATGCTTGCCGTTTGAGTACCCTCAAAACTCCCTAGTGTAACGAAAAGGCCGGCGCGTGCAGTGAAGTTTAGTTAAGAGTAGCTTCGCATTGAGTACCTGCCTTTACGAGGCGACGAAAGCCGCGTTGTGACGTTGGCCTCACCAGCGAAAAGTCAATCAATCAATCCCAACGTGTAACACTATTCGGTAAACGCGTCATGTTACACTGATGGTAACACAGATTACACCGGCTACACGTTCACCGTATTCACTGGCGTTTGACAGGAGTAAACGTTTCGTTCCTACGTTTTGCACCAGACGTAGGTACAGTTAAAAATCACAAACAACGCAAGACAATTTTAGATTTAACTAGCGGCCGCCCGCGACTTTGTACGCATGGACTTAAGTTAAAAAAATAGATAACGACCTATTCTCAGATCCAATTTTATCAAAATTCGTCAAGTCGTTTCGGTGGAGTTTGGCAACAAACACTGTCATATAGGGGTTTCCAATATAAAAGTGATGTACTAGTTTTATAACCCAAATAACAGTACCTAAATTAATACCTGATTAGCAACAAAACTAAATAACTTTAATAAACAAATTTCTTCGAATAGGAACAAAAATGTTTACCTAGCTTATTTCGGTGAACTAATAACAGAAAACACGCCTATGTAACGATTTGCCATCCCCTTAACACGGGGTTAATAGCTATTTTGAAGTACTCAATAAATAAATTATTAACAAGACGCCATTTGATATTACATCACAGCTTAGAAACATAAAAAAGACAATTTGTTTATCTTAGATTACACAAAAAAACATGATGGTGCGATATACTAATACTTCCATAGTTGTAACATTCTGTCCCATTTTTTTAATTATGTGTTGATAGCTAACACTTATTTACTTGTCTGTGGCTTAATTATTAGTTTACTGTTTATGGTCATGGTCATAGTCCTAACCTTTTTTTTTCAGTAGTTCAATAGTAGCGATCCTATCTGCCCCATGGGTCGTGGTCTTGTTTCCGACCCAGGACAAAGGTAAAAAATAAGTAAATAAAAACCTAGAATACAGCATGTCATGTTTTAAAATTCCTTTAGCATAATTTTGGGTCGCGAATGTAACTCGTAATTTAACTGTAACACCAGCCATAAAGTTAATTCGATGTGACATGCTTACACGGGAAATGTTTTAACTCTTTTTGTGAGAATGTTTTAAATCTTTATTTAAATCAAGGGCCAACCATATACCTACATTGCTCTGTCCTCAAAGCAGAGCTTTTTTGTGTTACCAAATCCAATAACACCAGCATCATAAATAGATAGATAGATAGATAGATAGATATTCTTTATTGTACAAAACATTACATTTCAAGCAAATAACACAACAACAATGAGAACAATGTACAATTTAGGCGGTCTTATCGCTAGAGAGCGATCTCTTCCAGACAACCTTCAGGTAGAGGATCGTAAGTGAATAAAATAAAATAAATGTGGGTGAGCTAAAATAGTAGAGGAAAATACTGATAATAATAATATAAATAAAATAATTGAAATAAGGTCAGAAAATACGAACTAAACACTACAGATACATAAGTAATTAAGTTACTACAAAAATATACATACATATCAATAATATTTTATAATAAACGTACATATACCATACATATATACATAGATTCAATTGACAAGGATTACGCAGCATACCGAACAACCAGCACAACAAAAAGAAAAGGAGTGGGCGATCATAGTGAAAGGAAATAAGCTTTGACTCGGGATTTGAAAATAGGTAAGGACTGGGCTTGCCTGATGGGCAAAGGCAAGGAATTCCACAGGCGAATGGATTGGACAGTGAATGAGTCAGTGTAGTAGGAAGAGGAATGTGGTGGGAATGATAAAAGAAGTTTTCGACTCATACCTATCACTAACAACAACACTTAGCTCAAACACAAAATATTTTTTTGTTTCATGTTGTAGACACAAAAAATAGGTTTGAGGTTTAACGTTGGTGGTGGTATTGCGCTAAACTACGTATTTGGTTTTCGCGCCGTTGCCACCAAATTGAAGAGATCGTGTGTTTAATATACATACAGGTTAAAATTGTATGTTCAGAACCCCAATATATTTTTAATTACTTTTGAAAATGATTGGTTCAGATGCGTACAATTACACACGCACACAGTTTAGAAGCTCCAAGTCTTGCAATCTAAGCCGTCGCTGTTGAAAGTCTTTAGCACTTGTCTTGCAGCCAATAATCTGCCTAGCTCTGATTAATATTTAGTCACCTAAACATTTGTAGCGAATTAGAGTCGAAACAAGATATTTCGCTCTACAACTATGGCACTCTTACTGGTTTTGATTTGATTGTCATTTTCCCTAAATCTCTCGTGTACAGAATAATACATTTCGGAGCAGAAGGACAGGCCAATATAACAGGATCGTCGTTGTGCTCCCCAGATAATATGAAACTAAAGCTTTGAAATAGAAAGGGTCCAGCCACAGATTGATATGATATCTTTTACATATATTTATTTATTGACAGGGATAAATAAGTGATCAGATAATTATAATAAAAGACGGGAAAGCTGAAACGTAAATAGACTGAAATTAAATGTTACTTCAATCGTGGCTAAAGGCAATGTAAACGTTTATCTGTCTACTTATTTTTCTCAGAAAATCTAATTTCCTAAACAGATAGGAGAGGAACTATCAAAGTGTGACATAATTTTCGCAAGTATTTATAACAAGCAAGATATCTAAGCAGCTACTACGTATTCTGCGAATATTCACAGATTACTTCAAGTTCGTATTTCAGAGACAAGATCGAAAGTTTGAAGATGTCTGCCGTTTTCGACAAAGAAATATCTTCAACCAAATCTACAAATAAACAGCGGTTTCGCTCCAACGGAAATGGTCCTCGCCAAAGGAAATTGAAAATTTGACTTTACGGCTGAAAATTTATGATACATTTTTGGTCGGTTGAGTTTGGTATTTACAAATTGCAGATCCTTGGACAAAAATGCATCATGAACAGTTTTATTTCCAATTTCATGCACGGTTGAAACGCATGGTTTACTTGCAAAAATAAAACCTCCATATAAATGAATGGTATTTTGTAAAGGAATTCTTACTATAAAATTTTAAAGGTTATTAAAATTTTAAAGGTTTTTTAGCTTCATTTTATACATTGAATTTTATTTTTTAAGGTGGATGAAGTATTTTTGAACAGTTATTATACAATTTTTATGTGATGTTTTACATGTTGTTATGTATGAAGTACAGAAACGAAACTCTAGTACTTAGTTTACCTAAAAGGCGACCTTTCATTTGGGTCCGGAATCTCAACCCTTCAAACCCGTTTGGTTGAAACTTGGGTTTTATTAGGTTCATGATTAAGAATATTACGGAGGACACCATGTCCCAAAAAGGACTGGCATTGCTAGGATATTTATTTTTTTGAAGATTAGGTGATTGATGTTAATTCGTGTGTCGTTAAGAAACTTATTTAAAAAGTATTTCGACTAACACAGAAACTTCACTATACTTATGAATCAAAATATTAATCATTTCTAGAAGGAAATGTTTTATGGCCACAATAATTGATTAAATCCATATTGATTAGGGTTTTCATTCCTTTGAATTAAAATACAAAATAAACGCGCATTACTATATTATTATGTATGTCTTTGCCCTAATTTATGTACCAATCCGGACATGGCCTCGTGTGGTCATTCAAAATAAACGCTGGTAATCCCGCGACGTATTGACACAATATATTATTCACTCGCGGCTACAAGTCAATGTGTGAATGACGACTGAATTTATGGGCGGACTGCTATGATTGGAATCCTAACGTTGAATCCAAATGATGGCTCGGAATAGGGTAACCATCCGCAAGGTGGATGAATCCGGACAGCAAAAATAATACTTACTCTCCATAAAATAACTGAACAAGCAATTAAAATACGATTCCGAATTATTTAACTATATTTTTTTCCTTTTTGAGATCTATAGCTCGGTTTGCACAGATACTTTTTACAATGCGTTTTGATTTAACAAGAAATAGTAGCTATTTAGTGGTATGTCATTATGAATCAGTGGGCACTTATTGGACTAACTGATTACTTAAGCATTCTAGTAAATTTTAGTCTATCACATACACCACTTGGCATGAATTGTAATTTACAAACGAAGCCGAATGTTTTCCCTAATTTAGTGAACATGGTAGGGTAATAAATAGGTTTCATTTGGCAAACGCGCTTTACTGCTGTTCTGTGCTTTTTATCTTGTGGAATAAAGAATGAAAATATAAATTATAATCAAATAACATTGGTAGGAAACTTTCAGTTTCATTCAACAATAGAGAAAATCCGTAGAATTGCCGTCAGTTGGATCCCCTAGCTTGGGATATCTGTCTCGTGTTCTTTTTAGTTTCACATGATTTCAACAGTTCTCAGTGGTATAGCTGTCTCTTTCAGGTGATGTATTGTCTCTTTCAGTTGATGTACTAGAATTTCGTGACTATTAATTATACTTAAACCAATTAATCTCGTGTTTCGAGCATGAAACAAACAGGCACATTATTTATACGTTTTATAACACACTTGTTATGCTGACTGTTGAGATAGTGGAACGTATATGCTGCTTACACATGACAATTTAGGTATTTTTCCACGTCTGAAACTTCAAAAACAAACAAAATGAAAGTGCTTAAAGTAAAATATATTTATTAAACAGAGAATATTAAGTAAAAGAGAAGTTCTCATGAGAGCATTCATAGAGCTTGCAGCCAGTAGTTAACCAGTTGTACATACTAGTATGTGTGATTCTCCATGCAAAATTTATACCAAAATGATTGTGGGAATTAATCAGAAAAGTGTGCTCCTCCTAAGGGCCAAAATTATGTTTCTGATGTGTGACAATACCAAAATAGGATCAGTGTTTTGTTAACTTTGGAGTTGTTTAGTAGCTTTGTGTTTTGTACAAAAAACTGCTTCGGATACAAAATGAGACACTAAATTAAACAATACATTTAGGAAATACGTTTCCTTAAAGCTCTAAGGTTTCGGTTAAATACCACTCACTTAGTTGTTTGGGTAAAATTTAGTGTAAGTCATTTAATTTAAAAAAAAAACGCTGATACTGAATAAACTGAAAAATATCACCCGCCACATTTTTAAAGACTCATCGATTCTTTTGAACAGAATACCGTATTCATCCCATACAACAGGTAGGTATGTGGAAACGCGCCCAGTTATTAAATTTCAATTTAAGCTTTATGCTGCCAGCCGATAAGAGGATTTTGATTCCAATTCCGTTTTTGCTGTAAACAGACGGTTCGCAAATCTTGTCAAACAATTCGCGAAAGGAGAACAACCACGTCTCGTACAAAATATACCCAAAAATGAAAGTGCCGGCCCGACAAAAATTATACTGGATTCTTATTGAAAATGACGCCCTGAGGATTTTTTACTAGGACAGCAACCATCTACAACTAACCCTTAGACTGCTATTTCAGTTTGAAATTCTAAAAATAACATTAATTCTCTGAATAAATAAATGAATGGATTTCAGCTTGTGAGGTGTCGTTAGATTCGTCTTTACTGTGAGAGTAACACTGGGTATATCAAAATAAAATAAAAAACAAAATGGCGGATTTTCGGCGCTAAAGTCAATGTTTTCACGCTCTGCAGCCTGAACGACTAGGCGGATTTTGGCTGTAGGGGTTAGATTCGAATTTATTGTGAGAGTGACTCCAGGTATGTAAAAATAATACCTTTTTTCAATTTCTTTCATTTATATATTTTCTTAGTTTTATGTACCCAGTGTTACTCTTACAGTAAATCCAAATCAGACGACACCTCTACAGCTAAAATCCACCATGCCGTTCAGGCTGCAGAGCGTAAAAACATTGAATTTAGCGCCAAAAAATCCGCCATTTTGTTTTTTTTTTATTTTGATATACCCAGTGTTACTCTGACAGTAAAGACGAATCTAACGACACCTCACAAGGTGAAATCCGTTCATCCATTAATCCTGGGAAACAATAATATTTCTTTAATTTGAAACTCAAGTAGCAGTCTAAGGGTTAATTGTAGACGGTTCTTGTGCTATAAAGAAACTTTCAGGGCGTCATTTTCAATAGGATGCCAGTATTATTTTTGTCTGGCCGGCACTTTCGTTTCTGGGTACGAAATGGTTGTTCTCCTTTGTTTCATTCGCCGGAATTCGTGAAATATCCGTGCCATTGATACACGGTACTTCATTATCTATCAATCTGTATGAATAATAATAATTTTGTGGTTGCATGTACTCGCATAAACATCACAACCGTTCCACGTAATTATTTTTTTTGTTACTTTTCGTATTGTCGGGCAAGGTTTGTTTAAAAGGCAATAGACAGAAAAAAACGGAAAATTGAGCAGTTTTTTTTTATAATTTATCAATTAAATAAACTCTGCACGTTTTAGCGTCCCCGCGCACCGCAAGGCCGCCATCTGTCATATTCATAGAGTTTGTGAAATCGAACTATATGAATTTCACTGGTGGCCACGTTTTGAGGTGGCGTTTTGTGGCCCGTGTGGACACTTACATTTATTAAATGTTGTTTTAATTATACTGCTGAACTGTTCTATTTTCACTGCATTGACAAGGCAATACCCAGCCTTTTTAGCCTTAGCCTTCTTCATTCTGTTCAGCTTATTTACAGTAGACAAGTAACTACGACAGAATAAATAATTTGAAAGTCGACTTAATGGCCGTAAACGAACCGACTTGAATATAATAAGGCTAATTAATAATTCAGTAGCCTTCTCAAGCTTCTGGTATAACAAATCAAATTCTACACTCAAATTCGTTAGTTGTTTCAGCTGGCATTGGGTAGGTAAAGAGATATTTTATCTAGTACTTATGAATTTTAAGAAATAACTTTGAAATAACACAACGCCGAAAGTGAAAGCCTAGCGGATAATTAAATTGGAAGGACAGTAGCGCGAAACACAATGACCCTAAAATCGATTAAAATTAGTTCCCCCGAATCGACAAACCACCAAAGTCACCAAAGTTTCACATAAAAATAATATGCTCAATTATTGTTACTCAGACTTCTACTCAAATACAAATCCCACCTGATTTTGGTTTCCTTTCTTTTCTTCATCTTGAAATCATGATTATCTTAGTAAACTCATTAAGAACAGGGTTTCCCTAGCCTAAAGTGTTTGAAATAAGTTAAGTTATGCGAAGCTGTTAAGTTTACAAAAAAGGAAGGGGACATTCTTAAAGATACTGAATTACATAAATATTTACTCATCAGCTAGTCAGTAAAACAGTTTTATAGTTGACATGAATAATGATATCACCAGCTTTTATTACAAACTTTTCAGTCTTTATACAAAATACCTACTCATCATCATCATCATGTCGTCCACACCGTGTCCGGCGATGGCGACTCCTGCAAACCATTCAGGTTGGGTCTTTGTACTATTAGTCTTTATACAAAATACTAATAGTAGCACGTTTGTTAAACTTTGTTAAAAATATATAATATAATGTTGTAAACCTTTCATATTCCCAAACACAGCCATCAGCGAATTAATCCATCCCAGTCCACATCTGCCCACTACGCGTAAAAAAGTGGGGCGCCCTCAACGACGTCGTCAATGTAAACAAGATCAGTGGAAATATTTATCATGCGAGTAACGTAAATGGCAGTCGTTCCATCATTTTGCTCCATCTTCGTTTCTCACGCTAACATTTATTTCATTTCATTGTTTTGTTGTTATTTTACGGCAGAAGAAATTCTTGTTTGCATTTTGTTGTTGTTGCCTTAGTGGGGTCGTGTTCTCCCCTTTTCTTGGAACGGGGTTTACACGAAGCTGAGCCAAACGATTCGGTTTCAGTAGATTTTTGTTAATAATTTTGCGAACCTCAATCATGAGGTGACGTGAACCTTAATCAAAAACACGTAAGTGATGAACTTTGCTGTCACATTGTGATTAAAACGACTCCAACTCCGACTAGGTTTAGATATCAGTCGTCCTACTGCTTAACGTGCCTTTCGATGCACGGAGAAGCGTTTTCGGTCGGGTTGGTCAACCGTCTCATTCCCACCCGTGTGTTGGTTGATAACGGCCAAGATTGCTGATCGACTGTCACAACGGAGCCATGAGTACCTGCAAGAATTTGCAGGTGTCAGATGATATAAGAATACAAATCTTAAACGAGGGAAGAGAAGCTTACAATAGCTCGTTGTTAAAAGGTAAATGAGGCTTTTGTTTCCAAAAGTTGTCAAATTTTAGAGTGAGAAGAGAAATTTAAAATAAGCTTAGTACTTACCTATCATTTAAATAAAAATCTTGAAGTTAACTGTTTAATAATTAAAAATTCGAGTTTCAATTTGAATGTCTTCTCAAATCTAGACAGGTTTTAAAAACAATAACCCGTATATCACAAAAATAACTATGCATTATGTTAATTGAAGTAATCTTACCCCTAAAACTGGATAAGTCTGCTTCTGCATTCATGTTACGCTACTGGTACCATCCTTTAGTAGGTATGGGTATGTTTGGTCACGCCCTGAAAATCGAGGCTTGTAAACCGTGAAAGGTGCACACTTCACAGCAAATTTTGCGATGCTAACAAGACGGCTCGTGATGTTTTTTTTGCGGTCCATAAACAATGAAACGATTACAGTTAAGAGGCGCTCCCCCAAAATGTTAATTAGAAAATATCGATAAACGCTCAAGTAATTAAAGCCGCCATTTGCAAATACAATAGGGACGTAATAGATTAAATTAAATTTTGACGGTGGATCTAACGTGTTCTTGGTAATTTATGAACATTTGAATAAATTAAAAGGTTGGCTTTTGAAACTTATGAAATGTTTCTTTTAATTAACTGAAAAAGATGTTTCAGTTCTTTGTTGATTTTTCATAATGTTAATGGCATAATTACGTACACAAACGGCCTATATATTCAAATTCTGTTTTAAAATGTATGTACGCTACATCACCCAGATATCAACACAGCCTATCTCTGAACGAATGTATCATCATTCATAAATGATATTCAGACTTTTGACATTTCAGCTTTATCGGTTTATAGCGGAAACACCAGCGCTATAATAGAATCAATTACGATATCATGAACCGTGAAATATAAAATAAATAAAGTGTTATTTGTCCGGCGATAAAATTGAATCACAGTAAAATGATTGCTAGCAGCCATGTTCTTCTTTCGCAGCGGTTTTAAACAAATTGCTTACTCAAATATTGACAATAAATTATATATTTCTGTTTGTTTTCCGATTCCAATAACGATACCAATATAGCAATCATGCGAGAGGATGTCATTCAAATTGCGAGATAGCGATTTCAGAATCATACGAATTTAAAAAAGCGGAATTTTAACATAATTTGCTTCTTAAAAAAACTAGCTATTGATGGAATTACACGCTCGGATTTAGCTTTTTGAACCATTACACTTTTTTAAATATATGATATGATATGATAACTCGGTAATGTGGTATGATTTAATCGCTACAGTTGTATTATTTTTGTACTTTAGAAGGTCTGGCGAGCCAATCACCAAGTAGGCTTTATAATACCACTGGAGTATTAAGTGTCTAGAGGCTGCGTTAACTGCTTACCGCTGGTTTTTTTGTTTGCTTGTCATTGTTTTATTCATTTTTATCGCTACTTATGGAGAGCCTGGAAGAGGTGGGTTCACAAAGAGCCTAAAAGTAGTTTTTTTAATAAGTAGGTACCATATAAAGTAACTATTAGAGTAATCTATGATCGCAAAAAACATTAACCGCTGCCTGTGCAAAAAGGCACCACGTAGATTTTTTTGAAACCGAAAACACCGATGCGAAAATCCAGCTAGTCTAGGAAACAATTTGGTAGCCGATCCAGCCCACTGGAACGCATGTGTCAACAAACTTACCATTGCGAGCGCTTCGCCGATCGCCCCGGCGGCTCACAGCCAATAAAAAGGAGAATAAACGTAATAGGGTTGATGGAACGAGCCTTCTGTTTTCCACCCTCGGGGCCGGCGTGTTGATCTAATTTGTCGTCGTGGTGAAAACACGAAATAACTACTCGCCTTGTTTGACCGAAAAATTTGTTGGTGATAATTAAAAGGACGCGCCTAGTAATTATTTTATCGTTTGTAGTTTTGTTTAACAGTTAGAGAAAACGCGTAAGGTAAGAACAGATCTTTTAGGATCTGTTTCGATGTCTTCCGTTTCACGCTGTTGTACTTTTCTCCTATTTTTATATTCATAATTGTACAAGTTTCATAGCAATCCATTCCCCGTTTTTATGCGATTTTTGGAAAAGCGACCCTGCGCTTGAAATTAATTTCTTTGGAATTCATATAAAAACAGTAGTGTAGTGCGGTCAGCTACTGCAGTCAGCTGCTGCAGTCAGCGGTCTATAAAATCTGTGCCGTTATATACGAGAAAAAAACAAACAAATATCTGAAAAAAACGCTCAGTTAATTGGCTGTTGTAGTATACCGGGTGACTTAGCCAGTTCTTGTATTTTTTAAAATAAGGCAAGAATACTTTAAAACCACGCCTTCATCGGTTTTTCTTATACGTATTGTTTTATTCAAATGTTTTAAAATAAGTAAGTCATTAGAGGATTTTTCGTTCGTTCAATAATATAGCGACGGGCTCTAACGTATTTTTTCATGAGTGAAGTAAAGATAATCTTAAAAGATAAAAACCCATATAATAAAAAAAAAAAACGGAAATCTATTCAGCTCCTGATACCAAGTCGCTCCAGAAAATTGGCAAATTCACCCTGTATATTCAGCCAAATGTTATTTCACTGCATTTTTATTCGAGGAATATACCCTGAACGCAATTAAAATGTCACTGATACAGCTGTAGTTTTATAATTTTGGTGTGGGTTTTCATACCTACTGGATATTTTGGCAGCAAATTAACCTCTTGATTAATTAAAAACAGTCGATTCTTGCGTGTAGGCGACAAGTTAATTAAATAATCAATTAAGTACATTAGAACCACGCAGGCGTACACAAAATTAACATTTTAATTAGTATATACGCAATTATAAGACTTTCCAAGAATATTTGCCAGAAATTGTTACTTTCTTAAACAAATACCCAATACTCTGACGAATTAATGTAAATTATAATTGTATCTTTGTGAGTGGGCTGTTTAACCCTGAACCACCTTACATTGGTCTTAGAGGCCCTAGGATTTTATTAATAACTTCATGACGTACAGAGGCACTCACATCAACTTTTACATAGGGGCACCTTATGCTGTTGAAGTGAGCCCCATTTTGCAATGATTCTGTAAAGGTTGATGTTTGCGACTTTTCCCTTTCCCCAGCAGTTCATGCTGTGCTCTTTAGGCTTACGCTCAAAAGTTACACTTATTTTTCATGTGCAAGCGGTCCGTATGACCAATATTAGGTAGTTCCGTAACTTTAGTGAAATTAAGTTTTTGTCGTTTCATTGGTGCAACAAATTCTTAAATAAAGAAAAATAATACCTAAAAAAAAAATGTTCAACGTATTTTTTTTATTCGAATTCTTGAATGTAGACAGTAGTATCTTGAAAACAAAAATTTGGATCAGTTCATCAAAACTTGAAAAAAAAAAAAAACAATAAAACGGGACTTTAATTTTACCATTATATTTCCACTTTTACTAGGTGAAATGCAAGCGGCTTTTACGACCGTTTTCAAGTGACTGAGGGTTGATAACGAACACAAAGGTACAAAATAATTTAGTCAAAAATTAAAATTCTTGGATAAGTACAAGAAAGTTTGCTAAGAGTACCTAATCCTACGTATATTATAAATGTGAAAGTTTGTATGTGTGGATGTGTTGTGTTGCTCTTTCACGTAAAAACTACTGAATGGATTTGAATGAAACTTAACAATAATACAGCTTATACATCAGAATAGGACGTAGGCTACAATATGTAAAAAAATATATTTTCTTTCTTACTTGAGCCCACGCGGACGAAGTCGCGGGCGGCCGCTAGTATCTACATACTATAACATTTATTAAACATTCACCCCCTTATTCATAAAAACGAACGCAACGCTAACGCATTGTTTAAGCTATTGACGTGTTCTGTCACTTACTCGCAAATGGCGGCAGCAACAAGAATGACAGTGACAAAGCGATACAAAAGTTATCGTGTTCTATAAGAGATGTTTAAGTTTTTATGAATAAGGGGGTTAGTCTGGGTTTTCCTGCGAGTTTGTGGAAGACGTTGGTTCAAATCCTGCCTGAAACTCAGAACTTCTTTCTTCTGGCATTATCGCGGCACCTTTTTTTACTGTGTACCTACATTTATTTACGTCTAAAATGTTTTTCATGAAACTTCGTGAAACAATTTTACTTTATTCAAGAATAAATAACTTCTCTACATTTTCCACTATTCGCTAATGGAAATCTCTAGACCGACTTCAGATTCAAGCGAGTCACTTCAAGAATAACCTAAGTAAGTAGGAACAATGCACACAGCCCTTCAGCTACCCTGGCTCCAGTTTTCTAACAGCTCATTTCTTAAGGTAGAGGTTAAGGTTTCTTAAGGATCCTTTGGAACCTATTTTCGTGGGAAAGCTGTCTCAGAACACTAACTGGCCCAATGCAGTCAAAATATTCTGATCGTTGACATGAAGCAGAAAAATTATGAAGCGCCCAGTGATATATTGATAAATAAGACGTAGATAAGTTATGTACTTGTGCTAAAAAAGTGGCACCCGAAATCAGAACTTCGAACACCTGAGCAAAGCATTGACCGTTTGAGACGACACTGCGCAACAGGTATCTGTCTTGTTTACGCTCTAGTAAATAATCATACTATCTTGTAGACACGATAAAATTATAGGCACGTACGCCAGGGGACAATTATCGACTACGCATCTGTACTGACATACATCATCTACCTCTTCTTACTATCATTGGAAGCGCATAAGTAACCTATCTACGTATTTTTATTACAATATCATTGGGTATAACAATATTTACTAGTACGCGTCAAAAACACAAACGCTTTCTCGTTCAAAGTAGCCGACTTGAAGGAAGCTAAATGTCATTTCTTTGATATTATGCCACATAATAAACATTTTTAAGGCTCAAAGCAAAAACGCATTTTTCCTCTACTTCTCCTTTCGAGTCGCTAACGCGGAAATGTGAAGCACGTTAAGGTCCGTATATTACCATTTTTATTAGAAAATATACTTAGTAAGGTACATAAGTTGGACGAAGTATAAATTGCGGGATTTACGCACGTGGTTACACAGCAGGCTATAATTTAAGAAATCATTAAACTTTTATAACATTTTGCTATGATACGCGTGGAATAGGTAAATATTTTTTATCCTCATGAATACGTCCAGATAAATTACTCTTCTTCTTTATTACTCTGTCATGAAAAGATTATCATGTAATGCACTGTATTTGGTACCTACATAAAGAAATGTCTGATTAATATTAACCAATTTCAAGATTATCCAATTAGTCAGCCTATATCCACCGAAAACCTGCAACTATTCCAGGTGAGATAGTTATTAAATGTTTGCCGTATCGTATTTAACCCGTACCTATTCATATATTCGGCAATAGGTATATTGTTACCTATTGCCGAATATACGAATTGTATAGCCAGCCTCCGTCAACGTTGTCCTGCACAACGCACATTCGAGTTTAAAATAAAAATCTAGATGTGTGCGTGTTTTTCTTATCTCACACAACAGCCAGCAAATTACTGCTTTAAATCAGTGATTTTGTTCCTATTTCTTTCTGTTTTTATAATCTGCAAACTGAAGGTATATTCGATAAAAGTAACTAAGCATAGAAAGTAAATTTAATGGCAATAAAAAGGACGTTACCGCTTCGCTCCCGCTGCCGAGAGGACGCCTGCCGTAACTGACACATTTGTCAACGCGGACCCTTGGCACTTGTGAAATTGTCCTCATATTGTAAGGGCTAATCCTAGACGAGTATTCATCAAGTTCAAACGTGTGCTATCAGGAAGGGCCCTTACTCACGTCGGCTACCCGGATTTTTTGTCACACTATGACTTTAACAAAAAGGGTTCGCCTAGTTTGCGTTATGTCGTTCGTTAAATGTGCCGCGACGTAGTTACCGTTTTGAGTAATGTGGTGGGTGCCGGAAATATTACAAGAGTTTAGTGTCACTTATCAGACACAAGCATAACCTATTAATTGTTGTGACACTAAATATACTAATTAACTACTTTAGTGTATACAATATTTAAACACATGTGTTTCCTTCTTTTGATGAGAAAAACAGCTCAGTAGTAACTGTGTCACTATACTTTTCAATAATATGAGTTCTCGACCTCACGGCTCACTGCTTCTCATCTGGTAGAGTTGAGAGAAATTGGTGAACAAAAAAAAAACAGTACTCAACACTCCCTTCAAAAAAAAAGATGGGAAATTGTCTTAAAATTTTTGGTATTTTGTTTTTTTAAAACTACATCGTCGTCATCTGAGTTAGCCAATTGACGTCGATCGCTAAATGTTAATTGGCTAACCCCATGGATGGAATAATTGCAATGACCCAATGGAGCTCATGTTGAAACAAACAGTACTGGGTTATAAGATCTCGTGAAAACGTGAATTACTAAGAAAATAAATAAAATGAATAATTAGAAAAGAGAAAAAATGTCTCCAGCCCAGATCCAACTGCCACCAACTTCACGCCTGGTGCCCACTGTCACTTCAACTTTTCACAAATAAGTTTATCTCGGTGACTACAGTTTTCTTCGAATAATATAATCCCGGCGCAAGGTTATATTATTCGAAGAAAGGCCCAGCATTAATAAACCTATACACCCCTACTACAAGACCATAGAGTTAGAGTTCTAGATCCACAAATGTTTGACATCTTGTTTTTACCACCGACATGTTGTAATAAAACGCTTCAGTTGTCTCCTTACCCCTCACGACGGCGCTACCGGATACTCGAGTACCTAATACTGTAGCAACGTTTATCCTATGCCTAAAACGAACACGATACTTATCCTCGCTAATCCTACCATGCACTTTTTCATAACGTTTACACTTTACGGGGCGAGCCGTAAACGCGAACTTATCACTGGGAGTTAATGAGGCGTCAGTGCCACGATTATACTGCGGCGGTACTTAGCGCGCCTACTTTTGGAGATACGACCTACTTCCGACGTGGTGATAAGCCTTTATTAACAGATCATATCACCGTTACGTCTAAAGAGACTGTTTTGTCGTCATTTTAATCTCTGTCTTAAGCATAGACTTAAATTCGCGCCGTGTTTCGGATATACAACCCAATGGGGAAAAGAGCGATCGGCATTATGGAGATATGTACTACACTCAGATTGTACAGTCAATTCAGGCTGCGAGTATGAAAGTAGGTGAATGCTTGACCTTTATTCGTATGTACAAAAGGGTGCATGTTAGGCTACTTCTGTTAACCGGTAGCGTGGCTCTGAGCACGGCCGTCGTGCTACGTCACGTGTTACACGTGCATGTGTGCATTGGCAATAAGTATGTCCTGCGTAGGGTTGCTGACTGTCGATAGAGTATCTTTGGACTTGGTATTTGGCACACGGCCACATCATATTAAAATAACGAAGATCATTATTTGTTGTTGAAAATAGACTTGATTTCTTTGAAAGATAGCGGTATCATCATCTGCCACAAGACGTACAGACTTATATATATCAGCGAGTCCACGCTGCCTTTGTTTTACTGAATATTGTATTTTTACATGTTTTATCATGTCAGCCAAACGACGCCCACTGCTGGACATAGGCCTCTCCTAAGGATTTCCACAACGATTGGTCCTGCACTGTCGCATCTAGCGACCTTGACCAGATCGTTTGTCCACCTTATAGAGGGCCCACCGAACCTAGTCCTGTAAGTGGTTGCCGTTCCAGAACCTTTCCGCCCCAATAGCCATTTTGTATACGGGCACGGTGGTACGGGTATATTGTTTAATCAAACATACATCAGTTTTGTCACGAGTAGGTAGTGATTTAAACTAGTTGTTATGCCGGAAAACACCGGTCATAATAATTATGAGTCATTTATTTATGTCAATCGTTACCTAAGTCCCCCTTTAGTGCGCGTATTTAACAAGAATAAAGAATAACTCAATAAATAAATTGCGGAGTGAAAATACCTAAATGTTATTGTTTTTTTTTTACTAACCAAATGAAGAATGCATACATCGACAAACATACTTTTAATTTTGAAGAGAGACTCATCGATGTTGCAACTTTCGATGATTTGACAACACTAGTCCCTGCTAGCGCATGTGCCTTTGCGAGAGGCCGAAGTTTTGACTGGGACGCGACGGGAATACTTTTGACCGCTGCGAATAAAATTACTCTGTTGATTTGAAGTTTTTAACTTTGATCCTTTGAAAGTACAAAGTACGGGCTTAACCTTTTAATAAACAGGTTATAGGCTGAGTAGGTACAAAATTCATTTGTTTAGTTGTATGAGCTGATTTTTAATGAAATACTTGTAATGATAAATAGAAAACACCTACTAAGATAAACAAATAAAAAACTAGTACTTAGTCATTGAAACTTTTTGTTTTAACACAAAATACAAGTTTAATTTGGTGATTGGTCATACGAAAGTTACGAAAAGAACATACGAAAGTTTTAAAGGGACGTCCAGAGACGTGAACCGTGACGTGAAAAATAAAGCCTCACTGTTAATTTTATAACGGTCACCAGTTTTGAGGATGAAACCTCGGCTGATTGCGGTTCACCAATTGCGACAGTGCCCGATATTAGCCCCTGAATGACCGGATTGACTTAACCAGAGCATCAATCATCAATTAATTGACGAGCTAGATTAATTTTGTCAAGTAAGTATACCCGTGTTTAAAATAAGTAGTTTCGTCTCAATGTGTGAACTTCAGTTTCGGCACTCGAGTCACGATGTGGCAGTGTAAATGAACGTACACCAGGTAATAGCGCCCAATTTTCGCTTCTAACTCTGTTTAGAGTTGGAGAAACATTTACTCGTTGAAGGCAGATTAAACAAGTTGCAAAATCGCAACATGTTCGGACTCCTAACTTAGTTATGGTGAATGTTTTAACGTAGAAAAACAAGTGACATCGACATAGCTTCTTGAATAGAAGAATATGATGAAGTAGCTGTGATGTGCCCCTATTTAAAGGCAAAAACAGCATAGAGCGTCACCTTACTTGGTGGGCAGATGACCTCACTTTATTTTTCAGTTTACGTCACAACACCAATGATTTTAGTTCATCGAGAAAACCTAGACAGTTCATTCCACATTTAGCGTCATTACACAAACTACCAACAGCGGTCATACAACCCACTGCTGGGCACAGGTCACATCTCAGCTTTGAGGTGGTATCGGCATTGCAACACACGATTTCTGTGTGGATTATGCGTGAAGTAAATGTAAGGCTAGTGATAAGACCTCCTGTCAGCTTCTAAGTAAGCTGCCCTAAGGTATCCGACTGGTCTTAACTACTGACAGCTCGTGACGTCAGCCGGACCATCTGCGTTGTGCCTAACGAAGCAAATGCGGAGGTGAAGGATGGTTACTCAGCCAACTGACAGAGCGGGCGTGTGTAGCTTATTAGTGGTGATCGTTGCCGATCTGTTGTCGCCACTAAGCGTGTGACTGTCTGATAACGAAGCATGCTAGAGACAGCGATAGGAAACACTGTATGAGGAATAAACTATATTAAAAGGATAAAAACATCTTCTACATATTCCATAGACAATGACAGCAACAAGACAAAATTAAATTCAACCATGAATTAAATGAAAAAAATACTAAAAAGTTCTGTCATCGACAGAAGCATGTGCACCTAATATATTACATTCGTATAAAATAATTTAGTATCTAATGAACAGGAAATGAGTTGCTTTGCTGTAACAGATTGGCAACGATGGCCGTTGTAAAGCAACACCGTCAGGTCGGAAATGAGATGGATGGCCACCCCGATCGAAATTCAGTTATGCATTCTCAGGCATCTTCATGTTCAAGGAGGCACGTTGAGCAGTTGGTCCCGGTTTACGTCTTTGGATTTCAATCGTCAAGCGAAGTCGGAGGCTCAAGCCTGGCCAACCTGATTGCTATTGATAGCATCTGACAGGAATCAGGTTTAGCTCTAACCTTACTCCCTTCCAGTAATCCACGTCGCCCTCTTGTCGTAGTATGGCTCACGCCACCCAATAACTGAATTGTAGCTTGTGCCCAGCAGTAGGACGTAAATAGGCCATTGTTAGTTGTTATGAACAGGAAATAGCCGCAGTGAATTTGTTTGCAATTTCCCGCACATTACAAACTTGTGTCCCACTCACGTCACAACGCGACGGCGTGTAAATGAACGCACCCCAGGTAATAGCGCGAAACTTTTGCTCTAAAACTGTTCCGAGTTCGGAACGTTCTCTCGTTACGTTGCAACTTCTGATTTGTTCCCTCTCTGATTTCGTATTGTTGTTTGGTGGATTTTAAGTGATTGCTTACATTGAATAAGGGAATTGTTGGGGAAAGTTTTTGAATCGTGATGTTTGGTCAGGTCTTTTTCCACGATGTACCTAAATTTGAAGCACTAGCGCTGTGTTGCAGCGTAGCGCCAAATTTTTTAACACTGAATTTAAATACATGTCCTGCAATTTATGTATTGTCTTTATAAGGTTATTTGTCACTGTTATATGCACTTTACGTAGCTAATTAACTCTTTTAGGTTATTTTTTTACGTGGAGGGCTCAATTCTAATCTAATAAAATAAACACTAAAGTGGTTAATCATTAGAACTTAAACAGAGCTTTAACATCTCGTTATCTTTTGTAACGCTTTGTCCTTTCATTCTTGTTGACATCGCCATTTGCGAGTAAGTGACAAAACATTTTTAACTTTAGCGTTGCGTTGGTTTCAATTAATAAGGGGATAACTGTATTGTTGCGACATTCCCTAGTGTCGCCTAGAACAATACTGATCTTGGGTTTGAATTTATTATTCCGGGTCAAAAATTCAAACCACGCCACCTAGAAGTTAAAATAACGTCTTTATTAGAAATAAATTAATTTATTCATTTCGAATATGAATTAGTAATAAAGTAAATTTAAATTAAATTTAACTTTACTTTAACCGCAACTGCTGCCACACAAAAGTTCTTCACAGTGGCTAAATAAAGTTATTGCAGTAAAAAATTAAAGTATGTAGGTATATAAAACTCTACTTATTTTTGCCCTACAAGAAAATGCGTCCATATTCCTATTCAAAAGCCATTTATGCAAAGTAAAGTGCCTGTTAAATAAGCTGTGGCGTTATGACTCCACTTTTTATTGCCTGCCCCGAAAAGCTCTTAAGTTGGTATAATTCGCTTAAGAACTATGAAACTGTAGTAAAACGAGCAAAATCATAATTATATTTACGACGTGCAAATTATAAATTATATTCAAGCTGTGTTACTTTCAAACCTGTTCATGAAAGTTTATGAGTCAAAATCTAATTGTTGTACGAAAAAATGAACACATTTTAAGCGATAATCATAATAATAGCTTTAATGAAAATGCTACAATCATAACCTTAGGCTTATGTTTAGGTTTGAAATGGATATGGGAAATTCTAAACATCGTTAAACTTAATGACGATATCTTAACGAACCATATCAATCACTTTTGTAACTTTATGTATTTGCAAATTCTAATAGCAATTAACCGAAAACTATTTTGAGTCACTGGTCAAAGGTGACGTCAGTGTATTTACGTATAAAATTTACAGCTGATTAAAACTATAGTAATTGACGCATATATCAAATAGCGTATTACAATGTTCTGAAAATTATTAGACATCTTCATCACTGTAAAAAAAGGTCAATTGACCTAATTACAATGCCATTGGGGGGTCGTGTACTGTCAACATAGCAATAGAAATACTGTGTAAGTATAGGCTTTTTAATGAATACAGTATTGTGACGAGAGTTTCTTTTATTCGGTTACATTTACCAACACAATTTAAAAATACCAAAAATTAAATTAATTGTAAAGTGGGGTAGTAGTGACTTGTGTTTTTGAAGTTAGTCTATCATTAAATCATCATCATCGTAATCATTATTTGCAGTCACGTCTGTCTCTTTTGTTAAAAATATTCTGCAAATGTCAAGTTTTTTTATTAGGTACGCTTGATTATTTTTAATATTTTATAATTCAGCCGTTTCATAAAAATACTGTTTTCAGCTTCCCAACGCCTTGACGCCGGGACTCGTAAGAGTCCTGTAAAAGCCCTTCAACGTTATTAGGGGATCTAAAGCCGATTGATATATTGGAATCGTTAGAGCTCCCCCCATAGTCCCGCACGTAATGTCTGAACCACTTAGGTACATGATAAGGGACGAACTCGCATTACATTACTTAGTGAGTGTGCTCATCAATACTGCAGTATTAGGTTCAGTTTTCACTAATCATGATAATTCTGGTCAGAGATTTTACTAAGTGTGACTTTTGTACCTGAAACTGATTCTTATATCTTATATATAGGATAACGTGGATGAGAAGAGAGACATTCTATACTGTAGGCTTCAAGTGGATACGAACTTGTGTATGTGCTGTGTACGTGTACGTTTTGCTTCGATCGAGTGTTCATGACATGTATCAGTTGTGACAGTGGATCGGCAACGACCGCCGTTGTAAAACATGCACAACTGTGACAAAATAATTAGAATGTAGCAGTGGTTAACGTCCTGTAAGACACTAACCATTTTTGTTTTATATAGCTTCTCGTCGATGTACTTACTTAGAAGTGTTATTCTTTTCTTATTTTTTGAATTATGGTATCTTGTTCAAAGTTCATATTGTAACATCGACTAACAACGATTGTAAAAAAGAGAAACAGTTGAAAAGAGTAACCGCTGAGTTTCTTGCCGGTTCTTCTCAATACAGAAACAACTTTCCGCGTCACATTTATTTAAGTACAGTATATTTATTGTATACATTTAATATTGGGCCAAAGTTGGAGAAACATCAGGTTAAATCAAAAATAATAATAATAATTTAATATTATGGTATTCATGTCTATTATTAATTGTATTTTGTTTGTTAATTAGATTTGACGATTTGAAAGTACTTGTAACAATTCGATTTAAATAAAGTTATTATTGATTGATTGATTGATTGTAGCGTCGCCGCAAGAAAACGCATATGACAACGCAACGTCACTGAACGATGCTAATTATTTTTAAATTGTTAAAAGTGTGGCAACTTTCTCTCTCAAAACAATATTCTTCTACCACATGCAGTACAATCGACGCTTGCAGTCTCTATGCTAAATACATAGTCACCTGTTTTTCTTACCTGCAATATAACCCGTAAAATAGAGTTCAACAACTAGTTGAAAATAGCAAAAGAGAACCGGAACAGTCCCATTAGGAGGATATTAACCGAATTGAAGTATTGGAATCCTTAAGTGCTTACCTAATGTCCACACAGGTACACGAAAAGGGACGAACTCACACGCCATTAGCTAGCCGCTCGGTGGCCGGCGACTGCAACGCGATTGCTGCTTCAGCAAGTCGTAAAGGGTAATATCTTAGAAAAAGGAATTTCGCACGTAGACGGTTTTAGTTTATGCGATATGCGAGATTGTGGTAAAGGGGTTATTTTTAAATTGATGCTTTGTTAGCCGCGAATAGCAACCCTTGTAGAGTAATGTCTTGTAATAGCTGGCTAATGGGTTTTTAAAACTTTAGTAGCTGAGTTTTAAGACATTGCAAGATAAATAATGTTGAGAAATATTTAAACTGCATCATAATCCTTTCATCTTTAATTAATTATTAAAAAAAATGCAACGAAAGAGTTTGCAATCGCAAATAGGTAAGTATATTTTTTTGTTTAACCCAATTTTGTTTTAGTAAAGTATTGTTCGGTTTATTAAAATCCTTAAACTTAGATAACAAAATATCCAATACCAACTATTACCAACATGAAACACTTCTATTTTCTAGGTTAGTTATGGCTCTACTGTTTTGTCCCAGTGTCAAGATCTTTGATATTTTATTGAGCTCCGACTGCAGGGAAAATATTTCCTAATTCCCTTATTATTATGATTTTTTCTGCTTGCACTTTAATTTGATATCTCAATAGTAAGGACCAAAAATAGGGAACTGTTACAAAAGCAAGTTTGTGTTATCTTTCTTGAGCAAGCATAACCCTGAGTAAAATCAGTAACTCATATTGAATTCAAAAATGAAAACTGCTTTCAAAGTAACGCCAAGAAAGGAGCATTTGGTTTACTCGCCACCTAAATCAAATCGTGCTTGCTCCGTTCGATTTCCCAGCCAAAAATGCAGTTCGTTACAGCTCACCATTCTTTACAACTCCAGCTCGATCAAAACATCAAAGTCTGGAGGTCTCCCGGATTATCCTTTACGACGCACCAGTGGAATAGATACGTCCTTATTGGGATATTTCATTGGCTTTTAGAAATGCGGACGGCTTCGTCCCACAGATTGAATACCGCTCTCGAATCCGGCTGTCCCTCCGAATTCATTCTTTCTAAAGAAGATGGACGTTAATTTAATTGAGTGTGATTTACGGTTGATTAGATGTGATTTCGAATAAAATACGAAGTCATAAACAGACTTTTTTGTGCGCATTACAAGATTGGGGTTTTGTGGGTTCCGCTTTACGAATCATGTTTACACGCTAATGTTTTGAGTTATTTCAAGTAGCTGAGGCTTTTCCTTTTTTATTATTGCTTATCTTTCTCTCAAAGTTATAGATACATTTAGCTATGGACAAAATGAGCAAATATTTGGGCCTAATGCGGTTATGTTGAACCTAATATTTTTATATTCCAGGGTATTGCAACCATTTGACTGCATTTCATGGCTTTGAGAGCGGGATTTTTAAATTGACTTCCATCTAACTTCCAAATCTGTCGTTTCAAACATCAAGCAGAAGCAGTTATATTTGGGTATAAGTTACTAGTTGAGGGGCGAGAGTGAGGATACGAGTCATCGGACGATGTGACAAGGAAAGGGTCGACCGGCCCAGACGGGGGCGTACAGGCATGGTAATTATTTACTCAAAGAATTTATCGTAGGTTTTGACACTTCTGACATATCACAATATCTGTTTTGACATGTTTTAGATGACGTTCACGATGGTTAATTTGATGCTGAAGTTATAGGTAAGTTTTAGCTCTAATTCAAGATTGTGTCCATCTAAGAGCTAGTCCAGTAAAACAGGCCTTCTTTAAGTTCTTTCAGTAACAAGAAGGCTCAATTTACGTTTATGGCACATAAAATTGACACGTCTTGTCTCTCCTAATCCTACAGATTGTTTGGCTAACGAACAAGAAGTAATAAGCCAGAAAATCAAATATTGCTTACTTCTAAACATGAGTAATTAATTTAAGATCTCTCAACCAAGAGATAATGCATTACCTGCTTGATTATACGCAGTTTACAAAAATACCTACATAAAATCACTACTATAGCATTTCTTCCATTGACAATACAATGGAACGACAGACACAAAATTTAATTCTAGCATTTTTTACATTTTGTTTAATATTCATCATAAAAATTAACGTAACTGCTCAAAAAGTTCAACTTGTGTACGACTTACGCAACGGCCCAACTCTATACAAAGAATACGTGAAGAAATACAAAAGAGTTTTTCTCAACAAAGAAGATTATCGAAATAGATATTTGAACTTTATGAAAACTCTCAGGGAAATTAACAGAATAAATTCCCTGCCGTTACCCCACAAAGTTGGGCCTAATAAGTACGCAGACTTTTCGGAAGCAGATAAAAGAGAAGCAGCTGAGACGACAACTAAAATTGATCCAGAACTGAAAAAGCTAATTATTGACAAAGAACCCAGAACCGATGATATGTTCAAAGTAATTTAAAATGTAATAAATTTGGTAATGATCTTGAACACCTACATAATTACGAATTCGCGCAGTGTTTTCTTTTTTTTTCTTATTTCGAAAGATTACTTTAGAAACAGAATTGAAAGTCTACTGTGATGTGGTGTTGTGGCCAAAAGGCGCTCGTTCTGTATAGAGATTCCATTCTCAGATTGGACTTTACCTATTTCAAATTATTAGTTAGTAACCTGAATTGATAAGCCTGGCGTTTTGTCTCTTCAAAATTAGTGAAAGCCTGTATTAAGGGGCAGTGTTCAATTCAGGCTACTTACTTATACATTAATAGTACTGAGTGGTATCTGGATAGTTAAACCCGTGTCTTGGATCAGGAAATAGATCAGTCGGCCGCAGACAGAACGGAAACCGCATGCCGTATTGAGTCGCTAAGCAGGGCCTTAATTCACTGAGGTTCTTGCAATTGTTGGACTTAATTAACTGACCTGTAAATTTTAAAAAAGAAGTCCTTCTGATAAGGCTTCCACTGTGTGGAACATGTGGCCACATGTAACAGGCTGAACTGTGAGATTGTTTCAATAAATCCTTAAAGCATAATCACCACTGTAGAAAACTTAAAAAAACATTGGAGTTGCACTCTTTTTCATATAATCGTACATCTAAGTACTGTGTCTGAAATTCTGAATGTACTAATGTGGAATCTTGCAAAATTTAAGGGAACTTGTGTGTCAGGAATACGAACAATGGTGAACCTCAGGTCTCATAAAAAAATCCAATGAGCTCTGACAACGACGACGTTTCAAAATTATTCGTAGCTTGGTAGTAATTTCTGGGAATAAAAACGTACATTTATGAAAAAAGAGTCTAAATAGAAACGTTATGGCAAATATCACTTTCGACCCTCTTTCGTGCTTTCCATGAAATGGTGGCGCTATTATTAACTGACCTTTGTAAACCGTCGTGCAAGGCGTCCCAGTAAAAGCGACCCTAAGTCCAGTGCAAAATCATTCAATTTCTACCAAATTGTTGAGATTTCCGGTTGACGAGAGTTCGCAAAGGGTTAAGCTAGTTGTGAAGTTTTGTTTGTATTCAGACGGGGAAGTTGTAATAAATATCGGAGGCACCGCTTGTCTAACTCAGATGAACTACATCAAGCTGCGTTGTTGACGCAAAACTTTGAGAGGCCAATATCCTGTTCTGGGACGTGAACGATTATCAACTCCTAAGTAATTGTCTGTGTCATGTATTTAGATGTAGATGATGTTTACGTGACTCGAGCTGATTGTTCGTCTCTGATTTAGGTATATATTTTTTCTTTAGTTGTGTTTATTAACTCGGCTATGGTTACTTTTGATATCGGGTATAATTAAATGACACAACTGCAGTCTTCTCAACTGCAGCCTTCCATCAACGTTTTTTCTTATCAGCTGTAATCAGTAAAATTTAATTTGGCTGACTTAGCAACTTTGAATTTGTTTCCACCTTTCTAGATTTTTGCAATGCTAGTATTTATTGAGACACTTATATTTATAGATATCAATCCTAAAGTATTCTGCAAATATCAGAAAGTCTGCAATAACATCAAACTAGTTTTTTTTTTCATTAACAGTCTACCTGATATCTACTATAGCAGTCAAAATAGGCAATGGACAACGTAAGAGGCGAACGCGAGAAACAAAGCAACGGCGATGAGACACGCGCGTCTGACAACACGCGCAAAGGTTCAGTAGCTTGGAATTTATCCTAATTATTTTTTAGTTACCAGTGTCAGTGGAAAAAAAGCTATGGCGATAAGTAGTTGCTAATAGAGACACATTCTGAGGTACACACAAAGAGTAAGGCATTAGGCGAAACCCGGAGTGGCTAACTAGGAAGGCTTTATTGCATGACCCAAACCCACTTGAAAAGAACGAGAGAGGTTTATTGTCTTTTATAAAAAGACTTGCACAGCCTGAAAGACTGTAAAAAATCTGTAATCGATTTGTTGCCATAAGATCGCCAAAATTGCACAGTTGGAGTCTACATCACACCATTTTTTTGAAGAAAATATTACCTACTACGTGAACGTATTCACGTAGGTACAACACACGGGCCGTGTTCATGGTACAGCCACATGCTTGTTTTCCATAAGGATCTCTAAAAACTTGAGCGCCTTTGTTCTGTTCGAAATGGAGAAACCTAATCCTTGCAATGGCTCGTCTGCGGTCCTCGTACGGTCACACAGAATTATGGGTTTTTGGTAAAGATGAAACGGCTTATTTGAAAACAATACTTTTCTTTGATGTTCATGTGTGATTGGTTCAAACCACTAGGTTTTTTGTATAGTGGATTAAGGACTTTTTAGTTTATAGATATACGTATTAAGTAGTTAGAAAATAAAGAAATTTATTTTAGGTACTGTGGACCTGTGTTGTTACTGTGCCCAAGATAAATTGTGCAGCATCAGCATTTACGGCCATCTTATCCAACATCTTGTTAAAGTATTCCAACTTTTAAATACAACAAGACAGTTAGTTAAATGCCTAGACAGATTGGTTCCAAAAAAATATAACAAACTGCCTTTTCTTACGGCTGTAACGGTGTCTGATTATTGAAATTAAACAACTAGCTACGTAATCCATCCCACCCGTCTTCTGAAGAAAACGTTAAGAAAACAAAACAAAACACCGATATAAATCACGATAGGAGCATTGAAACCAAGACATTCCAATCAACGCTGAAACATCTACCCGCAGCAGCGCTAAAAATCCATTTAAAACTCATTCCGGCTCCATTTCTAGCTAAACACTATTTCCTTGGGACCTACTCGATAACCGTTCGATAACTGTCAGTGTGCATGCTACGTGACTTTCGCCAAGGGAAGACAAGCAACCGTGCGACACATTTTTCACTCGACGATTTTCGCGATCGAGATTTTCAAATTTCTGCAACGCTAGCCCGTCTTGTCATGGCCTAGCGTTAGGTTAAGAAAAATTCGATAGTCGAACGGAATTTCTCATTTCACGATACTGGGCCGTCATATCGTTAAAGGTTTGCGCTTAAATTTCTACAGAAATGAGGTTTCACACGGACCGTTGCGAGTCCGGAATATTTCGCCGAGCACCTGGAATTTGTGGGATCTGATGAGCGGATATAATGCTAAATCCTTATTTAGTATACGCTTTATGATGTAAATTATTGCAAGGAGATGTTGTTTCGTTTCTGGTAGGATTATAATGCGAGAATGTAGAGAAAGTTCAACTTGTTTTAATTTATGATTTAAAGCCACCTTATTCAAATCTACTCAGTGAACGGCATGAGTGGTTTTGTTCAAGAACTGCGTCAAGGTTATTTTGAGCGGTAGTTATTCAGCCATAAGTTCTAACGCTAGTTATTTGAAAATCTGTGTTCTTTTTACGTTTTCGCAAACAGTTACAATAAAAGTGTGCCATTAATACAACTATTTAAGAATTGTCTAATGTTCAAATTGTGAGGTGCCCGTGGCGCAATTGTGGCAGTGATCGGCGACGATCGCTCTTGTAAAACAAAACACGCCGGGTCGGAAATGGGATGGGTGACCATTCGGACCGAAATTTAGTGATGTGTATTTCGGGCATCTCCGAACTTCGGAAGGCACATCACAGGATGTCAGTCGTTAAGCCTGGTTAGAGGCCTAAGGGCGGCTTTATAACATCTGACATCAAGGTTGCTCACTAACCGTACATCCCTCAAACAATCCGCACTGAGCCCTCGTGTTGGAGTATGGCTTGTTCGACCTGTGCCCAGCAGTGGGACGTAGGTGCATGGGCCGTTTATAATATAATGTCAACCGACTTTTTTGAGATTATTTTGACCTCGCGACACTGCCAACCAATGACCGTGACGCTTAGAACTCTTTTCATTAATAGGAATGCAAACAGCACTAAGCGTTAAGCAATAAGTTCATGCAGTAGGCGGGGATATTGGGATCTTACAAGTAAATTAAGCTAAGTATTTCTTTTGGGCTTTGTCGCGAGACAGCACTAGTGATTGTCTGGCTTCAAAAAATATTAAAAACACAGGTCAAAAACCCAATTAAAAAACCTTATTATTCCCATTGGCATCAGAGAATTTAAAATGAAAAAGTGGCAAGTAATGGCTAGTGTTTAATATGATTTCCAGCACTCGTGAATCCTGCATTCACGCCCATAACATTACCCAAATTACACGACCATCACATTTTAACGTTAAAAAATAAATACCCTCATTCCGTTTCCGATTAAAACTACCGAATTTCACTCCTCACAAAACGACCTCCGTATCGTTTGCACGATAATCATAATAATTGAACAAATTAAATTAATTTCCGGGGACATTTTCCGATAATCTGGCGTCGAACCATAAAACGCTTTTAAGCGACTCAATTCATTTGCAACGAGTGTTCGCCAAAGTTCAATATTGTATGAATGGATGCGTGTATGAAGTAAAGGCGCGATTGGGCTGAACATTCAAACATTTTTATGGAAAAAAATTCAAAACGTTTCAAAGTGTCTGAAGTTGTTCTGTATTTTGATTTTTTTGTTCAAAAAAATATAGTTGCTTGATCAAAATGTCATAGATTATGACTTCGTTTTGTAATCTCGTAGTCAATACCTTATTACGTGGTGGTGAAATGTTGCAATAGCAAAGCAAAGCAACCTTTTTAAATCTAACATTGTACTGTTTGAACTGTTTCTCACAACAAAACCTCCAGTGGCCCCAGTTAAGACTCTATTACCACTAATATAGTTACAACTAATGGTAAATTGTAAAATAAGGGCCCAAGCCTCAAATTTACTAGAATAATAAACACCTTGAATTTAATGGGAAGCGAACACAAAATGAATATCACTCAAACGCTATATAGTAATTAAAAAAGTCATTGCTTGCGCGATTCAAAGGAGAATAACTCCATCTTTTGATTTTGTTAGGAACTAATTTCCTAAACATTGATAATAGACATTAACATTTTGAACAGCACTTTGGACACAATTTTTTGCTACTGTTAATAAACAGTAACTTAAAAAATAAAGTTCAGTTTAAATTTCAATTTTTTAAATTTTTTCTCCAATTAAAACGTAGATCATCTTAAAGTACCAGTCTACGAAACCTTTACCGTATATAAAGTGGCGCACACAAAGAGGAATGCTCGAATGCTCCACATTAGCGCTCCAGCGCGAATAAATGTGGGCAATTTGCGAGAGCGTTTATCACCTAAAGAAAAGTTCTGGCGACGTCTACTGTGGGGGGTTAATCACGCCGACCATACATCAACGGTTTATTTAATACGGAACTTTATTGTACAAGTACTTATGGTTGTTAGTGAGTATAATTTACAATGGGCATGTTTTATATCTTGCGAGGATCAGATACAGTTTTCACCATGGCGCTGGACGAGACTTACGCTTTCTGGTCTCTGATGTCTGTACAGCCAGTGTCAACACTATTTTGGCACTTACAAACTAAGTCACATTAACTTGGTTCGACGATGTCATAGAAATGATGAACATGATGCAATAGTAACCAGTGTGCTTCGCTACCAAAGTTGTTGTTAACTTTTGACGCTGAATGTATATGCCACCTAGTTTGAAAACCCCTCTAGTTCAGCCTTTTTTCGCATGGAAATCCTCATGGATACGGCCCTCAAAGGTGGCACTTTGGCGGCAAAGCTGCCTCTTACCAATAATATTCAATTCCGTTGCTCCACTGCCAGCGATAGCATCTAACAAGAATAGTTTTTTGAAATGTTGCAATGGCAAAGCAACGTTTTTTAAATCTAACATTGTACTGTTTCACATAATAAAGCCCCTAGTCGGGACTCTATTGCTTTTAATATAATAAATAAACAAAACAAAAGCAAATTTTTGTTATTGTTAATGTTTGTTGTTAACAGTGTCTAAAAAAATATAGTTCAGTTTATTTTTTTTTCAGTTTTTCTCCAATTAAAACGTAGATCATCTTAAAGTACCAGTCTACGAAACCCTTACCGTATATAAAGTGGCGCACACAAAGAGGAATGCTCGAATGCTCCACATTAGCGCTCCAGCGCGAATAAATGTGGGCAATTTGCGAGAGCGTTTATCACCTAAAGAAAAGTTCTGGCGACGTCTACTGTGGGGGGTTAATCACGCCGACCATACATCAACGGTTTATTTAATACGGAACTTTATTGTGCAAGTACTTATGGTTGTTAGTGAGTATAATTTACAATGGGCATATTTTATATCTTGCGAAGATCAGATACAGTTTTCACCATGACGCTGGGCGAGATTTACGCTTTCTGGTCTCTGATGTCTGCACAGCCAGCGTCAAAACTATTTTTACAAACTATGTCACATTTACTTGGTTCGAAGATGTCATAGAAATAATGATGCCATAATAACCAGTGTGATTGGCTACCAAAGTTCTTATTAACTTTTGACGCTGACTGTATATGTCACCTAGTTTGAAAACCCCTCTAGTTCAGCCTTTTTTTGCATGGAAATCCTCATGTATACGGCTCTCAACCGTGGCACTTTGGCGGCAAACCTGCATCCTCTCTTCTTAGTCGGACACTCTTGGCAGAGTGGTCGTGGCTGATGATGAACAGGGTAGCAGCTCACCGCTGCCGCTGGCAGCCGCACGTCGCGCGATTGCTCTCCACTTATGTCGACTTTGTGCGTTGCGAGTACACTGTACTGCTGTCGACTGTGTAGACTTTCTAATAAGGTCGATCCAGCGAGTAGGAGACCGGCCGGACCGGAAGCTGCATCCTACCAATAGTATAGAACTCCGCTGCTCCACCGCCAGCGATGTCCCCTAACAAGAATAGTTTTTTTAAGTTTCCTTTTTTTATTAACACTCCTAGAGGCTGACATGATTGTCTGTTTCTAATCACAGCATAAACGTTATTTATTTTCATTCCTTTTCGTAACATTCCGTACACAGCAACAATGCAGAGAATCGAAATCTGCCAGACACTATTCTTTTCTCGATAGAATAATACCGTCTTGGGTTTGACGTTAATGGCCCAGAAAATAGATTTAGGTTATAAGAACAGCTTAATCATTTTGAACTGAAAGATACTGCGAAAACAAAATTAAGAATATACTAGAAATGCCTTCCAAAAATTTCTGAGAATAATTTTCTGCTCGTCATATTCAAATTTACCTTAGAATTAGGTATGACGGCTTAACACGAAAATGATCAAAGAATTCATCTGCCAGCTTTATATTATATCCAGGTTTGTAACTAAGACTTCAGTTATTAAAGAGGGTTTAGTTAGTGATACATTTTACTTCTGCAATTTATAGTCACGAAATTAACTGGTTTTTCGATGGTTTAAACAATCCCACTCGATGTTGACGTATGTTATCCATAAAATTTAACGCTTGCATTGTTACATGCAAAATAGCGGCTTTGTATAGCAATCGCTGAGTGACGTTGCCATAATGTAGTTTAAAATACAATATGTCCGATATGAATTAAAAGGCTAAAAAATAAATGTTAAAAAGTTGGCCGCAAATAAATTAAGTTTCGAAAAAAAAGACAGACTTTAAGCCGTCTGGTACAACAATGTGCCATAGATAGTCAGAACCAGAATCAGGTTGTCATGGTACGTAATTCATAAAGTTCACTAACCTAACAACTTAATCTGCCGACTTAGCAACCCTTTGTATGTATTCCTTCTCCTGGATCTCCTTCTAGATACCATTACCACAATCCTTGAAAGTTGCTTACGGAGTACCTACATACAGGCGTTAGCCACTATACTCTTCAAGCCATAGCTGTTTCTGGAGTACCTACAGCGAGAAGACCGATCGCCTGGAGCTACGTGACAAGTGGCCCTACCTGAAGAGGAGCTGAGACCAGTACTGTTTCAAGCAGCAAATAAGACACGTCATTGGATATCTGCCAGGAGGTTTAAACTTTCGACTTACTTACGCACCTGGCCGTGACAAACAAATATACACACACATAACATGGTTATTATCGTGAAACAGAGTTTTTCTTTGTACTATTTGATTCTTTCAATTTAAAAAAAAACATGTGACTATCTGGATAAAACCGAGGTGTTTCTAGCTTTATTAATCTTAAACAAAATTGAAATTTGTAAAAAAACTGTTTAATTACACACACGTTACATTCCGTTGAAGATGATGAAGTCATTGCCAAGCGTCAGTTGTAGCCGGATATGCTCTCTTCAGACCTCAATTTTGTTTTATTCTCTGCAGGTGTATCAACTAGGGAAATCGGTGGAAGGAGGAAGAAAAAACTTACCGCAGCACCGTTTATTGGTATAAAAAAACCCAGTTCTTATTAATCTGTTTCACCATTTTTCCCCATTTTGCAATGTTTTTTTTTAAATCGAGTTCCTCACAAAACCAACCGGCCTTTTTACCACAGGTGGCCACAGTTTGTTTTCAATTTTATTGCGTCCACTAGATATTGGAAACCACTCACACTGCGGCTCAGCTCATGCTATATTCCACTTTGCGTTTCTTTGAAGTGGTATACGCGTTGCTCAATCACTGAAATGAAAAAGGTTACAAAAAATAGGGCACGACTAAAGCTGAATTTTTAATTAATTGGTATTATTGGCATACAGGTCTTGCCCATAGCGTCGTTTAGTTTCATTTCGTAAATTTAATCATTCGATATTTCACAAAAAAACACATGTAGCTCAAAGAAAGATTAAGAGAGCAGATTTTCTCTTGAACAAAGTTGGAAAAACAAAGATAGTTCAAGTGTCCATTTTTTTGTTTTGTGTAGTTTTTACACATACCAGATCTCCTCGGTTGAGGAACGTGGCGTTTTAAGAGGTCTAAAGCCAGCTTGAGTCACAACAGTAAACAGGATTACATTTTTATGTCTAGCTATGGGCTTTGGTTTATTTAGTTCTCTTCAGGAGTAATTCATTGCTAACAGCCTAAAAAATTCACATTATAAGGTAAAGCGCTCATGTTATGTCTTCTTACGCTGTCCATATCAAAGGCTCAAACCATCACATTGATTTTCCAGCGCCAGTGTTTCACAAACTGAATTTCTTTCAAAAAGAAATTGCTTCCGGAAGCGACACAGTTTCACAAGGGCATTTAATAACAACGTACGACGCGTGGATAAACCACGTTAGTTCTTCCACTCCGGCGGGTGACAGGCGCGGCGTACAGTATATCTCAAGTTTTACCGTTCTCGCTCTCGCCACAGTACAATCACAGTATAATCATCCAGTAAGATATCTACATACAAACGTGCCACTCTCAGTTTGAATGTGTGCGTGCGCGTCACGCGCCGTGTCGCGACATCACGCACACGCGATTTCACGCACACGCTAGCATAAAATAGGGAGGCATAGGGAGGCGGCAGTACGGACGGGCTGTGCCGCGTGTCTGTGTGCACGCTAAACTAATAACTCGGCGGGCGGCCTTAGATAGCCTATTGTATGGTTTATACTGTGGTACAATCATACAGTAGGTTAATAACTAATACTGCCCGCCAAGTTATTAGCCTAGCGTGCACACAGACACGCGGCACAGCCCGTCCGTACTGCCGCCTCCTTATGCCTCCCTATTTTATGCTAACGCGTGTGCGTCAAATAGCGACACGGCGCGCGACGCGCACGCACACATTCAAACTGAGAGCCGCACGTATGTATGTAGATGTTCTACTGTATGTTTATACTGTGGTATATCTCAAGTTTTACCGTTCTCGCTCTCGCTGACGGCGCTCTCATCTCATCGCCTTGGAAAATTTACAATATTTCCTCTTTGAAATCAATTTGCGCCGATAGAGTGTCAGTCCATCGTGTCTGCTTATCCGGGAAAAAGTCACGTATTATGGAGCCTGAAAGGGTTGTAAAATTATAATGGCGCTGTTAGATTGGTGATTAAGATCTTGATGTATGTGAGTATGTAACGCGTTCGTGCTTGGAAGAGCAGACACATTTCTAAGACCATTTTGCTACTAACTTCAGACTATGAAGTCTTGACCGTATTGAAAAAACCTATAATATTTCCAATTTTTGCCTACTTCAACAGGAATTTTATATTTGGCAAAACTTGTTCAAATTGTGAAATATTATTATCTGCTTACGATTCTCAAATTCCAATCCTGAGGATTCCAATCCCTGAGGAGATAGAGAATAATACGAATCTCCTGCAGCAGATACGAACTTATAATTATTATAGGATCAGCTATTATTTTTGTAAGCCGATTATTATCTATATTCACATTAAAAGTTAGAAAAACAATAGCAAAAATTTACAATCTGAACAACTGGTCATATTTTTGTATAAAGCACACTCTTCAAATAAGTAACGACAGAATCGGTTCCGTACTGTTCGATAGTTTAACGCAACCCCACAATCTCGATTTACCATCCCGTTACGATTATTTTGACAGTAAAATTTATTTTTAAACTATTCAGTACTGCCGTTATCTTGTTGACTAACCGAACAATTACTGCCATGTTTTTTATAAAGTGTATAATACTAGTAATATTATAAATGCGAAAGTTTGTAAGTATGGATGTTTGTTAGTTTCTCACGAAAAAACTGCTGGACGAATTTGGATGAAACTTTACAGTATTATGAGTTATACATCGGAATAACATAATATTGGCTATAATAAAGCTTCCGCTAAATTCTCACAGTTATGAAAAGGTTTTAAAAATAATAAATTGCTAATAAGGTGTTACGCTAAAGTCAATCGGAAGCGGAGCTTATTAGTAGCGGTTGAGTGGGCCCCGATAATTGAGATGACGTCATCCGATCTGAAATTTCTGCTAACGAGCTAATTTCAACATTTATTTTTAAAACGTTGCTATCTATGGGAAAAACTTTGGATAAAATTAAACAATACTTTATTTCGTTGGATATTGATAAGTATGCCAGTTGTTTTTAAATGTGGTTCCATGAGGTTGCAAAGATAGTATTGAACAATTAATACCGGCACCCCAACTGCACGGCTGTCACTCAGAAAATATCTTGCCATTCATATTTACAGTACAATACCTATATTTTGCAATATTAATATGAGAAAGCCAACGGCGAGCAAACGGCGAACTTCAGCGCGCTTGCTGCTACCACCACTCAACTAGAAGCTCGCGTCGTTACAACTTAAAGTTCAGATTTGAATGGTAAAATAGTGTACTTGCCTGCTGCATAAGCCACCTCAACACTTTGTCTTGGAACCCCTGTGGTCCTGAGTTCAAATCAGGCCGGAACACCTGAACACCTACTTTGTGTTCATTGTACAATTTGTGGCTAACTCTCCAGAGGAAAACACCGATATAAAACTATAACCAGAATATGCTAAAACTTTGAAAAAATTTATTAAGGCTTTACTGTACAGTAATCAAACATGAAATAAATCAGCAAAATTCAGAATCAAAAGAACAAAAAATTTAACCCGTGCCCTGTTAATTCCGGTTGACCAAGCACCAATAATTATGATTACGTCATTCGTTTCACAGTTTTGATAACGAGTTTATTTTGGTCTATAGAGAGTGTTAAAATTGTACACCATTGAAAAAGTTACGGAAAAGCGACTGTTGGCTGGAGCTTCTTCGATTATGTGTTTTTTGCCGAGGTGGGAGTATAAGTACCTACTTCATTTAATAAGGAACGCGTCGTGTGCATTTTGTTAATAAACTTACATAGTTACTTACGTTGTTATATATTGTTAGGTAACGGGTCCTGTATAAGGCCATGGTTCATGGATTGTTATTTCTCAATATATGTTAAACGGCCTATATGTATACGTCCCACTGCTGGGCACAGGCCTCACCTCTACTATGAGGTGGAACGAGCCACACTTTAACACGCGGGCTCAGTGTGGACACACACATTACACCTAGACACACCTGGTGTGTGTATGAAGTATGCGAGTGTGTACTCGCATACTTCATAAACACACCATTCGTTATTACTAAGTTAATGTTCAACTACTTCAAAGTTCTAACAAAGTAAATTCAATTAAATTCTTTAAAAAGTGAAGTATTAAATAATAAGCTTTAGAAAAATTGTATTGTTACGAGAGATTGGCCTCACCTGTTACAAGTGTTTATCACACTTGAAAGGAGAAGTCAATCTTATTTATTGTAAAACATACTGATTATCAAAATAAACCATTTTTGATTTTCATCATTGCCGTCATATCATAATAACAGCCTGACACATGCCATTTAATTTCAAAGTGTACTAAGTCAATAAAGTGCAATTAATCAACAAAGTGCAATTAGTCAACAAAGTGCAATTAGTCAACAAAGTGCAATTAGTCAACAAAGTCCAATTAGTCAACAAAGTCCAATTAGTCAACAAAGTGCAATTAGTCAACAAAGCGCAATTAGTCAACAAAGTGCAATTAGTCAACGTCCAATTAGTCAACAAAGTGCAATTAGTCAACAAAGTGCAATTAGTCCACAAAGCGCAATTAGTCAACAAAGTGCAATTAGTCAACAAAGTGCAATTAGTTAACAAAGTGCACTAAGGCAACAAAGTTCACAAGTAAGTGAAGTGAGCTATAAACACAGAGTTTTGTAGTACGAGGAGAACAGGTAAGGAGTGTGCTGTTTTTTACCTCATTTTGCGAGCCTGAATGACGCGCAAGCATTGCTGTTAGAACGTTGAGGGTGGCGTTGAAGCATTACTCGATGGTCACGTATTGCGCCGAAAATGCTATGAATATAGAATAAATAGTTACATAAGCAAGGTTATAAGTATTGTAACAACAACCTAGTTGGATTTTGTGCCGAATTAGTTAATTGAGTAGAAAATTTAAAGCAACTTTAGAGAAGAAAATTTGAAGCAACTTTTTTTGTTGACGTATTTAACACGTTGAACAATGCACTGACAAGTTATTGATTTTCTATTGTGTCTATTACCTTGGCAGTAAAAGACTTGATTTTCATCTAAGAAAGGGGAAACACAAACCCTACCTGCCTATTACCTATAGCTTTCTCCGTCCACTTGTCGTGGATGCTTTTGATTTTGAAGCCCAATGGCGCTCGGAGCCGACTCGAGAAATTATTGGTCGGCCAGTTACAGCCTTTGTCTACCGCTGGGAGTACCACTTTGATTTATTGGACAGCCTATTGCTTAAATAATTTTCAACAATGAAACAGTTTTGAATAAATATGATCCAATGAATTATGGTACACTAATAATGTATAAAGTTTTCAGAAATTGTTATCTGGATATCTTTATAATAAGAGTGAATTAGTATTTACTGGGCAGACGCGTCGTACCACCAATTAGATTTCATCATTGTGATAAAATGACTTATTAGTTTCTAATGAAAATATTAAACTGATGTGAAATTAAAAAAAAAAAACAAAAAAAAATAATTAATAAAATATTCGCACCAGTGCTGGTGTGACCAATGTGACCCATGTGTTGGGTGTGAATGTTCCTGTTAAAAATGTTCATGATGTTACCAGGAAAGTTTGTAATTATCAAAATATTTCGCGAATGCCTGAATTACCGCGATATCAAATCGTGTGGCTTGATGCGACCCCTCATTGTTTTTTTAACTAAGCACATTTCTCTAAATAGAAGAACAATAATTTTATAATTTAAAAAAATATGTTTACTCGTAATTTATTACAAAATGACAGTTTTTTAGGAAATGGCAATTTGTCTAATAACCTGCCATTTCACTGCAGCTAATTCAAAGTAATTCATAAAAAAGGCTACACATAAATAATGTCTAAAAAGTGCTGAGACATCACAATTTCCCAGAGCAAAAATGCCAATTCAGTACTCATTGTTCAACATCAACCGATTGGTGGGCCTATAAATTAACGTCTAAACAGTCCGAGGCCCAGCAAATTGATCTGTATTGAACAAATTGAGTATCATTAATGCCTCGCGAACCCAGCAAATAATATCCCTAATGAGGGAAAATTTTAATCACATTGCTTTGGGGACCGAACAGATTACCGCGTCGGTGATGGCTAAAGGCAAGTTTCCAGTTAAGTGGCGAACGCGGATGTACATAATCAGTATTTTGACAGCGTCGTGGCCTAGTGGTTAAACACTTTCCTTCAGGACCCGGGTGGTCCCTACTTCAAGTTTAGCCTGACTCCTTTATGCTCGTTTTACAGTTTGCAGCTTGTGAAGTCTCTAACGACTTGAGACTGACTGACTGAATTGACTTTTCCGGTGATGAAAAATACCGTTAAAAAGCCCAAGCAACCCGGATAACCTCAACCCCTTTACCACGTTGGGTTTAAATTCACTCGGCTTGGTTTCTGAAACTTACGTTCGCTATCAATGTGCCTCTGACCTCAAGCTTTTTTGATATAGTCGTGCTCGTGAGCGTATTTTTGGTTGGCGGTTAATGAGTTCCGCGTTCCGTTCTTTTGTTTACAAAATTGACCCATTAGAATTTATTCAACACCATCACTGTCAGAAAATGTAGAGATGAGTTTTTTTACATCTGATGTTAAAAAATACTTGCAGTAGGTACTCCAATGGGTACAATCCCCTTCAGGTTACATTTTCAGTTTCTTCTTATTATTTTTGGCACAACGTTGAGTCAAAGCGTTTATTGGACTTGTCGTTGCCACTAGTTTCAAGAGCATGAAGGAAAACAAATAGATAATGTAAGTTCTTCAAGACTAAAATGTGATGTTCTTTTTAATTCCTTAACTAAGAATGTTAGTTAATGTTAGCACTAATGATAATATTTATTTTGAGGTCAGTTTATGTCAGTTAAAGCAGATACGAGTATTTATGCGGAATTAAAGCCCTAAATCCGTCTTTTTGAACTAGAATTTCAGCAAACGAGCAATTTAGCTATCACAACCGTCGTATTTTGTCCTAACGACTTTACAGCCATATATCTTTCTGTCTTGCTCACATCTCTTTCGCTCGAATTACATTCGGTGTCACATGCGATTTCTGCTTTTATTTCATTTAAATGCTTTTATTTGTCGTTGATATAAACGTGTGGCGTAGTGGAAAGCGACCCTAACACATTTAAAGTTTATACCCGGAATATTATATTAGATCAAAGGGTCAAAATTAAATTCGTGACCCCAGTAACGATAGCACAGGATCTAGTTTACGCATGAATATTAAATTTCATGATCCACTTTAGTTTGCGAAATCGTAAAAAGAGCATAAAGTTGGCTTAGAAGTTAAAATTGCCTGTTTAACCGAACTGTGACCTTTTTAGATTGGAGAGTTTTGAGTTTAACCCCTGAGCTTAAGGGCAAGTTGAACACATTGGATTATTTTTCTTGAGGAGTGTACCTACTTATTTGACTGACCCGTTGGCATAGTAGGAGAATGTTTAGGGCCTCGGTCGTAGGTTTAAATCTTAACACGTTACAAGTATTTGTTAATTGATGACCATTTATACCAGTCTCGAAAATTCTAAGTCCACAGTCACTTTTAGCCACCTGGCCGTGAGAAAATAATTACATAAATAATATCAATATATCAGAAATATCAGAAGTTAGACAAATACAACTAAAATAAATCTTAGAGTTTTTATTTTTATCATCACTGTCATGTTCAGCACGTCTATGTTGACTAGCTATATTCAATTCAAATTACTACGCTATATTGTTTACTTTAAAGTGAATGGCAAATTTTATGGTGTTAAAATGAAATAACATCAGTGAAATTTACAGCGGTAAGGTTTAGAAAAGGTAAATTTCTTACTCTTTTGCTGAAAGAAAATTTCTACTATGGCTGAACAGTCAGCTTGCTTCTTGGTACTGGAATTCAGTCGTAAGGGTCGCTATGTTTTATAACTACTAGAACGCACAAGTTACTAACTTCCACTTGGTACAATATACAACTTGTGATTTGTAAGACGATGCAATTTCCCTCGATACCGGTTCTCGAGATAGATATTCTAAGGAAAACAGCCCAACTTTGAATCCTATCCCGAACTATGCTCACTGCCTTGCCTCAAATCGCAGACGGGCACTGCCCGCAGCTTTCTGAGCTTGTTTGCGCAGAAGCTAAATAACCATTAAATGTCTGATGGAGTTTATGATTATTTAGATTCAAGAATAATATGTAATAATTGGAAATAATTTTCTTGCGAAACCCTGTTCCCTGCCTGTGGCGCTTTTGAAGAATGAGCTCTCTAGCAAGACTTTAAAAGCGGAAGAAACGTTACAGTAATTCTATCTCCAGAACGCGGGTGAGCCTTACTTGTGTTGTGATGCGTATAGACACGCGCACTAGTGTGTGCAACCGCCGACTTGTCCTATGAGTGGTTCAGAGCGTACCATCGCAATGTGCTGTACATTTACACACACCCAAGTATTAGCTCACCAGTGCTGCAGTGCTCGTGAGATAGATCAACTCAACGTTCATACTTCGCGATCTCGAACAATGGAACATAACAATGACGTATGCATGACGTACACGTAAACGAGTCGCCGACATATTGGCTTCAAACCATGTCCATTGGACCTACTTTTGTAGGGCCACTTTTGGTACGGAGGTGTCGTATCTTCCTCTTCTTGTTTTAATCAAAGGCATGGAACTCTAATGGACATGTTAAAAGCACCAATTTTTTTTTGGACGACGGCGACAAATAAAATATACATTGAATGTCATTTCGTTACATCTTTAGCCATGTTGCCTATTAGTTTCACCCTTATCTATAGAATAAAGGATTACCATATGAAACAAACACAAAGTCCCGTAGCAAAAACTTTTGACACATTTTATACAATATTATTACTTTCAGCACTTTCGTGATGAACTAGCAAATTGTTTGACCTGTGACATTCTGTACTTATATGATTAGTCTGAATTCACACATCAAAGTATACTTCCGAACATTTATTTCATCAAAACCGTCCACAGCCGTTTATTTTTCGATTCTAAGTTTGCTTTCAGATATAGATGAATAATTCATACGAGGATTAAAGGAAACCATGTCAATATTTCATCAGTTTGTCATTTAAAAAGGTCAGGAAGCCTCCGTTGAAAGCGGGTGATAAATAAGAAGCTCTGTAGATGTCAACTGCGCAGCTTACATTATTTCGGATCGCTTTTGCCGAACCATGTCTTGATCCCAACGGTTGTAATTTCACGTCTGGTAAGTTCCCTTTCTCTTTTTGTTTGTAATGTAAATTTTCCTCGTTCGGCCGAGAACTTTGCCGAAATCTCTCCTTTTGTCCCGATCCGATGTCGGATAGCGGGAGATTTAATATAGAGGCCTGTAAATTCCTTGCCACTTACACCGTGTCGAGTTCGAATTCAGTTATTTCACGCAAGATTAGCTGATTACACGCGGAATATTTTTTTGGGATCGCAACGGCTATTGTGGCCGGAAAAATGGTTTTCCTCTTTCATAGTCTATGAATGTAATTTTACGGCAAATATGATTGAAAATGGCTTGTCATTGATTTGAACGTATGAAATTAAATTACAGTCAGTTTACGTTTCTAAGGTATCTAACATGTTATCAGTAAAAGCATTGATTTCGCTTCTGCTCACTAATGTTATAGTTGCTTCGATTTACAATAAACAAAATTCATTAAAAATATTTGATTTTTTTAAATCCAAATATAATAAACATTACAAAAATGAAACGTTGGAACAACAAGCATTTAAGAATTTTGTTAAGAATTTAAACATTGTTTCGTCTCTCAATGAAAAAAATAGTGTTAGTGATACCTTGTTAGTTTTGAATGAAAATGCTGATGTGGATACTGAAGATTTTGAAGAACATTTTGCTCTTAATCTGTCAGCATGTAAGTTACTCATTCTCACTGTAAATGGATATTTTTGTAGTTAAATACAATTTGGATTGCCTTTTCATAAGGAGTTTTTTTTGTAGATAATATTGAAACATTGCACAGAAACCAAGAATTATTATTAGATACAGAAGGATTACGAAGCAGAGTTGAAAGAGAGCCTGAAGAAAATATAAACATCGAAGATCAAGATCTCTATGACTTGGACAATGCAGACAAACTTTATGCGCAGTATATGAGGCAATTCAACAAAAAAAACGCTACCAAGAAATATGATCGAACCGTTAATTATTATAGATTTCTAAAGACTCTAGTGGAGTTAAATAGAGAACACTTCGAAGGAAACGAAACTAGACATCTAGATGAATATTCCGATGTTGTAGAAAATCCTAACGATTATTTTTATTAAATTGCATGACTCTTTTTAAGTTACTATTTTTCATATATTGTATGTTACTTCAATGCGCTATAAGCGTATTTTTTCACTTAATGCTTAATCACTGAATAGATGACCAAAAATCATAATAGTTTACTGTGTCCCCTGTTAACAAGGCGACTATCCGTTTAGGCCCTGGGGATCCAAAGTAGCCCGCGGCCTAGCAATATATACCTAAACGACTCAGTGTAGAACACGTTATGAAATTTGGCTTTAGACAAATGGTTTCCATAGAGTTAAGTCTGTAGAGTCCAGCAAAACTACAAGGGTAACTTAGCGGCTGCATTGGATACATTCGAATAAAACAAAAGGTTTTTTACTCCCCGCTACAAGGAACAGGACTCACGCAGGCTCAGTGTGTATTGTTGGAGGGTTGTAAGGTTAGTGATAAACCTTGTCAGTTGTGATTAAGCCGCTCTAAGGCCTCGGACTGACATCTGACATCCTAGGGTCAACTTTTTCCAGAGAACGAAAACTCCTAAAAATAGATGAGTAAATTTTGGTTGGTTTGGTCACCCATTGAATTCTCCACCCGGTGTGCGTTGCTTAACAACAGCAATCGTTGCCAATCTACCGTTACAACACAATGAAGCTACGGCTATCTGCTATAAAACCAGTGCAAAATATTCTTCTATACCACCTCTAATAAGATTGAACACCTGACCAAACATTGAAGACAAGAATCTTGTAATTTACACTTAACTTCAGTAATTACAGATTTACGACACAACTTCCACGATTTTTCCACTTGATTTACTTCTAACACATTAAACCTCGGAACAGATGTATTACCTGAACGCATTACTCCAAGCGTTGGCTCTTTACCGCGTCGGAAATTCTCGGCAAAGTTTTCCTTGAATCCCGCTAAAAATGGAAACAGCGAACAACGTACGACATGTCTCCTTCCATTTCCCGCTGTGGCCTTAAAACCGGTATACAAGTGAACACAACACGACTACGGACTTTTTAAGATCAGAGGGAGGAACGTAAACGAAGATTATAGCGGACTGTGTGCTAGATACGTTATTTGATTTGCAGTAAGAGATGTTGATCCTAAAGTGTATTGGACTGTGAAGACTTATTTTTAGTTTCATATTTGATATTCGAGAGAGCGTCGTGGACCAGTAGTTAAACACTTCGGAACCCGGTGATCACGAGTTCAAGAATGGTCGGAACACCTACTTTGTTCATTGTCGGGCCTAACTATCTGGTGATGGAAAACACCGATAAAAAATCCAAGCAACCCGGATAACGGCGGTAGGCTAACCCTTACCCCATATGGTTCAAAGTCCTTCGGTGAAATGTGTGCTTTTGAATGTTTCGTGCACGATGACGCCAACAATCATTGTGCCTCTCGCTACCCCTTTTTTATATAGTCGTGGATCCCCACAAGTTATGTTTATATTTAATATTTCAGATGCGACAGAAGACATGAAAGGTAGCGAAGCTATATCCTGAAGAGTCTTTAACTGAAAGTCAGAAAGTTAGGCCCGTATTTTAGAATACTAAAACAACAGATATCTGTACGTGACAGTTCAAGTATTAACTGGCTTTCAATTCTCTACTCAAGAACAAATCCATGCTTAACTAATTTTCTAGGATTCTGTTCCGTTGAGTGTGCCTTTGGAAACAGAAGTCAAATAAGATAAAATAATGGGTAGGTACTTTAGTGCACAAAGAAAACAACTACGTTAAAATTTTACAGATATTTATGATAAACAATTCAGGCGGCCTTATCACTAATATTATCGCAAAATAGTTTGCACATGTTTGCATCCAAAAGAATAAGACTTACATCCAATTATTTTATGCTAGGTTTAATTGAGGCGGCCTTAATGCCAAATGCGATCTCTCACCTTAATACAGTGATATTTAATCGAATATAACGTCGTATTGTAATGTCTGTCCAATTCCTAATAAAACAACTTAGGGGATTTTCATTAACAACATTTCGGAGACGAACCTGAAATTCGTCATTAATGCCCGACAGTCTATTTAGACCAGTGTTAAACGCATTAAGGGCCCTCACTTAAGGCGGTCACGGGTTCGTAATGTTTGCTAATTAAACAGGTATTTGTCTTGGCTTGAGTGCTCGGGATCCCTTATTCCTGTTTTACGTGAAGAGAGATATAGCTTTGTATAGTAGCTGGAGTAATACGACGTTTTTACTTAGGAGGAGTGGGTTTTGATGTATTTTCTTAAAAGATCTCTTGTTACATACATCTATCAAACTAATTCCTTTTTAGAGAGATATGTCCTCTGGGGAGTGACACCTAAAATTTATATGCACCAACTTTAATTATAAGTTAGTGTAGTTGAGTCAACTAAACTTAGTATGAAAATCAATAAGCAAATACCATTCTTCCTAAATAGATGAATTAGAAAGCAAATGCACAAATAAGAACTTATAATGAAATGGGCTTAACTTTATATGAGTGTACCGCTGTATAATCCACCATTGATTGTGGATTGACCCCCTTCATTAAAACGAACGCAAAGCATAGTTTAAGCAATTGGCGTGTTTTGTCACTCACACGCAAATGGCGGCAGCAACAAGAATGAAAGAGACAGAGCGATACAAAAGTCAACGTGTTGTTGAAACACTGTTTAAGTTTATATGAATAAGGGGGTAAGGCAGCGTCATAGCTTCAACCAAGTCCCTATCTGATAACCTAAAGTCCTTATTTATCTGCGGTAACTTATAGGATAAAATTGAAATCACATAAAACTATTATTATTGGTTTTTCAACAACAGCATATTATTTTGTTTCAAACTTGATGTAAATTTTATTCTTGAATGCAAAACGAGTTGATATTAAAAGCCATTGAGGCTGAAAACGAGGATGATTTATCCAACACACATACTGGGCTACATTCAAGATTATTCCTATCTGAATAGTTCTGTGGTTTCTATATGTTTGTTTTTTCAAATATAGGTACTTCAATACTCGTGCTCAGTGCGGATTATGAGAAGGGTGGAAGGTTAATAATGAATCTTGCTGATGGATGTTATCAAGCCGCCACAAAATCTCCTCAATGTTGTTAAAAGTTCTAGCGATAGTCCAACTATCAATATATTTTTTGCCGCTGATCTCTTTCTTACTGCGGGAATTCTGCTAATGTCAAATAAAATATTTTTGAATGCTTTCTTTCAAAATACTGGTAAACGTACTGGTATCGTGTGCTTCGTATAGTTCCTTGCGGTACTTCACGCGACTCCAAAAGGTCTCATGGGTTTGTCCGAAGACAAATCACATTACGCTGTGTGCCTATATTAGTCGTGTACAAATAATGTATTCGAAGGAACAGGTGTCTTAAACAGTCAACGCTGTTTCTTTTTTCTGAAACAGGTAACTACCTCAGATGCGTCGAAAAGAATTTTCTCATTTTGTTTTCCCAAGTAAAAGAGAAAATCTAATTAATGAAGCGTTTTTCCTCAACGCCGACCTGTTAAACATATTTGCTCACAGTAAGTAATAGTTAAACGTAGGTTTTTATCGTTAGCAAAGGAAAATAGTCTGTCCCAATATCTACGAAGAAAAAATAATATTGATTTTCAATTAAATTACAAACTCAACTAAAAAAAACAAAAAACACAAGTATTATATACCTACTTCCTATTTAGCATACATTGCTTAGCAACAAATAGACATATGGACTGGTCATATTGGGTTGTTTACTTGATTGAGATACAGGACCTGTCCTACCATAATCTATCCGCAGGACCTTATTTCATCTATTCGCAGAATTGGGATCATGTTTATGGTGAGGAATAAATGATTATTATTATTATCATCCACACAAATGCTGTGAATAGCCGTATGTTTTCAAGGAAGTATATTATTTAGCATTAGGTAATTCGTTATTTTGCTGAAAGGAATATTGCTGCCAGTTACTTATCGAATATGACATATAACATCGTCGATAAAAAACACTTTTATGTGACTCTACCACCGGTTCGGAAGTTGTTTCTATCGAAAAGACGAAAGTCAGATTGTGATCAAAATGACTTCCTAGCTCTATTAAAAAAAAAAGTAAGTATATCTTGCAAGTAGTGAGTTCGCTATTATTTATCTAGTTAGTAAGCAATGCTTTTAGTGGTTAAACCAATACTTTCAATGGTTATTCAAGTCGCACTGCGCTCGCGATGCTGTGTAAAAAATGGCGTAAAAATAACGGAGCGCGGACGCTTGAAATCGTGGCGATCTGTGTAACCAGAACCGAGCACAGGCTTCCTTTCGCCAGTGTTATTTTATTGCCCATCAAAGTGTTCGCACAGACACGATCCGAATAATTGGATTCGATTCCGGCACAAAACGGCCTTTGGTGGAATCGGAGTAGCCGCTTTAGGCACTTCGTGGTTGGAGGACCGTCGATTTCTATAGACGCGGCTTGGTAGTTGCAAGTTTTAGGAGGTTTAAACTAATATTTGCGTTTCAGGTAGGCGTTCCTTCTGTTTACATCGTAATGTAAACAATCAATATATTGTTTCTTAATATTTAGAAACACAATATGACCATTGAGTGATACAGGAGGAAAACACTTTTTAAATTAAATAAAACAAGCATTGCTTGATATTATACACACTATCTGGGAAGCTAATAAAAGTAGACATTTTAAGAACCATGCTGCTTGTACCTTAAAATATGAAAATCTCAGTGTGTGTTGTCTATAAACATCTCAAAACCATCGAGAAGACGAAAGTCAGATTGTGATCAATATAATGACTGCCTAGCTCTAAATTAAAAAAAAAAGTTAATCTTGCAAGTAGCAATTTCCCTAATAATTATCCAGTAAGCAATGATTTTAGTGGTTAAACCAATACTTTCAATGGGTATTCAAGGCGCACTGCGCTCGCGATGCTGTGTAAAAAATGGCGTAAAAATAACGTAGCGCGGACGCTTGAAATCGTGGCGATCTGTGTAACCAGAACCGAGCACAGGCATCCTTTCGCCAGTGTTATTTTATTGCCCATCAAAGTGTTCGCACAGACACGATCCGAATAATTGGATTCGATTCCGGCACAAAACGGCCTTTGGTGGAATCGGAGTAGCCGCTTTAGGCACTTCGTGGTTGGAGGACCGTCGATTTCTATATACGCGGCTTGGTAGTTGCACGTTTTAAGGTTTAAACTAATCGTTGGCGTTTCAGGTGGGCGTTCTTTCTGTTTACATCGTAATGTTAACAATCAATATATTGTTTCTTAATATTTAGAAACACAATATGACCATTGAGTGATACAGGAGGAAAACACTTTTTAAATTAAATAAAACAAGTATTGCTTGATATTATACACACTATCTGGGAAGCTAATAAAAGTAGACATTTTAAGAACCATGATGCTTGTACCTTAAAATATGAAAACCGCAGTGTGTGTGTTGTCTATAAACATCTCAAAATTATTGAGAAGACGAAAGTCAGATTGTGATCAATATAATGACTGCCTAGCTCTAAATTCTAAAAAAAAGTCAATCTTGGTCAGTAATTTGCCTATTCATTATCTAGGAAGCAATGCTTTTAGCGGTTAAACCAATACTTTCAATGGATATTCAAGTCGCACTGCGCTCGCGATGCTGTGTAAAAAATGGCGTAAAAATAACGGAGCGCGGACGCTTGAAATCGTGGCGATCTGTGTAACCAGAAGCGAGCACAGGCATCCTTTCGCCAGTGTTATTTTATTGCCCATCAAAGTGTTCGCACAGACACGATCCGAATAATTGGATTCGATTCCGGCACAAAACGGCCTTTGGTGGAATCGGAGTAGCCGCTTTAGGCACTTTGTGGTTGGAGGACCGTCGATTTCTATAGACGCGGCTTGGTAGTTGAAAGTTTTAGAAGGTTTAAACTAATCGTTGGCGTTTCAGGTAGGTAGGCGTTTTTTCTGTTTACATCGTGATGTAAACAATCAATTTATTGTTTCTTAATATTTAGAAACACAATATGACCACTGAGTGATACAGGAGGAAAACACTTTTTAAATTAAATAACACAAGCATTGCTTGATATAATACACATCTGGGAAGCTAAAAGGAGACATTTTAAGAGCCATGCTGCTTGTACCTTAAAATATGAAGATCGCAGTGTGTGTGTTGTCTATAAACATCTCAAAACTATCGAGAAGACGAAAGTCAGATTGTTATAAAAATAATGACTGCCTAGCTCTAAATTCTTCAAAAAAAAACCAAATTCTTGCAAGTAGTAATTTTGCTATGAATTACCCAAGAAGCAATGCTTTTAGTGGTTAAACCAATACTTTCAATGGGTATTCAAGTCGCACTGCGCTCTTGATGCTGTGTAAAAAATGGCGTAAAAATAACGGAGCGCGGACGCTTGAAATCGTGGCGATCTGTGTAACCAGAAGCGAGCACAGGCATCCTTTCGCCAGTGTTATTTTATTGCCCATCAAAGTGTTCGCACAGACACGATCCGAATAATTGGATTCGATTCCGGCACAAAACGGCCTTTGGTGGAATCGGAGTAGCCGCTTTAGGCACTTCGTGGTTGGAGGACCGTCGATTTCTATAGACGCGGCTTGGTAGTTGCAAGTTTTATAAGGTTTAAACTAATATTGGCGTTTCAGTTTTTTCTGTTAACATCGTAGTGTAAACAAAAATTAAATAAAAAAGGCATTGCTTGATAAAATACCCAATATCTGAGAAGCTAAATAAAAGTAGGTATTAGGGACTTTCCACTCTGGGCATCGTAATATTTTTGATCCCGACGGAAGTCATTAATCCCCATTTGCAAGTGCACGAACATTGCATCGGTGATTTTTTGGTATTTGTATTCGCTTTTGTAATGGCGAAAAATTACCAACAAAAACTAAAAAAAAAAACAAACTGTCTTAGTAAAAATTCAAAACTCGCACATATTATGGTTTCTGCATAACTCTTGTACTTCTATACCAATTTTGAAATGAGTCAGTGCGATAGCTTCCAGACAAGAGTGAATTATGTGATTGCAGTTGAGAAATTTCGAAAGAAACTTGAAAAAATCGTAACTTCTAAAGTATTCTAAGTATGAGATGCCTTTACGAAGCAGCCACTATGTCCGTCCAAATCCAGAATCAACAAACAAGTCCTATACCGTTGCATCGAGGTGTGAGACAAGGGGATGTTATCTCCCCGAAATTGTTCTCAAATGCAATGGAGGATATGTTCAAGACGCTGAACTGGAAAGGACGTGGCATCAACATCAATGGCGAGTACATCTCTCACTTGCGATTTGCTGACGACATCGTCATCGTGGCAGAAACGCTGCAGGACCTACAACAGATGCTGAATGACCTGGCTGACTCTTCTGTGCGCATCGGTCTACGGATGAACTTGGACAAAACCAAGGTCATGTTCAATGAACATGTACTACCGGAACCGATTGCGATACAAGGCGCCGTTCTCGAAGTTGTTCAAAAATATGTATACCTCGGGCAGACATTGCAGTTAGGTAGAAACAACTTCGAGGACGAGGTGAACAGAAGAATTCAGTTGGGTTGGGCAGCGTTTGGGAAGCTACGTCGAGTCTTCACATCGTCGATCCCACAGTGCCTAAAGACAAAAGTCTTCAATCAGTGCGTCCTACCCGTCATGACATACGGAGCCGAAACGTGGACACTAACGGCACGGCTGGTCCACAAATTTAAAGTCACTCAGCGGGCTATGGAGAGGGCTATGCTCGGCGTTTCTCTGCGAGATCAAATCAGAAATGAGGTGATACGGCAGAGAACCAAGGTTATCGACATAGCCCACCGGATTAGCAAGCTGAAGTGGCAGTGGGCTGGCCATGTTAGCCGTAGAACCGACAACCGTTGGAGTAAACGTGTTCTTGAGTGGAGACCGCGTCTCGGCAAGCGTAGTGTAGGACGTCCTCAGGCAAGGTGGAGTGATGATCTGCGCAGGATGGCTGGCAGGAGCTGGATGCGAGCAGCCAAAGATCGAGTACAGTGGCGTGCAAAAGGAGAGGCCTATGTTCAGCAGTGGACTACAACAGGCTGATGATGATGATGATGATGAAAGTATTGATTTTCGCGGAACTAATGTTTCTTTTAATGAATTGTTATTATGCCATCTACATAAAAAAAAAATGGACCCCTATCGCTGGGCCACCATGCATACTTACATTATTTGTTTATCATATTCTCATACTTGTATCAGCCTTCTTTAAGCAACAGGGATAAAAATAAAGCCTGAATTAAAAATAATTCTGTAAGGGTTGCGATTAAAATACACAAGCGCCAATCGTCATGTCCTACGTCTAAAACGTTATACAGAACGAAATGCAACGGCAACGTGGCGATTATTTTAGTGCTCCCTTTAAAAGATGCTTCCGTTGCATCGTGCATCTTAAGGTCATAGCTCATTAAGCAAGCACGGCAAGTGCACGGCTACAAATCAGCAATTATCTTGTCATTAAAATTCAAACCTGAAGTTGTGAGTGGTACAGTATATTTTGCAATAATAATATGAGAAAGCCAACGGCGAGCTGTCAGCGCGCTCGCCGCTACTATACCACTCAACTCGCAGCTCGCGTCCTCGCAACTTAAAGCTACAGATACACATGCTCATTAAGTAGCACGAGAGCATGCTACTATTGAGAAAATGCTATATAGTAGCATGTGTGTCGAATCATTGCTAAAAATGAGCATGCTTATTTCAAGCGTGTATGTATCAGTTCATTCGCATGATCATTTCGAGCGTGTATGTATCAATTCATGAGCATGCTTATAAGCATATAAGCATGCTACTAATCAGCATGTGTATCTGTAGCTTAAGGATCAAATTTGAATGGCAAAACAATTGCTGGGTCGGACCCCGTGCAGTTGCCGTGCTTGCAAAGTATGCTACGAGCTTTACCCTTCTACCCAGTGAACAAATGTAGCTTTTCCCAGTTACAGCACGATGGTAATATATGTTATCCAGAGCGCGGACTAAACGTAAAGACGTTTGTGCGTTGTTCAAGCCATTAATATCGGCGTTGATTCTGCTCGCGAGAAATCCGTACCAGCGGAACAACATTAAGCATAGCTTTAAATGCTATCTTGAACGTTCAGGGACTTTATCAACAATCGAATGGGTTCTTACTTATCAGGGGCGTTTCATACCGCGAGGTGAATCACCCAAGAGTTGTTATTGGAGGGCTCTTTTTGGACCGCGGAGTGAATCGTACAATCAATTTTTATCATGGCTCGATACGAACAGCAGTGGGGTACAGAACAGCTAAAATAGCTCTATCTTTTTGAACAGGACAACAAAAACGAAACTGAACAAAATGTGCATTTGGTGGTTTTTGAACAATAACCAAGTGGTACAAATCGACACGTACAAAGGATAACGTGGCCAATCAGACCAATGCATCACTGTGCTCCGTAAAGACCCATTCAAAACAGCTTTTGGATGATTCACACTATAAACCGCTAGTAGTATGAAACGACCTAAGACCCGAAAAAGTGACTTGCAAGCTTAGTTACCTACCACTTGTATAGAACCTTGTTTCAGACCAACCAAAACTTGTTCAAAACACAATCCAAACTTTTAATAAAACAAAACAACTGTCATTTTAAGTTAAGTAAATGTTTTTCTCTCTCTATCTCTTCTTTACATGTCAGCAAAACCTTCATTGGTTATCCGAACTCGTTTGATCGTTGTTTTTGCTCCAAAGACTAAGATAAGATTGGTCCAAGTCTGTCAGACTTCTGGAGCTTACCGGGTTAGAATTACAGGGTACACAAAAACTCGGCTGAAATCTAAGTTTAGCAAACACGAAAGAATAAAATAGTTTTGATAACTTCATGCCACAACATAACTTGAAATTAGAAACTTAAGTGGCCTTTAAACCACGTAAGCTTTCAGTTAAGTCGAGATCTTCAATTATTTGCTTAGTTAATAAACTATAATCTTTTTTTTAGAGTTCTAAGTTATATGAGCGTCACACAAATAAAAAATATGACAGCCCGTTTTAATTCTAGAGGAACAAAGATGGTTTTCATCAATTATTTACATATAGATATTTGATTACTCTAAAATATCACATGATTCTGACACTGACTACACAAGGAAGCGTTAATAAAATAATAGGTCATTTTCTAACAGCTGCGTTGTTCCTACAGAATATTTAGCAGTCTACGAAGTCTACATCAGACTTTCGGCTGGTAAGCTTGTACAATGAGAGCTACTGCATTGCGTTATCGTATGGTTCGTTTTGCAGGTCGACGCAATGAATATAAAGCAACTGTAATTATCTCTGTAATTGCGAAACTAATAACATGTGACTTCGTGTTGAGTACTTACGTTGTGCAGTTTTTGCTTCAAAATAACTAATCTTCAAACATATTCCATACAATGTTACCATCTGACCAAAAAATAAGCCGATCTAGTGCTATTGAATCTTGATTATAAGAAATTCGTGATATTACAAGAAAGTCTATAATGCTAAACGAACGTTTATTATTATTGACCTTATCATAAATAAATAAACTTTGACAGTGTTAAATAACAGAAAACATAAAGTAAGTATAATATGTGTGTCAATATTTAAATTAGAGGAATATCACTTAATTTTAACTCCTCGAAAATATCCTGGTTTTCTCGTTTTCAACTCAGTGTTTCTAAAAACACTTATAAATGTACTTTATTGAAACATTTTTTATAACAAGATATTATTCGCTTGTGCATGTATCTATTTTATATTTGTTCAGTGTCATGCCAGTTCAGAAAAATGTTTTTACCTTAAAACTTTTCTTCTAGAGTTGAAGTAGGCAGTTTGAAAAGCTAAATACAGATAATAATTACAAATAACAAAAAACCCATAGGAAATGAGATATTTACGAAAAAAGCGCAAAAAACCGATTTTTGGGACTTTTGACCTTGAAATTTAATAGTTGCGTACATATGTAGGTATTGAGACAACTTTTAGGGTGTCCATATACAAGTATTTACAGACTTACAGCTGGGTATCTCGAATTCCAAGATTCTTACCTAAATTAAGCTTAAATGACTGGACTAAGATGTTTATTTGTAGTCAGGTTAAAATCGGAACAAAAACATGTTTACATAATATTACTCAAGGATCATGGCAGTTTCCCATGCTTACTTTTATTCAACTTATTTTTGCAGCGTCTACTGTTCAATAATACAATAAAATATGGAGTTTAAATTCATGAACAACAGCTATTTCTGAAGATTTACTATCGTGCGGACTCTGGATAAATGTATATTTAAGCTAAAAGTTTTAAAAATGACGTCTTATCATGCATCCAGTTGTTTGCATTTAAGTGAAATGGAAAGTTTTCATACAAAAATGTCCATACCGAAACGCGGCCAGCCAATCACAACGAGGAAAATACACTGCTCAAAAGTGTCTCAAGCATTTTCATACAAAGTATAGCTATCTGAGAGGCTGTACAAATTAAAATATTGATACCAACGTAGAAATTTTTAGAACACAGAAACTGCTATATCTGCCCTTTCAGATTGTATAAAGAAATTCATTGTGGTAGCATTATTGTACAATCGTAAGGACGTTAAAAAAGACACATTTTTCTTTAAAAAGGTGTCAAAATTTTAGCAATATCAAACGTTTTTTTGTGTAATATTCTTAACCTTTATCTTATGCCTCTGTCCTCGCGTTATTCTAAGATAATGCTCAACTTGTAAACAAACTTAACTTTATGAAATATTTGAAATATGATGTCCCTATGATATCCCTAGACAGTTTTGATGTGTGTACGTTCCGTTCCGAGCGTCAAGTTTGTTGGCTTTTCCTCGCTTTTTTTGTACTTTTTAAAATCTATCAATTAATATTTTCCTTTCTTTTACAATTTGCAACAGATACACTTGATAACATAACAAACGACTCTAAATCCCACACGGAGTAGTCAGAGGCATACAGATTGTTGCCATCATAGTCACCAAAACACTCAGAAACCCTTTCGCCATGTGAATAGGCTACGTAGCTCTCTTATACATGCAAAATGTCCTAAATATGGCAACCGAAGCCACAAAATAACCTTTTCCTTTCCCCGCTGAACTTTAGTCGTTCATTTCCGAAACATCAAATAGCGTTCTGTATCTGCATTTTCGAAAGAGTAGAGGATTTAAAAGAGGACCGTTTTTTTAAAGGCCAAACGACTGTTTATCTGCCGTCGTCCCGTTTTTCATACCAGAGGTAGCGTCACGTCGCGTGGCCTAAAAATTGCAATTCGATGTCGTAATGTTTTATTTAAGGCCTCGTATCGCGAATTTCTAGGCTTAAAATTGTGAAGATAATAGCAAAAGCGCTTTTGAGGACTGGTCATAGAGCTCGAAAGACTGAGGTCAAAACCCTTAAAATTATAAAATCTCATTTACTCATTTCACTGTTTTTTCTTTTTAATTCCTGCTGCTGTTAAATTTGCTTGCTTCTTGTTCATGAGTTTGGTTTCATCCCTTGAAGACACTTGTCATTTCATAATTTACGCAATTTTTATTCAATTCAATTCTGTTGGCTTCCACAAAACTAGCAGGAACATTATAATAATTTCCTACTAAAAAAAATAAAAAACCGCGGGAAATTGCTACAATCATGTAAGGATTAGGTGAAAGAACAGTTTCTTTCACCTGCAACGTCCATGTAGCTGTTTAAATCGCTCCTCTTGTTTGGCCCATAACATAAATCATAAGAAGTGTTGTCACTCGAGAAGAAACAGATATTGCCCCTTATACAAAGAAGGTTTCGTAGTAGGCGCATGAAATATTAACAGGCTCACAAAGAGAGAGCCGTTACGAATTGATTTCAAGTCTAGCCCGCTCAGTCGTCCGTCACAGCCATGCATCGATTGACACCTTAAGACCCATTTTGTCAGAGTGCAAAAAGCGTGAACAAAGAATTCTACATGACATTTTTATGAGCACCGGAATCGGTATAAACCTCCGAGAAAACTTTCTCATCCTGACATAATAAATCGTTTTTCTTCTCCGAAGAAGGCCGGAGTACGCACTAACTTTTTGTTATTTGACACCTATGAAATTTCGGCATCATATAGGTGTGTAAAGAACGTGAAGTTTACGAGGGCTGGGTGTGGTAAGACGTATAGGAAATAAATTATTTTTACGCCTACTAGCATGTTTGTCTTCTTGAGAGCTCTCGGGATCCTATAGATCTTTTACAGCAGCCATTGTTTACTTGTTCTCTCGAGGAGATATTGTAGTTTGATAACATTACAGCACTTTGTCAGATTGGTTTTTATGTCGCGTAAAACTGGTAACGCGTGTATCAAAGGGGTATTGAATGAAAAATGGGATGTTAAAATGTGTTTTTTACGACATTTATCCTCTTTCTGCTAATTTAATCGTAGAACGCAAGAGTAATCAAAGGCTTTTTTCAACTATAAGAATACTGTAACTAGTTACGTAAAAAGCTTCAATAGAGTGAGTTAGCCCGCATCAAAACTCAAAATAGAACATAAACCAAACAATAGCGATGAGTTGTACTATCTAACCCTATGAAATTCACATAAGACAACAGAGACAAATGTACCAAAAATATCATTTTTAATAAACAAGATTAAAGAATGACAAGGGTTTACCGTCCTAAGTATAACGCAAAATGAAAAAGGTGACATTTTTATTAAAGGCATGGTGGAAGATTAATGTATTTTTAATAAGCTCTAAATTGACATTGAATGAACGGAAGAAGATTGGAAATTAGTTTTTAAATATGAGTCTTCAAGTTTTTCTTTTGCCTGCAATAAAAGCACGGCTGTGAAGGATATGGATATAAAGCTATTTAGGTGCCGGAAACAGGGAATGAATTTGCAACTTTTCACTTAACGATTCCATCTTAACAAACTGGATCTCATTTTATCAATTGTCAAAGTTTAAAAACTTAATCCACTTAAGGACCCTTTAGGGTGAGTTCACACTGCGCATGACGTAAACCTAGCGCGAAAAACCAAGGACATTCGGCGGACGGTACCCGCGCGGGTCGCACGCTCCGCTCAGCCGCGACATTCGAATATGGAATGCGAACGTAATCGGTGACTTGTAAACACCGGGAACTTGAAATTTAAAATTCGAACATTTCCAAACTGAAACTTTTGTGTTTGACAGCAAAGAGGATTCCGGATTTTTTGTGTATCAGAAAAAAATGACGAACAGTGATAATTGTTTTACAATTAGGTTGGACGTTGACGGTGTGAATTTAATTTGATTATAATGTGACTGTAATTAAGTTGTTATCAGCAGTGTATATACGTGAACCGGGACGATATAACATGCAATATTGTCAAATCCGTAAAAGCGTGAAAATGAAGCTTTTATCGTTGATTACGTTGTGCGGTAAGTAAAACGGAATGAACTATTTCTTATTATTATTGCATGAGAGGCGTTTGGAAGTCATTTAATAAAAAATTGAAATCAACTATTTATTTTTCCACCAAATATTTTGAAAAGATATTGGGCCGCGGGTACATCTAAACAGACAGTTATTTCATTAATTTCATGTTTGTGGATTTCGGGAAACAGCTACTCAAAAGATTTTCACCTGAGAGCCTCGTCTAAACCATTTCGAGCAGCACATGAAATATTTTTAAAAAACTGCCAATTATTCATAAGTTTTTCAATGTCGCATTCTTAACACACGATTGAGCTTAATATTGTATGTATTATGTATCATTAAAAATCTTCGCAAATGTACCTATCAAAAATCGCTATTTGATACCCTAACGGAAGCGTCATTTCCACTCGTCCCGAGTCTTGACGCCTGCCGGCTGGTGCCAAGAGTCCACGCAACTTGCACGAAATGGCATACTTTCCACACTTTTATCAAAAGCTACTGTGCACTTTTAATTTTCTATTTATGAGGTCGCATGTAAGCTCACAAGGTAAGTATCTGTCCACTTTGTGTGAGGTCCTGCGCTGCGTTTTCTATCAGATATTTTCCATTTACTACCTACATCCTAAACGGAATAGTAAGAGGCACACTGACTGCCGCTGTCATGGGGAACGGAACATTCAGAAATCCGTCCTCCCAGACCTTGTTCAAACACATACTTAACTTTTACAGGTTCTTTGATAAACCAGAACGGTTAAAACAGTTTCATAATCTGAATTTGGTAACCAATTGATTTTTTTACGATTTTTTCTATTTGCTGATTTAAAGTTAGCTTGGCGATCTGGGCTTCCTAGTGTTGCGCTCATTACGACATTTATTAATGTAAAATATTTCCTCAAAGTTCATGCTCAATTTTCAATTACATACCTATGAGTACTTTCCAGTCACGCAGAAAATTACATACAACAATTTGAAGAACGACGTGTTTCGTCAGAGTAATGAAAAATAATCTTTCAAGCTCCTCACATACGTGTGATCGTAAGAGTTAATTTTGAATGATAAGACATGTTCCACCGGTGGATACACGCTGTCTAATGAAACGCTCTGAGTAAATTTGTTTCTTTAGGCAGTCTTTTGATCATCATCTCACCAGGAGGCGAATCAGAAGCTCGTTATCGGACGATTTGGTAAATTTCTTCTAATTTTAGTAAATAACTCGTTCAGCAGGAGCACTCAATTATCATACATGTAAAAGCCGATGACCTCTAGCTTTCATTTACAAAATAGAACAGCAACTATCCGTATTAAAAATGGAATTAACTAAAATTGGAAGTAGGAAAACGCGGTTTGGATTGATACCCCGTACAGCTGTTTACCAGCGCAAGGATTACACCAATATCAGATGATTTAATATCGTCAGTTGCTTGTTTGGAAATTTGACCAGTGTGATTATCTATTTATTTGCTTTCCATTCATTTCCAATTGAATGTAACTGCTATAGACACAAAAAATAGAGTTCATACATATCATAAACGGCCTATATACGTCCCACTGCTGGGCACAGGCCTCACCTCAACTATGAGGTGGAACGAGCCATACTCCAACACGCGGGCTCAGTGCAGATTGTTGGAGGGGTTTAAAGTTAGTAAGTAAACTTAATGTCAGAAGTTATCAAGCCGCCCTAAGGCCTGTGACTAGACTTAACAACTGACATCTAGCGACGTCAGCTGGGACCAACTGCTTAACGTGCCTTCCGAAGATAGAGTAGACAGAAAATAGAGTTCACTCGTAGATATTATTGGATCAGCGTATTACACAATTAAAGAGGAAATTATTGCATGACTAGCAGCCGGACTAAAGTTAAAAAAATCTGATATTTTTTTTATAAATTGTAGCTTATGTCCTTTCCAGATGTATTAGCTTTATTATTGTAAAACTTAATTAAAATCTGTAGTTTTCACGTGGAAAAGAAACACGGCACATACATCCATCCATACGAACTTTCACATTTATAATATTAGGATTATTGGATTTACGGTTCGCTGCAGATCCTCCACGAAATTTAACCAGTAACCTGTGATATTTAAATACCTGCAAAGATATTAAAATACCTCTGGAATTTATTCACTGTAATGTTTCATATTTGTGTCACACGTCCTGTATACGTCGAGTTTCTGACTTTGTTTGAGAAAAATATAATGAACATACGAACTTGTACGCGCTTTCAATTTTAATTAAAACCGCTTAAATTTTACGTTTTTATTTAAACAATGACAACTCATTTCAACCGTTGCTATAAATTGTGGGATGGCGTTCGTTTGAGTTCAACTTAATATTTTTTCTCTCCCGGCGAAGCATTGCCAACGTGCTGAGGTTAGGTAGGTACTGTACCCCCCAGGTGGTGAGGAAAACATGAACTTACTCGTCGATAATACAAAAAAACACTGCCTCAATATTATTACTTGACTAATCATAATGAAAACAATATAAATAATGAAAACCAGAAAAAGACATTTGGTCATGTTGGCATCAGGCAGCCTGGCTCATAGGGCAAAATACACCAGAAAGATTCGGCCGGTCTGTTAATGGTCTCGGTAGCATAATTGGTAGTGCAGTCGCCCGGCTTGCGAAAGATGCGGGTTCAAGTCCTGCCTGATGCCAACATGACCAAATGTCTTTTTCTGGTTTTCTTTAGAAAGATACTGCATGGAAAATGCTAAAAACAATAATAAAATATAATATAAATAATGTATTTATAAAAAAATATGCTTTGACTCATTCATTGTGTCATTCAACATATAATTACAATACCCGTAAACCAAAAAAGAGATCTTGTTCCAGAATTCAAATATTTATTGTTATTTTATGTTCCTCCTATAAGTGTTGATTGTCTAATTTTGGCAGTCCAAATAACACCTACGAGTGAATAAAATTAAAACGGATATGTATCCGTTTAATTTTTACTTCTTCTAGGTATGTACCTACTAGAAGTTTTGGCATCGCATCCACATTGTCACAGAAAGCTGAAGCGAAAATCTTCACTGCTCCCTCCAAAATATTTAAATTAGAAAAGAAACATCACAGATAAGCAAGCTGGCACGGTCTTAATTCGAGATTAAGTCAGCACAAACTGGAGATTTCGCGTTTTACCAGCCATAAGGTGTTTTATAGAACCGTTACAGAGCTTGCTGCCGGATATTATTACGTTTCTATTATTGCTGCCACAGACAGACGGAGGTATTTTTCTTTGCTTGTAGATTAAGTATGTTTTGTAAATAATGTGACAGAGAAGCTTTATTGGATTATAGTATTATAATAAACATCCCTAATTTAATACATCAAGCTCATCTGACGACACAATAAAAACAGCTGATATAAACATACAATAAATAATGTTTTTTAATATTTACGCGAACACTATACATCGAAATAAAACAAGTTTACGACGACGACGACGAGTATATAAGACCGCGAGTAGAATCCGTAAACATATTTTATTTCGATATACAATAAATAATTTTAAATAATAAATTACCTACTCGAAAAATATAATATCTCTTAACTAAGGGTGAAACTAGGGATAGGCCAGCTGTTGAGCATTGAAATTTGTTATATTTTGCATAAATTTCAATGTTTATGTGCAAATATATGAAATATTAAGGGCAAGACCACTTTTGCTCTGATGGCGTCAAATATCAACCTCACGTGAATTCAACCGACAGAGAAAAGTGCCTAAAAAGGATGGGCAAAGGTCCAAATTTAGGTCATTGATGTTTTCTGACTCTGTGCTATTTTTTGACAGCTGTTTAATCCAGCTATCAAGTCTTAACTGAGGAGGGTTTTCGATACCTTTATCGCCACCAGGCGGCGTTCTTAAGACGTCTGGTTGAAGCAGCTGTCAACCCAGTATGGGTTTTTTTGAAGCGCCGCCTGTTGGCAAAAAAGTGGCGGAAAACCCTAATCGTAAATTTATTAAGATGGTTCCAACAACAATCAACAACCAAACCTAATTTTAATAATAACATCATCAATACGGTTATACAAAAGGCCAGGCTGTAAGCTTATAAGTAGTTCCTATAGTATGGTATAGGCAGTATAGCATAAGTCATGACTTCAATCAGTATATTATTGAATATATAAGCTATGTGTTGTGGCGGATAAAGAACGGAAGGAAGTTCTTTTATCATTTATATTTCATACGAAACAATAACGTTAATCGCACGGTTTTATCTAAACAAGCAAAGTACATACAACATAAAAATATTCTAACACTCTGCAGAATGGTCGATTTACCCGACCTTCGTACTCCCTAGTTACCTACTTCCTTTAATAATGTAAGACGTGTAGGCCCATACTTACTTAAAAAGAAGTTAGGGTACTTTTTTCCAACATATGTAGAAAAGTACACAAATTAAGACATTCTGCAGATCTAGTAGAACCAAAAAGCTTTATACGGTTCGAAAGAGCTTTTAGACCTAGCTGTCGTAGAAAGCCTCGTACTGAGCTTAGTGATTTTGTTGTTATTTTTAAGTCAAGGTACAATTTCAAGACTAACCGCAGACCGCAAACTAAAAGCGCCACGCTTGGGAACAAAAGTGTACCTTGAAATTGTACCTTGAGTACAAGAATATTTTTAATAGGGCGTACTTTTAAGTAACATTAGCAAACTTTTTGTAATCTGATGTTGTGAATAATACTTTTTTGAATTAGTGTCTGATATTTTAAGGTGTAATTTGATAACATGTTATGACTCTTGTCTGTCTACAGAAATTAATGCAAATACGTAGTCATTTAATTTAAAAAAATATAACGCGTTCGCCATCGATTGCACCGCATGTGATTATTCCGCGTGCGGGTCAAACCGCGGTCAAATCAAATTAGCACGATTATTTTAGAAACACACCAACCCCAGAATTCACAAACGACAATCAACGCTAAGCACGCGCTCACGCTCATGCTGTCCGTTTCAGTTCTATTGACATTTTACAGGACAGCATAAGCGTGAGCGCGTGCTTAGCATTGATTGGCGTTTGTGAATTCGGGGGTAAGTATCTAAATCAGTAAAACGCGCTAGAAAAATCGACTGTTCTTTTTTGTTTCCACTTAAATCATGACTTATTATGGCTATTTACCCTAACCTAACTCGTTGGCCCTTCCCAATAATTTCCCGTCAGATTTATGATTATGCCCACGATAAATGATCCAAAGTTTAGAAGGGAGAGTATAATACACATTCAATACAGAGATCTGTGATTCTTATCCTTATTATAATAGAGGTCAGAATTGAAGGTGAATATACAAAAAAGTTTAGCAACCACCTGACCCTCTGTTATATGAGAAAACAAAGGCAAGCTCGATAGAAACTAACAAACTGTTCTAGTTATACTTTTGTGTGGATAAGAAGCGTTTTGTTTTTCAACAAACTATGTCGCAAGTAAAAATACAGCGTGTAAGCTCTTCTATCTATCTTTTGTAGTGTGACATAATGGACAACATTTCGATGTACAAAAATTAAATTAAATAACATTAGTAGCCTCTTTGCAATATTTAATGTCTCTTTATTTATTGAGGCGTTAAATAAAATGTAGTTGGCTGTGGTTTTTCATCGCTGCTTCCTGTTAATTTTCAGTAATATAATTTTCAGCATTGAGAAAATATTACTTTGTCTTTATAGTATCAGTTAACAATAAGTCGGTTTGCCATTGTTAAATTAAATAACTTTTGCAAACGATGCATTAACTAAGAAACAGGGTGGCTAAAAAGGCAACACACGTTTCAACAACTGACGTTTCATCTGGAGCGCGGTCAAGTGAAAAGTGATCATAGCGCGCTCACGTCGCTCACGCTCATACAATTTATCAATTCGGGACGCGTGTGAGCGCGCTATTATCACTTTTGACTCAAAACGGACCGCGCTCTAGATGAAACGTCAGTTAGATGTTTCATATTATGAATCATCTCAAATGTTGCCTTTTTAGCCCCCAGTTTGACATTGACTGTCAATTCAATAATTTTTTTGAAAGACAGAGAGATATTTGACACTAAACATACCAATAAATTTAAACAACAAGTAGGTAGTAGGTAGGTAGTAAAAGGCTTTTGCGCTTTCTACATGTCGCTGGGCGGCATTTTGCTCATCCTGTGCATAAGTTGGCGTGTGAGATGAAGCAATCCACAATTTTAAGATTAAAAACTATCGAAAAATTAATATCGAACTTACTCGTACACTGTTAACTGACGAACGATTATCACACTGATATGGTGACATTGCACAAATACATACGAAACAAACACACATCTTTTCATATGAATGCTTATCCTGAATGAGAGTCGAACTTACGACCCGAAAGAAAGAGCTGGCCAACTAGCCAGTTCCTTCCTCCTACTTAACTAAGTAAATAAAGTTTTGACATTATCGCTTTAGTTCGGTAAGTATGCTGGAATGGGTTCATCGGAGCGTACTCACTCCTTAGATAACGATAAAATGCTAATACTCCAAAAACTTACAAAACGATTGCATTCATTTTTATCAAGTTTCAGGCTTGTATATTCATAATAACATAAAATCATTCATTTCTGAAATGAATAGGTACTAAACAAGTTACCCAAGGTGGCAAAATGAAGGATTTTCAATAGACTATCCAATTATCTATTTTAAAAAAAAACGAATTAATGAGTTAATTGTGCTGAATAGACTGGGGTTTCATTGCTACACGGGCTCACTAAGACTACTGTACTTGTAGTTTCTGACTCCTATACAGTAAACCATAGGTCGATCGTAGGATGGCAGTTGGAAAATTACATTTAGTGCATAGGTGATACGAACTATCGTTTAATGTTGCCCTGTTGCTGTCTCTGCAAGCTCTGCTTAGTTAAAAGTGAGAGGGCCAGGACGTGTAAGTGCCCGTTTAGACTACGCGAAAGTTTTCGTGGCGGCTTGCAGTAGCCGTTCGGTTGCAATCTATTTACTAAGGAGCAAAGTTTAAACTCCTTTGAATACTGCAGTTTGCCATAATTGAGTTCGAGTGGACGATCACATAAACGCGCCCGTAAGTTGCTTTTTTTAAGGGGATAGTACATACGATGTTTATAACTACTTTACAAATTCTATAAGGTTTTCCGGTAGTACGAGTCTGAAGGCTTGAATGAGCAGCCAATAATAATGTAGGGATCTTTGATACATAGGTGGGCTATGTGTACTATGGTTACTGGTGTTGTAGAGTGTTTTACCCTTTTCTAAAAGTCAACTCACGAACTAGCTAATAGAATACGAATGGCCTCATTCGTATGTTATTTATTCAGGGCGTTTTTAACTCAGGCTGTTGGATTTTTAATTTTTCCCAAACAAATTTGTCCTACGACTACGGTATGGTTGTTGCACTGTCAACTATCAATGTAATTGAAAAAAAAATTAGCTCGGCCACTAAAAACCACTTGTTTCAAAAGGCTCAAGCTTTCACGGTTTTATTTCCTGCCACCATCAATAAAATTAAATTCGCTTTGCCCTTTATCAAACCAATTTGTGCAATAGGCAATCATTTCGATGAAGCTACCGAGCTATTAACTATTTTCATGCTACAGGTTGTACAAAAGAAATCAAACTTCAACGAACAAAGAGGGAGGATGACTGAGCATGAAAATCAAGTGAAAATTACTGAATGACTAAAAGATATTGAGTGATACAAAAATATGAACCAAATCTGATTTCGTAAAAGCATATTTGTGAAAGTTTATTAGCCTGAAACCACAGAATAATATACCAAAACGTTTCCGACTAAACTCCTTGGGGATGAAAAAATACATTATTCTGAGGTTCTTGCAGTGAAATATTGGAAGTAGGTACTCACTTAGGTACTCTATGTTTTCTATTACCTACTGAAAGGCACTTTTTTCATCTACATCTACAGTGGACGTATAGATCTTATAGCAATTATGTTTACGATAATTGTATATCTATAGATATACAATACATGTATACATGAAAAAATACAACAGCTTAAACCTAAAGGAGCAGAGTAATACCATTCGCGAGGATACGACCCTGTGGTTTTTTTTTGTATTGGCAACAATACGAACAACTCTGAAGTTTAAGTACACCAGCTGACCGCACTAACGCCTTTTCAATAAGTTCTGGCTGTTATTCATTCACCAAACAAAACCTGGGCCGTTCAACTTCTGTCACTAATCCGTATACTGACGCTCTATATTTCTCTACCAATGTAACATGTGACTACTGTTCGATCTAATTCGTACTATGCACGAAACATAATACACTATTTCATGGTTTGTCATCCAAACTGCAGCTTCCAGTTACGACCACGCATAAACTACTGGTATGTGAAATGCCTCCTCGGCTTCATGACCCCTGTCAAATTAATGTCAGTGAATTAACCATCCACTACGTTAGCTGATGAAGTACTGTTATACTCTAAACTGATCACGCGGCAGTATAAACAGCTCTGAGTAGCGATAGCAACGTAGGAAGTGTGTGCCTACTTACTTCAATTCGAATTATATTTTTATTCAATTTATTATTTCAAAGGACACTATGAGCTGTCAAATGGATGTTTCAGGAACACTTATTGCATAATCATTTTTTATTGCATAGGCAAACAAACAATAATGTTGTATTTTTGAAAACAATTAGTCACTAGCGCCTTAAAATGGTCGTAAAGAGTTAAAAAGAATGTTCAGTCATCAGTCAGTTTATTCCTTTTATCTTTTCTTTTTTGTCATCTGTACTTCGAGTTTAATCGAGTATATTCCACATCAAGTGTAGGTAGGGATTCCTTGAAAGCACATTCATACAACTAACGTAGCCGGGCGAGTGGCGGCGCCGTCCACATATTTTGGAGATATTCTGACTAATAAAAGTAAATAAAATTAAAAGTAAAAACAGTAAAAAAGTAAATAGTAATGTAATTTATAAAAGTAATGCTACTTCGTCCACCTTACCTTACTAAAATTATGGATCCAAACATTAGCATAAAAATAAGTTCGATTATGCTACTCTTTTAGGCGTGGAATTGTTAAAATATTTTGAAGAATCTGGGCTTATTTCAGAAAACCTGCTCATAAAAATACAACCTATTTAAACCAGTGATGAACATTAATTTATCAAATAATCTTCAGTCTAACACAATGATTGGGGGTTACGAATAGATACTATTCGACAGTAAGGTACTACTTGCTGCGATTACTTTTTTTGTTTTATAAGTTTGACAGACTAATGAATGGAAACGTATGATAGATACTAAAATTTGTTTGTGGTCATTAGTTACATAGATCAACCTTTACATAGGGCCTCTTTCTACTACTGACATGAGACCCATTTTGGTTTTGTAAAGGTTAATGTGAACGCCTCTGTACATCATAAAACCAGAATTAAACCGATAACTTTATTCGTATTTATGTTAAAAGTCACATCAAAGTCTTCTCCAATACTATTCAGGCATGAAACATTTATTAAGGCGTCTCTAGAGAGTAGATTCGAAAATGGACTAAAATATACCAAAAGTTCAAACCAGAAATAAGTCACCTTTAGCATTTTAGGTTGAAATCGAATTTAACGGTTTCAGCGAGATGATTCAATTCAGTAAGTTATAAAATAGACATCTTTGAGACTTATTTACCTGACCACTGGACTTGAGCCGATCTGGTATAGTTTGTTTATTTATGCATACATGAAGGTACAAAATGGAAAATTATTAGTGCAACATGATACTCAAGAAAATATCAAAATGTTAGATGATCCGTTACACGTGGTTACACAGTGGTTACACTGAAGCACAAGATTGATTCTAATGAAACATATTTACTTGCAACAGACCCAGTGTTAGTGATTTGTGGGTTTTGGTTTCTAATGTTTCGAACAAATAACTCAAGTGCTTCGAACAAATAACTCTAGTGCGTTTAGGAGTCCAGGAATAACTCCTGCTTTTGGCAAACTAAACTTAATATACTCTTACTTATGGAATACATTCATAGTTATTATTATTCTATAAAGACTGATAACTAAGGTAAAATGGAACAAAATAACAATAAGTCTAACGTCGTTGCGGTTAAATGACCGTCTCGATCGAAATTTAAAGATGAATCTTAAGTGGTGGCCGCCAAGCAGTTGGTCGTTTAGCTAAGGCGGAAGCCACAACATCTTAGTCACCTGAGAAAGTCATCATCATCATCATTTTCAGATAGTAACGCTTGTCTGTACTGTAAAACGACATGAATATCCACTAAGAAGAAACAAAAAAGTTAAAAAATATTATCATCATTATAACATACATTTATAGGCATACAAGCAAACACTCTTGTCCGCGGTGATGCGGTGGAGGGGCGCGTCATTTCATCTTTCGACGATAGGTAATTTTGACCTTATTTTTCCTTGTTTCAAACATGGCTGCTTTAATAAAGTAACATCAAAGTATTCTGTTCAAATACTAAGCGGCTGTTGGTTGCTGCGATTGACTGACTAGCTTCTCTTAAGTTTCTCATGATTACAGGTAAAATTAATAAGAAGATAATTTTATTACTTTGTCGTTTTGCCTGACGGTGACATTGCATTGCAAATTAGTCTTTGCAGCTCTTTACTTTTCAAACAATCATTATTTGAGCGAGATGCAGTAAAGCGCTATTGACCTAGTGGAGTGAAGACTTACGAAAGACTTCTTGCTAGAAGTGGATGCGTCAAGCTGCAGATAGTGTAAAGAGGAAGTAATCGGTTTTGGCGGTAAAGTCACCTAAATTGGAGTAGAGTCAAATAAAAAAAGAACTCTAGTTACTAATCCAACTTCTTGGTTTAGAAGAAAAACCACGTCTGCATAATAAAGCTATCCCATTATGTCGCTTATGAGGATCAAATCCTAGGAATCAATAATTAATGGAAACTCAAGAAATAGCGTAAAAAGCTATAATAAATATACTTCTGTAACTAATAGGCAATATGCAGTGGATCAAGCAAGCCAGTACAAAATGAACTTGAAAATTGTTAGGAAAATAAGCAAAGATATTTCAGTATCAGTGGGTATTCAATTTCTGCAAAATATAACAAACCCTCACAACCATATTCCTAATTCAGAGGCACACTGATTGTTACCGTCATGGTGAACGGAACAATTAGAAGCCCACATGTCGCTGAGAGAATTTGAACCCAACGGGCGAGCCTACCGCCGTTTTCCCGGTTGCTTGGGTTTTCCATCACCGGAGAGTTAGCCGCAAATTGTAAAATGAACACAAAGTAGGTGTGTTTCGGCCAGATTTGATCTCGGGACCATCGGTTTCCGAGCCAGAGTGCTTAACGGTTAACCACTGGGCCACAACGCTCTCTATTCTCGCTCTGTTCTGCTCGCAATATAATAATATAATGTTCCTCATTATCATTGACAGACGCAAAAGTCCATTGCTGAATATGGTCCTCCTTCATAGATTGCCATAGCGGCCGGTAGCAGGCAGCTTCCATCCACCGAAATCATACGACCTTTATTAGGTCATCCGTCCTTTGCGTTTGCCCTCAAAGAAAGGTTCTAGATTGAAGACCGGTTCTATTTTATTGTAGTACCTACTGGAGATTGGGTTCTTATCTCGAAGTTTGAACAACCCGAACTTTATTACTGCGGTCTGGGGTTGTGTTGTTGCTGGTTTCAGATAGGGATTGTGAATATGAGAAAACATTGCCCTGATCCTGGTTTTTGTTTATGTTATTGAAACCAGAAACAATCAAACATAAAAATTAGAAAGCTTCGATGAACAAGCGATTTACTAAAATAAATGAAAGTTACCGAATCAGTCGATCATATGTGGGAAGCGACCCTGTTAGCTTCAACCTCGTAACTGCTACGCATAACGGGTTGTAAAATTATAAATTAATTTTGGTTTTAGTTAATTTAAAGAACACTTTAGATCTAATTCAATTTATTTTTCTTAGCAGTTAAGTAAACTAGGTCGTTCATAAAATCCACCTGGAATCATTTTATATCAAACTAGCGGCCATCCGCGACTTCGTCTGCGTGAACTGAGGTTAAAAAAAATGAATTATATCTGTATAAATTGTAGCCCATGTGCTATTCATATGCATAAGCTATGTTATTGTAAAGTTTCATTAAAATCCATCCAGTAGTTTTTACGTGAAAGAGCAACATGGCACATCCTCACATAAAAACTTTCGCATCTATAATATTAGTAGGACTCATATTATGATGTAACAGCCAGTTTCCACCCAAACAATATGTAAGTTCTACCTAAAGACTTTCCATAGAAGGTCATTTGTTACACCCCATTGTATAATAAACATAGGCCTCTGCTCACCGTGGGACAGAAAACAGATAATTAATTTACTTTCACTACAGCAATGAAATAAATATTCATTGCTTACGAAATTAACTTATTATTATGCCGTGTTTGTTGTCACCGTATTTCCCTTGCGGGTGAAACATGAATAATCCCCTTCCTTACTCCTTAATTTAAAATTGATTTTTTATTTACAAAATGAAGACTTACATCAAAAACTTATCACTTTTAGTTTTACTTGACAACAAACTACAGCCTTGATACGTCCCACTGCTGGGCACAGGACTCACCTCAACTATGGGTTGGCGCGGTATTGTGACGGGGTAAACAGTCTAGACTTGTATAGCAGTTTTTTTCTCACTTTTAATTATAATAACAAAACACGAGCGTTAATACTTAAATGTTCTGTACAAGACGCTAGCAAATGGCTTCTTAAATGACTGTTTCATAAATTCATAAAGTGAAAAAGCCTATTATAACGGCACAAATTGACGAATTGAGGCGGAATAAGATATTGCGAGGTTATCGTCGTAATTACGAACCGTAGCGTTTTAATATAGAAGCCTTTACTCAGAAACAACCATTACTTAGTTAACGTTTCGATATTAATTTTCCCAAGGAATTTTGTCAATTGTAAGGCGGAATTAAACTCTGTTCTCTGATCCAAGATGGCTGGCTTCAAGCCAAGTGTTTTATATGTTTATTTTAAGGTACCAACCCAGTGCTGATTTGTTCGTAAAATACTTAAAAATAAAATGTTAAGTTTCCTTCAAGCATTCGGCACATGCCGCAGCTCATTGTTTACTAAGAGCCAATTAAAATTAGTACACAGCTTTTAACTTTCAACGGGAATTAATTAAGAATTAATTAAGGACGAGACGTTTTGTTTATTCATCGAAAACAGTTCCCTTCACTAGCAATTCACTGCTGATCTCAAAACAAATTAAAACTCCGACAACACGTTTAAATTAGAAATAAAAGGAGCAAGTTAATACGCGTATTTGCTGTCGCGATTACAGAATACACAATAGGCATTCGTGTTTCATGAACTGAAAGGGAGAAAGCGATAATGCTGTTTCTATTTTTCCTTTCCAATTACGGTGTTCTTGTGAAGAGTCAATTGAACGTATCATTTATCTGTGGTCGGTATTGACAGCTACCGTGGCGGCTGTCTATTGCAAGGGGAATTGTTAATTCCACGACCGAAACACATAGCCGTCCGGGGAGACGACTTGGCACCCTTCCAGTCAACGGGTCTGCTTTACTATAGCGATTATTTTCACTAGTGCACCATTCAAACAGCTTCGAAATCCAACGGTTGAATAGACATGAAAGAATTTTCGTGTGCAACGACCGACTTTAATGACGGCCGTTTATTCTTTTGAAAGGGTTACCCGGGATTTCGTATGAAACAGTAATGTAGGCACAATAAATACGATCAATTACAGACTGAAACATGGATAATCGGGCAGTTCAGCAATGTCAAACCTGTTTTTTTGCATTTAAAATATTTCACTGCACTTTCAGTGTTAACGATATTTTTTGAAATCCTGTTCTTTGTTTTGTTTCTTCTCATTTTTACTATAGTGATGTCATAATAGCAGCTTTGGGTTACTCATTAATAACTATCACAAACATAGTGCTCTATATTTCGCTTCGAAACAGAAATAAAAGAAGAGGAAATTTGTTTAAGAGGTAAAGTCGCCAAACGTAGTCCAGCAGCTAAAGTTTGCCTTTCCACAAAGCGGACGGACAAACTGGTTAGAGGTTTCAAAACAAAAAATAAAAGCACCTAAAATGAAAAACAAAGTAAGGTCCTGTAACGGACTTAACCCTGTTTGTTTTTTATACTTCAGTAGCTAAATAACATCGAAAATTGATTTATGTACTTTCAAGAATTATTTAGATTAATGCGTTTGAGATTAGGGTTTAGCGTTTGTACTTTCTGATGTCGTGTTGATAGAAACCGAAATAGACATGGACGGTGCTGTTCATTGGATACGTAACTTCAGATTTACTTCTGAAATTTACATTTTCTTCAGTATTATTTATTTTATTTTTAAAGTTGTTCATTATTTTTTTAAGTAACTTACGCTAAATCAATGAACCAACTACACAAAGTTATTTTATTATTTAAAAAAACAACCAAAACATTCAGAATGCGGAAGTATAAGCTTCATGTGAACAAAATACCATCAACTCAGATTTTTCCAACATTCAAAAAAGGTAGGAGTAATCCCTTTATTAGGTATGTAAAACACGAGGTCGCAGTACACAATGTAGCCGGGAGAGTGTAAAATGATTTGGCATTTATATCCTTTCTGTAGGGAAAAAGATTAAATGTGTTGTGTAAAACGATACGGTGGGCCGACGTGTCCCGGCATATGGTTGACTATGTACTTTGCGTTGACTTAATTTAAACAAGAACAGTTCTGGTTTGTTACATTTTTTTTAAATTACTATTGTAACTGTAGTTAAAAAAAAAACACAGTCAAAGTGTTCAAAAAACCTTGTTGGCAACATTTTGCTCGACATAATTCGTAAACACCTACTAAGCAATAAATTCATGTCCATAATTTTATTTTATGTTCATTTCTATGACTACGTAAGTTGACTGATAAAACTTTGCTGCCTTTATACCCATATAAACGTACAACAGTTAGAAAGTTCGAGAACACACCCAATAAAAACGTTGTTGGCAATTTGGCAACTGAGCACTTGGGAAACTTGAGAAAAAAACTTGTAACAACTGCTGCGGCCAGCCGACGTTTTGGATTAGTGCCGTAACTCAGTAATAAAACAACAATGAACTCTATTTTACGCCACACTATCACTCATAACTGTCACTACACTAGTAGCAACATTGAACTTTTATTTATTCATAGTTTGTCTGAAACTGTAAATGTCAGAGCTTTAGCTTTTTAGCTAGCAAAAATTTGTCTTCATGCTGAATTTCAAGCCTTGTAACTTAAACATGTTGTAGACAACCATTGGTACAGTAGCTGTCTATAAGCAATCCGATACTTTTTAAACCGCTGCTATACATTTTATACCGTTTACAGCATAAACAAAAAAGATGAGCAAGATAACAAAAAGTAGGTATGTACCTTCATAACAAAGTACCTTTTTATTTTTATATTAGTTAAATAGTCTAGTATTTTATTTAAATGCAGTGCTTGAAACGAGACTGTCAAACTGTAATTGGTTATTTTTTTATGCTCGTTTTAATTTTGATGGTACTTGCCTAGTCAAATCGATAATAACTGAGTGGATTGAACTGTATCATGAACTTTAACTTCTCCAAAATAATTTCAACACTTGGGAGCTATCCAAATTAACATTTCGTTTTACGTAAGGACGTTTCTTAATGCAGAAACTTCCTGGAAAACATCATTTTATTATTCGTTTTACGAAGAATGGCTGAACAACTCGCCTGGAAACTAAACCGTGGTTTATAAGTTTTGGTATTGTATCGAATTTTTCAACTTTCTTATGGTCACGACAGAGGTTGAATACGAAATAATGTAATACTGAGAAGTAATTAGGTAACCTAATTTGATATCGCAATTATGTTATTGACGTCCTTAGTTTAAGCATACATTTAGACGCCCTTTTCGACGACTTGAAGACGCTGTTGTAGTGAAAAGGTAGGTTTTGAAATCACTTTGCTAAGCACATAGTATTAATTACAGGCTTAATGTATTTTACAATATTCCATAATGAACAATTTTAAGGCTACATTTTTGATTCACCATGTATAATCTATGTGTCTATCAGATTTGTTGCACTATAGTTTGTAATTTTCAAACACAATTTATAGTGATCGTTATTCCAAACGTCCGTACGTTAACCGCATAAATGTATTTGTTATTATTGTCGCATCCAACCAATTTGTGTTTCTAAACGATCTCGCATAATTTCCGTCGTGATTTTGTAACGAGTTCCAACAACAAGGCGTTCTAAGCGAGTGAGTGAAAATTAATTTGAACACCGTGAAATTACCTGCGTGTAACATTGTGCGTTTAAACAAAATCGATGGAATATAACACATTAATTCTTTAGAGGAAAACATAGGCAAATTGAATAATATTTGAATATGTTCTGAACAGCATAGTTCATCCTAGAAATTCGAATTCACCATTCTCATAACTACCTAATTACGTCATTTTCATACGAAAAAGCATAGCACATTCCAAGATTTCAGTTTTACAGTATAACTCTGCAGATTTATAAAAGACATATTATTAAACAGTTGACTGTTGACTTTGTAAATTGTAACTCACTAAGCGTTAAGCTAGAACACCAACCAGGAAACACCTACGTTGGTTCCTGTTTGCCCTAAAAATAACAGAGCAACGGCAGGGCAGAGGTTAAGGCTTTTAGCTCGTAGCAAATCGATATCTTAACGAGGCCAGCCCTAAGTCCCTACATCCCCATAAAGTGCTTACCATTAATTCGGCCGTAGCATTACTCATGGTATGAGCACAGTATAAACCATACAGTAGAACATCTACATACAAACGTGCCGCTCTCGGTTCGAATGTGTGCGTGCGCGTCGCGATTCACGCACACGCTAGCAAAAAATAGGGAGGCATAGGGAGGCGGCAGTACGGACGGGCTGTACCGCGTGTCTGTGTGCACGCTAGGCTAATAACTCGGCGCGGCATTAGATAGCCTGCTATATGGTTTATACTGTGGTATGAGACTACACACACACACACCCAAACAACACGTTCTGATTACACGATGATAATTACTCGGGAATCGAGCACCCGCTGGGCGCTCCGCCACCGCATAGGAATTGTCAATTTTGTCTAATGGAACGATAAGTACCCGTGGACAGCCACAAACCAGTTTATTGATGGATTAATATTAATGGCATTTAATGACAAAGCAACTATACGTTGTAAATGTTGGCCTGTTGGCGCAGTCACTGCGATATATTTTGCGGTAAATATTTAAAACTAGCGGCCGCCCGTGACTTCGTCCGCGTGGACTTAAGATAAAAAAAGTGTTTTTTTTTAAATTGCAGTCCATGTGCTATTCAGATGTAGAAGCTATGTTATTATAGAGTATCATTCAAATCCATTTAGTAGTTTTTACGTGATAGAGCAACACGACACATGCACACATACAAACTTTCGCATTTATAATATTAGTAGGATAGTAGGATGGCAAAGCGTGGGCAGGGGACGATGACAGGTAAAAGTCATTTCGGTAGGTGGTTGCAATTTAAAGAAAATTACTATTATCGCTGATTACATTTTTAAACTATACTTGAAACCACGGAGGAGTAATAAAATGGAGCTCAGAATGGGAAAACCGGTCCCTTAATGTGTTTAAACCAATCCAAAGCGTTATTTAATATGCAGACAGTTAAAACGTACAAAATGACTTTAACATTTGACCAAACTTAGTCTAAGCTAAACCAGCTGAAGTTTTAGTTGTATTTGCTACGCCAAAGTACTTCTACAGTCGTAGCAAAGTCTCTGCTACGAGTATCTACGTGAAATGCTACGTCATGGACTATAAATTTGGTTATATCGGGTTATCGGTAGGAATCTGTATGTATAGAATAGAAAAGTTCTTTTAAAGGTAGGTATTAGATTTGTTCTTACTTTATTGACTATGTTACACAAACTCTTGTATAAAATTACTTTAATTCTTATCAATGCTAAGTGTTTAGTGGCCTTTTGGCTGTAAAAATCACCAAAAGCGTAATGAACGCAAAACGCAAATGTTTGCTGAGGCTAAGAGGGTAAGGCCAACATAAACAAAACTCTATATGTCTAACCTTCAAAACGTTTTGTTTATATTTTTTGTTTACCGCACCCAAACCACGTGTCTTCACCGAACCGTGTCTCCGGTCACACAGACGGCACCCTTTTATGTTTGGTCAATGATTTTGGAAGTGAAACGGTTACCAAATTTTTGCTTTCATGAGATTTTAACTTTAGAAAATACTCCTTTTCCTACCCTTTTCAAATCATTTTATGCGGCTTTGGCAAACTTAAATACATTTGTAAGGATTTACAGCAGTCTTTTTTCGCGTCTGTAAACTGAAATATGTTTCATTCGTTTTTGTTGATAAAACGAGCACTATAACTTTGAGTAATAAATAATTTAACTTTATCGACAAAAAAGAAATATTTATTTTAGAATCGGTAGAATTTAATTTTAATCGATTGTCTGGGTATGTTTTTGAATAAATAATTTAGCATAACTTAAATTAAATTCAGATAAAATCAACCGTTTCTCGCATTAAATATTGTTATAATTAAAAACTGATTGCGTCATAAGATTATTTAACGGACTGTTTTTAGGGTTATTGTGTTGAAGACCGTCTAGAGCACTTCGAAGTATTAATGAGTTAAACTTGAAAATTTAATCCGATCTTAATGAACAGCTTTTACCAGTGAATTAGTAAATGGAAGTCAATCAAACTCATGGCGCAGTAAATATCTATAAAGTAGACAAGTTTTGAATGGGCTGCCCTTAAACTTACTTGACTTGAGTGACAAGTTAACTTTTGCTAAATAATGGTGACTGTACCCTAATTTTCTTCTTTGTGAAAACTTTGGTAACTTTATTTTGGCTCATATATTTTTAAAATTGCGGCATAATTTTGGTGTCAGATGTTGTCGGGCCTCTCATGAACCGCTTAAGTGGTTTAAATATTGCTTCAAGTAGTAATATTAAATAGTCACGGTTTCAATATCAAGTGTCTGTATGAATAGATATATGTATACATGTCTCTGTCAAACAATATCGTAAGTCAAAAATACGTAAGAAAGAAAATTAAACATTACTCAAAAACACAAGAAAAACGGCAAAGTGTGAGAGGAATCTAATAAAAAATATGGTTGTCACCTTCCGGACCAGCCAGTATTAAGAACATACAGTTAATTTAAAAATGTCAAACTCTTCGAAAGAGTTAATTATTCTAAGAAACACAAACGTGACATACAACATACAACACACAAAAGAACCCATATTACGTGAAGATAAACAAACTGTAATTACTTTAATTAACTGAAATTACAATGTTTCACTCTTCCTAGCGGCATAGAAGGAATTTAAATTTGGAGTTTGCCAAATGTACAAATATTTAACCTGTTGTGATCACCATTGTAAAGCAATATATTCCGGGTCGGGAATAGGATGGGTGACCAACCCAACTGAAACTGAGTGATGTGTTTTTCGGGAGCCCCGTGCTTCGAAAGGCGCATTAGGCAGTTCTATGAAACATAAACGTGACATACAACATACAACACACAAAAGAACATATTACGGGAAGATAAACGAACTGTAATTACTTTAATTAACAGAAATTACAATAATTCACTCTTCCTAGCGGCATAGAAGGAATTTGAATTTGGAGTTTGCCATGTAATGTAACAAGTTGAGTCATCACCATTGTAAAGCAATGCACTCCGGGTCGGGAATGGGATGGGTGATCACCCCGACTGAAATTGAGTGTTAATGTGTTTTGCTAGTACCCCGTACTTCAGAAGGCACATAAGCAAGTTGGTCCCGTTTGACTTCGCTGTATGTCAGTCGTTAAGCCAAAAAAGAGGCCTTAGGATGGCTTGAAAACATAATAATATGACAGTAAATTTTATCACTAACCTTACACTTGTGCCGGAATCCGCACTGGGCATGTGTTTTGAAGTAGGTATAGCTCAAGCCATCTATAAGTTGAGGTTTGGCCTGTGCCCAGCAGTGGGATGTATAAGTACTAAAGGATAAAGGTATAAGTCCGTATAAAGGTTGTTGAAGTTTGTTTGCTTGTGTAGGTTATTCACGACGGAAACAAACAAATGTGTTGTAATTTGTTAAGTAATACAATAACTTGCCAACTAACAAAATATACCTTTTAAAGCTTGAATATGAATAAAAACCACACTATTTCCTGCAAAACTCCGCCACATTCGGCAGCAACCGTTCTGAAACATCTTTAAAGAGTTATTTACTGTAATATTCTTATATAATTTATTCGTGAAACGGAAATTCCAGTCCATTTACTCTCTACTTTAGCACTTTGGTTCGGCGAAGGGAAAGAAATGCTTTTAATAAAAGTAATTTCGGAACAAATTTACTCGATTTGCCCCGGATAAAGGTTGAATAATAATTATGGAAGGCCCACTGAGTAATTTGCTTAAGTTGCTTTGCTATGAGTATTTTGGCGATTTAGCTAAGCAACCAGCGCTTTGTACAGGGGGCTCAGCTGGTACAGGCAGCAGAATATGAAAATTACACAATTCGGTTACATTTTTGTGGATTTTAATTCTGTTGTTTTAAGTTTGTAAAATACCTATGAATTTGAAGCATTTCTTTTCTTTTTGTTTTAGTAAATTGTTATTGATGCCTTTATTATGTTGTTTTTTTAAACTTGGACAGGGTGTTATATTTTCAACGTGTGACATCTTAGCCCCCTATCGCTGAACCCTACCCTCTTATTCATAAAAACGAACGCAACGCTAAAACATAGTTTAACCAATTGACGTATTAAGCATTTCACTTACGAGCTCGCTAATGGCGGCAGCAATAAAAATGAAAGAGACAAAGCGATACAAAAGTTAACGTGTTGCTATAGAGCTGTTGAAGTTTTTATGAATAAGGGGATAAATAATTCGTTTTGTGAAATGTTATTAAAAAAAACCTTTACGTTAATCAATTGAGTTACTAATTTAGAGTCACTCCTTAAACCCCTTTGCAAAATCAACCTGCAGAACCATATTATTTTGAAAAATTTATTTCCAAAATATGATTATGCATTGTTCAGTTTATCTCTGTCTAATTTAAGTTCATCATTGCTTATCCTAAAAAGCATATTTGTCTCTAGAACTTTGTTAATTAAACTATTCTAATTTAGATTCAAACTTAGTCACGCGTTTAGCCTCAGTCTTTAGAAGGCATACCTACGAATGTAATTAGGGTAATATTGAGGAGACATATCGTGTGCTAGCAAAAGCATGCTAGTTAGCTAGCACTAAGCTAATTTCCATGCTCCTTAGGGATAGAGGGTTGAACATGCCACAGTTTTTCCAGGAAAAGTCCAACCTCGAAACGTATGTTATGATGTCATAGGATATGTTTTAGACGATATTCACGCTAAAACTTGTTCGGTCTAGCGGTTCGAGTGGGATTTTATCGGTAAGGTCTCGGTCAGATTAGGTCGAGCCAAGTTGTGTTTATACACTTATATCTTTTCATCGTTCGCCAGTTACTTGGATAGCATTCACTGAATTCAAATATTTTGGGAAATTAATGATCAGTAAAGTCAGTTTGTGGTCTCGGTACCTTAGTGATTGGAGCAGCGGCCTGGTTTGTGCAAATCGAGGGTTTGAATTCCGCCTGAAACCTTGACTCTGATTGATAATCTCGTTTTTCTATGATCTTTTGGTTTTATACATCAAAATCTCTAAATGCCTCGTAAAATTTTAATACATGGACAGAAAAAAAAACAAGTTAAAGAATATAGGTACTTTCGAGTCTTTTTAAAGGTATAGAATTATAATTAATGAATATTCATACTTTACTCGATTTGATGATACCACAATATTATCCTGTCAAATATTTTATCAAGTAATAACAATGCTCTAGTGGGCTGTAGACTTTTGTGCTATACCTGTTTAGTTATTAGCTGTATAGATAATGGCTTAATTAGTAATTCCCGTGTATACAAATAGGCCAAAAGGGTTTAATTAATAGCGGTCACCACGCAAAATGTGAAATGTAACGCTAATCATAACAGTATTATAATAATATGGCTAATATTGTATTTTATTGTGTTAAGTCTGAATAATGATTGTTAGTATTTCATTAGGCAAACCGTTATGAAATACTTCAAGGATGCATATTTAGGTATTTGTTTTATAAACTTTTTGTACTAAGGTCATTAGATTACTTACTGCCATGATCTTTTTTTGGTTTCGTGGGTATTCCTAGTTATCGAATCTTTTGAATTAGATCTGCATTTAGATTGAATAGGCAAAAAAAGTATTAATAGGTTGATTAGAAAAAGTTTACTACAAATGAACAATTCACGTTAGCTTCTAGGCTAAAAATTTAAAGAGTGGTTTTGTGGAGAAATGTAGTTTAGTACCTATTTTCAGTACAGAAAAAACTTTCTGATCTGGTGATAGAGTCACATTTAGTAAAGAACAGTAATCTATAATTGAGTTTTTTCTTTTCATCAGTTATATTGACGATTTGAAGTATTTACTCAATTTTTTGAACAACAATAATACCTATTGAGTTTGACGCAACGCTATTGTAACGTACATTTTGATTGTTCATTTGCTCGTACTAGGGATTAGATTCAATGACTCAAGTTTCACAATACTATCCGCAATGTTTCTAAAACCACTGAGCGTGAGTTAGAACCATTTGTTAGTTTATAGGGTATAGTAAGGGTATTATAGCCTTCCAATTTAGTTCATCAATAAAACCTTTTACGCATCCCGCAGACCTTAAAAGCAAGGTAGCGATTTCTATTCACATTTGCCTGGAAAACGTATTTAAATGTTTTCCATCGGTAGATAATCCCAGGCACACGTGTTATCCGCCCACCCAACGGATCGGCGCTTCCCTTTACTCATTTTTATCTAAATAAAATTTCATTGAGCGATAAAAATGTGTAAGTATCCATGCGTGAGCTACGGGCATACAATCGTTCAAATTTTCCAACCGAATATTTCTACTGAATTCCGACACTCAATTTCTGTGTTTTTTGTCGCGAAAGTTAGATTGGTGAAAAATTTTATGAACATAAACGGCAGATATCGGTAGCAGAAATTGTCGCCGATGCTGGCTTGTGGCCAGTTTAACGTGCGGTGTAGGCTAGGATCCTGCTGCAAAAAGTTCGCTATAAGGGTAACTGTCCTAAATTTTCAACTTACTGATTAATCTAAGTTTATAAATGATTGAAACAACATTGGAGTTTAGTGTTCGAATGAGTTTAAGATAGTAGATGAATTAAAAATGTCCGAAGCATTAATTAAAGAACTTAAATAAAACGGCTGATGTTTATCTTAATTATGAAAGACTGAAAGGCGATGTACAGGATGTTACTTTGGCTGTAGTCTATCACTAGGCTGCAAGTCAAACATTACACATCAGTTGGTAAGTTGCATTGTGTGCATTGTCTTTAATATAATTAAAGATAAGAAAACTAGTCTTTGAGCTACTTAATTAGAATATTTTGCATAATTATGTATTGTACGTACATAGTTATCGCGTTGAAAGTGTCTTCAACAACCCAAGCTAAATTGCAGCGGGCTTTTGTTCTATATAAACGTACGATAGCGTAGCATTTGTTCACGTCCATATTTCTTTTGCCCCAGTTGGTGCGGTACGTCTCAAGGATAAAATAAATTGTTCCACGGTGATAGCCGCAATTTGGTAGCCGTCATAAGTCTGCGTCTTAATTTAGTTGGACCGGGAAAAACCTAAATAAATAGCCAGAGCGGATCAATATAGCTTAATATGTTTCCACTTGTATACACGAATGTTAGATGTTTTCTCTCAATTTGGATTTTATTTTTGTGTAACTTTATACAATACTTAAAGCCTATTCGGAGGCCTTTGGGCAGCTTTATAACATCTGACATTAAGGTTGCTCACTAACCTTACACTCCTTCATCAATCCGCACTGAGCCCGCTTGCTGGAGTATGGCTCGGTGAGGCCCATGCCCCACAGCGGGTCGTATATATGACCAATTTATGTTTTTGTTGGGTAGGACTTGATACTACAACCCTGAGGCGGTCACCTTCACGCGAAACCGAAGATGTAACAGTTTTTGTTGAAAAAATTGTTCTAACAAAAACGGTTCCGCTGTCTTTTTCAGTATAGCTTCGCTTTGTACCCTTCCAAATAGCTATAGATTTAAAATCAATTTGTCGCATAATGCAAGCGACATAACTGGCAGATATAACGCACAGACAATTGCTATTCGGTGATTGTTCCCATAGATAGATTGACTACAAAACGCGGCGTTCAGGCGCTGCCAGAATAGGCAACGCGCAGTGCAGCGAATATCGCATTTGTATGAAAACTGCATGGCGGTGCTTTGTTCGAATTTTATGGTTTTCGATTTTGCAAACTGGGATAGCAAGAAATATATTATTGTAAACATTGGTGAAATTTTCAAGTGTACTTTCTTGTACCACGCTCTGTAAAAGAATATATTTTGATTCTGAAAATACAACGTGGAAGCATGTACGGGTGGTGCCCATGGCTACGAAAAAATACTAAAATATCATTTACAAGTAGACCACCCTGTGAGAACATTTTTGAATTCTTCCCGGATCACTTATTATTGTATTTTATCAGTTCAGATCCTTCCTCAATGAAAGCTTATTAAATTGAAGTTATGCCGCAGATCTTTTAGATCAAGCCGTTAATTGAAACTTACCCATTTCACTTTTAAAGTAATAAATAATAAAGTACCTACTTTATTCTTCTTTTATTTCATACCAGATTTCTACATAAACCTTTTATTTGTTTTATTTTTATTGCAACTTTCCGTTCTATAGAAACTTACTAAGTACCTAAGTGAGTTATACTTTTGTCCGGAATAATGTATGTGCATGAGGAAACAACAACCAAACTGTGTCGCACTCGTAGATTGCATGAACGTAGAAAAATCTAAGATTGTGTGTACTCTTAACTACATACGACAACTCGTAGGTTACCTGGAAGAGATCGCTATTAGCGATAAGGCCGCCTGAAATGTGAATTGCTTCTAATTGATTACTAAAATGTAAGTTTTTTATTTTCATGTGTAATATGGAATATTATCTATCTAGGTACCTATCCATACGATTTATGGTTTTAAATCTATTCATATGATATAACTATGTGTCGTCTCAACATCTCCAGAAATACAACTGAAAAAGGACACCATCAAAACAAGATTGCAAACACCCAGACGCATCTAGTCATGCATCAAATTGCATTCATCTAACTAAACCCATTTTGCATTTATCTCTCCTATGCTAGTTTAACTGCATACTTTGTTCTGATACAATTTATTATGTTCTTCATAAATACTATCTCTTTTTGTAGTATATTTGCTCGCTCACAATAAGATTTTAGTCACGTTCGCCCGTAAAAATGCATTGCGGGCCGGAACTGTCGGCGATTTAAATGTTTAAAAGGAACATGCCTGCTGGATGCATTTTATTTATTAAGACTCGAGACAAATTTATGATGTTGGCTTACACTCAAATGTACTTTGTTGATAAAATTTTAAAACGCTCGTGAAATTTTACGCGTAACTGTTCATTGCACCTATGTTTTGGATTAGATTAGTCTATTAGGTAGCAGCGAGCCACGGTAGTAATAAGAAATGTTTCGTTCCAGGAATGCTATCATAAACTTTAAGATATAAAACAAAAGTTTTTTTCAAAAAAAAGTTTCTCGTATTTCTGATTTAAGACTAATATAATAGTAATCTTCATAAAAAGCTTTTCATAAAAAAGTAAGTACTGTAGAAGAAGCTTAATAGCAAATATTGGATTTTGGTGATGGGTCATGCATGATTTTTTCATGGTATATTACTTTTATTATTTATTTAATTTTTATTTTGGGTACGGCGGATGCAGGCCGCCTGCAACCGGCAGCTCTGGAAATCTAAGGGGGAGGCCTATGTTCAGCAGTGGACGTCATTTGGCTGTTGATGATGATTATGATGATGATACTACTTTAACACCCACCCACAGTAACTAAATATTGCAAGGCAACGTAAACCTACCTAATCACTCGTAGATAACCTCTGTCGATTCGAGGGGCAGTGCAAAGAAATATCGCTACAAAATCTTTTAACCCCCCGGGAGCGCGTTGCAGTGGCGCAGGCAGTAAACAGGTTTCATAGTTTTCAAGATACTTGACCTTTGCCTGTCGTTTCGACGGGTGGCTAGCTTTACCGTCAGTAACTTAATTGAAGTGCACGTGTTTATTTTTAAACAAAAATGGCGAGCCTCTTCTCTGCTTCTTAAAAGGTTTTGGACGGAAACTATCGCAATGTCGGTAAACGAAAAGTCTTACCAAAATTTAACTCTGTCTGAGGGAAGGTAAGGTAGAAATTTGAATAACGTTGAATTGTCTACCATTAAACGTGAATGCAAAGCGATTTCCTTTAACATTTACTTCCCAAATTCCCAATGGAATGTAGGTAACTCATAAAATGGTTTCGAAAACTGTTTTAACTACACTAATTTGAATAATGAACGGCAAAAACAAAGACGTTTACAATGTCCATTGCGTTTTAACTATGTTATCCTATTATTTTACTCTAAATCGGTTCGCTTCTACAAATGTTCCTTATCTCCACATAACATGACCGGCCTATATACGTCCCACTGCTGGCCCAGGCCTCACCTCAACTATGAGGTGGATTGAGCCATAAACTCCAACACGCGGGCTCAGTGCGGATTGTTACAGGGGTGTAAGGTTTGTGAGCAACCTTAATGTTAGGTGTCGCCCTAAGGCTTCCGACTAGATTGACTAGACTAGAACGACTGACATCTAGAGACTTCAACCGGGACCAACTGCTTGAAATACACATCACTAAATTTCGGTCGGGGTGGTCACCCATCCCATTTCCGACCTGGTGTGTGTTGCTTTACAACAGCAATCGTCGCCGATCACTGTCACAACTGCGCCACGTTCACCTCCCGTATCCTTCTCCCTATTATTTCCACATGCAAATCAAAATGTTGTTTTATACCTTATTAACCAAAAAACCGCCATCTATTGTCAGTGACCTGTTAACTCATGTATATTTTTGTTCCCAGCTATATCATCAGCACACGAGATCACGCAGCTGCAGGTTCCCTTGTACGCTGATCCTCGGAGACCTGCCCTGCTCAGCTGCCACTTCCAGATGGACAACCAGAAACTCCATTCTGTCAAGTGGTATAGAGAATTCAACGAAATATTCCGATATAATCCGTCACAAAAGGTACAAAAACTTTGGTTTTCACTTAGTTTTTAAAAAAATGTATTTGTTTAGTTTCAAAGTGTAGTGTAGTAGTCAGTGTTTTTTTTTTCCTGACTACTTAGTAATCAGGAACAAAAATTGTACACTTTCACATTATTATTTTGTAATAGCTTGACTTGTTGTTCAATTCGTAGAGGTGCTTGTCACTACTGTTTAACTTCTATCATATCACATGCCATGTGTCATGTTCAGGCAGTAATTAATGTTCAGACATTAAAATGTTAACTTGGGTGTATTGAACTTATTGGCTGTGAACATCAGTAGTATTTTGTGACCTTGTCTGCTTCGATATATCTGATGCCGACTGTACATGCAGGAGTTGCACCGACCGCTTATACTATTGTCTCAGTGCCCAGTTTGATATACTGAACCTAATAACATGTGACAATCAGAGGCACTGCATGTTAGACGTAATACCCCAGATAACCTACACTATACCAAGCAGTATGAACTCGTTGTGGCAGATGGTGAGCCTACCGTCGTCGACCGGACTAACTAGATTTATACCCGTCAACAAGTAGTGTTAGTAACAAAACCTTAGTTGATATTGAAATGCCTGTATTCTCAAAGGTCGTACTAAAACCAGTAGATGAGACCAAATCATAGTCTTCGGCTAGACGCATCCATCTCCTGCCAGCAGCCTTTCGCAAATCGTCGCTCCACCTAGCCGGAGGGCGTCCCACACTACGCTTGCCGAGACGTGGTCTCCACTCTAGAACGCGCTGACCCCAACGGTTATCCGTCCTACGGCAAATGTGACCAGCCCACTGCCACTTTAGCTTACTTATTCTGAGAGCTATGTCGATGACCCTGGTTCTCTGTCGGATAACCTCATTTCGGATTTTATCCTTCAGAGAAACTCCGAGCATAGCTCTCTCCATAGCTCGCTGAGCGACCTTGAACTGGTGCATCAACCGCACTGTGAGTGTCCACGTATCGGCTCCGTCTGTCATGACGGGTAGGACGCACTGGTTGAAAACCTTAGTTTTCAGGCATTGTGGTATAGGCGACGAAAAGACTCGACGAAGTTTTCCGAACGCTGCCCAACCCAGCTGAATCCTCCTCTTGGCTTCCCTCTCGAAGTTGTTTCTTCCCAACTGCAATATCTGCCCAAGGTAGGTATATTCCTGTACAACCTCGAGATGGTGACCGAAGACAGTGACCGGTCCCGGATCAATGTGGTCATTGAGACTAAGTAATAAACCAATATTCAATGAAATAGTACACCAACACTTAATTGTTTATAGCGTGGTAGGTAATTATTTTAGAGTCCATTTCATTTTATATCACCTACCTACCATAAAGTACGTACTTTTACATCACAAAAGAGGTGTCGTAATAATTCCGCTTGTCTTATTCTGTCGCTGAAACCGGAGACACCCAAATGTGTAATAAAAAAGAAATCCTATTTGTGAGACCCGTTCACGAATGAATATTTTATCAATGTAATCCCCATACAAAAGCTTCGTTGAAAGGATTACCATTTTTAGACCCTGAAAATGTGTTTCTAATTTCATAAAAACGCTGGCATTCAGTTTATGGGTTTTTTTCAGATAAAAATGTGCATAAGTCAAAATGACTTATTATTTATTACGAAAGCGAAGTCTCAATTAAAGCGAATGCAATTTCTTGTGCAATTATAGTTTATTGAAAAATACCCAAATTAAAAGGGCAAAAATATTATTATGATACTGGGCACTGGATGTTATTTAACAAATAAACCCTCCTGTTCAATCACTCTATCTATTAAAAAAACCGCATCAAAATCTATTGCGCAGTTTTAAATATTTAAGCATACATTTGGACAGAGAAAGCGACTTTTTTCCTACTATGTAGTGATTATCTGAATTGAAATGTCTTTTACTACTGGGTGGAATATCGATTAAATACCCAGCTATGTCTGACAAAATATCGAATCAAGATTTTGAGCGCAGCTACTCTGGCTCACTCACGAACGGAAGACAAGCTTTTTAATTCACTAACATTGGAACCATACGAAGTAGAATGTGAGCTACGACAATTTCATTACCTTTTGCAAAATATTTACATCTCTTAAAGTTGTCAGTGATTCAAGTGCAGCATACATTTAGTTTCAGTACCATAAATCTCTGAATTTAATTACAGTCAAATTTTGCCCGCGATAGTACTTGAGCTTAACATTGCCTCTGCATAGCACCCGAAAAAGGAGAAAAAGTATACAAATACAAAAGTGTTGGTATTCGGGTCACACGAAGCGGGCCGGACTTTTAGCGTGTTTCTTTTCTCTATGGAACTTCATAGACGCATAAAAGTTCTATACACGAAGTTGCGCCAAAAGGCAAATATTGTTTATTCTGTAAAGGGTTGTTAGTGTTATTGTTTGTTTTTGTACTTACAAAGATAGGGGAAATTGTTACAGCGTTAGTCGAGTAAAGGCTTCTTAAGATAATAGTTATCATTTTGTACAGTTAGCCACAACCACAACTAGACCGTAATATGATATCCTCTGTATAATTTAAAAAATATATTACCGTCTCAAAATATTGAAACCACAACTTTAAGGTTCGCTACTAGGGTCGGCCGGAGAGAAAATCTGTCAAATTTGAAAGCGATCGTGACAGCTATGGTCACACAGTGGTTGGGCCGTGCAATCCGTGCATAAATGCAATGCATAAATCCGGACGACCGTCTTGGTGTAATTGTTTAGAAGTCGGCTACTACACCAAAGGTCGCGGGTTCGATCCCCACCCAGTACAAACATTTGTGTGCATGAACATGTCTGTTTGTATTGGTCTGGGTGTTTCCTATGTGTAATAAGTATGTATTTACAGAAGAAAAAGTATTTGAGTATGTTTATCCGTTGTCTAGTATCCCATAATAACGGAGTATAATTAACTCACTTGAAGCTAGATGGCGCTGTGTGGAATAATGTCCAGGGATATTTATTTATTTATTATTATTATAAATCGCGGCATGATAATCATTTGATGCGTTCACCAAAGATATTTTTATTTCGCCACCCAATATATTTCAGGATATAGGGCAAACAAAAGAAACTAACCAAAAATTTTATTTTATTAAACATACTAACAAGCGGTTTTGCCAATTATTTTTTTACACTATTATTTGCAATCAATTCTCGTGACCACGTTATTTGCACAATGTTATATCTGGTACTTGACGATTCCATCGAGATTTAGTTGTAACTTGGTTAATCCGTTCGATCATCATCAACACAAAATATTTCTTACATCCAATGCATATGATATAGCAATACACGGAGCCATTTCTAGTAACATGCAGAAGAACCCACTAATTAATTGGTCTTACTTGTAATGAAAAGCTGCAAGAAGCATTAAAGGGAGCTATCTTGTTACTAACTAAAACGAGGAATTTAACAGTTGTCAACAGTTGAGACACTTTTAGTGGATAATTTATTTTAGATAATAACACTTGAGTAATACCTTTAGTCTCCTGTAGAGGCCATCGCGCTGAATTTAATACAGAATCCACCGTGATCTTCATCTTACTGGAATTGATCTACGAGTAGAGCATAGTATGAAAGGAAGTCACCCTCCGCGTTTTTCTGTCTGTTTTAACATAAGCTTTCACGATCTAAATGATAGTTGATGCTAATTATATTTTCTAGAACGTTTGTCTGTATAGTTCATTCAAATTACTACAGTGAAAAGCTGTGTGCAAATAGCCAGTTAGAGATAAAAATGCTTGCACAAAGGAAGCACCAAACCGCTTAGTTCGGACCGCTGGAAAGTCGACCACATGGGGATGAAAGCCCTCGCGGCGTCTTGTGGTCCGGTAGTAGAAAGTAGAGGGTGATATCAGGTCATGAAGTTCTTGCGCACACTCTCCGAAATACACCTTATAAAAAACCGATAGACAGGCAACTCTACGCCGATGCTCCAAACTCGAGTTTGGTTCCAACGAGCGTCTCGTCACCTATCAGTCTCCTGGCTCTTCGGTCTACTGAGTCCAGTGCATCCAGCTGATACTTGGCAGAGCCATCCCAGAGGTGGCAGAAGTACTCCATACACAACCGAATTTGTGCTTGGTACAATTGTAAAAGCTGTTCCGGTGTGAAGTGTGTTTCCATTTCGAATAACTTGTCATTATGTTCTATTGCAATAACTATTTCTGTTTCGTATAAGCAAACTTTCATTTTTTTTGCTTGAGATCTCCATGTTAATTACTATGGAACGAGTGAAGTTTCTTTGACAGCCGTCTGCGCAGTCCCGCAACTCAGTGTTCCACATGACGCCGGGTGAGTGCACGTCACTGCGTAAAGAATAGGAAAATGAAATGGCAACTAGTACGAAATTGTCAAACCCAAGAGAGCTTTTAATCAAGTGTACTTATGAATATAAACCTGCCATATAACTCTCATGGTGAATCATGATAAAATCATACGTTTGATAAATTATGCATAATGCATATGAACAAACAGTACGGAGGAAAAAAAATAAAGTTGTACTATTTTCAACAAAAGACCCTATGTGCGCCTATTTCGTGTAAATTATCCGCGTAATTATAAATGTCATTTTCGTCAAAAGCGACGTGCGCTCACCTTGGGGACATGGGGGGGAGTGAGCTGCGACGGTGCGCGGACAGCTATCAAAGAAACTTCACTCACTCCATAGTAATTTGTATGGAGATTTCAAGCGAAAAATTCGGAATGTTTGAGAATTTTTTGCACAAAACTGAAATAACGCAATGAAAAACAACTGATTGGCAATGCTTCTTTGATATCTGATCTTTACACGTTATTTAAAACACGTAAGTTGTTAGTTTATATGATGTCTAAACTTTTGAAATACGGGAGTACGTTTTGCACGTTTTTAGCGATATTCAGATTTTTTTTCACATTAATCTAGTAAGTTGATCCATATACTGGAAGTTTGAGCTGATTGTGCAACTCTTTGACTACTATGACGATTTTTTTCGTGCCTCATACTTCATATTTTCTATATAAAACTTTAGTTTTCCCGAGAGCCGTTTTCCTGGTATCGCACCTTAATACCCACCTTTAAGGTAGAGGTGTCCCGTTGTTGAAGTTTTATTCCCAGGTCTTTGTTAAACCTACTATGTAGCAACATAGTAGGTTTATCAAATAGATAGTAAGTTTAAGGTAACCATCGCATATTTTGTGTAACAGATACAAATTAGACGACTGGTATGAAATTAAAACAACCGTCTATGTGTGGACAGACACCGATCCTCTATAGCAGCAGTCTATCACCAATCGCCTACATTGAAGAGACCCATAGACTAACTAAAAGTGCAGCGCTAAGCTACTATTGCTTCAGTCGCTTTTACCCATCACAAACAGGGATTTTTCTTAATAGGAGAGAGTTTGATCACCACTTGAAGTAAAGAAATCCGCGAGTAGAGTAATCAATAATGTACCTACTTAATTGTTTACAATGAACTCGGGGCACTCGGTTTGGCATCATGACGTGTAAAGTTTGAAATTTGATACTTTTACATCGACAGTCAATATAAGTGTGTAGTGAAAAAACCTAAACTAAAATCTAATTGATTACCTATCTCAGAGCAACTTTTTTGTCTACAGCCACCCATACGCCTGTTCAACGTGACCGACATCATGGTGCAAGGCGGGGAGTGCCAAGTGGACTCCTGCATGGTGAAGGTCATGCCGCCTCCTGTAGCCACCAGGGCAGCGTACACCTGCGAGGTGTCCACGGAAGGGCCCAAGTTCCAGATCGCGAGGCAGACGAAACACATGACTGTAGTCGGTGAGAATGAAATCAAACTTTTTTCAATCTTCTTTTAATTGTTTGTCATAGGTCCGAACTTTTTAAACTTGCTGATAGACACTGCAGACATAATGTGATATTTTTTGTTTATTTATTTGTCTTGACATTTTTAATTTCAATATTTTTAGACGACGCAATTCCGCCTAAAACTTTGTCTAGAAAACTGTGAATTTTGCTGTGTATTCAACATACAATACCGGTATCTGATATAAAAATAGGTTTTCATAAAAATAGTGCGACTCACATTTTCATTTTATTCTGCCTTTTATCAGAAATTTCTCGGAAAAAGTCATGTGTTTTATTTCTGTCGTGAAAGTGATTGATAACTGAGCATTAGAGAAAATGTATAGAACATAAATAGAAATGGATTTGAGATGGTATTAGCAAATAACCCTTCGCTAATAATAACACATACGAACTTAGGAACCTGTCCTACGATGCTCGAATTAGATGCAAGAGATGCCCGAAATATTCATCACAAAATTTCGGTCAGTTGGTCACCCATCACATTACATGACGTGACTGGATTAGCAATAAGCAATAGTTCTTGATCAACTATGACTACTGCGGCATATGCACCTCATCCGCTTGTAATAGACCTTTTCATTACTCATACTCTGAAAGTAGGTCATTACTGACCTGAGAAGCGGGCTGAAAGTAATACTTTTCATCCCTAGGGAGAATCACTTTCAACTGACATCTGCCAAATTATTAAAAAAAACTTAGTTATTTTTCACTTATCTATTGAACCATGTTCCAACTTTCTATACAGCCACGATGTAAAATTAAAATAACTTAAAGTTAAGTATTGATTAGAGAATGTATATTTTATAAATAACTTATAATTCAGTTTCAACAATTTCTTCAAAATAACTAAGCTTAGAGCAAAATATTTACCATTTTTCCAATGAAAAAAATAAAAAATAATGGCTGAATAGTGGGCCCGCCACAGAAAAAAAAAACAAACAAAATAGGCGGGATAGCGCCAATTCGATCTTCATTTATTTTTAAATCTTTTTCTTTGGCTAATTCATGTTTTATTTTTACTTTCCTTGTATTCGTAATGAAAAGCACAGTGTTTACCTCGGGTGAAAGACTTATTTAGTCCCTCGAACTATTGGCGCCCTCACTTCGTTCCGGGCGCCAAACCCCGTCTCGGGACTAAATAAGTTACTTTCACCCCTAGGATAACAATGTACTATTCCTACCTAAGAGGCGGTCTGGCATTTCTTTAGCAACATTTCTTTTTCTTTAGTACAGGTGACCAGCTAAAAGATTTGAATCTTTTAGCTGGTCACCTGTACACACTGTATGTGATCGCACCTACTGCGTTTTACCCTTTCTATCCTTTGTCCGGTCTCCGGTCACTTTTCTGCCCCAACGGCCATGAGTTTTTAGCGCCAAGCGACCCGCCCACTGACAGTTCAACTTCCTTGTCAAGTACTTTTTGTAAGTGGGCTCATAATTTATTCATTGGTTCGCACATACAAAAAACTAAAATCATTAAGAATATTGAAGGTACAGTGAAGCTTAACTTTATAAAGAGTTTTCTTCCAGCAAACCAAGTTGATGAAAAGCGATTTAGTTTTGACGTTTTCTATCTAGTGATTTAAAAAAAGTAACAATTTAGAGATACATGCTTCATTAACTGATGTAAATTCATATTTACAAGTGAAAAGATCCGTTATACATACGAAGATTATATAAATGTATTGTACCAGCAGGAAAAGCATATAAAAGGATGCAAACTGCTGGTGCAAAGTTAAAATATGTTGCCCTACGTGATACGTACCAGCTCACGCTTCTAGAAAGTTCGTTTTTTTCCGCCCCAGTACCGTCCAACAAAATAACTGGATTTGGTTCGCAGCCGCGAGAATTTAGGGGTAGGTACGATGCACCCCTTTATGAGTTCATGTTTTATTCATATTCTGCGTTCTAGGTATGGATATGAATCTATTTTTCATAACGCATGAACATCCGAATGTTTTTGGAATCGCAAAGTTGCTTTTGATATAAACAGCGGAAGTCAATTGTGTATTTGAAATAAATTTCACTTGTCTAAAAGATAAATCAGTCTTCCAACGGCGTCAATGAAGCGGTGTACTTAAGATTTTAAGCCCCGAATTCACAAATGCAAATCAACGTTGAGCATCCCTCAAAAATATAGCTGTGCCTTTCAGTTCTATTGACATTTCACTGGACGGCATGAGCGTGTGCGCGTGCTTAACGTTGATTGACGTTTGTGAATTCGGGGATAAGTCTCTGAGTTTTTGCTTCCACAGCTTCAACTAAAGGATTGACATTCTATGCAAAATAATTATGTCCGCAACAACATCAAGGTTAAAGTCATTAAATTTTATTATTAAAGAAACCAAACTTTTAAGGGTTCGCAACGCCATTTTGAAAACCAAAACCAACATGTTCCATAAAACGGTCGTTTGTTTCATTAACGTCCATGTCCCAGCGATATCAACAATTGTTTGAGCAAAGTTTTAATTACATTTAGACGTATTCGCCGACGATACGAAAGCACTTTAGTCACTTTATTCCCTTCGGAGTTATTCTTATCAGGCCAGTTATTCAAGTCGCAGTTATAACTTAATTCAACTAGCAGTCAGTGATAAACTTAGATTACGACTGGGCGTCGGAAACCGAACTTGATAATCGATTTATCACGGACCGAATATCGGAAACTCGCTAAGGGGAATAAACATGCGAAACTTGTTTTGTGCTGTCGACCATTTATCATGTGTATAGACTTTTGATTATATACTAAAACCTTATTGCATTTTTTAACTACAAAGGTGACAGAAGTATTACTTGCGTGTTTGCCGGCCCTGTAATAATCTTTTCAGACCCCTCTTTCAAGAGACTCCATTTATACTACGACAGTGGCAAAAAAGCATGCGGGCTGCCTGATGGTGAGCAGCTACCGCAGCCTATGGACACGTGCAACACCAGGGGCGTTACTCGTGCGTTGCCGACCCTGCAAGAACCTTTTCAAACCCCTTATGAAGAACTCCATGCTATAGCTCATCGGGAAAACCTCGCAAGGGAGTTCGCTCCACAATTTAAGTGTCCTGGGAAGGAAGCATCTCAGGAACCGAGCTGTACGAGACCATGGCGGCTCTAGAGTATGTGGATGAACACCCTGACGATGGCGGGCGGTGCGATGGTAGAAAGTAGCCGTGGGCATCATATCAAACAGCTCTTCAGAACAAAACCCGTTATACAAGCGGTAGAAAACGCAAAGCGAGGAGAAGTCTCTCCTCAAACTTAGCGGTTCCAGGTCGCGGGTGAGCTTGGGATCGTCGACAATCCTAATAGCACGCCTCTGCACCGAGTCAAAAGGACTCAGTTGGTATCCAGGCGCTCCCACCCATAGATGAGAGCAGTACTCCACGTGTGGTCTGACTTGCGCTTTGTACAGCAGGAGTCTCTGCTTTGGGGTGAAATACCGTTTCGCTCTATTCAGCACACCGAGCTTTTTAGATACCAACTTCGCCTTGTTTTCAAGGTGACTACGGAACTGGACGTCACTGGATATATCGACACCAAGGATCCCAATACTGTTAAACTAAGCCACACAAACTTTCAAAAGAGCATGCCTTTTCTGTTCTACAAAAAGTAAATGTGCGAATATTTAATTTTACAATTTATTCAGTTGCATTATTGCAGTGGATCAGCAATTTTAATCTATATCAAAATACGGACGCCATTAGAGTAACTGGTGACCTGACCGAAATTTACTATCAATATTTCTTGCATCACCGTGCTTCCGAAATCACGTTTACCAGTTGTTCCTGACTGACATCACTAGTTGAGAGACGTTAATCCAAGTCGGAGGCCTTCCCCCTCATGAGTTCTCGCCTTGGCGTGGCGAGGGGGCTTAGTACCGGTGGTAGCGTCCAACCGCCGGGAAGCGAAGAGGACTCACTCAGGCGTGGCAGTGTGGTGGACTAGCCACCCACCCGCTGCAGCCCGCAAGGGCAACACGTGAGATTGCAGGGCCAGTGGGGCCTGCAAGCGCCCTGAGGCGCGTGGTGGAGGCCGCAGCGCACAATCGGTTGGTGGGGGCCAGTGATCCGAGGCTGATCCCTCCTGTGCGTCGCGGCCCGGCGGGGCCGTACCGCTGGTTGCGGCAGCGGAGCCGCCCTCTGGGTGGCTCGTGGTTGCGGGCCCAGTAGGGCCTGCGTACGGTGGGTGCCAGCGGGCCGGAGTGCGGGGGTGCTCTGGCTTGCATTGCACGGCGTCCACCGAGACGGCGAAAGTGTCTGCGTACTCCAGGTGCTTTCGTGGCCACCCCCCTTCGTTGGGGGGTCGGTTGGAGGGGGCTCTATTAGGGGCCAGCACTGGCGGCGGAGCAGTGCGGTATTACTTACGGTAGGATCCAGCTTCGCCGCCAAAGTGCCACGGTCGAGTGCCGTGGGGTTTTAGTCGGTAGGAGTCCGACATAACCTCGTCGTCCCCCCGGGCAGCGAGGTATCCATGAGGATTTCCCCACGAAAAAAAAAAAAAAAAAAAAAGTCGGAGGCCTTAGGCTAGACACAACTGACAATAAGGTTTATCACTAGCCTTACCTACACACTAACAATGCGCACTGTTGTTATGGTAATTAATAACATTGCAGTTGTAGAAGCTTTTGTCTGGTTATTCTGCTAGTTAAAGACACTGTAAACATTATATTTTGTAATGTCGTCGCTCTATTATCTACATTGAATGTGCCTCCTGTTCAGCTTAAGCATCATAACAATGTAGGACAAGTATTTTTTTTCTTCTCTGGGAAGCAATATAAATCAGTAACGAGATAATGAGGTGCCCGTGGCGCAGTTATGACAGTGATCGGCGACGATCGCTGTTGTAAAGCAACACACGCCGAGTCGGAAATGGGAAGGGTAACCACCCTGACCGAAATTTAGTGATGAGAAGGCACGTTAAGCAGTTGGTCCCGGTTGAAGTCACTAGATGTAAGCCTAGTCAGAGGCCTTAGGGCGGCTTGATAACATCTGGAATTACGGTTGCTCACTAACCTTACACTTTTCCAACAATCCGCACTGAGCCCGCGTGTTGGAGTATGGCTTGTTCCACCTCATAGTTGAGGTGAGGCCTTTGAACAGCAGTGGGACGTATATAGGCCGTTTATGTATACTCGCACATGCACAAACTTGCCATAAAGCTAGAGCCATATTAACTCTGCAAGAGACTGGTGTTGGTAAATCCCCTCTGGGTGATGGATTGCCGGGCCATCTCCTCCCTCACATCAACTTAGCAGTTACAAAATTACTCTTGAAATAATCGTTTAAAGCGTTAATAACTGAGATAGTGTTACGCTTGGGATTTGCTTCACTGGAAAAAAAGTGCAAGATGAAGTGATATTAAACCGTTTAGAAGAAAAATTCCAGTAGCTAAGCGATAAATCCTAGAATCAGGTCCTAGCACGAAAGCAATAAATTTAATTAATTAGACTTACCTTTTCAACATGGACGCTAGACTAGTTGAATTAGCTTTTTAGTTTTTACTTTCTTTGCCTGATACGTGATGGTTTAAGACATTTTATCTTTTGCTTTTTGTAAGCTCTGCTCACGGACGCAAAAGAAACACGGACGGAACATCACACTAAAAAAATGTGAAGCATGCAAGCTGCTACAATTTCGTTTGTTGTACACGACCTACTACACTCACACAAACACACTAGGTGCTACAAACTACGCCATTTTACTTCGTGTGACAGTGAGAATGACAAGTGCTAGTCACGCACACACCTAAAGTGGCAGCTGATTATATGCTTCACTCATGATTGGACGAGGTGACGTCTTTTTTTACGTCAGTGGCTCTGCTATTTTTCTGACAACGAAAATCTGTTGTACCTGTTAGTTTAACTGAAATTCCAGTGCTAAGCCAATTCTTTAAAATACCACTGTCACTATATTGTTGTGATCAAAAACTCGTGTAGATGGTTATTATTGTTTATATTATTTTCCATGCGGTATCTTTACTAAAGATCTGAAACCCAGAAAAAGACATTCGATCGTCCGCACCGGTGCGGTTGCCCGGTTTGCGAGGGATGCGGGTTCCTGACTGATGCCAAGACGACCGAATGTCTTTTGTCTGGTTTTGAGAACTCGTGTAGACCTTGTAATGAGAGATTTTTATTTATGTATATTGATACCTATATACTGTTGCAATGTCCTAAATAAACTTGTCTCCTAAATTGAAACGCAAGATGCAAATTAGTCTAATCAAGTACTAACCAGAACCGAACGTTCCTCCTTGGGTCGTGCTGTCTAACTTGGGTTGGTAATGTATTCAATTGAATTTTGTCCCGGCTAAGACAAACCTGAACCCTGTAATAAACAGGTACCTGACGCTTGGTCCTAACGAACTTTAATGGCACCTGAATTTTGCTAATGACTTATAGAGAACAAAGTTTCAAGTCTTTTTAGGAATTATTTTTATTGTCAATATATAATATTGGCGTAATTACGAGTGATTTTATGTAAAATAGTTTGGCATATACTTTGTTGTTTACAAAAAAAAATGTGATTGATTTTTGCCGTTCAATGTATCTTAGCAAAATTTTATTATTATGAAGACTAATTTAAATAATATATAGGTACATATAGTATTACAGTATAACATTTGAAATATCCCTGGACATTATTTCGCACAGCGCCATCTAGCCCCAAAGTAAGATAATTTAAAGCTCGTATTGTGCGATGATACTAGACGAAAATAAACATGTAAATTCATACGTAACACAGGTATATAGGAAACACGAAGACCAATATAAACAGGCATATTTGTTTAGTTCAACACTTTATTTATTTTAAATTGATCACAATTTAAAGCTTTAAGCTATGTACCAAAGTAAAAGCAATTGAAAACGATTTAATTTTTTTATTATAAAATGATTATTATTCCGCGAATCATATCATTTTGCAGGAAAGGTTTAAATGTATCTACTTTGACGGTTTAGCTACCTTTTCAATCTCCGTAAAATGTTTATTCGTGTAGCCTGTCAGTAAAGGTTTTCAGTTTCCTGGACAGCGCATTTTTTCCGAGAGATGAGCGATAAGATGAAAATAAATATAATTAGAACTACGAGTAGTTTGATTCAATTACTAGAAGACTAGAAGTTGACTTGCCCGTTTGAGGGATGGGTAAAGGTAAAACACATCAATTTCATGAACAATAACGTATGTTCGTACAGTTGCTTTGTTAACTGAATCCTTGCCTTCATAGATAAAATAACGTTGTCTTTTAGTGTATTTTATTGAGTTCTACGAGTTGACTTCACTTTAAAAGTTAAAAATTACAGCAATACAATTACTATTAGGTCAACCTCTTCTTGAAGACCTGCATGAATGCTCACGAAATTATATAGTAGATACCTACGTATTGAATCGGTTTCTAGTTACCATAGTATAAGCTTTGCGTAGTATGGGGCTAGATGGCACTGTGTGGTATAGTGTCCATTCATTCATCTTCTATTTATTTTGATATTGATAAATCTCACAGATTGACTTAAATTTTTGTTCTCAGCCATGCCGGACCTGGACCCAATTATAAGCGCTGCGCCCAAAGTCTTGAAGCCAGGAGAACAGATATTTCTCAACTGCACGTCAGACTACTCGTTACCACCCGCAGACATTAACTGGTACATCAACGACGAGCTACAAAAGGTAAAAAGCACTATTCACCATAGTTCGTTAGCATTAAGAATGCAGTGAATTCTAAATTTAATTCTGTCGCACACACAAAAAAAACTCAGATCCACAACCTTTGTTTCGAAAGTATACATTCAGCTAGTCACTGTGGACTAGGCCGAAGAACAAGTATGAAATCACTGCATTCTTAACGCGAACGGACTATTATAGTTCAGCCATGGCAATGTACAGTAAGCTTCAAAATACTGTGCGCGTACTCAATGGTCAAACATGTTTGAATATTTTTTGAAAAGCAACCTTATTACTAATTATCCTAACAACAGCATTTATACCTCCCACTGTTAGACCAGTGACTGACACTAGGACGTTTAAATGCTGTACCAGTGTAAAAGCCATACTTTAGCTTCAACATGCGGGCTCAGTGCGGATTGTGGAAGGCTTGTGAGGAATCTTATTGCTAATCGATTTCAAATAGTGTTTCTAAACAAGCGAAAAGTGTGAAGCAAGTGACGGTTTCACCGACATACAACTCTGTCATTCTAGTCCCAATTGAGAACTTTTGTCACACCGTCGATATTTTTCATCACTCTGTTAGCACATCATTTTAAAGCTTACTGTACGTTGGCATGGCTGAACTATGGTTTAGTTAAGAATGCAGTGATGTAATATCATTTTATACTGACTGTAGTTACATTAAAACATTAAAATCTTTTTTTTTGGTCGGAGATTTTTACAGTATTATCTTCTAATAGCAGCTAAACTATTTATAAAATGTGTTCTAATTGGTGAGGTTGGATTAGTTGGTTGTTACTGTTAACAATCGGAGTTAGTACGGTGGTTAATTAGTAAGCTGTTAATTCAATCCAAATCATTGCAACGCCCTAAATACTGGGCGACACATGTACACAGTCAGCAACAAAGCCATTATAACTTTCAGAGTTGTTAAAATATATTCAATGAAGCAATTTTAACACTGCGAGCAATACTAATATTATGTTTGTAATGTCGCCAAATGTTTTCTTTTTCAACATTTTGGGCCACTTTTGGGATTAGCAAATTTTTTAGAAGACAGGGATCAATAAAACACTTCTGAGCACCAGTATTTTTTTAAGTTATCTATTAGATTCCACTGCTGGTCAAAGGTATTCAGGTATTTAGGTCAATATCTTTGACCAGCAGTAGGATCTAATAGATAACTAAAAAAATACTGTGTGAGGCAAGTCACGTCTCAGGTGAGTCGCTTCGTCAGCGGTACACGCACAGCATCCTGGATCTATCTATATATTCTATCTTGGATCAGCTACAACAACACGTTCATGGCATATCCGCCACCTGTGACTATGATGTACCTCGAACTGATTGGGCGAATACGTGCAGCTTCTCTCTTGATGCTAAAGAGCAGTAAGTGCTTTGCCAATTGAATACAATTTTGGAACTGTAAGTGTAGCTGTCAGCGCAGATGAATTAAAATGCTGGCGAAATGTTAAGGAGTTGTCAAAATGAGGCAAATAAATACAACTGACTGACATAGACATTGTTATTCGTCGTATCTAAATAATAAGATCTCACTATCAAGAGCTTGTGAGCTTGATCAAAACTCTTCCACAAGCCTAACGTGCCGATATTTTTAAAATCGAATGATTTGAGATGGTATTGATTGATTTTGTGATGTAGCTAAAATTGTGACCACTCGGCTTTTGACCACTCGGGTTTTGTTGGGCAAAAATTGAGGTAAAAAAAACTAATAGTTAGAGTAATAAAGATTGACAAATTTTAAAAGTTTTTGCAAGTACATACTTATGTTTATCATCTCTGTATTTGCAGCATCAAATTCTTTTCGCTGTTCAACCTATTTACGACTATTAATTTACAATTTGCAACATGAAGAGCCTGTCCTCCAGGGCGTGTTTATCGCATGTTACTTTGCTTATTCCATCTAACGCAGAGAACTGTGTCTGCTTGTCTATTATTCCCAACTGAGCCCATTCGTATACACGGCCTAATACACAAATGTGAGAACTGAGAGCAGACAATGCACTCAGGAGACCTCCTACATTTCATGTGCTAGTAATTGAATACAGGAATCCAATTTGCTAGGATTACTATTCATTAGTCTGATTGAATTGGATAAATGGCATTCCCTCTTCTCATCTAGAGCCTGAGTGCTAGACACCATTCACTGAAATGTACAGAAATACAACTCGCAAAAATACTTAGCCATTTTCTGGTGTAGGTATGCGAATAAATTCGTTCAAACGCTTTTGGTGAGTTCGTAAAAGTCAAGTTAATGACCAATTTTATAGCTGTTTGAGTACATTAGAAAATAAGCCATTTAAATTAATTCAATGCAAACGGCTTTTATTTGCTACGGTTTGTTTATTACATGGGAAAATTTGGTGCTAATTAAAAAACATGTCGTAATTCAAAGTTGTATGTTCGAGGAAGTTCAAAGCAATAGAAATGTGGAAAAATATAACGTAATTGACAAATATGCAACAAATCGTTGATGTCAATTGAACAATTATGGCGGCCTTGTTGCTAAAAGCTATCTCTTTCCAACCATCTCCGAGTAGAGAAATACAAGAAAAGACACACAGTGCTGTGGTACAAATAAGGTTTTTAAAAATTGTGAGTTTTTTTATTATTATAAAACTACAACACCAGAAGCAAAATAAACTAATTTATTTGCGTGCTTGCATGCTATAACGATAAATGACGATAAAATAAGGTTACCCTAATTCCGAAAAAAAGCCTCCAATATTTTTTAGATTTTAAGTGACGGTACAAACAACACGACTTTATGAATCTAGTTTTAGATTTGTTTTCTTAAAATATCGATTCTTAGCCACTTTGCAAGGTAACCTATTTTTGAAGCGGACTGTACAAGGTAGGAATAGCATTTACAAATTTGTCTTGAAAATAATGTTCATAGCAGCAACGTCGCTAAGAAAGATATTATTATAACAACGTCAGTATTTTCATATAACATGAATAGTTTGACCCGCAGCCTTTGTGCAGACTACGTTTGCTTTGTTTGCCATTAGTACGTTCATTGTTAAGCGACTTAAGCAGTGGAGGTTCTCTTTAAATCTTCGCTAATGGCCTTTTAAAACACCCGGTATATTTCGCCAAAATACCCCTCCTTTATTTCCCTTCCACCTTAAAATATTTACGCGTAATTAGGCATTACTTTAAGATACTCCGTTTTCTTGGTGTATTTTGGAAGTTATTGCACGGTAACAGCGGTATCGTATAGGTGGTGTCATATTTAACTACCTTAATCATGAATTTAATGTAGGTGCTAGTAGGTTACCTACTCGTAGAATTCGTGTTTCACGGATAATGACGCTAAAAGTATGTTGCTGGTTTTTAGTTCAATTCAGGAAAAGCTAATGCAAATTACTCTATAACGATGGGTTGGGCGGTAATATACCTTATCTATTTAATAAAATTTATAAAAGGTCATGTAGAGCCTAGCCTGTATTGTTGGTGTCAACAAAAAATACAGTGTGTGAATGTGGCGTCACATAATATTATTATTTGTGATAAGTGAAGGTTAAAGGTATGTGTCTTCCGAAGCACGAGGACGCCAGCATTCATCATTTATCGGTCTGGGTGGTCGCCCGTTACTTAAATTAGATTAAGTTAACTAAAATACAAGAATATTTCATTAAAATTCCCCACCTTTTGCCAACAGAAGTTAAAGGTCACATTCGTTTCCAAGAAATAAGTTAAAATTGTTTAAATCACTTCTGCCGTGTCTGGCAAGAGTTTCTTTTCAGTTTTGCATAATAGAGCAATATACAGCGGCAGAAGAAACGTCGTCCAGTAGCGCTTGTTTTATTTACAATTAATATTTGTAAATAACAAAGAACGCAATGCATGCTCCAGAGATTTGTTAGGCCGGAAAGTTCCAAAAAAAAGAGCCGTTGAGAAAAACAATAAGATTTGCTTGTTAACAGTTTGATTTTGTTCAAGATTTAATAATAATAAGATGGTGAAAAAAGGGACGTTGAGAAAAGTAACATGGTCCCGATTAGTGAGAAACAGATAGGTAACTCACGTTCTTTTTAACGGAAGGGTGGCTGAGAGGGTCAATTGCTAGTCTTGTAACTAACTCAAATTAAGTTGCAGTTTTTGTGCTAACGATAACAATCTGTATACGAAGATAATCCAAACGAATTTGTCGCAAAAGCTGCTTTAGGACGACGAATTTTAGCCACGACATATAAGGCTGTTCATTGGAAACCTCTGCGCATGCAAGCGTCTTATCAAATGTACAATGTCACGTGGAGCTTGCACGTTTAAAGCTGGACCATTTATTAGAACGCTTAACAGTTGCTGTTAACGCTGTACCGCTACTACTGAAGCGCTAAAAAGAAAGTCCCTCAAACGCCGCCACTGTTGAAATGTAGCTTAGGTCATTTTCATGAAAGAAGTTCCATTGAAGAAGATAATAAAAGACAGAATGGTTATGACAAAAAATAAATTTAGGTAAAATTAAAGTTCTTGCATGAAAAGGACTCTTCCTATTTTTTTTTGGACTGTGAATTCTTCTTCTTCTATTACTATAGTTATTCAGATTTAACCTCTACCTCATGAGCAATTACGTTTTTCTGTGATAGTTTACTTACTCGACAACACGACAATTTTGAGAAAGAACACTAATGTGCACGAGTTTTTATTATTTAGTGTGAACCAGACAAAATATCGGGTACCAGCAAGTTTGTAATCAGTCTCATCTCTTGGAAACTTTGTCATTCAACACATTCGTATTGAAGCTACGAATTTACACAACAGCGTTGCAGTAAGCCATTCCCATTTATCTACAATCGTAGCTTACAATCTGAAAGTAGCTTGTCCGCTCACTTATAAATGTAACCTGAAAACTTGCCAAGTAAGAGGTAAAAGCATTTGCTTGGGAAGACTGCAAAAACAAAATGTAAATAAGTAATAAAGGGAATAAGACAGTGACAATATTTTTGACAGTGGAAACTAGTAGAAATAGTTTTGATAAGTGTGCTTTCTCTCTTATAATGAATTGCGTTATTTTCCCAATATTACTTTGTTTATATTGTTCATTATTTATTTCTTTTAGTGAAATTTGTGTTAATTATAATTTGACTTAGAGCTTAAACACTTTCCGTGAGCAATCTTGAGAAAAAACCATTCCTTTGCGTTTGTTTTACTGTAAAAATTTGTGCCCTGCATTGCGATGCGTTACTCGATTTGTTTAAAACATTGTTTGCGACGACGGCGCAACGCATTAGGGCATATCATTATTAGCAAGATATGAAAAAGAACGCAGCTCAGTTCTCGTTCCGTTACGTCGTCGCAACGCAACGCACTAACGTGGTCTCTCCCTATGAACTCACATTATTCTTTTAAGAAAACGGTGGTTTGTACTAAAGCCTTAGTCGGGAACGTTCATTTCTTCATAAACTGTCGTCATACTGCAGTTTGCCTTTGAAGAGCTTGCCACGAAATGGAGATTCAATGCGCTTAATTCGAGTTTCTTTGAACTTCAAGTTCACTCTTTACAAAGGGTTCCTTTTTACCAAAAGCTCTTTTTCTTCTGAATTTATTTACCATGCAAATAAAATCGAAGGATAGGTATTACTAGCTAAGCATAAAGGGGATAAGAAAAGATTTATTATAAAAATGGTAGTAGATCACACTGGAGTAATCTGCCCAATACAATTGAAAAGGCTTGTAAATGTATCATTAACATTTTTTTCTGACATTTATTAGGAATATTATTGCATCATAATCAGCCTTCAACCATCTGAATAAAATTTCGCAGAAATGTATATTAAAATGTATGTCGTTAGGTTCTTTGAATGGGTTTGATAATATGAAAAAACAAATTACTGATTATTTACTTTAATTGCAAAGTAACTACAGAAAAGTCATACTTCCAGCCGGAGGCGTGGCAGAAGACAGAACATAGTGCATCCCTGCCCGGCGGCCTGCGTCGCTCCTGGCGCATCCTGCGCGTGCGCGTGCCGTCGACGGCGAGCGGCGCGTTGCGCGTGCGCTGCGAGTCAAGACTACTGGTCGAGCCGCCGGTGGTGCGGGATGCGCTCGCGATCATCACCGTGCACTCGCACACGCAACTGTCGAAATACGTTTCGAATAATAGAGGTTTGTTATTAGTTATTTACGCTCACGAAAATATCGTAAAAGGGGTATTCAGAGAACCACTGATTGTTGATGACATGGTCAACGGAACATTCAGACGCCTACAGCAGTTCGACGAGGTATTGAACCTAACGGAGTAAGGGGCAACTTTGGGTATAATATATTTTCCGTGCGCGTGCTGTCGAGAGCGAGCGGCGCGTTGCGCGTGCGCTGCGAGTCAAGACTACTGGTCGAGCCGCCGGTGGTGCGGGATGCGCTCGCGATCATCACCGTGCACTCGCACACGCAACTGTCGAAATACGTTTCGTATAATAGAGGTTTGTTTTTAGTTATTTACCCATCATACGCTCACGACCATATCGTAAACGAGACGATCGTATCATATCGTAAACGAGACGGTCGTATCATATCGTAACGTTCAGAGAACCACTGATTGTTGATGACATGGTGAACGGAACATTCAGACCCCACAGTTCGACGAACGATATTGAACCTAACGGAGTAAAGGGCAAGTTTGGGTATGTCATCAGTATTTTCCGTGCGCGTGCCGTCGACGGCGAGCGGCGCGTTGCGCGTGCGATCCGAGTCACGACTACTGGTCGAGCCGCCAGTGGTGCGGGATGCGCTTGCGATCATCACTGTGCACTCGCACACGCAACTGTCGAAATACGTTTCGAATAATAGAGGTTTGTTATTAGTTATATTACCCATCATACACTCACGACCATAATCGTAAACGAGACGATCGTATCATATCGTAACGTTCAGAGAACCACTGATTGTTGATGACATGGTGAACGGAACATCAGACGCCCACAGGTCGGCGAGCGATATTGAACCTAACGGAGTAAGGGGCAAGTTTGGGTATGTCATCAGTATTTTTCGTGCAATTGCCGTCGACGGCGAGCGGCGCGTTGCGCGTGCGATGCGAGTCGCGACTACTTGTCGAGCCGCCGGTGGTGCGGGATGCGCTTGCGATCATCACGGTGCACTCGCACACGCAACTATCGAAATACGTTTCGAATAATAGAGGTTTGTTATTTTTAGTTGTATACCCATCATAGTGAAGTGAAGCGGCGCATGGCAATTTCTAGGTCTTCAATGGACAAGTTGAGGAAAAATATGGAGGAATCGGAACATATGTAAAGCCACAAAAATCAGGCTAGTCCGGAGCCTTGTATTCCCCATATTCTTGTACGCCTCAGAAACGTGGACGCTGCGGGAAGTGGAAAAGAAGAAGATAGACGCCCTAGAGATGTGGTGCTGGAGGAGAATGCTCGGAGTATCGTGAACCGAATTCCGCACCAATGAGTCCATACTTCGAGAACTCGGCATCAAGCAGCGTCTGTCGTCTGTGGTACAGTCCCGTATCCTTACATTTTATGGTCACGTATGCCGCCGAGAAGAAGTGGCTATTGAGAGACTTGTGGTCCAGGGAAAGGTTGAGGGTACCAGGCCACGAGGTAGATCACCAATGAGGTGGACTGACCAGATAAAAGCCGCAGTGAAAGACTCATCATCTCTGTATGAATGCTCGAGGAGGACAGCTATCAGAGAGGAGTGGCGGCGTGTTGTGAAGCTTGCCGCCAACGCTTGAAGTGATGACCACGACCACTCTGTCAAGAGTGATACCGACAAAGAAGAAGGAGAAGAACCATCATACGCTCACGACCATAATATCGTAAACGTGATGATCGTATCGTTATGCCACAGTAAACATAACAGTAGGTTATCTAAGGCCGCCCGCCGAGTTATTAGCCTAGCGTGCTCACAGACACGCGGCATAGCCCGTACGTACTGCCGCCACCCCATCCCCCCATAATTTATGCTAGCGTGTGCGTGAAATCGCGTGCCGACAAGGCGCGCGACTCGCACGCACTCATTCAAACCGAGAGGGGCACGTTTGTTTGTAGATATTTTTCTGTTCTCTGTTTACTGTGGTAATGGTCAAGTTTGGGTTTTTATTGGTACGGTTAGCCACACATTGTTAGAACAGTAACGAGAAGGTAGGTGTTCCGGCCAGTCTTGAACTCGGGACCAGCTGGTTTCCGAGCAGCAGTGTTTACAGCGCCACGATGATCTCAAAAAAAATACACCATTTTTCCTTTCATAACCAGGTGGAGGCACTCTCGAATCGATGTTGCGCCTATGATGCCTGCTGACCTTTTCTAAGAACGTAAAGACGACGAATCTGACGAAAGTATCTTGACTGATGAACGTATCATGGTTAAAGAACCAAAATACGTTCGTCAGGGCGCTACATTAGTTGGCACATAGGTACAAGCACGGCCGTTCTGCGTAGCCATTTTTTATATATTTCATCAGAAACAGTAATATTGTTAAATGTTTCAGGTTGCACGCTTCAATAAAACCATACATTTTTACAGTATCAGGATCAGTATTTGATAGTGCGATTATCCACGAATATGCGCCGCAGGTAGTGGAGCATAAATTTCGTCCGGCCCATTGGGCAGTAGGTGTGAACGGAAACACATCATTCCCTCTTTTTCCGCCATTCCACTCAGTTACACATTCGCTTAATTTATAAATCTGGGAATCGTTGTAATATTGTTGGCTTAAATAATCGGTATTGGTGCTCTTTTAACGCTAAAGACAAATTGAGTTTCCAATTTCTGAATAAAGTATATTGTATTTCAGTCAACTACTTTACCTAAAGAAAAGAAACTAATATATACTGTTTTAAATTATTAACATGCATTTACATTTGGATAAAATGTTTTTGAACCTATATTAAACCGCAGCTTAGTGAAGGCCTCTCCAAATTATTTCCACAGATAGCTATTCTGGGCCAGGCTTTGCCAGTCTTCGTTATAGTGTCTTAAATCATCACTCCACCTTTTTCAGGGCTTTTCCCTGCAACAAAATTCGTCTGTAGGTGACCACAGGGGGACCATTTGAAGCCATCAGCCGGTTGCATTAGAGTAACAGCCAATAGGTGAGAAAATTGCAAAGCTGAAAAAGGAAAGGGCGGGGCAAGTTAGTCCAATAATATTATTCCCTATTAAATTCACACAGCATACAGGTTGGCACACAACTGTCAATTCTCCACAGCTTTTTCCATAACCTGTTTTGGGGGTCTGACATAATATCCTGTACGTATCAAATTATGATAACATTTCTTTGCTAATTCAATACTACGCCGCTGCCTCTTCCTTCTTCTATTTAGCCATTTTCAACCCTGAGGGCACACCGTGACACATCATGCCTCCTTCAGTCTGTAGATGCCATTCTTCGAAGCCTTGTGCTGGATCGTTATTTTTTACACGGTTTTTTGATGTCGTCACACCAAGACATTAGTGGTCTTTCTTGTGGTTGTTATTCGGCCTATATGGTCTCCGCTCAACCAATGGAGACATTTCTTTCGATTTTCTATAGAATTAAGCTATCTTTGTTCAGTGTGGTCCAACTAGTACTAACTTATTACGGATATTGGAGATATAGTCTTGGCTTAGGTAAATTACGTTAGTTCGTGAAACTGAGATTATGAACCTTTGATGCTTACAATTTAATAGCTGAAGTTAGGTATTTGTAGGTAAGTGATAGCTAACTACGACCTACCTATCGGTTTAAATGTAGGTATTGCGTTAATTTTGTACAGTCATGTGCATGTATAGCCTTACAAATATTGTGAATGAGAGAATTATCATCTTTGCCAAATAATCAAACCCAGTGGTTAAACACTCTGGCTCGGAATCCGGTCGTCCCGAGATCAAATTTGTCCGTAACACACATACCAAAAAAAACACTGTGCATCAAAATAATGCAATCGTTAAGCAGTTTTAAGGCGCTATCACCTGGTTGCCATAGGTTTCCTTCACTGTCAACTTTCAATTTGTATGAAAAAAAACCGCTGTCTTGCGTAGACCGACAATAATGATGTTTTACGAGTTTCAAAAGTGAGTTTTTGATTATTTATTTATTCATTTAAACATTGTTTCAACAGCATATTGAACAGAAATTGCGTAGAAAACAGAAGAACAAGTAACTTGAATATAAGCCAATTACTGAAACATACTATGCTACTTAAAAATAATAACATTAAATAATATTATTTTGTTTATCTGTAGGTATGAAACTGTTGTAGGAGACTGTACCAAATTAGGGTGTTTCAGTCTACGTCGGTCCGTAATAGTGCTATTGAAACTGATCACCACCCGAGATTGAATTATACGCCCTGTTCGGCTCAAAGGGAATTACGTATAGTGCCTGATTCTGGTAAGGAAATTCTGTTCCACTTGTGCTAAGTGAAGGCAACATCTGTTTTAAACTGCCCCGATTGTACTGCTGTGTCCAATGATATCATAATATGAAAGGTAGATAGGTTATTTGTGTTAAAAAACTTGGCACCCGATATCAGGACTTTTCGTATAGCCGAGTAAAGCAATGACAGTGATGACAGTATGAGACGACACTTAATAATCGTTCTGTCTTGTTCACACGTTACGACGCGGTCAAATTAACTACGTCGTACCTCGTGGAATTTTTATGACTTCCGTTGGTACTGACATGACCTATCTAGGTCTTTTTCATTATAATATCATTGGATGTGTGTTGATATTAAACATCATTTTTATGCTCCTCCTCGTTGAGTTGGTCTCTTCAATGCTGAGGGTCGTGATCATCTTGACGGAGATTTTTTTTGCAAACTATTTGTCGGAATCTTCCTGTGTCCGAAGCAGAGTCAAGTCAAGGTGGCTTTAAGTGTGGTTATGCGAATTTGGAGGAAGTAGCCCTCACATTGGGCTACTTCCTCTTGGTCTTTTCACAATCTACTTTGCCAGTGATTTAATGCCTCTTCAGGTGGTCTACATCCTTTCTTGTAATAGGGCCGAAGTATACATTGTGGACTTTATACCGATCATATAGAACTTCTCTACTGAGGAAGGTCTGCTTACGGTGGTGGTTTGTAGCGTGACGTGCAGCCGTGTGTACTTCGGGACGCGCCAAATACTAGTAGAAAATAATTTTAGGTTTTTTTAATTGTGCATTAAACATTAAATGAAACAACGGCTGTGTGTTCTTGTACAATTTTCGCTGACTCTCGGGCGGTTGAAAGCACTCATAAAAACCCAAGAAACTCGGATACGACATTGTATTCAAATTCACTCGGTGAAGTGTACGCTTCTGAATGTTACGTCCAACATAATGGCAACAATAATTAGTGTGTCTCTCAATCAGACTCCATTTGGGATATATTCATGTGTTTTCAACCATCACCATTTCTAGCAGTCTGCGGTTGCCCTGGCAGTGAGTTCATTAAGCATACGGCAGACGTGACATCAGTGTAAATGTTACGAGGCAAGCGTATTCAAATCTTATACCTACCTAGTTCCTATAGGTCACACCTCAGCATACAATTATTTGAACTGTTAAGACCTTTTATGATGAATTTGAAGAAATCTCATGGATGCTATTCCTTGCTTTATGATGCGACTATACTATTTAGAGAATTAAAAATCTAGTCCAGGCTATCACATAAGAATATCACAACTCCATGCCGCCAAAGTGCTTGCTACTTAAGTCGCCTCTAAACCCTCAATGACGGTGAAGGATATGGAAGCATCAGGAGGTTCTTCCAGCCTTATCATGAACTACCATAGTTTCGTTCACCTTTTAACACGTAAAAATATGGTTTCAATTTCATGACAATAATAAATTAAGATCAAGTAGAAAAAGCACAAGTTACTTTGGTTTACCAAAGCCCGTACTTAATATAAAGCAATTTTCTAAATCCTATCATTTTACTAACTTTCAGTTTTTGTTTCAGGTGAAAATGTAAGCGCCGCTTCAATAACGTTGTTATTTACAATCACATGGACTCTTAATCAAATATCAGGATTCATGAGCTTATGAGAATCAGCTTGAAATAACTCTGGTGATATTAGCTTTAAGTGTAGATAATACAACAACCTGCAGTGTATCCACAAATAAATACTCATTCAGATTGAAAGTGTGAAAAATAAAAGTAAATGTGACGAAGAAAAAAGACTTTAAAACCAATAAACCAAGGGAAAAACACGACACGGATGCACGATGAAAGAAAATATTGTAACATACAACATTGAATGATGTTGTTTAAAAAAATAGTTTTTTTGGAAGCGTTCTTAGACAAAAAGTATCATGACCATATTCTTTGCTAATATTTGTATTATTGTAAAATTGTATTTGGTATTAAAATGATAAAGATATTTAATGGAAAAGCCATCCTGACTGTCTTTGCAAAAATACTAAAAGTTGACGCGAAGATGTAACGGTAACAATAAGTTTTTTTCTAAAGCACCTTTATATTATTTTTTTTCCATTATAAAAAACCCTCTTTTGAAGTAAATAACGTCGTTGATCTATTATAAACGTGCTTTGGTCTGTATTTGTGAACTGTAAATGAGAAGCAATTATTTTTTGTAAGTTTTATGTTAGACACTGTATAAAATGATAAGTATAACGATTAATTGATAGCAATTAATAACAAATGGTACCTATGTATAGAAATGTAGTATCGATGTAATACAAGTTGAGGGAAAACTGCCTTTTCGAATTTTTTTTGTAAGTTTGAAATAAATCAGTCATCCTTACGCTACACGCAAGATCAATATTGTGGTCCATCAATGTATACCTACTGACGGATCTTGATCCATACACTACCCTACGCGTCAGTAAATATCTTGATATTGTATTGATGGATCACAATATTTATCGCTGGATTCCATCTTTGTGAATGTTTGTTTTTATCGAATACTATTGTGTTACATAAACATGACTCACCATTCCATTTACTTCACTTCAAATAACCTATTAAATTGTTATTATTAACAGTGTAATTTATTAAATGTAATGACAAAATTAAAACGGGTAAACAGTGTTTGCAGTCATTTACATTACTATGTTTGGAACTTTATAGGTTATAACCCATTGTTTGGTTAATTAAAAGCCTCTGAAACTGTAAAATTGAAATAGATGTGGCAAATAACTTCTATGTTTATGATTTCAAAACATTTTCGTATGTGATTATGTTTATTAAAGTATCAATTGTAAAATAATGCTTCGTCGTTTTGTAATTTTTTCTACGTATTTTTCTCTGACGATTTTTTATTGCATTTATTGCTGTTTCACTTTTGAAGTTGTATCTTCAAAGAAATCAAAACCGTAGTCGAATTATACTTACTCTTCATTTTTATTAATTAGTTAAAATATCTTGTGTCATCATTATAATTATATTATCTTTAACCTAAGTATTAGGTAACCTGCAATCCTAATTTAACAGCTACATCATTTTGTTTTCATTTTAAATCTCAAATTGCAGATTCAGTTATAGGCCTAAACACGTTTTTACATCGACAACAATAAATATACAAATAAAAAAATTAATATACAAATGAATAAAAAAAGAAAAATATAATTTTATCAAATTGTCACGTTTTGTAGTTCTTCTGAACGTAAATTAGTTAAATTATAAATAGACTATAAAATAGGCATTAATCTATGGCTGTGTTTTCACTTAAGATAATGTCAATTCTTTGCACGACATCATCTTTTTAATCTATACTGTACAGTGACACGTTAATGTTTTTGTTATATTTCGTTGTATTATTGTAAACTAAAAATGGAATACGTAAATAAAGTTAATAAAAAGTATGGTGTTTTCATTCAACAGTAAAGCCGGTTTTTCGGATGCGTTGAGTTTGACAAAAATGTGCAATTACTGACAAACAAGACCAATTTACAGAGTAGTAAAGCAAGTACCAACTTCGCCCACTGGGCATAAATAAGCTAGTCAATTCATACGAGTATCCAGGTTGGGTATGGAGCAGGTGGGTACGATGTTAACATTAGTGCAGCTGGTATGCCAGCTACTGCTGTTTAGAGTAGGAATTTTTAAATAGCATGTAGTTGTGTCTATAGTGCTGGCCGCTTCTAGCGTCACCCCAAACGACGTCTTTCGCAGTTAAGCTACCATTATAATGTCACTATCCACGCGCCGGCAACCCTTGAGCCGAACAGCATTTCAAGTGACAGGTCAATGTATTACAATCTCTTAATAACCTGACAGTTTCAGTCACAAGCGCATCGTCGCGAGTCGTGTTTTGTGTGGTAAATAGTGTCAAAAAAACTTTATATTTGCTTAATTGCTGTAGTAACTTATTTTGCATGTTTTAGTCAAATTTCAATAAATGATAAGATGAAAACTGAGCTAAAACTGAGCTGTAAAATGACCATAATCTCTAAAGTTACTCGACGCCACGTATGTCAACACGCCTGCGTTTTCCCATCTCGGGTCGAGTAGGAGAGTGGGCGCTGCGGTGCAGAAGGCACAGCACTATTTTATTTTAGATCATTTTGTACCCTTTGGAATAAAAACTTTATCTAGGCATTAACCCGATTTAGGTTCTAGGTTAACCAGATCTTGTATTGTAGGCATACGCTAAATGCAAAGTCTTGAAACGTTTTTCAGAACAGCATTCAAAGTTATCAAGAAGTTTTTATTCGTTCTTATTCTTAAATCAGTGCTGTGTTATTAAAAAGAAACATAACATTAATAATGTATGACTAATGATGAATAAGAACTCTGGGGTGAAAGACTGATCTGCATTTACATACATTTAAATAGGTACAGACTTAGACTAGACACATAATTGTGGCGCAAATTAATATTTGTCTTGGCAGAGTTCAAAACTCCGACCTCAGCCACAGTTTACACAAATAAATCTGTTACAGGGAGACAAAAGTTCACAACGCTGTAACTGAACAAGTAACCCATGAGTACTTTCTGATATGGCTAAACATAGAAACACCATAAAAAAACTAATTGACTGTCCCTGAAAATTACAGCATTGCAAATGCTAAATTACATAAAAATAGTGGCAAAACGTGACATTTCGTTGTAGAAACAATTGAAAACAGGCAAGATAGTGTTTCATTCACCATTTTCTTTAAAAAGGACCTTCAAGATTGTCCAATTTAGTGCAGGTTCAAACAGCGTTCGCCATTCCCTAAATACGCCTACACAATTACGAGGCAGGCTTGCCGGTGGGCTTTTGAAATTTAAGAGCTTGAGCCCTTTAATATTATGCACGAGGTAAATTAATTCCTGAAGCGATGGACGGCTACGGAATAAGGCAATCTATTCAACGGAGTTAAGGCGTCAGACGTGAATATGTATGTCTTACTATGAATGGGAAATCGATTCGAGGCGATTATTCAACAGAGAACTCATTACAGCTGAGATTAGCTAATGCACTATTAATTTTGAGTGGATTAGTGTTGGAGTTAAGTGATATTGGGGATGCATTACGGATATGTTCGAATTGCTTACATGTTAGGTACTTGTACTTACATAATGAAATATACGGTAATGAAATTCGGCAGCTTGGCGATGCAGGGTACATCAAAAGGTTCCGCTGTGTTCACCTTACCTGTTCCATCTAGGCACCCCCAATCAATCTGGGAGCGCCCCCTTCTTTGAGCTATCAGTACTTCAATCAAAAAGTACTCAGTCACTTATATCAAAAAATGTACGTAATTAGGGGTTAGAAATGTATTTAAGACCAGTATTATGAGCCCTGTTGGGCACGCAACACAGGAGCTCGGTGTGGCCCTTAGGTGTACAATAAATAATTTGCCATCTATCTAAAGTCGTGATATAAGTCGTTTAAATGTAATCTATGGACCATAGATTTCATAGAGGCACCTAAGGCTTACAGACTAGTTAAATGGTTACCTATTTAACTAGTATTCACGTTAGTATTATATAGCTGAAAAAAAATGGGGGAGATGTGGGATTATCCTGCTGGTAAATTTGAATGGTTATTTAATTAAGGTGGTATCAAACGTTACGTAATCAACACATTGTTTTTTTATGAACGGTCATAGAACAATTGTGAAAAATAATGTCTGTCGGGAGAGCATGCTTTTAATAAGACAACAGACTTCTGAAATGGTTCTTATTTCCTACAATGACTTAGAATGGTGACCTCCAATCGCTAGAAACATCTGCGAAGATTTGATATCCATATTTAAAGTGGCCGATGAAATTTATGGCGTCCAAGTGTTACGTGCAGGTAATAAATATTCTATTAGAACGTCGAAGCTAGGGCAAGCTCATCTCTAAGGACATTCTTCAATTGCTAATTTCAATTGAAATTGAGATCTATAGCATAGAACAATAAAGCCTGTAGTAATTGTACCTGAGGTGTTCTTTGCATTATTATTTTTTGGTTCAAATGCACTGACAACTCACTTAGGCTAGAAGAAATTTAGTGAAACAAAAAGTATAATTTGAAAAACACATCTAGCGCAGCGATAACTAGAGTAAATTACTTTTCTGTGAAAGCTTAGAGTAGTAGTAACTAATTTTTATTCATATTTAAAATATTTGCATCATACGCAACAGAGAAAAGCCTAATTATATTTTATGATTTTAAGCAATTATCGGCAAAATGGGCCATCGTGAGTGCGTCAAGAATCAAGTGAATGAGCCAAACCAGGCTGTGCCCACATCCCTTAAATATATTGCGTGCATTTTGATCGTAACTTTGAGTTCGAAACATGTTCAAAAGTCAAGTAGGTTACTCTCCACATAAATAGCAGCTATTTACGATCGGAAGATGTAATTTTGTCCTATTCTGCAAATACGATATGTTATGAAAAGATGGAAGATCATAAAAATACCACTGTACTCGTATGTCAAGAATATCAAGAGTTCGTTTGCAGTGCATGACATATCAATAAAATCCACAAGACGCAGATTCTACAATGTTATTGAAAACCGTATTTAATGTACAGTACAAAATACACAAAATTTCCAAATACATTAAAAGGAAATAAAACGAGAGTTACGATAAGATAAGATGAGATATACTTTATCTCAACACTCGTATTGCACAAAGAAAACAAATTACACAACGATGCTTAAAGATATTTGGAATGTACCTACAATTATCGCTAAGATCTCTTCCAGACAACCTTCAGGTAGAGAAATTGGAAAAGGAACTAGAGTTACTTATATCAAAAGACTTAATTAATTGTGTTCTGTGAAAAAAATTGATTAGAACACAAAATGGTTGCCGTAAACATCAAACTGTATTAACGTATAAAACGGTTTAAGACTAGTGTTTCAAACGCGCGTTTTTGAAAGATTGCTGGCTGCGAATAGCCGCGCCGTTGAACAATATTAATCCTTTTTGCCAGTGCAATCAAGTCAACATGTAGTTGGGTATTTCAGGATCCATACATAAATATAAACGACCTATACACGTCAAACGACCTATACACGTCCTCACCTCAACTATGAGGTGGAACGAGCCGTACTCCAACACGCGGGCTCAGTGCGGATTGTTGGAGGGGTGTAAGGTTAGTGAGCAACCTTAATGTCAGATGTTATCAAGCCGCCCTAAGGCCCCTGACTGGGCTTAATGACTGACATGTAGCGACGTCAACCGGAACCAACTGCTAAACGTGCCTGCCGATCACTGTCACAACTGGGCCATGGGAGTATTAACAGTATCCATGTTAATACTAAATCACCACTACTGGTTTGAGCAAAATAGTCATGGCAAGATACGCTAATCTGCTCTTAAAGCCCTTCTTAGATTGTTCCTATCTTCTTCTTCTTGAGCTTTTAGAGATTAAATACTACGAATTATAATAAAAACATGTGGTGTGATAAAATAAGTTGTTACAATAATTGAGATGGGAATGCTAAGGTAGTTTGGTCATATGGAAAGAATGGATGAAAAGCGATCAACGAAACGGATTTATAAGGCGAGGGTGAATGGAACTGTTGGAAGGGGAAGGCCTAGAAGAACGTTTTTTTGGACAAGTTCAGGATGTTCACAGAAAGTGTCAGGTCAGGAGTACCTTTAACCAACGAGCGTGTGTGAAAGGACTCATGAAAGGAGAGGAGGCGCAAGGTGTGTGTCAGGATCGTAGCTAATGGAAAGAAGTGCTCTGCCTACCCCGTTGGGGAAGAGGCGTGATGGTATGTATGTATGAAAACATTCGAGCCATGCCACTGCATCACTGGCGAAAACAAGTATTTGCATCGATTCATACGCGCGCGTTTATATCGCTTCATTGGGTAACGTACATGTGAAGTCGGTCGCGATGCTGTATCACATTGTAAAATGGGCCTGAAAGATCTGAATATTTTGGAGCGAAACTACAACTTGTTCCATGAATTAAAAATAAGCCTCTAGCATCGTCAACAGACACATAAAAATGGGCTCTGCACGTCTGAGTGCTATGCCGCTCAGGTTATGGATAAGACTACGAGTATATAAAGACTGAATCCCGAACAACCAACAATACATACATTTCATCAGTTTAGATAATAAGACAGGAATTATAAAGTATTACCTACTGTTAATGGTGTTTCTTGGTTATTAGTTTATTTATTCGATATGCAAAATTCTAATTACCTGGGGGGCTAAAAAGGCAACATTTTAGATGATTCATATTATGAAACATCTAACTGACGTTTCATCTAGAGCGCGGTCCGTTTTGAGTCAAAAGTGATCATAGCGCGCTCACGTCACTCACGCTCATACAATTTATCAATTCGGGACGCCTGAAAAAATGTTGCCTTTTTGGCTAAAAAGGCAACATACAAGTCCCTGCAACCCCCTCCAAGGCAAGGCCCTGTGCACGTACAGTTAAGTTGGGTAACTTTGAATTTCAGTGTAACATTGAATCCACTCTCTAAGATCAGTTACTTTTGACAACTACTTCATCTAAAAGATGTTGTCCATGAGAGATTGGCTCAAAAACAAACCATAAACAAAAGTATGTAGGTACTTTTAGTGTTTTTAAAGAGTAGATTCCATGTTACACTGAAATTCGAAGTTACCCAACTTGACCTTACGTATTCAAAGAAGCATTATTTTATAGCCATTGGAGTTTTTCAAAGTGTACCTAATGAAGGTTGTAGTAACAATTTTCGCACGTAGGCAGATTTAACTTATTTTAATTTATTATAGGTAAGTACTACTCTGAATCTGTCTTCGAAGTCAGAAATAAAATAAGCTGTAAAGTAATAAATCCACAGAAGTCGCAAAAAATAACTGGCTCCCATTAAAAGCCAAATAAAAAGACAACAAAAAAGCAAAATTAAACCAATAAAATGCGTAAACTGCGAAACGGCAACTTGTGAATACATTTTCGCTGAGTCACTCCTCCATTCCAAGATTCGCGTAATTTACTCGTCGTAGCTGGAATCATATTATCTGAATTCCTAATACAAATGATCCGCAGTTCCTGAGGGACGTGCCAAAATGGCTAAATTAAAACGGAGTACACTTCGGCCAGTGAATTTGTTGCGTATAAAAAGCCACAACTAGGGATTGCAATCCCAAAACTAATCCAATCTCGCGGGATCGAAAAGCGGGATTGACTTATCTCGAGCTCCCGCAGCATCCTGCACCCTGGGGGGCTAAAACGGCAACATTTTAGATGATTCATATTATGAATCATCTAACTGACGTTTCATCTAGACCGCGGTCCGTTTCGAGTCAAAAGTGAGTAATAGCGCGCTCACACGCGTCCCGAATTGATAAATTGTATGAACGTGAGCGACGTCAGCGCGCTATTACCCACTTTTGACTCGAAACGGACCGCGGTCTAGATGAAACGTCAGTTAGATGTTTTCATAATATGAATCATCTAAATGTTGCCGTTTTAGCCCCCCTGTAGTCACTAGAATATTTTAGAATTAAATTCAAGGTTTTTGATTAAAATTAAAACTTTGTTGGCGTAGGTATTAGCCAAATATCATAATTTGTTTGCTAGCAAATATAATTTAAAAGTGATTATTTTATTTAAAAGTTAACATTTTTCTGGTTCAAGAAATCAGTCCGTTCATGTAAATTACAGACCTATCAATCTTCAATGCACTTCTATTCCAAGATTCGCATAATTTACACGTCTGGAATCATATTATCTGAATTCCTAATACAAATGATCCGCAGTTCCTGAGGGACGTGCCAAAATGGCTAAATTAAAACGGAGTACACTTCGGCCAGTGAATTTGTTGCGTATAAAAAGCCACAACTAGGGATTGCAATCCCAAAACTAATCCAATCTCGCGGGATCGAAAACAGGATTGACTTATCTCGAGCACCCGCAACATCCTGCACCCTGTAGTCAATACAATATTTCAGAATTAAATTCAAGGTTTCAAATTAAAATTAAAACTGTGTTAGCCAACTATCATAATCTGTTTGCTGGCAAATATAATTTAAAAGTAATATCAATTAAAAACATTTTTAGTTAATAGTTTCAATATTTTTGGCTAAAGAAATTAGTCTGTTCAGGTAAATTACCTGTCAAGTTTCAGTCCTTCGAGGTTTAAAAAATTTTCAAATGCTTGTTTTAACTTCAGAAAAACATTTTGCTTATCTTGCCTTGGCCTACACAAGGGTTTGACGTCAATTTTGAAACTTGCGTGATCTGCGAATACTTCTTTGGGGCAGCGGAATCCCGTTTTGCGGGATTGCAATCTCTAGCAACAACACGTCCTTTGGCCTGACTCCAGACAAGACCCGTTTTTATGAAGTCTCAGATTATAGGTTCGATCTATATTTTATATAATCCGTTTTATGATTTGTTCTGTTTTTAAGTATAAACTACCTATTAGTTCATGCCAAGTTCATTAATACCGTCACGGTATGACCACAGACTTATACATAGCTTCTAAATACTAATTATTCATAATCTGTGTTTGTGACGGGTCCCATTTCCGACAGCGGCAGAATTACATATAGCTCTAAAATAAACACTAAAACTGGTCAAATCAACCAACACTTTTTTGGATTTGTTAACTTAACGTGGATTGGTAAACAATAAATGACACAACAGTTTTGTTCATAATTTGATATATTTTAATACATTTCTTATTTATTCCAGGTATTTTTGAGGTATTTAGTCAGAATGAGCTTAATGTGTCAAACCAATAGAAAAAAATATGAAAACAAGCACATTAATCAATAGTCGTAATCGTAATAATTACGATTCTTCTTTTCTTGTTTTACACGTAATATTTTTCATCATATCATTATGATGTTTATTATTTAAGAATTACCTAGTAACATTAAATCATTTTATTCCAACACAATAAAGTGGCAGTACTTTTTCTTATGAGGAAGCTCAAAAAAAATTTCGTCGTGAACAAACAACAACGATTTTTAGTTTCGTTACCAATCATTGTCAAAACCAAAATGTTATTCATTTCTGTAATTTCTGAAGTTTTTATCATAATGGAAGTTAACTAGAGTACCTTTCAGTAGGTACTCATAATATTCATACTCATTTCATAAAAGTACCTACGAAGTTTTTATGTTCTTGAAAAGTAAGTGGGTCATAACCGTCAAGTGTCGGTAGAGTAGGTACGAGTATTTCTACAATGTTAAGTTTATCAGTTATTTAATACCTAAGTTTTTAACACGATCATGACTGTGATCATGATCATAATAAATTATCACCTTTGATTTTGGCGAAGTAGCGAAAGGTGTGTGAAATTGTGAATGCCCCGTTCATTTTCATGGCAAATAAGTAGTCAATGTGGTTCTAACTTTATCGTTTTAAATAAAGGTACTCGTTAAAGTATAAGTTATGTGTTAATGAGTAATATCTGTTCTCAAATAAATAAATAAAACTTGACTGACTTTCACGCAGGCGCTGGTATTAGTATTTCAACACAGTTTTTTTTACCTAGTATAAGCATAAAGTAAGCAAGTTTAGTTAGACAACAAAATAGCTACTTACATTTTTGTGTTATTCTATAAAAACACCTGTTCTTCGCTGAGAATGTTATGGCTCAACTCGAGATCGCCGTGGCCTGATGAATTAGCACCCCAAACATGTTTCCGTGTTATACCTTTACGTTATTTTGGCTACTGGCTTCCTACTGGCTCCAAAATTTAAAGGATGAAAAAAACGTGAAACATATAAGCGATTCCATCAACTTTAGCTTTTAGACCTTAAATTTTGGATGCTTTACCATCGGCAACTTTATTAAGAACGTCATTCAAACCACAGACGGTATCCTGCAAAATATGTAAATTATTTACGCGCTTTTCATTTTAAATTGGAATAAGAGAAATGAAAAGAAAAAACAATGCGAAAGCAAATTACAGGAAGCGAAAGAAACTAAATGCGGGGCTCGCCCCGGCTTGAACTATAAGTTATTTGCATCCAAACGAGAGTGGCAACAATAAGATGGAAATGCGAGTTCTGGATGAAAAGTACGTACTTTATTATAAAGCACTGAGAGCTCGATTGGATTAGTGGTTTCACTGCTCCAAAATTGTTGAACAATAATTCTTACTATTTTTGTCTGTTCTTTTTTCAAGAACAGTTTTGAAATTGAAATTCTTCCTCCCAAATGACCTGTAACATACTCGTATAATGAGCTGTAACAAATAAAAATAGACCTATATTTATACATTAAAAACTTAAAACAACTTTTTGGAATCGAAAAACCCTGAAATGAAAGGTTTGTGATTGATAGTCTATACTAATATTATAAAGAGGAAAGGTTTGATTTTTTGTTTGTTTGTTTGTATGAATTGAATAGGCTCCGAAACTACTTGGCAGATTTGAAAAATTCTTTCACTGTTGGAAAGCTACATCATTCCTGAGTGACATAGGCTATATTTCATTTTCAAAAAAATAGGCATCCTTACTAAAATTACGAAAAAGCGGGAAAATATTTTTTCACATACAGCTAAGTCCACGCGGACGAAGTCGCGGGCGGCTGCTAGTTTTATATAAAACGTTTTGTGTGGAACAACCCCTTCGATACATTTTTTTCTATTTTTTTCAAAAGGTAGATAATTCCAAACATATATACATATGTTTGGAATTATCTACCTTTTGAAAAAAAAAACACCCTCACGACCATATATTCCTGATGGGTTATTCAGAGACATATTGATTGTTGCTGTTATAGTTAACGGAATATTCAGAAGCCCACGTTTCGCCGTGGGGCTTTTTGTTGAAATAAAAAACGCATAATTAGGCCGACGTTGTTGCATTAAACCAAGTCTAACGTCTGTAAAAGCGACGAATTAAATGTAGTAAATTTGCGTTAGGCGTAGTACGTAACCCAACGTATACGTATTTTTACCGACAAATACAAAAAAAAACTGCAGTATCGGTAAAACAAAACAAAAGTGTACAATAAGTGATGCAAGTCACTCATACTGTGTTCATTACGGCATCTTATTACGAGATGTAATTAACTCTCCTCAAACTCATAGTGTGAGTTCCACGAATTTTACATTAACTTGGAAATGCTCAAGTTGGCCCATCTCTTATTTCACTAAATAACCATGCATTTTCTACAGAGGTCAAAGTGAAATTAGTTAAACGTCGCACTTGGGTACAGTGAGCCAACACACAGTTTTAATGTTGATTTTAAAGCACCGTGGGACTACACTGGACTTGACGCTAATTTGTCAGTACTGCGCAGTTTATGTGCAAAGAGAAGAAGGAATAATATTCAACTTTTTATTAAGAATCTGTCTTTATTTATTTATTCTTTATTGAACAAATTTACCAAAAAAAAAAAAAGGTCAAATGGCGGACTTAATGCCAAAGGGCATTCTCTACCAGTCAACCGTAAGGCTCAACAGAGAGTTTAGGGAGTTTGGGTTGTGAAACTTGCCAAACCCAATGCAATGTCTTTGATACCATAACATACCATATCCACTATGGGTTAGTCAGAGGCAGACTGATTGTTGCCCTCATGGTGAATGGAACATTCAGAGGCCCTATGATTTGAACCCGACGTGGTAAGGGGCCTACCGCTGTTATCCGGGTTGCTTGGGTTTCATATCGGTGGTTTTCCATCACCGGAGGGTTAGCCATACGATGAACACGAAGTAGGTGTGTTCCGGCCAGATTTGATATCAGGACCACCGGGCACCAAGTCAGAGTGTCTAACCACTGGGCCACGACGCGCTTTGATATTACCCGAGTTTAAAAATAAACTCGAACCGGTAAAAACTGAATGGTAAGTGACAAGCATAGTATGATTTGTCATTACCTAACAGCTACTAGGTATTATTGATTATACAACGTCGTTATCTTAGAAAGAACATTATTGAAGCAGAATTAAGAAAACAATTGAGAATTTAATAATCAAATACTTACCAGGTTGGGTAAACATTTCTTGCGACGTAACTATGATTTTTGATCACCAACCCCCAGCATTGACAAGGTTCGTTTCAGTTTTATTATTTGGGTGAATGTATATTGGCTGAATCAGGAGAGTTCAAATTTAAATGCAAACGTTTTTAGCCAACCTAGTATACTTACATAAGTATTCCACTTGGTTCACTGATAACAATATCATCTAAGTAAAGTGTTTTTTTGGCTTATCATTTGAATTCTTCCGAGTTTATGTGGGTGATTTAATTCTAAGGTGAACGAACGACACCTAGCGTCATCTCATCATCTGGAGGAAATCCCCAGTTTTTTTTTACTTCCATAAGTGGTATGACAATGCAGAATAACCCTAACCCCCGAATTAACAAACCTTAACGCTAAGCACAAGCTCACGCTCATGCTGTCCCGTAGAATGTCAATAGAACTGAAAAGAACAGCTATATATACTTTCGCGGTATGCTCAGCGTTGATTTGCGTTTGTGAATTCAAAGGTAAATCACCCAATACCCACATGGTTTTATTCTGTCACCAAAACTTTAAACCTATACTACTTTAAAACTTTAAGCCTAGATGGCTGTAGATATTTTTGCTGAGCTCACATCTGCCTGAACCGCAAAACAGATATATTGTATAAATAATATTGTTGCTACTTTAACCCGTAACAGCACAGCATCTTGTTAAAATATTTGAATAGACAGCCGGCAGTAGAAAACAGCCAAATTTAATACGGGAACGGTCCCGACGGAGTGTTGCAGTACCCCTCGTCGCAGACTGATATTGTGAAACTTTTCTTCGACGCAATCTACATAAAAAATGAGCTCAGGGTTCGTGGTGACCCCCTAGTAAATGAGAGCCTTTTGAACTGTTAATTTTGTTTGCATACAAAATGAAATCTGACATGAAAGTTATTTGTGCCTTGATCTCACTGCTTTCTGTTTAACATTCCAAGGTCTTCTTTTATTTTAGAAAGATGCTTTTTGTGCCCTTTCTTTGTAATGTAAAACTTAATTAAGGTTGTTGTTGTTAACTTAATAAATATTGTATTGTGGTTATGGTTTATACTTGAAACTACTTAGCCCGACAGACGCTGACCTGGCAAACGAGTCTGTATATAAAATTCATTAAGTTTACAAAAAAAAACTGATTTGTTTTTTAGCAATCTTCTTTGACTAAGAAAAACAGCATTCAAAAAAGACTAACTTCGTGTAGTTGTTCTTACATTATGCGCGTAAGCACATACACATATGGCGATTCTTTTGAATTTTTTGAGACAAGTATTTCGAAAAAATATGTTTGGTTTTTGGCTGTGATCTCTAGCATCCTATGTATGGGACTAACCCTAAACTCACGCACAGGTAAAATGATAATTTTAACTTAATTTAATCACTTCAAAAAAATAATTTCATCCATCACCTCCCAAAAATAAAAAATACTTTAATAATTGGAACATTCAGAAATCTTGCTGTCATCGCCCATATGAAATTGCAGTTGTGCTGGATCTCGATGCCAAGATGTCTCAGATAAAAACACGCTTGTCCCTACCTAATCTTCACCCCTAAGGCCAAAAATTACTTCTACTTAACAAGTCAACTTTCGTCCTTGTTACGTAGTCTATTATTTTAAAATAAACAGCAAATCCGAAGTTTATCAGACTTTACTGAACAAAACCTAAGTAAGCTAACTCAGTACAACAGGCTAGGGAAGTTGAAATGTAAGGTAAAGGAGTTAACAAGCGCCTTCAGGTCGTGTTATGAAGAGTGATTTAGGGTGAAACATCTGAAGTTTATAAAGTTTGTATAACAAGGGAATTTTGCTGTGGTTTGAGCCGGAGTTTGTACAATCAAAGGGATATTAAAAAATCATGGCTGTTTTTGCTCTTAGTGACAAATTTTAGAATCTTCTGGTACGTTTTTGACAGACCGAAACATCCACCCTGTGCTTGTTCCCTATAATGTCCGTGACACAATTTTATTACGTTAGTTTTATTCAATTTTTGTCACATTTTCTTGTTTTTGTTTTGTTTTTTTTTTATTTTGTTTTTAAGTGTGATGAACTGCTAATGAACAAAATAAAACGTTTTTCCATTCAAGATAAATGAAATGAGCTCTGTCCAGTTGAAAATCGATGTTGTGATAATAGCCATCACGAAGGCACGTAGACGTATGAACAGTGAAGAAAGACACTTGAAGTACTTTATTATGAACTTTAAATATTCTCTTTGTTGCATCTGAATAGCAGATATAGCAGTACAGCGTGCAAAGGTAATTAAAGTGCATTCAAGGGACATTTTTTAATGAACATGCTGCCTTTTAAATACTACCTTTTGTCTACCTTACGTACAAGCGTTTGAGGGCGAAGTGTCTAATTCATCGTTTATTTTGCGCAGTGGAACTCCGGGTCTTTGGTGTTTTACAGCAGAATGGGTCAAAAAATTAGTTTATGTCAGCAATGCCACATGCTTAGTCCTCTATCAGTTTTTATGAGATGCAGTTAGATGAAAGTAGGTAAGTTAGTTATTGTTAAGTTATGGCCGCGGCGTGGCGGTATTTTTCTACGAAAAATAGTATATAAGTATGTTAGTTCATTATCTACGAGTAGTTCCCATAGTATAAGTTTAGCTAAGTTGAGGAATGAACGAAGATGTGAGGACTAAAAACTGAAGGACAACACAAAATGTTTAGTATTCTCAGAAGTAATCTTCTCTATCATAGAATCAACATATTTTTAGACCAATTGCAAAATATATCACATATGTTTTTAAAACTTAACTGACCACATGGGATATAATATCATTTAATATTTTTTATCTAATCTTTTATGTGGACGGGGGAGAAGAAAATTAACCGAACATTTTCAACACATCAAATCATGCAAAACACTGCGTAGGTACCACAAAAGCTCAATTGAAATCCAGGTAAAAAATATTGTGTCTATCAGCATTTTGAACCAAACGGGGAAAGCTCCAAAAAGTTTGTGACGAATCTATTCTGACCAGTCTCTAGTTTAGGAATTCACACACAGTGCAGCAATGAAATTTTAGATTTAAGTCAAAAAGACGAACTTGTTCCTGCCATGAAAAACGAAGTTTTCTTCAACTAGGAATGGCACTAAAAGCTTTGAACAGAGACATGTTTGCGAAAATAGTTCAAAGTTTACATTCCATGTAGTAATCATTGACTGCTTTCTGATTATCAAACTATCTAATTTGACTTTTAGCTCTTACAAAAACCAGTTGACCTAAGTTGAACATCTAACTACGTACATCCAAAATTGCTCTTGAAGAAATGTCCCCTAGTGAGTCCATCGTTTTGCAATAATCAAAGAACCAAAAACTTTTACATTGCGCTCGACGCTCAAACATTCACCTCGCACAAGTATTCTTTGATTTATTCAACTCGAACTCAACGCAAGGAAATTGTTCAGTGGACTTTCAGCATGCAAGAACAGTGCACCCGTATCTTGTGTTCCCTAATTAGCAAGAAATATGTAACTGCTCGCTTGTTTGTGCTACGGTTAGTACTTTCAAACTTTGTGTTTGTTGTTGAATAGTTTGAAAAGTTCCTGTTTTTGAGTACAATAATGTGAAGACAATTAAATCTGAATTAATGGTTTGTAATAATGTACAGTAATTTATGATTATTTATTTTTATAGGATAGAGTTCTTCAAGAGTGACGCTTGGTAGTTTTTGCTATATAGTGAGGAAATACATAACGTCGTTTAAGTTCTAACACCACGTATGTAATTTTTTAAAGACGCGTCGCTTAGTCCAATCACCATCCAGGTACGACCAATAAAATCCTTCATAATTACTAAAAGAAAAAGCATGATAGCCGCCATACTATGGAAACAGTACGTAAGTCAATTCGGTTTTTTGTCTTTCCTAAAAAGTTGCCAAAAATGACATACGTGGTGTTAGAACTTAAACGACGATAAGCACTTCGCTGCATTCGTCACTTGATATTTTGAGTGGAAATCAAACCCCTGATCTTTGTGCCCTGTAGGTAGAACCACTTTCCATTGAACTAATCCGTCAACCTATAGCTGACAGGTCAACAAGGAAGATCTTCAAACAGCTAAGCCTAAGTTACTTAATGCTTTGAATCCAAGCGCAACGCACGCCCGTATCTCGTTTTAGATAATTAGCAAGAAATATGTAACTGCTGGCTTGTTTGTGCTGGTTAATGCGTCTTGTGAACTTCAAGTGCCTCGAGTACTTGTTCGTTGTTTAATAGCTAGCCAACTTCTACTTAAGAGGCCAACGGAATAATTTAACAGAAGATAAGTCTTGTGAAAACCGGGCTTGCTCGCTGGCAGCGCATAACAGTTTAGCGGGCGTGTTTGCTTTTACAGTTATGGTAATTACGTATAGTAATTGTCTAATTAGTCTATAAGGGTCTTTTATGAAAAGAGAATAAAGTTAATTTTTAATAAGGGGCAGTGAACAGGGCACAGCGTAAAGAAGGATGGCGGTTGAAGCAGAAAAGTTGCAGAATGAGGTCGTAGGGTTTAATAGATACAGGCTGCCTACAAACGTCACTTCCTGAAATAATAACTGGAACCTATGTCCAGCAGTGGATTTGATTTCAAGGAATGGATCACCACTTCCAAAATTAATAACAAACATTAGAAACCCTTCATTGTTATTTCTTATCAACTCTTGTCGAACAGTACTGCGTAATAATGAGTATGCAATTACAGATTTAGGATTCAACACATATTGCATAAAATGGAAGAGAAAGACTAAAAACCCAACACAGAAACTTTGAAGAATAAAACAGGGCTATGAATGTTAAACTTACGTTATTACAAACGTAAGTAGGTAATACCACGTAACTATGACGTAAGCGGTTTCTGTTAACAACTAAGATTGAAGTTAGGAAGTAGCAACTACGAGTACATAAAGCCTTCATTTCGAAAACACTGTTAAGCCTTTTATAATATGAAACAGTATTCTTAACCATAGCATCACTTCTCTTCAAGTTTAAGCAGACGCGCATTTGACCACAATAAGTGATGCTGTGGTCTAAGGTGGTACATACATTGTCAAAAATTGTTCTCCTAAACATTTCACCTTTTTCTCAAAAGAAGACGTGATTCCGAGTACGAATAAAACAATCTGTTTTCGCCCTGTTAACGACAATTATTTCGGAGAAGCGTTCTTTAAGTGTTTGACAACTGAATACAATCAACTGCTTACGTACAATCGACGTAACAACCAATTTGCCCGAAAGTACCTAAGTAGGTATCTCTTGATTCATTTACAATGAAAATATCACGTCGGAACGATGTTCCCAACGTTTGGATGGTTCGCGCAAATTAGATTCAGCGTATGAAGGTAATGTTTCCTCTAAAAATAAAGAGCTGTTATCTCAAACGATACGATTAAATAAACATTGCTTTTGAGTACCTATTCTCGACTGCTATGTTTTTAATAGGCTTGAATTCTCAAGCGGTTTAAGTTGTTGGAATTTGGAGTTTTCGCGTTTACGGACAATAATAAAGCAAGTAACTAGGAGTATTATAATGTAATTATTATTCAAACGAGGTTGAACTTTTAGACATTCGTAAAAACAGCTTTTATCAAGCAGTAAAATTAGTTATAGTTTGTAAAATAAAGATACTGCATGGAAAATGCTAAAAAAATAATAAAACATAGTTTGTAAAATGTTTACAATATTCTTAGTGCTGAATGCAATATCATACACCACATTTTATTAATTCAACTTACCGAAAAACCGTTTATAGATATAACTGCTATGAAAACAGTTTTACTTGGCATGGTTTTTGACTAGATACCTTTTTTTTTTTTTTTTTTTTTTTTTTTTGACTAGATACCTCATTTAACGGTTGTTAACTTCTTAGAGAGAACATCGTCGCCTCGTGGTTAAAAACTGGAACCCTACTTTTTGTTCATTGCACAATCTGCGGCTAACTGGAGGAAAATAGCTTGGCTTGTGTAGGCTTCTTTAACTGTCCCTGCCAACTGAGTCTTGGGTTTGATTCGTTTGAGAGAAACATTCATGGTGACGTTTTATATTTGTACTGAGTCGAAAAAAACAAGTGCAAGTTTTTCTATTAATAGCAGTTCCGACGACCTGGCAGACCAAGGCGCAGATGGCGTGACGAGCTGGACGCCTTTGCAGGGGACTGGCCTAAAAAGGCCCAAAATAGACTCGCGTGGAGGAGGGGAAGAGAGGCCTTTGCCCAGCAGTGGGATCCTCATGGCTGATTTAGATTAGATTAAAAAGCATGAATGCATGAATTTCCCAATTGCTAAAATACAGACATGATATGTGACCCTCTCTATAAGTAGATACACATGTTTGTTAACACTCCATTAAGTACACCCGTAAAACCTGCTCCCAATTTCTACATTAGTATTTACATTTGAACTGGATTAATTTGACTCTGCCAATATGGCACACGTAACGAAATACATTGACAAAACGATTGGTGAAATTACATTACGTGGATTAACTTTTAGACATTTGGTACTGAAAAAACATCGGCTGAGGTTTTGGAAAAGAATAAAACTGGCTGAAAAAGCGATTAGACCCTAGATTTTGAGGGCACCGCCAAACACAAATGAACCGAATATAAATAAAGAGTGCTTACCTAACTTAAGAATTGTATGGTACCTTACTTCTTATTACTCTTTATACTCTGTTTAAGATTTAACGATGTATTTAGCAGAATTGTCTTCTCACCGTTGAGTCGGGCATTACCACCGGACCACTAGCCGCCGTGAGGGCTTTCACGTAAGCGTGTTTCACCTTCGGCCTCGTCATCGCTTGCCATCAGGTGAGTCTGAGGTCAAACGCAAACCATTTTGAATAAAAAAAAGAAAAAACTCTTTAAAGAAGCACTCTGAACAGATGCAAAAATCTAACCATTCGCTGAAACAACTTCAACAATCTCTTTTTAGAGATAAGCTTACCAGTACTTGTTCTGTCCTAAATGTTGTACCACTGTAAATATATGCTTGTGTACGAAATAAATAAAATAAATAAACAATCAGGTTGGTAAAATTGACAGAAGATACCTATCTATCGAATCTATGGATCTATAGAAGAAACTGTATTGAAGACGAGTTTAACATTTTATTCGCTACGCCTCTCGGTACTCTCAGGTTATACGAGTACACTCCTTACCGTTAATCATTTGTTATTTGTTCGCTTGCTTCGTAAAAACACTTCACGACCCGTTTAAAATTGGTTTGTTTCAAAGTCAAATATAACCCCGAAGAGCGCACAGAAACGCTTTCTAGTGAGGTTTTACTCTGATTGACTTGTATTGACTTCGCGGTAAAGATCCGTTTTCAAGTCGCAGCAAATAGTTGCTGAATAACGTATGAGAGACCGATCGTTGTTCACGTTTCCGATGCGGTGGTCAGGGCTGTCAAAACGATGTCTTTTCAAGAAAGGCAGTGGCATTTTTAGCTTTGTCATGCGTTCTTGTAACAAAGTGCGGGTTTATGCAGCGATTGTGCACAGGAATTGTTCGTCTGCAATTCTAATATAAATTTGGCAACGGTGTATTCTTTTTAAATTCAGAACTAAAGTTTACTGTTCGATAGCACCAAATCTGAGTGCACTCAAATTCACTAATACGCAGCACAACATACTGAGATATTCTTAGGAGTAAAGGAGATAAGCTATATAGATTAATTCCGTCGTTTGAGAGACTGATGCTGTTCACAAACACAAATCAAAGTTGAGCAGCTCTTAAATTACAAGTATAGCTGTCACTTTCAGTTCTATAGATAATTTACGGGACGGAATGAGTCTAGAAGCGTGCTTGGTTCACGTTTGTGAATTCGGCAAGACTGGCACATTCACGGAAAAAAAACATTTAGAATCCACACGGTACTTTTATTTGAACAAGGTTGTCAAAGTCGTTTTCGCAAACAGAAGTTTGTAAAAGAGACAAACTTAAAAAAATACACTATTGGCGCACGGTACACATGGCGTTTTTTGAAAGAGTGTTATTTACAATTTGTCATTTTGCTAACCTGCAAACCGCTTGAGCTCGAGTATCATAATAAATGAAACAGTATTTTTAAAGACACTACTAGTTTCTATGATATTCTGTTCTATGATGGCGGCGTATCTACTTCACGACTTATATGCCGGTAGGTGAAGTCCCGTAATTTTATGCGATATGATTTTTGTGTGCTGTGGGAAGGACTGGTGTGGTAGTTTTGACTTTTTAAAGGCAATAAAAAACGCGAGTATGAGACCTAAGTGGACACTGTAAACGTTCGTATAAGCTACGTGTGTATTTCAAATGAAATATTAAAATTAAATCCATTTACACAAGTTCATGAAAGCGTGGATTTTAATTTATCTGGTAAGAGTGCCAACTGGTCATCTGTTAATTTGTATAAAGTAAAGTAAAAAGTAGAAATAGTCTTTATTCATGTAAACTTAATAAAAATCACTTATGACAAGTCATAGAAATTAAAATAAAATAATGTGACTCTACCACCGGTTCGGCCTTATTGATTCTACCGAGAAGAAACCGGCAAAGAACTCGGTAGTTACTCTTTTTTAATCTTATTTGTTTACAATAATTGCGGTAACAGAGTAACAACAGTATAGTCAACATACATGATATGCAGAGGAGCAGACTTTATTATCTAAGATGACCACAAATTCTTGTCGTTCAAGTAATCCTTTACATTGTAATACTGTTGCTTCATTAACTCTTTCATTTGCAATTTAAAATGCAGAAGGAATTTTGACTGACAAGAACTAATGTTACGGCGGATCTGTCAGATTCAACTATAGTTTTGGCAATCAGTTGACAAGTCTTCAAAGATAACTGATGAGTGATGTCATTGATGAGATGAGTATTTATTATCTTACTAAAAATAATGTACTCTCATTAATTTTAGTAAGATAAATTAATAAAAGTGTACTTGATAAAATTAATTAGACAGTCGATTGTCATCAATAAAAATAATCACTCTTCATGTAGCAGTCAGCTCGAGCTGACGCGATGACAGCTAGAATGCATTCTAGAGATTCGGAGTAGTTGGCAGCGCGCCGGGGGATGCGGACCGAATTCTGCTGTCCAGACATGTTGATAGTAAATGAAGTAATGACGTCTCTCGGAATTGCCCGCAAGATGCTTGGGAATTAGAATTAGTTACTGTAATGTAATTTTCCTTGTTAGACAATATCGTGTTCTGCAAAATCTGCTGCCCTGCTAGTAAATTATTCGTTCCTTAAAATTAAAAGCAACAAAATAACAACAGGCTTTTTATACATCCTTTCAATAGGTTAATTGGTCGCTATCGATATAAATACTCGTACGTAATTGATGAAAACTAATTATTGTTACTGTTAATGACATTGCTTTAAACAAAGTTATCTTGACCAAGTTAAATATGTTCTCTGGAAGGGCAAGGGCGTACATGTGTGTGATCTAGCAAGTAGAAAATTGAATGTGGTCTCTGGTTTGAAAGCGTATTGTGTTGCTCACATTAAATTTCAACTTACTATATTTCATGTCAATCTCTTCACACACAAACAACTACGTTTTATTTTTGGGTACACGCTTATTTACAAGATGTTTGCATGTTATTAAAATTTGCAATACATCTGTCATTATTCATATCTTTTGTTGTTTCCTCAAAAATATTTTTCTTTAAGTACGTCGTAAAAATAAATAAGAGACTCAAACCATAACTCCAAAAAAAATTCAATCTAAATTAGTAATAATTCTTATAAGATATCTTCGCATAGAAAGTCCCTGGCATCTGCTACTTCCTTAACCAGTCAGAACAGATCCTTAGGATCAATCCTGTTTCATAGTAAGAATTCGAGGGGGAACTATTCCAAGAGGTCTAGATAAGCTGGTATCTTTTCAGCTCAGAGTGTGGTCGTAAAATGACAATTTTGCATGGAGCGAGCGGACTGCATCTTCGAGCTATCCAATGTATTAGATGTTCCAATACTTTCTTATAAATACGAATATCAACCGTTCTTTTTGTTGAGAATAGTTTCTGGTTAGTTTCGAACAGTTCTTTTTCTTTTACATTGGCAGTTTATCTGAGATACAGTGCCAGGACTTCTTGGATTTAAGATTAAATGTGAAACATAAGGTAGTAGCCGTACACCTGGAGAGCGATGTGATCTAGTCCACTCAGTTAATCTATTACTAGTGTTTTTTCCATGTGTCTTTGTTGTTTGATGAAAAGTTTGATCTTGGTACTTTTGGTTCTTCCAAGGCCTTCCGTCTCTATAGGCTGGACGAAGGGGCTAGAGTCCGGAAAGCAGTAGCTTCCGCACGGGCTGCAAGAGCTGCTCTCCGTCCTGTTCTGTCTTCACGTCTACCACTCCGCGTGAAGACGAACATATACAAGACCTACATCAGAACGCGCCTAAGCTACGCTGCACCAGCGTGGTACGCTCTGACGTCTGCCTCAAGCCGACGAGACCTGGAAGTACAGCAGACAGCGACCTTACGTACAATCGTAAATGCTTCCCGATACGTCAGGAACAGAAACATCCTGCGGGACCTTCGGATTGACACCCTGAAGGTACACGTCACCCAGCTCGCCACCAACATGTTCCGCAGAGCAGCCGTGTCAGGTCACGCTCATATACGAGACCTGGCACCGCTACATGCAAGACCACCGGACTGGACGACGAAGACGAAGACGAAGAAAACACGGATTAGACACCTCGGACTAGACGAACAAACTGAAGCTTCTCACTAGAGGTCGCTTGTTGAAAACCTCGACAGGCTTGACCTCGTGAGAGGCTCTCAACCCCCAGGACGCATTTGTAGTCACAAATGTCGACAGAAGACCACATGAAGCGGGCACTAGATGCTCAGGTCATGTTTCCTCAGCCCCCAACAGGGCTGCAGAAGACCCGCGCAGAGCAATCACTAGCGGCAGAACGTTTTAAGGACCTTTTTAAACGGGTTTCCTATTTACAGCAAAAGTTCTAGTGAGGTCGGATACCGCGGTATTTTATTCAATAGGACAGAGTGAGTCACTCTGGCTTCGACATGACATGTGGTCCCGAGTTCAAATCCGAGCTGAACACCTAGTTTGTGTTTTGATGTGAAAGAAAAAGAGGTACCGACAGTACTGTAGGTCGCAAATTCGCTAAACGAAAAGTGGAGTTCTGAATATTTAATAATATTTGTTCACATGACGGCAACAATTAGTGTACCCTTGACCAACCCCTTTTTGGATATCGGTGTGAGCATACCTATATATGTAGAAGTGAGTAACAAAGTATCGACGTGTCTCGCCTGTTGTTATTACGACAAGTTAATAATGAAAGATTTATTGAAACACAGCAATGCCAAAAATAAAGAAAAAAGAGTCACCAATCAACACCCATTTAGAACTGTCCGGCTTAACGTTCGCGTATACCGTAATCCAAAGTAGATTACCAACTCTTTTTTCATCCACTTAAATTGAAGCAAATGCTTTTAAACTTGTCGAGCGATATTAACAGTCGGTTCTCAACCGTTCCGGCAATATTTTAAATTACATTCCCCGGGTGATGCATGAGCCACCCGAGCATAGTGGAATGACCGTTGCTTCCCAACAAAAGGCCAAGAAAATAGAACATTTATATGAACAATTTATACCGTCAGATAGCGAGCTACCATATTTTTAACTGCTGGATAAATAATGAGGTCTCGGTTACGTCTGCAAGTTATTTACTGTCTTAATGGCTTTGTTTGAATTTGTTTTGTAAACCTGTGATTGTTTGTTAGAATTCAGAATTGTATGTATTACTCTTTGATGTACCACACACAATGACATGATTTGATACTGGTAACAATAGCAACGGAGCGGCTGTGCAGTGTCTGAAGGACTTAGTATAGTTTTATTGTTTTAAATTAGCTATCCCGAAATACGGCGTTCTGCCAAAATGCTATCATACTGTGACACTTCATTTAAATACTTTTGACAATCAAACAAAATGTCGGTCATGTCCCGTTTGACGGTACAAAATCCAGGAACATTTGTCATTTTTTAATTTTATTTATTCATTTTTTCATTCGAGAAATAATATTGATCAAACAAATACCAAGAGGTTTTTCATGACAGTCTCAAGATGAAAGTCTTTCATATAATTTAAAGAGATATGAAAGGTAAGATAAGATATATACCTGACTGTGTTTAACCGCCCACATAAGCAACTATATGCCCATGTATTTTTAAATATTTTTTGATGACCTCCCCTTAATATAATGCTCGCTCTCTTTTCTACTAGGATTCTGTTTCTATAAATACTGATATCAGTTTTGACTAGATAATCCGTTCAAACGTTTGCAAAGCCAACACAACTAGTAAGTTATTACTCCTAACAAAATAAGCTTACACGTCCTACAGAAATTCCATTTCCAATGTCTAAATAATGGAAAATTATAACTTTACAATCGAGAGTATTTACGTACCTACTTCTCTTTGAGGAGTTTGGAGTGGGTGGAAACCACTCACAACCAGAAGGTTGTGTAAGAAACATTAAACGTGCACACGCCGAATCCGAAGGTTGTATTTTTAACTTAGTCCTTTGCCACGACATAGAGCACTCTTTCAGCTTCTGTGTTTCCTATTTCGAAAAACATTGTTTATTTTCTGATGAGGGCAACACACAGGCTTTTAGTAACGGGGAGGAGATGTGCTCAATCTGCCTATAATATAAATTGTTGTTTTGACGTAAATAGAGACTACAAAATTGGTCTCAAAAGAGTTAAGAATCTTGTATTATGTAAGTGAGGGACATTGTGTCTTATCACGGATTAGGTTACTCATTTATTTTTCAATTAAATGAATCCAGTAAGTGAACAAATTTCTGATGTTATGTTTTTAATTCTAATGTTAGCAAATTCGACCGGTATTCTTTTCATGTCATAGAAGCGGATGCGCACAGGATGGACATGTTATCAAACTAACATCTACCTGTCTATCTTTCAAAAGGGGTAGGGATGACCCAAATCTGTCATCGTCTAATCGCATTTTGAACTACGCGGCCTCGCAAACGCTGATGCCTCATGGGAAATGACAGCTTGGTGGAGGGAAAAAATTATAGAAGTGAAACGCTATTTTTAGCACTGTTTCATGAAAAAGTATAGCAAAAATTTGAAAATATCATTGGAAAAGTCAGCCTGTTTACACCTTTAAATCAGCAACAGGAGATCATCTTCTTAATGAAGGCGCTGACAAGTTTTCAACCTGTCTAATGAGATTTTTTTCAGAAATAAAATAAAATTAAATGAAATATTTATTTGTTCAACACATAGTATCAGTCGCTGTTTTATAAAAATAAATGTTCACATATTTTACTGACGTCGGCATACAAATTAACTAAATATAATGTAAAATTTAATGTTAAGAAGCCAGTATTTTTGTAATTTTAAACAAAAATTATTTTAGACTGCAATCATACCAAATTGACTATAAATGCAACATTGCATAGGTTTGAATGAAAAAGCCTTTTCCTAAAATAAGCAATATAAACGTGTGATTCAGGATTTTAATTGGATTATCTGTATCAATGACGTCGCATGGTGCATATTAACTTTTTGTTCAAAGTCTACGAAAAAAACAAAATGTGATTTAAACATAATAAAGCTAGTTCAGTGTTGGATCTATTCAAAAACTAGATTTAATTTTAAAATCAAAACAACCTGCTTTTTATGCCCAGTGCTCTATACCTACTCGGTCTTGAAACTAAATGCCGTACTGCAAAAAAATATATTCAGGGCAATACTCTGGTAGTACCTACCGTCAACATTTGTCACGACTTTACAATAACTGTACACTATTTGACCTAGAAGAAACCCGTTTGTAACGTGGTTTGTGATTCATATTAATTTACGGTCAACAATATTTGGTTTCCATTTATTAGTTCAGTTTGGCTTAACTGATTCTGTCGACATTGTGAATCAATCCGTTGTAATCAATCCAATTTAAAGGTAATAGAACTCGCTCATTGACAACGATTATCTATGGTTAGCCATGCTTGCCAGGATGGGTAGTGGGATTGAATTGTGAATGAAAATGTGTGAGAATATCTTCATTGCACTAAAGCAGAGTGCGAATGGCGAACTTAACGCCTATTGTGACCTTAATATTCCTCTAATAGCAAAACGAGCTAAAGGGTCACCTGATGGAAAGTAATCACCTCTGCCCATTGACAACTACAACACTACAGGTGTCACAAGATGCGTTGCTTGCTTTCCAAAAAGGTATACGCTCTTTTCTTAAAGGCCCCGATGTCATACCCTTCCGAAAACACTGGAGCTGAAAGACCGTTCCATTTTTTAGTTGTACGCGGTAAAATTTGACGCGTGACCACATAGTTGAAGAGCGCCAACCATTCAGTTAAATAACTCTTCAGAGCACTCCCCATTGTATACCCGGTACAAAACACACAGGGACGCAACGTCTCTACGTAAAGCCAAAGGGTCTAGGCAGTCGGAGGTAACAGGGTCACTGACAATTCGAGCAGCCCTACGTTGAACACGTTCAAAGGGAAGGAGAAGACATTGAGGTGCTCCAGCCCAAAGATGGCAGCAATAGTCCTTGTGACGGCTTAATTAGGCCTCATAAAGTTAAAGGTGCTGTGATGGCAGGAAGTATTTCTTAGCTTTATTGCTAATACCAATCTTCCTTGATATGTTCAATTTCAAGGTAGCCTTTACTGTGTTTTATTTTTGTTCATTATGTAAAAAGTTTGGAACAAAAACTAACACTGCTAACTTATAGGTACCAACAAATCTAACTCAGTCCATGTTAAAATGTTTCAGTAGGTACTATCAGATTTCAACATTAATTTGCTACAAATTGACAATCCAAATCTGAAAATTTAATTTTAATTACTATATTTTCCTATTAGCGATATTATCTTTATAATTAAATAATGCTGAATGCAACGCCCGAACACCCAGTTGCGCTGTCCAACCGCGCGAATTTGCGGTCTCATTTTGATAAACTATTAAATACAAATAATGGATTCTATGTTGGACCAGTAATTGAACCAACGCAAACGATCCAAATCAATGTACACAGGAAATGAAGAAAATGAACGTTTATTTTGCAAATACACGGTGCAAGCAAATAATCACATGAGTGACCATTATTCTGCGGAATAATTAGTGATGTGAAAACGTTAAAAAAGCTCGAATCGCATTTCATTAAAATAATAAAATGAATAAAGCTTCCTTTGAAATGTGATATTTACTCATTTTAAGACATATAGTTATTTCAATTATAACACCTTTTTGAGGCAAACAAAAGGCAGTTTCTTAACCTTAAATAAGCAAAACTTACTTAAAACTGGTTTCAAAAACTCTTTTTAGTAAATTGCAACCCCACATTGTTATCCTCATTGTTGTTAATAAAACAGTAAACTCTTAACTCCTCTTGATACTAGAAATGGTACGATTATAAATCATACATTTATGTGAAACACGGGTAATCAGTAGGTTCACAGATACAGTTTTTTTCATGAATTGTTCAATTGTGCTATTCACTGTATGTGTTTTAGCACCAATAGTATAATTCTCATGCATTTTTTTTCTTCTAATAGTCGTAAGACAAATAATTGTAGTACTATGTAAATAATAGTTTATAAATACGCCCTGTTCGGGTATTCAATTCAGGAAATTTTATTTATTTTCTACCATCAGAAGTTTTGAGCTTTGAACTGTTTTTGAGGCACTTTATACCCTGTGTTAACAAAATATATATAAATTATACCAAACTATCGATAATGCTTAGCTTATAGTTTGCCAACACTTGCATAGGCAATAATAGAAATGAAAGCCCAGCTTATACGGGTATTATGGACTGTAAAAAATGCCGGTTTTGCTAAGACATTATAAGTACACTATAACAAAGTTCAAGAGCGCTCTCATTGGTAAAAACCTCCTTCTATTGTTCGATATTTAAGCTAACTTTTCATTAATTCCCTATCCTCCTCTAACTCCAGCCCCGTAAGCTGCAGAAAGGTGAACCCAACTGCAAAATATATGAGCTGACAAAAGTAAGTAGTTAATCTACCCTTGATAAATGAAAAAAGGATATTATTTTCTTTTTTAGTAAGGATGTGAGCCCCCCGTCAACTAAGATGTCGTGTTGTGAGTATACAAAGAGAATGTATGATGATATTATGCTGAATTTATTTATTTGGATTTAATTTTGTTTACAGCAAACATTATTTGTAACAACAGAATTGTAATAACAGGTTGCTTCGGATATCCAATATCATTCACTGTTTTTGTTCATTATTTGGTTTCGATTTACGTATCTTGTTATTCAATTTAAATCAATTCTGCCAATAGGTACTATGAAGAACCCATGACGTATCATAATCGTATTTACGTTCAAAGTAACTATTTCATGAAATTGCTTAGTATTTAAACACTAAAAAACCGGGGTTTCTGCAATATTTCAACTACGGTAAAAACTACTATTTTACTTGTATTTACGAACAACAAGAAATTTTAAACACCTATGTAACTTCGTGTATTTGTTACTACATTATGTATGTCCGTCACCAGGTGGTATTAAAAATTACACAGCTGAATAATATTAGCTTTAAAGATAAATGTAGCGCAAAAATATGATATTAATTTCCTCCCCAAAAAAAATCAATTTTTAGTTACTTTGTTTTATTCACTTTGGCAATATTAATAAAACAGTTATTTCATCACCTAGTTTTGTCTCTATCAAATTACTTTATGTATTTAAAAATTGATCACAAATCACGATACATGTTTTTAAACTGACTGTGCGTGAAATTTAACCATTTTGATCATTTGAATAGGGAACTCGGTAAATATGAAAATACCCGATTAAACGTGTATAAACGGACTTTGAAAAACGACAAATTATTTCACCCTTGCACATCAAAGCATTACAAACACAAAAGCCTCATCAGTTCATAAAATATAAAATCTAGTAAAGCAAACACGAAATTCAATACAAGTAATACAACACAGAGCATTTCGGACCAAAGCTCTGTTATATGACATTATGTATCCAGCATTTAAATTGTTAAGCAAACGAGCGAATTGAACCGACAAACAAAACAGTGCACATTCCTGCGCTAAATGACGGGACAGCTAGAACAGTAGAAATGCCAACATGGCTTTTGTCGCCAATTAAAAGCTGAAATCCAACCATGCTGAAGTTAAAAAATATTCAATTCTTTCCTATTTAGAATTCTTAATGCCAAAACGAGTCTGTGATCATGAGTGGCTCGTTTTCCACTGCAAAGCTGAGCAAAGCGGAGCATAGTCTTCTTTAGAACTGTGGTGACATTAATATTTTCGGATGAATTTGCAAAGAATTTGCTTAAGCGTGACATAATGGTAGTTTAAGCTTTTTATAAATAAACAAATAAAATAATACATAAGTCAAAAAACAAATACATAGTTAAGAATGTTGTTTGTGTAAGCTCGTGTTAGGCTTAAGTATTTATGCTACATTGCATTTAGTACAGCAATACCCTTAAACTCTATCCATCTGTTCGCACTATCAAGGAATGTGCGGAACCGATTCGGGCTTCTCGCCCAAATGAAACAAACCAATATAGATATAAAGGGCTTTATCGCCCCACGATCCCAAATTTACACAAGAATGGGACAGTAATGTTATTAGATGAGGTCGTAATGGAATTACAAGCGTTATGCCAATGGGATTTCTGTTCAAAGTCGTTTTGTGTTAGTATCAGCTTTGAAAGATCTTTAAAAATATTTAAGTAAAAGGGTCCGTGATGTTGTTTGTAGCATTTAAGTGTTTTATTTATTCATACTTTGTTGCACAAAGGAACAGTACTGAGACTAATGGCATTTTCTACCAGTGCATCTATCTATTCAACCATCGAAAAAAAAACAGTATTTGTATCGGGTGAAGCAAAAATCTTTTTGGCGGATGATAAAATTTAAACTGTATAGCGACGAACAAACACGAAATGCATACAATAGATATTCATACACAATAAAATCAAAATATTACATATGTATAGTAATAATACAGTATCTACAAAGATAAATTCCTTCATACAGATGACACTCATAGATGGAAAAACAGGTAAAAGAGTAACAAAAGTATGGTTAACTAGCGGCCGCCCGCGACTACGTCTGCGTTAACTAATGTAAAAAAAATATGTAGTACTTTTTAGAAATTGTAGCCTTTATCCCATTCAGATGTAAGCAACATTATTGTAAAGATTCACTAAAATCTATTCAGTAGTTTTTTCGCGAATGGGCAACACTTCACATCTATACATACAAACTTTCGCATTTATAATATTAGTGGGATATTAGTAGGATTGTTAATAATTATTGAAATAAATAAATGACCCAGATATAATGGTAGATGAAAAATGATGATCTGATACGGTATCATTCAAATACACAGCTTTTTTGTGAGTAATAATGTTACGATTCAAACAGTAATAGTACATTACAGTCGTCAATATGAATCCTTTCCACGACAGAAAAACAGTATATTTAAAAAATCCGTGGACAGGTGACCTATATTAACCGATTTTATCAAAAAGGAAGTAATTTATTACCAAACATCCGATACCCATGTCAAAGTTCAAACGAAAGAGACTTGACTGGTCAAAAACCACCAAAAAGGTTTACTTTGCGTAATGAAATGATATATCGTTTGAGTGTAGTGCCATTATTAAAAGGGCCTTTCAGAACGACTTTCCATGTTAATCCCGTAAAGGGCACGGAACACGAAGCGGAGGTGTCTAATAAAGACCTTCTGTTTAATAAATATACCATTATCCCGGTTTGCCCGCCAAACTAGGGATGTCCCGTGACTTTTTTACATCCGCGGATTTGGGAAGATGCTAAAAACGGAATAGTAACAAAATTTCTGGTGTGCTTTAGAGTTGTGCAATGTAAGTTTTTTATATCAAAGACATCTGGCGAGAGGAGTCACCATCAGTTAGGTTTTGTGAGAAGTCAAGACTGCTGCTTACAGTCTGATTGATTCAACTTGAAGATCTAGTTAAAATTACAGGGCATAGTAGGTACTCGATACAATAGCCAAAAAATGAGCCTAATAAAAGGTCATCAAAGCTATTGATTTAGAGAAAAAGAAGGCAATAAATCTTCAAACTAGAAAGCAAGAATCAGAAGCTAAGAAATGAACCGTATCATTTCCGAAGGTGTAAGTAAAAGCGGATGTTCTGTGTCCGCGGCGGCGTGGTACTTCGCCGACATCCCGCCGTAGAGTAAATAGAGGAATGGGCGATCATTCGCGTGGGGGCCGGTAGCATCTGGCGCTCGCCGGATTATACTGGTGGAATTCAATAACCTTTATAACGCCAACTGAGAAGGCTCTCGGTTGCAACTTTTTTCGGCCCTCGAGTTCAGACGACTTCGGTAATCAACTTTACGGGATGTTCCAGAGACGTATCGTATTGCAGACACCTTGCAACCTAATTGAATCACTTGAAGTTAAACAATTTTCTCTAACTGTAATTTAAGAGGCTGATTTTTTCGTTTTGGTTAGGTACTCACTTTTCTAAACTTTTAAGTGTTAATTCTGTTATAACTTTAGAGTTGCGTCAGTTAAAAACAAGTAAACAACATCAGGTTACACGTCATTATTGTTAAATACTTCGTCCAACCATCGGCGAGAAACACTTCATTGCACTAATAACAAAGATATTCACAGTTAGGTGATGCATTTTAGACAAGTTAAATTAGCAATTAAACTACAAAGTTAAAATTTTATAACAAGAAATAATTTTGAACAAAAAAATCACTTGAATATTTTGTCAAAAACCATATACTTATCTTATTTCCTTTTGAGTATGGCATCGATTTAGAAATATAAAAACCGGTTGACTTAAATAATCTGATTTCGGGACTCATCTATTTCATAACTGGAAGATAAGTAATCTATTATTTTACGAAGCCGAAAGAGGTTTGTAAGACAAATCTTTTTGGGCGCCTGTTTGGTATCCAATTATAAGCCTTGGACGTCTTAGGAGAATTCCTGTTTTTGTAATAAACGTTGTTTCTATGTTGCGTGCCCGACAGGGCCCATAATACTTTCCTAACCCAAAATGTAACACTATTATTTAAAACTATTATTTGAACCTAGTTTTATTTTCATTATAAATTATTTTGAACACTTTGTCTGGTTCAGTCATTTTAGCTATGGACTGTCTTCTAAGGATCTTTGATCACTCTGAAAGATTCATCAAACAGTCATAAAATCTATGTTTATCCATTTTTTGAAAAACATGACATTATAAGGAAAACTTTTTCACGGTACCTACAATATACACTTTAAGCATCTGTAGCAATATATTACCAATATGTTGGTATAAAACATTGTACCAACTTCAAAAAGTGAAGATGTATGTAAGACAAAGCATCCTTTAAGTTAGCAAAAGCGTGAATCCAGCTATTATATTATTTTAACATCAAGTAGGAAGATAGACCATCACTAGATTAAACCAAACCAGTATTTAACTAAGCCTGTGAACCTGTGTGCCCAGAATTGTCTGAACCTGCGGATCTAGTTATTACAGAAATTGTTATCACGGCCACCGCATGCCCATCTCAGGCAGCGGAGTTCCAATGAAAATTGATGTAGCTTGTATCAAAGCGACCATTGGATACACTATTCCGCCTTGATTGACAGTTTAATTAATGTCGTTCGGTATATTCACCTAAGCGCGGCCTTCTGCTAGATGTTGGGTTTTGATTGATTTTTAGCCGACTTCAAAAAGTGAGGAGGCATTTGTGAAGCCCAGACCAAGTTAGGAATCTCGTCTTTTTTTGAAGGGTTTATACTTTCCAGGCAGTCATGTCATGGTTAATAGGTCATCTCATGATGAGATACTAAGAAATATAATACTCCTCAAACTTTTTCACCTTTGTTAAACCAAGAAAAAACATTATTGATAACCGTTTGATGTCGTTTTTTCAATAAAATGTAATGTGTTGTCTTGTATCTAATGCTTATTAAGATGGGTCCGGCCGTTACGCCCTCCGCGACGCGCGAGACCGGGATGCCCGCGCATTTTAAAATTTGTTTTTCGGGACGCCTTCGGCTGCGAAGCTCATGATTTTTCAAGAAATTAGCAAAAAATGAATTAAAATTATGAGTGTCTTGGCAAGGGCGTCGCGGACTAACCAATTTTTAAAATTCGTGTGCGTCTCGGCCGAGCGCCTCGCGTATCGAGGGCGTAACGGCCGGGCCGGACCCGGGTAACACATAAAGCATTGGTTGACTAGGGCGGTGATTATCTGGCAGCTCATCAGCTGCTTTACCGACAGCAACATAAGACTTTTGGTCCCACTTATACACTTTAGACACTAATGTTTTTGTACTTATAAGAAAATGTCTCCTAGAGTAACAATCTAATAACTTACCATGTTCCAGAACTTGGTCTTTTGAGGTGTATTTTTTAATTTTGGACATCACTTCAGTCGAGTTCTGAAAACGACACTCGTCAGTAGATATTTTTATAACACGGAACAAAATAAATGCAAGTGTTTGTCACAGTCTCCAAGAATTAGCAAACCATAATTCAAATGTTAATCTTAACTTTCAGTGCTTAAATCGTTAACTCTCTCCCCATTGTACTAAACAGCCTGTTAAGAATAGTAATATCTGAATAAAAGCTGTTTCGTACAAAATTACGTTATTCCAGATACTTACAAGCAATCAAAATGGAAGCCACCAGGGATCTCAAAGATATACTAGCACAATTTTACGTAGACGCTGAGCGATAAACTGCTGGCTTTGCATGGGAAGCGAGCGACTACAATTTACAGCAATGCAACTTCTAGTTTTCGAGATTCAAATGGAAGTCCTCAGTCGCGCCGCTGACTTGAATGTTAAAACAAACAGATACCTTGTAACAGTGGAGATGTTTAGGGACAAACAACCCGCGGTAAACACAAGGCTGTTTGCGTTAGCGCCAGAACACTATTTGGGTTGTCTTTGCCTGTAACCAGAGAAACAGTGTACGATCGGCTACGAAAAATGTTAAGAAAAATAAGGTTAAATCATTTTGCTTTTTAATATTGCAGGTTACATATTTTTCATTAATTAATGACAAGTTAGCAAGAAGCTTCAACCTATTAAATTTAAAAGTGCTCTTATAAACTTCTCAGGATAACGAGCGGTGCGTTGGTAGGAAATAGTTGTGTGCTTGTGTGCGTGTCATCATATTATTTTTTCGTAACTGTTTGACTTGAAATTATTGTTTTTATTATGGACATTTCAAAATACGTGATACAATAGATAATAAAACCTAGAGACAAAGCCAAAGGCTAAAGATCGTGATATGATGGTTTGTCCTAGACGAGAATAGAACTTGCAATCGGCTATTAATAAAAGTTTTAAAACAAATGGAGGACTGTTAGGAAGAGGTTTATTTTCAAAGTTTCAGGACTTAAAGTTCGTTACTTAGAAGTTGAAGTTTTTTTGCAAGTATTCAGCCAGGAAGTAAGATTTTTAGTACCTATTTCATTCATTAAGAGATTTGAGAGGCTGGCAGGGAATTAATTGGTTTGGAATCGGCTGATTTACATAAATAATTATTTTATACTAGCGGCCGCCCGCGACTTCGTCCGCGTGGACTCAAGTAAGAAAAAAAGTGTATTTTTTTACGAATTGTAGCATATGTGCGCTATCCAGATGTATAAGCTATATTATTGTAAAGTTTCATTTAAAGCCATTCAGTAGTTTTTACGTGAAAGAACAACACGGCACATCGACACTTTATAATATTGGTAGGATCTCAAAGAGATGGTACTAGTAATGTAACATAACATAACATAACATAACATAATCGGCCTAAATACGTCCCACGGCTGGGCACAGGCCTCACCTCAACTATGAGGCGGAACAAGCCATACTCCAACACGCGGGCTCAGTGCGGGTTGTTGGAGGGGCGAAGGTTAGTGACCAACCTTATTGTCAGATGTTATCAAGCCGCCCTAAGGCCTCTGACTAGGCTTAACGACTGACATCTAGCGACGTCAACCGGGACCAACTGCTTAACGTGCCTTCCGAAGCACGGAGATGCCCGAAATACACATCACTAAATTTCGGTCGGGTGGTCACCCATCCTTTTTCCGACCCGGCGTGACTTGCTTTACAACAGCGATCGTCGCCGATCACTGTCACAACTGCGCCACGGGCACCTCGCACTAGTAATGTAATATTTTCAAATATTTTTTTAAGCACAATGCTGTAAGTAGAATTGTGCTTAAAACATATTACACTTGTTCTAAAAAAAACTTTTCGTCTTTATTTCAGAATGGCAAGTGCGATAAATAAAACTACCTATAATTATTCACTCGATACTTCCATCGTAATTTTAGAAGCTAGACAAACACAAAGCATTATGTATCTATATTGTGGGTTACATCCTTTTGTCCTTTTACAACTTTTCGAACAAGTTTCCGGCACATGGTCCAAATCTGATGAGCTTAGCCTGTCAGAGTAGGGTGTAGGTCGGTATCGCAAAACGCATCTCGGAGGATAAGGCACGCTGGTCCCACTTTTTGACCGCGAGTGTTGAGCCGGTTACGCCTATCTAGCTCGTTTATCGAATAAATTCACAGACCGAGTGAAATTTATTAGCTTTACATCGACCGCTTACTAACATTATTATTTGCAGTGTCAGTTTTATTTTCAGGGCAGGCGTTAAAGGCCAGGAAAAAATTAGGCATAGAAGAAAAGAAGGAAAAAAAATATTTTACTGGCAAAACAAAAGCATGAGATTTTGTAAAATAATTAATAGAAGTTTATTGAGTTTTTTTTTAAATAGTTAAGTTGAGGTGCCCGTAGCGCAGTTGTGACAGTGATCGGCGAGATTGCTGTTGTAAAGCAACACACGCCGGGTCGGAAAAGGGATGGGTGACCACCCGACCGAAATTTAGTGATGTGTATTTCGGGCATCTCCGTGCTTCGGAAGGCACGTTAAGCAGTTGGTCCCGGTTGACGTCGCTAGATGTCAGTCGTTAAGCCTAGTCAGAGGCCTTAAGGCGGCTTGATAACATCTGACAGTAAGGTTGCTCACTAACCTTACACCCCTCCAAGAATCCGCACTGAGCCCGCGTGTTGGAGTATGGCTTGTTCCACCTCATAGTTGAGGTGAGGCCTGTGCCCAGCAGTGGGACGTATATAGGCCGATTATGTTATGTTATGTTATGTTATCTAGAAGTTTATTACATTGAAAAAGAAATAATAAACAAGTAGAAGTGGAGCTATATAACTTCTTCACACAATATCTTTACCCCAAAATAAGTAAAGCTTGTAACATGTTATGAGTGTCAGAAATTGATTAACATTGCTACTTAAATTTTATGTCTGACTTGGGTATAACACCTTGATTAAGGCCAAAATCAAATATTCTTGGACGTGAATGTTTGTCATAAGTAGGGATCAAAATCACGAGCATCACCACAGAAGGAAGATTTTTACGTAGCTTAAGATTACCTACTTTGTTGATCGTTGATCGACTGGCACTGATGACTGTTACTGCTTAACTGACTTTAGGACGAGCTGAAACCCCATTACCCCGAAATCGATCAACGTTAGAGCCACAAACTGGATGACACTCCAGTCAAATTCGGTCAAATTCGGTCAATTAAAGTGGAACTGTCCTCCCAAAACTTCAGAAATTCGTATCATCCATTGGTTTCGCTGGAAAATACATTGACTGCTATTAAAAATAACTGTACAATGTTAAAATAATGAAGTTGAAATCAACAGTATTGTTCAAACATATTCACGAACTAATCCCAGCTCAACCAAATTTAAACCCCGAGTTAAATCTCCTGTTTAAGCATTCAAAACGCAGTAGTCGCAAACATTTTTGTCATATTGGTCGAATAAAAGTCTCCGTCGGCATTCAAATCACGCGTGCGATAAGGGCCGCCGCTTCCCCCGGCTTACCCCAACTTTAAAGTATATTGTAGTCACTCGCAGTTATCCAAAGGTGCCAGGAGTCTGCGAGTTGGTATTCACGCCGCGAGGGCAAACTTCAAGCGTCACGTTCCAAGCTCCAAAGGTTATTTGCATCTCACCTTTACATTTCCTCGCCATTACATGTCATATTGTTATATTATCTAGTTAAATCAACCGCTGGTTCGTAATAAAAGTATTCTCTTGTGCCTTGGTTGAATTTCCTATTCCGTCGTCGTGACCGATAGAATTTCATATCAGGCACGAGTTGTAAATTTTCGAAGCGGACCTTCTATATTCGGATTTTCGCAGTAATTTCTGAAAATATTTAGAATGGTACTGCCATTGGGATGGAATTTGTTATGTTTTATTGGAGTTATGTTTTATTTTACGCCAGTATTTCTTTCGGTTCCTGGAGTTTATTTTCGATTAAATACGATTCTTTGAAACTGGACTGAATTTCTGTTAAGCCATTTTAAATATTTTTTCAGATAGGTAATCATGAATTTAAAAGCTTTACCCCAGAATTTACAAACGAATTTTAGACAGCTGATCTTTTGATATTCCAAATGAAATTTGCAATGTGCAAAAATGAGCATTTTCTGCTAACGCGATGAGATGAGAAGTAGAGCAAAGGTATGTTTGTTGGTATATGTCAGAAAGGCTAGCATTTCAAAGCGTTTTTCGAGTGCGTTCAGAGAAAAATATCCCTTGTGTGAATGCGGAATCCATGCGATTCACGCCGCCACAGGTATAGGAAATCGTACGGTGAACACAATACCATTCTTGAGGGGCTATCTTTGAATCACTAGACAATTTTGTTTAACTTTTCTCTACGAAAACCAAAACACTTTAATAATTTGTTGTATTATTGCGTGTGTGTATTCTGTTCCAGATTTAATCAATGATAGATAATTAATGTTAGTGTTGTTTCATTTAGAATCAAGATCAACTTCAAAGTTCAATCTAAGGTTTGGGGACTGAGGTTTTTCCCGAATGAAACAATAAAAATACGAAACACATACAACAGGATTAGGTTAACTTAAGATGCTTGTAGTAAGTTAGAAAGTAAATGCCACAATGGACAAATAATTAGTGAAAATAACTAAATCTCAAATCTCAATTTGAATTTTCTTTTTTAGGCGCTGGCTTTGATCTTGGCTATGGCCTTACCTGTTGGTAGGTTTTTGTGTGCCGTACATAAATATTTAAATTCTAAACTGCCTATATCGTCACCGTCGTGTCAAAATTAAATAACTGACACTTTTACCGAAATTCACTTTATAACACTTTTGAATATTGGAAAGTGTGATCTATATTTCAGTCTTTAGCCCGTTGCGATATGTATAATACTCGCTTAGATATCTTCGTTTTAGTAAATCTATTGACCATATATTACAACAAGGTTTGTACTAGAATTTCCGTGGAACAATTGAATAACTGGTAAATAAATTAAATAACTACATAATAAGGGCCACTACAATAAAAACAAAGTCAATAAGATACTTTGTTGAATTCTGCCACAACTCACTCCAAAACATTGTTACAAAATTTAGTTGTGGCAAAATTGAATAAATGCGCTTGTTTAATTTTTCATTATAAAAAATGATACTTAAACATAATTTTGAGATAGATAAGTGTGCTTAGTCAGTTTTTCCTGTTTAAAGTCGTGAATAAAAATCAAGCTTATATCAAGCAAACTAAATAGGTAATCCAAAAACAATAAAATTGTAACATGTATCTGGATCCAACCTCTGACAATCAACTTCAGATTATCCACAAAACAAATATTCGAATATGAAAATTGAATTAAATCAAGATGACTATTCCGATTCAACATCTAGCTCATTGACGTCAAGTTGAGCTGATGATGCAGGCAAACTTTTACGACGATACGATGCATGTAGTTCACGATTTTTAAGGCCATATTCAGTAATTGCAGCAGCAGGTGTACTTCTTGTTTGTAGACTAGGCTTGTTTAACGTATCTATGGATAATAATGCCCGGAAATTGATTTTCAAAACGTAAGCATTTGATTCTCAACCAAGCGTGGCGATTCCTGGCTACGGGGGTGGCTATGGTAACCGCGGAGCAGGGGGTGCTAGGAATCCCCGGGTAAGATCCAACTGCCACCATTGACGACTCGACCTGGCAACATTTAACTCGCGCACTCTGAGGCTCGACGCGAACCTCGTGGAGTTGGAAGAATTGATAAGTTACATTGGGATATTATTGGGTTATCTGAAGTCCGAAGAGAGGGGGGAGGGGAGCGAGGATTCGATGACCCTGCAATCCGGTAACTTACTTTACCACGGAGAGGGCGACCAACAGTCCCTAAGTGGTGTTGGGTTCATCTTCACAAGTGTGTCAACAACGTGATCACTATCGGAAGTGTTTCGAGCAGGGTAGCGTACCTGATACTTAGAAAATCGCAACGACATTCGCTGAATGTCATTCAGGTCTACGCTCCGACTTCGAAACACGACGATGTCACGGTGGAGGCTATGTATGAGGAGATTTCTAAAGCCATGCATAGCCATAAAACCCACTACACAGTTGTGAGGGGGGATTTCAATGCGAAGTTGGGGCAACTTGGATTTAGGCAACGGAACAATAGGGGCCAGATTATTGCTGGCCGACTTCATGGAGAAGGAGAACCTCTTTACGATGAACTCTTTCTTCAAGAAGCCCGTAAACCGCAAATGGACCTGGATCGGTCCGGACGGTAGGGTCAAAAACGAGATCAATTTTATCACGACGAAGAAACATATATTCAATAATGTCGCTGTGATCAACGCTGTTAAGACAGGAAGCGATCACCGCATGGTCAGAGGCACATTGAATATCGACGTTTAAGGGAGCGTGACTGATGACATCCACGCTCCGACCTATACCGGCTGAGATTCGCAAACCCGAGTGCTTTCAGCTTCAAACCCGCTTCGAAGCTCTTGAGGACAGCAACGATGTGGATGTATACCAAAACGCCACCATGTCCGTCCGATTACAGAACCAGAAATCGAAACCAATCCAACTATAGCGAGGCGTGAGACAAGGAGACGCTATTTCTCCGAAATTGTTCACAGCTGAGGATATTTTCATGCTTCTGGACTGGAAAGTCTGCCTGTCTGTCTGTCTGAAATAATGTCTGCCCCTCTCTACTCCATATGGCTATGCCTTCCAAGGTGCATGTGTACTCTTGATGCTAAACCTATGTGTCTATAGTATAAGGTCTCATGTAATGCCATTGTATAAATAAATAAATAAATAAATAAATAAAGGATGCGGCATTAACATCAATGGCGAGTACCTAACATACTTGCGATTTGCCGAAGATGTAGTTCTTATGGCTGAGACCTTGGAAGTCCTGAACATAATGCTCGAAGATCTCAGTAATGCTTCTTAAAGGAGAGAATCTTCGAGCATGTTGGGACACCTGGGACAGGCAGTCCAGTTAGGTTAGTCCAACTTCGAGAAAGAGATCTCTCGTCAAATTCAGCTCGGATGGGCAGCGTTCGGGAACCTCCGGCATGATATTCGCTTCCGAAATACCTAAATGTATCTAGACGAAAGTTTTTGACCAGGGTGTGGTGCGAGTAATGACATATGGGAGTGAGACGTGGTCGTTCACTTTGGGTCTCATAAGAAGGCTCAAGGTCACCCAGAGAGCAATGGAGAGAGCGATGCTGGGAATTTCCCTGCTTAAACGAATCAGTAATGATGGGATCCGCGGGAGAACTAAGACAACCGACATCGCTCGAAGGATTGCATTCTTGAAGTGGGCGGTGGGCGAAATGGTTCTGGAATGGCAACCGCGTACCGGACGACGTTCCATAGGCAGGCCCTCCACAAGGTGGACCTACGATCTGGTCAAGGTTGCGGGAAGCCGCTGGATGCGGACAGCGGCTGATCGTTGTGGAGATCCTTGGTGGAGGCCTTTGTCCAGCAGTGGGCGTCGTTCGGCTGACATGATTACAGATTTTTTCACCAATATTGCATAAATAAATGGATAAAACAAAACGAATAAATCAAAAATTAGGTCAGTAAAAGTGAAGCAATAAGCCCTCTTATTCACTGGAAATATTCGTATTAGTTACTTCTTGGGTGTGGCAAAACTTGTTAAGTGACATACAAAAACTTGATAACTGCAACTTAGTTGTAAAAAAAGTGTGTGGCAAAACTAAATAATTACTTTTGTATTTTTCTATTTAAAACAGTGAAAAGTAACATCATGGCAGACTACTTAAATTATGAAAGTAAACCTGCTGTATAACATATCGAAAGATCCATAGTAAATTTTCTTCACCTTAAAAAGTTATTGCCATTTTTATGGAAAAAAAACACAAAAACGTGAATATCTCCGAGTTTTGGTTTTGTCAGTTATTTAATTTTGACACGACGGTGACGATATAGGCTTTATAGGCAAGTTTATTTGATTTAGCAAACATCCACTTCAACGATAAGCTTTATTAAGAATAATAAACATGAATGTTTGTAAAAATGAATTTGATGAGTTGAAATTACCGTTCAAGATTTTATTCTTAAGGAAAATACCAACAGAAATATCATAGCTAAGTCTAGATACGTCCCAAAACAAATGCAATTGCAATCACAATGTCCTGGGCTCAGTGGGAGAAGCGCCCAATCTTGAAAGTGCCAGATGCAGTGTTGTACTTAAAATTACCCGGCAATAACTGATTTGACGGCTATAACGGTGCAGTACGTTACTCTCTAGGGAAATGGGTAACATAAGCTTTCGATGCTATTCCAAAATCGCACGGACGCACACAATGCATTCCCTGAGGTGATGCAAGAGACCGCACGTGGTGTGGGACTGATCATGATAGCAGTAGACAATTTATCGACTGCACGAAATAAGATCATTCCACCAAAACGACTAATGTAAGTTAGTCAAATTCTGTAAGGTTATAATGAAGGAGTAAAAAATGAATTTCTAGTTTAATGTAGGATTGTAAAGGATATTATGCCCAAAAATACTTATTTTGAAACATAGAATATTGAGGTGTGTTTTGTATTTTATTGGTAAAAGGGTTATCCATTTAACACAATTGCGTAAACGGCAATGGCATAGATTAGTTTGGTGGTGGTATATCAATTTTAATTTTAGTCATACTCATTTTTGTACAAAATATCTGTGTTATTTAATATTTTTTTACTTTTATTCGTTGACTTTTTTAAATCAAAATACATACCTACTCATACATTGACACTTTATCTTCAGATCGCAATTTATGTTCTTTGAAAGCAAGTTTAAAAGTAACTATCGACTGGTTCAGTAATCGGAGTACTTGTCACTTTAAGGTGTAAGTTCGACGCTGCAGGAATTCACTTTGTTCCACATGATATGGCATACCGATAGAAACTGCGCATTTTATTTGAAAGCTACTCACTACTTGTCTTGTAAATCTTCCTGCTTATAATAAGTTGTAATTTTAAAGTTATATCATAATACCTATCTTCTTTTCTTTTCTTTCCAAAAATTTTAGAATGCAAATTATCGCGCTTTATGGTGAAATCAATTTTGGTTTCTAATAAATACATCAGTCACCTAATAACGTGGTTCTGGGGGGAGGCAAAACATTCACACTCATAATAGTTAACACTAGTAAAGTACCTATCTTTAAGATTTCTTCGTGACCTGTTAGCGCGACTCACTTCTGGAGGCGCGATTTCAGCCAGCCTTTCCACTAACCGCAGTATCAGTATGCATACCTCGGTCAGTTTTAGGCAACACGAAATTATCTTAAGGTTTAATGATTTGAAACCTCAAGGTTCTTAAAGGTCAGATTTCATAACATGAAACATGAAGATAATTGGAGTGGAGTGCAGACAGACAAGTAGACAGACAAGTAGCAAAGTGCTAAGCCAGTTGTCTCCAGCACTTTTATTTTTTTTCTTCAATTTTTTGACGTGATTGCGGCCATTAGGAGGTCTGCTTAAAACCGAAAGTTTGTATTTAAATCGACGTTTTCACATAACAACCGCCACGAAACACTTGAGTTATTGCTACAGACAAACTCGCTAGTCACGTCAGTCAAGTGAAGAACGAGTACATTGCAATATCCCACGAGTGGGTACTTCGAAAGCCCTTTAATCTAAACGCAACAGAAGAAACACCGGGTACTTTTTTGAATTATAACAACGAAGCATGAGTGGGGAATGTTTCAATGCACCCGGCGACGTGGATATAAGCCAGCGGATGAGCTTTAAAGGGAAAAACATATTTTTGTCAACTGTTTTCGACTTTTTTACTACTCACGCACTACTTAGATAAATCATCTTAACGTTTAGATATGATAGATTGGAATGATGCCATCATGCGAAAACTCATGTGGGTACATGAGTTTTCGCCAAGTTTTTGCGGCAGGTCTTTGTACTGGATGAAGTCGAAAGACCTTAGGCGTGGCAGTGCGGTGGATTTCCGACCCGCTGTCAGCCAGCGGGAGTTGCAGTGGTGCTGCTGCCGGCCCACATGGGCCATTGAAATTTTTAGAAGCAATATTTAAATTGTGTGCTCTATTTACTTTGGCATAGGCCATTCTGATAAAAATGTTTAGAGTTTACATTGTTATTCTAAAGAAAGTTTGAAGCGTAATACCTTAGCTTTACTAGTCTTCAAAAAGACGGTCCGTAATCTTTCGAATGAGCTACGCTTCGTGCCATCGTATTATATTATTTTTATCCTGTATTTTGTTTGTTTTCAGGAGCATCATCGGAAGATAAAATTATTATGTACATAGTTATAAAAACCTAGATTTAAAAATTTATTAGACTTTTAAATCATAAATCAATCATTCTTTAAATATTACCCACTAAGTTGACCAAATTGTTCTTCTTATTCATACGATAAAGGGTAAATAAACAAAAAGCATAGGGAAAACTAAACATGTGTATTTTATGTTCTACATCCAGCAATTTACATCTTCGAAAAGAGGAACACACGTCCCGAGTGACAATAAGAGTGGCGGAACAATGGTGTTTGGGGAAAATTCAGTGCATAATGCTTTTTAGAGATGCGTCTCTGAGTTGTTTCCTTTCTGTTACAAGAAGCGGCGCGGCGTCAGGCGCTCTTACCTCCGTTCTTTGCAATTTAATTTTGCTATTTTATAAGGAAAGGTGCTTTTAGACAGAAATGCTTTTTTAGCAAACCTTTGTGATGTAGTTTCAGTTATGCTGAGGTGTGGAAGCAAAAATAAGTTATTTATTGTACTAAAGTACAAAAGGCCTGCAAAGCGCGCCGTTGCATCGAAACAAGAATTCCAAAAAAATATTCGAAGGATCATTTTTGAGTCAAATGTAAATAGAGTGTAATCTAGACTTGTAAATAATTTCTTTAAATATTACCTACTAAGTGGACCAAATTGTTCTTTTTATTTATACAATAAAGGGTGAATAAATAAAAAGCATAGGGAAAACTAAACATGTGTGTTTTATGTTCTACATCCAGCAATTTACATCTTCGAAAAGAGGAACACACGTCCCGAGTGACAATAAGAGTGGCGGAACAATGGTGTTTGGGGAAAATTCAGTGCATAATGCTTTTTAGAGATGCGTCTCTGAGTTGTTTCCTTTCTGTTACAAGAAGCGGCGCGGCGTCAGGCGCTCTTACCTCCGTTCTTTGCAATTTAATTTTGCTATTTTATAAGGAAAGGTGCTTTTAGACAGAAATGCTTTTTTAGCAAACCTTTGTGATGTAGTTTTAGTTGTGTTGGGGTGTGGAAGCAAAAATAAGTTATTAATTGTACTAAAATACAAAAGGCCTGCGAAGCGCGCCGCTGCATGGAAACAAAAATTCCAAAAAAATATTCGAAGGATCATTTTTGAGTCAAATGTAAATAGAGTGTAATCTAGACTTGTAAATAATTTCTTTAAATATTACCTACTAAGTTGACCAAATTGTTCTTCTTATTCATACAATAAAGGGTAAACAAACAAAAAGCATAGGGAAAACTAAAACATGTGTGTTTTATGTTCTACATCCAGCAATTTACATCTTCGAAAAGAGGAACACACGTCCCGAGTGACAATAAGAGTGGCGGAACAATGGTGTTTGGGGAAAATTCAGTGCATAATGCTTTTTAGAGATGCGTCTCTGAGTTGCTTCCTTTCTGTTACAAGAAGCGGCGCGGCGTCAGGCGCTCTTACCTCCGTTCTTTGCAATTTAATTTTGCTATTTTATAACGAAAGGTGCTTTTAGACAGAAATGCTTTTTTAGCAAACTTTTGTGATGTAGTTTCAGTTATGCTGAGGTGTGGGAGCAAAAATAAGTTATTAATTGTACTACTATAATACAAAAAGCGCGCGAAGCGAGCACGCGGCTGCACGAAACCAAGAATCCCAAAAATATATTCGAAGGATCATTTTTGGGTCAAATGTAAATTGAATCTAATTGTAAACAAGCAGAAATAAAATGTTTTAGAAGTAATTAACTATTTACGTGCAACGAGTGAAATATATTTAACAAGCATTAAGTAGGTCAAATAAACACTTTTACGACGGTGCATGTTAACTGAAACAATTTCAGGTAACGTATAAATTAAGCTCTTAGCTTTTTAAACTTTCTTGTTGCATTTTTTCTCACAAAGTGACAACGGCAAATGAAATATCAAGTTTTACTAACTTCTTACCGTCCAATGATGACCTTTAAATAAGAAAAGGCTGCCTTTCTGGTTATTATATAATTGTTTAACTAAGCAAATCGTTAAATTGAAAAATAGGTGTTATGGCCTGAACTTGGGACCAGACGTGCTTCGAGACAGATTGCTGGTTCAGCACCTCGACCTGGACGCTCACACACAAAGTCAAACTGGACACAAACACACGAAACCTCTGTTTGATCCTACAGATTACGCAACGTTACAATGCCATTCACATTATTCCTTTCTAGTTACCGTTTGGCGCAATAACACAAAGTTTGCCAAACATGTTCAATTACCGGGGGACCAATTTGGGAGGTTTTCTTTTATAAGCCTGGTTTGGATATTCCAACTTTGCTTATTCATAGCTCAGTTTGAGGATCGATAGTTAACGATAGAATAAAAGGTTGAGTTTTTTCTACGATCTCACATTCTCGAAATTTACTTAACCACGATAGTTAAGGTTCTTGACATGATGAACTCGTATGTTTTAATTTCAAAACTGAATTTATTTCAAAGGTGAAGACAAAATATTTTTTTAATTAACTATGTAGAAATAAATTAGAAAATAACTTCTTAACAGGTCACATCATACGGATTGTATCGTCAAATGTTTTATTATTTTTTACCAAGATAATTTTGGTCTAGTACTTCGGTTTCTGATTTTTAGAGGGCACTTGAATTGTGAAACGTACACCCAGCTAAGGTTTCCCAGGTGAGCAATTCGTTATAGCTCTATCTTTTTAGAAAGGATTTGAAAAAGTTCTCACAAGATTAACAGCACGTGTGTGACCCTGATGGTGTCACACGTGAACTTTATAGTGGTTATCAAAATAATGATACGTTTTGATGGTGTATAAAAAAGAATGCATCACCGATGCCGTCACAAACATTTAACCACCGAAAACATGTAAATACCGTGTACTTACCAAATCTACACCTCTCAACGTTAAGGAAAAAAGAATTTAAAAAGGGAAAAAGAATTAAAACGTACTCGTATTTATTGTGATAACATAAAAATAACAAGAGAACATTTCCAAGGAAAGTTCTCAGCGTAAAAACGTCAGCAGCAAGGCGTTTATCTTGCCAGCCGGCATGGTGTTAAGAATTTTATAAGTCCTTTCTGCTGAACGCTTCAACGGGGTGCTTTTTGTGAAACAAGGTGGTTACGCAAAATGGAGGAAACTCCATTCTCGCTTGAAGGGTTTAGGAAAAGTAATCCAACTCCGATTATGCAGGCAAGCACGCATAAAAGCGTATTTTACCATCATAATACACAAACAAGCTTAAGGCAAGATAATATTTATTGCACACAAAACAGAATTACAATACTTAAAATGTTAAATTGTTGATACAATTTAGGCGCCAATTTCGCTAAAAGCGATCTTTCACTAACTCTCTCTCACTTAGTTATTCATTAACCCCCTTATTCATAAGAACGAACGCAACGCTAAAGCATAGTTCAAGCGATTGACGTGTTGTGTCACTTACTCGCAAATTGCGGCAGCAACAAGAATGACAGTGACAAAGCGATACAAAAGTTAAAGGGTTGTTGAAGAGCTGTTATGTTTTTTATGATTAAGAGGGTTTAGCTATAGTTCAACAAATTGCATGTACATAAATTGAAATTATATTTCATTTTAAAAAAGTCCTAAAACCCAAAACCCTTCGATCATTGTTAGTTAAACTTTTAACAAGAACTGAAAATGTCTTGTTCAAATTATCAAGACCCCCAGATATGTTTGTGGGGACATCCTTTTCCGTGTCGGACCTTTTTCAATGCCTTCGAATCCCACTGGGCAAGTTTGTTGGATTCTACAGATTCTACCTATAAAATGTGGTAGCCCCTGAAGAAAATTAAGTCTTAAAGCGAAAAAGATACTGAGCATATTTGCTTGCGACGAAAATGATGCCTAAAATAACTACATAAGTAAATCTTATGGGGATCGGCTCCAACCGGAAAACACTTTATTTTTTAAACGCACTTGAGTCAATTTAATTTAAGTGTTTTAATGTACTTTTAGTTTTATAAATTTTAGCTTTTGCTAGCGATATCATCCACGTTCCTGTCTTAAATATTTAACTCAACCCTCCTTAGGATTCTTTATAGAGAGTCGAGAAAGTATATTCTACTTCTGCCTGGTGAAATGTACCACCTCAAAATTTCCTACTAAATGTCACCATTTGTCTTTAACGGCAATTCAAAACAGCAACTGACAGCGCCCTTTACTCTTTTTATTTTGTAATGACGTCCGGAAAGTACAATCAATTTGAGAAGAAATTATGTTTTCGTAAGAGTTTAAATAAATAAATAAAAATCGTTTATTTCGGGCATTGCCAATAAATGTTACCAACAAAGGATTTTCAAACTATGTTAATTATTAGGTAACTGATATATACACTTAGATATACTTCTAAGAACGATGCTCAGTAAAAAAGAATGTTAACATTTTTACATATTTTTTGATGAAATAGCAAACAAAAGTTTAGTGCTAATCAAATCTATGAAATTATGTTTCTTCAGGGATGCGCTTGTAAATTGAACGGTGCGTGGGTATGTAGAAGAGCAGAACTATGGTGTGTGGCGGGAGCAGAGGTGTTACAAACGCTCTTGGCTCTTTTGATAAAGCATTCAAAAGGTAGGTATTACAGGTGGTACAGTAAAAAACAGTTAACTTATAAACTTTTGGTTTTGTCAAAATCACGTAGACACTCAAAATGTTAGAACATTATTCAAAATAATGCGCTCTTTTGCTGAAAACATCTCGATGCGTTCAATCAAGTACTTATTTTATAAATATTTATTTTTGGTTGCCGCGTATTAAACTGATTTTAGTTAAACGGTAGAATTCTCAGAACTTTTTTTGTACAATAACCAATTTCCTGCAAACCATCAAACATACGAATTTTAAATTCCTGGTTTGTAATAAACAAGATGAGTGTAAAATAAAAAAATAGTAAGTACGTTAGTTTATATTATTTTTTGTGAAGGTCATTGTAGACTAAGCAAGAATTATTATTCACGTAAGTCCAAATAAAATTATGAAATTACTATAAAATGTATGTGAGTAAAAAGTATCACTACATAGTATAAAACAAAGTCGCTTTCTCTGTCCCTATGTCCCTTTGAATGCTTAAATTTTTGAAACTACACAACGGATTCTGATGCGGTTTTTTTAATAGATAGAGTGATTCAAGAGGAAGGTTTATATGTATAATAACATCCTATTGCACCCGTGCGAAGCGGGGACGGGTCGCTAGTATTATATAAAAGGGTTGCACAGATTATTTTTCAAAATTGTACGAAAAAAAAAACCACGCAACACTTATTGCCTCTGTCATTGACGAAATTAAGCTTTTCGGAAAGTGGTTACTGCAAGTACCCCCCTTATTCATAAAAACGACCGCAAAGCATAGTTTAAGCAATTGACGTGTTTTGTCACTTACTCGCAAATGAAAACTACCGTGTTATTGAAGGGCTGTTTAAGTTTTTATGAATAAAGGGGCAACACTAAAGTCATGCTTTTTCAATCTTTTTCAGCATTATTCTCAACTTATTCACCCTTACTACGGGTCTGAAAATCCAAGCCATAAAGAAAACCCTTTGGGAAAGTTAAGATACATCATTCTTTTCAACTCTTTTAAATTACAACTTTCAGCAAGTTTACTAAATTGTGTTCTTAATTAAATGAAATATTCGCCAACTTCTTGGGCAGGTCAAGGACTGAATGCTTTTGGATTTTAAATTTTGTTTAACTTATTTTCAGAAACTCAAAGATCCTTTAATAATAATCGTCGGCAAAAAGTGATTACCTTGAACACTAATACCCGTTAGGAATAAATAATTGACTTATTATTATTATTTCTTTGGTCTTTGCAATTAATTTACGTAACTCCAATGTTGATCCTTTGAGTTAATATACTATTTACTATAAATGATATTCAAATAAAAAGAGGTACATACCTTATGTCAGTACTGACGCGAAGTCAAAAATTGTCTACGGGGTACGACGTAGTTTATTTGACCATGTTGTAACGTGTAAGAAAGATAGTATGATACTAGAGCGTAAAGGAGACGAATACATTGGCTTTGCACCAAGAGCTCTGATTTCGGGTGCTACTTTTCCAGCACAAGTAACCGATCTGCATCTTTTTTATCATAATATCATTCACTATTATGACTTTATACTATACATTATGATGTTTAACATGTCAAGCAATCGAAAGTCGTAACCTATCTCCAAAAAAAATGGCATATTTTTCCCCAGAAACTTTTTCGTGTGCCAGACCGAGTTACTATCGAAAAAACTTCACCCATATTAGGGGCGTGACGATTCTCTCTATAAGCATAGATCGTCCGCAGTAAGAAAGGAAAAAAGATAAAGCTTCTCAGGAAATGGGCCATTCGGTGCCCTTTTGTGGAGCTATCGGGTATTAGCAATTTGCTTTGTGTTAGACATTCCGCCTCTAAAAGTATCGAGCGAAGATAAGGGGAGAGGGACTTTGATAATTAGCCCCCAAAACGTTTGAGTAAATGTGAATCGAACGAGTGCTATGGCCCAATTAGTGTACTTTTTTAAAGGAAAATGTCATTTAATTTAAAGTAGATTAACGAGAACTTAACGAACGATACTGTTCCCATTTGTAAAGTTTGTTACAGTGTTGGTTCTCTAGGCGTTTTGTTTCAAATACTGACAAAAGGTAAAGTTTTTGCGTTATTTTTGGTTAGCCAGAAGCTTAAACATGTGTTGTAGTCGCCGTGTGGTATAAGAGTTATGGCTTTGAGTTTGTTGCACATAAAACACTTTTCTCATTTGTTTCTATCTGTTTTACTAACGGTTGCTTAAAATAATTTTAGGCTGCTTTGGAAAAAGATTTTGAAGCTGGATTGCTGGTTTTTTTCAAAGTTGTCATTTGTGAATTATGTTTCTAAACTGTATCAAACTTGATAACTTACAATTAAAACTTCAGGGCGGCAATAGGACGTAATATTTATATAGAAAAAACACTGAGAACAGATACGACACCCGCACTGTTATTTTTGTAAAATCAATAAGGGTTCAACTGACCTTTTCTCTCTTTAAATCTTACTATAAGTACTCCTTAGTATATCAACTATTTTCCTGGTATAGCGCTGCTCAGTTTTCAAATTTGTTTTCAACCTACCTAACTCACTTCAGTCGATAATAAAATGAATTTGAGCCCCACAGAACCATTCAATTACATTTAAAAAGGAGGGCCTATTCCAAAATCAAATCTAATTACGCAAAGAACACATGATTGGCTCGCCCATCCAATTAGGGTTGAGCGCAATAGAAACTGAATTGGTGCCGTTTATTGGCTGTTTCGGGGACGCTACATTTGTGCAGTCCCCTATAAAACATTATTTGGGGCATTCGATGTTAGTCTCCTTTTTATAGCGATTAAGCGGTTACACATTGCGACTTTTGGAACGATGGGAAAGCGCTGCGAAACTCTTGCTTTTGTTTGAAACTTCCGAAACAGACGATTGGTGGCTGGAAATGCACTGCGAAGTATTTTTAGGCCGAATACTAAGCTATGAAGAATATAAAAAATGGCCAATGATGTTTTGAGGTTGGTTTTAACAAATTCAGTATTTGTAACTTCAAAAAAACCCGAAACTTAAATCGAATCTGTTGATTTACTTGAAAAACATATTCCTAACTGTTATTGCGCTATCTCGTATGTCAGGCAGTTGTCTTTGCTCATTAGTTCCTTACTGAGTTCTACTTTAATCACATTGCTGTTTTATGTAGCTTTTGGAAAGTATAGCTAAATCCCAAGTTTGCTTGTCAGTTAAATGTTCAGTGACTTAGCTTGTCCTATTTCGCCTGCGGTGTTGCAGGATGGCTTGCACCACCTCATAGTTGAGCTGTGCTGTGACTATCAGTGGGACGCAAGTTGTTTTTGATTATCTGGTAGCTGGTTAATGGTGTTGGTGTCACAATTATGTAAACTGGTTTAATTCAACTGAATAGGTATTTTATAGTATTGTGATATTGTTCTCAGTAAATAAAATAAAATAAAAAAAATGTTTGAAGAACTGCTGTGATAAAATAAATAATCATGTTTTGCTTGTCGGTCTGTAGTGTTAACAAGTTTAAAAGCAGCGTTCTATTTATTTTTGGTTTCAATAAAGTCGACAGTGAATTTTTTTAAAATATAAGTTAAGCGAAATCCAACGTTTCACGTTCTCATTGTATTTCTAAGTAAAGCTACCAAAGTTTATGTCAACAAGCTCGAAGTTCTAAGCGTATTCCTTTTCAATGAATTGAAAATGTGCATCAAAGTGTATGCGAAGTCTTGATTAAGTTTGAGCGCAATTAAGTCGATGTTGATGATGACCTACTTATTTTAATTAGATTCTAAGTAACATTTGACTTAAATTTCTTCCCTTTAAAACAATGGAATGTTAAGCAAAATTGCAACAGCCGTTATTGCAACAGCTTCTACTAAGCTTTGCAACAGGGTGATAAAGTCTATCATAAGCCTTAAATGATCTTTGTTGTTATTATGTTCTATGTTTGCGTACGAACCGGTTTTTTTTGATACCCAATAAGCTTGCACTGCTTTTGTGCTGCTTCCCTGGTTGCATGCTGCTTGCTACATGGTTGCTTACATTTATATGCCTCCTTGCATGTCGCAAGGCTGCATGCGTGTCAAATAGCTGTTCGCATACCGCATGCCTGCCTACATGCTGATTGCGTATGTGTATTAAAATATGTTTTTATTCCATTTGAATATGACGCTTTGAAGCCATTATGCTTTGGAACATTATAACAATAGTTACTCATTAGTTTTAATACATTTTATGCCAGAAAAGTTTAATCTATAAACTAGTGTTTTAAAAAATATACCACTCAATGTTCTAGCTTGTGACAGTCAGGAAAATGCAAATCAATGAACATGATTTCAATTGACATTACGTTTAGAATAACTAACTGACCACTACCTAATAAATGTCACTTTTTCTTTCTATAATTAAGTCCAACAATGTAAACTAAGCCACCAACTGTCAACTAAATGACAGAAGGGCTTTCTAAGTAGCAATCTCGCGGAGTCGGGCTCCAAAATAGGATTTAATGTTGACAGATCGGGGTCAACTCTAACCGACAGAGGTAGTTGGAATGATATAAAGTTAACTGTGACATCAGATTTTGTGCCATATGATGTATATTTATTTTTACACTAGCGGCCGCCCACGACTTCGTCCGCGTGGACTTATGTTGAAAAACAAAAAGTCTTATTTCTTTTGCATGTAGCCTATGTGCGATTCAGATGTATTTGCTACATTATTGAAAAGATGCTTTAAAATCCATTCAGTAGTTTTTACGTGAAAGAGCAACACGCATCCACATATACAAACTTTCGTTTTTATTATATTAGTAGTATTAACACATCTTGAGTACTAAATTTAACTGGAATAAATATCATTCCCTGATGCCAATTAAGGGATTTGTTTACAAATATGAAGAATTGTGTATAGAGCTAGTATTTCAGTACGTGTTTGCATATTACTCGTGATATGTACATAGAATTCATTGGTCATCATTTTATTCTTACGGTACTAGTGATATTGTTTTTGTCGATGAGTTAAACAAACCGTTAAATTATTCATGGAATCCAATAGAATCTTGTCATTTCTAAATATTCGTATTAGATGGTGCATTTATTTTAACTATTTGTGATTTTTTCATCTATTTTATAAACCGATAAAAAGATAACATAGTTCGATGCCACAATAAATAATTTGAATTCACAACTTGTGTATATTTAGAAAGTAATTGGAGGACTTCAAAAATTCAACATCGACCAATTCGTTCGGCCAAATCTGTGTTTGTATATTTTGCTGACTTCTACACATTGACAATTGATCAAAAACTTTCTGAGCACATCCAAATTAGTACTAGCATTTAGAAATTTCCAAATCGACTCACAAAGGAAGGGTTTGACGTAGGTTTGGCATATCCGAAAGTTTACTGTGCCACTAATGTGCCCAATGACTCGGTAAGTGTTTACTAAGGCAAAGAATTACATTACCGTAACCTTTACTGCTCGGGTGTTACGTGAGCCAATATTTGGCACTCAGTAACTTGGCCTTTTCATGGGAAAAAATATTTTACGAGTTACCTAGCTGGGTTCTTATTGGCATATCCTCTTGTCCCTTACGCAAACTATCAAGCTCACAGCTGGGTACGTAAATATTCGATACAAGTGATGGCTTGCTTAAACTTATAGAATTTTTGGTCATAACACATTATTGTATCTAAATACCGGAGCGTCGTGGCCTAATGACACATTTAAACAATGATGACTAATTTCTTATTCGTTTTCTATTTCAAATAATTAATCTTATTTGTTCGTACCTATAGCTTCTCGCTTCAAGTTTACATGGGAAGCAGAACAAACCCTTTTCATAAACGCATTTCCCTCATTATGGAGAACATCGCTATCTCATTTACTAACCACTAGCTCTTCTTTTGAGTAACAGAACCCTGAATGATTGTTTAAAATAACAGTAACGATTACAAACATCAACATAATACTGCTTCTACTGATGTATTATAATATGGTACTAATCCTTCAAGCGCCGATCATGAACAATTACCAATTACGTACCATAATAGGTATAATCAGTTCGAAACCCAATTTCCGTCTTCAACTAAACGAAAAAATATCAACTAAGCGAAAAAAAAACAACTAATACTATAGGTTTAAAGACTTTATTTTTAAAAAGACTTACATAAGTCACTTACATGAAAACAAAAATAATAATAAAAATAGAAAAGTTGAGCTTTTCTTTTGCTCCACCACCAAGCCTTTAATATTAGTAGTTCTTATATTAAACTATAAACATGAATCACTTATTTTACTCAATTAAGTATAAAGTTCGTAATTATCTATTATATAATGTGACAATTTGCTCTTAAAGCTGTTATATGATTTTGTTTGTTTTAAGTATGATGGTATGCTATTATACAGTTTTGCTCCCTCAAAGGTGATACTTTTGTGAGCATAATTAATACTATGTAAAATAAGGTAGTGATGATTTTTATTTGAAACGAACTCAAATACCGTCAATTTAATTTACAAAATCACGTCACTGTACCCAACGCATGCACGGAACGTAATCTTGCCTTTTGAACTATTCGTATGGTTGTCTCTGGTTAGACTACAAATAGTAATATTATTTGTAACGGCTCAACAAGACAGATACCGTTAGTGGCAACTTGGTAGACAGATCCATCTTATTGCTCACGTCTGCTGACAAGACATGTTACAAAACTGATGTTATGGCAGGAATGTTATGTAGGCTGGTTTTGAGAGCGAACAGCTGACAAGAATAATTTCATCCTGGTAAAGGTATCTACTGAGTAGAAATTCTATAAATGTAGCCAAAAACGTTGCGTTTGCAACACTTTAGCAGAGTCAACTTTTAACTCTGCATTCTTGAATTCCATTCAAAGTTGAACAACCCTTAAAAGTCTAGCCACCATTTTCCGTTCGAGTGTCAAATTCCAGGACAGAAAATGTTGAGTTTTATAAGTTCTCATCAGTTTAGTGCGAAACAAATGTGAACCAAATTCTTTTGTATTTTCACACAGAAGCTGAGTGTTAATCTTGAAATGGAATAATCTTCGAAGACAATGTTAGTCAAAGCGCTGCTCCTACTTGCAGTTACTGGTCAAATGCTTGGAAAAAGAGATTGATGAGTGCAACAATCGAAATCAGAACAAAAAACTAGTACAGCTCGAGCGCGAGCTTTGCACCTCTCGCAGTTTAAAAGAGGCACCTACAGTCGTCATCCAAACCATAACATTGTAATTGTTTGTATCACAAAAAACACTTTACATTTAAAAAAAGGTATTTGAACAAAGATTCCCAACATTTGAAAAACTTCCTCATCTTTAACATCAGCCGCATGACTGCTTAACACTGGCCTTCTCTATAGATTTATAATGCTGCTTGTGTAGGTGGTCTGCACCCACCAAAATCCTACGATATTCGTTTACCTCAAGGGCGGATTAGGTTGCATTGGCGCTCATATGGTCTTCATTCCAGTATCTTTCAGCCCCAACGGCTAACTAGCCCACTGCAACTTTAACTTGCTTACCCACTGGTCTATGTCGGTGAATTTAGTTCTGCTACGAATTTTATCATTTCTGCGTCTCGTAGCCATCTCGTAGCGTCGCCACGTTGCACGTCAGTTGACATTAAGCTTCACGCTTAGACCACGTCTCAAATAAGAACTGCTAACACACTTCACTAGATATTTAAACTAATATCCGTAGACATCTGATTCGAAAAAGTTTAAAAGCCAAATACACTACTAAAAGACGTCACTGTAACCGCACAGTGGTTCAGGCCAAGCTTCGCAAGAGTACGAAATTCAAATTGATCGCCATCGCCAAGTTGCGGGAAACTCCCTGACAGATTACAGTCACGGAAATAAATCAAAACGTCTATCGCTTTTCCTGGACGACTGTTTTATTTTGTATCTTAATAATGTTTTCCGTTGTTCTGTTTAACATTCTCATAAATTATTACTTTTGCTGTCTCTCGTCGGGTCGGAGTTTTGAATGACAGATGTAATGGAGCTTTTGGCTTGTGAATTTGATTTGATGTAGGTAAGTTATTTTGCTACAGATTGTTTAATTATATATTTTCTTTCTCTCTTTTTCTTCCTTTTTGAGGCCAAATCCTTGACTATGAAGTAAATAGAAAAATGATCAGAGGAGTCTTGAGGTCAATTTTGACTAAAACCAAAAGTGAAAACCTACCCCTCAGATTTTCAAAAATAAAGATCACTAGCCAGAAATCGAATTTATCCCAATTGGGGAATGTGACGTTATAATAACATGATGAACTAAAGGAGTCGCTGGTTTGCGAAAGACGCGCGTTCCATTCCCGCCTGATGCCAAGTAGACCGAATTTCTTTTTCTGGTTTTCGGATTATGGACTTTGTTAATTTAAACCGTGTTTATTTACAGAATATTGCCTACAAACACGTCACATTTTTGACACAGTCACTAGGTACTCGATACGTCTGTCTTGTACACTTCCAGATATAAATTAAGTGTTTGACGTTACAATATCGACATACCAAATGCATTTGAGCCTCACATTTTTAGCACAGCCTCGCACCCGACGCGTCTGTCTGGTACGACAACGCTTGATTAATTGCAAGCGACGTCTTCCCCCATCCCCACTCCTGATTGATTACATTGTAATCTTGTTTGTGACTTGACTGATGTCGGGTATTGTATCACGGCCATGTTTTTCATTTTTTCTGCGATAATTAGCGGCCAGAATTCGGAGTCGGCTTGAATTAGGGATATCAATTTCTTCTCGCCAATGTCAGTAATAAAAATCTTGACGTCTGAAAAAATTGAGATAATACAGCCTTTTTGAACGACGAATGAAATGAACGAAATTATTTTTTTGTTGGCTACTTAAATAACAAAACTGTAAGCCCATAAGGTACAAATATTTTTTACGACACCTTTCTCACGTAAAGTAGAATACGAACATAAATAATTATTTCAGCAAATATTTGCAGCTTCGCTTCTTTATGCCCAATATTTATTATGATATTATTTTTCTGGACACATATGAATAATCGACAATATCACGTCTCAAATCCGAAAAACTGCTCTATATAAAATTGCCTTCTCAGTATTTCTAGCAAAACAGTCTAGTGCTACGAACAAAACCAAGGTTATAAGATATTGAATGACATATTTTATTCAAAACAGGAACCTTATATTTTCTAAGAGATTTTCACGGACACTTCTTGAAATCACATTAAAACACTCTGCTTTTCTACAGTTTTACATTTGATTGTGTACCTAGAAACAACCCAGAGATAGGTACTTTATCACGCTGAAAGGCAAAATTAAGTTTTCGCTTAAAGAATAGAATAAAATATCTCAAAGACGTCGAAAATAACAGTTCGAAAAACTTTATTCGTAATAACGAGCAATCTCATTAAGTTATAATTTAATCTCTATATTTTTATTATAGGATATAAGTGAGATATCATACTTTATAAAATCAAAAATAAGCGAATTTTTGGTTACTAAGCATTTTTCGAAAACCCGCATCAAGGGAACGAAGAGCAATGCCTCATTAACTTATTTTGTTCATTTAAGGACCCAGCTGGTGATAAGGCTATTGACGCACTTGCAGTTTTTAATTTACAATTTAAGCCCCTTATTCATAAAAACGAACGCAACGCTAAAGCATAGTTTAAGTAATTGACGTGTTTCGTCGCAAACGCAAATGGCGGCAGCAACAAGAATGAAAGAGACAAAGCGATACAAAAGTTATAGTGTTGTTGAAACGCTGTTTAACAAGATTTAAGAAAACACATAATGAGGAAATTACTCACCGCAATCGATGACATTTCAACTTGCAGGAAGTAATTAATAATAAATTGAATATTTCAATATAATTGAAATTTCTTTTAATACATCTAATACATCATCTATTTCAGTCATATTCCGTCTGTGTATAGAATCTCGTCAATTTTTGAAGACTTTAAGACTAGCGCAAGATCATAAAAGATTTTATATCTACGAATGAACGATATTGAGTTTTAAGTCTACTCCCAGTCTGGTTGGTTCGTTAATTTTCCTATTTTGGGAAGATATCTTTTCATGTAGCAATTTTATTGGCGGCCAACAATTAGTTTTTTCTGTGAAATGGATAAAAATATCCTGTAGTTAGCTGAGATATTGTATACTATACCACTATACTTATCTGACAGCCCAATGGAAGAAAACTAGACATTTATAAATAGTTTCATTAAGTACCTGAATTAAGTGTTAACATAACTTTTGGTTGATAAAGTATAAAGGTGCTTTTAAGGCCTAATACACAGTGCAACTTTGGACAGCGTTGTAAACGCGATAAACCATTCAGCATTGCAGCTGTACAGTTGCACTTCCAGAATCCCACACTTTCCTGACCAAATTTGTAAACATGATGTGGTAAAGAGCGTGCTCACCGCTGCTATGCGGATTGCTTGACTTTTATATTGGAGAGTCAGACAAGTTTTGCATTAGAAACCAAAACATTTCTGCACAATTTTTAACCGCTGGGTCATAAACAGCACTCAATCGGATATTAGTAGCTAATATTGCTAATCTACAACAGTGAGCCGACGGCCTTAGTTTACTTCCAAGCCGATTGGCGAGTCGAGTAACAAACTTAACCCAAGTTAATGACTCCCAACTTCGCTTGCAACGGAAAAAGGCGCAATTTAACAGAAGCCGCGTTATCACGGCAACAAATACAAAAAATATACATAAATATACCAAAAGCAGTTAGAAATTTCTGAATCTGTCACCATGGTCTGCTGGAATAAAACTCTTTTCAGAAATATATATGCTTACCTGTACTTTTTTGTTGATCTAAATGCCGTTTCCTGTCTTCTCAATAATTATTTTTTCATCTAAAAAGAAAATAAAATTAGAAAATATTGATGGAGACTAAATGAGTATTCAAAATAGTACTCGAAATATGACGCTCATCTGTTTGAAGTGCATATTCCCTATTAGATAGTATCTTCGTCAGCCTTGCATAAAGAGAAATTTCATGTCAATGCATGAAAATTGATTACAATTTTATTTCAGAGATGATGTGATTTATGGTGGTTTACTCAACCCATAAGAATGCATAGTGGCTTTCTCTTTAAAAATGCAACTAGTTTAAATTATTTGCTTTAATTAAGTTAACATTAGCTAATTAAGTATCAATGACTCCTACGAGAAGGAAGAGGTATGGCTAAGGCTGTGGTTCATGTCTAGTTATAATACTGATATTCTATTAAAAGTACTAAGTTAGTCGTCGGCCTAAATTTACATCCAGGCTTGGCGAAGTAACGAACTTAACCCAAGTTAATGACTTCCAACTTCGCTGGAAGAAGGCGCCGATACGGAATTGGTCTGTAACTAAGGCTAACTTGACCCGCAATCGGGAGATAGATTGGCGAGTATTCCCCTTTCAGAGCTGTTGTTTTTTTTTAAAGTGCGATTGTATTTGCTCTCGGTAGAGTGTTTTAAGTTTTTGTTTCTGAAAAAGTAATTCGTGGTTCTGTTAGGAATGGATTTTGAAATTGGAATGGTCGTGATAATTGCTATAACTCTGTGGGGTATTGCGAGGTTTTTAACCAAACTGGAGGTAATGAAAGGTTTCTTCTACGATCAATTAATTTTGATTAAATGTGGATAGATAGATATCATCTAAATATAGATTAACATCAAAAGTTACGGTTTAGTAATACATTGAAATCAATCCACAATTTAGGTTTTAATTTATTTAGGATATACTGTAATTGAAATAGGATACCTTTTAAGTTTTCATTTTTCAAATTTCAAATTAGTAAATAGATTATAATAAATACAATGTGAGACTTGTAATAGTAGCCGAGAGGAAAGGAGCTTCTAATTTTTTTCTGTTAACGAAACGCGAATCATGATTTTTACAAAAATATTCTCAGTAAGATTAAGTTTCCGCCACAATTTCGGCCGCCAAATTTTATGAAGGACTTACTTTAACTACTTCAGCAGTAATATTGGCTAAGTTAACTTCGTCTGCTTCAGATTCCTGATTGAGTTATGAGGGTTATGTGCGGGTATAGACAAGTCCTTCATCTAGTGATTCTAGTGCATCAAAGAGGGAAGTGCGAAGTTTCCGCTTGGAGTTGAACTATTTTGACTAATTACTGGCTGAAAATTATATCTTGGTAATTTGTAATTAAGTAAATTCCGGCTAAGGTACCCGTGTTGCAGTTGTGACAGGGGCTCGGCAACGAGCTGTTGTAAAGCAACTTACGCCAAGTCGGAAATGGGGTGACAATCCGGCTCCAATAATCCACACTGAGCCCGCGTTTTGGAGTATGGCTCGCGCCACCTGATAGTTGAGGTGATGCCAGTGTGTTTATGTTATGTTAAGTGAATTCTAGCAATTTCATCCAATCAATTTTGTAAGTTAGCTGACAAAATTGTATGTGACCTGTAAAACAATTTTAATAAACCAACATCATTCACCAGTCTCTTCCCATCTGGTTCTCATTGAATGGACCTTGGCTTATTGTGTCATGTAAGCAAACATTGTGAAGAGAAAGTAAATGATTGTTACTGTGGCGACAAGGCGCATACAAACTCCTTGTGTGTGCCTGGCCACTATTAAAATTTGACGCGCGCAAAAAAAAGAATAAGAAATACATTCTGTTCTGTCACATTGAAATAAATGAACGTGTCTGCAATATGTAATTGTTTCGCACTTCTAAATGAGTCGCTTAAATTCAAACTCAGATAAATCCACTCTACCCTCTTAGGAGATATTAATGAAAAAGTGTTAGCTAACGTAAATCAATGATTTAAAAGAACATATTATTTTATCTGTGGTAACAGTATTGAAGAAAACGACCCTCTATAACGAAATCAATTACAAAACCATCGTTGAATTAATTATAAATATATTTAGATTGGATTTAACTGCATTTGATTTAATGGAATGCAATTTATCCATATTTTAAAAAAAACTCTTATTTGATATAGGGAGTTTTGATTTATTGGAATACTATCGACACTTAAAGTGTGTTTTTTGTAAGTTGTTTTTTATTTAAATACAATAAAAAGCAGGAAAGTACGGTGATACTGTCGGCGCGTTTACGTCAACTGACGTCCATGTTGAAAAAATGCTGTTCGCTGATTGGCTCGGAGGGATCTATCTACAGTTGAAAAAAACTTTCTCGCGGATCTATCTGGTTTTGATAAAATTGTACGATTTTAACGGTATTTTCCCTAAAGAGCCATGCGGATTTATACGCAACTGCTAAAATAGCTCCAAAACTAGTTTTTTACGCTTTTTTTTGACACCAAAATCTTGAAAATTCTCAGAATTGGATTTATCCGAGTTTGAAGTTAAGCTACTCAAATAATGTAATGTAAATAGTTAATTTTAATTCATATTGTACATATTTGCATATTACAAGTTTCTTTATATTGGAGGAAAATGCAGTTTGATTTTCCCCAAACTATCAATGGCACTCTCGTCTACATAGGTCTACCCAGATAAAGCTGGAGTAAGGCAGTGGATAAATACCAAATAGATAGATCTAGTAATTGTTTACAGCCTGGTAAAGCTAGTCTACGACTAAGAGGCGTGGTGGGTCTTGGTGTTGTCAGCCAATATTCAATTTGGGTCACTACGCCACGATAGATAACCAACTCATTTTTATTGGGGATAATTTACAATAAATTGAAATCTAGTTCAGCTTTTCATAGTTTCCATCTAATGAAGTTCTTATTTAACTTTATCTTGGGCGCAATACTAATAGCAAAAACCCAGACCAATTTAAACAGGCCATGTTCGTGAAAGTTTAAACTGCGTGGGGATCGAACCCGTGACCTCTGGTATAACAGCTAATTTCTACCGTTACTCTGAATCACTCTTCTAACAACAATACATGTAAGGTTTGCATTTTAGTTGTTTGATGAAGTTCCGTCTTGGCCTCTGTCTTCCTCTCTTCTATGCTTTCCCCCTATGAATCTCCTTACGTAATTTTTTATACCTTGATACTAGAATAAGCCACATTTTCCCATACATAATGTATCAATTTTGCTAGTTAGTACATCAGTTTCTCAGCCCGTAAAGTTTCTACTTTGCGCCGAGTTGCGTTAATATGCTGCATTGTTGTGTGCATCGCGGCTACTTTGTTCAGGCCAGGAGTGATGGTTTTTTGATGAGATCAGCTCTTCAGTAATTTGGTTTAATACTTGTAACATGGCGTTTGAAGTTAACATGCCTATTCTTAATATTCAAAAAGCGCTTCGTAAGACAGGGCTGTAATCAATTGGTTGATTCCAGTCGCAAGCTGTCATGAAGACTAAACTGGGGGGCTAAAACGGTAACATTTTAGCATTTCATATTATGAAACATCTAACTGACGTTTCATCTAGGCCGCGGTCCGTTTCGAGTCAAAAGTGAGTAATAGCGCGCTGACGTCGCTCACGTTCATACAATTTATCAATTCGGGATGCGTGTCAGCGCGCTGTTACTCACTTTTGACTCGAAACGGACCGCGGTCTAGATGAAACGTCAAATAGATGATTCATAATATGAAATGCTAAAATGTTGCTGTTTTAGCCCCCCTGTACTGTCATAAACTGTCAAACTTTGAGACAGGTAATCCTATCTCCAAAATCCGCTGTAAGAAATCTCTTGTTAGAAAAAGGCTCTCCTGTACATTTGTTGTACGAAATTTAATAAATAAATGTTATTATTATAAGCCTGTAGTAGTCCACTGTTTGACATAGGCCTTTCCTAAAGTGCTCCTCAACATCCGGTTCTGAGGCTTCCGCACCCAGTCCGATTCCGCCACCGTTCTCAGGTCATCGGTGCATCTCGCTGGGGTCTATCAAGGGCTCATCTGCTTCAGAAACTATCGGCCCTTCTACAGACGTGACCAGCCCACTGCCACGTTAGCCTAAATAATTAAAGTTGAAAATTTTGAACGTCGTATGACTAAAGTTTTAACCGAATAAATTGGTCTTAATCTAAAATAACTTTATTGTAATAGACTTATGTTTAGTATTTTTGTACTGTCAAATAAGAGCACGAAATTAAATCAACTAAATTAATGAACTTAATCACATAGAGTGACTACCACTGGGTGGCAAGAAGTTTGTCTCCACTGAGAGGAACCGGCAAGAAACTCGCCAGTTAGGTAGGTACTCCTTTCAATAAGTTGTAGATCGGAAACTTCCAGTTAGTGTAGAAGTTATTAATATATATACCGAATTTGGAAAGTGACAAGGGGTTTGATCATTTGAGAGGGTTAAACAGAGAAGCTTTTTAGATGAAATGAAGGAAAAATTAAATTCGTCTAGCAAACTCAACAACCTATTTGCTTTAGCAACCTTTACTGCAGTACCCAACTGCATAACGGCTACAATATAGTCCGTTCGCGTTAAGAATGCAGAAATTTCAAAATTTAATCTTGTTGCACAAAAAAAACTCAGATCCACAACCTTAGCGTTCGAAAGTATGCGTTCAGTTGGTTATTGTGGACTCGGCTTACGACACAAATTGATTGGTAAGGGGGCGTGGTAGGTTGAAGGATAAGTATTAATCACTGCTTTTTTAACGCGAACGGAGTATAAATCGGACATCCAAGTCAAACCCATTTTTTTCATAAAACTGCTTTTGACCTACAATCGAAATTCAATATTTTACTAACGCATGTGTCACAACGACACAGTCTACTAAAGAACAGGCCGTAAACCATCTTAAATATTTACACCTAGTACTCTGCGGAATTGCGAATTTTCACTGAAAACTATACTAGTCGCAGGCATAAATATTTCAAAACGTCGCGAAGACCCCGAATGTATTCACGAATGTCGTTTTATAGGGTTATATATCATTTTTTTGACGTTAAGGTTGATTTATTTATCATTCCATAATAACAGTTCAATTCTACATAGTATGTGGGGACTTAGATGGAAAATATTGAGAAACTATTGTTCTTGACTCCTTGTTGACTATCATATTAGCCAGTTTACTTTTTTGATAATTATACTAACTTGCTTGCTTTCAGTAGTGAAAAGGTCTTACACATTAAGAGTAGGTACATCATTTTTGAAACGAAGAATATCCTAATGTAGTTTCTTTGTTCCAATATTAGGTAATAGTTTTCAAAGATAAAGAGATATTCACCAGATATGCTCGTCACATTCTGCTTTTTGGTCATTAGATCCAGGTCATAGGGTTCCAGGCCGACAAAAAATTTGGCAGTTTGTGTTAACCTGATCGGCTGGACTCCTTTCTATAAAAAGAGTACGAGGTACTTATTAAAAACAAACTGGATATTTTAGGAATAATAATACTTACTCATGTATCAATTTGTCAGTCAATATTACAGGCAATATCAATAGTGGATATTTGATACCCGCCCGACTACACAAAGATCATTATTCGGTGCCATGATTGACACCGTTCATTACTAAAGTTTTCATTCATTAACAAATATTGGCAATAAATTTGTAGGATTCCATTTATCATTGTCCAATGGGCTGTGAACATAACATTTATGTATTATTTATAATAGTTTTAAACAGGTATATATCCTATCCCAGGTGTACTACATTAATTTATTTAAAAAACGTTATTTTTACTATAATTTTCGTTTCATGAAGAAACAGTCTAGCCATACTGTTTGTTTTTATTTGATTATAGGCGCTAACCTCAGGAACCACTGATTTGAATAATGAGTTTTATTTTTTTGATGAATGATCATTGAGAATGGTTATTTTAAGAACATGATACTTATCTTAATCCAAATCATCCTGAACGAAACTACTCTTGAGATCCGTAAATTTTAGTTTACGGATCTCAAGTTTAGTTTCAGTAAAATCATACTTCTGCTATTCCATAAATATTACATAGATCTTATTTTTTCTTACAAATATGAGCGTAAAGTTACTCTTTCTCCTATCTTGCCGTGCCCGACAGCGTTCACGATTTGTAATTATCTTTGTTTTTACCACCTCATGTACCTTATGCTTTGCAATAAAGAAAATGAATATGAGAATTACACAATTTTGTGATATTAATTTGCTTAGCACGAATTGCGTGCAACCGCTTATTTGCCCCGGCTGATATCCATACCTTTTGTGGTCTTTTGTCAGAAACAAACCGCTTAGTTGGAATTAATAACTATTTTGCAGAATCGAAAATTGTCGGAACTGAAAATAGGTATGTCATTTCGCTTTTCATATAATTTAAAGTTTCATGCTTATTAAGGCATATTGTGTAAACGGAAAATTCAATGAACAGCATAGGACTTGTAGAAGACCTAAAATTGGAGTTAAGAATTTCTACCCCGTTAAAGAGAGGCTCGCACCACCATGAGGTTGAGGTGGGGCCTATACCCAGCGGTGGGACATTATAAAGGCTCTTGTTTGAGCGTTCTTGTCTGATGAAATTATTCGGCAAAGGTAGGTTAGTAGGTTGAACGTAAGATAAGTTAATAAACAATTTATTACACACAAAACAAATAAATTAACAGATTAATATTTTTTTTAGTTTAATAAATTAATTTAGGCGGTCTTATCACTAAAAGCAATCACTGCCAAACAACTTACAATTAAGGAAAATATGACAGAACGAACAAGCAAGTGCACAAATAATACAGGACAAAAAGTGTATTTACTATAATTATGAATACCATAAATAAATACCACTTAACATTATATAATTTTACTTAACTTCAAAAAATCTCTGTACCAGATCAAGTAACATCTACTAACCCGTAAGTATCTAAAAGTAGAATAGTCCAAAATCCATGTTAAACAAAATCACGGACAGAAGTTAGTATTTTCATAAAAGAAAACAGAATATCCTCAATAGTGCCGACGCAATAATATAACTACAATCGGATTCGGTATTCAACTATCTCATATTATTAAATTGCTTCTTCCGCCGATTGCTCTCAACAATGTCAGATGAGAAAATATTCACACTCCTTCGATTGATATTCAAAAGAAAATCGTAGTGACACAATGCAGAGTGAGGGTGCCGATGCTTATTGAAAATATTCCCATTGAGTCGGAAATAATGTCGGACATATGAATAAAATTCTCATCCGCGGAGACAAAGGACCGATGATCTATCAAAGCAATCCTTCGCGCTAGATAAAATATATAATTGGAAAATACTTTTCAGATACGACTGTTGTTACATGTAGCGTTGTTTATATGAATTCAACTGATATAGACAATAATGTTAAGAAAAAAGGTAGATAGTTTACTAGTGCTAAAAAAGTGGCACCCGAAATCAGAACTTATCTTGTAACCTGAGCAAAGCATTGACAGTGTTGACAGTTTGAGACGACACTGCGCAGCATGTATCTGTCTTGTTTACGCTCTAGTAAATAATCATCTTGTTCACACGGTCAGATTATATGGGCCAGGGGACAATTGTCGACTTCGCATCTGTACTGACATAACCTATCTACGTATTTTTTATTGTAATATCATTGGTATAGAGATGGTAGAGATTAACTTGTGGAAATACAATTTTTCATTACTCATACTCTGAAAGTAGGTCATTACTGACCTGAGAAGCGGGCTGAAAGTAACACTTTTCATCCCTAGGGAGAATCACTTTCAACTGACAGGCGTCAAATTATTTTTAAAAAAACTAGTTCTTTTTCACATATCTATTGAACCATGTTCCAACTTTCTATACAGCCACGGTGTAAAATTTGAAATAACTTAAAGTTAAGTTTTGATCAGAGAATATATATGTTTTAAATAACTTTATTATAATTTAGTTTCAACAATTTCTTTAAAATAACTTAGCTTTGAGTAAAATATTTACCATTTTTCTAATGATGAAAAAAAAAATAATGGCTGAATAGCAGGCCGGCCACAGAAAAAAAAAACAAAATAGGCGGGAAAGCGGCAATTCGATCTTCATTTATTTTCCTCATTTTTTTTTAAGCTAATTCATGTTTTTATTTTTACTTTCCTCGTATTTGTAATGAAAAGCACAGTGTTTCCCTCGGGTGAAAGACTTATTTAGTCCCTCGAACTATTGGCGCCCTCACTTCGTTCGGGGCGCCAAACCCCGTCTCGGGACTAAATAAGTAACTTTCACCCCTAGGATAACAATGTACTATTGATTGTTCACATGAAAAAATAGATGCTTACTGGTTCTTTTAAACCACTTTCCTGGTGGTAATAACATTGTTTAGATTCTACACGTTCTGTCGGAAAAAATGTTTCAAGTGTTGACAAATATTTGGGTTTCTCTATGTATCAAGGAGACAACACCAACGTAGCTATTGTTAATTTTCTGGGAAATAGGTACTTAGTTAACTTGGATTGAATCTCCGAAAGAAGAAATTGATTTAAGTATTATTTTTTTAAGCATGAAAAATTATACCACGATTTGGCATGCACCTATACGTTTAGTAGAAAAGATAGAACCCGCAGTAGCAGCATTCATTTCCGAGAAAACTCTTCCACGCGAACTAAATATACATTTGAACGTCTTTCATCTGCTAAAGTCACAAAGCAAACTCATGGTAACATTTCATCTACCCCCTTTCCTTTGTACAACAACAACAAAATGCTGGAAGCCTCAATTCTAGAGTTGTTCTATGAAATTGCTTAGGAAAATGCAAGTTTTATTTTATGTCCAGTGCCGCGTTATCGCGAGTGATATTAAATTGTGCCAGTTCTATTATTCTCTTGCCTTTGATGAAAACCTATTAAAGTTTGTTTTTATGAAGGAATTTCTTTAGAAATAAATCTGTGAACTCGACTGATTTCAATGGGACAGGGCCGTCTACAGAAAGCATTGTTCAAAGTTTCCACCTCATTTTAATATTAGACTAAAATATTATGATGGATAATAGTATACATTAAGTACGATGGAGATCTTTAAGAAGTAGTCGTTAAAACTGGATTTGAATTCCGCTCTTAAGAAGATATTATGTTAGTAAAGTAAAGTAATATTCACAATAAAAAAAAACTATATAGGTAATGTGGGTACCTTTCAATACATTTTTATGCAAAACTGTTTATTTAATATTAAAACTACTGACTGATAAGTAGTCAGAAGATAAAGTGAACTGTATTAAAATTGGAAATAAATACATAGTTAAAAATAAAGAACGCAAAGAAATAAAAATCAGAAATAAGTAATTACCAAGTTGGAACACTCTACATCCATCCGACAAAAAAACTCACAATCAAAAGAAACTCAGTTAACATTTACCCCAGGTGACTTTCACTGTGTAGCAGATGAGATTAGCAAGACAGACGCGACAAGGATTTTTTCTAGAGATTTCTTCTCTGCAGTCTGCTCGGTGCCTGTCTAGTTACACGAATTAAAATTCGATACATTGTGCAATTTACCAACTTTATTGCTAAAGTAGAAGATACGGTGGAAAATCACGAAAACAGCTTCTTGCCATTATCAGGTGGTATTTCTGGTCGCTCACCAACAAGGCCTTAAAATTATTCGTAAAACAGAAAATCTGTCCCATCATTGTATGAAATGTCTGCAAATAGTCTGAAAGGTAAAGTTTTTCCAGAACACATACCCCTCGCTCAATTTGATAGCTGGCAGCAACTAAATAATCTGAACATCCTCTACAGATGTAATCCTGACGTGCAATCTCCGGCGCCATCAATCAGAGTCCATTGTTGAACCAATAAACCGTTTTAAACCTTTGTTAAATGTTTGAATAAACATTTTAGGCTGTTTTTGAGGTTTAATTGAAATTGAAATATATACCACAAAGTAATATCTGCATTGAAATTAACTTTTGCGGTTTGGTGGTTGCAATTTTAAGCGTTATTTTCACCACTTTAGGTTCATGATGTTCGAACTCGAGCCACAAAAATATTAACAGACATTGTATTGTAACATTGTGTCTGGTTGATCAACTAACATTTATAGGATGCACAAAAGCACGCCTGGAAGGATTAGTAAGCACTCATAAAATATTAATCACTTACCAATAGTGCACATATTAAAACTATACCAAAGGTCTGTATTTTCAGTCAGCATCAAAATTATAAATCTTTATTATGTGTGTGTACAAAGCGGTCAAATATGTCTGACGTATGAGGTTGCTTATTAAAATAGTGTTTCACTGTATTGTGTTAGCTAATAGCGCTTCAAACGAACGAAAACGTAAGATTCTGCTTTTGTCAAATCGTCAAAATCTTTAGTAGTTTCTAAACTGATGTTACTTTGGATAGTGCATACACATCCATTTTTTTTTCAATCTTTTGTGTCTGTATTGTATGTTTAATATGTATACTAAATTTAGTGTGCAATAAAGTGCTTTTCTAACTTTTTGATCCCCTTGGTCTTGTTAGCACTCATCATTCTGATGACTTTACCTGGCAACCTATCAGCTAACTAACCAGGATGTACCACATTACTCAGGCTCACGGGCAGTGACTAGATAATCGGAACCTCCCCCGCAGATGTAATCCTGGCGTGCAATCTCCGGCGTTATCAATCAGTACGCGGACTCGGCGCCACTCTGACGTTGTAAGTAACATTTTCCGCAGACACTATTTCACCCATTTTACAATCAATGACACGTTAATTATTTTGATAGTAAGTACTTATACGCAGATATAATATTGAAAAAGTGGTAGATCGCAAATCAGAAATTATCAACTGCTTATAATTTGACAGTGTTGAAACGTGTGAGTATGTTACGCAGTGTCATCTCAAACTGTCAACACTGTCAATGCTTCGCTCAGATGCACCAATAGTTTTGATTTCGGGTGCCACTTTTTTAGCACAAGAACCCTATCTACCTCTCTTTTTATTATAATATTATTGTTACCTGGCGGATCAGCTAACTAACTAGGATGTACCACATTACTCAGGCTCACGGGCAGTGACTAGATAATCGGAACCTCCTCCGCAGATGTAATCCTGGCGTGCAATCTCCGGCGTTAACAATCAGTACGCGGACTCGGCGCCACTCTGACGTTGTAAGTTACATTTTCCACAGCTACTATTTCACCCATTGTACTATCAATGACACGTTATTTTGATAGTAAGTATTTATACGCAATAATATTATAATATTGAAAAAGTGGTAGATCGCGAAATCAGAAATTGTCCACTGCTTATAATTTGACTGTGTTGAAACGTGTGAGTATGTTGCGCAGTGTCGTCTCAAACTGTCAACACTGTCAATGCTTCGCTCAGATGCACTAATAGTTTAGATTTTGGTTGCCACTTTTTTATCACAAGTATCCTATCTACCTCTCTTTTTATTATAATATTATTGTTACCTGGCGGATCAGCTAACTAACCAGGATGTACCACATTACTCAGGCTCACGGGCAGTGACTAGATAATCGGAACCTCCTCCGCAGGGTTACCTATCATAAGACTGAATTTTCTTTTCCCGAATTTCATTTTCCCGAAAACGTTTCGTTTTTTTTCATTCGGCATTTTTTCATTTTTCCGAAATGACGTTTGCCACTGTATCAGTTGACCAATTATCAACTGGATTTTTTTCGATTGCCAGACGTTTCATAAGACCACAGAACGTTTTACCGAAGTGATGATTGGCCGAAATGACAATTGTCCGAAGTATTGTTTTCCAGAACAATCGTTACACCACTATTTTGATTGCCATATATTTAGTTTACCAAACGATCATAAAAAAGTTACAGGTTTAATGCAAGCAGCATAAAAGCAGACAAGAATTATTTATTTGTTTATGTTTTCTTCAGGAAACATACAGTTTTTAAATTTGGATTTTTGGGATTTAAAACAAAATAAGGAATTTACAGCATGTAAACAGCATGCAAGTATTCAACATGCAAGTTTAAGGAAACACAAGAATTCCGTCACGGCTCCGGCATTACGGGGCTCCGGCGGTTCCTCGCGTGCTAATCGTCGCAGATGGCTTTCGCTCAGCACCGCAGCTTCGGCTTGTTGGCCGGCTTCGCCGGCCAGCCTCAGCCGCGGCCCCTCGCTCATGGCCACCTACTCCTCAGCCCGCGGGCCGCCTCGCCCCTCCATGCCTACGCGCTTTTAAATAACACTCTTGGGGTAGGGCAAAACAAGTACCACGTGGTGTCGGGGTTGACTGAGTCGGATTCGCCCTGAAGTTGAAATTACTGAAAATTACTGAAAATCATACAGTAGTTGTGGCCTAGTAATATTCGGTAAAATGTGATTAAGGCAAAGTGATCATATGCCATATAAGTCATCTGGTAATTGAAAAAAGTTGAAAGAAGATTTAGGGCAATAGTAAAAAGTTTATTCTGAAATTAGGTTTGACGTAGTTCGGTATAATGACACTTATGTCAAAAGATACTTCGACGGGTTAAAAATATGTCAAACAAAACATCTGGCAAATGAAACGTTGGTCAATAGTTTTCAGTGAAATGAAATTCGGACTAGTACATTTCGGACAAGTGACGGGTTCCCCCTCCGCAGATGTAATCCTGGCGTGCAATCTCCGGCGTTATCAATCAGTGCGCGGACTCGGCGCCACTCTGACGTTGTAAGTTACATTTTCCGCAGACACTCGTTCATCCATTCTACTATCAATGACACGTTAATTATTTTGATAGTAAGTACTTATACGCAATGATATCATATTAAAAAAAGAGATATTGAATCCGTTATGCCAGTACCAACGCGATATTAAAAATTGTCCTCTGCTTATAATTTGACCGTGTTGTAACGAGTGAATAAGATAGTTTATTTTTTACTAGGGCGTAAACGAGACAGCTACATAATGCGCAGTGCCATCTCAAACTGTCAACACTGTCAATGCTTCACTCAGATGCACTAATAGTTTTGATTTCGGGTGCCACTTTTAAAGCACAAGTAAATATCCTATCTACCTCTCTTTTATGTTATCATTGTTACCTGGCGTATCAGCTAACTAACCAGGATGTACCACATTACTCAGGCTCACGGGCAGTGACTAGATAATCGGAACCTCCTCCGCAGATGTAATCCTGGCGTGCAATCTCCGGCGTTATCAATCAGTACGCGGACTCGGCGCCACTCTGACGTTGTAAGTTACATTTTCCGCAGACACTATTTCACCCATTTTACAATCAATGACACGTTAATTATTTTGATAGTAAGTACTTACTCGCAATGATATCATATAAAAAAGAGATACTAAATAAATTATGTCACTAGTAACGCGAAATCAGAAATCGACCACTGCTTATAATTTGACCGTGTTGTAACGAGTGAACAAGATAGTATATTTTTTTACTAGGGTGTAAACGAGACAGTTACATGATGCGCAGTGCCATCTCACACTGTCAACACTGTCAATGCTTCGCTCAGATGCACTAATAGTTTAGATTTTGGTTGCCACTTTTTTATCACAAGTATCCTATCTACCTCTCTTTTTATTATAATATTATTGTTACCTGGCGGATCAGCTAACTAACCAGGATGTACCACATTACTCAGGCTCACGGGCAGTGACTAGATAATCGGAACCTCCTCCGCAGATGTAATCCTGGCGTGCAATCTCCGGCGTTATCAATCAGTACGCGGACTCGGCGCCACTCTGACGTTGTAAGTAACATTTTCCGCAGACACTCGTTCACCCATTCTATTATCAATGACACGTTATTTTGATAGTAAGTACATAACCGCAATAATATCATATTAAAAAAAGAGATATTGAATACGTTATGCCAGTAGTAACGCGAAATCAAAAATTGACTCTGGTTATAATTTGACCGTGTTGTAACGAGTGAACAAGATAGTATTTTTTTTACTAGGGCGTAAACGAGACAGCTACATGTTACGCAGTGTCTCCTCAAACTGTCAATGCTTCGCTCAGATGCACCAATAGTTTTGATTTCGGGTGCCACTTTTTTAGCACAAGCATCCTATCTACCTCTCTTTTTATTATAATATCATTGTTACCTGGCGTATCAGCTAACTAACCAGGATGTACCGCATTACTCAGGCTCACGGGCAGTGACTAGATAATCGGAACCTCCTCCGCAGATGTAATCCTGGCGTGCAATCTCCGGCGTTATCAATCAGTACGCGGACTCGGCGCCACTCTGACGTTGTAAGTAACATTTTCCGCAGACACTCCTTTACTCATTCTATTATCAATGACACGTTTATTATTTTGATAGTAAGTACTAATACGCAATGATATTATATTTAAAAACAGGTAGATACTTTATGTCAGTATCAACGCGAAATCAAAAATTTACAACTGCTTATAATTTGACCGTGTTGTAACGTGTGTACAAGATAGTAGCATTATTTACTAGAGCGTGAACGAGACAGCTACATGATGCGCAGTGCCATCTCAAACTGTCAACACTGTCAATGCTTCGCTCAGATGAATTAATAGTTTTGATTTCGGATGCCACTTTTTTAGCACAAGTACCCTATCTACTTCCCTTTTTATTATAATATCATTGTTACCTGGCGTATCAGCTAACTAAGCAGGATGTACCGCATTACTCAGGCTCACGGGCAGTGGCTAGATAATCGGAACCTCCTCCGCAGATGTAATCCTGGCGTGCAATCTCCGGCGTTATCAATCAGTACGCGGACTCGGCGCCACTCTGACGTTGTAAGTAACATTTTCCGCAGACACTCGTTCACCCATTCTATTATCAATGACACGTTATTTTGATAGTAAGTACATAACCGCAATAATATCATATTAAAAAAAGAGATATTGAATACGTTATGCCAGTAGTAACGCGAAATCAAAAATTGACTCTGGTTATAATTTGACCGTGTTGTAACGAGTGAACAAGATAGTATTTTTTTTACTAGGGCGTAAACGAGACAGCTACATGTTACGCAGTGTCTCCTCAAACTGTCAATGCTTCGCTCAGATGCACCAATAGTTTTGATTTCGGGTGCCACTTTTTTAGCACAAGCATCCTATCTACCTCTCTTTTTATTATAATATCATTGTTACCTGGCGTATCAGCTAACTAACCAGGATGTACCGCATTACTCAGGCTCACGGGCAGTGACTAGATAATCGGAACCTCCTCCGCAGATGTAATCCTGGCGTGCAATCTCCGGCGTTATCAATCAGTACGCGGACTCGGCGCCACTCTGACGTTGTAAGTAACATTTTCCGCAGACACTCCTTCACCCATTTTACTATCAATGACGCGTTAATTATTTTGATAGTAAGTACTAATATGCAATGATGTCATATAAAAAAAGAGGTAATAAATACATTATGCCACTAGTAACGCGAAATCAGAAATCGACCACTACTTTTAATTCGACCGTGTTGTAACGTCTGAATAAGATGGTATCATCATTCACTAGAGCGTAAACGAGACCGATACATGTTGCGCAGTGTCGTCTCAAACTGTCAACACTGTCAATGCTTCGTTCAGATGCACTAAGTTTTGATTTCGGGTGCTACTTTTTTAGCACAAGAACCCTATCTATCGTCTCAAACTGCCAACGCTTCGCTCAGATGCACTTAATATTATAGTTTTGATTTTGGTTGCCACTTTTTTTAAAAATGAAATGAAATGGTTTATTTGCCTAAGAAGCACGGTATATATTGGTCTTAATAATAGGGTCAGTAGGGTAACCAAAATGTTGGCATGCAAAATCTGAGTGCACAATCTTCAGCACAAGTATCCTATTTACCTCTTTTTAATTATAATACCATTGTTACCTGTCGTATCAGCTAACTAACCAGGATGTACCGCATTACTCAGGCTCACGGGCAGTGACTAGATAATCGGAACCTCCTCCGCAGATGTAATCCTGGCGTGCAATCTCCGGCGTTATCAATCAGTACGCGGACTCGGCGCCACTCTGACGTTGTAAGTAACATTTTCCGCAGACACTCGTTCACCCATTGTACAATGACACGTTATTTTGGCAGTAAGTGTACGTTATCAACTTAATCTCAGCATTGACGTCGACAACGACAAGAAGCTTCTTGAAAACTTTCGCCATTGTTCTATAGAATAATTGTCTTTTTTATAGTGTCCACGATTATGAACACGCGCTTTGGCTGCTTGGATACCATCGCGACTGTCAAACAGAACGCCTACTGTTTGTCATCGGAATATAGCTCCTTTGATGAAAGAAAATATAATTTGACTTTAAAGATGCTAGAACAGATTTGGATAAGATGGATAACCTGTCATTCAAAAAACTGTGGTTGACTGGATAATAATCACTATAAACAAATAGTTGATCAACAATACCTACTGACGCTAACTGTACCTATGCCAGACTTTATAATATAGTCTCTGTAATATTTGCATCGTTTGATAAATTATACCCTTCAAAACGGATGTTTATAGTTATCTATCTATTATAGTACATACTCGTAGTCAAATACGAAACGCGTGCAGATTAAACCATACTTTCATTCCCACTCACCGCAGTCACGAACCTCGGTCGCTCAAAATACGTTTCCCATCCACAGCCGCGACCACACTCCAAATACGAAAATACAAACATCAATTTTAATTGAGCCGTTTAATACAAATGTTAACGCTTTGTTTGCAATCACTTTTGTCAAGATAACAAATATTTTTGAACAATTGGTTATTAATAGCATCCTTAAATACCAGAAATATGCCAAGTACTCTAATGAAACCAAATCCTATATTAGAACCAGTGTAATAAATATGAATTCTAAGCGTGGACTTTCATTACTAGGCCTCTAAGACTCATGGTAACTAATGATCTATATTATAGAAACGTGGTGCGTAGATACTTAAAGGTCGTTCGCGTTAAGAATGCAGTAATTTTTAAATTTTATTCTGTTGCACACAATAAAAACTCAGATCCCCAACCTTTGCGTTCGAAAGTATGCGTTCAACTGGTCACTGTGGACTTGATTTTCTAATTAGGATCGATTTTATTGATTAGGGGGCGTGTTAGATCGAAGGATAAGTATGAAATTACTGCATTCTTAGCGCGAACGGACTATAGTCACACACAACACACAAAATACTTGACTTGTACACAATTACTTATACGCATTACACACTTGTGATTTAACTGTCGAATTCCTACTTTTCAATCTAAGTTAGGGATTCTTTATAAGTAGAGCTGTCACTTTCAGTTCTTTAAACACATTACCGTATGGTAGGCACGAGTTAGAAGGCTTTTTTTTGTACTGTGAATATAGGTATTTATAGGTATTTTTATGAATTTATCCCCGGACATTATTCCACACAGCGCCATCTAGCCCCAAGAAAAGCTGATTACTCAAATACTTTTCTTTTTGTAAAAATACATAGGTACTTAATATATACAAAGAAAACACCCAGACCAATACAAACAGACAATAAATGTTCATGCACACAAATGTTTGTACTCTGTGGGGACCAAACCCGCGACCTTTGGTGTAGTAACCGACTTCTCAACAATAACTTAACTACTTAGGTAAAAATAAAAATGATTTTCCTAGTTTTATGGAATGTTTAGGGGTTTAAGTGGTGGTGGTGGTTTGGGTGCAAAGAGTCATGGCCCAGTAGTTCAACACTCTGATTTAACCCCTGCGTGTAGTCTGGTGTCCTCCAATGAGTGCACAAATCGTTAATGTTCAAACTCCTCGTTCAAATCTTGCCTCAAACTGGACTCACTCAATATAAATAATACCAAAGAAGCATGATTACGCATTTTCATGATTCCATTTCCACGTATCGCAGTCACGAGTCGGGTCAAATTTAATATTTTAAGCTGTGTTTGCATTCGCTCTTATTACAGACACATCTGATCGGAAATGATTTCGCATTCAGTGACGCGTTCGCACACAATCTTCTGGAATTGGCACGGTTGCAATGAGCAAGACATTTATATTGCTCCTCTCGTGGGATACTCTGGAATAAACTATACAAATTAACTTTTTGATTTTTTACAAACCTACATGTTCATGCACACGCATGTTTGAACCCCGCGATTTTCACAGTGTAGTAGCCCATTTCCTAACCAATGCACTAAACCGTATTTTATAGAGCCATTATGTATTTAAATAAATAAGAAGACCAGCAATACTCGTTAGAAATATCATAGAATAATAATCGCCAAGATAACGAGGTATAATAAAGTGCCCCATGGACATATTAAAAATACTGGCACATTCCTTATGAACTTGTTTGTTCTGTGTGTTGTCGTTTTCATTGGTATAAAAAAAAATATTTAAGTATTTACAAAAAAACAGTTTTGTATCAAACGAGACGAGATCGACATAAACATTTTGTGGTGCCTAATATTATTCTTACAACAGCATTTGACAGAACAACGTCAAATTACGAGGGTCCAAATTTAATATTTTAAGCTGTGTTTGCATTCGCTCTTATTACAGACACATCTGATCGGAAATGATTTCGCATTCCGTGACGCGTTCGCGCACAATCTTCTGGAATTGGCACGGTTGCAACGTTGGAGCAAGACATTTAAATTGCTCCTCTTGTGGGATACTCTGGAATAAACTATACAAATTAACTTTTTGTTTTTTTACAAACCTACATGTTCATCATACGCATGTTTGAGCCCGCGACCTTCGGTGTACAAACTGCTGTACACTAGCTACTGTAACTGCTGTTTGGTGTATCACTAAGCCGTCTTCCATAGGGCCATAATGTATATATAAATAAATAAGAAGTCTTTCGTAGGTCATTATATATTTAAATGAATAAGAAGACGAACAATATTCGTCAATACTAAGCTAAGAGAAAAATAATAAAGTGCCCCATTGACATGTTGTAAATACTCGCACGTTTCTAATGAACTTGTTAGTTCTTTGTGTTAGCGTTTTCATTGGTATAAAAATATATAATAAGAATTTCGAAAAAAAAGGGTTTTGTACTAAACGTGACGAGATCGACATAGATTTTTTGTGGTGCCGAATATTATTTTTACAACAGCATGTTCGCACGCAACTGTTGCTCACAAAAGGATATTTTTACCCGTTTTTTCATCAATGTTACATTCCTATTAGTCTCAGCATCATGTATTGTAACCGGGGAATGTCTTCTCGGCGTCCACTGGGCGGACGACGGGGAAACTGTCCGGGGCGATGGCCCCTTTCAGTGGTGGCAGTCGCCTACTGCTACGACAGTAGGGTCGCTGGGGTGCCACTGGCGAGGCTGGGCCTGCGAGCCAGTGGTGTTGCGTCTTGGTTGTGGTGCCGGCGAGGCCTGGGCCTCCAGCCGGCATCGTTGAGTGGGTATTGTAACCTTTTGATGAATGATTTACCCAACTTTTTCTTTATTAAACTAGTAGTGAGATTAGCGCTTTCAGCCAAACAAACTCTTCAGCTTCATAATATCAGTCAGTATCTCTCAGTCAGTCTTTATTAAACGGTACTTTACCAAACGAATTGTGTTACTACGTCAGAAGTAGCATCAAGTTGTATGAAGCCGCGTCACAAACATCATAAGCCGTGTTTGCGCCCGGTTTTAGGACTCACGACACATCTGATCGGAAATAATTCCGCATTCAGTCGACGCGATTCGCGAAGTAATAACGTGGCACAAAGCGGCTCCCTCCAAGATTGTTGATAGCCGTCTTACTCTGTGAATGACTAGCATTAATAACGAGTATTACAGATAGAGAGGACGATATTTCCCGCCATACCTCCGCTTGCTCGTTACGGGGATTTTGGTCGAAATTAATATGGATCGTTAATCAAATACCCTCTAAGCGCTGTACGATGAGGAACGCCCAGGATAATGATGTTTTTTTGATGATTAACATGATATTGGCATTTGCTACGGAACGTTTTTATACTGGTTACAGGATGAATAATTAGGCACGTTCTAATGATATTATAATAAAATGAGGTAGATAGATTACTTGTGCTAAAAAAGTGGCACCCGCATCAGAACGATCGTGCACCTGAGCAAAGCATTGACAGAGTTGACAGTTTGAGGGAGGTTTGAACACTGCGCCACATATCTGTCTCGTTTACGCTCTAGTATACAATACAATCAATACAATCACCTTGTTCACACAGTCAGATTATATAGGCAAGTACGCCAGGGAACAATTTTCGACTTCGCTTCAGTACTGACATAACCTATCTACCTCTTTTTAATTGTAATATCATTCGCACGTTCTATTCGAGTGTACGCTTGGGAACGTGACACGTGTGACGAAATTGCTCGTATCGGACTTATCTGAAATAAAAATTGCTTTTGAACAACGACACAAATAACAGAATGTAGGTATTTCAAATTGTGAAAATTTTCGGGTAGATATTGTCATGAGCAGCCCTTTCAAACATTTTCACGAGTGATTTTTAGATTGCCTTTTGTATTTTTTATTTATTAGCTCAAAGTGCGTTTCAAATTTAAACTATCAGAGATATTTGAAGACTAACCCCCTTATTCATAAAAACTTAAACAGCTCTTATAGAACACGATAACTTTTGTATCGCTTTGTCACTGTCATTCTTGTTGCTGCCGCCATTTGCGAGTAAGTGACAGAACACGTCAATAGCTTAAACAAATACGATAGCGTTGCATTATTTTTTATGAATAAGGGTCACTAGAGCAATACTTACCGTATTGCTCTAGTGACTGGACTTCCCGAAAATACTTCTTCAGTGATATATTTACTATATTAAGCAGTCTCTATAAAATATCCAGCTACATAATTCCTTACACAAGCTTTTAACGTTAGTAGAAGTTTAAAGTTACTTTTGGAAATGAGATACAAAAAATGTTACCAATGTGTCTACTGCAAGTGCAGTCAGTAATAAATATAACATAAACATAATGATAATAAAGATTAACTTCAAGAGATAACAAAAACAACTCTAAATATTCACGAACTCATTTCTGACATATAAACCTGTTCGTGCACTTTATGTTTCATTATGCATTTAGCTCAGAGTATATGATTCCATAATGTGCAACGTCACGGCTGCAAACTCAGTCTATGCATGTACCGGATGCAGCTGGCGCATTTAGTACCGTCTTCTGGCGAAGTCGTGAGCTTCGTAAATTCTGATATTGTACTCTGTTAGATAAACTCCGGAATTGAAGTGGTAACGCGAGATTTCGACTTGTATTGTTTTATTTGTCAATTGAATTAATTAACAAATCTTTGGGGAATCTTATTCCAATATCACTTGACCCCAAAGCCAGTAGAGCCATGGAAATCAATAATAAGTGTAATGAACGTTTACGTGTAATAAACGTATTCAAATATTTCTGAGTACTTAATTAAATAGATAATAATACCCAAGCAACAATTGCTTTTTTTTATTTCTGTTTATATTTTTATAACAATACTGGCAACCGCTCGCACCTTCGTACGCGTGGTTTTATTAAGGGTATGAAAAATAAATTACGACCTTACATGCTTAACCAACATACATATACAATTTTATCACAATCAAGTCAAGCGTTTTCGAAGTAGTTTGGCAATAAACACTGTAAGACTGTAACACGAGAATTTTATAGATGAGATGATAATTTTGTTGAATTATTTCTGTAAATTGCTTGTATGGCCTTTTTGATTGATGCTCCGCTCTCATTATACATTAAGTAAGTATATAGCTTATGTAGTTATATAGCCTATGTAGGTATGGGGTGTATATAGCCTTCCTCAAAAAAAATATATCCAACATCTGACTAGTGAAAAATAGCCTATGTAAGAAGATAGTAAAATGGCTAAGCAAAACAGTAGCAATTGTTTCACATCAGTCAAGTCCATGCTACCTTCACTCACAGCCGCCTGACGGCCAGTTGTAGGTAAGCCTGACGGAGCACTTCCCACGATTTATTAGTTGCTGCGGCTTAAGCTCAGCATTCGAGAATTGACCTCGACAGGGCTGCAAAACAGTTACACCAGTGTTGTGTAGATGATGGCCATTTGCAATTGCTGGTTAGATAAATATGAATAAGTCTCTGTTCAACGTTGAATGTCAAGAAGAAGTTTAAGAAGATATTCTGCAATTAACATTTTAAAATCTTTCTTGTTGTAATTCATTGGTCTGACTTTCTGACTAGTGAAAAATTAGCCTACGTAAGAAGATAGTAAAACAGCTAACCAAAACAGTAGCAATCGTTTCACATCAGTCAAGTCCACGCTACCTTCACTCACAGCCGACTGACGGCCAGTTGTAGGTAAGCCTGACGGAGCACTTCCCGGGATTTATTAGTTGCTGCGGCTTAAGCTCAGCATTCGAGAATTGACCTCGACAGGGCAGCAAAACAGTTACACCAGTGTTGTGTAGATGACGGCCATTTGCAATCGATGGCTAGATAAACATAAATGAGTAACGTTGTTCAACGTTGGATGTCAAATCCCTAATGTGTATTTTGCTAAGAAGACATTCTGCAGTCAAAATTTTAAAATATGTCTTGTTGTAATTCATTGGTCTGACTAATTTTATCTGGCTAGTGAAAAATCAGACCTAACTTAATGTTAGAAGATAGCAAAATGGCTAACCAAAACAGTAGCGATTGTTTCACATCAGTCAAGTCCACGCTACCTTCACTCACAGCCGACTGACGGCCAGTTGTAGGTAAGCCTGACGGAGCACTCCCCGGGATTTATTAGTTGCTGCGGCTTAAGCTCAGCATTCGAGAATTGACCTCGACAGGGCTGCAAAACAGTTATACCAGTGTTGTGTAGATGACGGCCATTTGCAATCGATTGTTGGATGGTAGTGTAAGACATCTATTATGCACGGTGCAGTATAAGGCTGTATGCTAAAACATCTCGTAGTCAATAAGTACTATGAGCAGGACTCTCTCAATCAAGGAGAAAGTATTCTAATTTGCGACTGTTCTGATAACGATTTCTGTATTTGCGTAATTTTGAGTGTTCCTCATTTAATATTGAAATTCGTCTTGAAGAAGGCACGTTAAGCAATTGGTCTTGGCACTCCCGGCTGACTTTATTGAATGTCAGCCGTTAAGCCTGGTCGGAAGGCTTAGTGCAACTTGATAACATCAGCTGACCTAAGGTTTATTACTAACCTTGCACCCCTACAACAATATACAGAGCTCGCATATTGGAGTATGATTAGCGCCGTGGTGAGGACCTCAACTATGAGGTGGCCTATAAAGGTGACATTCACAGGCTGTTGTTTGTTTTACGTGACATGTAATATCTTGGTGTCTAATTTAATAGGTATGTTTTTATGATACCTTATTTCTGCAACCGTTACACGTGCGAACATTGTTTCCGACACGGCGACATTCCGCTACAGCTCAAAAAATAAAGCTGCACCCAAAAATCATGTAAACCGCTCAATCACCGCGTGCACTGGTTTTAAAATGTGCCCGTGCCCGATATTGGCTTGCAAAATTGGCACGTCAAATAAATTCTTGTCACTCGTAAACACTTTGCATAAATTGGATCCGGGGGAATTCCCGCAACAAAGACGCGGGAGGGCTGTTCCAATAAAAGAGAACGATTGGATCGCTTTTGACGGAAAGGCAGAGCACTTGATCGTACTAACAGGGATAGTCCGCATCCATCCGGGGGTGATCCATCAAAACAAATACTCAAATTAATCGGCAGAAGCCCTTTTCCTAATTACAATCTCTAAATGTCTTTCATTAAAATATTTAAATAAAAAAGCAGTAGCGCTGCTTATCCTATTTCTATTCATTTTCGTGTTTGTTACTCACCAATAAACAGATTTACTTTATGCCTTTTGAACTATAACTATTGGCAAGTTTAGCTTTGTATCAAGTTCTACCTAGTATTATAGTTATTACGTTACGGATTTTTTTATTATTACCTACCTACTTCAAGAAAAACGAACATCTCGTCACAGGATTAGCACGAACAATGTATACGACGCACACTACGTATTATATTATAGTATTGCTCGTTTTAATGAGACTATTACTACAACCAATGTCATCACTACAACCAATACGAACGAATACGATTGATAATACAAATTAATTATCAATAATAGTGTATAGACTGTACGCGTTGAGAATGCAGTAATTTCATACTTTTCTTTTGATCTAGCACGCCCCCCCTCACTAATCAAATCGTTCCTAATTAGAAAGTCAAGTCCACAATGACCAATTGAACGCATACTTTCAAACGCAAAGGTTGTGGATCTGAGTTTTTTTTGTGTACAACAGAATTCAATTTAAAAATCACTGCATTCTTAGGGCTAACGGACTAGTAGTAGTAGTATATTCCAATCAATACTAGGATTATGGTGATAAACATCGATGAAGCGTTTTTTCAACGTTTTATTTTGTCATTACTCAAAACCAAAAAGAGCGAAAAGAAGCCACAAGAGAAAGGAAATGCGCCTCCTTACCGCAGTTGTTTTACAGTTTTTATTTCTCCACAAAGGGAAAGAGCAAATAGTATCTAAGCAACGATTTCATCTGGAAATCTGGTTGTTGTCTTCGGTCTTGCTGTTTTTAAATCAAAAGCAAATCTGATTTAATGGCAATTCTGTTTTATTCCTAGCTAGTTGTCTGTTATACATTCATGTCGTTTGTCGATACATACGAGTTTTAGTGGTATACTTTATTGGTTTCGTTTGCGTAACGTTTTTGTTCTGCCACCAAGAGTCCATTATTAATAAAACATTACATATTAATAGAAAGTATAATTAAATGTTTGTTTTGCATTTATTAAATTGTTTTTATTATAAATCGTGGTTCTATACGTCTAAAGTAAAGATTTAAATCCGCGATTACAATCCGTAAAGTTGTTTTATTTCACATACAATGCCTCTTTGTATAACAATTCAGTACAAAGAATTAATCCATAAATCCATGCTTGAGAACTCTGCTCAATCTTTAACACGAACCTTAATCTCCACTTGTATGCTTGAGTATCGACCTCACCGGATCATATTGGAGTAAAGTGAAGAGACCTTATACTATTTCAAGCAAAGATCTTTTTGACTTCCTTTTGAGTATTTTAAAAAATCATATAAATTTAATAACAAATATACATCTAAAATATCATCAAAATCGGTCAAGCCATTGAGGAGGAGATTGGCAACAAGCGCTGTGACACGAGAATTTTATATAATAACTAGCGGCCGCCCGCGACTTCGTCCACGTACACTTGAGTGAATTTCATACCCCGTGGTACCTCGGGTATGTACCCTTGGACCTATGTGCATTTAAGAATGAACCATAGCAAAACAGTGATTATAGTGACATCGGCGTATCGCATTCCGTCTCTATAATTACTTTAGAATAACTATAAGACCACTTTTAATCCTACATTGGACACACCTGCATTAAAGACTGTTTAACAGTAATAGTCTTTTTCATGTTAATAGTAAGTATGCTAGTCACTACATCATCTGGCTGTGGCTAACGAATGAATATAATTAACGTGATTTTCTTAGCAAAATAAACAAGTAAAACTTTTCAAGTCTATTAGAAAAGGAAATGTGAGGGCTTCGAACGTACAATTGAAACTAGAGGACTAAGTTTTAAAATTAATTAACTTTACAGAGATTCTGCGGTTTATTCTGAAGGGTGCTTGAACACCGAGGAATGTCCTTACAGATTTTGAATTTATATTAAAGTTTGATATTAGTTAATATAGTGATAGCGAGAAATCAACAATGGACTCAAATATTTGACAGTCGATTTGGTGTAATCATTCAGAAGTTGGCTACTACACTAGAGGTCACAGGTTCGATCCCTGCACAGAACAAACATTCGTGTGCATTCTCCTACTCCTTACTACTTAAATACTAAGTTTTAATCCTCATGACCATGTTATGTTTCAAATTATCAGCCGCGATAAGGTAAGGTAAACATAAAAAAACACTACGAAACATAAAACACACGGTACCAGACTATAGACGCATGTCACTTGAAATTTGCAGAATAGCCATGACTACAGGCCTCGACAAAATAGTGTGTTTTGTATGGAAAAATAATTACAGGCATATTTTGCCAGCATGGAAAATTCCCCTAAAGCCATGTTGAATATGAATAACATGACTAAACTCCTTAATAAAGTTGCAACGTAACATTTTGAACAAAAATAACCACATCGCTTACAAGCGAGTGCAGTCAGTGAAAGAAGCAGCGCTTTTCAAAACATCCAACGTCCCGACCATTCAACGCAGCCAGACCACGACTTAACGGTACAGTTGACTCGAAGCTACTAATTTTAATGCACAATCTTAATTACTGTCAGTCACAGTACAATATAGAACAAACAGGCTGAAATTTTCCAGTAGACGTAACACATTCGACAGCAGTGATTCAGCCCAAACCGAGCGCGGTACGGACACGGTACTCTGTAATCTGTCCAGGCAAACCGTGCGCTGCATAAATTAGCTCTAGTTAAAAGCTCCCTTTTAATGGAAAGGCCAAATGAATGGGCAGCATCGACGGCGCGAGCGCTCTCCCGAATTGTGGACTAAAGGATGGTGGACAACTGTCCTTTTGTGGACTTGCAAGTTCGTCGTGTAACAGATGTTCAAGACCGCCGTCGGCTTCACACCTGGATAACTATAAAGTCTTAAATTACGGTGTAAATATGAATTTGGCCCTTTAATTAGAACTAGCATTTATGCTTGGATAGCCTGCGAAGTATAATTTTATGTTATTTTCAGTTTTCAGGCTTTTTTTATTTTATTTTTATAATCTTTGAATATTGATTAGAGCTAGCATAACTACCTTCTATAACACAAATCACTTTCGAAACCTGAATAATTTTAATCAGAAATGACTTTACCATGGCGGTGTTTTTCATAGACTTGAACCTAAAACATCCCCGTTTGATATACTTATCCCTCACCGGCATAACAAAGCTATCCCTGTTACAGATAGTCAGTTGTCCGTCAACCCGATCCCAGTCGAATCGTAGACTAATAGTGGCGGGCCGGACGCGCTGACCGCAAGCATTTAAAATTGCGCTTTGCTTCGACGCTCCCGTGTAATCTATGTGCCATTGGACAAATTAGTAGGCCGACAAACGTTCTCTATGGCGGACTTGCTTATGCAAAGAGATGATTTATTGATGAAGATTTCCTGGAAAATATTTTGTATATTTTCTGCATAATGATGATACCTATATATTTTCTGATAATTGATATGTGGGATGGGATTGATCAATCCCGTATGTGATTCCGTAGGATTCCACGGCCTTAATGCAATATTGCGGAACCTAATTATTAAAAGCATTTCATAGTATTATTAAATTATCACAACATGACATAAAAGCTATTTTTATTATTGTATTCAATTATATTTATAATTGTTATTTGATCAATTAGAGAGTTAATTTATACAAAAACAAGTATTTTCCGTTAGAGTAGCTGTCTGTAATTTTATTCTTTATTTAATTACTTACCAGGTGATAGTTCAAATATTTTTTTGTGATAGGTGGAGATCGTCTAAGCTGAAATGACGCGCTTCGCCACTGCATCTACGCATACAAGCAAACACTCCTGTTTGCGCAGATGCGGTATCTAGAGGCGCGTCATTTTAGCTAAGAGCTAATCTGTAAAACAAACACTTTTCATCAGAATTTAATAACATTAATATAAAAGTATTCGATGTTATTTTATTTTATTGTTAACACACATAAATTATACAGTATGTTCACTCCAAGCTAGACACAGTAAATAGAGCGTTGAAGAAGATTATTCTAGACAGCAAACTCCGTGATTTTATTAGGTTTAAGATATTCATGGCATCAAACTGAGGGCCTTTGAACTTCACAATGAGAACGTGAGGGTTTCATGTGATATGACTTATTTTTTCAGAAACCTTTTCGTTTACGTAGCGCTTGAAATGTGTCATTTTGAAAAATAGGTACTGATTAATAAGTAGGAACACACAAAACGCAACGTACTCGTATCTCCTTATGTCGGACTTTTAAATTAGCTGCTGTGAAATAATATATAATTATAATTATATCAAGAGGGATTCCCACTTTTAATTACTTTTGGTCGATTATTAATAATCGAACACCTTTCCTCGAATTTTTGGCCGTTTTTCCAAAAGATCTAATTTTTTAAAATAAGCCTTTTAAGTACATTAAGAACAAAATAAAGTATTTGAAGGCGATAGATGGATTATATTTTCCACCAAATCCTTGGAACCAGCGAATAAAGAAAACCTAGATAATATATTCATTGATCTAAATTCAATAAATGAGCAATTCTACATCGTGACTAACGGTTACCTATCATAAGACCGAATTTTCTTATCCCGAATTTCATTTTCCCGAAAACGTTTCGGTTTTTTTCGTTCGGCATTTTTTTCATTTTCCCGAAATGACGTTTGCCACTGTATCAGTTGACCAATTATCAACTGGTTTTTTTTCGTTTGCCAGACGTTTCATTAGCAAAACGTTTTACCAAAGTGATGACTGGCCGAAATGACACTTGTCCGAAGTATTGTTTTTCAGAACAATCATTAGACCACAGTTTTGATTACCATATTTTTAGTTTACCAAACGATCATAAAAAAAATACGGGTTTAATGCAAGCAGCATAAAAACAGACAAGGATTTTTTGGATTTAAAATAAAATAAGAAATTGATAGCATGTACGCAGGCAAACAGCATGCAAGTATTCAACATGCAAGTTTAAGGAAAACACAAGAATTCTGTCACGGCTCCGGCATTACGGGGCTCCGGCGGTTCTTCGCGTGCTAATCGTCGCAGATAGCTTTCGCTCAGCACCGCAGCTTTGGCTTGTTGGCCGGCTTCGCTCATAGCCACCTGCTCCTCTGCCCGCGGGCCGCCTGACTCCTCCATGCCTACGCGCTTTTAAATAACACTCTTGGGGTAGGGCAAAACAAGTACCACGTGGTGTCGGGGTTGACAGAGTCGGATTCGCCCTGAAGTTGAAATTACTGAAAATTGACGTTAACGAGACGTTGAAGGTTATCATACAGTAGCTGTAGCCTAGTAATATTCGGTAAAATCTGATTTAGGCAAAGTGATCATATGCCAAATAAGTCATCTGGTAAATGAAAAATGTTGAAAAAAGACTTCGGGCAATAGTAAAAAGTTTATTCTGAAATTCGGTTTAACGTAGTTCGATATAACGACACTTATGTCAAAAGATACTTCGACGAGTTGAAAATATGTCAAACAATATATCTGGCAAATGAAATGTTGGTCAATCGTTTTCAGTCTAATGAAATTCGGACTAGTGAATTTCGGACAAGTGACGGGTTCCCGTGACTAACATCACTGAGTCATTGCACTACTGTACCTACTGTACAGTAAAGTACATACCTAATAATATAAGCAGCAGCATTCAAACAGTGTGAGCTTTAAGAGCATCTTCAAGTTGTTTGCAGCGTTACTCAAATACAAAACAAGTGAAAGACTTAATTAATACTATGATGCTGACTGTACTACTTCAGACGTCAAAGTAATAATACATCCAAGGAGATTCTGAGTTTAACCGTGCTACGAACGCAATAAGCTGCTACGAGTACTAAGCTACGTATTGCTACGTAAAAACCCGTACCTACTACTACTTAGCCTTTAAAGCGGACTTTAAAAAGAGAGAGGTTTTGTATTCGATGCGTTCATGTTTATTTCGTAGGTCTTGTTTACAACGATGTCCGAGGGATTTTGCAGGCATTTAGATTTATGTACGTGATTTATTGATCATGTATTATAACGTCGGCACAGAAATAAGTTAGCGACATTTAAAAAATAGTTAGTGGATTTGCACCTGTCAGATCCTTGCCATTTTTTTGCATTTTGCTATCATAATTTTCTTAACGGTTGGCCTAACGATATTTTGGAAGATTTATTTTTCGTGCATCTGCGTGCTTCGTTTCGTAAGGCACGTCTAGCAGTTGATCCCGGCTTAAGTCGCTAAACGGCAGTCTTAAACCTTAAAGAAAGCCTAAGGGTTTTGTGATGCCAAATAACAACTGATATTAAGGTTTATCGCAAACCTTACATACTTGTCTTAACAAAGCTCTATGATACAGCAATAATTATTTGTAGCGTAAATCAAAACATCCTTTCTTTTGTTTTCATAATGATATTTTCGTCTGTCCTAGAGATCACATAATTGTGATTTGTGGGATCACATAAGTAATTGTGATTTAAGTTAACCTTAACTCACTTTTTGCAGTAAGTAAATAATGATCAATTCGCCACCTTTTCGAATATTTTTATTCACGTACGGTACCTACCTAATTGCTTTTAAAGGGACTTTGAACATTTGTTTTAGAACAATGTAAAATATTATATACCTATTTAAACTGAATAAACGATCTCAAAACAATCCAAAACACACAAGTTTTCTGCCACGCCCGATTGTTGACTGGTAGAATGCTTTAGGCATTAAGTCCGCTAATGTACTAAATGTACTCAGTACTCATACAAAAATCGTTGAATGAATGAACAATAATTTAATGAATAAATAGAATCCGATTGCTCCTGGTTCGAAGGTTCATTTTATTAATATGATTAGGCAAGAATATCGATAGTGATACACTTTACACAACAATAGTCAGCCCAAAATATCTTCATTTGAAATAATTCTAAAGTGGTTGAAGTAACATCACTGTATGATGTTGTTGATGTTGAATACCGGACATTTTTTCTTATAACTTCTGAGAATTCTTCTTATTAATGATGATCTGTAACATAGAAAATATAACAAAAAAAACATAATTCTTACATATCGTGTTCAGATGTTACACGTAATGATGCTCCATCAAATATCTTCCAAGGCTATCTAAAATATAACGATTCAAGAAATTTAAGAATTCTGTACGCATGTTCCAAAATATCGCGTAACAAAAGAATAACCAAAAACACCTCGCGAAATTGTGCGGCAAAATGAAAATGAGAGAACGACTTAAGAATATACCGAGCAAAAAATGTTGATAACGATGTTTATTTGGGGACACGAAACATGTACGGCGATGATACGAGAAAATTACACTGAGATTTTACATGTCAGTGCCAAATCAGTATGCGTGGCGTGTGAGACACGCTCGCCCTTGTAGGCGGGAGTTAAGAAAATAGGGGCTCTCGTAAAATTATAATGGATGCTATTACTCCGGTTAATTTTGTCTGTGTATGAGATTTTCGAGGAGTTGTTTGTGGTTTTAGGACATAACGGTTGGATGTTCGCGTTACGAGAACTGTCTGAAATATTTAATGAAGTGAATCATGGAAATGTTTCACGATTAATTTATCTTAACCATTAAGTTATAACTCTAGGACTTTGCACAAACGAGGCTCGTTTCTGTGTAATAACCAGCACAAATAATGTTAACAGCTTTAGAGGTTTTAAGGGCTTAAGATTTTTATTATAAGTACTAACTTACATGTTTTACTATACTTCCTTTCTATTCACAGATTATGATTGTTTTCATGTTTCGAAGTCTGGAGAAGAGAAACATCCATACAAAGTACCCCTTTTTATCCAATCAGTTCTTCCTATACATTTTTTGCTACCACTTGATATACAAGCCTGCCTACCTTGTATTGAGTTTAACTATCCAGGTTAAGCAACGTCATCGTTTTTCATAGCTAGTGGATAAAAATTAAAGTAACATTTACAAAAATCACTTGTCAAGAGGGAAAAGTGAACATTCTTCATGTTCACTGACTTTTGACGGATGTTCAATCGATCACTATTTACTTACTGCAAAAAGTCCTTAAGATAAGATAAGATAGTCATTTATTGCCTCAAAACTGTGTACAATGGTTGGTATAAAATACAAATAAATGTAGTTGCTGTAAATAGTATTATATAACTGGCCGAATAGAGCTATCAGGAATCAAACTTTTTAAGTTACAACCGGCGCCTGCAACACAGAGGAGTGGTCTAAGCTGAACGATTTTAGCTACTAGAATAGTGAGAGTTTTAGGGCGCATCTCGATTACGCGAATAGTGAGCGGCTGACTGTCCGCTGACTGACGTATTGGTCACTAACTCGGTGTAGTAAACGTAATGCACCGCCAACCCCGCGCATCATTCGCAGTAAATTAGTCGCTCACTGAATGAGTCCGCAAGCGAAACGTCGCAAACTACGCAGTTTGCAGCGTATTGCACGCCAATACGCTTCGGAAAACTGCAAGCAAACAGTCAGACAATTTTAATACGAGTAGAACTATCTAGTTTCTAGTACTAATACTAAATTCCTAAATTGTAGTTGATCTACGAGTGAGTTACTACAATTTCCTAGTTGAAAACACTTACTGATATGTATGAATAGATTTAAGGATAATCTGTAAGCATCACATTTTGGTGAATACCTACCCGCAAAGCCGATTTCTCTGACGCGGCTTATAGCGGTTATCTACACAAAATTATATTTTGTGGGTATAGGCCCATTTTAACCTACACCTGGGTGTTTTGTCAACAAGATTAAATCTGCTAAAGATAACAATATTATTATTACGGAATATAAAATATAACATCGTGAAGAGCAGTGTGGCCCAGTCGGTAAGCACTCTGGCTCAGAGTCCATGTGGCCACGAGATAGATTTTATTGCACGCCAAAACAACAGAAATCAACATCAAAGAAACTAAGATAAACCTTATTGTACAATTTGGGCTTCTTTATCGCTAAAAAGTGACCTCTTCCAAACAAACCACAGGTAGAGGAAGACTGACGAGAAGGGTAGGCAAGTGCACAAGAAATAATAATAGTAACTTAAACTGACGGCAATTTACAATTTACGAGTTCTAATCTGATTGGAAAACTACTTTAGGTTAATAAACTAACTTGTCGCAAATTTCTTCTGTAATGTGGAAAAACCCAACAACCCGGATAACGGCGGTAGAGTCGCTCCTTACCACGTTGGGTTCAAATTGACTCCGCGAAAACCGTTCAATATGACGGTAACTGTCTGCGTGCCTCTGAATAACCCGTTTGAGATAATATTGTGAGAGTAGTACTTAAGTACTTTGTGGCTAAATTTAGGCATCACTGTAATTATTTGCAAAATTAAGATACAAAGTGTCGGCATACTGTCGATATAATACCAATAGTGTTTATTTAGCACAAATCTATTCCATCAATGTTATAGTCACGTTCAATATTGTCAGTCAGTCTGTAATATTGATATTCTAACCAATTATTAAGGTTTCGATATTATGAGTTATCCAAACATTGATAAACAGCAGCAAAATACATCATAGTTTAATGAATCCTCGTCTACTGTCAAAAGCATGACCGGTCTAGGTGATAATCTTATGACCATTAATAGGTCGTCCACCTCCCCTATTGCGTTGATTATCAAAAACAAACACCATTTCTTCTTCGAAAATAATAATGCATATAACACGACACACGTTATTTCAAATGACAGATGCAAACGTAAGGAGTTCACAAATTAAATCAAACAGCCTCTCTACACCCGATAATGCCTCAGCTAAACACAAAAGGGTGAAATAAAACTCGCCCGCATTCAGCTCAGATACGGCAAACATTTTGTCGTAACGTTAGCATTTACGACAGAGTGATTTCCATTGTGATATAAGGTCTGTATTACACAGGTGTACACGGAGTACGATTGCCTACTGGGTGCGTTAGGACCTGGCCACAATAAAACTGACAGTGACGATGGACGTACTTATGCAAGTAGCCGAGGAAAGGTTTATTAGTAATCGCTGCTGGATTGGGACAACATTTACTTTTGTAGCCATGATGGACATAAAGTCGATGTTAAGGACGAGGCAGTGAAACAGATATGGTTAAAAAAACAGCTTTTCACAATGATATTTAAAAGAGAGTAGATGAGTTATGCCAGTACTGATGCGAATTCGAAAATTGACCCCTGGCTTACGTACCTATAAGTTGACCAAGACTGTGATATGATTATTTACTAGAGCGTAAATGAGACAGATACATGTTGCGCAGTGTCGTCTCAAAATGTCAATGCTTTGCTCAGGTGTTCGAAGTTCTGTTGTCACTTTTTAGCACAAGTAACCTATCTACGTCTTTTTTACTATAATAACATTGGCTTTTGGAGATGTTTTCAAGTTTTAGGGCCTTCAATTTGGCTTCTCACGTAACCAAACGCTTAGCACGGAGACGCCTTGAAAAATGTAAGTTAAAGTCATAGGTAAATCAGATGGTGCAATGCAAGTAACCTTCATGTATCTTACTAAAATTTATAATCGAACAAGACATACCCAACGTGGTAAGGGGCAAGTTCGGGTTTTCACAATCTACAACAAAAATGACAAAGGTATTCCGGCCAATTCTTAACACAGTCATTCCTCAAATTATGTTCATATTTTTCTCTTGTTTCATTTCCTTACTTTTACATTTTTGTTGTTTTTTGTCACAATACATGTTTGTCGTCCAATTAACAGTTTTCCTTTCTTCCTTAAGCTCTTAAACAGACCTATTCAAAACCATTACTTTAATTTTAAATATTTAAAAATATACATTTTAAAATAGATTTTTAAAAAATTAACCCTACCACCTGTGAGTATCAGAAATCAGAAATGTTAATATCGCACAAAAGTACACTTACCTATGTGAATAGCTTTTTTGACAGTGATAAGGGATAGAGCAGCCGAAAGGGCCAAGGGCCATCCGGTTGAACACTCAATAGCCCTTGGAATTAAAATTTCTTTATTTATCACATACACATAAACGGCCTATATACGTCCCACTCCTGGGCATAGGCCTCACTTCAACTATGAGGAGGAACGAGTCATACTCCAACACCCTGGCTCAGTGCGGATTGTTGGAGGGGTGTAAGGTTAAGATAAAATAAGATAAGATATACTATATTGCACAAAGAAAACAAGTTACATAACGATGCTTATAGACATTTAGAATGTACAATACAGTTAGCTAACTAGTAAGTTAACTACTAAGTTAGTGAGTAACTCTCATGTCATCAAGCTGCCCTAAGGCCTCTGACTAGGCTTCACGACTCACATCTAGCGAAGTCAACCGGGACCAACTGCTTAACGTGCTTTCCGAAGCACGGAAATGCCCGAAAAATCTCATCATACAACATCACTGAATACCGGTCAGGGTGGTCACCCATTCCATTTCCAAATCATCAATCAATCTCACAAATATATCACATGATATAGATTTTTGTAACGTATCCGGTTTAAAGTCAAATCATTAACTTCGACCATTTGAGGTCAGTGCTTTAGAAAATTGGCTGCGAAAAGGGCAACATAAACAGCCCCATAAAATGTAGCGGGCGTGCAAACGCGATATGGAAGTGACCTTTGTCGCACCAAAATGACAATGTTTCATAAACTTTGGGTGCGTAGCAAAAATATATTTATAGATCTCTGGGATATCTGAACATAAAATGTACTAAACGTAGCTTGTCAAGATTCTGATTATATCGTAAATAAGCGCATAGTAATGTGGCCGCTTAAATAAAACTTATCAGAATAGTGTTAGCAGTGTTCAAAACTATTGGTAAGTAGTATCGCTTTTCAATATTTATAAAAAAATCTTTTTCTTATTTTCAAGCATTCATCAATGCAATCAATCTTTAGTAAATCCCCGCCTGAAATCTTTCAATCCCCGCTTGAAGCCAAGATCAAATGTTTGTTTCTAATAGTTTTCCTATCATCAATAATTTTAACAGTTTATGCGTTTTTAGGTGATAAACACTATCTTTACTGGTATTGATTGAGTAACAGAATTTCAAAGGCAACTATCGATGTTTAAACAATTAATAAATTGATAATACCAGTGCTTTTTACGAAAACATGATGATATTTAAGTATGGAAATTTAAAAAGTATGGAAAACTTTATTGGCAACAATTCCAGTTAGAAAATGATTATAAATGAAGAATTGTCTTATTAATTTTGAGAATATTCATAACATTCGGAATCATTATTGTTTTTTTAAATAACATTCACTTTACTTACCAAGTACTTAGGGTATACTTACTGGTATTCTTAGTAAACTCACTCTTATTTCAAGTCTCGATGTTATGCGTGCATTGTCAGACGCAATTTACTTATCCAACGCTTGTCAGTGTTTGTCTTTGTTTCTCACCCTCCATCCATCTACCTCCGCGACTAACTGCTACACAAAAACTCGCTGGCACGCCAGTATAAACAAACCTTAAAGCTCCATCTCTTAATCTCCGTTGTAAACGCGATACGTTTCTTCATTTACATGCCGCCATGCCATGCCATGTACATTATGGCAGAGAAACTGTGTAATTTTGATCTGTTTTTTGGATTTGGCGCCAAGTTTTTTAAGTTATTAAGCCTCGACATTAATTTTAAAATAATAATATGTCTTTGGTAAAAAACGTGCGATTATTATATCATCAAATTTTTAGTAATTACATACCTCAACCTTTTGCCCAAAAATCTTTCAGGCCTTCATTGGCAACAATTCCATTCTTTCTATTGTATTTCTTTAATTTGTCTTATTTTAATTTTCGGGATCATTGAGTACCTAGGGAATACCCATTCTTATTCTTAGTGAAATCTCTCTTATTTTAAGTCTCGATGTTATGCGTGACTTGTCAGACGCAATTTACTTATCCAACGTTTGCCAGCGTTTGACTTTGTTTCTCACCCTCCATCTACCTCCGCGACTAACTGCTACACAAAAACTCGCTGGCACGCCAGTATAAACAAACCTAAAAGCTCCATCTCTTAATCTCCGTTGTAAACGCGATACGTTTCTTCATTTACATGCCGCGGAGCGAATCCACCAGACCGATCCGCAACGCGAAACTGCGCACGATTCTACCATAAAGTCGAGAATGTCGCTTTATTTTTCTACTCTCTCCTTTTACAGTTATCCTTTTATTTTACAGTGCTGTATTTCGAGATGGTCTTGTTTTTGAACCGCGATACATGACGTTGGTGAAATTTACAATAGCCCTAAGAAATTAATGAACAGTCAGGCAAGCATGATATTCAATATCTTCTGCTATTACTTCTTCTTCTAATTGTTGTGTACTGTCAGCTTTAGACAAATGTAACCTTTTCCAAATTATGTCATTTCAAATCCATTTTATTCCCGAATTATCCAGGACTACGAGGCACAAAGGAAAATAGATAGCGCCGGTATTCGGACACTTGAAATACATCAAATTACTCCATCATATTTATCAAAATTACTGATAACTATACATTATGCTTATTTGAGTAACAAAGTCAGCTTTTATTTTATTATTAGTGAGCCCTAGTAAATTAATGGAAAGTCAGACAGGCATGATATTCAATATCTTCAGCTACTTATTACTTTTTCTGTAATTGTTGTGTCTTAAGCTGACTGTAGGCTATTTAAGCTTCCCATGGTGAATACTTCTAGCTCCACATTTCAACTCCATCCATTTTATTACCGAATTATCCAGGACTACGGAGGCACGGAGCAAAATAGATAGCGCCGGTATTCGGACGCTTGAAATATATCAAATTACTCCCAGCATATTTATCAAATTACTAATAACTATACTTTATGCTTATTTGAGTAACAAATGTCAGCTATTATTTTATTATTAATAATAAATTTCCGCGCTCAACATAACCAAGCTTTTATGGGCAAAGGTTTTTAGCGCATCCCGTTTTACGCACTTAATTTACGCTCAGTAAATTTATTATCGGAGATCGGAGCCAACGAGCCCGCAGAAAGAGTTATTCGCGCGATAAATAACGCAATATGATAATCCAAAGTTTTTGTAAATGAATTTATACTTTCAACGTGTTTTTTGTCATGTGTCAGTAGGTAGGAACTGTCTGTATGAGGACGAATGCTTGCACATCGCACAGTACAGCAAAGGGATAAGACACATGAACAATTTTATGAAATTTCTTTAAGGTAATGGCTTTACTCATATTACATTATACATTTTGGGAAAGAAAGAAAAGTTTTTTATTGGCCTTACAGTAGGCTACATTAAAAATAACAAGTAAAAAATAAAAAAAACACACAGAACAATTAAGGTGCACACAGAAAAAAAAAATATAAAACATATGAAATACAATGAGCCTACAATGTGAGGCCAACGAGGTCCCTGACTCAGCATTTGTACCGTCGCAGCTTTAGAGCTGCGACGATGCTGGTATTCTGCCAGGGCCTCGGCGGTGGTGTCGTCCGACATCAAAACAACAAGAAGAATAAATATTATATGTATAATGGGGTTAGAATAGATAATGATATTAAAGCAGATAAATAAACGAAGATTGAAATAGGATGGGGACAATAAATACATAGGATGAACAAAATAAAAAGTGTTTAAATAAATAAAATAAATACTTATATTACATACATCGACACTCAATTACCGGAATGCAGCACTAGCGCTGCGCGCGATGGGCGCAAGGAGTTAACCGTTGCACTTGGTTGCGCAGTCGCACTTCGGACCGCGCAGCTCTAAATCGGAATGTCAGGCGGAAGGGTTGACAGGTGACAGCTAGCCAAGCAGCCACAGGCAAAGCAATGTGCAATGTAAAACAACGTGATTGCCACGCCACCATGCCACGCATGCATTACAAAATATGCCACACATACCCAAAACAAAAACCAAAATCTGTTGCCATTCATAAGTGAAGGATCTCAGCTCTGGGACGAGTGCCCCGGCAAGTGCGTCGCGAAGAACTCGCAGGTGAGTTTTGGACTTTCATCTTTTTGATTCGATGTTTGGATGTGTAAGAGAAACCTCTTCAATGTGTGTCTGAACCTATTTAACGTTTTAAGGTCGCGCAGCGGCGGGGGCAGATCGTTCCAGCACCGAGTAGCAGCGAATCTGAAAGACCCACGGAATGCCACCGTGCGATGCTTTGGGGTTGCGAAAATGTAAGTGCACCCTCTTTTAAGGCCCCCCTCACGCTCTCGAGCCCACGTAAGCTTGTCCCAGAGGTATTTGGGCTTCGTTGTGGCTATTACACCAAACAGCATTATGGCAAGATGATTGCATCTTGCCATAATCCTTCGAGCTTCCATTTTAAGCAAATTTGCTGAGTTTAGGAAAGGGGTAACATGTGTCTTTGGTGGTACATGAAAACAAAATCGTGCGCAAGCATTCTGCACTCGCTGGGCCAGCTTTGAAGTTCTTGCCAGCAAACATGGTCCGTAAACAGTGTCACAGTAATTAAATTTAGACAGAACCAAAGACTCACATAGGTTTATCCGCAGTTCCTCACTCAAATATGGTCTAATCCTATACAGTAGCCTCAACCTGTAAAAACAAATCCTCACACATTCTGAAATGTGCTCTTCGAAGTTAAGATGTTGGTCAAAAGTAAGTCCCAGATTCTTGGCTTTGGTGACATGTTCAACTGGTTCACCATCAATGACCACATTGAATGGCATGGCCTTTGCTGCATTCTCTACGCTTACTTTCGAGCCAGTAGTTAACAATTTTGACTTCTTTGGGTTAAGGACTAGGCAGTTGGCTCGAGACCAAGATGAGATGCGTGCCAAATCTTCATTCACCATAGACACCGCACATGACAAGTCTACATGCATAAAAGGCAGATACAGCTGCAGGTCGTCTGCATACAAGTGATAGCGACAATGCTTTATGCTATCTGTGATGTCAGCGCTGTAGAGTATAAAGAGAATAGGGCCCAATATTGAGCCTTGAGGTACACCTCGTAGGACAGACTGTGATGCTGACCTTAATCTAGACCCATCTGCTCTTTCCAGCTCCACAAACTGCTGCCTATTTTCCAAGTAGCTGCTGAACCATTGGACAACTTTCCGACACCGGTGGTTGAGTCACATTATGTTTGTATACTGTGTATTTATTTATTATTTCTATTATAGTATTTAAGTCTATTATTAAGTGTATTTTTGTTTGTTTGATTAAGTTTTTGACGATTTGAAAGCACTTGTAACAGGTCTATTTAAATAAAGATATTTCTGATTCTGATTCTGCCCGCTCATCCAGACCATAAAAAGAGAGCTTGGCTAAAAGAAGAGGTATGTTGATTGAGTCAAATGCGCGAGAGAAGTCCAGCAAGAGCACGAAATTCAGCATCCCCTGGTCTTGGGCAGCCAGCAGATTGTCAACAACATCTGCAAGAGCAGCCGCTGTACTGTAGCCTTTACGGAACCCGGACTGATACTGAGGTAGTATGTTGTGATCCTCAAGATATTTGGTGAGCTGATCACAGACTATGCGCTCCAGAATCTTGGAAAGACAGGGAAGCAGACTGATAGGGCGTAGATCCTGTACAGAAGCAGGCTGACTAACCTTAGGCAGAGGTCTCACAATCGCGGTTTTCCAATCTTCAGGGAAAATGCCATCAGTTATAGACTGATTTACCACAGTGGTGATGGCATCAAGCGATTGAGGAAGAGTTAGCACCAGCATATCCAAGGACAAGCCATCATTCCCCTGAGCGTTCGATTTAAGCCCCTTGATGGTCTTTAGGACAATCTCCCTACCCACTGTGTGCAGTGTGAAAGTGGCTGCACTGGTGTGTCTGTGATGTTCATAAAAAGTGAGTTGGGAGACTGTCACCTTGCCATCACCAGGCACATCAAGAAAGCGGTTGTTGATCAAGTGGGGGTCATGTAATGAGTGTGGAAGGTCACCACCTGCCTTCTTATTAGGCAACACCGTATTTCTAAGGTTCTGCCACAACCTTTTAGGGTTCTTAATATTTGCATTTATGTGCTTGCCAAAGAAACACTTTTTTTCCTGCTTGAGAGCCTCCACCACTATAAGTTTCATTTCCTTATAAGCCTCTTTGCTTGAAACTGTGTTGTGCAGTTTATACTTTTTATAGGAGCTATCCCTTATGTGCATCATCTCTTTGATGGTGTCTGTACGGTTAAACACCGCACATTCTTCGCGTCGTAGGCGCCGTGGCTAATTTAGGTCACGCGCGCGTCAGCAATAAACTTCATTTTACGTATATTTTAATTATTAAGAGAGTTCGTTCGAAGCCACGATCGAGACAAGACCCTTTCATCCTAACTAACCTTGAACGCAATAAACTTAGTCTCGTGAAGTGAATCTTTCCGTTCTCCACAACATCCTCATCTCCACTGCTATCTGGCACCGTCAACTACGTGTCAGAACTACGCAACTTAACGACAACAAACAACTTTCTGTATGGTACTGGTGGTCAACTAAGCCAGCATCATACATTTTGGTCCTTCGAGATTTAACGAACCAGGGACGATTTGGTGAGTCTTATTTCCCTTAATTACGTTAGCGAATCGGTTTGACTGGCCTCCCACAAGCGGGTCTCACCAGTTAAATTGAGAAGTCGCACATAGCGTAAGCAAGGGTGTGAGATCACAGCCGGAACGCCCCAACGCTCTACGCCTGCCGCCGTCATCTACGCATCAGGCTCCAGAGCTACCGAAAGTAACAACTTACGACAGAAGAAGAACTAACTTAACTTCAACATGTCGGAACTCCAACTTCAACAAACAGTATTTGAAAACATCAAGACTTTATGTACCAACTACAAAAAGGATAGTTCAGATAGGAAAACGCCGGAATACCTAACTAAACGGCTTTTCTCTCTTGAAAATCAGTGGGATGATTTTGAGAAACGTCATCAAATTCTAGAAAACATGGAGCATAAAAACATCAACTATTTCATAGAAAACATTTATGAAAAAACGAAGGAAATGTACGAGTCAACCAAAACTGACATCTTACAACGGATGCTGGCCACCAGCTCTCGCCAAAACGACACTGAAGTACCTAGTTTACTTCGTCCCGGAAGTGAGTCGTCACTTTCTGAGAAAACAAAGGAAATGCTTCAGCGTCAAGAGTGCAATTTCAAGGCTATCAAACGAGCGATGTCAAAAGTAAAGTTAGATGACATAACCACTCTATCGTCATCGCTAAATACCTAATGTCTTCTCACCTGTCACATCGTTTACGCCATATTGTTTTTTTCTGTTGCGAATTTATGCGAATTTTCCGAGAATTATTTGCTAATTTTCCGAATAGGATCGCAAAATGATAAACACTCAGACAAAAAGCTCATTAAATAAGCATTTATACTAAATACAGACTAACGTGTTTTTATTTTAAGCAAATTAATATTAATTGGTTGAATTTAAAAAAGGCGAAAAAAAAATTTTTTTCGCCTTTCACTTAACTAATTTTTTTTGTATTTAAAAATCAAATCTGTAACCTTTTTTCACTGCATCTGTATAATACACAAATTATTAATTATTTTGAAATATATTACAGTGTGTAATATGTAATAATCTATTTACAAGTTTATTTTAAACTTATAGCATGCACTTATTATCATAACATAACCTGAACATGAACTTTTGACTTTTTATTTTTCTTACTTTGACGTCTCGTAGGGACGGTCCGTTGTTGCCAGGTCGATACAAATATCATAGACAAATTGTAGAAAAATATTCAATTGAAGTAGTAACAACAAAATCGATTCTGAACGGAAAATGAGTCACCTCACAAGTGCCTCAAAAACTGGTAGCTAAAGCTACCAGTGACAGTTGAGATGACATTGGCATTGGTAGCTCAAGTTACCGGTGACATTTGAGTGGATAAGTAACAAGTGGGATTTAGAAGATCATCTTAACATCTTGAAAAACAAATGGGAAGCAATAGACAAACTACATTGGGAACTCGAAACATTGCAGCAAACATCAGAGGCTAACTATAACAAAGTATTCACGGAAACAGAACAACAATATGATATCCTTAGAAGAAATCTAAACAGCAAGATTTGGTCCAACACTCACTATCATCAATCAACACCAAAAATCAACATACCCGATTTTACTGGTAACTACAGTCAATGGATATCCTTTAAGGATCTATTCCTTGAAACAATTCACAAAAATCCAACCATCTCAAGTGCCCAGAAGATGCAACACTTGAAAGCAAAATTGAAAGGTGAACCCGAAAGGCTAGTACAACACCTGCACATAGGCGTTGAAAATTATGAATCGTGCTGGGAGATATTGAATCAAAGATACGATAATCGTCGTTTATTATTTACATCATTTATGAACACGCTCTTCAATTTACCAACTATTCACCAACCAAATGCATTTAGTCTGAAGAAAATGCATGATATCATAATCGAAAGCTTGAATGGCCTCGACAACATGGACATTGATACTTTATCCTGGGGCCCGATTCTCGTCTACGTCATGTCACAAAAATTGGACACAGCAACTTACAATGAATATACAAAGGAACTGAGCAATCCCCGAGAAATCCCTAACTTGGACGAATTTACCGCTTTTCTGGAAAATAAATTCATGGCATTTGAGACTATGCGAACCCAAAACAAAGATAACTTCAACCAACAAAAACCTAATCAAAACAAGACTTTCCAGCCTGCCAAGAAATTTAACTTCCAATTTAAACGAGAATTACCTAAAACTTATTATACGACAAATATAAACTCGATGAAGTGCCCACTATGTAATGGAATGCATGTGCTGATGCAATGTGCAAAGTTCAACGACATGAACGTCGACCACAAAAATGCCACGGTAACAAAATTACATGTTTGTAGAAACTGTCTTTATAGTCATGGAAATGAACGTTGCAAGTCAACAAAAACTTGCAAAGAATGTAATTTGCCGCATCATACGTTATTGCACAACAATAGTATGAGAAAACCTACTGCTTTTGGAAAAAATAACGATGAACCACGGCCATCAACTTCTAGCCAGCAAACCAATCACTTAGCAAATGAGGACACGGAAATCCTTCTGACCACTGCTCAGCTCAAGGTGAAGGCTATGGATGGTACATACGTGGTACTACGAGCTCTGCTCGACCAGGGCTCACAAGTAAACTTGATAAGCGAGAACGCCGCTCAACTACTCAATTTGCCAAGGCGAAGAATGAACGCATCAATATCAGGTATAGGCTCCGTAACCGGTGACTGTACCGGATACGTTAACTTAGCATGCCGTTCTCTTCACTCAGACTACGAGTTTCAAGCAAAGACATTAATCATGAAGAAACTTATCAACAACTTACCTAACCATTCATTTCAAACACCTAACTGGGCGCACATCCAAAACCTGAAACTGGCTGACCCTGAATTTAACATCTCTCGTCGTGTGGATTTACTCCTGGGTGCTGATGTCTATTCTGAAATTATAATGGAAGGGGTGCTGAAGCCTGAACAGCATTTTCCTATAGCACAACAAACGCACCTTGGCTGGATCCTCTGTGGCAGTATAAGAACTCTTAACTGTTTTGTAACACTAACGAACCTAAACGACTTGACGAAATTCTGGGAAACCGAAGATATCACACCTACAAACAACGATATACCTGCAGATGATTACTGTGAGATCTACTTTCAAGAAACCACTAAGCGAGATTGTGATGGAAGATACTCCGTTAAAATGCCACTCTGCGAAAACTATGAAGAAAAACTGGGAAAATCAAAACACATCGCTACTTCTCGTACCTGCAACTAGAAAAACGACTATCGCGAAATCCTCAACTGAAAACAATGTATGCAGACTTCATTAATGAATACATCAAATTGGGACACATGAAACCATCCACGTCGTATGATGAGGTCCAAAGCTTTCTTCCTCACCACGGAGTACTCCGCGAAAGTTCCACTACGACAAAACTACGCGTTGTATTCAACGCGTCCCAAAAAACAAGCTCTGGCTACAGCTTGAACGATCTCATGGAAAAAGGACCCAACCTACAAAAAGATCTGCAAACTCTAATTCTGAAATGGCGAAGCTACGAATACGTCTTTACAGCAGACATCGAGAAGATGTATCGATGCATTATGTTGGACCCTAAACAGCAACCTCTTCAAAAAATATTATGGCGCGACAACCCCAATGAAAAATTACGAGAGATGGAACTGTGCACCGTCACTTATGGCACGAAGGCTGCCCCCTGGTTAGCCATGAGAACACTGAAACAACTAGCCCTTGATGATGGTTACAAGTACCCGGAAGCAGCTAAAATTATACAGACCGAATGCTACGTTGATGACGTCATCGCAGGACATCATTCATTGGAAAAAGCGCAAGAAATCCAACACGATTTGATCTCCTTACTAAATGGAGGAGGCATGAATCTTCGCAAATGGTCGAGTAACAAAAAAGAATTGTTAGAAAACTTATCGCCAGAACAAATCGCTGACACATCAATATTTGACTTCAAAGATGAAACGTCACAAAAAACATTGGGCATAGCTTGGAACCCTAGAACAGATGCATTCATGCTTGATTGGAAGATTAACGAATCTGACAAACGCCAAACTAAACGACAATTACTATCGGAAATTTCAACACTTTATGATCCACTAGGGTGGCTCGCACCTATCACAGTATCAGCAAAATTATTATTTCAAAATGTTTGGACGAGTAAGATCGCATGGGATGACCTTTTACCTGAAGAAATTGGCAAACAATGGATGAAAATAAGAAAGGAACTACATTGCATAAAAGACGTGAAAATAAGCAGATGGATCGGAACTAAAAAACAAAACATACAACTACATGGATTTTGCGACGCAAGCGAGAAAGCTTACGCTTGCGTTGTTTACTGCCGAGTGATTGACGAGGGTGACCATCCTATCGTAACATTATACGCAGCCAAGACGAAAGTTGCACCGTTATCTCAAGGTACTACGCTCCCCAAACTAGAACTTTGCGGTGCCTTATTGTTATCTCAATTGATAGCAAAAATAACAGATGCATTGAAAGAAATGTCAGTAACAGTACACGCCTGGTGTGATTCCAAGGTGGTGCTAGCGTGGATCCAAGGAAATACGCAAAAATGGGAAAAATACGTATCCAATAGGGTAAACAAAATAATCAGGACTATTCCCGCCGACAAATGGCATTATGTACATACTAGCATCAACCCGGCAGACTGCGCGTCGCGCGGCTTATCTCCTATGAAACTTATTAACTACGAGCTATGGTGGCAAGGTCCATCATTTTTGCAAACCTTTGAACAAGAAGAAACAAAGAACATGAAGTGTCTATTTACAACAGATGTGGGGATAGAAAATCATGGGCAATCGTACATAGTCCAAAAAGATGAAACTACAGATAATTTTATCAACTTACTACTACACAAATTAAGTTCATTGGCGCGAATATACAGAGTGATAGCTTGGGCGTCACGAGTTATCGCGGCGATGCGCCGCCGGAAGCAACCTGAAACCCACTATATTTACCTAACTAAGTCCGAATTGCAACAGTCGGCGATGCACGTTGCTAAATTTATACAAAAATTAGAATTCGCCGAAGAAATTAAACAGCTGGAAGAAAACAAAATGGTTTCAAACAAGAGCAAGATCTACAAACTGAATCCGTATCTAGATGCAAAACTCCATCATGAGGGTTGGAGGCCGATTGAAGAACTCTAATTTACCACACGACATGAAGAACCCAATAATTTTACCGCATTGTGGAAGGATGACCGACCTGGTCATAGATCAAGCTCATTCGCTGACCTTGCACGGCGGGGCGCGCCTTACTCTTGCGCAGATCAGACAACGATATTGGATCATAGGAGGGAACAGAGCCGTCAAAACACGATTACGCAATTGCGTGAGGTGTCACCGTCATAGCCCACACGAAAACAACCAATTGATGAGTGACTTACCGAAGCAGCGCATAACACCGTCTAGACCCTTCACGCACACTGGGGTTGATTTTACTGGTGCCATCGATGTCAAGATCAACAAGGGCCGAGGTGTGAAAACATCTAAAGGGTACATAGTTATCTTTGTGTGTATGGCGACGAAGGCCGTACACATTGAACTTACGTCAGACCTAAGCACAGAAACGTTCATTGCTGCATTCAAAAGAATGTGCGGGAGACGAGGAACCCCGGAGCATGTTTACTCTGATAACGGAACAAACTTCGTGGGAACATCCAACGTTATCAAACAAGATTTTGCAACCTTCAAGCAACTTATAACTCCAGAATTTTTTGATGAAATCAACAAACTTGAAGTCCAGTGGCATTTCAACGCCCCAGCTTGGCCTAGCGCAGGTGGGCTTTGGGAAGCGGCAGTCAAGGCAATGAAACACCACTTAAGACGTACGCTCGGTGACCAAAAACTCACCTACGAAGAGCTAATTACTTTACTTACTGAAATTGAAGGATGTTTGAACTCCAGGCCCCTTTGTCCTCTAACTGAAGACCCGGAAGAGTTTTACAACTGTCTGACACCGGGGCACTTCCTCACTGGAAGTCCTATCATGTCACTACCCCAGTCGGACTGCAGTGACATTAGAAACATAGATATAAGAAAACGCTGGCAACTAACGTGTCACATGCTACAACGTTTTTGGAAGACATGGTCAAACGATTATTTGCACCAACTGCAAATACGAAGCAAATGGCAGAAACCCATGCCCAACATCAAAGAAAACGATGTCGTACTAATAAAGGAAGACAATCTTCCCCCTGGAAAATGGGCGCTTGGGCGCGTAACTGACGTTCACCCGGGCAGTGATGGCCTCGTCAGAGTAACAACTATCAAAACGAAAACTGGAGTAATAAAACGGCCAGTCACAAAACTATCACCATTACCCATAAATGATACCGAAACCAAGAATGTTCTTCATCAGCAACTGACATACGTTCGGCAAACGGTCAAAAATAAAGAACTTCGAACACCCAGTCTCGAAAATACAAAGCCTAAAAAACGCTGTTATTCGATGTTATTTACGACATTGGTAACATTACTTACGATAATAAGTGGGTCGAACGTCACCGCGTCGGAAACAGACACTCTAATTACAAGCCTACAGAACAGACCGATTTATTATGATTTTAATGGAAAAATTCAACTTATACATGACGAATGGATATTACTGATGTACTACAACTTGACAACTTATTGGGAAGGCACTGAGAGCATGCAGATTTATCTTGATCACCTGAACATCGCATGTGAGAAAATGGATGCTAGATACTGCAGAAGTACCGTCGATCAATTATATCATGAAATGAACTTACTCAACTACTACAACACTATGCTATTGGCTCCTCATCAACATCTGTCTTTTAGAAGGAAACGTGGACTGATTGACGGCGTGGGCTACGTGGCAAATAGTCTTTTTGGGGTATTGGACGAACGGTTTGCTGAGAAATACCACCAAGATATAAAAGCTATTCAAAACAACGAGAAATACTTACTTACATTGGTCAAAAACCAAACTTCAATTGTACAATTAGAAAATAACGCTCTGAAGAAAAATGAAGCCAATATCAAGCTGCAATTTGACAACATCAAAAACTTTTTACATCAAGCAAACATGAGCTTCTCCAAGATGGAAAATGGCATGGAAACTCTAATGGCCATCAACTACTTCAGCTCATCATCGATAACTGCCACTCTTCTGTTGGCTAACTTGAGAAGAATGCAAGAGATGTTCTTCAATACACTTACCGATATATATCAAGGTCACATCGATATACACTTACTTACGCCAGTTAACCTAATGAAACAACTTACTGCGATATCGGCCCACCTACCCAGAACATTGTTTCTGCCCATCGACAATATAAGAGAGCAGATAAAAGACTTATACCATCTACTATACGTCAGAGGCAGAGTAACAAACAACTATTTTCTGTTCGAGGTACACATTCCTCTTATATGTGACGAAGAATTCACATTCTATCGAGCCATCCCGCTACCCATCTATATGAACAATGAGACTGCACGATGGGTGCGAGTATCATCCGACTTCATAGCTGTTAACTTGCGAAAAAATACTTACGTAACATTGTCACGAGAAGATATTAAACTCTGCACACAAAGAAGCATGGATAATTATATCTGTAATGCAAAACTGCCGATATACAACTTACATCACGATAAAGCGCCTTGCGAAGCAAAACTACTCGGTCAACAAACGACCTTGCCTTGTGAAACGGGAAACGGTCAGTGCAGGGACTCCTGGATTAAATTACACACAACAAACATGTGGCTAATCATATGTTGTGATAAATGCACCATAAGAATGATATGCGACAATGACGTCACAGTTCACATCATTACAACATCGAGCATAGTAACTATAGCCCAAGGATGCATGTTACAAGGTGAAGAGTTGACCATCTACGCTAACAATCAGTTCAACAGTAAAGTGAAGATGGATTCTGATGTGCACGTCCCAACCATCAACTCCTCGATCAACAAGGTCGTAGAGTTAGCTATCCGAAACATGCCCAGCATGCTTTATGAATCCGACGGCTCAGCACTGACAGAGATCGACCAAAGACTATCTGTGCAACGGGAACAAGAGGATAGAGGTTTGGCTGTTTCATCTCACGACATACACCAGTACTCATTATTATACATTCTGCTGGTGTCTGCCCTTATCGTCTCGTCTGTGTGGGTGGTGAGGAAGCGTTGCCGCCGCGTTGGACGCCCAGAAAACAATCAGCAACCGTCCGAAGACATAGAAATGCAAGAATTTGGGCCAGCAACAGCCTCGGCGAAACAGTGTCATGATAACGTGTCTTTTAATTTTGAATGAATTAATTTTGTATTTACTTTAACTTTTAACTATTACTTTTATTTTTATACTTTTACTTCATACATTTTTAACTTGTAAATGATGGGATCTTGACTCGAGTTTGATTCATCTCCGCGGTCGGGAGTATGTACGGTTAAACACCGCACATTCTTCGCGTCGTAGGCGCCGTGGCTAATTTAGGTCACGCGCGCGTCAGCAATAAACTTCATTTTACGTATATTTTAATTATTAAGAGAGTTCGTTCGAAGCCACGATCGAGACAAGACCCTTTCATCCTAACTAACCTTGAACGCAATAAACTTAGTCTCGTGAAGTGAATCTTTCCGTTCTCCACAACATCCTCATCTCCACTGCTATCTGGCACCGTCAACTACGTGTCAGAACTACGCAACTTAACGACAACAAACAACTTTCTGTATGGTACTGGTGGTCAACTAAGCCAGCATCATACAGTGTCTGTTATCCAGGGGTGGGGAGGGTGCTTGAACCTTTTTCGTTTCACTGGAGCATGTAAATCAAATAACCCTACAGTGCATGATGTGAGCGCTCTGACCAAGGCATTTACATCTTGACTCCCCCTGAAAAAGCTCCAGTCAATCTCCTCCAAATCAGCGCTTAGCTGCTCTCTTAAAATATTTTTTATTGGCCCGTATACCACCCAGCGTGGGCATGCCTTTTCTTTTTTTATTTTGAACTCGGCTGTTAGCATAGCATGCCTGCCTAGTTCTGGAGAATGCTTCAAAATGACCCTTAGAGCATGTGTGTCAGTGCAGATGAGGTCTATTAGGGTCTCGCTGTGTTCCGTGAAATGTGTGGGCTCTGTTACTATTTGATTGAGGCTGAAGCCATGTAAAAACTGCATGAGCATCCTAGACTTCACACTGCTTGCATTTAGATCGATGTTGAAGTCACCGGCCAATATCAACACATCCCGCTTAGGAACAGAAGTAATGGAGTCAGTGACAGCATCAAGAAATGCTTCCACATCCATCCAAGGTGGCCTGTACGCAGTACCTATCACTATATCCTGATTGTGTATTCGAAGAGCTAGCCACGCCTGTTCAATTACTGTTGCGGTTTCGGGGTGATGTATAATACGCACATTTATACCTTTTTTTATGTAGAACGCGGCGGCGGGGTGGGTACCCCGCCGCCGCGTCCCCCCCTCATGTGGTCTGGTCTTGGAGTGAAACGTAAGCGATAACCAGGCACCTTCGGAGCTTCATCGCCCCTGCCAGTTCTCAGCCAAGTTTCATTTATTGCCAATATATCCGGGGCCAACTCCTCAACAGCCACAATAAACTCCTCGTGCCTTGTGCCCAGGGACCCAGCGTTAAAAAGTCCAACTCTGAGGTTACCCTGGCTAGCCATTGGAATTATGCAATGAGATTAGTAAATAATGTAAATAAATATCTGAAACGCTTATTAATAATAATAATTAAAGGAAAGGTACAATAGCGGTCTTCATTTACACAAAACCACTTTCTTGAAACGTTAGACCAGCATTAGCTTAAGCCCGGATTGGTCGCGGATCTTACTTCGTTTTGATAAAACCATTCATTTCATTGTGATCTAATTAGTAAACAATAAGGTGACATCGCTACTCGTAAACCATGTGCCTCTTGAACACGAAACATGAATGGACGGAGGGCGTGGTTCAGAGTGAGTATGTAGCAAGCAACACAGCACTTGGCCTCGTGCAAACAAATTTAGCCTTTAGAGTGGTCAGACACGAGTGACCCCGGCCGACCGTAAGTTCCTTAAAAAATGAGCACATTTCCTGTAATAAAGTTCAAAATATACGTTGGTAACAAACATTCATTTTGTGTCAAATTTATACTTTGTTATTAATGCTTTATTACCTACTAACTTTACCTCTACTTTGTTTACCATGTAAACACTAAATTGGCAATAGACTATGTAGTTTGATCTGTGTCTGTCTGTCTATCTTAATAAATGAATAATTACGAACTTTCACTTAATATACTACAAAATTTATTTAAACCTCATACTGCAACTGTTATCAAAAACTCTAGCCACTGGGAAATGTAATGCTTATCCCATAAACACTGGATTAAACTCCAGTATTTTTCTCCACGAAGTAAATACGAGTGGTGGGAATGCTCATTTTGTATAAATTACTGCACAAGTAAAGCTCCTCACTCGTGATAAAGGATCTCCGCCTTCAGAATGCATTTCGAGTGGTTTATGTTGTTGCATTCGTATTTTTGTGCCTTTTAGTACTAAAGTTAACAAGTGTGTGTAAAAAGTACTTTGTTTTGATTAGAACGTTAAGATAAGATAAGATATACTTTATTGCACAAAGAAAACAATTACATAAAAATGCTAACAGAGATAAAACGGTACAATGTAGGCGGCCTTATCGCTAAAAGCGATCTCTTCCAGACAACCTTCCGGTAGAGAAAAAGGAAAGAAAAGTTGTTGGTAAATGTCGGCGAATATGTGTGTTTACACCAAACACATTGTAAGGTGTGGCCGATGACGGCAGGCGGTACATAGTTATTGCTTTTACACATAATATATCTACTCGGGATAGATCATTCACAGTGTTCCTAATTCCAATAAATAGCATAATAACCAATGAACCAATAGCTCACTATAAACTGCAATGTTTAACCGCATAGAATGTGAAAAAATCCCAGTCTGACTTCACACTGGAGGTCACAGTAAGGACACAAAAAGCTTTCGATAAACACAGCGTAAATGGCGTCAAGCTGTGCGATTAATCACACTATCTGATAAGAGAATATAACTTGTACCTACAAGAATACATACACATACATGTAGCCCTGCGGGTCAGCAGGCTGAAGTGGCAGCGGGCGGGACTCGCGAAGAACTGATGGATGTTGGGGCCATAAAGTTCTTAAATGGAGACGATTTGACGGCAAGCGCAGCGTGTGGTACCCGTGTGTGGCAAAGTGGGCGGCTGATCTGACGAACATAACATAACACAACATACCCTCACGACCATATCCCTGATGAGTTAGTCAGAGGTGCACTGATTGCTGCCGTCTTGACGAACGGAACATTCAAAAGCCCACATTTCGAAGAGGGAATTTGAACCCAACGTAGTAAGAGTTTTATCTCGGTGTTTTAGCTGAGAAGAAGAGTTTAAGAGTTAGCCGCAAATTGTACATTGAACACAAAGAAGGTGTGTTCCGGCCAGATTTTATCTCGGAACCATCGGGTTCCGAGCCAAAGTGTTTAACCACTAGGCCACGCGCTGATCAGACGAAGGTCGCTGGATTTCGGTGGATGCAGGCCACCTATATACAATTAGTCACTCTGCTCTGGAAATCTATGGGGGCCAATGTTTAGCAGCGTCATAAGGCTGTTCATTATGATGACGACTAATATGGTAGAGACTGTAAGAATTTAAAAACACTAAATGATCGGTTAAAGGTTAATTACTTGCAAGTACATGTTGACAAAGGCAACGTAGACATCCCAGTAATCGGTTTTCGTGAATAAAGGTTATTTTTAATCATATTTGTGCCCGTAATCCAATTAACAAAGGCTTATAAAGAAAGATGAATGTCCTTATTAAGCTTTTAATAAGAAATACACAGCCAGGGTTCCTAATCTTTGTAAATTATTACCAAATTCTCTGTTTGAAATTGTATTCTTCTGTGTGCACTTAATAAGTATCTGCCTGTGCAGATAAACTATAGCTTCCATATTTTTTTTTAAAAAAGACGTGTTTTTCTTGCAACACTATTGCCTAAAAATAGTCTGATAATAAAAAAAATAACTTACAGAAAAAATAATACAAACAAATACCTACTCTGTTGGATCAATATTTCAGTATTACTTACCCCTTGATATTGGATTTAAGATCGAATGGGGAGGTTGGGTAAATAACAGCGAATGTTACTATCCAAAATAAAAGGTTGCGGAAAAGGTTTAAAAGGGTGGGCTTAGAACCAACGCTTGGGGTAGGTACAGTGGGTCACACGTTAAGAGTAGCATAACCGTTCGAAAATGAACTTTAGTGCATTGATTCAAGGCTCATACTTGTCACGTGGTCTTCTGTACTATTTTTCACAGAGGGCTTTTTATAATGTTTGCTATAAGATGAAGTGAAGAAAGTAAATATACCTACAAAGCAAGTAGAAAAACAACTAGTCACTAGATATTTACTTTTATTTTAGTAAGTTTAATAACATGAGTGAAGTTAACCTACCCGGTTCGACCCACAACTGATCGTTTTTTTAGTCATCTGAAAACTACTAGCAGACACCAAAAAAATTAGCAACTGAAGTATTTTTGAAGTAACTACGGGCAAGCTGAAAACTTTGGGAGGATTTTGGGAAATAGTATTGGTTGTTTTTGGGTTCTGACCATAAAGGGTTTTACGAAGCTTTCGCTGTCTGTCTGCCACAAGGTTGTATCTCATAAACCATACCTGGAAAGCTGATATTTTCACAAATGATATATTTACGTTGCCGCCATTCGAAATACACAAAAATAAGAAATTTTAAGGGTAAACAGTAAACGTGTTCTTTTCGTAGTTATGCCCAATATTATTAACGATAACAGGTACCTAACGTTACACTTAGTGTGGGTTGCACCATCTGACTTTAACAATAACAAACATCAAAATTTCAGTTAAAGTTCCGGTTAGGCCCTAAAATGACGTCAAATTGTCAATTCTTGAAAAAAACTTTAACTTCTACTATGGTGCAACTTACCCTTAATATTGTCACAGAATATTTAAATGTATGTTACCTTTCAAAATAAATATTTTTATACAAAAAAAAACAAGGTGGTACAACAAACATGATTTTCTTAAATGATGGTACGGAACCCTTTGTGCGCGAGTCCGACTCTCACTTGGCTGGTTTTTTAAACACATTTTGGTTAAGGTGGATGAAACAAGTAGCTGTAGGTAACAACCCAATTGGCAAGCCATTTTTAGCGGCTGATGTCGTTTAAAAAAAGATAAATTAGTAACTACCGCACAGCTTTGTGCAGTGAAGTCCCAGCCCTCAGCCATTTTGTAGCCGGAACAAAAACATCAAACTAGCATCAAACTAGACTTATGTGATATTTAATAGTTTTTTTAACGCCTTCTAATGTGACTACTATCTTTAAGAAATAGCTTGCTTATCCGATTTTACGATGCTAATCCATTTCCGTTTCTGCCAAAACCCCCCCTTTTCCTATTATATAGGAAGCGTGAGCCATTAATAAGCTACGACCGTCAGCGGATAGTACAGGGTAATAGAGTTGTGGCTGACCAAAGATTATCAGCTCGTGTGTTATAGTGTGTACTCGACTTTATGACTGGCGAGCTAATGGTTTGGAACCAATACGGATTATCGCAACAAAACTTTTATATGCTACTCGTAGTTACTCCATCATCAACAACATATGATGTTGATATACAGGCTGTTTTTCACTGGGCGTGGTAGGCCAACTCCTATAATAAGAGGAATGTAGAAAATTGGCCAAAAGAGTCGCGAGACAGATTATGACAAAAACTAAAACTCCGATTTTTGAAAAATATTTTTTTTGCCGGTGTTCGAACCTGTCAGACAGTAGGAAAAGTAAAATCATTATAATTCAAATAATGCCAAGGTTTAGATGTTGGTTGGATTGACGGTCCTGCAGGGGAAGATAATATGAGGTGGAACCACATGTCTTTTCATAAACATTACTTACCATCATTGTTAAAACTTCAATAATAAAAAAGATAAAATCGTCAAAAACTTACTCAAAGGCGATAATACTCAAAAGCGGTTTTCTAGCCATTCCAGATAAAGACTTCGATATTAAACCTTATGAACTCCATTTTTACTACCGCTAAAATATAAGATGCTACCCACTCCGGTTAAGCGTCGGCAAGTTTAATCTTTTGATATCGATTTTACCGGCCCCATCAGAGCCAATAGCTCTTAAGATGTCCACAAAGTGCTGAATTTCTAGGTTACAAGGTCCCCAACGACCTCTTTTAGTGCTCGTTAGTCAGCTGGCTGATTAATGATTGAAAATTCAAATTGGCTTTAGGGAAATTCTTGCCTTTTTTATGGTCGTTGTATTTTGTGTCAACATTTTCTTTAGACGAGATTTGCTTTTATTTAGAAAGACTAAAGAGAGGTGCCCGTAGCGCAGTTGTAACAGTGATCGGCGAGGATTGCTGTCGTAAAACAACACACGCCGGGTTTGAAAAGGGATGGGTGACCATTCCGACCGAAATTTAGTAATGTATTTTTCGGGCATCTCTGTACTTCGGAAGGCACGCTAAGCAGTTGGTCCCGGCTGACGTCGTTAGATGTCAGTCGTTGGGCCTAGTCGGAGGCCTTAGGGCAGCTTGATAACATCTGACGTTAGGGTTACTCACTAATCTAACACCCCTCCAACAATTCGCACTAAGCCCGCGTGTTGGAGTATCGCTCAATCCACCTCATAGTTGAGGTGTGGCCTGTGCCCAGCTGTGGGACGTATATAGGCCGTTTATGTATGTGTGGTCAGAGACTGATAGATTGTTAGGCCGTTTATTTTGAAACTATTTTCCGGTTAAAGTAACCAAAAGTAGAATTAAAACGTTGTCCACACAAATGTCATGTAAGGGTTCTACTCGTATACAATACTCTTGCAGTTTAGTCCAGTCATTATAGTAAGTTCACCTCGGAATTCGATATACCCAGCTGTAAGTCTGTAAATACTTGTATATTGACACCCTAAAAGTTGTCTCAAAACCTACATATGGTAGGGTGTACGCAACTATCAAATTTCAAGGTCAAATGTCACAAAAATCGTTTTTTTGTTAATATCTCATTTCCTTTGGGTTTTTTGCTATTTGTATGTATTATCAATATTGTAGAATACAAAATTCTCTACAAATTTTGTTTCAAAATTTTTTTCATACGGTGGACCGTTTTCGAGATAGAGGACGGAGAGCGCGCGGTCATAGCATCACTTCAGGTCAACCGGTGCCTCCGGTCAAAAACTTAAAAAGTGAAAAAATGTGAAAAGTCTCGATCATCTTCGTTAACTGCATTACGTCAGGTCTACAGAACTTAATAAAGCTGTGCAGCTTTCAAATATTCCACCAACAAGTGCAGCTGCTCATCAACATTGTAGAAACACCAACGTTGTCGAAAATCGTTTTGCATTGCCCAACCCCATACCTGGGGTTCCAAATCATGCCCTAACCAAGTTCGAACTTGATAATATACACGTTGTTGTTTTTACAATGTTGATGAGTAGCTGCACTTGTTGGTGGAATGTTTGAAAGCGGCACAGCTTTATTAAGTTCTGTAGACTTGACGTAATGCAGATAACGAAGATGATTGAGACTTTTCACATTTTTTCACTTTTTAAGTTTTTGACCGGAGGCACCGGTTGACCTGAAGTGATGCTATGACCGCGCGCTCTCCGTCCTCTATCTCGAAAACGGTCCACCGTATGAAAAAAATTTTGAAACAAAATTTGTAGAGAATTTTGTATTCTACAATATTGATAATACATACAAATAGCAAAAAACCCAAAGGAAATGAGATATTTACAAAAAATCGATTTTTGTGACATTTGACCTTGAAATTTGATAGTTGCGTACACCCTACCATATGTAGGTTTTGAGACAACTTTTAGGGTGTCAATATACAAGTTTTTACAGACTTACAGCTGGGTATCTCGAATTCCGAGATTCTTACCTAATTTAAGCTTAAATGACTGGACTAGTTGGAATTCAAACATGTTTGAAGACTATTTTCAGAATTTCAACTATACAGGGTGTTTCAAAAATACCCCTAAAGACTGAAATGGCATAGAAACTGAATGAAACTGAAATAGTAGGTATTGTCCCTTTTTTCATATCTCTTATGGTTTCGATAAAAACGTACATCGAAAGTTTACAAAAATATCGATATTAATTCCCTCACTACCTGACAGCTGATAAGCGGTCATACCATGTCATCGAACCCATTTGCGTCATCGACCCATAGAGTTAAAAAAAACAGAATGTAACTTATCTGTACTTTGTGCCTACCTCCTTCATCAACGTGTAAAAATGATGCTTGGGCCTTGATAAAAACAGCTAACTTGAAATTGGTACTCACTACCACTTCACATGTACGTAAATTTGAGAAAAAAATTTAAAAACTTCAGCTATTAAAGTCAAACCACTTGAAATGAATTAAGTTCGTACATGAATCATTCTTCCGATAGCCACATAATTATTGTTAACTGCGTTAATATTCCAAATACTGCGGAAGAAATAATTAAGTAATATTTTAGGTAGCTTGCTTTGCCGTGATTTCGAGCGACTTATCTGAAGTTATTCCATCATTAAATGCCATTTGCCCTAGTCCTTAAACCTCCTCCGATCGGTACCAGGAGTAAGACTTTCATTGAGTTCCGTATCAAAATGAGCACGCTTTCGAGTGTGGAGCGGCCTTTTTGGAGCGCGGAACTCCATTTCAACTATTATGTGGTACGAGCCATACCCTAACACGCAGGCTCTTGGAGGATTATTGTAAGGGTGTAAGGCCAATGATAAACCCTACTGTCAGAGGTTATCAAGCTACCCCGACGAGTCTTACTTAACGACTGTCATCTGAGAAAATGGATTACCTACTACATTTCCATCCAATCACCCTAGCGTCCGTTGCCTAACATGTTATCGTATCCGATGCACTGTTACCACTGAGCCATGGACACCTGTAACACGGTAAAGGAATATAGCAGTAATATGACTCGGCCCCGTCCTTGAGCTAAGTGCCTACTGCCGCGCGGTCCGTCGCCACGCGATAGGGCTGCCGCCTGTAGTATTTTAAAACATCCAGATACTTGTTTCTTTCTTGTTTTGCAACTGTTTCTCGTGATGGTAAATATTGTATTTCTATATAAAGAAATAAAATACGTATGTGAATGGAAACAGGATATATTCCATAAAGCACGCTAAGTTGGTTCATAATTTTGTATTTAAAAAAACAAAGTTATAAATTTGACACATTAAATATTGACTATTGTATCTTAATACCTACCTACAATCAACCAATTTTTGCGGCGGACTAGCTATTTAAGAAAACTATTGCGTGAGCAAATCCTTTACTCGAAAAGTAGGTATGTAGGTACATAATCTCACTACCAATTGATGCGTATCGTGCGCACAATGAAACTCCGACCTAAGGTCATTCCTACCTATACTATCTACCGCTGAACCACCTATTTCACTTGTCTGTCACTATCCTTTACCCTGTCAACTCATTTAATCAATAATCTAGGAGTATTACTTGGAGGATAGAGCGAAATACCTGTCTTTAAAAATATTGTAACAAATTACGTGCTATTATGTAGGTACGTAACAAAACATTTTAAACTTACCTTTCGGAGTTTGTAGGTAATGTAAAGAATGACATCTCTGGGTGCGTTCTTGATGAATTCAAACAACCAAAAACAGCACAATAAAAAAAATAATCTTGCCCTGCCATAGTACATTTACAATATTATGTTCAGAAAATGGTACAAAACACATAAAACTGTCCGTCCGACACTGCAAGGCGCGCGGCGCATTCGCGACTGACAGCCATCGTATCACCCTCGTAACCGGGACGCGTAGGTATAACTTGCGTTCCGTCCGCTTCGTTGAAGTCACAATACTGTTATATTCCTTTACTGTGCCTGTAATTAGTGTTATTTGTCGTTATGTTAGTGAATTTGATTTTTAAAGCTGTGACACCGCTCTCCAAGGAACATATTTACCAGGCACTGCTCACGATTAACGCTTTTTTACGCAATAGGACCTACTACTACGACACACGTGCTTAACACAGAAAATCGCGCGGCGCCCGCCTGACATACAAGTAGGTACCTACGTATCAACCTTGTTGCAATTGCGATAATCAAATTCAAAACAAAAACACACGAGTGATTTGGAAAATCGCATTTATCATTTAGGCAAAAAGGCTTTTATTTCTTACCTGAGGTTACGTATTAGTTCAATAATAATTGTTCTAAGTGGCCGCCTTCCTCGAGGATAACACTATTTTGTTGTAATCCCAGCTAACATCAATTCACATCTCGGTTCTTCACGGTTGTACTTCAATCAATTATACCTACGCTTCACTTTGAATTAGTATTTTCAAATGAAAAATGTTATTTGGCTTTCTTTTCTCTCAAACGGCCACGAAAGAAACTGAATTCTAAAGATAAATAAACCATTAATCTCTTCACGAGAAAATTCACACAAACACACTGCAATCCAATTAACTTGACGGACCTAATTTACGTATAAGTAATAAGGTCATCACATGTTCCGTGTTCACGGTCACGTCACGGGACGCGGCAAGTGCAAAAACAAACTGAAGTCGGTTTTCACTAAGTTTAGGACATATCCTTGTCCTTGGGCACCTCTGATTGGTGGGGGGTGGGGGGTGAGGCGAATTTCGTCTCTTTGCGCCCGTGTTACGATTCATATTCATATGATGGGTTTCTTTGGTTTCGTTTCCCTTTTCGGCATTTGCTTTGCGGCGCGGGCGCGGCGGCGCCCTTTGACATAGCTGGTAGGTAAGTACGGCGTAAGGAAAAGTGTATTCCCTATCAGTTCTATTGACATTTTACGGGACAGCATGAGCGTGAGCGCGTGCTTAGCGTTGATTAACGTTTATGAATTCGGGAATAAGAGATGAATATTCTATTTTATTACCCTTTACTTAGCTTTACTTTAAAGTTTTTTGTAAAGTGAATGTTTCGATTGGCAAAATAGTTTTACGGAAGAAATAAATAAAACACACATCGTCCAATTTTCAATTTTACCTTACAAAATTAATGTGTAACCGTAACACAGCCTATCCTAGTAGGTACCTACCTAGTTTGTCAATTATTCCGGTTTCACCCGTAGAGGTAAAAACTGGAATCTCCACTGGGACAGGGACATAGTAACGCAAATTCATGAAGTCACAAGCACAAAGTTGAGCAGCTTAGAACCGCGTTCTGGGCTAGAGCTACCTCGTCATCAGCTGTGCGTGCAGCAGGATCCCCACAGCATCAGCGCTGATGCAAACCTTTTTGATTTCAGTAACACAAAGTAGGTAAACCAAATTCATTAGAACGATAGCAAAAAAGTATGGTCGAACGGCATGACAGTCTATCCATTTCCGGTCAGTCCTCCTTGCTCTTGGCTAATAATGTCACTCTGCAAGAGCAGGATGAAAAACGGAAAGGGGTAGCCTGATGTGCCGCTGACTGTGCCTTTAATCAGACATTTCAATAAAGGCACCGCATTGTCTGCTTAGAAGGGCAACGCAGAAGCAGAAGTACTAGGGAAACATGAAGTCGCGCATTTTGGTTTTTTACCATTTTTACGAAACCATAATTTGGCAGAGATCGATAACATTTGCAAATTTTTCACCTAGATACAACTTAAAGTTGGCTTGCTATAAAAGTTTTTAGAAGTTTACGACAACATGTTGTAGGTACTGTAGGATCGTATTGTGTCAGTGCTTTATACCACCATTCGAATATTTGTTGCAGAAAAAGGAAATAGTAAAGTAGAGATCGTCCAAGCTGAAATGACGCGCTCCTACACAGCATCTACGCATGGTCACAATACACAAAGACATTGGTTCTTCAGTTGCCGGTTAGGCTCAAAAAAAGGAGCACGTACCGTTCGATCTCAAAAGTACTGTCAGCATGTCTACAAGAACTCATCTACGGAGCCAACAGATACTTAAATGAAATATTTCGTCAAACAACTTATTTGATTTTTATCTTGTTGAAAAAAAATACACCGTACTTAAATACTAATGTTATATCGCTGCTTGATTTTTTTAAATAAATTATTGGAAAAGTGTACCATAGTATGAAATATGAAGCGGAAAACGCTAGGTGGACGGTAACGGTCTAACGTGATGATTAAAAAAATACCAAGTACTTTATTAATAAAGACACTGCACATAATGGCACTAATAAATTAACGACTCGAAATGAGTACTGTCAATCGATCAATCAATCGGCATGTTGAAGACACAGAATGTTGTATTGCTGTGGAAACACTTCAGCGGGAAGCTCATTCCACTCCCTTGCTGTTCGCATTATGAATGTTGATGAACCAAAACTGTTGGTTGGAATTGCTGGGATGTCAAGAACATAGGGGTGGAAAGCTAGTCTGCGCCTAGTGGTCCGATGAAGAAAAGGAGCTGGTGGAATCAGGTCACGCAACTCCTTTGCACACTCTCCGAAATGCAACCTGTAGAAAACCGACAAACAAGCTACCACTCTCCGGCGGTGTTCAAGATCTTGTAGCTTATCTGTGAGGTCAGCGTCCCTCACAAGCCTCAGCACGCCTCTCCACCGAGTCTAAAGCGGCCAGCTGGTACTTGGCGGATCCGTCGCAGAGGTGACAGCGGTACTCCATGCATGGAAGAATTTGCGCTTTGATTAAGACTGACTGATTACTGTCCATCAACGTGTTATGTTAATGGCTGCAGCTTTTGGGGGCCCAATAATAATAATGTTTGTGTCCAGAACCTTCAACACCGTTTTTGGGGCTGAAATCAAACCTCTATCGCACTTTTGAAAGCCAACCCATCGTTATCCCATTCAAGAGAAACGCATATCCAGAATACAAGCTAGTAAAATTGCCATTCGTTGAAAGTCCTACATAATCTTCCCTTGCCTTAAAATGAAAAAAAAAGTATTGAAAATACCAAAAATGTTATTCACCTCTAATTGGGAAAAAACCCGCACAACACAATGACACAGACAAAAGGAGTGGGCGGGGCGGCCGGAAACACGATATTATTACCTTTCTGTTATGGCGCGAATATGAGTGTGGCCATCTTTCTCTTTCGAACACTCGCGCGCCGAAAGGCGACGAATGGCGAGGCGGCATCAGTCAAAGAGACCGCCGCGGCCTTTGCCTTGTTGCCTACCGAGCCGCGCCGCTCTGGTTTGTTTACATTTTTTTAGTTAGTAGTGTCGCAGCGCGCAGCCGAGCTAGTGTGTACGGATGGCGGATTCGTGGAAGTGGTGGAAGCGCGAGTGATTATGTGTAGTTTCGTAATTAAGTATTAGACCGTGGTATTAGTGCTTGTGTTTAGAAAAAACTAAGTGCGTGTGTGAGTTAATGTGCGCGCTATCTCACTTTTTCTATGACGTCTTCGCAAGCTAATGACTATTTAGGATTGATAACCTCTCAATGAAATTGTAACGTCTCAATCTCAAAAGCTTCACGGGCGTTCCGGCAGTGCCACGAGAAGGTGGTCTTAGCGAGCAACGTATTTAGGTAGGTACCTATTAATTTTAATTAGGGTGGCAAGACTTAGTAGGTACACAAAATACATACCATAAGGACACGTAACATGTAGCGACTTGCCGTTTTGCGGAGCGATACCGATAGGTACCTACGAACCTACCTGCATACTTGTCTCAACGTAACGATAAATATCCTTGTGTTATACGATTCAATGGATCAGACAGACAAGGAATATGTAGTACAGGGCCGTACTGTATTATGCTGATGTGCCGTTGACTGTACAATTAGTGATAATGAAAACGGCACCAGAGGTTGTGTGTTCGATATCTATCTACGATTTCTAATACCTGTAAAAGTTTTGGCCTAAATGTCTCCAGTTTCCGGTTTGATTGACTACATACCTACCTAACTACCTACCGGTTCGTGTTAAACTTGTTACGTTGATAACAATACGAATTTATTTTTTGCGGTTGAAATATTTGAGGCGTTCACATGATGCTGCTGCCATGATGGGTCTTGAGCCAGCACCTTATGCTGCTGGCTCAAGACCCATTTGCAATGATGGTCTTGAGGCGTCACATAAACCTTTTTTACGTAAGGCACCTTATGGTGCTAGCTTAAGACGCATTTTGCAATGGTTTTGTACAGGTGAAGCAGAGGCGATCGTACAGAGGTACTAGGCACACAGAACTTATTGGTTGGCTGCCGCTACTTGAAGTATTAGAAAGAGAGACAGTTAGAAAACGTAGGGGCGTGAACAATGGAGGTCGCTCCTGGTCACTCCCGGTAGGGTCAACTCGGGTTCATGAACCCGAATTTGTGCTGGGAATTTCTATGATCGATGTTTTTATTTTACGTTAATTTACTCGAAATTCTAATTATGAGCTACGACTCTAAGAAATTACCAAGGGACTCCTTTCAGGAGTTTGTATAACCCACTTCAGTTATTAGGGGTATTTTTGTAACACCCTGTATAATATTAAACGATAGGGAGTTTCGCTTAAAGTGAAGTTTTCGTTTCATTTTCATAGCTCTACATAAATTGTGAAAAACCTTTTCATTGCATAGCGTAACAGTTTAAACGAAAAATATTATTTGTACAATCTGCACTTAATTTTTGGAATAATGATTTTTGTTCAAACAATAAAGCTCACTAAATGTAAATATTAACCTGGACCTGGATGAACCTGGATAACGGCGGTGGGTCCGCCCCTCACCACGTTGGGTTCAAATTCCCTCGGCGAAATGAGGGCTTCTGAATGTTCCGTTCACCATAACGGCAACAATCAGTGTGCCTCTGACTAACCCATTAGGGATATGGTCGTGGGGGTATGTTATGTTATGTAAATATTACAATACTTGGTAATTTTTCAAATAGCTTCACATATTCAACTAAGATGTAATGTTATGAATTTAAAAGTAGGTAGGTATACAGCGCGCGTATCAAACCCGCGAATAAGCCCCAACGCAATCTCTCTCAAGGGATTCGCTTTCACATGACAATATTTTTTTGTCATTGAATAGCATCTGACGGAATGTCGTCACTCTGGAATTCACGTAAACAGGATTTCACGTAATGAATGATGCAGTCCTAGACATGTTACTTAATTACCAACCCAACTTGTTGTAGAAGTTTAAATAGTTTTTAGAATTTTATAAGGGGTTTTATGAAAATACCTTCATCATCATCATCAGCCTGTTGTAGTCCACTGCTGAACATAGGCCTCTCCTTTTGCACGCCACTGTACTCGATCTTCGGCTGCTCGCATCCAGCTCCTGCCAGCCATCCTGCGCAGATCATCACTCCACCTTGCCTGAGGACGTCCTACACTACGCTTGCCGAGACGCGGTCTCCACTCAAGAACACGTTTACTCCAACGGTTGTCGGTTCTACGGCTAACATGGCCAGCCCACTGCCACTTCAGCTTGCTAATCCGGTGGGCTATGTCGATAACCTTGGTTCTCTGCCGTATCACCTCATTTCTGATTTGATCTCGCAGAGAAACGCCGAGCTTAGCCCTCTCCATAGCCCGCTGAGTGACTTTAAATTTGTGGACCAGCCGTGCCGTTAGTGTCCACGTTTCGGCTCCGTATGTCATGACGGGTAGGACGCACTGATTGAAGACTTTTGTCTTTAGGCACTGTGGGATCGACGATGTGAAGACTCGACGTAGCTTCCCAAACGCTGCCCAACCCAACTGAATTCTTCTGTTCACCTCGTCCTCGAAGTTGTTTCTACCTAACTGCAATGTCTGCCCGAGGTATACATATTTTTGAACAACTTCGAGAACGGCGCCGTGTATCGCAATCGGTTCCGGTAGTACATGTTCATTGAACATGACCTTGGTTTTGTCCAAGTTCATCCGTAGACCGATGCGCACAGAAGAGTCAGCCAGGTCATTCAGCATCTGTTGTAGGTCCTGCAGCGTTTCTGCCACGATGACGATGTCGTCAGCAAATCGCAAGTGAGAGATGTACTCGCCATTGATGTTGATGCCACGTCCTTTCCAGTTCAGCGTCTTGAACATATCCTCCATTGCATTTGAGAACAATTTCGGGGAGATAACATCCCCTTGTCTCACACCTCGATGCAACGGTATAGGACTTGTTTGCTGATTCTGTATTTGGACGGACATAGTGGCTGCTTCGTAAAGGCATCTCATCACTTGGATGTATCGCCAATCTACTTGGCATCGCTGCAGGGACTCCAGAACAGACCAGATTTCAATCGAGTCAAAGGCCTTCTCATAGTCCACAAATGCTAGGCACAGGGGCTGATTATATTCTTCAGTTTTCTGTATAATTTGCCGCACTGTGTGGATGTGGTCTATGGTGCCGTATCCGCTCCGAAACCCAGCCTGTTCCGGTGGTTGGAATTCGTCGAGTCTTCGCGCAAGACGGTTCGTGATCACTCTTGAGAACAGCTTATAGACGTGGCTTGGAAGGGAAATGGGTCGATAGTTCTTCAGTAGGGTTTTGTCTCCCTTTTTGAAGAACAGGACGACCACACTCCTACTCCACGCCTCTGGAGTTCTCCCTTCAAAGAGGACAGCGTTAAAAAGCTTTTGGAGCTCCCTGAGTACGGGTCTGCCTCCTGCTTTTAACAGCTCTGTTGTAACGCCGTCCTCTCCAGGGGCTTTTCCATTTTTAAGCCGCCCAGAGCGATCTCGATTTCGTCAATGCTGACCTCTGGCAGGTCTTCGGTGTAGTGGCGTGTTAGAGTGGCTCTAGAGTCCTCATTTCCGGGGTCAGGTCGAGATGCATGCGAAGCGTATAACCGGCCATAGAAGTTTTCTACTTCCGAAAGGACTGCCGGCTTCGAGACAACGACTTCTCCACTTTCTATGGTCAACTTCGTCAGGTGGCTTCTTCCAAGAGATTGTACGAACACTTTTGAACCCCGGTTCTGCTCAATCGCTCTCTCAATAGAGAGAGTACTGGAGCAACGGAGATCGCGTCGCACGTGCGTACTAATCTCTCGGTTTAGAGTCCGTTTCCCTGACGAAGTGACGGGTGGGTTTTCCCGTCGTCTCTTCATTAGCCCCAAAGTCTCTTCGGAAAGCTTCGACTTCTTGCCTTTACGCTGCATTTTACAAAATCTCGTACCTTCTTCCCTGAGGACTCGAACCACATCTTCAAGGTTCTGGTTAACGTCAGTTGTGGTTTCCACGGCAGCAAATCGGTTCTCCAGATTTGACTGGAACGCTTCAGATCCCATGATAGTTTGAAGCAGAGTTGGTCGGAGCCTGGCCTTCATCAAGCGGACTCGTTCAGCTTTGAAATCGATATTCAGAGAGCCTCGGACGAGTCGGTGATCGCTACCGGTATTAAACCTGTTGATCACGGAGACGTCTCTGAATATGTGCTTTTTGTCCGCCATGATGAAGTCGATCTCATTCTTTGTCATAGTGTCGGGGCTTTGCCACGTCCACTTCCTTTGGGGTTGCTTCTTGAAGAATGAGTTCATCAAGAAGAGCCCCTCCCGTTCGAGGAAATTGACGAGCATTTGCCCCCTATGATTTCTGCTTCCATATCCATGGGATCCTACTACCGATTCACTGCAATTTTGTACTCCCACTTTAGCGTTAAAGTCCCCCATAACAACGGTGAAATGGGTCTTGGTAGTGAAGTGGAGGGCTCTCGATATGTCATCGAACATATCCTCCACCTCATCGTCCGAGTGTGACGAGGTCGGTGCGTACACTTGCACCACCTTGAGGCTATACCTCTCGGTGAGCTTGATGATGAGGTACGCCACCCTGTTCGATACACTGGACATTTCCACAACGTTGTTAGCTAGGGACTTATTAACCAGAAACCCAACGCCACCTTGGGATTTTTGGTCTCCCTCTCGGAAGTACATCAGGTGGCCTGAATTGAGAGTTATGGTGTCCTCTCCCTCTCTTCGGACTTCACATAACCCAAGTATGTGCCTGATGTTCCCAAGTTCCACCTCGAGTTGCGCCAGATGCGAGTCAAGCCGCAGCGTGCGTCCGTTGTACGTCGCCAGGGTCAGTTGGTTGTGGTGGCCTCCCGTAGCCCGGAGATTCTTTGCACCCCCCGCCCCACCGTTACCATGGTCGCCACCATAACCAGGAATAGTGGGGCTGCCGGGAACTGGGGGCCGTGGCCTTTGTCGTGCTTCCATAGGAGGTTATGCCCATAATCGCCACGCTGGGCAGGCGGGTTGGCGATCGCAGGGCGAAGCTTCTCGCACCGGTGACGCTGCTGCCCGTCACCGGCCTGTGGTATTTAGCTCGCCTATTCAGGACGGATATACCGCCGTCGGTCGGTCGCCAGAGCCTCGTTCGTTGCTCAGCAGGATGCACCGCGTGCAGGTGAGGTTGACTTGGGGCGATAGATGGAGGTTCGCCCCCTTACTTACATCCCAAAAAACCTTCCCAGTATCCAAATTAAAATCTTTCACATTTTCACTTTAAAGTACTTTTTGATGAATTTCTTCTTAATTGCACAAAAAACCAATTTCACACACAAGTGCGCTCATCACTGATGAATAGTTTATTCATTTTACAAATATCTACAATATTTATTTAACGGAAATAAGTAGATTCTATTCCATATTTACGGCTCACCATCTATTGCGAGAAGCAATCCTGCAAATAAGCCCCAGCTCGGTCGGTCCCGGGGGATCCGCTTTCACATGATAATTATTATTCCCCAGACCCGCACGACGCTCGATTATACACCCTGATGTATAAACATTGGGTAGTTTTCCCACTATTGGAATGAGTAATAAAACTGAAGAAATATCAGACGTGCTATGTGATTTAAGAGCAAGAATTAGTTTCAAATTTCATAAGAGACAGTATCCTGTATTTAATTTATAAATTATCTGTTGGTATACAATAATCTACACAACGCTATTTAGCTAAAAACTAAGCACAGCTTGTATTGTTGTAACTAGACGATGGATGAGCATACTTGAGTACATTTTTTGTAAATACTTAATTCAGACATATTGATGCATACAAAATGCTTGTCCTGTGCGAAGATCGAACCCACGACCTCTGGTGTAGTAGCTTTCTTCTTAACTTTACACTTAATCGGTCGTCAAAGCAAACCAATTTGATGGAAAACCAAGCAAAACTTTATACTTATATAATACTTTGAAAATGACCTTCCATTTTTTTAACGTCTCACTACGTTTCACAACGCAGACTTATGGCTTAATTCTTATTAATGAGTAATAAGAAATTTGAGAAAAAAAAGTTCTCATTTTTTTTCTTTTTGAGTATTTGCCTTACATCTAATACCTAATTATTTTATGAAGATCAAACAAGAGGTTATTAGTTCAGCCCTGAAAACGGTTCCAATTTGTTATGTACGAAAACAGTCTCAATTACCTAAAGATAAAAATAACACTATGAAAAAACAACTTGGTATAAATTAACGGTTGTTATACATAATTGACTTTTCAAATAATTCTCGTACCTAGAAACGCGTTTTCAGCTTGTGGGCGTGAAACTTTCCCATGTAGCCTACCAACCAAAGCTTTTGATACTGTGCTTGCAATATCATATACAAAAGCTTAATTAACAAGCTCGCTTAACTATCTCAGAACAATGGGGACGGAACTTGAAACTAATCACTATGCCCGATCTCTTCCGCTAGAGTTGCTGGCAAATGATAATTATCATCTATGGGACCATTGCGCTAAGAGCCGTCATAATGACTGCGTAAATGACGCGTAGGCGCACTATCTTCCAACTTGGTAGACGGTCAAGAAACTTGGCTTATCGTGAGTTTCTATATTGAGAATAAAAACAGTGAAGTTCCTCTTTGAATAAATTTACACACGCTAAAAAATGAAAATTTTGCTGCTATAATTTCTTGTTAATTTAACTATTGTAAAAGAGAAATATATTTTGTTTTAAATAAAACAAGATTTAGTTATGATTTATTCCATCCTTATCAGCCAAATACAAGATATACCACTAACGTATACTCATTATTTATAAGCACACGATACATCAAACAGCATTCGTATAAGTATTATGTTAGTGTGCGCCAGTCAACTCTTGCCGATCAGACTATGAACTGTAACCAAGCACAAGATACCCGTCCATTTAAACGGTAAGTAGTCATTATTTAGCTGTTGTGCTCTAGCGTTTCATTTATTTATTTATTCTTTATTGCACATAAAAAGTACAAATGGCGGACGGAGTGTTTTAAGAAATTTTCATTACATTCATCAGGACTAGTTGTAATCTAAAGCGTACTTAAACTACGAGTTTGGTGCTGCATTTAAGTGCAGAATTGCGTGTATCGAAATCATTAAGTCTTGTATTACACGACAAGTCAATTTGGAATCAGCCCCACTATTCAGCGATAAACAATTGGCAGAAGATGATCTGTCTGGATTAATCCAATGGATACGGCATCGGGCATCAGTCAATGTGATTAACATCCATAATCAGCGTCTGTCACTCCAGACAAAGCCTGGCTGTTCTACTTTAAGATTGTAAAACTCACAAAAAACAGAATTAAAACTCTTTTGTAAATTCAGGGAAAAGGATAACTTTAATTGCCTACAGTAATAGTACATTATGGTACAAGTGTGTAATGTTGGTGATTACCGCTGAGGCGCTATTGAGACCCGAGCCGTAGGCGAGGGTCTTAAGAGAGCCGAGGACGGTAATCATCAATACACACGTGTATCATACGACGTTTTTCAACACAATGAATGAAAGTGAATAAAATAATGTTAGAAACTCATTTTTTAATACAGTTGCTCAAAAAGTGGTACTTTTCGTAGCTGTTTAGCGTGCGGAAAGTTGGTTTTTCCGCACTAGTGCTTTTTACTTTTCCAATTTTTTTTTGATAATGTTAATAAAATCCATACATCCTACCAAAGAGGTTGTCTGTTAAATCACTTTATTTTGTATTTTGATACGTTATTTGGCATTAAAACTGGGAATATAATATTATTAAAAATATTTCAATTGCATAATTGACAAAATAAAGGGTTATTTAGTAACTATTAACAATTAAATTTCTGAAACAGTTTACTTGAAGTTGGCTGTTTGTGTATTAACAATGGCCGGATATTTGTAAGTATGAATGAGTTTCACTTAAAAATACTTGAAATAAAATAATAGGTATTTATTGCATTTCCATGTTTAAATGCAATTAAATTACTTCTTATATTTTTACTAGGCTGAATACAACCGATGCCGTGTTAAAAAAATACTGTCAATCCTAAGTTTTTCATTCCCGCTTTCTTTATTTACGATTAGTCACGACTGTCACGATATACTTTGGTTATTGATCGTTTTTAATGTTGTTTTTTTTTTACATTTTTCTTACACAAGTATTTAACATATTTTTTCAAAATAGTTTATTTTTACTAGGCTGAATGCATGCAACCGGTGCTTGAAAAAAAAAAGTTTTTTCATTTCCGCCCTTTTTACTCTTGATTTAATTGTGTTAATGATTCGCATTGGTTTGATATTATTTTTTTCGCAAATGTATTAAAAAACGTTGTTCGATACACGAGCGAAAGTGTCATTTTCACTCGTCCCGAGTCTTGACCCTCGCCTAGCGGCTCGGGCCAAGATGCCTCGAGACTCGTGCAAAATGACATACTTTCCGCACTTGTATCGAAAACTACTATTATTTAGTAAATAAAAAGCCGGGACATAATGTTGTAAGTATTGGATTTCATTATGCCCTAAGGCATAAAGTGATTTGAATTTGGAATGCAAGGCCGTGTAGCCAAAAATGTTTAGGTGCAATGAGATTTTATTCTGAGGTAGGCTGTATGTTATCGTTTTCTTTGCATATTAAAAAAAATCATGAAAGCTTTTCACCAAAGACGATTCATTCGAATGTCGAACTGGCCACTAATAAAATAGACTTGGAGCATTCTTGTAATATTGTCTTAGAAAATAAACGACAGTAAAATAAAAAAGGCGCCAACCGCTCAAATAGCTATGCTGATAAATTTAATGTACCAAAGAATGTAATTTACCTTTGCACATACTTAATGTTTCCCTTATTCATTCTTTTAATTTGAAATAAATATTTTTATTTGTATTATTAAGCACGAGCTTTTTTGTATCGAAACTTTTTTTAAGAACAAAGCAATTGAACCAATAAAAAAAACTCTATAACTCACTAGTGAGTAATAGTAATGAAAAAGTCACAGTTTGATTATAGGTGTCATTATGTGCCTAATTGCAGTGAAATAAGAGCCACTTTATGAGCAAGTGTGTTGAAAAGTATATAACAATACTCTCTTTTAAACTTTCATGGGTAGCTTCCTAACGAATTACTAATTATACCACTTGTGTAGGTTCGTATTATAACGAAGCACAAGATACCCATCAATTTAAACGGTAGGAAGTCATATTAGTTTGTATGCGCTAGTATTACCTATAAGAAATTTTGATTACATCCATCAACAATTTCCATCAGGACTAGTTGTAATCTAAAGCGTACTTAAACTACTAGTTTGGTACTGCATTTCCGTGCAGAATTGCGTGTATCAGAATCAGTAAGTCTTGTATTACACGACAAGTCAATTGGGAATCAGCCCCACTATTCAGCGATAAACAATTGGCAGAAGATGATCTGTCTGGATTATTCCAATGGACACGGCATCGGGCATCAGTCAATGTGATTAACATCCCGGATCAGCGTCTGTCACCCCAGACAATGCCTGGCTGTTCCACTTTACGATTGTGAAACTCACAATAAACAGAATTAAAACTCGATTTATCGGCGCTATTGGTGCTCAATTAAACTAAAGCACGAGATGGCTATTGGATCGAATGGAGCTTAGTGGCGACAGTGAATTCGCAACGATCACTTATGTAAAGCTGTGTACGCAAGATCGGGAAATGGGATGGGTGACCACCTGAATTAATAATGTGTTTATCGGGCATCATTGTGCTGAAGACAAATTTAACAGTTGGCCCCAACTGAGGTCGCTGAATGTCACCTGGTAAACCTCATCGGGGGCTTGGGGCTCATTGATATTACCAGACTGTTAAACCTAAATTGATAAATTATCATTTGAAAATATAATGTAAGTACGCAGTTTTTCCAAACATTGCGGTGGAAGTACATACAGTCGTTTGTCATTTGAAGCTTCACCAAACTCTATAACAAGTCAAACACTTTTTTAATCCTGTAGTCACAAGGTTGTTTTTCATTAAAATTTCAGACATATTTGATCACCCTGTACACACACATCATTTGATGCTGACTGTACTTACACGTGCAACGTGTGGATACAAAATTGCACTTGAAAATGCAATACAAATTTATTTGATCTTATTTTCCACTGTATCTTTCAAAGATTAAACAAAAGAGTGCCTATAATCTCAAATAGGAAAAGCATAAAACAAATTGTTTTGAAGTTCGTACCATAAAAACATTTTCGAACATTATGAGGGGAGCTGAAAGAACGCAATGTAAGTATCACCAAAACTAAAAAGTTTTCACTATCTGTATGCTCCTAAATAAACAATGAGTCCCAAGAGTCTTATCCTTTATGAGCGTAAGTAAGCAATTCAAAAAAGTTAGTCACTTTAAAATTTTCAACCATTTTGTATGGCCTCGTACTGCTCAGTACTTCAGAGCAATTTTATAGCCTGTTTGAAGTTTCTTTGCAAGTTTCAATTGCTTTTATATGCTGTGTACTTGTTACGTATAACATTAGCCAAACATGTTTTAGCTAAAAGTTTAATAAACCATAATTCACAACGATACCAAAGTAATATTATAGAAGCTAAATGTTAAAGCTAAATTTAAAAATCAGTCATTTGTAGAATCCTTTAATTACTGAATTGGTGTTTTGTAGAATAACTGCCGTACTGAGAGACGTCAATTAACGTTAATGGTTCATTAGAGTCAAAATTACATTTTTCAAAAGAGACTTTATCTTAAAAGGAATAAAGAACTTTTAAGAATGTAAAATTTTGACTCTAATGAACCATTAACGTTAATTGACGTCTCTTGAGTGCGGGATTAAGTCTTTTAAAGAATGGGAAAAATAAGACATTCCTAGACTAAACCGAAAGAAGGGTTGTTGAAAGAAGGTAAGGTTTTATCCAGCCAACCTCAATTACATACTACTAAGATTTTTGTCACTTCGCACTGTTTCATTCAACTGTAAATCCGTGGAAATGCAACTCTGGTACGATCGTCAAATAAATTGAATCAAGTAAAGTAGACAATGCTGCCGTCAGAGTGAAGCCAATTAGTTCTATTGTGGAACTTTGTCCTGTAATTCTTGTCTGGTATTACAGTAAACTGGAAATTTCTTCTGAGAATTTCTTAAGGCAAACTTAACTCGTGCCGCGCCTGCATCCATAGTGACTTCTATTTTGAGGTTTTAAAGGGTTGCTTTGTAACTACTGCAAATTTTATAAAAAAAAACCTATAAAGATAGGTTCATAAAGTCAATGTTGGTAATTCAGGGGAAAAGTATTTTCTTTATTTCATAGGAACAGTGTTTCAACAGTTTAAGTATGTTTATCCGTTTAGCTTAATTAGGGGCTAAATGGCGCTGCGTGGAATAATGTCAAGTGAAGTGAAGTGAGTGTGTTTGATACTTTGTTTGTACATAAAGTTGTTATACTGAAGAAACAGCTGAAATGGAAACAAAGATTTCATCATCATCATCATCATGTCAGCCGAACGACGCCCACTGCTGAGCATAGGCCCCCCCCAAGGATCTCCACAACGATCGATCTGGCGCTGTCCGCATCCAGCGGCTTCCCGCGACCTTAACAAGATCGTCGGTCCACCTTGTGGAGGGCCTGCACACGGAACGCCGTCCGGCTGACTATATAGGCCCCACCAAATTTCAGATTCCACCAAAACCCAGCGTTCTTTATCTGGCCATCATTCCACTCCACATTGTAGGCGGCACAATGTCATCAAAATGCTAATGCCGAGTATAGGTACTTAAAGTCCCCTTCATTGCAAGTTGAGCCTTGACCTTGAGCTAACTAAATGAGGGCTATTCATAGCCATAGTAGCACTATAGCAATCCACAAAACTTCTCCAAAAAACACCTGAATTTTTAATTATATAAAGTAAAGATTCGACTACAGCCGCCCACGGCTTTTCGGTGATTGGCGGACTTACGCTGCCTGAGGGGTTAACCCTTTAAAAGTAATAAATAATGCACTTGTAGTCTAGACCGCAACGGATTAGCTTAGGGCTGAATTATTTGATTTCAATAGAATATTTGAATATTAAAAAGCTTTATTTCATCAGGTGTACTAAAAATTTATGTACGAATATTAAACGCAGTGGTTACGTGAAGACGAAGGTCGCGAGTTCGATTACCGCACTGGCACATTGTTGACGAAACACAATTGTGCTGGTTTTCGGTGTTGTGATACCTCCGTTGTCACTGATTTCCATAAGCAGTGAAATTGTATTATATTTTAGTGTATAATTGAAGATGTATTTGTTGCAAATAAAAGATATGAATATTATTAATTCAAATTTATTTTATTCATTAAAGCATAGATAACATTGTGACCTAGAAATTCGTATAGTGAATTATGACAAAATTTAGTTCATCACTATAGTTCTGAGCATGTGTGAACACAGTTTCAATTCCCTCTAGACCAATATACACTGTTTTTCAATATAATATCATTGGATATTAAATCAACAGTGCTAGGCTAAGCCCAATTTATGCAAAACTAGTTCCATGAGACATTTTTATAGACAAGGGGTTTCAATATCGTCATCAATAACCTTGCCTCAAAAATATGGCAGGAAAGCATAAAAATGTTTTTCAGATTAATCATCAGCTGAATAAAAACAAGTTTTGGATTTTTCTCAACCCAAATATAAGTTAACCTAACTTTTATGTCAGCATATCGTTTTCATCGTTTTCCAGTAAATTCGCGGTGTTAAAGAAACTTTGAACTCATAAAATTTACTTTTCACCAAGAAGAAGATATTCCCCGGCAATAAGTTTTACGATAGCGAATGCACTAACTTTTAGCTCTGTCATCAAATTTAATGCGAACTATATTTGTGTAAACAGACTTGTGTTTAGTCGTAACTTGAGTTTTATTAGAAACTTACAAATACAATGTAACGGTTGCGGTCGAAGACATCTGTTAGTACTCATCGAAAGCATTTAGTATACTAAATCTAAATCTAAATCAGCCATGAGGATCCCACTGCTGGGCAAAGGCCTCTCTTCCCCTCCTCCACGCGAGTCAAAAAGGCCCAAAATAGTATACTAAAGTATAAGAAAATAGTGACTCTTCTATTTTCATCAACCTAGTCAAACCCCTCGACTAATCAAGTGGCAAAGGTTTTATTTGCTTAACTCAGTTTTTTAATCTGCTTTAAATATAGAAGTAGTGTGGTTTAGTTGACCATCTCAACTGAAGACGTTTTTGAAAGATGTTTAGACACTTTTAACTTAGATAAGTTTAAGATAAATCATTTATTTTCTAAGCGGCTGACTTAATGCCACAGGAAACATCATGGTCAGACAGAAGTTAAGGTGCAATCATCTCAACATTTTTGTATGTTATATTTTGAAAAACTCTCCAAACTGTAAGGTTTTTTTGACTGGCGTTTTGGGGTTTCTTTTTGAGTTAAAGAAGAGAAATAGGTAAATATAACCTTTGCTAACTCACCCGATCCTTTCTTGCAAAATAATGAAAAACTCACATTAAGAATCGGTAAGTAGTTAAAGCAGCAGATGCAAACATTTCGTTCGCACGCAAAGTACGCAAGACGTTCATCTTGCCGTTATTATGCTGCCTGAGCTTAACCACAATGTCGGTGATGTCTTGCTTGCTTTATAGACAGTGATGTGCCAACTGTCGATGATTAAGTACTCGTATCTTATCGATATTTCACGAATTTGATTCTCTCGTGATTATGCAATTTTTAAAGAAATTTAGTTATTTTCAGAAGTATAATTAATTGGATTATTTCGCTTTTTTTAAGAGTTAAATGTATCGGGCAAACTGAAATCCAGTTGATCCTTAAACCCTATGGTTGACAAAAGTGTATTTTTTTCCGTCAAGAGAACTTCGCTAAAACAGGCATCCAAGAAATAACTTGGGATTTGAGAGAAAGCTATGCTAAATTTAGGCGTGACCCTTCGTCTCATAGCTGTATAGGTTGGCAAAAAAGTCCTGAAAGGGAACTAAAAAATATTATCACTGGCAATAGTCCCGCTGTCACTTGTCAATCACGTCTAGCTAGTACATGGTGTGTCAAATCTGTTTATCGGAGATCGTTTATTAGTGTATTCAGGTGTTTTCTTTATGTTCAACTAATAAAGAATCGTGTAAAATCAAGATCAATCTTCGAAAAAGAGAAAAACAATCCTCAGCGCCACTAGAGAAGTCGTAATGAAGTATTCAAACGTTGTTTAGCCGAGCACGAAGCTGGGGAAGTTTTATATAAAATAAACGATGATTAGACCAGAACGGCAGAAATCACTGGTATGTAGTGGTTTTATTTAATCAATCACGCGTGTTTTAATTTAGTTGTCAAGTATCTATCAACAAACGAGTGATATTTTACGTTGAAATGTGAATACCTATTTTGACGTTTGTTTACGAAAAACAATTTGTCAAGTTAGCACATCTAAGTGATTTTGATACTTTTTTATTGATTTTATTTTAAAATTCAATTTAAATTTTTTAGGCAGCGGCTGCGCCAGCTTTTGAGAATATTTCTCCCAAAGATAGGAGAAAATCATGATGACACGTTATTTAAATAGAGAAGGAATATACCAACGCGGACAAACTTCAAATGAGCAAATCGACAGGTAATCATAAACCTGCAAAATGAAGTGACCGTACAATAGCAGCATGAGTGACTCATGGGAACAAAGTGAATGTTAGAATTTGGGAGAAGGGTCGAGCCAAGCCATGGATGAAGATTTTTTTACTTTAATTAAAATTATAATATTATGATTTTACTAGTTTCTTCTTTTATTTCTTCACTTGGTAGTAGAAAAACGTCCTGATAATGTGGTTGTATGTGGTGGGGATCGACTGTATTGGTGCCACCGCCATTCCATTTTTACCACCAAACGGTTCCCCCTATTGACCTGTTGTATCTCGGTGGACAGACTACCAGTCCTACCTGACCTATCAGCCCAGAGGGAAAAGCAAACCCGTTATATGAGTGTCTGTATGACTACTTCTAGAAAACGACTAAATAATGTGGAATTAAAGAAATGTAAGGCGTTTTCCTAGTAAAACGCTATAAAAATAAGAAAATACTGAACTAGATTAGGGGATCACGTGATCCATTGGCGCGACTCAAATAATTGGTATCTATTGGCGTGAACTTAGTTCATGGACCACGACTAACTAGATAGCCATTCTCTCTAAAAAATATATTTGAATAAGTCAATTATCAAAACCGTTTGTGTCGTAGTATACGGGGTGACCACATCGACGATGGTGGCGCCCCTATTAATTTCACGACTTTTTTGCCAGGCTGTAAAACGTAATTACCTGATACATACCTAAAAACAATATCTTTAATGCGCCCTACTGCTGGGCACACGCCTCGATTCAACTATAAGGAGACGCGAGCCATAATAAGACGCGCAGGGCTCTGTGCGGATTGTTGGAGGGGTGTAACGTTAGTAGAGATGCACGTTCCTGGAAAATATTATCGAACTCTAACACCTCCGACTAGGCTGAACAACTGACATCTAGCGAGGTAAGCCAGGACCAACTATTTAACGTGCCTTCCTTAACACGGATATGCCCAAAAAATATATTAATACTTTTCAGTTGGGGTGATCACCCATCCCGTTCCCGACTCGGCGGGCGTTAACTTAAAACGTTAATAGTTGCCAATCCACTGCACAACTAAGCCTAGGGCATCTAAATAAATCTTATTTAAAAATCTCGTGTACCTCGCACATCACTACCAATAAATCCCACACGGCGGGAAAGACATTACGTTTCAACGAGATAATAATATTTGACGCCACTTCTCCTAATTGGACGCGGCTATCACTCCGAGGGTCCTTATTTAATTTAAAACCCAGCGATACCATTAGACATAATTGAATACGCTTGACGCTTTACGTAAGGTCATTTGCCGCATCCACGCTACCCGTCCGTTTCATTATTCATAACTTGCCACCGATAATAACCCTAGGCCCGCTAAAAATGTTTACACAGCCATTTCCGAGACGATACTAAAGATATTATTACATTTCTCGGGATCTCCACCCTCGCTGATATTTCCGGAAAAGGACCAAAAATGTTTTGCGGGAACGGAGGACTGTTCTATTCCGTCTTCCGTTTGTACGTGTTGGCAAATAAACATTATTAACAGCGAAAATTACACGACATGGCCGCCTATCGTGTGGATTTCTGGGGAATAAATAGGAATCGGTGATCGCAAGCGACATGTTTGCTTTTGTGCTGTCAATGACTCGTTATTCGCTTACGTATAGGTAATCTGTCGCCAAAGGTGTTCTAAACAAGATAGTATTTTGAAACCTAGTTTTCAAGGGAGACTTCTCCTTTTCCCCGAATTCTCGCCAGTAAGCGATCTGTCTGCTTTTGTGTTGTAGTTGACATGTTACTCTATGTATTGGTGTTTTGACGCCGAATAAAGCTGTAACAACCTCCGAAATAAGGTAGTATTTAAAAGTATTACTTAGTTTCCAGGAATGCTCGGTCTAAATTACACAAAATGTCAATCATTGTTGAGCATACCTAAAAACTCATGCCGTCCCGTTAGTTGTCTATAGTTCTAAAAATGACAGCTATACTGAATTGGCTCCTAAGTTTTGAATTGGGGGGCCCGATTTGTACTTGTAAGTAACACGTTAGTTAACTAACGTGACGTTCTTCTGTCTTTTAAAGTTTAACGAGAAGTATGTCACTTTTTCTTGTTTTAATACCTCCCCCCCCCCCTCCCTCCCTCCTCAGATGTTTTTTTAACACGAATTCTTTTTTATTCATACTACTGCTATCCCTTCAAAGTAAATCAATACTAAGTTATACATAGTTTTATGTTGGACTGTTCAGTGCAATCAAATAAATTGTTTTTTATGATACATACAGTTTATTTGATTGGGTAATATCAAAAGCAATTCACTTCGGCTCAAATATCAGAACTGAAACTCTATGAACTACTGTGATACACATCGATCTATTTATTTAATCGTCATTGATTGAATTGATACTTCATACCGACCAAAGGGGTTAGCCACGAGAAACACACTAGCGAGAACCAAAGTTATTGAATTGAAATTCAAATAGCACTTCAGGTAGAATCATTAATGGCAGTTGCTAATAAACGCATTTTCAAATCGTAGCTTCGGCAAAGCTATCCACATTACATCAACTCGAAATATAAAAGTTCACAGAAGTTTATGCGAAAAATCGACTGCATTTCCATCACGATACACTGTACATTAAAAAGTCGGCATACGAAATCTTATGACTTATGACAGATATCCAATATTCCCCCAGGCGGACCGAGTGCAGTGAAACACTCATAGAACACAAATCAGACTGTGAAAACGGAAGAAAAAGAATCGCGACAAAGCGGCTGCTCTACCGACAAGAATTTCATTGTGAAATATGTATTATTTTCGATGAAAAATGTATTCGACTTTTAACATAATAACTCAGATGAATGCCGCTTATGTATCAAGGTTTATTGGCAACTTTATGGAATGTTTTCATAAGGGGAATTGAATATTGATAGTTGCAGTATGACGGTGCGACTTTTATAGGAGTAGAGTGATTTTAATCTATGATAGTTTTGTTGTTTTATTAGTTGAATCACGCGGCAAAATGGTTAAAGGATTTAAATCAATCACTGGGATTGAAGTATGCATTGGATGTGTGCAATGCATTAGGAACCATAGTAAAAAGCATCCCAATAGTATGCATTTTATTTTAGTTCCAAACTTTTTTGACGACAATTCCAAATTTTAGTCTCTAAACTTTTTTTTTTGCTAAAGTGCTCACAGAAAACCTGCTGCTAAACATAACTTTTAAGTACGAAGACACACGTCCATATAAATTAACGCAATTGTATTTGATGAAAATAAACAGGCACAAGAAATTAAAGGGGTTGCGTATGTTTTGTCCTTTTTTCTTCGGATAAATAGTTATCTAAGGTCTATCGCCGTTCCGCCCGGAATGGACAGTAGGGCTCCATAATAGTGACAAGCGGTTCTATCGCAATAAAAATAATATACCTCACCGCTTTTACCGTCCCTGCGTAGTAGATAGCCACATCGCCCAGCGTAGCAGCGTTCCGCCCAGCCAGTACACTCATTTACTGACCCCCAAAAAAGGCCAAAGGGGGCCTTTAGCCCCCCTAAGGCAGGGGGGCCTGGCCTATAGCCCTGTTTTTACTTTTAGGATAAGATCTTCTAGCCAGACCTCGGCATACGTTGCACAATATCCTTGATGATTTCCTTCCACTCGTCGTGGTTGGATTTTCCCACTAGATGACCAGTGTTATTCATACCGCCCTTTTAGTTCATTCACTGGAAATAACTAGACCATTCATTTGAGTATTTTGCTCTGTAGTTGCTCAACTATTTTTTTAATGAGTCTTTACGTAACTATTGGCGATACTACATTCGTTAAACAGGATTCAGCTGGATTACTGATCGCACACCAGTACATCAGTCACCGTGATAAACATTCCGGATCAGTCGCGTCCGTCACTCCACAAGACAATGGCCATTACTGGCCAATGCCCATTCCGAATGGAAAACACCACATGATGAATGGACCAATTAAAACTCGTATTACAAGCACCCGATTGGAGCACGGACGAGTTGTTTGAAGTGAAATGACCCAAGGCTAAAATCAATTCGCAGGTTGGTTTTGATTAATCGGAATGTGTTTAGCTATTACCCGTGTGAGGATCAGTTTATCTGTTTTTTGATTAACAACATGATTATTACTTAGTTTAGTAAGCTTATATTAGTGTATACGTCAGTCAGAAACTAATTCATTACAAAAAATAATTAAAACATAAAACACAAGAACGAAATTGCATAATAGCTAGTAGTAAGTTCTTTTAACTTATGATAATCCTCCACTTACACTTAATTGGGGTCCAAGTTGTAGCGGTCTCGGTGTACCAGCTACGAGAAAAAAATTAAGTGAACTTAAGTTTTTAAAAGCTTTATGATACCGAATAGAAATAGAGCAAGAAAGGCACTTTAGGAAGGCAAGGCGCTTCTACTTCACTTATCTTTCTTTACTTTGGCTGGAGTGCTGAAGTACCCAAAAGGTGATTAAGATTCAGCTGATTAGTACAATTTGAAGGCAAGATATTTCTGCTCCATTTCTAAGGGAGCTGATAAGTATTTTATACTGGAATGGGATAGCGTTGTTTGTTTGTTCACTCAACTTGTTTACTGCTTGGAATTTAGGGTTTTATTTGTATAATGGCTTTTAGAAGGGTGCGGAGAATGGTAATGATTTAAAAGGGGATACTTACATTTATATTGATTTTTGGGAAAGCAGTAAGCAGACTCGAAAATATTTCTTTTTCTTTATTGCCCTGAAAAACTTACTTCTGCAATAATTTGAAAAATCTTCACCAGTTACCACGCCAGGCAAGTCAGATCAATTAAGATACATGTTGAGTTATTTTACGAATATTAATACATTTGGAGCTCACACAGGCATCACACACTTTGGGTTCACAATAATCACGGAGATGGCTAACAGTTATAAATGAATTTGGGTATTCTGTTCACCATGGCAAAAATAATTCACGTGCCCTGACTACCCCTGGATTGGAATAATATAATTTTGTTAATTTGGTCTACAATAACTAAAGTATTTCTTTAATCTCTTATTTCTTTGTTTTTCTTTGTTCATTTAGTCAGGGACATATGTTTTTGGGTAATAGTTTAGTCTTTAAGTTACTCGTATGCTTCAATTTTAAAATTTTCTTTGACTGTTACCTGTTATGTGTTTTTAAATAAATAAATGGTATGAGGGATACACAACGTGGGAAAAGCGACTGCCAATCCAAAGTATAACTGGATAGGTCACGTGTGCAGAATGCATCCCAAAAAAAGGGGCCCAAATCACTACCTTTTGGCACCCCACAGATGGTCATCGCCGGAGAGGAATACCTCGTAAACGATGGTGCGATGACATAATATGATCCTATTATTCCAGGGAGTTTCAGACTTTGGCTCAGAACAGAGACGTTCGGAAATCTTATGGGAGACCTTTGTCCAGCAGGGGGACAGAACTGGATGAATTAAAAAAATGCATCCATTAAAATACCTCTCAAGAGACAGGTAGATTAATGACCATGATGTTCGAATCTTGAGCATTTAATAAAATTCAGCTCGATTTTACTTGGATAGCAATGAGTTTTGCTTCAATCAATGCACGTCGACTTACTTGAACTTGTTTAGGTGAATAAACACGAGAATCGTCAACAAACTTTTGCTTTAAAGTTAATTAAGTTGAAATTCAAGCCACGAACTTAACTTTGGTATTTTATCAACTCGGTTTCAAAAGGATTTGTGCCAAATTTCTACTAAAAGACATTTTCTTTGCCTTACCCATTAAGCTCATATGTATTTTAAAATTCCATTTTGTGCCTGGTTATTATAGGCAAAAATTTTGCTTGAAGGGCGGTGTAGCTTCGGGGTTTGGCCACTCAATTCCTCCAGCCCAAGCAAAACCAAATAACGGCATATGATCTTCAACGACATCTTTAATATGGCTTTAAGTAGGTTTTCTTACTGGGTCTACTCCCTCAACAAGATTTGACTAAACATGTTTTAACGAAGACAAAAAAATGTGATAAGGCTTCGAATTTACGCGACTTAGTTGGAAGTTTGTTGTGTCTGACATATTTTTCAATTTCAATATGCATTAGTTCTCATTTTCTGTTTACTTAGCGCAAAAGTTTTGAAGGTAAAAAATCTTGGGCAGTATTTTTTGTCACTCATACTAAGACAAAAGGTTAGTTTAATGAAGACCCATTTTCTTTGATATTTTGCACGAGGCCAGTTATCAGAAGCCATCGCAGAACCTTTACCTCTTCGACACCAATATCAACATGGGGGGGCTAATATAACACCGTATTGACAAACGACTCGCTAATTTGCTTCCGACTCTTATTTAATTTTTATCTTCACATATAAAAATAAATAAAGTTTCCAAATTCGTTCGGCAAAAAGGTTCTCAATTTGCACTTTTTGACGAATGAGTTTTGCCTACATGGAAATTTAAGTCAGAAATGCGTTTGTATAAGTGTTAAGCTGTTGTAAGCAAAGTTCAATTTTGTTTAATACTCGACTGAGAATGCATTTCATTATAATTTTTTTTGCTAAATGACACTCTTAAAGAACACTCTAACAGCAGCCGTGAAGGTCCAAATATGTGGATGACAAAGAGTAAGTCCGAGTATCTGCAGAAATTTAAAATATCTTACATTATTTTATTTTTGTCGGCCCACCTACTGTAGTTTTCTGCTGAACCTTATGGTTGAGTAGTACAAAAAACCTTATTGGCGTTAAATCTGCCTTTTATGCCATTCATTGTCGTGCAATAAATAAATAGTTGGCACTATTCACAGTGCCCCGCTACATAAATAAAGCAAGTTGTGGTCCAACTGAAATGGGCCATCGGTTTGTATCCTACGTGAAATTCGCTCTAGAAAGCATTGATCCCAGTGCTGTATTGGGAGTCGTTAAGGTATTCCAGAGACATCGTCCAGTGAGGAGAATTTGGAGCAATCATTTGGCAAGGTAGCCAGTTTTATGGTCTGTAGATGCATCAAGGGTTAAAATAGCAAAGTACTAAGTTACTCTAGCATAACTCATCTTCTATAACTTTTCCAATAGTTCAAGCTCTATCAATTGATAAAATATATTTAAAATAAGTAAGTAGACTCACATACATAGCACAAACTGCCTGTATACTAATCACGACTGGGCACAGGCCTCACCTCAACTATGAGGTGACGCGAGCCATACTCCAACACGTAGGCTCAGTGCGGATATTGAAGTAAAGTTAGTGAGCTTAGTGTCAGATGTTATCATGCCGCCCTCAGGCCTCCGGCTAAGCTTGATGACGTTAACCGGAACCAACTATTTAACGTGCAAAGATATACATAGGATATAGATAAAAAAGATATGAAATATAAAAGTAGTAGTTATTAATTAATAAGATTAAAATCACATAATTCAGTCAGAAATACAATAATAAAATTAAACAAACAAAAATTAGCAAAGAGGATTAAAAAAGTAGTCTATTTTGATTCAAATAATTATTTGACAGAGTAAAAGGCTTTATCTACCGAATATTCAAATAAATTTTGTTTGAAAGTGACAAAGTGATCACTCTCTTTAATAAAAAGTAGGCGTTTTATTATGTATTTTAGGGGCCATCAATTTTGTGTTTTTTATGCAATATTGAATTTATACAAATACTAATCTGATTTCCAATATCTGCACAAAAGCAAACAAAAATAATATGCACACAACAAATAGTAAGGACTTTTATGAAATTCAAATTGTTTACTGCCAAAGTAAGGCATAAAATATATTACAAAGCGCCTATTAAGTTCTTGTAAGTAATGTATTAACGAACTTGCTAAAACTTTGATTTGTTATGACGTTGGTTTAAGAGAAAATAGGTATTAATTTGCGAATACAGTCCCCATCAGATTATTAGCAGATATATCGTAGCAGACAGTCACTATATACTTCCGATCAGTATGACATATTAATAAGTTCCATTCACCTAAGTTACCATTAATATGTAAACAGATGCTAGTTACTAAAGTGACTAACTTCTATACACACGTGAAAAATAAGTATAGGTATCACACGCGTTATACCTATTCAGATATTAATGAAGTCATTTTAAAGTATAGATCGAAATGAAACAAATTCACAACCGTATCTTGAGATCTTACACTACTGTGCTACCCTCTAGGTATTATCACAGATACAAACCATCCTTGCGATTGAAAGGAAATCATGCATTTCGTACCCTAAAATAAAAGTGCCGGCCAGATAAACATAATACTGGTTACTGGAGTATTATTTTTGTCTGGCCGGCTTTAATTTTTGGGCACAATAATGTCCGAGACCTGCTGTGCTATTCCGGCGGACGCCAAAACTCCCTTCGCTCGTGTGAGTGAACTTTAAAATTCAATTTCTTTGCAACAGTGGTCGTTTGAAAAAAAAGGACTAAGACAAATAACATTTTTAAATTATTTTAAGCGTGAAGCACCGAGATGTTACAAATGTGCACCGCCGGAATAACACCGCCGGGGGTGGCATTCCAGCTAACATCACTTCACTTCTCCAATCATCAATACGCTTTACTTTGAATTAGTATTTCTCTCAATTTGTATGTAAGTAATAAAAAAAATGGCTTAGTTATTTTCTCTCAAACGACCACAGTCGCAAAGAAATTAATTTTAAAGATAACTCACCACGAGTGTAGTGAGTTTTTGCGCCAACCGGAATACAATAGCTGAATGATCTCCTTGGAATGTTTATCTTAATTTCAAGCATCCCATACATCATATATTATGATTGTTCAGAATTCATTGGTTACTTGGGTGTATTGAACTTTTTGGCTGCGAAACTAATCAGGAGTCACCTTGTCTGCTTAAATATATCTAATGGCGACTGAACAAAGCCTTCGTGTAGGTAAATGGTAAAGTTGTTAATTTGCAAATACTTTAATACACGCTTAAATATTAGATAGCTAATTTGAAAAGTTCAAACGTCTTAAGTTTTCCAATGCGCCTAATGGAAAATTACCATTAATATTTAATTTTAATGGAACATTATTTTAAAAAGTGTTTTTCTTTTCGAGTTCTGAGAAAGTCGGGTTTAGGTAAGATGAAAGGGTCAGAGCACAGTATTTTAATGTTAAAATACATAAATTGTATTCCAAATTTACTTGTTGATTGATTTCTGTAGGACATTCGGTGTAAAGATAAGAAGTTGGCTACTACACTAGCGGTCGCGGGTTCAATTCACAAAATCATAATCAGTAAACCTTTTATGAAACTTGTGCGCAGTATTTTTCAAAGATTCTTATGTGTTCAGTTATAAAGATAACTGATCAGTTCCATATATTTTCGTAGCTTTATCACAGAGTGAATTTGCAGGTAATAGCCAAATATTTAAAATAAGCTTTATTGTATAATATAAAAAAACTACTACGTCTTAAACTACGTCTTATAAACTACGTCTTTATCGTTTTTTTACGAATTGTTTTATTTAAATGTACTTTTTAAAATATCCTAAAAAGTAAGTCAACGAAGGATCCAGCTTATTTCGCGTACAAAAAAGATATCTACATTTGTAGTTCGTGTTGTAACATTGTGACGTGCGCTGGTGTATTTTTCCATAAATGAAATAAATTAACAAAAATAGAAAGATTTTTTTAAGGAAATCTTTACTTTTCTGATACTAAAAAATTTGGCAAGTTACTTTGAAATCAGCCTGTATACTATAAATAAATTAATCTGATCAAAAGTAAAAGCAAAGCAACAAATCCGACCATTACAGCGGAACCGCAGACTGATTGTGTCAGAACAGCTTTTTAGTAGGTGGTTAATTAAAAACCCGAAACAACCACTCATTGCTTATTATGACAAGTCACATTTGGCGCGAAATCAAAGTCGGTTCAAGTGTTTGGGAACGAAGCCATAGGTCTACCGATAATTCAGCGAACTGCGTGGCTTACTTGCCAAAAATGTACTAATAGCCCTGTAAAAAATGTAATAACACAACCCAAAATAACCCAGTATCATTCTCAAGTTCTGGCACATTTTATTCACATACATTTTGTAGTAATTGCTATACTTATAATTATTTGAGTTTTTCAAGGATAATCGAATAACTTTATGATTCCATTCATTTCATAATATTTCAGGATTAAATCATAGGCAAAGAAGAATAGGAATATCTTGTATTCCTGCTTTTAAGAAGTTCAGAGTTGTGATAAATATAGTATACATTAATAAAATCTATAATAACGGTTGTAGTTATTGTGCCTAATTTAAAAAGAAAAGCTAAACATTTTTGTCCTTCACCCCAAGATATATTTTTAATAAGATGTGCACATAGCGTATATCGCACGTTGGTATGTTGGATACGATCGACGGATGAACTGATAAAGGTCGCGGAATTTCGGAGAATACAGGCTGACCGCGACCTATCGCTCTGAAAATCTATGGGGATTTCCACAAGAGGCATAAGGCTACAAATTATGATGAACTTGCTGATGGGTGTGAGCCACAGGAACAATGAATGAAAACCAAAACAGCAGGCATCACATTCACAATTTAATTTAACCTTTTGGACATATGCTATTAAAACTATTTTAAAAAAGGAAGGAAGCCTGAAAAATAACCAAACCTACATTTTAAAATTGCAAAGCAAACAAATATTTCATATTCTCTCAGTTCGTGCAAATTTACGGTCCGTATAATTTGGACCTACATAATTGGAAGCCATTCCTCTACAGGGATTTAATTGAATTAAATACATACCGACATGACGGTATGTTGGTAGGTGCTTATTTTATAGCAAACAATAATGTATGCACAAAATTATTAATTATGTAAACGCTACTCGGTCACAAACAATGTACTAGTAAAATACTACGGTATTTATTCTGTTTAATTACCACAATTTGCGCTCAAACTAATGCATGATAAAAAATTAAAGCACATTTTTTATTTCAAAAATTATACGCCAATGCTACGAGAAGGAACACCCACCTAAGCAATGCTTTGCAAGCGACAGCTGTCATAACTTCAGAACTATTAACCTTCTCCTAGTAATTGCCTTCAGCAAAACTTTATCAATCGAAAGATAATTACAAGCTAAAAAACAAATATTTACACTTAGAAAACCAAAAATTAACAAAAATACTTAAAAAATGAATACTTAGAATAAAAAACATTATCCAAACTAGGCACTTGCGGCATCAACCCCAGGACGCTGGCAGCGTTACCGCGCTGGATGGCCAGCGCTAAGGTGCTGAGCAAAGTACGCTCCAGCTCTGGGGTCACCCAAAGCGTGGACTAATTTAGTCGCGATAGTTTTGTAAAGACTATTTACTATTAACTAATTCATTATTGTATTGATTTGCTTATGCTTAAATACATCCATACCTTCACGTCTATTTCCTAACGGTGTACACAGAGAACTTGCCACAAATCTACATTTGGCACTTCTTCTGCTCTCATGAGACTTTTCATACACCCTCGTTGGTTAAAGGTGACTCTGACTGACTCTTTGCTTGAAGGTCTTGAATTTGTCCAAGAAACTAGCTTTAAAAGCCATACAATGTTAAATATTATATAAATACCGAGAATTTGTGGTCATCTGAGGTTAATCTGCTCTTCTGTACTTTTGTTATGACTATGTTGTAAAGAGTAATTATCGAGTTTCTAGCCGAACCGATAGTAGAGTAACATTAAGTGTTTCGTACAGCATTTTATTCTTGAACTGTTAATTATTCTACTAACCTTTCATAATATACTTGTAAAAGTTTACATGAAAGAATGCTTTTGAACTTCGATATTTATTTCTTCCCTAATTTCTGATAAATATTTCACAAACACAACAAATCACAACAAATTACGAAATTTTATATTATTTTTCAAAAACTAACATCGCCAACCCTAAAAGAAACCCTTTCACAAAAGAAACGCACGCAACAGCTGTGAGAAACGTGTTGTTCGCCATGAACAATGTGCAATCAGTGCTAACCACCCAAACGAGCCCGGGCCAATCGAATGCCCAGGTGATCTCAGCCGGTGCAGTGTAAAGAGGACAATTAGAGATCGCAAACTACGATGCAGGGCTGCTAGAGCCTGATTTGGTCTAATCAAGTCTGTCGTCTAAAGCATAAGTCTATTCATAATAATATGTATTTGAAAATGAATACAGTTCTTTAACTTAAGCATTAAATTAACACTAAAACTAAAAATCAGTAATTAATTTATTCCCATACTACCTACGACGGGGCTCCAAGAAATAAATCACTACCTACATAGTATAAAAATAAGCTTTCTCTGGCCCTATGTTCCTTCGAACGCTTCAATCTTTGAAACTACGCAACGGATTTAGATGCGGCTTTTTTTAATAGATAGAGTGATTCAAGAGGAAGGTTCATATGTATAAAACATCCTATTGCACCCGTGCGAAGCGGGGGCGGGTCGCTAGTATTGAATTAATTCAATCTCTTCATTTATAAATAGTAGACCTTAAAACAATACTTTCTAATCAACAAATTTAAAACATCCTGTTCACATACTTGGATGAATAAATGAATATCACAGGATTTTTCTCCACACAGCCCCATATAGCCCGCGCAATTAAGCAATTAAATACTTGTGCTATGGGATACTGTAAAAAGGACATAATAAATACTTAGATGCTATTTTAAAGTAAATCTACACAAAGAATTCTTACAGAATACACAGCTGTGAATAAATTCTACCGGAGACCAAAACGGTATTCGACACATAGTATTTGGCTAGTCGTGACCTGTGTTTATTTAAATGAATAAAAAGCAATATTGAAGTATTTACAAATTAATCAGTTTATCACTGGAATTTTGGCTTATTAAATCTACCAAATATCGTTAATGAGTAAAATTGCATGTTAAAATTCCATCCGTTTGAACATGGATGCAATGTATTTTTGCGGTTTTTAGTGAAGTTACTAGGACCTACATAATTGCATTGTTGTTCTCCGCTGTTGAGTTAACTTTGAAAGGTTTTTTAAACTGTGTAGAAAACTCCTCGAGCTTTGTCAAATTGTCATGCTGTGCGCATCTGTTGCTAGTTGGGCTAAACTTATTTTATTGATAATTTAAAATACTGATGTGTCAGTTCTATTGATGTGCCAAAAATATTGGATGGATGGATGGAATAATGGATTTACATAGACAAAAAATAGTTTATCCGCCACTGAATGCTTCCACCAATGCCATACAAAACGGTCCTAATTTTCTCGATTTGTTTGGTCCAAGAAACTTGCACTAACTACTCAGTACTTTGACTTCATAATGACACACTTAAACCACGCAGACAGCCCTAGCCACCAGCTTCGACTAATTACATTTGCCTGTTCGCAACACAAATATTACAGACGGCACACGAGTCCTGTCGAACAGCACTAATTGCAGCTCCCGACTGCTCCGTGACAAAGATGCAGCGGGGTCGAGAGTATCTACCTGTAAGTGAGTTATAGGCGGCGAAATATCTTGCGTTGTGTCCGTTAGTGGCTTTTCGGACTGAGAGACGAAGTTGGGTATGTTTACCAATGTTGCCAATTTCATGTCGATGTATCGTAGTAGGAACGGCATTCGTTGCATGAAAGTGCTATTGATGTCTTTGAGTGTTGTCATAAAGTAGATACTTGATAGTTAACAATATAGCTAATGTGTTGGGGCTGCTATATTATTACACCCAACGTGTGGTCCCGTGTACTTGGGTTACGTCTACTCGCCACCTGAGTCGCTGCCATGAACGCCTTACAAATCCGCGTCAATTTTCTCGATTTGTATGGTCCATGAACCTTGCACTAAGTACTCAGTACTTCAACTTCATAACGACACACTTAAAAAAACGCAGACAGCCCTAGCCAGCAGCTTCGACTAATTACATTTGCCTGTTCGCAACACAAATATTACAGACGGCACACGAGTCCTGTCGAACAGCACTAATTGCAGCTCCCGACTGCTCCGTGACAAAGATGCAGCGGGGTCGAGAGTATCTACCTGTAAGTGGTTTATAGGCGGCGAAATATCTTGCGTTGTGTCCGTTAGTGGCTTTCGGACGAAATTGGGAATGGCAGGATGATGTACAGAATTTACCTATGTTGCCATTTTTAAATCGATGTATCGTAGTAGGTACGGCATTCTTTACATGAAAGTGCTATTGATGTCTTTGAGTGCTATCATGAAGAAGCTACTTGATAGTTAACAATATAGCTAATGTGTAGGAACTGCTATATTATTACGCTCAGCGAGTGGTCCTCTGTACTTAGGTTACGTCTGCTTGTCACCTGAGTCGCTACCACGAACGCCTTACAAATCCGCGTTAATTTTCTCGATTTGTTTGGTCCAAGTGGTTTGCACTAACTACTCAGTATTTTGACATCATAATGACACACTTTAACCACGCAGACAGCCCTAGCCACCAGCTTCGACTAATTACATTTGCCTGTTCGCAACACAAATATTACAGACGGCACACGAGTCCTGTCGAACAGCACTAATTGCAGCTCCCGACTGCTCCGTGACAAAGATGCAGCGGGGTCGAGAGTATCTACCTGTAAGTGAGTTATAGGCGGCGAAATATCTTGCGTTGTGTCCGTTAGTGGCTTTTCGGACTGAGAGACGAAGTTGGGTATGGCAGGATGATGCACAGAATTTACCTATGTTGCCATTTTCATGTCGATGTCTGATAGTAGAAACGGCATTTGTTACATGTACGTCCTATTGGTGTCTTTGAGTGCTTTCATAAAGTAGGAACTTGATAGTTAACCATATAGCTAATTTGTATGGACTGTTATATTATTACGCTCAGCAAGTGGTCCCCTGTACTTAGGTTACGTCTACTTGTCACCTGAGTCGCTACCACGTGTGATACTTTTTAGCCATGCCCGAAAAGCAATCGCAATGAAATTTTGCATAACTTTTGACCATTTTATGACCATTTTTGACCACGAATGCCTTACAAATCCGCGTTAATTTTCTCGATTTGTTTGGTCCAAGAAGCTTGCACTAACTACTCAGTACTTTGACTTCATAATGACACACTTTAACCACGCAGACAGCCCTAGCCAGCAGCTTCGACTAATTACATTTGCCTGTTCGCAACACAAATATTACAGACGGCACACGAGTCCTGTCGAACAGCACTAATTGCAGCTCCCGACTGCTCCGTGACAAAGATGCAGCGGGGTCGAGAGTATCTACCTGTAAGTGAGTTATAGGCGGCGAAATATCTTGCGTTGTGTCCGTTACTGGCTTTTCGGACTGAGGGACGAAATTGGGAATGCTAGAGAATGGTGCATATAATCTATTTTTGTTGCCATTCCGATGTCAATGTTTTTAGTAGGTATGGCATTTTTACATGAAAGTCTTTTAGTGCTACCATGAAGTGATCACTACTTGGCAGTTACTCAGTGAATACGTAGTGTATCTACGACATACCGTGCGTAGCGTGACTGAAATACTTCAAGCGTATAATAGTACATTGTTATCCTAGGGGTGAAAGTCACTTATTTAGTCCCGAGACGGGGTTTGGCGCCCCGAACGAAGTGAGGGCGCCAATAGTTCGAGGGACTAAATAAGTCTTTCACCCGAGGGAAACACTGTGCTTTTCATTACAAATACGAGGAAAGTAAAAATAAAAACATGAATTAGCTTAAGAAAAAATGAGGAAAATAAATGAAGATCGAATTGCCGCTTTCCCGCCTATTTTTTTGTTTTTTTTCTGTGGCCGGCCCGCTATTCAGCCATTATTTTTTATTTTCATCATTAGAAAAATGGTAAATATTTTACTCAAAGCTAAGTTATTTTAAAGAAATTGTTGAAACTAAATTATAATAAAGTTATTTAAAACATATATATTCTCTGATCAATACTTAACTTTAAGTTATTCCAAATTTTACACCGTGGCTGTATAGAAAGTTGGAACATGGTTCAATAGATATGTGAAAAAGAACTAGTTTTTTTAAAAATAATTTGACACCTGTCAGTTGAAAGTGATTCTCCCTAGGGATGAAAAGTGTTACTTTCAGCCCGCTTCTCAGGTCAGTAATGACCTACTTTCAGAGTATGAGTAATGAAAAATACTTTTTCATTACTGACCTGAGAAGCGGGCTGAAAGTAACACTTTTCATCCCTAGGGAGAATCACTTTCAACTGACAGCTGTCAAATATATTTTTTTTAAAACTAGTTCTTTTTCACATATCTATTGAACCATGTTCCAACTTTCTATACAGCCACAATGTAAAATTTGAAATAACTTAAAGTTAAGTATTGATCAGCGAATATATATGTTTTAAATAACTTTATTATAATTTAGTTTCAGCAATTTCTTTAAAATAAGTTAGCTTTGAGCAAAATATTTACTATTTTTCCAATGATGAAAATAAAAAATAATGGCTGAATAGCGGGTCGGCCACAGAAAAAAAACAAACAATATCGGCGGGAAAGCGGCAATTCGATCTTCATTTATTTTCCTCATTTTTTCTTTAGCTAATTCATGTTTTTATTTTTACTTTCCTCGTATTTGTAATGAAAAGCACAGTGTTTACCTCGGCTGAAAGACTTATTTAGTCCCTCGAACTATTGGCGCCCTCACTTCGTTCCGGGCGCCAAACCCCGTCTCGGGACTAAATAAGTTACTTTCACCCCTAAGGTAACAATGTACTATTGTACATTATCGCCTCATTAAAAGCAAGCTCCTACATTTTTATCAAGTCATGCCATGTCCCCATATCACCAAAAAGATGGAAAAAATGCTTAAGGTTTTATGCACAGAGGCGTGTATACAGCTGACATAGAACCATCTTGCAATGGTGAAGGTTGATGTGAACGCCAACCTCTACGGTACCCTACACCTTTTGCAAGATGTCTACATTGTTAAGCTGTTTTTTTAAGTCAATGTCAAGATTTTTTTTTAAGCTATATTTATATGATAGAAACACTAAAGTAGATCATGGAAACCTTAAAAATGTTATCAGAATCTAAGAAAACTTTTTAAAGTCCAATTGATTCAAACCAAGTGTAATAATTTCCAAAGTTAAAAATGAAATACTTGACATGACCCTGTTTTCAGTAAGAAATTCTTTAAAGCACGGGCAAAATGCATCACACATTCACCCGGTAATACAAACCGGGGTGTCTCAAAAGTAATATACAAGTGACTGTGATTTAAAGTGTACGAAGGAAAATGTTGTTACACTGTGCTACGACTACACTACATTTATTTTGTTGTTGGTTTCCCGTAGCAAATTGAGACAATTGGCTGGTCAATGTAAGATGATCTAAGATTATGTTTTATTATTTCGTGACTGTACGTACACAAAATTTACACATCTTAAGAAAGACAGGGGTAGAAAGAACCACCTAGAATCTGAGCGTGCGAACTTTTTTACAGAAACAAGTCCGACACTGGTGGTAGAGTCACATCATGTTAGTGAACTGTGTCCTTTTTTATCCATCATTCTAATTTTAATGTCGGAAACAAGTGTAATAACTTTGGTCAAGTTGTCAATTTTACACTACTTGTCTATTTTAATTTTGATTACAGATATTTTGCTACATAATGTTTACTAAATCTCCACATTTTATCTAATTTTAATATGATATGCAAACATTATAATTCATTTTCAGGGTCAATTCCAAGTTTTGTATCATTTTGTACCATTGCATAAGGCTTTGTGGTTGTCTAGTACAGAATGCCTTATCATTAATTGTAATATAGAAAATTATTCATAAATAAAATAAATTAAAAACAGTTATGACTCAAATTGTTTGTGTAAGCATTAAAGATCATTATTAATATTTATTAGGTGTTTTTAATTTTTTGACAAAAAAAATGCATATTTAATTTGGGCGGATAAAAACGCGTGTGCATTCGGCCTTATAATACTAATGATACTTTTGAGAGCAAAACAGTAAAACAGCCTTGGAAGGGAGTTAAATAAGGTAATTAGTGAGGTAACAAGAGGGCAGTGCCCTTTGTTCTGACTTGGTAATTGTCTGATCGTTTTTCCCTAGGAAAACGCTGGAACGCTCTAGGCTGATTTGAATTAGCTGTCTAGATCGGAAAGTTCGAGGAAAGTCATTGTATTTTGCAACGGCTCGTGAAATGTCTGCGGTTTGTCGTTTGTCTTCTTGACCTCTGTAAGCATACCTATAAGCATACTGATGCCTATTGGGGCTGGAAATTCAGGAATGAAGAATAATTTGATAGTGATACGCAGCGTGGAGTCTTAGTCTTCTGCGCTCACCCTAGTGTCCAGTAAAGCTGTCAAAGCCATCAGCGCCCAAAAAACAGTACCTACTCATTTGGAAAAGTGAGCCCTGTAACCGGTCAAACTAAAAAGATTACCTCTTTTTTTAAATTAGTTTCATAAAAAAATATCACTTTAACCTCCGAATTCACAAGCGCTGATCTAAGTTAAGCATTCCTCATAACTATATCTGTCACTTTAAAAAAGTAAAGATGTTTATCTTAGTGAATTTGTAGTACACATTATTAACTTTTAGTTAAATAGATTACGGAACGTGTGTTTGACGGCGTGCTCAACATTTATTGACGTGAATTGGGGGTATAGACTAGTATTACCTACTGGTAAGCTCTGTTTATTTATTTTGTAATTTTTCATATTTCTAAGCACCGAACAAAATATTAATTAACAGCCGAAGTAACTAACATAAATCTGAGTCTTATTTATTGCCACCCACAGACAATAAAGGAACATTTTGAAAATTGAATGTTATCAACCAACGCTCTCGCTTTGTTGCTCTAGGGGGAATAATTTAAACCAGAAAACGCTTTATTTCCCATGGCTGCTATTGAGACGTGAGTAAGCAAAGAAAATTGCAATCCCGGTGTTTCTGCGGGTTGAAAAAACACAAGAGTTTTATGTAAGTAAACAATGAGACAGAAAAGAAAAGTTTATGTTTTGAAAGGATTTCAAATACAGCACTGGGGGAAACTCTTGGCGTAAGTCAAACGTAATAACAAATAATATGCTGAAGGAATCGTGTTATATTGTGAAGTGAGTGTATACTCACAAAGTATACACTCACTTCACAATATAACACGTTGTTCAAATGTTCCTTTATTGTCTGTGGGCGGCAATAAATAAGACTCAGATTTATGTAAGTTACTTCGGCTGTTAATTAATATTTTGTTCGGTGCTTAGAAATATGAAAAATAACAAAATAAATAAACAGAGTTTACCAGTAGGTAATACTAGTCTATACCCCCAATTCACGTCAATAAATGTTGAGAACGTCGTCATACGCACGTTCCCTTATCTATTTAACTGAATGTTAATAATGTGTACTACAAAGTCACCAAAATAAACATTTTTACTTTTTTAAAGTGACAGATATTGTTATGAGGTATGCTCAACTTAGATCAGCGCTTGTGAATTCGGATGTTAAAGTGATATTTTTTTATGAAACAAATTGAAAAAAAGAGGTTAGCTTTTTAGTTTGACCGGTTACAGGGCTCACTTTTCCAAAGGAGTAGGTACTGCTTTTTAGCCGCTGAGGGCTTTGACAGATTTACTGGACTCTAGGGTGAGCGCAGAAGGCTAAGGCCCAGACTCCACCAGAGCTGAGCGGAGATGTGCGGCGTCGAGCTGTGTTTTCAACAACCAATAGAATTGTGTTATTCACACATCTCCGCCTCGCACAGCTTTGGTGGAGTCACCCAAGCTGAAACACATCTCTGCCCCGCACAGCTTCACACAGCTCCGCACATCTCCGCTTTGGTGGAGCCCGGGCCTAACACTCCACGCTGCGTATCACTATCAAATTATTCTTCATTCCTGAATTTCCAGCCCAGTTTCCAGTATGCTTACAGGTATGCTTACAGGAGGTCAAGAAGACAAACGACAAAGCGCAGACATTTCACGAGCTCTAGCCGTTGCAAAATACAAAGATTTTCCTCGAACTTTCCGATCTAGACAGCTAATTCAAATCAGCCTAGAGCGTTGCAGCGTTTTCCTAGGGAAAAACGATCAGACAATTACCAAGTCAGAACAAAGGGCACTGCCCTCTTGTTACCTCACTAATTACCTTATTTAACTCCCTTCTAAGGCTGTTTTACTGTTTTGCTCTCAAAAGTATCATTAGTATTATAAGGTCGATTGCACACGCCTTTTTATACGCCTAAATTAAATATGAATTCGTTTTTAAAAAAATTAAAAATACCCAATAAATAATAATAATAAATTAATGACTACATAAACAAGTTTAGTCGAAACTGCTAATTAATTTTATTTTAAGAACTATTTTCTACTCTACAATGAATGATAAACACGCGCATTCGGTACTAGACAACCACAAAGCCTTATGCAATGGTGCCCTGAAAATGAATTACAATGTTTTGCATATCATATTAAAATTAGATAAAATGTTTTTTTTCTTTGATGTAAAAATAACGTTTGATTACAATACATTTCAACTGCCATTCTCATTGTTTTCCTTTCTACTAAGTACCTAGCACAGTACCTAAGCTTTCTATTCTTATATAATATCAATCGTTTTCAAAACACAGAAACAATTACACGCTTACCTCAACCATTGAAATTAAGCCGACGTAATTGACACTCTAAGCTTGGCGGGGACGAAATGAGAAATATAGGCAGGTACTTACTGGATGTATTGACGTCACGGTAGGAGCAAGTCCCACGCAACCCAATTTCGTTTACTTTAGCCATACTTATTTATTTTATTTCCTCTGGCTCGAAGATATTATTCTCATTGGACACGGGAAAAATAGTTTTAGAAATAGTTTTTTTTCTCTTCTTTTAAACTTCTCTGACCTGATAGTTCATTATCTTATTGAATGAAGTGATGAAAGGGCTGGGACAAGGGCAACGTACGCCCATGGGTGAAACATCTAGTGATGTGATTTACGGGCATCTTCCTGCTTTAGAAGGACGTTAAGCTGTTTGATACCGGTTGACGTTGCACGCTGTCAACAAGACAAACTGCAGGCCGCCAACATCTCAAGAAGTCAATCGAGGAGCGTAATCGGAGGCCATAATGCGGCGTGATAACATCTGTCAGTAGGTTTATCACTAGCTCTACAACCTTCCAACGATCCGCACTAAGCCCGTGTGTTGGAGTATGGCTTGCGCCACCTCATAGTTAAGGCATGTGCTCAGAAGTGTATACAGGGTGATTTTGCAAGTACTATTATAATAAATTTAATATAGGTATTTTCAAAAGCGACATGGTAGAAACTGAATAAATTTCGATGTTTTTTTATTTTAAATCCCCCCAGCCGATTGCGGGCCGCGGCCCCCACCACGCGCCTCGGAGCGCTTGCAGGCCCCACTGGGCCCGCAACCCATGTTTTCCCCTATATATGGACCGCAGCGGGTGGGTAACCAAGTCCACCACACTACCACGCCTGAGTTCTCTTGGCTTCCCGGTATACAGGGTCCCCTCATGAGTTCTCGCCACGATAAGGCGAGAACTCATGAGGGGACCCTGTATACATCAACCCGCCGCTGTTGTTTGCTTTGCTGAAATGAGAAATATAGGTAGGTATTTTGGCTAGGGAGTTATGGCGTCACGGTGGGAGCAAGTCCTACGCTTCGCAATTTTGTTTATTGTCCGCACAATTCGCGTATAGCACTATCAAATCGAGGGCCGTCGGCAGTGCGGGTTAATTGTGGCCACTAGTACTCCCGCTGGTGAGCGTTAAGCCTTAGATATGGCGCTTTAGGGTTGACACCGCGGACGAAAGAAATAGTTTTTTTCTTTGAGTTTCACCATGCTTAGAAGATACCATTATTAGTACGAATCATTAAAAGCCATCAAAGTTGATCTTGCTTTGAATCTTAAGCCGTTTTTCAAAACAGCCTCCTTTCTTTATTTTTAGTTGCTTGCAAGCATAACAACATTATGTTTTAGTACGATGAGATGCTTTACGCTTAATATACAATTTGTATTTTTTGACATAACGAATAACGAATAACGCAGCGCAACGCACTAACCGGCGCTGTTTCGTAATTTATTATTGTTCAAATTGTCTATTTACGGTAAGTGCTGGTTATGTATGTTTTCTTTCAATGAAATAACTGAACAAAATAAATAAATAATATCACAGCAAAGAAACCTATTACCGTGACAATATTGTATTGAAATATTCTAAACACTTACTCTTGTCTTGGTTGTCTGGAAGAGATCGCTTTTAGCGATAAGGCCGCCTACATTGTACTGTTTTATCTCTGTAAGCATTTATATGTAATTGTTTTCTTTGTGCAATAAAGTATATCTTATCTTATCTTATCTTATCTCTTGGTAAGTTTATTGTTTTTCATGACTAGCAACCCTAAGCATCGCAATACATAGTGCGGAGATAGCGTAAATAGGAATTGGGACTGTTCCCCGCTTTGTTTTGTCCCGTTATTGTATTACGTAACTGGAATGACTTGGTTACTGCAGACGAACATTGTTTGGATGCCTGCGTTTGTCGCGATACTACGATATGCGGCTATTGAAAAAGTTTCGTATTATTACCTGGAACATTATTCTCGCAAAGCTGATATTTACTGCTATGTCCGTTTTTTACGGTGAGGCATCGGTTGTTGGTTTATTTGTTCAACTCAGACTTTTATTGAAACTAAATACAATCTGCCGTATTATTTTTTCCTTTTATTTAGCATTATCATTGCAGCATCTTTAGGCTGCGTTTCCACCAGAGATCCGTTGCGAGGAATGTGTTTTAAGAACCAATAGAATCGCTTCGTTGAGCGAAGCTAGGTAAATTGATCCTATTGGTTTTAAAAAACACATAGCATCTCTGGCGGAAACGCAGCCTTTTGAATCGTATCCTGTCACCATGGTCTGCTGGAAGAAATCATTAGAAATAAGCCCCGAATAGACCTGTACCTTTTTGTTAAAAATATTATCCATTGTATGCTTGTATCCTATGTTTTTGTGTACGTACTATGACATGATAAGAACTGATAAATAATATCTGGCTAGACGGAAGATTTTCTTGTCTGGTATTTCTGACCAACTGCCGTAGTTTGTCAGACTCATACAACGGAGTCCTGTCAATTCTGTCATGGACCCCCCTCTAGCCCTACTTCTCGAACTGTAATGAGAATACAATGTGTTTTATCAACTTACTAGCTGTCCCGAGAGACTTCGTTCTGTTGTAAAACATTCAGTGTCACGTGACAGAAAGAAACGGTTTGTATGGAAAACTAAATTGTTGTCTTTGCAATGTTTTTAGCATTTTCTCATATTTACTCACCTTTTAAACCTTTCCTGAACCATCGCAAATATTTTAAGATTAAAATTAGCTAAATCGGTCCAGTGGTTCTCGAGTTTTAGCGCGACTAACGAACATTAATCCATGTTTATCTATAGAGATGTCAAGGGATGGTATCACTACCATCCAAATGTTATGATGTGTGTTATAATTTTACATCATGCCATTTGTTAGTCTTACGGTCTCTTATACTTTTCTGCCCGAAAGCCATGAGGTATTTCCGTTAGTACATTCGTTTATGGGTCCAGCATATATTTTTTACAAATCCTTTACCGTATTGATCTTTCAGTACGAGCAAAGTGTCTATAGTGTAAAAGCTCTCACCAATTTCATTAAGCCAGGCTTTTTGTCGGCCACTTTACGTCATCCCGATAATTCTAAAAGTACACTTTAACCGGCTAACTCGTTTCTCGGAGCTCGATAAATTTTTACTACCGCCTCGTTACTACGTCATGTTTACGACGTCATCAAAGATGGCGCTGTCATTGGGACCCTCTGTTTTCCTTTTACCGCGGACCTTATAAAGGTATAAAAGTGTCTTTGTTTAAAAGGTAATAGCAACAACCTAAAATACCGTTCATTTGCGGAGTAACAATATATTTATAGGACGGGAAATCATTCATACTAATCTCATCATTGTTAATCTGATTTTAAGGTTTCTTACCTCAGGGTTCAATTTCATTAACCTCTCAACAGCCCTACCTAAGGCGCACCACTAACGCAACACAGATGATCCCGCAAGTATATTGAGGTTACGGTCCACCTCACTAGGCAGCGATAGATCTACACTGTGGCCTCGTCTGCTCAAGGACTCATTCGCTCGTTCTGCAGACGTCTATAGCTGAAGTGAGAGTGTCACACAGGCTAGTCATGTGTCTAGGCTACTGCCACTTCAGCTTGCTGATTTGAGAACTATTTCCGACATAGCTCTCAAAATTAGCATGCTGACTGCCAGTTCTCAGCCTCATTTCGGCTTCGGCCCGATTTTAAACGAATTATTGATTAAAGACTCCGAACATAGCTCGCTCTATAGTACTCTGAGCTTCCTCAAACTTGTGGACTAGTCCCGTAGAAGAAAGCAGGACGACGCATTGGTTGAAGACTTTGATCTTCAAATATTACGTTGAAGGCGACGTGAAGATCTTACGAAGCCTACCAAATGCCGCCCCTTCAAGCAATGTATCACTAATATGTGTAAATTACTTTGTTTTGTGTTTAAAAAAGAGAATTGTATTAAGAATCACTCCTTGTGTTTTATATCGGAATTGACTTTTGAGGGTTCCGTTCCTTAAAAGTAAAAGGGGACCATTTTACTAAGCCTCCGGTCTGATGTCTGTCACCAGGCTGTATCTCATAAACTGTGATAGCTAGAAAGCTGAAATTTTCACAAATTATGTTTTTTAGTTGCCGCTATTACAAACAAAAAATTAAACGGCCATACAATAAATCATTTCTTCAATATTAATAACGATAACAGGTAGACGCTCAACAATTTCACAAAATATATAGTTGGACATTACTTACCTTTCAGAACCAATAGTTAAATAAAAATGAAGTAAATATTAGAGGGGGGGTGCTAATATCTCCCAAACAACTAAGGTGATTTTCTCGTATGGATGAGTACCTTGACAAGATTAGTAATAAAACCAGCTGGGATATAGTTTATACCTGTCTTTTAGATCAAAAGGCAAACAGAATACCTGATGAAGCCGCATTGACAATCAATATTGAAAACGGCGATGTAGATAAATAAAATACTTTCAAGTCCGAATGCGAATAGTAAAGAGAGCGATTTGCCTGAAAATTTCATAATGCAGCCAGTTGGTCCATCTGCGGGCAAATAATATTTACTTCGGCTATTTCCTCTCCCCATGTGTATGTATTCGACCAATACGACACTATTCTGGAACCAAACGACTCTAAATGGTCACTTTATTTTTAAACTTACAACACGCTTCAAAAAACATTATAGTAGGTACCTATTAATGAAGTAAATTTAGCTTTGCAAACGCCTTTTGGTTAATAGCCAAAAAGTTAGCTTTTATAAATTCTATTTCAGTACAGTATTTTTGATATTGTTTTGTGATGTACGAAATAAAAATTAAAAACATTTTTCCTGGCCTTCCCAAAGGTTGATTAGAATAAGATTCATTCTAGTATGCCTTTTTTATTGAAAGGTTAAATTCATCATGAACATCAAGTAAAAAAAGCCTAGAAATAACATTTTATGACAAGAATATCATCGGAACAACCGAAAGTAACCATCCATTACTTAACTATTAGTACAGTTTTTCAATTCAATAGGAAGACACTATAATTTAAGGTATTTATGTTGAAAATTAGAAATTATGATTACAAAACACAAAGTGCATTTTTGATTTCATACTAATACCTAGACAGTCTTATAAACATCATTTACAAACAACCAATATGCCATTATGAAAGATCGCATAAATTAATGGCAATAATTTTTGACCATTCTCAGTGATTTCGACCTTTTTTTCTTTTGTTCAGTGACCGCTGAAATGAATCCGATTGTCACCGCCGGCTCCGCGGATTACAAACGAATTCGGTGGTAAATTTCATACACTTTTCCTTATTTTCTGTCTTATGGTCTTAACTTGATTACGTTTTCGGTGCAGGGATGACACAGTTTCTTTGTTTTGGGCAAAGATTTCATACTCTGTATTTTTGCATCATATTAATGAATGCGAAGGGCTCTTGTGGAAGATAAATTTGAAAGTATCTTTAAAACTAGCATGAGCATGACTAAGCCGGTCTTGATGGTAAACTTAGAGATGATGATGATGATTAATAATTATTATGAAAATGAGAGAATAAGCAACGTCATTCAGAACCAACTGTTTAACATGCCTTCTTTCAATCATCTGACCTATCGAGCGTAGCTTAACATTGCAAACAGTTGCCGATTCTCTGTCACCATTTAGACACATAAAAGGTTAATCATAATTATTAAAAGTAAATGTTGACATCGCGCGTCTCCAGAATCGCGCACGCGGCAATACTTCCACGCTAGGTAACGAGTCGCGGGCGCCTTTGATCTCGCCGGCATCCGCGTCTCCTTTGCCTTCTTTGAGAACTGATTGAGCGCAGCAGCTCTGTGTGCATACGAAAACGTCTGCGCCTCAACTCCAGGATTTACTACATTTTTCTATGAAAGAAACTGTTTGCTCGCGGCGGCTTTGTAGTTAAGTTTCGAGGGCGTGATTGTATGACGCGATTTCGAGACTGGAGCCCCATTATGGGACGTTTTTGTCACATTTTTGACGTATAAGCCCGAAAGCGCTTTGTGGAGGTAATTTGAAATGGAAGTGCTAGGCTTTGTGCAAAAACTTTGAAGCTAACCTGGCGGGCAAATCTAAAATTGGAAAAGGTTTTGTATACTTTTCATTTGCTATTTTAACGAAGTCTGAAATTACTATTTACTGGGAATACATCAAAATTATTGAATACTAATGTATTTACTTCTAAAATATGAAATTAAAGCCAACAAGTTATATTTCAGTAACTGAACTATTTTTGTCAAAATTGATTATTCTGCCAAATCCGTTGAATACATTTTTTAAATGTTTAAGTAATGCGCACCGCATTTGACCACAATCTCACGTGATCTTAAGTGATGTTGTGGTCTAAGTTGGTACATGCCAGCCTAACAAATGGCTGTTAACTCTCTGCTTGAAGAGGCCCAAGTTATAGCTGTGGCGACACATGAATAAAATTAATAGTTTTTGTGACAAATTATTAATAAATCTTTTTAATTTGTGTCTCCGAAAAACTCGATCACAAGCTAAGTAGAGTTTCTTTCATCAATCAAGTACGTTATATAACTCGCATCAATCACGCACCTATAATGTTCCTTCACATGCGTATCGATCACGAGTTCGCAACTCTCTTAAAAAGGTGTTTCTCTCTTTCGCATCGGCGAAAGCCTCGGTGACATGACTTTGATAAATTATTTGCCTACACGCCGTTTCCCAGCTCCCAGTATGGGGAAGCCTATCTATTATTCATTCCACAGATTCCTACGTTGTTCGATGGTAATATTATGATTTGTTAAACGATGTCTCCGTTTGAACACGTCTAGAACGTGGTTAGCTTTACTAGACGCCGTTTTGTCTAAGGAATGTACGTGAATATGGAAAATAAATATGTAAAACGTTATGTCTCATATAACCATTATATCAGCGCGACATGGAGGGTTTGATCCTGGTGGAAAAGGAGAAGAGGAGACCTCCCAGCCGTAACTTATGTGGTACCACACGACGGGACACAACAGCATTCAGCGATGGTACTGCAGGGGGACAGCAGCACCCACGACGCTTATACATACGTGTCCAGACTATATCACACAACGAAGTCTGAAGGTGTTGTTGAGTGCATAAGAATAAAAATCAAGTTCAGTTTGAGGGTCAAACAGTTGGGATCTCGGTATAATGTGATCTTCAATTCTTTTGTGGTGTGTGTATGTAGCGACAGAACATCTGTCGTCCTTCATGAAAGAGGAATTTTGGCTGAGAGGTGTTAACCGTCGATGGTCTCGACGCCGGATGCTTTTTTTCGTAAATAAGATGTACTTTTAAACATACATAAAAACACACCGACCAATAATTACAAACAGATTGTGTTCAAGTACAATAGCATTTGTACTCTGCTGATAAAACCTCACTCTCTGGTAGGGTAGCTAACTTTTTAAGGTGCTAGGCCAACACCGGTCGTCACCGGTCCAAAATCAACACTAGCCAACTACCACCTTGCTTATTCAATTACTTGTTATTGAAGAATAATGTAAAGTATACCACTAAATAATTTGAGTATAGCCCTGCGTAGCGTAAGTAAAGACCCTGCTGTATACATATTGCCAATATTGGCGTAACTGACGCACTAAATTTTAATTAACTTAAGAGATATTCGGCTCGGTAACGTAGCGTGTTTGAAGCGAGTTAAATTAATTAATTAGTTAGCTTACACGTGGTTTCGTGAATCATGTGGCTCATGATATAGAATTTCAATTAAATTATCTTCCGAGCGCAGATGTTTGCAAATTTTTTGGTTTCGTGGGGTGTGAATCTTGAGAATCGAATGTAAAATCAAAAAAAAAATATCACGAGTAGGATATTATAATAATCATCATCATCAATCTCTGCTGGTCCACTTTAGAACGTAGGCCTCCGCCATCGCGCCATGGGCGTCATCGCGACCTTTTTTTAGTTAGACGCATCCAACTTCTGTCAGCAGCCTTTCGTAGATCGTCGCTCTACCTAGCCGGAGGGTGTCCTACACTACCCTTGCGAATTATAAGATCGCTTTTTGGCGATAAATCCGTCCAAATCGTAATGAGTGCAATCACTGCCTGAAGTTATCAAACAATAATGATACCTAATATCAAGTAGGGTTGGGTTAAAATATTTTTTATTAATAAGTAAATAATTATTCGTGATTTATTTTTTGATTAAATTCCTTCAAGAGAAAGGGTTTGAAAGTAATCGAATTAAAAACGTTGGCTCATAATAATATGATGTTGATATTGGTTGATAAAATTATTAAGTTCACATTATTTACACCACCTAGCGATTTAACACTCTTGGGCAAAACTCACGTTGACGTTCAATTACAGCGATTGAATCGTATGAAACTAACAAGGTAAAACAGTTTCTGTCTTAAAGCAGAACTGTGTAGTTAGGGGTCAAAAAACTCTATTACGCAGAGCCGGAAGCAACTAAGGGTCATCGTACTCGAGTCCTAATTTCCGTTAGCTAATCGACTGTCCAGTAGCAACCTTTACACACTACGTGCCACTATATAGGTACTTTTACGTGAGAGGGAACAAGCTGGTAGAATTTCCCGATACACATTTTGATGTCTTTTTAATCTATTTGTACTACAAATTGAGCCGTTGTATAAGTGTCCCATTAGTTCTGGTTAATATGTGTTGTGCAGCTGGCCTCCATAATAAATATTTTACCATAAAAGTCAGATAACCCTTGCTGAATAACACCCTAAGCCGTTGCCCCCCTCTAGGGCGCCCGTAAGCACTCTTCTTTTTAAATACTCGTACAGTCAGCCAAAAATGTGGTCTACCGCCCTACGATTGAGACGGTTTGAACGTCATGAAACAACAAGGTCAATTTTCCCTGGCAATAAGTTTGTGTCAGTTACTATTGCTCTCTTTGTTCTTACGTCATGCCAAGTGTCAAATTTGAATTATTAAACAACAGATTGATATTAAATTTCAGTGACGAAATACTTGACAGTAGAATATTGTCAGTGAGACTTTCTTTTTCGGTAGTAATAAGTTTCTCTTCAAAAAGATCGACATGGTTATAGTTGAGCAGAATAGATAATCGCATCTATTGAGGTTAAACTAAGTCACCCAATGACGTCAAATTTCAGCCATCGCGAATAACAGACAAAACGTCATAACATAATTGTGCTTGTGTTAGAAAAGTCAACCTTAGCGATCGTTACATCTCGCAGAAACTTTTGTCAAAAGTGGTGGACCACTTTCTTGGCTGACTGTACCAACTGTGCAACAACCCATATCCTTTGTAGCGTACCATAAGCGTTTTATTTTTGTTTCCTAAATAAATAAATAAATCCTTTATATAGGTAATTTCTGGGCTATGAGATGAATCAATAAATAATAATTATTTGTAATTTGAATTAAAATTTTAATGTAAGGCTTTTGCCGATCTAAAATTTGGTTTAAAAAAGGGTACTGCTAAAATGTAACTATGGGACCCACCCTGAATGGGTAATATCAGAGTTGAAAAGTTGAAGGATGGAAACCATCCACTTTACTCGCCTAAAGAACCTAACGTTAAAGATTTCATCAGCGATAAACTGCTCTATTAATACGCAAATTTCACTAACATAGTACAATTTTATGTTCAACATAGTTAGCCGTAATTCTTTTTATATGCAAAATTGGCGTTTGTTTACAACAACGCCACTTTAGAAACAGTGAACTTATTTTTGTTTGAGTAGCCGTTGCCACGGTCTAGTGAAAAAATGCCATTGATGAGTATTTGAAACTACAAGTATTTGAATTAGATCTTAGAATTGGTTGATAAAAAAGTTTGCATTTTTTTTGGCTGCGTTTCACTTCAAACCTTCTAAGTGATAATGATATTATTTTTAATAGATAATTCCAATACCAAAGAACCAGAATTTAAGGAGACCCTTTCACAAACCGGAATGTTACGGTGCATTACCACTGAACAGTAGAATAGCGTTGTTTTGTTATCAAGTCAAAACCAAAATAATGAACACATTATGTTAACACCTAATAATTATTATTGTATTTAACGGAAAATACTATTATACTGATTTGTTAACACATTTCGTAAGGCTTTGTAATTTGCTACATTCATGTTTTGAACGTTTTATCACTCTAAACTTAAAAGTTTCGTGGAATCAACATGGAAAATGATTAGGTAAATATAATAATTGTTGAGTTAATTATTTATCTGGTTTGAACCATCATTTAAAATGGTCAGTACCTTAATTGCATCTCTTATGATCTCTACATGCGAGCACATTAACGCCAAAACCGGAGTTGAAGACAGTCGCCGTGGCCGAAATCGGCCGGGATTACATCATCATCATCATTATCTCTACATGAAGGTTGTCAGCAAGAGATGTTATCGATAAGGCCACTGAATTGTACTCAATATTTAATTAATAGGTAGTATTAATTAAATATTGTGGTTATTTTGTGCCATGAAGTATGTCTTATCTTATTTTTAAACTTTAACGTTAAAAAAACATTATGAAATGTTATCTTAGCCTACTCTTTTGTAAGACATGAGTCCTTAGTGAGGCCATTTGCAGTCGACTTCAAGCTTTCAACATATGGCTGCTCCACTTAACTTTAAGACATCATATGCCAGCGTGACATCGTCAAAGCGCTACGAGCCAAGTGCAAACTGTTGCTCTTTGTTCAAAAAAGATGAGTGAATTTTTAGGTTTAGTCCAAAAGGGAACCTAGAATGTCCTTCTCTTATGTTGATATTCTAGAGCCAAAATGATAAATCTAATCTACAAAAATGTGAAACAAAGAGTTGTTCAAGCACGTTATAACTCCAGCCTGGAAGATATGGATTTCCATTTGTTGAATTTCTTTCCATCTCGGATAGGAGTACATTTAAGATTTACCCTGACATGATGACAAAAAGGTTGTAATTTTCTTCTGCTACGAACTCAAATACAATGTTGTGCGTGGTTTTGACTTATCCTAATTAGACATTTAGACCCAACTACAGGGCAAAGGTCTTTCTACCTCTCCTGCAAGCACGTCTATCTTCATCCGTTTTAGGCCCTCACTGATGTAATAAATATCAATGCACATTATTCCACACAGTGCCACCTAGCTCCAAAATAAGCCAGCTTCCTAACCGTTACTCCGAGTCGGTCGTCAAATTGCCTGATACATGGCTGTTTTTTGTGGTTCGTCGTCAGATAAAAGTAATCGGCCAAAAAGACCGCCACCGCTTCTTACTAATCCTACCGTCTTAACCCAACTAGTATAACTCAAACATTTCAATTTAGTTTTCGACGTCATTTAAAAGGCCATAGGGCGGTCAGCGAGCGCGGCCAAGTTAAGTGCAGCTTTGTGCCCGTGTAAACCACTCCGCCAAAGACTCGGCATGCGTTTTATTTTTATTTCCATTTTCTGCAAAAGCTTTTACACAGGAACTGCGCGTTCAATTAAAACTCCTCTTTTTGGTCGGTTCTCCTTAATAGACGGAGTTGATTGCTCAATCCCGTTTTTTTGAGAGCGTTAGTCAATTGTTTTGCACAGAAAAAATCTTCATGGTGCAGACTTAGGGAATACTGAGTTTTTGAACGGTAACCATGGGTGGTTTTTGTGTCGAGAGATCTGGCTGCTCTTAATTATTGCGCCTTAAAAAAGCCTAATAACGAGGCTTTATAATCCTGAACAAATTAGTGTTCGGAATTTTTCTAACTAAATCAGCTTCGCATCCCAAAAATGGATGAGCAACGCCAGAATGGAGAAGTGATTGCTTTATGCTAAATCGGTTATAAGATAAGATAAAAAACACTTTATTGCACACAAACACAACAGAGTAATTAACAGAGAAGAAAAACATTCAAGAGAAAGGTATATATTTATTATTATTACAGTGGAGAAAAAACTATAACACAGATTGGGCTACTAAATACAGGTCACCCAGACAAAAGATCAAAAAAATTGATAGGAGTAAAACTTTTCAAAAAGTATTGAGTAAAACTTCGTTGAAAAGGAGTGGCAAGGTATTGACATCGTCATAATTTTATGGTTTTTGTTTCCCATTGCGACGCCGCGAGTAATGACGTATACAGCGTAGGCTTCAATTTGTATAAAGGTGTGTGTACCTACTTGCTGTGTGTATGTTCGCTCGTATTCGTACGGTCTTTGTTGAAAAATTAATATTTTAAAAAGTCAATAAAGTATTTTATTCATTTTTGGCATGACATGCATGTGAATTTTGGCCGCAGCCTTACTTTCTTTTGATATTTTAACTCAGGCTATAATGTCAATTTTGCACTTTAGTATTACTTGCCTGATCTTCAATTCCTAACCCGTGCAGTATGTACATATATTGTCTAATGTACGCGCAGTATGTAATCGCCCTAATGCAGCATATTAAGCAGACGAACGTGAAATTGCTTTCGCACAAAAGCTCATGAGAGACATCTTATTATGTTTGAAACTCATGCGTACATCACCACGTAGTGGATCGCGATGTGGCAGAACACAAAAGAGGCCTGTGAGCTCGTTCAAACTAGCCGGTTAGTATAAGAATGCTGACTGGTAGCATTCTAGCAGTCTGAACTGAATCTTCTTGACCTGACTCCAGCTGGTTGCAAATCGAATCTCGAATAAGCCACCACCTGCTCGCTAGTCGTTCGTTGAGCCTCTCGAACGGTCCCTCACCTAGAGACCTCGACAGCTGGGTGGCGCTCTTTGCAGCTAGGGAGCTGAACTAAAGGCGATGAGGCAGAAAACAAAGCAGACCAAAAGTGCTTTCAAATAAGCCGGTTTGTACAAGACTGCTGTCTGGTAGCAATCTAGCAGTCTGAAATGAGGCTTCCTGACCTGATTTCAGCTTCGTTGCGAGTCGAATCTTGGAAATATGTCGCATGCTCGCCAGTCATTTGCTAGGCCTCCCGAAAGGATTTTACACAGTGACCTTGACAGCTAGGGGCGGCGCTCTATGCAGCATGGGATCTATCACAAAACGCAATGGGGCAAAACGCAAAGGAGACCTGAGTACCTGAGCGCTAATGAAATATAATGTAATGTGTGTGCAATGTTAATAATGAGTAAAAGGCGACAAGACGTCAAAGAGTCACATTTTGCCAGAAGTACGTTATTCATTCTGGGATGGATAAAATCATGTTGACGTTAATAAATATAATAAAACGAAGATGATGTACACTGTATAAAATCGAACATTATTTCCTTAAACGTCCTTTTTTAACGATTTTTTACTTTAAGCAAGCAATCAAGCTTTTCAATCGAGCATGTGCTAAAATTAAATTGCAATATTTTATTGCTAACTAACCAGTAAAGCCATTTCTTTTGTGCGTTATATTCCATCGATGGGACACTTAAACTATACCATCACCTCAGGTCAACTCTAGCAAAATAAACTCCGTTAGAGCTTTGTTCAAAAGTCGTTAAAGTAAAGGCAGGAATAAGTGCAAAGTTACAAAGCGCAGGGGGCACCTAATTCATTCTCTTCCGTTTGGAGTGGAAACGTGCCTCTTGTAAATGAACTCCCTAGACCTCAGGTGTCTTCCAACAAGTGAGCGTAATTCTTTCCAACGAGGGTATTTTCCATTAACAACAGCTAAGCTTTCATCAACATAATTCTTTTAAAAAACGAAAAATATACATAATAGGGTAAATCGAATTATGATTTGAAAATCAAAAAACAACCCTGTATATTTAAATATCATCAATCCCATTACAGTAAGTAACCATAAAGTCAAAATATTCTAGGCCAGTTTTTACAGGGTGTAAGAACTTAACACAGGGTGTAAGTTCTTACAGGGTGTTGACTTATTGTCAATACATGCTACGTCAAAATCAGTGGTATAGTTACTTTTTCTTTCTTCATACTTTGGTGCTTACGACAAAGCGAAAGTTTTTGAAAGTTTACCATGAATACTGATTATTTTTAGTGCACTTTAACATTTGTTATTGGTTATTAATTTTGATCACTGCAATCCTTTTGAAACGTGACTACATCCGCCTATCGATATGGAGTTGGAGTTACTATCAATAATCTAATCTAAGCCAACTATCGTAATAAATAAATGTGTAAATATTAATTACATTGAATATTCAATAATTTTACAGACGATCAGCTAGACGATGAGTTCTGCTGAAAGCTGTTGTGTTTAATTCCATGTAATCTTGAGCTAAATGAACCCTGCTTACGAGATATAGAGGAGTTTTATTGGTCTGTCTGGGTACATTGACGGTAACGCCAGTGTCGTATATTGACTCGTATTCGTATATCGATAGCAGAACGATACTATCGAGAGTGTATACTACACATCAAGAGAAATATATCATTTTCCGGGTTTTTATAGTATAGATACAATCATACGCTCACGACCATATCACAGACGGGGTAGTCAGAATGAATGCTGCAGTCGTTGTAAGTGGAACATTCAAAAACTTGGCACTTGGCGAATTTAAACTTAATGTGACAAGGGGTGAGCCTACCGCCATGATCCGGGTCCTTTGGGTTATATCGGTGTTTTCCATCACCGAAGACTTAGCCGCCATTTGCGTCAATAAACACAAAGAAGTATTCCGGCCTGATTCAAACTCCGGACCACACGAGCTCAGAGCCAGCGTGCTCAACCACTGGGCCACATGTCTCCTGATTCCATAACATTGGATTAGTTGATTTTCGGTTAAATCTATAAAGTAATAGTAAAACTATCGATAGTTCGCCCAACATTAGTTCGCGCTCACACAATTAGTTTTGAGAGCCGTCGATTACCCAACGTAAGTTCTTGAAGGTAAATACTCACTATTGCATGATTGTGTACCACTGATTCAAAAATAAAACAGAAATATTTCAGGAGGGACCTCCACTGAAATGGAAATATTACTGCAAATAATTGGTAAAGTTTAAATTAACACGCTTGCTAAAAGTGTTAATCAACCCGAATTGGAAAATATAATAATTATCCTGTGAATTCACATATAGTAAAATTATCAACTTCAAGCCACCTACCTACTTCCTACTGCGGTGCAAAATGTGTTATTTTTAGGAAAAAAATTAAAGGCAAAAAAAACATTTTTTTAACACTGTCGAGCATTTTGTACAATAAAATACCTATGATGCTAAATGAATGATACAAAAAAATCAACATGGCATTGACACTGAGTTTTAACGTTTCGCTTATAATGAAAATCAAGCCACTACTTACGTGTTCAGAATAAAATAAGTCCCTAGATTTTAATCCAATCGATCTTATAAGTCTGCCATCGAGGCGTTGTACATAATGCCTTCAAACAACTTTAGCCTTTAGGCCTTCGCAGACTATAAAAGTCATGAGCTAAAGTAAGATTTAGTATGAAATCTCTAAGTACAGTGTAAGGGCATGTTTTACGCCGAGCACATGAGAAAATTGTACCTAATGTAGTAGATAAAGTGGAATTTATGTGTAATGATATCGACTTTTGGCCTCACATCAGTTCGTTTGTTTCGATAGTACTCAGATAGGGCTAATTTATGTCGGTTGACAATTTGTACCGAAATGGTCCAGATAATGCAAAACTGAGTTATGTCGGGTCATCCTCTTGGCCCGTTTTAGTCAAAAATTTACAGTTTTACAGGGTCCTTCTCTTGTATGAAATGACAAACGTGTTATGTTTTTTAATTTAAGAATTTTCATTTTGGATTTTTGATTGTTTAACAGATAAAAGCACGAACTTCTGCAGCATTGGACCGTGTTTTAATTAAATTGAACTAAATATGTAAATTACCGAAATTCAGTTTTGTATTTTATGGGCATCTCCGCGCTTCGGAAGGTACGTTAAGCAGTTTATCCCAGCTGACAGCTCTAGACGTCAGTCGCTAAGCCTAGTTGGAGCCTTAGGGTGGCTTGAAAACAACTGACAGCAAGCTTTATCAATTAGAACCAGCGTGTCGGAGTAAAGATCGCGCAACCTCATAGTTTAGCCATTAGCCACCAAGCAGCTTTTCCACATAACTCTATCTTAGTAAACAGCCCGTCCGGAAAAACAAATTAAAATATGTTTTTCATTAAAATACCTTCAATTAAACTGATACCAATAGCCTTTTTAATTAATTCAATTAAAGCCAAGATACCTCCAAGATAAAGCTCATGAAAAATCGCTGCCATTGGTAAAGGATAATCCGTTGTGCTGATTTCAAGAGCTTTCTCAGAAAGTCATTATGGCTCTTTTTTCCCCTTTCATAGGGAATGTTACGTTACGTTACATAAAAGTGGTTATAAAGTGGTACAGGAGGCCAAAAAGTGGTGATACAGAAGGTTGACATTAACAGCTAATTCAACAGGTGAATAAACCACTAAGTTCTGCGATTTATGTAGTTTTCGAGTTATGTATTTTATTTTCTTATATATTTACTTACGCGACATTATCACTCGAGATGTGACCTAAAAAAAATATGTTTTTTTGTCAGTGACGGTCTATAGTATGCCTTTCAAACACAAAAACAATTTCTAAATCTAATTTTTATAAGATGAAAAAAAATAATTGTTTACTCAATCTTCAAAAAAACGTTCTGACGCAAAGAAAGTCAAAATCCACAGAACAGACACATTGATGTTTGCGTTAAGAATGTATATCCTGGGATGGCAATCGAAACCACGTACACTACTAAGTGGGCAGGGTAGTGACCAACAGAGACATCTAGACGGTGAAAATGTGCACTGTTACTTAGCTGTGAGGGTAAAATCGCCCTCTATCTTTTAAAATAAGAATTTAAAAGTATTCTTGAAAAAGAGCTATGATGTAGTCGACGAGGGAGCACGTTTCGCCAAGAGTAATCCTTTTGAACTTAATATGTCTATTTAGCGATGATAACCCACTGATATTTCTTCGTAGAACGAGGCATGGGTCGTTCAGCAAGTGAGCTGCGCAGTAATTCCGCGTCACATTACCGTTAGCATAATCAGGCAAGCAGCTGTTCCATGGACGTTTTTACGAACGAACCGCCAAAACGAGAATTTAAAGTGAACCGTAATACGCTTCTTGTGGTCCGGTGATTCGAAATTTAGAAATTCGTCGGCTTCGAACCGGGCTATCTCGTGTTTTGTAAATGTTCCGCCGGGAGATCGTAAAATGCAGTCATTTCATAAACCACTAGAGCGGACCGTGAAATATGGGTAAGGAAAATCGATATTGAATTCTAGTCTGGTTTTACATAACGCCGTCGAACATAAACATACGGGTATGAACTAAATTCCTGAGTGTGGTTTAGATAAGTTTTAAGCTAAACTTCCTTGTTTAGAGACTTATGCTTTGTGATCACCCATTTACATCAAGCTTTTGTTCAATAATACCTATTTGATGCAGCGATCATCTAACTTCAATTATTAAGGGTGTAATGGATTGGAAGTCACGTTGAACATAGCGTTCTATATTCAGTAGCCACTTGTTTTATTTTTACTTTTTCATGTGGTCAACTACTACTACTAACACCAACTACTTACTAGACCAGTTGATCTGATCATTTGAGTTCTGATAAGGTACCAAAGTTTTACCAAGCATTAATTTAAATAAATTGGCTCCTACTAAAACACCAAAAGCGCGATGGTGTGCCCAATCTAAGGCAATGTTGATAAAAATCCAAAATAAGCTTTCCCCTCTTACATTACATATTTTAACGTTATCTCTGTGTTACCTCTTGATCATAACTAAAGCATTATTTGTTATTATTCATAATAACCTCGCAAATGAATGCCTAACTCGACCCGGCGAAGACGAAACCAAGAATAATGTCGGTTTTAAGGTGTAATGGCGTACAACACTTCGCTCTATGCCCTAATGACGGCCATTCCCGCGCAAATGGAAACAAGTGAGCCTGCAGCGACACTGCCTAATGAGATTAACAGCCACGTGTGCCAAACGTGCGAGGATTTTTACGTTATTTTTAAGAAAACACGGGAATATCACAAGTAAAATAAAGCTGGGAGAGTGTTAGATGAAAATAGAACGTAAAACTTTGTAATCACTAGGTAAGGCGAATAAATATCCCGTGTGTTAGTAATAGTACATTGTTATCCTAGGGGTGAAAGTTACTTATTTAGTCCCGAGACGGGGTTTGGCGCCCCGAACGAAGTGAGGGCGCCAATAGTTCGAGGGACTAAATAAGTCTTTCACCCGAGGGAAACACTGTGCTTTTCATTACAAATACGAGGAAAGTAAAAATAAAAACATGAATTAGCTTAAAAAAAAATGAGGAAAATAAATGAAGATCGAATTGCCGCTTTCCCGCCTATTTTGTTTTTTTTTTCTGTGGCCGGCCTGCTATTCAGCCATTATTTTTTTTTTCATCATTAGAAAAATGGTAAATATTTTACTCAAAGCTAAGTTATTTTAAAGAAATTGTTGAAACTAAATTATAATAAAGTTATTTAAAACATATATATTCTCTGATCAATACTTAACTTTAAGTTATTTCAAATTTTACATCGTGGCTGTATAGAAAGTTGGAACATGGTTCAATAGATATGTGAAAAAGAACTAGTTTTTTTAAAAATAATTTGACACCTGTCAGTTGAAAGTGATTCTCCCTAGGGATGAAAAGTGTTACTTTCAGCCCGCTTCTCAGGTCAGTAATGACCTACTTTCAGAGTATGAGTAATGAAAAAAAGATTGAAGTGTACTCGCATAGCGAGGGTTCCGTACAAAGTTATAGGTTTTTTGTAATGTAACTATAGTTCCTTCGCAAAGCTTTTTTTACCACCGCTGTTTAGCCGCTAATGGCTTGGACAGCTCTACCAGACTTCAGGGTGAGTGCAGGGGGCTCACAACCCTAATATTTAAGGCAACGTGCTTAACAATCAATCGGTCCTGACGTTGATAGAAATGTCAGTGAGCTACAGTAGTTAAATGCAACTTGAGACCACGAAAGAAAGCGAGTGAGCATACTTAGACTAATATGCTATCTATAACAATGGATATCATCATCACTCGCACCTATACAAGGCAACACATAAATAAATAAATAAATGTATTGTTAATTCCTTGATTAAAAATAATATAAAAATAAACACAAGCCTCCGCCGGCGATGTTCAGCATGGCTGGTCGTCAGGTCGTCGGTCCACTTTGCAGGTGGGCAGAGGCAGAAGGCAGGACACAGCACAAAGAACTGATAGACATTGGGGTGCTAAAATTCTAGATTGAATTCAGATTTCTTCAATCAACCATGAAAGAACAAGTCACACCATCATCATCATCATCATGTCAGCCGAACGACGCCCACTGCTGGGCATAGGCCTCCCCCAAGGATCTCCACAATGATCGGTCCTGCGCTGTCCGCATCCAGCGGCTTCCCGCGACCTTGACAAGATCGTCGGTCCACCTTGTGGAGGGCCTGCCCACGGAACGTCGTCCGGTACGCGGTCGCCATTCGAGAACCTTTCCGCCCCAACGGCCATCGGTTCTCCGCGCTATGTGCCCCGCCCACTGCCACTTCAACGATGCAATCCTTCGAGCGATGTCGGTTGCCTTAGTTCTCCTGCGGATCTCATCATTCCTGATTCGATCAAGCAGGGAAACACCAAGCATCGCTCTCTCCATTGCTCGCTGGGTGACTTTGAGCCTTCTTATGAGACCCATAGTGAACGACCAAGTCTCACTCCCATATGTCATTACTGGCAACACACACTGGTCAAAGACTTTCGTCTTGAGACACTGAGGTATTTCAGACGCGAATATATGCCGGAGCTTCCCGAACGCTGCCCATCCGAGCTGGATTCGACGAGAGATCTCTTTCTCGAAGTTGGACTTACCTAACTGGACTGCCTGTCCCAGGTAAACATAGTTGTCAACAACTTCGAGTGTAATGTTCCCAGCGTTAACTGGAGCGGGTGCAACAAGTCACACATTATTATTAAAATGTCTCTTTCTTGTCACTTAATTATTTTAGCAATCAAAGAACGGAAATGTGTGTAGTTTTTAAAATAAAAATATCTCCGCAACGAGAACAAACCGTTTTAAACAAGGATGTAGAGTTTCCTTCTTAAAGTTTACCTTTAATTTTCCTATCCTATTACCAGGTTTTCAAGTTACTTGCGAGTTGCGCTAGAATCTCAAGAAGAAGGGGGCAAGCGGGAATCAGAAATATGTAAAAATAGGTCAAAGTTATGCAATAAACTCATAACCTGAAAGGTTTAGTTGACTGGGGACTTTACGCGGAAATAAAATTAAATTTCTTACAATCTTTAAGTATAAAGCAAGCGCATTACACTAATTAAAAAGTTTATTTGAGAGCGAAGTTCTATTCAATAACAAATGACATAATTACTTTCGTCGTCGTTTCTATCTGTAAGTTGTAGTAGGCACCATTCTCGTCAGTTTGGTTTTATTAAGATTTAGGTTGTGGGTTTGACGCTCGCCAAAGACTATAATTAACAGTTTTTTGTAGTCAAACTGTTCTCATTAGAATGGCCGTCACTTTGATTTTAAGTTATACAATAGCATCAACTGAAATAAATCTTAATTTGTGATGTTTCTGAAGAGATTACTGAGGAACAGAAGACGCAGCGTGTAACGTTCCCCCCCTTTTGACTCTTATAATATTTTTAAACTCTATTTAAATAATGACAAAATAAACCCCTTTCCTAATGATACAATAAATGCAAAATAAATAACCGGGCCAAGTGGATGTGATCGTCTAACTATGGTAGGACCGTTCTACGTTGTATTGTTTTGTAGTAGACCCAGTATTCTTTTATGAGGTATGTAAGCAGTAATCTAAGGTTTGATAGGACTCAATTGACGAGAAATAATGTACCTAAACTGGATCTAAATAAAATGTGTCAAAGACTGACATTTTAAGTATGGAAAGGAGCGAAGATCTCAAATCTATTGTTTTAAATAGAAATAGATAGTTAATTTTATAAATTGGATATGAATTGTAATAAAATGAGATAAAAAAGGGGATTACATTCCCTTTGAAAATGGCCATATTATGCGAGCTCCACCACGCTCGGGCCTGTGAAGGCCAACCCTTGAAGAGGTCCCTAAAGCCTCCCCCACGCTGAAGATATACCTACCTAGGTATAATTTTGCAACTCCTACTTGCAAAGTACCTAATTTCATTATTCCAATTAAACATTAGCAGATTCGTCACCGTTCGATCATTTATAGCAACAACAGTAACCTTTATCGTTCATGACCCAACGAGTGCCAAATGAGCCAATGCACAATAGGTACAATGAATTAATTGGAATGACAATCCATAACCTGTCAAAATGTACATCATGGTGGGTTGTAGATGAAGTATATAGGTATGTGTGTCGTATATTTTTATGTGATACGAACATTTGATGTACATGCCCACAGGCCATGTAAGGTCATCACCACTAACATTCAAATTGAACTATAATTATGGAATAGTAATTGAATGAAAGGCTTTTAAAAACTTGCAGCTAGGTTTTATGTGGTAGAAACGTGAAGTTTGTTGTAAAGTAGCGTAAATAGCTAAAATCGATATTATGTCATGGTCAAATATTCTGTGACAGTATTTTGTCACCCAGTTCATCTCAGGTGTTCCGTAAGTAAAATAACGCATCGCATTAAAATGTCAAATTCACTCATGGCAGGGTTTAAAACCCTATAAAATACCAGTAGTACCAGTTATTCAGTATCGTATGAAGTATGACCGAAAATCAACCATCATTTACGTATCATAGCGAGAATCGAACTCGCGTCCGTCCAAATCTTAAACAGCACTCGAACCACTGCTCCAAACAGCCAGTTAATTATTAGACATGCGTTAGTGCGAGAATCGAACCCACATCCTTTTACGTCTCAATTAGTCCTCTGACCAACACTCTTATCACTTAATCAATTCGAATAATTATGAAGCACAACCCATCCTCGCAAATAAATATTCAATAGTTTATTTGACAGAACATCTCTGGTGTGGGAATTGAACCCATAAACCTTCTGGTCTCAGCCAGTGTAAACGACCACCGCGCAGCTTTGTTTGACAACTATTCCTATGGGTTAAGTCTAAAACGCATAACGGAAAGATCTGACCTGATAATATTCTCCGTCTCGCAAAATCCCCTATCTCCGCCTAACGTCTCGTACCGCCTTGTCTTGTACTCCTCTAATATCCAGTCTCCAGTCCCGATATTGATTCACTTTGAGCACTAGTTACCACAACGGTTAGGTAATACGTCTAGAGCTTAAGATTTTGACCATTCTTCCCGACGTCTAGATCATGACTGCCGCCAAAGTTTGATAATGCAATTAGGGTCTGATTTATGACCATGAGAAACAAAAACACAAGGGTTTCGTTGTATCAGCATCTCAAGTGCCTTCGCCTCTCTAGCAGTTTTTGTTGTTTATAAGAAGTGTCGAATTTGAGATCTTTATTATACTAGATTTATGGCCGTTGAGCGTAATACGAATTTCAGTCATATGAGTACGTAGGTACTTAGGTATAACAGAACACTACTAACCCTTTTCAAAAGACGTGGGAACGAATTCTTAAATATATTACTGATAACTATCCTTACCGAAGAAATTTACAACCTGAACCAAAATACGCTTGTCTGTTCGTCCGTCGTCGGTTAGTTGTTCTACTTTGACTTAGACTTAGACGTCAGGCGTCAGGTGGCCCTGCCGAGTATAAATAACCTATTTACGTAATAACTATAAACTTTATTAGCGCGAGCTAAAGGAGTATAACGCCATCTTCCGGTATCAATCATAATTAATTTATCTGTTTGCTTGCATAAAAAACGAATGAAAAGGGGTATCTAAGAGCGTTCCGTTACAAGCGCAACGCAACGCGCTAGTTATAAACCTCACCCTTATAATGCCAGCTTATGCTGAGCTTTGATTACTTCGAACTTATTTGATATGTAAGGCTAGTGAACATAGAGGTACACTCATGAACTGTCATTGACCAACTGTAACAACGCTAACATTTGAATATGTTATCTCCTTTTTATCATCGTAAGAACTTTCAGTTTCGATCTAAATTTAGAACTAAATTAATTTTACCGCAGACTTTTAGTCTTTGTCATGATGTTTTTCATTTAATTTAATTTCATTAAATGTTATTACCAAATGATGTTGTTACCAAAATTGCCTCTAAAACGTTACAGAAAAGAGCGGTGTTTAGTGCAAATCCACGTTATCCCATAGTCGAATGCAGGTGGCAATTGCAGAACGGCGCTGGCGTGAAGTTTCACGCAATCGAGATTCAGGCAAGTGAGCTTCAGGCCGGGTGTGCACTGGGTGGGCTAGATTGTCTAACGACAATTGAACAATAGTTTTAATTTGCAGTTTTAGAAACTAATAAATTTGTTGATGGTCAAGTTGGCGACTTTAATGTAGGTCAGACCCTCCGTTCTGCTCAGCCTACTGGAGACTGACCCAGGTAAGTATTTTTTTTAAATTCTAGTCAAGCCAGCTAACTGCCTCAGCAGTCAGTTTATAGCTGTAAGCCAACTATTAGCTATAAAGAGAACCGCTAGATCCCGTACGCAATAGTTTTTTTGAATATTGCTAATTGTGTCGCTTTAGTTATGTTTGACAGTTAAAATTGTTCTGGTTGTCACCGTCTCCTTAACTTCTAATGTGGCCTCTGTATTGAAGTGTAGATAATACGACGATACTCCTTAAGTATTAGTCTACTCCGAGTGCATTTCCAGCTTATCCCACGCAAATAGATTCTATCCCTGGACGCCGTCCAAGCCGGTCGGTTTATTGCAACATAAATCCTTATCCAGGCTATCCTTCTCACGCTTTTTGTAAGGTCACGCCTGTTCTCTAACACACGGATTACGACTCATCAACGTGAATTTAATGTCATGAAATGACAGTTATCCCACTGGTTTGCAGTAATGCTTTAAGAAATTGAAATACTTGTCACTCTATAAAATAAACTTTATGACAACCCCGAACATAAACATATTAGATGTCAAAAATAACTTTCATTGCTTTTCCTTGAAATTCTTTTGAGCCTGCTGTCATTTGTCGTTCAGCCGACCTAAGATGCGCACAACGACAAATGAAACAATTGCTATCCGTCACGATTTAGATTTAGGCACGAGAAAAAACGTGACATAATTTAGTGCGCATGTTACTTAGCCTGAAAGTCGTTTATGTGTGGATATTTTGATCAATGATTTTAATCAATTATAGGTAGATAGGTCATGTCAGTGTCACCTACTGATGCGAAGTCAAAAAAGGTCCACGGGCGTACCTACGAGTACCTATAATTTGACCGTGTTGGAACGTGTGGTTGTAACGTGTGAACAAGATAAGAGCGTAAACAAGATAGATACAAGTTGCATAGTTTCGTCTCAAACTATATCAACATTGTCAATGCTTTCGCGAGACTCGCTCAGGCGGGCTAATAGTTTAGTTTTTGGGTGCCATTTTTTTAGCACAATTGACCTATCTACCTCTTTTTTTACCCTATCATTGATTTAAATGGTGTTCCTGCGAGAAAGAGAACCATAACCACAGTCCTGGCGAAATTTTATGAAACTATTATTAAACTAATCACTCGCCTCACTCCAAACGACATGCTTATGACGTGGCTCCGATTAATAATCAAAGTTTCAGCGGTAATTATATCTAATGGGATAGTTACGCCCAGATTATGCAGATGTTGGACATTATTCGCGAAAACTCAACCTAGCATGGTTTAACAACGGATTTTTAGTGCATTTAGAAGTTAATTTGGCACTATAGTTACAGATTTTGGTTAAGTTATGGCTTTTAGGTGGTTAACGACAGAAGCTGACAATATTAAGGTTTAGTAAGAGTTTGGAAAATAAATGGTATTTTTTTTTTACCAAATCCTTTGTACCTAAATAGAAAATGGAGTTTGGCTCAACAAGTAAAAAATTTCCTTGTTAGGTATAAAAAGGATATCATATACAGGGTGTTTCTTTTAAGGTGTCAAGCCGACGCCAGCTGATAGTAGGGTACCATACCTATCGATTGAACCCCCATGTATGTTCTACGATTTTTTGTAGTATTCAAGATAATGATGTTTTTGTTATTTTTAAAAAAAATGTGAGCACTTGGCTTTAAATAATTATAACTTTTTTTTCGTTTGATTTTTATTGGATATTTTCTTTTTAATATAATGTCTATTAATTGCAGTTTTATGATTAAAATAATCTCTGTCCTAACTTAACTACAAGATACAAAAATTTTGATTGATAGTTTAAAAAAAGTGAATCATGCAGAACATAACCAAAATTCAATCGTAAATTAAAAAAAACAAAAGGTATTCCATAGCTTCTTACTAATTTCAAAAACTGCGCAGCACCATACATTTTCATAATAATACAAGAAAACATGTCCTTTATGGGGCATTATTCGCTGTAATCGATGCTCAAGTCTTGAGAATCGGAAATAAGTGTAATTTTAATACTTAATCATTGTCTTGTTGTGACTTTCGGATGATTGGAAGTTAAAAAATGACTGTTTTATTTAACAAATGAGCTTTGTTTAAACGTTAGAAGACAATAATCTCAGAAATGACAAAATTATGCCAAAATACTAGAAAATGATTATGTATGAAAATTACACTTATTTCCGATTCTCAAGACTTGAGCATCGATTACAGCGAATAATGCCCCACAAAGGACATGTTTTCTTGTATTATTATGAAAGCCTATGATGCTGCGCAGTTTTTGAAATTAGTAAGAAGCTATGGAATACCTTTTGTTTTTTTTAATTTATGATTGAGTTTTGGTTATGTTCTGCATAATTCACTTTTTTTTCACTATCAATCAAAATTTTTGTATCTTGTAGTTAAGTTAGGACAGAGATTATTTTAATCATAAAACTGCAATTAATAGACATTATAATAAAAAGAAAATATCCAATAAAAGTCAAACGAAAAAAAAGTTATAATTATTTAAAGCGAAGTGCTCACAATTTTTTTTAAAATAACAAAAACATAATTATCTTGAAAACTACAAAAAATCGTAGAATATACATGGGGGTTAGATCGATAGGTATGGTACCCTACTATCAGCTGGCGCCGGCTTGACACCTTAAAAGAAACACCCTGTATATGTATAGAGCCTAGAAGCTGGTTGGCAGATCGAACTCTTGAGCCAACTTTCAGAAAATGTTCCATTAACTAATGTGTGCCTCTGACAACCCCGTTTGGGCTATAGTCGTGGGCGTATGTGATTTCATTATTCGGTAAGCATTTTGACACCCAAAGCACAATTTAAAATTCTGGCTTTTGACCGAACAAAAGATTACTCCGCAACTTTCATGTTAGATGCGAGACATGGAAGTATTTCCAACTCTTCCATTAAAACTTAGGTGTATTAGGCTAAGCTAATTACAACGAATTCCGTTTTAAATAGAGACTGAAACTTTTCAAAGTAGAAAATTTAAGAGAGGAGTCGAATAACTTGAGAAGTTCCAATTATAAACGTTGGAGTTGCCAAGTTGATTTTGAACTTCGATTGCGCAAAATTGTATTTGGTTAAAATTATGTTAAATGTTCATTTTAAATGCATTGTTGTCAGGAATTTCTGTTGTTGCTCAAATTTCAATTAATTTAGAGCCTGTTAATTAAAGTTGTCTTCAGTTAAACTTTTGTTATTAATTTAATCATATTTACTTCATTTCAAATTTTTTTTTCAAGAATCCTAACAAAAATACTGAGTGCTTTCCCAGTTTTAATCTTTGTATATTTTTGTATTATGACAAAAAATTAAACTGTATACTCAGTTCTTTTGGTGCCTAATCAATCCTTCGAGAGTAAAAACCTTAGGTAGGTGACGAACATTGGAGTTTTAATTTTAATGAAACATATTATTCATTTGTCACTTTTAAAGTAATTTTGTAGTATGGAACCATTATGTTTGGTATCTTCTAAAATCTGTGGTAGCAGGTGGGGTAAGGTAAGGTTCAAAAAGGGCCCCAGAGGCCACACTTTATACTGATGTATGAGGGAAAGTGCCGGCTTACTCAAAGAAAGGTTATGCTCACAGCTCGTAGCATGACAGTGACACTTTTTGCTCCGCTGTATTGGTCTCAAATTTACTGTACCAAGTGCCACTGAATAAATATTTTTTTACTTTTTACTTTTACATGGGGTGCCCGTGGAGCAGTTGTGACAGTGATCGGCGACGATCGCTGTTGTAAAGCAACGCACGCCGGGTCGGAAATGGGATGGGTGACCACCCCGACCAAAATTTAGTGATGTGTATTTCGGGCATCTCCGTGCTTCGGAAGGCACGTTAAACAGTTGGTCCCGGTTGACGTCGCCAGATGTCAGTCGTTAAGACTAGTCAGAGGCCTTAGGGCGGCTTGATTGACATGTATCAACTAAGCATTAATATGTACGACGGCGCGTTATCTGTATCTGCATTTAGTAATTCATTTCGACCTGTATGCGTATTCCACATACCTAGATTACGCGTACATTAGAACGCGCTGTTCAACGCTTAACATGTTTGAAAAAGACCCAGCCTTCACCCGAAGTGAGGATCAATGGCATGTGGATCAGCGTATTTAGATAGTTACTAAGAAGCAACCCTGATATGATGTTGCCAATCAATAGAGCCAGAGCGTATTCATAGATTAATCTGCTCCGCTGCAGATTTTTCCATGAAATGCTTTGTTAAAGAGAGAAACAATCTAGTTTTTTAGCCGGATTCTTTTCGAGTTAAGCAACGTCCGAATTGATGGCAGAGTCAGATTATTGATTTTTCCACTATTTTTAATGTTAATTATCTGCTGGCTTATAATTATTTACTGGATTTTCATAAACACTTTTAAAAGTCTACGTAACTTGTAATAAAAGTGAAGAAAAGAGCCCAACTAATATTTCAGGGATTTCACATCGTAAATCAACAAAACTTAATCGATGTTATCGAATCTTGAATATCAGCAACTATTTATACTATTTGTTCTAGGAAACGAATCAAATTGAAGTGAACCGTATTGGTACTCCACCGATTACCAGTTTAAGATACTACTTTTTTAAGACCGATTGGCTAATCGAAAACTTTATATTCGATTAATTGATAATAAGTCAATAGTGCACTATCGACCGGTATTACTACTCCACAAGTCCGTCATGAGCGTGTCGCAGTCGAATAAACCAACCGACAACAAGCGACAAAAACAGACAACATTATTTCTATGAAATCACTGGACTGTGCAGCAAAAGAAAGTATTTCTTCACTTTTCTCAAAGCGAAGAGCTTTGTTGCCGTTCTCTTTCCACGTGAAGTGTAAGCAGGTATTGCGACAATTGCTGTAAAAAATGAAAATAGGTTGATAAGACTGTTTCTGCTTAGTGGAACTTAAATTAGCGCAAACTGCGCTGCTGAAAGATGCTTTTCTGGGTGATTAACGTCATTTATTATTTAATAGCTTAAAAGCTTAAAAGTCATCGGGTGATAAGAGTACTCAATTGAAAATTCAAAGATCGGCAAAGTGTATCTCAGATTTTTCAAAATACTTCCTTTTAGAGTTAATTCGTGTAAAGGGCTCCAAACTGGTTAGGTAGGTAAACAGTTACACGCTAATGCTTTAGCAAGCAATGTGGAGATTATTTGTGCTTTTTCATTTTAAGTTGTTTAATCTATAAATAACTTAAAACCCTTTCTGAAAAGCATAAAATGCTAATAATAAAAACCATCTCCGTTAAAACGACTTGATCGAATGTTACTCGTACTAGATAATTACAAAACGTTCTAATTATTTGTTGCTATATTGATAGATAGTACCATCTACAAGTACTCACCAAGTAGCTTTTTTTTATGGAAAACGTATTTATTGTATTCCAATAGGTACTTGGTGAAAAAGTTTCTTTTGAACTAAAGGCTACTCGTAACACTGTTCGAGAGGTTTTCATTGTTATAACAACGAGCTTTTTAAAAGCGGAAGTGATCCGATTGTTTTTATTTTCACTTCAGCTCGTCAGTAAAACCATGTAATTGAATTTCAACTCACTTCCGGCTATCCAGCCAAGCTGAAATTTGTACACATTCTCTTAAATAATACTATTACGTTGATTTGCCCCGGCGAACTTTTTGCAGAAAAAGTCAATAAAATGTCATTGCAAGGATTATCTGTAAAGTTTTAGAAACTTAAGTAGTAGTAATTTATGGTTATATTTGCTGTAAAGTTGCTAAGCTGTTTGCTGGAAAATCAGTTCATTATACCTGAACTAATTCCCTGGAGATCCCACAAGATATTAGGTGGGATGACCATGGGAGAAGCACTATTTTCTTAAGTTAATGCTTAAGGTTCCCTAACGTTCATACTATTGTAAAAATACATTTTTTTATTAAAAAGCGGTCTCTCCTAAACCAAGCAAAGTTTGTTTAAAAGGAGATTCCAAACCCTGTCCTAATTTAAGAAACTTGGTTTTCAAATAAATATTTTGTATTTTGTATCTGTAATGCTGACTAATGAAAGTGTTTGGCTCTGGGACTCATCAATAGTAATTGTTTATTGCAGCCTCTTGAACGATATTAACAAATCCATCGGTATACTTGGAATAAAAAAAGGAAAGAACAATAATGGTGTCACTGTTGTTTATGCGTCTTTTTGACAGTATATGACCTAAATAAAAGTCAAGACTCGAATAGATATTAAGTAGATACAATATTTTTCTTGGGGTCTTGCCGTAAACGCGTCCTGATCCATGAATTCGCTAAGCTCTCAAAACGAAGTTGAATCTCGTATTTCATTTGTCGACTTCACCGCCATTGGCAATATCTATTACACTCCATACGTGGCAACTCATCAAAACCAGCCGAAAGCTCTGCGAGAGCACAGTAAACAGAGAACAGTAAAATATCTACAGACAGTCATGGCCGCTCTCGGTTTGAATGTGTCGGCACGCGATTTCACTCTAGGCTAGTGATGTACAAGGCTCGAGGCCTCCGAGTCCTTTTGCCTAAAGCTCGGTGTCGTTTGTCTTAAATTACTTCCTACAAATGTGATTAGTTATACTACTATATTATTTTACTTTATATTACTTTCAATGTATTTCTAAACTAAGTTTTTAATGTTAATGTGCAATAAAGAATATTTTCTATCCATCTACTATATGTATGGAGTCATGGATGCTCATTACTCTTTCACGTAAAATTCAGTTTTGAACATCACTAACTACATACGGTAATTAATTTATAACTAAGCTACGGAGATATTAAAGTCATCAACTTGACCTTTTATTGAAAGCCTGAATTTATTTTAAGACTCAAACTTTATACGGCTCGAGCTGTTCTAAAGGCTCGAACTGTTTTAAAGCCTCGAGGCATGGATCAGAGATTTAAAAAAAAAGGCATGGGTCAGAGAGCTCGCAGCTCAGCTAGACTCGGGACTCGGAGCCTACCGAGCTCACCGAGCCTTGCCATTCCGCCTCGAGGCTTCAAAAATAGGGCTCGACGGCTCGAGTCTTGTACATCACTACTAGGCTAATAACTCGGCAGGTGGCCTTAAATAACCTACTGTTATGTTTACTGTGGCGAAAGCGACATAACAAATTCCATTCTTGCTATGGTAATGAAGTTGTCATGCGCGCGAGACATAAACTCGATTTTATCGGTGTCGTAATTGTGTTATTTCCCGATAATCTACACATCACTGTCACTTCGAGTGGAGTAGTAAATTATTTTATTACCTACATGATGGCTGTGACACATTATCTTCTTTACTGTGGCATTCTCCATTACTTTTCAATATGATAATTAGTTGGAGGATAATGGTTTTAGCATTGAAGCCATCTGTCTCTTGAATAAAACAAATAACAATAATACATAAACTCTACTCATAGAAATGTATTTCATTAGTTCTTAAAAAAAACATTTATTTTTACAAGCTGTCCTGACAGAGGTGTCACATCTGGTGATTGACAGTTAGAAATTAAATTATTCCCCTCATGAGTTCTCGCCTTGGCGTGGAGAGGGGGCTTAGTACCGGTGGTAGGGTGAACCACCGGGAAGCGAAGAGAACTCAGGCGTGGCTGTGTGGTCGACTTGTCACCCATCCACTGCGGCCCGTAAGGGCGACACGTAGGGTTGCGGGCCAGTGAGGCCTGCAAGTGCCCTGAGGCGCGTGGTAGGGGCCGCGGCGCACAATCGGTTCGTGGGGGCCAGTGATCCGCGGCACCCCCTGTGCGTCGCGGCCCGGCGGGGCCGTACCGCCGGTTGCGGCAGCGGAGCCGCCGACGATGAGAGGGATTAGTAGGGGTTTCAGTCTGTCAGACCACTGGTAGGTACACCACCTTTCCAGTGGAGAGTCCGACATAACCCGTCCACCCCCCGATGGACGGGTATGCCTAAGGCATAAGGTAGAAATTATTGCAAAGGGAAAACTAAATTGTGTTTTTTACTATATTCCTTGCATTTTTTCATGTTTACTGACCTTTACAACCTTCCCTGAAATTCCAAAGATATGTCAAAACCAAAATTAGCAAAAAATAAATAAAATAATAATTTAAACTTTGCGGCAGTGGATCGGCAACAGTCGCTATTGTAAAGCAACACACGCTGGGTCGGAAATGGAATGGGTGACCACCACGACCAAAATTTTGTGATGTAATTTTCGGGCATCTCCCTGCTCCGGATGGCACGTTAAGCAGTTGCTCCTGGTTGACGTCGCTAGACGTCGGTCGTTAAGCCTAGTCGGAGGCCTTTGGGCGGTTGCTCACTAACCGTACACAACTACAGAGGCTCATGCTTGATTGTAAAACTGCTCACATAACGTTACTAACCACAGATATCTGCACAATAGAATCAACATTGCAATGCAAAAAATGGAAATGAAATGGACGCGTGAGCAGAGTGGACCTGACGTACTGACGGGAGCTCTGGCTGTCGGGTGGACGGTGCCTTCTGCATTTTAAAGAATAAATATTTTTTGCTTTATCACAAAACCCACGCAAATAAAATTATTAACTCATGATAAAACATATGATACTTAATGGTGGTGATTCTTTACATTATTTGTGAGTTATTTTTGAACAAAAAATTAAAAATAATCTTTTGTTACTGGATGGTATTCAGGTTTGATACTAACATTAAGAGAGCCGCTATTATGTTAAGACCGCAGTATTGTTGCAGCGTCGTGATTTCTTAGAAGTTCCCTCAAAGCTCCTGTTGTTCGAAATATTTTAGTCCTGTGGATGTGTGTGGTCTATTGTGGTGGTGTGTGGGTGTATGTGTGTGTTTTAGTCATGGTCTGCTGGATGAAATCTCTCATTAGAGATAAGCTTACCTGTACTATGTTTATTCCTTTTGCTAACTGTAAAACGTATCAATTTGTGTACAAACCAATAAATAAATAAATAAATAATAGGGTAGGTACTTAAAAGGTTTAATAATTGCTTGTCATATCAGAAGGTCGATAAAAACAAAACAACTCATAGTTACCTTTGTTACTTCTGCTTTAATAAAGTAACAACGAATACCTCACAGTTAGGACAGTCGTGAGCTATCTTTTGTTTGTCTTACTAAAATAGTAGGTATCTTCTTCTTCTTGAGCCTGTAACCGTCCACAGTTACTTCTGGACCGTCTTGAAGGAGCACCGCCACACAAATTTTCAGATTTCCTCTTCCAACCACTTGGTGCCACCTGTTCCGCTCGTCAATCCATCGGGTGGATTGTCTTACTAAATATAATAATTGTCAGATGATCATTGAATACGATTTAGGCACCATACTCACACAAGCAATCTGCGGTGTGTTGCGATCAGTTATAATCACCTGATTGACTTTTGGACCAAATCGATAAAAAATTTTTGCTCTTATAAGTTCCCGCATGCTTCGAAAATAGCTCCGTGCAAATCTGGTCAATCAAAATCAGAGATCAATCGCTTGGGTCAGTACGGTGCTTCAACGTTTCCCCGAGTTTGTTGATGAAAACCTGTTTAGGAGCTTTTCATCAACAAACTGACCTACTTCATCGTTGTCTTTTTAAAATTCCGTGTATCTCAAAATTGTGTAAGATCAATATTGTTTCTAAGTTTTGTTTGCCACGGTAAGCCTCAACTTGTAAAATATTAAGTCATTTTAGTTACAACTAATGGTTGATGGGAGCGTTTCGTTTTGATTTGACTCAATTTGACAGCAAATGTATTTTAAAACAGGATCTATTCTCCAATCTATGCTAAAACGTTGAACCGAACACCCGCGTTTAGACGACCTGAACCTGTAAGATTACGGTGAATGCTGGCCACCCACACCCAGTAGCCAGTAACGCTTTTATTTTTTACCAGCCTTTATTATTCACCAGGTTTTTCCATTCATAGTAACTTTAACCCCCGAATTCACAAACGTCAATCAACGCTAAGCGCGCGCTCACGCTCATGCTGTCCCGTAAAATGACAATATAACTTAAAGGGGCAGCTATACTTCTGAGGGATGCTCAACGTTGATTTGCGTTTGTGAATTCGGGGTAAGTTCCACACATCGAAAGGATGCACGTCTCGCTGCGGTACAATAAAATTCTTTGATACCGTTGGAAGCCACAATAAGGACAAAACACAATACCTCAGTTTCACGCACAACGTGAGCGCCAGCGGCTCCAAAAATTGAATTCGTAAAGTGATGGACGCGCTCGCAGTGAGTTTGATGGACGCAACCGGTAAACGGATAAACGGTTTTAGGAACCCACAGGTTTGGTTTTGTTTCGTATGGTTTTTAATCACTTTTGTATTTTGCGTGAAAGCGACAGGTGTCATTTATGTGACTAGAAATAATGGAAATATTTTAGGAAGGTGGTATTGTAACAATTATGTTACGTGGAATAGAAGCAGAGATGAGTAAAATAACTGGAAACCTAAATTTGTTGACTAAAATCTAGGTTGTAACCCAACTCTCATGCTTATGGTTTAATACGGGTAACACACAACAAATATCACTAGAACTGATGAATTCTTCGATAAAATTTAGTATTTAAATAATTCTTCTGATGTTACTCATAACTGATTTTAAATATTAAAATTTAAAAAGAGAATTTGAGGTCCCATACTGCTAGTACGCACGCAGGCTATGTTCCGCAGTAGATATTAATAATGCTTTATGACTATTTTGATGTTAAAATTTTAACAGCAAATAAAATTGTTTTGGTTTTCGTTTCGGAAAATATGTTTCCAAGAATTGACGCAAATAAGGCTGGTCGAATTACGAGTAATTCCTCGATGCAAAGAAATCACGATTTATTACGCTGTCACCAGCCTACAAGCAGGCACAGTGAGGAAAAATGGACCAGTCACAGGTCACGAGCGACCGGAGTGCAGAACTCTGTATGCCGTTAGCTCGAGTGATTCCAATGTGGTTTGTTCGGGATTTTTCACCTTTACCCCGGCCAGTTTGGTTTATTTACCCGCTTTTCCCCCGTAACCTTTGCGGCCTTTTTTATTAGCCGAACCTTTCTTCGTATCGGCCACGGTTTATTAACGACTAGCGTTTCGGAGATTGGGGCATTGATTATTGATCGATTCGTTGAGACAAGGGTGTTTTCTAACAAATAACTACACTGGAAAATTATATTTTTGTGAACTTTGTTCACAAGACCTTTGGCTTAGTGACTGACTATAGTGGATCGGCAACTGCCACTGATATCAAGCAACGCACCTGTGTATCGGATGGGTTACTGAAACTCAAATTAGTCGTGTAATTTTGAAGCCAGCCACTAGGTTGACTTGACATTAGAGACCGGCAGCACGTGATGATAAAATAGCGAATAATAACATCAATAACTATTCTTACATATTAATGAGCCCTCCAACAACCCGCACTTAGCCCGTGTGTTGGAGTATGGCACACGCCACCTCATAGTTGAGGTGGAGCATATGTAAGACGTATGAAAGCTGCTGTTTGTTATGTTGAGGTCAGCCCTGAATAGTCTACCCACTTAAAAGGGTTGGTGGTGAAGTCCTCGCGGAAGAAGTCGTGAAGGCCCGCTTGTCTTACATATATATTTGACTAGCGGGCAGCCCCGCGACTTCGCCCACGTGGATTAAAGTTAATATGTCGTATGTTTTATCAATTGTTGCCTATCTCCTATTCAGATGTATAAGCAACATTATTGTAAAGTTTCATTAAAATCCATTCAGTAGTTTTTACGTGAAAAGGCAACACGGCAAACCAACACATACAAACCTTCGCATTTATAATTTTAGTAACATGCGTTAAGCCGTCTCATACAGTGTTCAAAGTATCGAGAGTCGCAATGCGCTGATGAGACCTCACCCCTAGGATAGAAATAGTTACTGAAGAGGTTCCTTAAACACGTTTTCCCTGAAGTTAAAAATGCACTGAGAATATCCCTGAGCACAGTACCGTGCTCGTGCCGTGCTCAAACATGTTCATGTTTCCAATATGAGAATTCCCGGATATGTCACATTGCTAGGCTGATAGCTTTGAAAGTAGCGTAAGTCTGAAAATTGGTTAAAGGATTTGTTTGTAAAGAAAAGTTGCACAACATAATAGCAATGTGGAATGCAAAAAACTTCAACTAAGTAGGAGGTGAATTAACCCTAGTAAGGCCTCTAAATAGGCTTTACAACCGACGTGTGTGACACAACTCAGCATCGAGCACTTCAATGTACAATTTAAAATACCAAGCTAATTTGAAACGAGAGTATGTTGCCATATTAACTTGGTCTGAACTCGTAGGAAAGCGAACAGCGAAAGTGCTTACACTATTTTGCACCAAACTTTGTTAAGGAGGCAACTAGACAACTGCGAAAACTGGGAAACTGCCAATCTAGTCCATCCCATGCGCCACATATCTTACAGAACAGTATGGAGGAGTTGAGGGAGAGACACTTAATTAACTTTAAGGCTAGGTGGAAACTTTAGAGGGGGTTAGGCTCTGCCACACACAGCGTTAGAGCCTGTTCACACTAGCTTTTGTTTGGCGATTTCACGGCGACGCGATCTTGCCGCGATAGTAATGCGATAAAATAAACGCCGCCGCGAGCACGCCACAAGATCGCTACGCACTCGCGGACGGTATCGGGGCGGGTGAACGCCTCGTCCATCAGTCCAATTTGAAGCGGGCTTCGTGGCGAGATCGCTTCGCTGTGAAATCGCCCAACAAACGCTAGGTGTGAACAGGATCCTAAGGTACACAGACTTGACAGAAGCTAAAGAGCAAGGGGAAATTTTGTGTTCGCCTGATGGAAAGTGATGTAAGTGAAACTGTTACACCACAAGCGTCATCTAGACGCTGATTGTCTATCAGAATAAAATGTTTGTACCAGCGATATGGATGATCTCTCGAAAGCTGGTGATCACTGATGAATGAATACTGGTTTTCACCAAAGTTTTAATTAGCTGATGTTAACGGATGTCCCATACACCTTAGGTCACGGGTTCGATCTCCACACAGAAAAATCAATTGTGTGCATGATTGTCTGTTTGTGTTAGTCTGCGTGTTTCCTTTGTAATTGTTTTTGCAAAAATTAAATAAAGTATGTGAATCCGATATCTAGTAAGTATCCTTTAATATTTAGTAGAAACGTTGCTTAGTTTAAACCTACCCTGAAAATATAGCATACCTTTAAATTACTTTGTATAGCCTACTAATGCCCCGGAATAGTCTGTAACTTCACTTAATACGAATACGCCACAGCATTTCAGTTGGCTCATTGCATTCGAACACCGTTTGCATCTGAACATAGCTTTATTTGTCGAGTCGCCGACTAAGAGGTCAAATAGGAACTTGTCCTCCTTCGTAAGTGTATTGCGAAGTTCACTCCGTCTCGAATCGCATGTCACACAGCACAGTGCGCTACATAATGCTTTTGCTTCGCCTTTTGGCTGTTAATTAACTGTTTTCTTTGAGTGACTCGTTTTTAAATTTAGGAACTTTCGAAATTGTGTTTAATAGCACTTAAATAACAGGATGCTTTATTTGGTTTATTTGCCACAAGTTCCATTATTTTGTGCCACGTTGAAACTAGGGGCAACTAATCTACTATATAAAAATAAGTCGGGTTTTCCTTCCTGACGCTATAACTCCAGAACGCACCAACCGATTTCCACGGTTTTGCATTGGTTAGAAAGGTCTTGGGCTACGTGAGGTTTATAGCAAAAAATTCAGGAAAATTTCAACAGAAAAGACCACGCGGACGAAGTCGGCTGCTAGTTATGTATGAAAAATTACCACTCATGGTTATCACGGAACAAAATAATGAAACTAGTGGCTCTCTGAACCATTCATTTCAAGTCTTAAAATCCGAGATACTCAGATTATGTCAGTACTAAACGGTTTACCCTTGTTTGATCGAACAACGTTTCGTCGAAAATCAGTTGGTCGAATTTCAGTTGCAATAATATCAGTTCGTAGAATTATTCATTTGACCGAATATTTAATTGGTAAATTTTTATTTGATGTAATTATTTGTTTGAACGAATTTCATTTGAACTAATTTCATATTATCGAATTTTCAGATGCACTAATTTTACTTGAACGAATGTTTCATTACACTAATAATGGTTTAGTCGAAACATCGTATCAAATATTTAATTATTTATTTTTTCGTCACTGCCCTATACTATAGTTTGGGCGGAACCGACTCGGTTAGATTAGGTTAGAAGGTTTAAGGCGGGAGCGAAGCGGAGCGTAGCTCCCGCCTTAAGCCTTCGTGGTTATTTTTTTTTAAAACCCAAAAAACGACTTGCCTCATTACATGCTGCTTGGCATGTTATACCATCTGAAAATTACATCAAATGAACATTCTACCTTTTGATCATTAGTGCAAACGTTGTTATAGCAAATAAACTTTCGACGAACTGAAAATTCTATCAAATGATATTATACAAAGTGATGATTTTCTCAAACGTTGTTCGACCAACTGATTTTCGACGAAACGTTGTTCGATCAAACAAGGGTAAACCGTACTAAACGTATGTTCATTTTGACTCTTTACCATCTTCTTAACTGGCCTGCCAAGGTTCCTTCCCCTTTTTCGATTCCCTCAAATTAGGTTATTTGTATTCATGTCAAAACTGGTTTATTCTGTTGGAACCTGAATATAGGAAACAAACAGATCTTTTGGAATTACCAAAACAAAATGCCTTTAGAATAACCTGTACTTATGTGAAAACATCTTTTCGTAAAGATTCACTTTAATATGCACTTAAAACTAATAAAAAGGACACAAGACGAGGCACTTATTTTCTGCGTCGTCTCATAGTGTCGCTTTCAAGGATTAAGTTCCGAGAAGTAACAATAATTATTATTTTGACGAACTAAAAGAAATAACTCATTTTTAATGAAATAACTTTACTGCAGTAAACTCAAAATTAAAAAGTGATGAATCGATGATTATTTCTTATGTTAAATAATCGAATATCGAAAATCGTTTTTAGTACATAGTTTTTTTGCTGGTAATGCTAATTTAAAATACACACATTAGTTAATTGAAACTAAGTGTATTATTATTCAGCGTTGGACAAAGTTCCGAAATCCAATTAGTAGTCAATTTACACTCGCTTGTAGTTGTTTGTGTGTATCTTGGCTTTACATTTTCGATGTAATAAACTGTGATAAGCCCGGGGCTCGGCCCATGCAATCTAAATTGAACCAGCCCTGCTCTCGATATTCTGTTGAAAATTTTGGTACAATCTAAAATATGTAAATACTCCAATTTAGGAGAGAAAAACTAAAAAAGCATGACGAGTCGAAAAAAGTAAAATAGTCTACCACAACTCCGTTAATGAATTATTTACATACACAAATAGCGTTTTTATTCCGCGCAAGTCAGTCGTAAAAAATACTAGGTATAAATTAAGCCCTAACTGAATTTACTCTCTACTAACTCTTTTTAAAACAATTTAGGACTCTGCCTGGATGTTGGAAAACTGATTTTTTTGTTTTTTATTTACATACTTGTTCCGAGTAGGGTAGATTTTTTAGGAAGTCAAAGTAACTTAGCTATAACTGTACTAGTGCAGAGACTTCTACTTGATAAAATAAAATTATATCAAAGTTTCATGAACATTTAAAAAAAATTGAAAAGATCAGTGATAAATAAATGCTGTTGAACGAATATCATCATCGTTTTATAGCCATGTCACTACTTGCATTTTTAAACCTAGTCATATCCTTGTCATCCCTAGAAGTGTTGTAGCAAACATTTCTTACTGTACTACACATTCAGTATGGGTATCGCAGAGGTTTCTGTGGTTTTAATTTGTAAGTTAATAAAAATCTACTCTACCATGTAACTGGGCAAAATATTTAGGCAAGTCTATGTGTGACAAAGACCGACTTCGCTCCAACCAACTAAGTAGTCAACATCAAAATGACGTCAGAGAGTCCGAAAGGTATTGACAGTTTGATACAAGCAATTTTATTGTAATGCAACAATAACAGAATCGTATATGTCTTATAAGGAACTTGGCAGTGTGTGCAGTGTTTTTGGAAGGGTATAACATCGGGGCCTTCAAGAAAAGAGCATTTTCCTTTTCGAAAGGCAAGGCAACGCAAAGCGTGACACCTTTGGTGTAGCAGTTGTCCATGGGCAGAGGTATAATCTATCTCACAAAAAAAACAGATGAAACTGGGTGAAACACTATTTTGTGATAAGGTTTCTTTTCTTGAACATACATTATTTGATCAATCTTGATGGGGGCCGTCGTCGTCGTCTAGAACTTGATTCAACCATTATTTGTATAATGAAGACAAATCTGACAGACCCTTTATATGAACTGACATTGTGAAATCCATGACAAACTTATGAAAAACTTTCCAAGAAAAATACCAAATGAGTAATTGACTTCAAAGGATTCCGAAAAATAACTTTAATTAACATAGCTAAATATGGAACGCAGTATGTTGGGCGTGAAACTCGCAGACCACATTCGTAATAGCGAACTGCGTTCCAGAACCGGCATCACCGACGTAACCCAAAAAATTGCTCAGCTGAAGTGGAACTGGGCTGGCCACGTTTGTCGCATGCCGCGAGAACTCTGGGCTAAGAGGGTCACAGACTGGGTGCCTCAAGATGTAATGCGTCCCCGTGGCAGGCCGATGGCGAGACGAGCTGGACTCATTTTTGCGCAAGTGGCGGGAAAAAGCACAGAATCGGCAGCAGTGAAAACGGGATGGGAAGGCCTTTGCCCTGCAGTGGGAAATGACAGGCTCCTAATAATAACATAGCTCGGTAAAAAGTTTATTTCAAACGTCATTTGAGTTTGTCACAAGACATAAAAAAATATCTGTCCTCACCAATAACTTTTTATGATAGGCATTTATGTATGAAAAACAATAACATTTTCTGATTTCCTTGAAAGCTCTCGGGTCAAAGCATTGTTTTGTGTACTCAATCAAGTCCAATCAATTTTGAATGGCACTCCCATCCAATTTAATACAACAGACTTGTGAAACAATTTTTCGAGCCGATGATCGAAGTAAGGTTATCGTTGCGCACCAATAAAAGACGCCATTTTGAATTGAGTGCTTTTCAGGGTTCCGTAAAAAGCATGAAACCCTTTATAGATTCCTTATGTCTGTGCGTCTGTCCGTCCGAATGTCACAGCCATTTTTCCGAAAATTTAAAAATAATATGTGAACTACTGAGTAAATAGATGTTTTTTTTCCATCAAACCCATGCGTGTGGGGTTCATTTCATTTTTGTGGGGCCCACAAAAAGTAATTAAAAGTGAAATCAAACCGGCTTAACTAAATGAACGCAATCAGATAGTTGGACTTATTTAAAACTAAATTGGACTGGATCAATTATAACTCTGAAAAAGCTGGCTCCCGATTTTTTTTGCGTATAACTGATTCAAAAATGGACTATTTAGGTAAATATATAAAAGTGAATAGATGAAAGCAAAGGATAAAAGGGTAATTGTTATGGGTTATTACTTATTATTACCTACAGTAAAACCAGGATTCTACCTAACCAAAATTGGTTTTAGCTAATTTTAAATAATAAACGATAAAAAGTTATAAAAGTACGATCTACTACTAGGTAACAATGACCTAGTTGTTATATATTAAGCAAAAACTTAATAAGTAACAACTAAAATAAATATTTTTTAGTGTAATCAAATCCGTACCTATTAGTTGATATTGGGAATTATTCCCTTTCTTCACTTTATGGCCATGCCCATCGACCTATACATTTATTTCGGGTACAGTGATGTAGAAAAGTACCTTCGTGTATTTTCTCAGGGCAAAGAGGAGCCGAAATAACGACGAGCCACAAATACCCGAGATAAATATATTTCCTTTGCCAGTAAACATTCGGCACGGATTCAAGCTCGACCCCATCTCGAGTTTTCCCAAAGCCTAAATTATATGAACATAAACATAAACGGCCTAGGTATATACGTCCCACTGCTGGGCACAGGCCTCACCTCAACTATGAGGTGGAACGAGCCATACTCCAACACGCGGGCTCAGTGCGGATTGTTGGAGGGGTGTAAGGTTAGAGAACAACCTTCATGTCAGAGGCCTCTGACTAGGCTTAACGACTGACATCTAGCGACGACTAACCGTGACCAACTAATTAACGTGCCTCCCGAAGCACGGAGATGCCCGAAATACACATCACTAAATTTCGGTCGGGTGGTCACCCATCCCTTTTCCGACCCGGCGTGTGTTGCTTTTCAACAGCGATCGTCGCCGAACACTGTCACAACTGCGCCACGGGCACCTCAAACATTCAGCACGGATTCAAGCTCGACCCCATCTCGAGTTTCCCAAAGCCTAAATTATGAGATCGAAATGTCTGTTGGTTAAAAAAACTGATTCAATAAGTAAGTCTGAATAATTTGTCTGCATTAAACATAGCCAATTTTATTAAACTATCGCTAAAACTAAAATTTGCAATAAAATGCTTCTTGAAATTCAAATTCAATATTTAAATTATAATTTGAAAGAAAAATTAAAATATGTCGTCTGTAAAGCTTTTCTGAACAGTTTTTGCATTAAAAACCTATTGGTATTCTGGGGCCAGTAGAGTAAAAATTATATTTAATGTTCTAGTTTTTTTCCATTTAAATGAGCTAATCAGTCAGAATTGCTTGTGATTTTTTCGATTATTAAGAAAGTAAAAACTTAAATAAAAAATCGTTATACCTAATTTTGGTGAACGAATTTTAGCAAATAAGGCCATTACAATTTAAGGCTTAGCCAAATAAAAGCGCACACAGCCATTAACTAAGCAGGTTACAGAGTCGGCACCCTAGGTGCATGCTAAAAAAATTAAAGAAAGCTCTTACAAACTGGTTACCTTCTTTGAGAACTGGTCTGAAAAAGGTAGAATAGGGAAAAAGGAGCCTCCCCCTCAAATTCACAAACGCAAATCAACGTTACGCATCCCTCAGAAGTAAAGCTGTCCCTTATTACGGTTCTATTGTAATTTTACGGGACAGCATGAGCGTGAGCGCTTGCTTAGCGTTGATTGACGTTTGTGAATTCGGGTGTTAACTCACGGTCAGATTAAGATCTCACTGTGCCTCAAGAGCAACACGAGCAGCAGCACGAACTCTTTACAGAGTGGTCGTGGTCATTATAACAGGATTAGTAGCACGCTTTACGATCCGCCGCCAGTCATCACGCACGGCTGCCTTTATGGTACATTCGTGGAGGTATTCAAGAGGATTTAACTATTAACTGCGACTTTAATTAGATTTTTCCAGCGAAGAGATGACCTGCCTCTTGCTCTCTTGCCATCAACGTCAACCGAGAGCTAGAAATATCTTTAAATTTTCATGTAAATACATAGCGTCTGTTACATAAACTCACTGTTATATTATACTGATAACTAAATAGGATTCACGTCACAACTTGCATATTCACGCGCTTAAAGTACGGGGTTGAATATCCGAGTGTCACACGACATTTGGTAACAAATGGCTGCGTAGTGAGATACATCCGCTGGCTTCTGGCTGGGAGGTGTATACTTCACTGGGACGCATTGATAACTGAAAAAAAACTTCATTTCTTCTTAGTTGAAGTTAAATACACAAAAATAGATTAATTGGCTGTCCGATTTCATTTAGTAATTAAATGCTACTCGACGATCGCAGTTGTAAAACAACACACGCCGGGTCGGAAATGGGATGGGTGACCACCCCGCCCGAAATTTCCTTTTTTTTTGTGTGTGATCTAGTGTGTGTGATCTAGTGTGTGTGATCTAGTGATCTATTTATCGGGCATCTCCGTGCGACGCCCCTAGATGTCAGTCATCAAGCCTAGTCAGAGGCTTTAGGGCGGCTTGATAACATCTGACATTTAGCTTGCTCACTAACTTTACGCCCCTTTAACAATGCGCGCTCATAGTTGAGCTGAGGCCTGTGCCCAGCAATGGAACGTAACTAGGCCGTTTATGTAAATTCTACTCAAAAAAGTATTTATTTCATGTAAACTTCTACAAGTTAGTGTTTACGGAGATAAGATAATTTCTAGTAAAAAAATAAATGATATAAGAAACACTTAGTGTGGGTTGCACTATCTGACTTTAACAATAACAAACATCAAAATTTCAGTTAAAGTACCGGTTAGGCCCAAAAATGACGTCAAATTGTCAAATATGACAAAAACTTTAACTTCTACTATGGTGCAACTTACCCTTAATGTACTCTACCACCGGTTCGGAAGTTGCGTATTAAATCTAACATGTACACGAAATCGGATTGGAGGCAAAAAAGCATCATCCACTTGGCAGACCATATCCTTTTCCACGAGACTGGCCTGAGCTGGCTGGAAATAGCTGCACATGCAAGAGGGAAAGTGAGGTTCAATTCAAGATTGGGATCCTAAGAGCCTTTTCACACTAGCGATTTCACGGCGAAGCGATCACGCTATTTGGCATCTATAGTTCCGCGATAAATAAACACCCCGGAATCGCCGCGATCACGCCGCGAAGCCCGCTTGGAATTTGACTGAAGGATATGACGCTCATCCGCCGAGAAACCGCCCGCAGCTTCGTGGCGTTCTCGCTGCGTATATTTTCACACCCAGCGAAATTGCCTCGCTGGGTGTGAACAGGCTCTTAAAGTCAAGTATAAAGCATTTTTAAACAATTCATATTCGAAAACAATTAAGATTCAATTGAAGCGTTCTAAAATAAGCAGACTTGGGGCCCAGATTACATTAAAGTGCTTTTCCCAAATGATATTTTACGTTTTAGCTATGCTAATGGCACCGCTAATAATGGACAGCATAGGCTGAAAATAAAATAATAATAAATAAATAATAATGGAACCGCTGCATAGCATCTTAGTGAGATAGGGTTCTCCCACGTCCACAGTATAACTGGTATAACAGAGGTTAAATTGTACGTATGTGATCTGGGTAAAGTACTGCTATGTACGGATAGTTGAAAACGTAGGACAAACTACGTTCTACTGAATTATAACTTATTGAAATGATGGAATCGCTAAGAAACTGAACTGTTAAGAAACTAATATTTTAAGGAAAAATAGAGCACGCCGTGCGTTCGGCCTGGGTAGCAATTCAAAATCGGTCGTTCAGCAGTTTAAGTAAAATTACCAAAATAATACAGACACCACCGACATTAAATATGGCATTAACATTGAAAGAATACCAAATCGTTCGATACCACGTTGTGAATCGCCCTTCTGCACTCTGCAGAGCACACTTTTTTTGTTTTTCAATTTATTCACCATATAAAAACTTCTAACTTATTGGGTTTGGCACCAACTTTAAACATTTTTAGTTAGATAGTTTATTTTTCGCTTTATGTGCCTATACGTAGTGGAAGTAGTAAGGCTTACAATGATTATCAAAATCAACGTTCCTTAATAATTTGATATGAAGCTGAAAATAACTTTGCTGATCGGTACCCAAATGAAGGAAAAATCGATGGACACACATAAAACTACTAGAAGAAGTTTTGAAGAAAACCCAAATTATTTTTTTCAGTGTTGTTGGTATAGATAAAGAATTGCTTTCACTCGAAGAATTTAAAAAAAAACTTGCTGAGGCGATCTTTTCATTAATTTACCAATTGTTCTGTAACCTATTTTTTAACAATTTGAAAAGATATCAGTTGTATCTAAGTAATTAAATATTTAAATAAGGCTCAGAGCGACACGGTGCTTTTTTAATCTAAGAGTTTTTTGAAGAAGTAACAACGCCATTTGAATTTGTTATAAGCTGGGAAAGTTTTGAATGGAACAAGTATTAATTAATTTTTTTCGTGCTGGTTGTATTCGATGGATGATGAAAATACTACTTGAAGTATTTTTATCATGTTGTCCCACTGCTGGAAAAAGGATTCAAACGTCTCTTTCCCGAGCCAAAATCTGCCACTCCCTGGAATAACGGGTTATCCCACCATCGTTTCCGAGGTCTTCCTCTCCAGCTATGACCATCTATGCGGTGCCTAAAGGTGATGATTTGAGCCGGTTACTTAGGTTGCATGTTGCATACAAATGCGATGATAACCTGTGTGTGATGTCTTTGATTTCTGCCTAAAGTTACTTTTCTCATAAAAATACTGTAGGAATTTATTAAATCAATTTTTGTAGCATAATTTAATACGGTATTTACGGTATATACGGTAATTCAGTACGCTGCCGGGGTCTCTATTTAGCCATCTGCTGGATATATGTTAAGTGTCTAACAGCTAAGTAACAGTCTACAGCTAAAGAAACTACTGGGGCAAGTATATTCTGAATTTGATGTCCTTTATGAACTGCCATACGAAACAATAATTTTAGTTTCAATATGGACAACGATATCGAATCTCGATTATTTTATTATTTTTGAAACGAATCACGTCACGTTGGACCCATTGAACCAATAATTAATTCAATTGAATACTAAGACCTCTTGACAACAAGATCACTAAATAGACCCCAGACTAAATTCCGTCGATGATTAAATTATCTAACACGCCTGTGAGTGGGTTTGGAAATACTTTCAAATCGCACATTAAATGTGTCTTTGTAAGCGCATCACTACGTTCAAAACAATGAAATTGAAACATGCCCTCAAGATAAAAACAAAAATTACTGAAAAACAAACCTTTTTTCCCATGAAGGTTTGTACCCTCTGGTAATCGCTGTATTTGACAAAACAGGGTCCCCTTATCTCGGCCGGCAAACATAAGCGACGCTTCCGGTGATAGCGGATATCCGCAGATAACCCAACCCACATGCTTGGCGCATTTGTACCGGACGACTTAGGCATTCTTAATGTTAGCCAATGTTCTACCTAAACGTGGAACTGTGTTTTTGCGTGACCAACCAACTGACCACTGTGTGTATACGTTGTAGCTATGGACACATAAACGTTACTGGACTGTGTAACAGAATACATAATAAAAGCCCCTTAAGGTTATATCTTTAGGATTGGGACTTGAGGGATGAGGTGCAAATGAAATGGTAAAACTTTTAACATCATAAGTAATTTATCTATTGATGCAAGTAGTGCTTTTATGAGTGCGAAAGATTGTATGTGTGAATGTGTCGTGTTGGTCTTTCATGTAAAAACTACTGAATGGATTTTAGTGAAACTTTACAACAATGAGGCATATGCATCTGCAAACTTTGAAACCTAATAAGCGACGCATCCAGTGATAGCGGATATCCGTTGATACGAGTAACCCAACCCACATGCTTGTCACATTTGTACCGGACGACTTAGGCATTCTTAATGTTAGCCAATGCTCTACCTAAACGTGGAACTGTGCTTTTGCGTGACCAACCAACTGACCACTGTGCGCCCACGTTGTAGCTATGGACACATAAACGTTACTGGACTGTGCAACAGAATACTTAATGAAAGCTTAACCTACTGGGATATTTTTAGGACTGCGCCTTGAAGAATCAGGCAGACTTTCATTACATACATAACATACCCTCACGACCATATCCCTAATGGGTTAATCAGGGGCACACTGATTGTTGCCGACATGGTGAACGGAACGCTAAATGAATGATTTCTAAACGAATAAACCCGAATTGTAATACGCCTGTCAAAAAGCTCACTACTTGCATTATTTCCATACAAAAGGCATAATGCTCTAATCTCATTCGTCTTTTCAGTCTCCTTTCGTAGGATTTCAATGCTCAAGATTTTCAGAATCACTTTGCTGATAATTCAGTGCTGGTTTTTTTCCTGGAAATATTGACAATGTGGATATCCGTTTCTTGAGTGTGGGATTAGATTTTCTTCCACACTTTGTCCGCGAATAACGCAACATAACTCAATGGAACCTTTAAAATCCTATGCTGCCGTGAATATTATCTGACATTTGAAACAAAGAAACTATACCTTTAAGGTAGTAACTTAACTACCTACTGGTTAAAAACGGAGAGTTTAATTACCATGTTTTTGTTAACCTAATTACTCGTAGGTAAATGTAGGTTTCATTTATCACAATCAAAATCACAAGAATGTACCCGAACAAAAGTAGTTGACAACATGAATTCGAGATCTATATCTTACTTTGTAGTACCTATGTACTACAAAGATTTAACGCGTAAGTGATTTGAAAGTGACGACCGGCTTCGGCCACTACACCAAAGGTCGCGGGTTCGATCCCCGCACAGTACCAACATGCGGGTCTTGCACTTGTGTGGATGCTTCTTATGTGTTTTAAGTATATATTTACAAAGAAAATAGTAGAGAGTTATTACAGTTTCATTGTTAGTTGCTGTAGGTCGTTAAGTCTTTCAGAGGCATATTTAAATAGGTTGGGCATGTTTGCACAGATGAAAAACACATTGGTACAACTTAATTTTCCTTTTCTATAATTTAAAGAGAGTCAAAAATGGAAAACTCCAAGTGAATTTTAATTCCGAATTCGGGCTAAGTGGTCTAGAATTTGCTTTAATTACAAAAATTATTCATAGACTAAAAGCGTATAAAACAGAATAAAAAATCGCAGTCTGGGAAATATTTGAATATGCGTTGGAGCCTGAGTGAACTTTTAGTAACATTTTTCTCGTTAATGAAAGTTTTAATGACATTTGCACGAGTATACAGACGTAATGCTTTTACCTAGAATTATACCGCAAAAATAGACATGTGACATCAATGTTACCGGAATCGTAATATGATTTAATAGTTAAGCTTTTAGACGAAACCGAGGAGCTAAAGACATTAAAATAGGCTGGCAATTTTTGTTACAAATTACAAGTTTAGTTCAGTTGTCTGTTTGTCAACAAAAATATATGGGTAGGGCCATTTGCACGTAAACTCGGTTTTTTTGTGTCGAACCCAATTTCGGGACAAAAAGCTAATTTCAAAAACAACGTTCGTTTAATCTTAGTGATGCAAAATAGTCACCCGAAAGTTTAAGATTATCTTTTGCTAGCGCAAATCACGAAAAGCGTTCGAATACCATAATATTTTTCGCTAACCCGCTTAGCATTCTGTCTCTTTCTTTTGAACGAGATAAAATCACTTGAACATCACCCATTTTGGAACGCAGCCCAATGAGCCGTCAACGTCGTTTGGTCTAATTGAATAGTTGATTACCTACCTGATCTTCTACCATCTCTTTTGCCGGCGCTAGCTGTTTTAATGAAAATGAAAACCAGTCAAAAACGTGTCCACAGCAACTTTTTCCTGTTAAACTCAGGAATGACCACGCCAAGCCTAGTGCAAACAAATGACGTTCGAAAACAGCCGCTGAGCTAGTTGCAGCCGCGGGTCAGTAGTTTTAACCCAACCAGAGCAGTCATTTTAAGCTTTATCCATGATTTTTTAGTCCTGTTGGTGAAATACATTTTCATAGCCTATTTTATCTGTTTACCCCGTACCTCGTAAAACATAGAGCTCGACTTATTAAATAAATGAAAGTGTACTATGTGTACCGACTCTCGGTCAGCAATTTAAAAAATCCTCCTCAAGAGAGTGTGCAGTGGGTTAATGCATTTTCCAGCAATCCTATTAGACCTCATGAAAAAAATGATTAACATATTGTTACTTTGAATGATCCTTAAATTGAGCAACCCGCGGCTCAGAAGTCACACAGGGGATCAGCAACTTATGATCCCACTCCGGCCTAAATCTAGTGATGTATTTCTCGAGAATCTCCATGTTCCAGAAGTCAAGTTATGAAGGTAGTCCAAGCTGTCACTAGACGTAAAATAATCAGCATGAAATGAAATTGTCATTTCTTCAAAAGCAGCTACACGCGTTATCCCAAAACAAATGCCGTTCGAAAACAACGGCCGCGGCTGCACAGTCATTAACCCAGACCATACATCCGCTCAAACTGACGCCTATTAGGATAATGGAATAGCGGTGTAAAGCTCAAAGAATGGCGTCTGGCGCGAAGCCAGCGGACAGAGCTATCTCCGCAGCTCGCGTCAGCGCCCGCTACATTTGTCGCTTGAGTCGACGCTCCATCAACGCGATGCGGACTCAACGGTTTCGGTTGCTTGTTATATTAATTATTACGCTATGAGGTTTCAATAAGGTAAGGCAACCCAACGTGCTATATGGATTGCTTCTCTACGAATTTGAGTCAGTAATGGGGAGGTTCGAAAAGCAACTGGAGCGCCGCCGTTGCCCAGCGGGTTAGCAGGTTGAAGTTACGAGTAGCTATGATCTGTTTGATGGTTAAGAACTTTTTGTAGAATTATATTTTTTTAACATCACTACTGTCTAGTCTAGTGTGTTCATTCAATCATACAAAGTTATGTCACCCGAACACACGAGCTATATAACTTGAATTTCATTAAATACTCGTGAGTAATTAAGCGTTCTGCCATAATTATTTAAATAAGACTCGATCATAAAGGTGTGAAATTTAAGTTTTAAGCGCTGTAACCCACAAAACCTGAGGTAGATTAGTGAAAACAAACTTCAGAGATAAATTCAACGATGAATTTGGCATCGCAAAACTCGTCTTCAAGATTTTCAGTTACAAAAGTTATTATACCTAACCGAGGGTTGGGACCATCCCTTCGTATAATGGCGAGATGATTAAAATATCAGAGATCCCTAGCGGCAGCCGCAGGATTGTCTTTTGTAGAAGAAATAAGCGATTTAGATGTAAAATGTACACTGTATATAAATTACTGTAGGGAGATCACCACTTTTTCGTTTGAGCAAACGATGACTTTGGAAAATACTGGAAAGTCTTTAAAAAACACACCAGTTGTGACCGTGGATATACAAAAATTACCGTCATAAAGTACGACTAGCTGGGTCTTTAATGGGTTTGATATCTAATCGTGGCTGACCAACCAGGCCGAAATTTAGCAATGTATTATTGTGGCATCTCCGCGAATCGGAAGGCAATTAAAACAGTTGGTCTCTACGTCGCCAGATGTGATTCGTTCAGCCTATTCGAAGACCTGAGGGCGGTTTAATCACATCTACCATTGACGTGTATAACTAGCCTTAGATACAACACTTCCACAAACCCTCTTGTTGGAGTGTGGCTCGTGCCATCTCATGGTTGAGGTGAGGTCTGTGCCCCGCAGTGAGGGCTGTTTGTATTCTTTTGAAAAATGACTCATGTTCTTTTATTTTTTCTCTAAAGACGGTAGAGCCAGAAAAAGAAAATTTGTTAAACTACAGTCGCTGACATAGTCTAAAGAATAAGAAGGCATGTTGCACTATTGATGAGAACTATAAACGACAAAATTTAAATACACAACAGCTACATTCATTATTAAAAAGTACTTTGTCATTATAGTAAATCTAACAACCTCTTCTTATATTCTATGATAACTTTAATAACGGTAATTTAACATGATAATAACGACGGTTTCCAATTCTATTTTAAAAGTGGTCATGTATTAACAATCCAACAAGGACACTTCGAAGTGCAAGTCTTCAGAATGCTCGCAATAAACTAAGAACCTAAGTGCTATTTCTCTGTCTCCACAACAAAATAGCTTGGTTATAAAAAGCACAGAGACGCTAACAGTCACTTAAGATGATATTTTTGTTCCACAAAAAATACAGAACGCTATTTTCCTAGATATACACTTATTTTTCGCTCTACTTCGGTAGCAAAAAATATATTTTCTATTCTAATTGAAAAACAAACAGTGGGCTTCGCTGGCGAAGAAAGACGAGACTGTGCATTTATGAACCTGGATCTGAGACGACGGAATTTAGTGGACTAGACACTCAGATTTTTTTAACAATGATAATATGAATTATTTTCTAATCTACCAACAGCCTACATATATTGTTAAAGGGCGATGTTGTCTCGTGTCACCTAAGAAGGTGTCTTACTTGTTTCTGTTTGTACGCAGATAGCTACCAAATCGAAGAGTACAGGTAACCAAGAAAGTTTGTCTTCACAGATAGCAAGTTTTGATGTCGCTAAGCACTAACTGGAACGACTGTTATACTTACCCATTTTCCGTAAATGGTAGAAGAACTAAACGTGACAGATAAGCATACAAGTTTGAGAATCTTAACCTATCAGGCTGCCCTTTGTTTAAAGACAAAGATACCTGAAAAAAACACCGAAGGTATAGAATTTGCTAACCTGTAAACAAGGTCAACAACCAAAGTGTGATCAGTGATGACTTATGAATCTGAGACGTGGTCACTTACTATGAGCTTCGTAAGAAAGCTCTAGGTCGCCAAACAGGCAATAGAGAGAGCGATACTCGGTATACGCTACAAGATCGGATCAGGAATGAGTAAATTTGTAGAAGAGCTGTCTAAGGTCGCTGAGGCCGGTCGCCGGGCTATGCCCAGCGGGCTAGTGGCTTAAATTAGCAAGGGTAGCGCACACAGCGAAAAAGAACTAATGGCCATTGGGGTTGAAAAGCTCTTGAATAGAGATCATTTGAAAGGTGGCCAGGTAACCCGACAAGTTTCAAGGCCATTGATGATGATAAAACCTAAAATTATTGTTAACAAAGCGAACCACTTTCCCAACTAAATTACCGAAAGCTCAAATACAGCCACGTTTTAGGCAATTAACTGCAGAACTCGAAAAAAAAAAATATATTTTGTTGCTGTTTTGTTCACAGATTAAAATAGAATGTATATTTTTGTAGTTTATTCTATTCACGATGCTGTTATTTGTTAGATTTGATCTAGAATATATCGTAACCAAACCGCTCTCCAAATGTATAAAATATTTACATAAAGCTTCACCAGATTTTTAGGCAAGATAACAAGAATTTCACAGAACTAAACTTCAAATTAAAACACACGAAACCCAGTATTAATTGATGACTGGAAAAAAAAACTGAAAAAGTTAACTGAGGCAAAAACCAAAATGTTAACCTATCAACTGATTCATCATTTATTTAGGCCCTAAAACGTAACACTCGTGCTTTGCTGAGTTATAATCCTTTCAGTTTGCAACGAGCGTTAAATAAACCAAAAAGGTCATAATAATCCGATTATTTCCCAATCTCAAAGTGGACCCATGATCCTCACAAACCTGAGAGTCGTCAATCGGAAAAATCCGTCAGTACAAAATTTGCGTGTTTTACAATTTGTCGCTAAAAACCTTGCTGACCTGCAACAGGTTTAGTGGACAACAAAAAAAGAAAACGTCAATCGTTTTGCAGAGCTTGGTAGCTGCGACCAGTCACCCGCGTTTCCGTATGCCATCAAATTTGTCGTGTACATAAACTTGTGTGTAGTAATAACAGGGTCAACTGCAAATTTATGCAGATTGAGTTCGTTTCATAGCTGGTGTGCGTTGCTATACATTTGCCGGCACCAGATAACATAGGATTTATGGTTAAGACTTTATTGCGACTGGGTCTGGTTATTCTCCTGAAATAGCAACCGTGGCGATACGAGCTACACTAATTGTTTTGAATTGTTTGTCATAATGCCGCTGTACGTTTGAATATTTTTAAAACACTTTATACGTCAAAATATAGAAAAGTAATTGAGTGGGTACGTAAAATAAAGCAATTACTAAATAGAATGCCCACTAGCAACGTTCCACGTCCACGGGTGACCTAATAAAAATCACGGAATTTCCTCTTGTGTTAACTGAGATAAATATCAGTTTCGTTGGCTTAAAATTATTATGTGTATATTTTCAGAAAAAAACGATTCGTTGTCTAGTGTGTCATACAGTGTACAACCTTCATTAGTTTGGAGCTAGATGGCGTTATGTGCAACAATGTCCCTGGACAGCAAGTAAATTAATAATAAATAGCACTTATTTATTATTGATTTACTTGTTGTCCACGGTTGGGGTCAAGACCTTACACTTACTGTAAGCTAACGTTACCTAACTATGAGTCCAATTTATATTTCAGAAAACCCGTATTCGTAAACTAAAAGTTGCATCCATTTAGAAGTTTGAATTCGCCAATTATAACAGTGTAAGCAGGGATAACAAACAATTACACTTTTACTGGAGTTCGCAGCAATAACACTTTAGATTTGGAGTTTCTCAATAACAATACGTTTTTTCGCTCGCACCAAAAGGAATCTGCGAGAGTAGACCGTTTGTTTCGAGTGTTCTCTCAGAGACGGTTAAATGGTGGACCGTTTTAAAGGAAGCAAATTTTCCCAAAGTTGCCTGAATCTTATTGAAGGCAACGAGTCGCTTTCGACAAAGTTAGCGTTTTGAAATCGAGTTAAGATCCATTAACTATTCGCGGTTTAATTTTCTCCAAGATGAGGTTTTAATTCCACTTCTCTTAACTTGCTTTCGTGAATTTGGCACAACTGTTGTTAATAAAGATGAAAGGCGTTGGTTGATTTATTATATTCAAAAAATTAACGTGCGTACCTTCTTTTGGGCTTAGTCAATAATTTTGAGAAAGGCTTCAAAGCTTCTTTTAATAAAATGTTTATTTGAATTCTGATGACCGACCTTTTATAAACCGACTAGCACCCGCCGCGACTTTGTCCGCGTGGACTTTATTTTTTTAAATTTGAAATGGGTTTGCGTTTGACCTCTGTCTCGCCTGATGGTAAGCGATGACGAGGTCGAAGGTGTAACACGCTTACCCAGAAAATGCCTATTCACTCCTGCCTTGAACACACCAAGGTTGTATGTATCTGGAAACACAGACGCAGGAAGGGCGTTCCACTCCTTAGCGGTGCGGATCAGAAAGGAAAAACCAAGCCGCTTAGTTCGGACCGCTGGAAAGTAGACCACATGGGGGTGAAACCCCTCACGGCGTCTTGTGATTGTACTTACTTAAGATGAAAAACAAAAAGTAAAGTAGCTCTATGTGCGATTAAGATGTATAAGCTTCATTATTGTAAAGTTTCATTAGAATCCATTCAGTAGTTTTTAAGTGAAGGAGCGTGAATACGGCACATCCACACATACAAACTTTCGCCTTTTTAATATTAGTAGGATAAACATGCCTACAATTTGTTTTGTTTTATACTAGTGACCCGCCCCGGCTTTGCACGGGTGCAATATGATGTTATTATACCTATAAACCTTTCTCTTCAATCACTCTATTAAAAAAGCCACATCAGAATCCGTGGCGTAGTTTAAAAATAATATGTCATCACATAAATATTTTGTGTTTTGTATTTTAGTTTTAAACATTTGAACAAACATAGGAACATAGAAAGCGGCTTTGTTTTATTTTGTAATGATCAATTAATGATGATGATTTATTTACAACGGTAAACAATTGAAAAAGAACGGATGCAGGTGAGCTTATTTTCAACAATTTAATAAAAATGAGTACTTAGGTACACAAATCACAATTCAAAGCATAACTTTTCGGGCTAATGCAGTAAGCCACTGTGGTGATATTGATATTCAGCCTCATTCATGACTTATGTCCTATGAACTATTCTTAATTATTGTTAGGCCCGGCGCCCACTATCGGCATCGGCACGCTTCAGGATTTTAAGGTGGCAAATAGTAATATACTCTAACATAATGGCAATAAAGTAGAAAATGCCGTAACAGCAGCCTCAAGCATACCGAAGTGGTATTTTTGTTATTACGAGAACACATCACGGAAATTTCTACTTTATTGCCTTAGTGTTAAAGTATATTGCTATTTGCCACCTTAAAATCCTGAAGCGTGCCGGCGCCGGGCCTTAGTGTCACAAATTGTCATTGTCATATTCTCTACTTAAATTTTGCTCATTAAAACCTAATAAACAGGTTTTGTCTTATTCAGCCACTAATGACCGATTATCAGTAAAGCTACTTGGAAATTATATCTAAGATGATAATACCAGTTCACACCAACATTATCACATCTGAAATAATATCAGTGCAGGGTCATAGAAATATTTTCAATAACTCGAACACTTCTGGGCGGAACAGCATTTTGATTAGTTCACTCGCAGGAACGAGATGCGATATGCGAATCGCATTACCAAGTTGAAGCATCACTAGAAGTTCAACACACTTTGAAAATTGGTTTAATTGAATTTAGAAGCTGAAAACTGTTGAAATTTCGCATTTAAATTGATATTTTTGATCAAATAGACCCTTGCGGTGCCAGGTTATGGTTATTTGCAGTATACGCAAGTTGTTAGCAAAGTGTTTAGTGATTTAATGTATAAATTTAATCTTCATTGCACATGACAAAAATATAATTGGTTCCGGGCGAAGCAAAAAAAATGTTGGCGCTCTGTATTAAAATTCAAATCTTACCATAAATATACACAAAATACATAGAAATGAATAACAGACTAGCATCTATAAATGATCCTTCCTGCATCGCGAAAATACTGAAGATATTTGACTTGGTCGCTTATAACGCCTTCGGTACAGACTCCTTTAATAAAAGGATATATCAAAAAACATACTATTATGGAGTCTTTGCATTGGTCTTGGCGTCTTGGCATTCTCCTCCAGAATGATTGGGAAATGCTTTCAAACCCACCTACTGTCCACGCCTGCTGCGAGAGTCACATGAGCCTGATTTTGGTAATGATGCAACTTCTCCACAGTCTCTTTTCACCTTTGCAGTTCTGGTTAAAGCCATTCGTCACTTACTCAGTACAATACACACAATAACATCTGTTATGTTCATGCAAAATAAAAGATAGCTTGCACTACACACGGGAACAATGCTATCACGTTAAGCATACTATAAGTGTGATATTTCCCACAAAATTTATGAGGCAACCTCGCAAGTCGCGACGCCGAATACATTCGCAATAATTCTTATTTAAAGCCAATTTATACAACCGGAAAAGTCGTTGCTCATATTGCATTAAGATTTCGGACATTATAAACGAATCTAAAAGCATTGCCTGTGTTTCAAATGCCCTGAAGTGCCCATTTGTCAAACGATATTATTTTATTTTTGCTGTTTTGCACAAAACTTTTTGTATTTGCTTGACTTAACCCAGTTGGTAGAGTCGTCTACTGATAGGCGCAAAGTCTGTTTATTCATTTATTTGTTTGTACAAAAATCTAATGTCTGAACTTGATTGATGTAACATTAAGAGATAAAACAGGTGAAAAATCATTGTTTTTTTAAAATGCTTAGTGTGGATTGTCTTGAACCAATAAGCTCTTAAGAATTTTCAGATCATTAAATTACACTTATCCATACTTTTTATGATTTTCATTACGTTTCGTTGTATACTGGCCATAATATAATGTTTGGTAATTTAATATTTTGTAATTCCAAAATTGTTTCCTTTCGCCACCAAAAGCAACATGGCGTCGAGAGACGTTAAATAATTATCTCTGTGAAATATCTCGTGACGCGTTTACATCTCACTCGTTTGTTGCAAAGGCCACTTAATTTGGGCCCCTAATGGCAGCATGCGTCCCTTCTTAGGGACCTCAAGGGCTCTCTGCGTAATGGATCGCTTTAAATGAAAGCCCGCTTAAGACAGCCAATAAGGGTATGAGGCTATTCTTGTTTATTTTTTAATGTCAGGAGAAAAACATTCTTATGGACACAGAAACAATGGAGCCCCATCTCCTTTAAATATGGGTGGGGTTTTGAAGAGCAGTAGGACAACATTATAAACGGCTTATTTACGTCCCACTGCTAGGGACAGGCCTCAACTCAACTATGAGGTGGCGCGAGCTTTACTCCAACACGCGAACATTGTTGAGGTACAAAAGTCAGTGAGAAATATTAATGTCAGATGTTATCAAGCCGCCCTAAAGCCTCCGACTAGGCTTAGCGACTGACTTCTAGCGACGTTAACCGGGATCAACTGCTTAACGTGCTACGGAAGGCACGTTAAGCAGTTGATCCCGGACGCTAAGGGACAGACTTAATAAAATTCAGTACCTACTAGTTTAATTTGAAAATATGTTTTTTAGAAGCGCAATACATTTAAGGAACATAATTGAACAGTCACGGTTAAATTGCACAGGCGCTGTATGCGTGCAGCATATTCATTGTATCTTCTATACTCTCGAAATCATATTTATCTCTTGTGAACCCCTATTGTAGAGCTTATTTTAATTATATTATAGGATAATCTCCAATAATGCCTAGCAAAATCAATTTAAGCCACTCTTAGTCTACAGATATTGACTTTAAATTGTATGAATGTTTCAAACACAAGTTTGGTGAGCTAGAAGTTAGACGGCAACTTGCCAAATTGATCTCGGTGCCTTGAGTTTTAGACAGCCTGCAATATTAACTGCATAATTAAATAACTGACATCCTCATCTATCTACGTAACCCATACTTGTTGTTGGGATGCAGTTTGAAACTGGCAGTCTATTGTCTACTTACGTATAGTGTGCAGCTCAGGCTGACTTCCACTTTCCACTTTTGTGTTTGTCATATTTTCCGGATTGGATGAAATAATTTCATTAAAGCAAAATAATCATGCTGCGAAGCTGTTAAATGTTAAATGATGATAAGTTGTGAGTAGCTGACTGAGTAAAATACGTGCCAAATTAAAAATCAGAAGGACAAGTAACAATATTTGTCGAATTTAACTCGACGCTTTCTTTATAATATTTAGTGGACGTTGTAAAAACCACGAGTTTGTTAATTTGAGGGTACCTAATTATCCCGTTGCTTAGTTATAAAATAAGAAGCTAGATCAAGTGAGCCTATATGGCTCGGTTTATTATTTGATTAACAGACAAGGCTCTGGCGACCGACCGATGGTGTGAGAACCATCATCGCGTAACGTCTCCGAATGCCAGGCCGCATCGGGCAGCAACGTCGTGGCTCGAAGGGAGCGTTTCCACGTTTCCGGCCATGCGCGGCGAGTATTGTCAACAAATGATGAGCAACAATAAAACTTGCAGCAGCATTTTGAAGTGGCAAAGGGTGTGATACTTAGCACGATGAACTTATGGCCGTTGAGAGGTATGGGAGGTTTTCGAGTATGACGCCTGATAATTTGGTGGGCGGTGGATGCAGGCTGCCTACAGCCGGCTGCCCTGGAAATGTGGTGAAGCCTATGTTCAATAGTAGACTATAGTCCGTTCGCGTTAAGAATGCAGTGATTTCATACTTGTCCTTTGACCCAGCACGCCCCCTTACCAATCAAATCGTTCCTAGTCAAAGCCAAGTCCACAGTGACTAGCTGAACACATACTTTCGAACGCAAAGGTTGCGGATCTGAGTTTTTTTAAGTGCGACAGAATTAAATTTCAAAATGACTGCATTCTTAACTTGAACGGACTATAGATATTTCAAAGTAGCTTTAGGTATTTTTTTACTTTGAAGGCAAAAGATACCTCAGTATTTTGTTACTTTGTAAGTTTATTGGTATTAGCAATAGTCATAAGTTGTTGGTAAAGTGGCCCCAATCCCATTTGGCGTGCGCGTTTGAAAAGCGTGAACGCTGCGAACGTGGCAATCACGTCGCGTTAACGTGATGTGTCAAATCCTAGCGAAACGAAACTCGAAACATGCGTGACGTTCCCCAAAAGCTTTTTTATTATTGTCTGTCACTTCTGAGTTGACTTTACTTCATCAGATGATAAGCAAGCTGGAAGTTCAGTGATACTGACAAGTACTACTGAACTGGTTAGTCTCGTTCACGCTCTGTCACATGTGCTGAAATAGCGTTCTGAATGATACGGCACATCAACGAATCGCTGCACCCTTTGATGTGGATCAACAGTTTCGGGATCCTGGATCCCGTAAAATGTCAATAGAACTGAAAGGGCAGCATGAGCTTGAGCGCGTGCTTACGTTGATTGTCGTTTTTGAATTCGGGGGTAAATCTTTTACCGCCGTGCCGTTGGTCACTGTAACAATCAAATTTCAAAGTAAGATTGAAAACAAGCTTCAGATAATATTCGTTCGTCAAAAGAGAGCGATTAATTAGCTTTAATAAAAAAACACTTTTATTGTAATAATAACTTAACCTCCTTTATATATTTTTTAAATATTTTTAGTATTTGTTGTTATAGCGGCAACGTAAATATATGTATAATTTGTGAAAATACCAGTTTTCCCGCTAAGCATGACGGGTTATGAGATACAGCCTGATGATGAGATACAGATTATTAATAGGGTTCCGTACCTAAGAGGTAAAAATGGAACCCTAAAAAAGGCAACGGACTAGTGGCTATGATAGTGTATTTTCAAACTGTTCGAAACATTTTAGTGCCAGCATGATTTTTCCGAACTAGCTCAATGGTTGTTTGGACAATTTTAATGAAATTCACGTCCATGTCGCATGCCTGCGTTTTTGCAGGTTTAGATTAAACGGGATTGGACAAAATTGACTTGTCAAAGTTTAACAGGTAGGCGCGCTGCATGTGTTAATTGGTTGTATTAAAATATTAGTTAAATACTGTTTCAGATACGCATTTTCCAATTATTGAATACTAGCGGCCGCCCGCGTAGACTTAGGTTGAAAAAAAGGGCATATTTCTATATAAATTGTAGCCTTTGTGCAATTCAGATGTTTAAACTACATTATTGCAAGGTTTCATTAAAATCCATTTAGTAGTTTTTACGTGAAAGAGCAACACGGCACATCCACACATATAAACTTTCGGATTTACATATTAGTAGGAAGGATTAATTGCTCTAAATAACAAAATACTTTAGGCAGAATTGATAGCAAAAGGAATGAAGAAATGAATTCCCTTACAGTCAATCGCAAGTTATAACAGATAATTTAGGATGTTTCGACTGTGCATCTTGCTAAAAGAATAACAATAACTAGAAAAAACCCTGCCAATTTCGTCTAATGCATCTTACTAAATCGATCTGTTACTTTATAATGAAATACATACAAGTACACAATCAGTACTGAGCCCGCGTGTTGGAGTATGGCTTGTTCCACCTGTGCCCAGCAGTAGGACGTATATAAGCCGTTTATTTTATATATACACAAGGAAATCATTTTTTAATTTATTTATTAAGAGTCAGTTTGGTCGTTGGGTCTTACTAGGCACGTCATCACCAATCTAGCCAGACACAGTAGAACTAGCTATTAGAATCTAAATTGCTTCATTACGCTGAAGGCTGCCTGCGGCACATCTTAAACCCTCTTTTGCTACAGTTAAAGCTAAAAATAGGTACAACAAAAATATTAACTAACAGATCATTAATAATGGTTCCAAACTTGTGTAAATAACGATAAGAAAATTATGAAAAGCAAAGATGAAAGGGAACAATGAAAATGTCGTTGCTCCAAAGAAGCCAAGTGACAAAAATTACAAAAACTTTTTAATTATAATTAAAGGCGTTCTTCACTAAAACAAAACTCATTTAGAAGAACCTTTGTGTTGCGAGCTGAAAATGCGCCTAAAGCATAGATTAAAAAATACACTAGAAGCGCTCGCGCACTTTCAATGTTTTTCAGCGCAGTCAATGGTAATCGTAAAACAGATTGAACCGATTCATCTGGAAGATGAATCGGTTCAATCTGTTCTCTGACGAGTAAAGTATTCTGTCTATGTAGTTGAATCTACTAATATTATAAATGCAAATGTTTGCATGTGTGGATGGATGTATGTGCCGTGTTGCTTTTTCACGTAAATACTACTGGATGCATGTAGAATTCGAATCACAAAAAATGTAAAATTTTGTTCTCAATTTCGAGTAGGTAGAGCAGCTCTCACAAGTAAAGCTGTCACTTTCTATTCTATACACAATTTACAAGACGGCGTGAATGAGGCGTACTCAACGCTGTTTAATGTTTGTGAAATAATAAATTAGTCAGTCAGATTTGTTGATATTCTAAACTAATAAGCATGGAGCTTCTAGTGTGTATTCCTTAATCTATGCTGACACTTGTTTTTTAATTCTTCCCAGTTGGCGGTCTGCGTTATAAGGAAAATATAAATCCGTTAGAAGGAACAATAACTACGGTGCTTTTTCCTACAGAAAGGATTTTTCAACCTAAATCGCTGGGCCACGAAATGGGGCAAACCTTTGTTGTCAAAATTACTTTTATATGCCAAAAACGACTACAAACGGCAGTTCTTTTTACCTACAAACATCCGGCACAAACGAACGGTTTGTAGGTACCGCACGTGCGTGAAAATCATCAAACGACTTCGGTAATTTTTATGTTTTTTTTGTTTGAAGTTGGAACTCTTTTGGGAAGTTTTGTGAAAGCTTTAGCAAGTGTATAAGCTTGTCACATACGGTAAGAAGCACATAAACTTTAGTCGTTTGAATAGGTTTTTTTTAATTTCAAGTTAAATGCCTTAATACATTAATTTATGTACATTTCTAATTTTAAATACTAATATACCCATTTTTGTTTGGCTATAATTAATAGAACTGCCAGGATTGTAATAAGTTAGGTATTAGTATTGTAGAATATTTTTCTAATTTGATATTATGTGAATTGGCCTCTTGTACGATATTAAATAAGCAACCGATCAAATGCCGAAAAAGTGAAAATGCTATAATTTATATCTGTTTTTAAAAAACACTTCTTTTAAAAAAGACTTCATAATATTTCCGCGTTATAAATAAGGATAATTGTTTCTTAATTGGCGCTTAATGGTTAATCCACGAAGCAGTTACTCTTTTCGGTGCAACATTTTGTTTTTATTGTTCAGTACCTATAACTTTGTTTAATATCTTTCAAATATTTTCTCCTTTATAAAATATATCTGAAGCAGAACATATTTTGATTGTTGCACAGATATATCTTATAACCAACCATTTTTCACAAGGGGTTAAGAGTTTTTTTTTTTTGTAAATGAAGTAGATTCATTTGAAACAGAACTTAACACTTTGTAACGTAACTCTGGTGAAGGGCTCAGGCGCAGAATGTCCTTTTCTCAAAATGTCCTCTGTACGCAAAAAGTCATTTTCGCACAATGTCCTTCTCACCGAATCTCCCTTTTGCAGAATGTCCTTTTCGCAGAATGTCCTTTGCTCAAAATGTCCCTTTCGCAGACTATCCTTCTTTAGTTCCAACTTACTTTAATCATAATTTATATAGCAAATAGGCTTCATGTTCGACGTGTGTAATAATTTGTATGCTTGAATAACCCGGGTTTATAGGAAGAAATAAACACATGCGCTGGAAGAGCGCTCCACTTCTGTTCGTTTTTAAAAATTAAGTGCTGTAAAAAGAAATATTGTCGTCCAATTCCTGAGAAGAGCTTATAAAAAGCTCTGAATTCACTAAGACTAAACATATACATGGCATTTCACGACTTTTGTCTAATTCGTCGATTAGTCCAAGCACTCTTGAAGAAAGAACAGGGGATCGCAAACTAGGCACAGCATGAATCTTGGGTAACCAATAGACGAATTGTAACAAGAGAATTGCAGTATCTATTACTATAATATTTTATTAGATTAGCAAAGAAACAATAATTAAATAAATGTTTGGCGTAATTAAGAGGAATAAAAATGTTTTGATTTACTTTCATTGTAAGAATCTGTGATGTGCTCCAGTATTATGACCACAAACTTGTACTTGACTAGAATATCACTTACAATGTTCATTTCTTTATAGGTACACACAGACTCGTTATTTTCTGCGGTTCCCTTAACAATATACCAATTAGGTATCATAGGGATGCTATAAATAGATAAGCTGTTTACTTAATATCCTTGCTACTAATAACATAATTTCCTAATAGATACGAATAATAAGTAACAAATCGTCAATAGTATAAAACGTTACAGGCGACCGTTCCGTGTTATGTGTTTGTTAGTGTCTCAAAGTAATCTTGTTTAAGAGATTGGAGCTAGGGATGCGCGATAACCGTATCGATGAACTATTAATACCGTTATCGATCCCATTTTATGTATTGTATTAAGCTATTTCGTCATCAACATAAATCCAGCATTTAACTCACTTTCGGTTTGTCGAAGTGATCATGGGAAAATTACTGCAAGAGCTTGGCAATAAGCAAGAACCTCAATCACGATCACCAATGAGTAAGCCCAAATATGTACATGGACAACGCAAAAATATTAAAACCAGGAAAAACATCCGGTCTAGGTTCGAGGCGGGAATCGAACCAGCGCCCTCCGCATAATAGGCGCTGACGGCTGCTCTGACTACTAAGATACCAATACCCTAACAGACCGGATAGAAACCTCCTATTGTATTTAAAACTGTACGTTTAAACTCGAGAAAAATATTTTCGGTCATGTCAAATGCCTACCTTATTGCCAAAAGACAAAAAATACAATCTGTGATTACAAATGAATGAAAGAGACTCCTAAAAGGGAGTATTTTCTTTTGGGCCTCATAAGATAACTCAAGGAGACCCAATATGTTATGGGCTATGCACAGATTTTGCTGTCAAGATTGAGTCGAAATGAGAAGATTTGGAGTCACGTAGGCCAGCAAACAAGTAGGTAAGCAAGTTGAAGTAGCAGCAAGCGATCCGATCCGCAAATCATGCCAGCGACCGAATATTTAGGAATCAAATTAAGATCGGTAAAAAATAAAAACACAATTAATTTCAGCATAGGCGCAATTTTTCGTAAGTTATCACACAGATTCATAATCTATACCCACAAAGAGTGGATGATAACAATAATGAAGATGATACAAAACATCATGACTAACGAAACAGAAATCTACCAAACTTATTATTAAGCAAATGCTGTTTACAAGAATGCAATCCAGTTATCCAATATTTGTGAATAGGCTGAATTGTGTGGTTGCGAACCGATTTTCCGATAGATCGGAACGGATTGTCGCATCCCTAATTGTAGCAATGATACATTTTCTTTGTAATCCGACGAAATAGGGCAAGAGAAATTTGTTATAAGCGCTATCTTACATTGTACACATAATGAGATTCACGTGCGTAACGAATAAATTTAATTACGAAAAAAATATTACTTCGTTCCTTTCACGAAATGGAAATTCGTATTTTCATTAAACTTCATTGTTATTTATGGTGAGATGATGTGCGCTAGTAATAACGGCGATGTTGGAAGTAAACAGGAAAAAGTGTCATTTGATTTATCTGGATGCTCCTGGGGCATTCTGACTAAGTATACAATGATGTAAATGTCTAAACATCAGTTATAACAATAACAACTACCTATATAATATCTATAGTTATGTTTAATAAATGTCATGATGAACTTTATTATTCACCCAAGAGCGTTGATATTAAATAACGACTCGTAACAAACACATACAGGATTAATTAAAACAGTGAAACGTATAGACATACGAGTAACTGGATGTTTTTTTAATGCTCCTCAAACAAGCGTCCGCTCCTAGAGCGTTGTGGCCAAGTGCTTAAGCCCTCTGGCTCGAAACCCGGTGGTCCCGAGTTCAAGACTGACCGGAACACCTAGCATTCGCAGTTCTGAGGATGGAAAACACCGATTAAAACCCAAGCAATCCGCTCAACGTCCGCAAAACGGCGTTACTCACTTCGTTGGGTTCAAAAACCCTCAGCAAAATGTGGGCTTCTGAATGTTCTGTTCTGTTCACCATGCCACTCCGGCAACAATCAGTGTCCCTGTGACTACGCCATTTGGCGTATTGTGTATGATCGTGAGGGTATGTAATATTATGCTTGAGTAAATTTGGGCTAACAGTATTATTACATTATCTAAAAACATTCAGAACTATTTATTATCCTAGGTTTAACGTTGATTCACGTATTTGGGACACTGGATCCTATTAAGTGTGATTCTGTCATCAAAACATTCTTGCTTGTCATGTCTCCTAATATGGTGAACGCTGTAATGTCACTCAGAAACCACACACCTTGTTTGGTATAAAAACATTAAATATGTGTATTTTATAGGTTGTATAGTGTGTGGAGTGTAAATTCGATTTAATTGTTTAGAACAACCGTTGATTGAGTACTTTTGCCGTAAGTTCAACTCTCCTACCCGGGACAGTTTTGATGTCACTAAGTTTGCTTTCATTCCCTATCTGCATGTAACCACTTCTATGTTTGTATGTTAATGTCACCGTTACAAACATTGTAACCTTACAATCTATCTCGCGGTATTATAGACTATTGATAAATAATGAACCGCGACGTCTGTTTGCAGTTTCTTTTTCGATAGTTTTAACCTATCTATAGCGAACCGCGAAGTTGTAAACTGACGGATATTAACCACTATAAAATGTAGTGGATTAGCTAGAAGACTAGGAGGAAACGACAGCGAAACCGACTCAGTTAGATTAGACACTTCGTTTTAATTCTTTTTTGCTTAAAAAAAGACTTGTCTTACAAATCGGTTTGCCATGGTAAGATTATAAATTATCGAATTTTAATGCGTTTAATTGTAAACATATGTTACAGTTTACAATGAATACAGTTTACAGTTGTAAGCTGACGATGTGCACCAATAATACGGTGACATATTAACTGCTTTCATTATACAGAGTAACCCGAAACGTAACGTCAAGCGACCACAGGGTGATAGGTTAGGTTTTACCGGTTATACCGGTTCTGAAAAAAATTAGGAAAAAAACCTATTTCCCTTTTTTAGTAAAAATAATGATTATTTTGAAAATTTTGAAAATTGGACCATAGTTTTATGTACTGTGCTCACAAATTCCCAAAGGACAATGACGGATTTGTTAGGGGTAGTGGCGTCTTTTTTTTTTCTTGCGGCCAGCGACCAAACCTTGTTTTTTAAATAGAAAATATTGCAATAAACCAGACTTACTATGGCATGTAGACTCCTAGATCAGTCCGAACTGAGTTATGGGCTTTAGAAGTTTGGTGATTTTACAAACTAGATATTTTTTCTTTTGCGCGCAATTTTCGCAAAAATCGCAACAAAATAGAGACATTATACGAGTAAACATTGTGTGTGATATTTTTCGCAAATGGAAAAATATTTTTTATGTCATTCTTCTTTTTTTAGACCTCTGAACGCAGTCCGAACTGAGTTATGGGCTTTAGAAGTTTGCTGATTTTACAAACTAGGTCTGTTCCTTTTGCGATCAAGTTTCGCATGAATCGCAACTAAATAGAGCCATTGTACGTGTAAACATTTTGTGTGTGATATTTTTAGCAAATGGAACAATAATCTTATAATGTCATTGGTTTTTTTTTCGGGTGGGTAGCAACCAAACTTTGCTTTTATGATTTAAACTAGTGCAATAAACCAAACTTACAATGGCATGTAGACTCCTAGATCAGTCCGAACTGAGTTATGGGCTTTAGAAGTTTGTTGATTTTACAAACTAGATATTTTTTCTTTTGCGCGCAATTTTCGCAAAAATCGCAACAAAATAGAGACATTATACGAGTAAACATTGTGTGTGATATTTTTCGCAAATGGAAAAATATCTTATATGTCATTCTTCTTTTTTTCGGGTGGTCATCAACCAAACCTTGCTTTTATGATTGAAAAAGTGTAATAAACCAAACTTACTATGGCATGTAGACCTCTAAACGCAGTCTGAACTGAGTTATGGGCTTTAGAAGTTTGCTGATTTTACAAACTAGGTCTTTTCCTTTTGCGATCAAGTTTCGCATGAATCGCAACTAAATAGAGCCATTGTACGTGTAAACATTTTGTGTGTGATATTTTTAGCAAATGGAACAATAATCTTATAATGTCATTGGTTTTTTTTTCGGGTGGTCAGCAACCAAACTTTGCTTTTATGATTTAAACTAGTGCAATAAACCAAACTTACTATGGCATATAAACCCCTAGCTCAGTCCGAACTGAGTTTAGGCTTTTCAAGTTTGTTGATTTTACGAACTAGATAAGATAAGATAAGCTAGATATATTGTACAAAAAAAAACAATTAAAACCAGAAATAATAATAATATTTATCCTTTCACGAATAAGTTTCGCATGAATCGCAACAAAATAGAGACATTGTACGTGTAAACATTGAGTGTGATATTTTGTCGCAAAAGAAAAAATATCTTATATGCCTTACGTCTTTTCTTTGTGCGGCCGTCAATTAATTAAACCTTTCCTTTTCAATGCATAATAGTGTAATGAAGCAAGTTTGAGTCGTCTTAGTGAGTTCACTAAGACATGTATCTTAGCACAGTCTTAAATGAGTTACGAGCGTTAGAAGGAGTGACAGTGGTTTAAGGGCGTATTCGCCGATGTTCCACTTAATGTGTAAGTTTGCTCTTATCTTATGATTAAAAGTAAAATAATATCCGTTATCACGGAATATCACAGAATAAAATATAAAACCACATATTTGTAATATACTTTTATCAGCACCAAGACCCAGCAAAAATATTATGTTTTATCCACAAACATTTGTGCTGGTCCGGGAATCTTTGAGTCTCCACCGGCGCTCAATTTCACTATGTTGTTGCAGTTTGTTACAAAGCTTGCGCGCAAAGGGCAAAGTATCTTATATTTAGCCTTAGAGAGGCTATGGTTGAGCAGATGAACTCAACGCGGATGAATGCGTTAAAAGCAGTGTACGACCGGTGCAATCGTGACCTCGTTGAGTTTAACGCCAACAATACTCAGGCAAGCCTATATTTCGCGAACTAGAGTCCATTTATTTGACTCCTACTTTCCTGAAGGCACATAAACCAATAATGGAACGTTTTGTCTTAGCCTGTGCCCACAACCTCACCGTGAAGACTCACGGTAAGAGTGAATAGACATTTTCTGGGTAAGCCTGTTCCAGCAACTTTCTCATCATGGCTGAATGGGGTCAAACGTATACCCATGAGATTTAGATGTAAAATCAGCAAACTTTTTAAGCCCATAACTCAGTTCAGACTGCGTTTAGAGGTCTTCATTGCTTTAATGAGATTGTTTTCGTCTTCGCCTGACACACTTGAGCCAATGAAACTCTGTTTTCTTCTATCAACTTGGTATATTTTAGAATGTTATTACAATTTGTATTGTCCATCGCAACGTCGGTCGTGACGTCGCGAGCAAACAGGCAATGTCCGCGTTCTCCGTATGATGCATTAGTCCCGGACCAAAGGTGCCTGAACAGGTTTATTACACTATTTTGAATTTAAAAAGTAAGGTTTAAATAATAACCACCCGAAAAAAAGATGAATGACATGAGATATTTTTCCTTTTGCGAAAAATATCACTCACAATCTTTACACATACAATGTTTCTATTTTGTTGCGATTTATGCGAAAAATGCGCGCAGAAGAAAAATATCTAAATTGTAAATTCAACAAACTTCTAAAGCCCATAACTCAGTTCGGACTGAGCTAGGGAATGACATATAAGATTATTGTTCCATTTGCTAAACTATCACACACAAAATGTTTACACGTACAATGGCTCTATTTAGTTGCGATTCATGCGAAACTTGATCGCAAAAGGAACACTCAACAGACACCTAGTTCGTAAAATCAGCAAACTTCTAAAGCCCATAACTCAGTTCGGACTGCGTTTAGAGGTCTAAAAAAAGAAGAATGACATATAAGATATTTTTCCATTTGCGAAAAATATCACACACAATGTTTACTCGTATAATGTCTCTATTTTCTAAAAAATATCTAGTTTGTAAAATCACCAAACTTCTAAAGCCCATAACTCAGTTCGGACTGATCTAGGAGTCTACATGCCATAGTAAGTCTGGTTTATTGCAATATTTTCTATTTAAAAAACAAGGTTTGGTCGCTGGCCGCAAGAAAAAAAAAAGACGCCATTTTCAGACATTGGCTTTTCGGAGCGTTTTATTTTTTCATGTCTGCTATGCTCTCGAGTGTAGTCACTCAATTAAAATTATACGGTTGACAAAAAAATTAAGTTCGTCTGAGTCATGGTTAACAATTTCAATGTTAGCTTACTTCATCCCTTATTTTCTTTGATAAACACTACTTTAGCATATTCGGCTAGTTTTCTAGAAAAATGTTACACCCTGTATAAGTAAGTATCCAGATAGAGTTGTTTTCTGCCTGCCTACATTCGTTGATTAATGATGTGGCGAACGGACAGACAGCGCTGGCGATAGATTTGTTTAATTAAAAATACTGACAGACAGACCATCAATAACACGATCTAACTTGACATAATAAAGTCTAGTCTTCTGATTTCAGGCTCAGATTACTTTTTCTTACTGCTATGGTATTCCGGTTGGCCCCAAAACTCACTTCGCTTGTGGGGAATTATCTTCACAATTCAATTTCTCTGCTACTGTGGTCGTTTGAGAAAATGACTAAGTCCTTTTTGTTATTATTTACAAAATGGGAGAAAATACTCATTCAAAGTTAAGCGTATTAATAATTGGAGTAAGCGTAAAGCATCGAAATGTAAAGTGATGTTAGCTGGAATGGAACCCCTGGTTACTTGCAAAAAGTGACTTGTGAGCTGGGTTGTTACCTTCAACAAAACCTTGTTTTCTTATAGCCATAGTTAAACAAACAGAAATAGTTCAGATGTCATTTTTTTTGGTAAAGTAGACCCAATCTGAAGTGATATAGTGCCTTCAGCTCGGTAGCATACTTATCGAGGCTACGTCAGTCACTTCAGTTATACCACAGTAAAATTGCAAAACACCAATCCCTTTGGTGTCCCCAAACTAAAGTACTTTTCAGTCTGCTCAATTTGAGCCCTATTGACTACTTCGCTTGTGTTCATGAATTTCCCGCTGTGTCAAGTGATTAACTTCGGAAACATGAATAAGTTTGTATCGGAAGTTAAGCTCACTGCCGGATGCAATCTTGTCCTTATCAGAAGCCTACTAGGGTTTAAATTTGTATGTGTTGTTGGAATTAACACAAGTGTATTTGGTCGTACATAAATTATTATCGAGCAAGTCGTGCCTGATTTATCGGCCGGTGTGCTCCTTAAACAGATATAACTCAATACGTAAAATTGGTGACAATTGCCAGCTGTGTGTTGTTTAGGGGTATTACAGCGATTATCGGATTTATAGTGATGGATGCGATAGCTTTTGTTTGTTTTGTTTAATTCAAACGGATTCGGGAAAGACGAATGAGGACAGTTTAGAGAAATATTGACTGGGATTAATCTCAATCGCTCCTGTTAATATGGAGATGGAAGTAACTAGTTTGAATATTCAACGCGTTTTATTTTCACAGGCATGAATATAATCACGACCAAAGCAACAAAGATCTTTTGGAAAGAAAACATTTTCTAACTATGTAGATACATAATGTTAACGATTTACTTAATAAATATACAGTAATCGACAATAAATGAAGATGAAGTAAAAGTAAAGGAATAATTTTTTATTCAGTGTCACTTTTTACATTTAGGACTTATACAATACTAGCAGCCGCCCGCGACTTCGTCCGCGTGGACTAACGTTATCGGAATTTTAGTAAGGATGCCAAATGATGATTTGAAAATGAAATATAGCCTATGTCACTCAGGAATGATGTAGCTTTCCAACAGTGAAAGAATTTTTCAAATCTGCCAAGTAGTTTCGGAGCCTATTCAATTCATACAAACAAACAAAAAATCAAACCTTTCCTCTTTATAATATTTGTATAGAAAACAAACTTAGCATTTCGACAAAATGTGACAATGTCTCATTCTTGTGTCAATCTTTATCTATTTCCGTTTAGTAAAACCTATTTGCAAATTCTATTGGGTGATCCTATTGATAAATTGATAATTATTTTGTTGTTAAGAAACTTTTCTTCATTCATACAGGTTGCTTTTTACCATAATCAACAAACTCTCGGTCTATAACATACACCTTAATTATTATATTTGGCTTACCAACCTTGTTTTCCCAAAAGAAAAGCAAGCTTAGAATTTTTCAAATACGAAACCTAAAAGGAATTTTTGCTGATTTAGTAAATAGACTCGAGCCGAGAGAAATAAATAAGAGCGGCTGTATTGGCGTTGGCGTTGATAGTGCCTACTTGCTCCACAAACGTTCTCTTTGATGATGTAAGACAGGGGAATCCCTGAACTGACGTACACTTTTATATTTCAGATCTAAAGCCAGGTTGCTAAGCAAAATATGAACATTAGACGAGCTTTGCGAATGTTTGACGACGCGACTTGAATTTTGAAGTGAATTAATGTGGTTATAAATTATTAATTTTACTAAGAGATGTTTTTTCAATAGTTGGATAGAAATTACAAAACCAATAAATTACAACTCAGCAGATTTTAAAATGTATGTCAAGATGACAAATTGCAATTAAGGACACAATAAATAGATTTCGACGTCCAACATTTCCAAATCTGTCGACTTGTAAATTATTGGTCTGTACAACTTTATTTATCTTTCGAAAAATCAGCCCTATGTTTTTCCTAAGAATTGTACACTTACATGTCAGACGTCACGTTTACCACAGTGGCACGAGCGCTGCTTGAGGTTCAAAGAGTTGCGGGTTCGATGTCCGCACCTGCGCAAGTGTTCGTTGATGAAACAGATATTCGTTTTTTTTTTTTTTTTCTAAATGACTACTGCTGTGTGGCCTCAGATGGCCTTGACAGCTTTACCGGACTGTTGGGTGAGCGCTTAGGGCTCTCAACCTCAAATATTTAAAGTAACGTGCCTAAGGGTCCCCAGAATGGGGCAAGAACCTCGGCCTAGGGCGTTACTTAGAGAGGGCAATCGGACATGCAGATATTCGTGCTAAATGTGGGTGTCTGTGGTACATTCATTGCTTCTGATTTCCATAATACGAGGAAGAAGGTACCTCGGGACCCGACTAATGTTTATGGGGTTATGTCATATTCATATATTTTTATTTATTTATTCTTCATTGCACAACAATGAATGGTACAAAAGGCGAATTTAATGCCAATGAGGCAGTCTCTACCAGTCAACCATAAGGCTAAGCAAAGAAGTACAGTAGGCGGTGCGACAAAAAATTAAATAACTTTCAAGTATTTTTTTTAACTCTATTGGGATTGTGCCAAGTACTGCTTGAAAATAAGTTTGATTAGTTTTCAAGCTTGAGTCTGCCACTAGGTCCCTGTTCTGTCTTTAGGTAGGTACAGGTACCTACCTAGCTAGCTAGCCAGAGAGTCCAGAGGCCCAATCAGTCGCTGTTCTCATTCGTAGATTTCTAGCATACGACAAACGCGCCCAGCCCCACTTCAGTTGAACGGTCATTTGGAAAACGTCGGATTCGAGATTGCGATGAACCACCAACAAAAGGTCTTCATTCAAAAAAACCTTCCCGCATTTTTGGACACAAGTTATGATTTTTTGTTCTAAATATTATCCATTGTAACTACAGTTTTGAGTAGGTACGACCTAATAAATAAATACATTTATTTGGAAAAAATCTTTCACCATAATTATTCTTTCAGGTAAGTATGCAGTCTAAATTGAAAACTATTGTTTGGCAAAGAGTTGCAGAAGATTAAACTCACTGCGACAACACAGACGTCGCAAGTTATTCTAAATAGCCATAACGTAGGTAATAGACAATAAAGCAAAACGAAAACTAGGTAATAAATAAACAATTTTCCACCTCATAAATCTGGTATAACAACAAGAAAACTGTAAATTTATGCGGAATCCGAAGCATCCGCGACTCGCCCGGTGACCCGGCTCTGTGTATTTATGTTAATACACCACATTACTTTATGCTATCACAGGGATTTTTGTATTAAATTTATGAAGGAATATGAAGAGACTTGCTCGGTTAAGTTCATGTTTTGTGGTTACTCAACCAACTAAGTTATTAAATAGAATCTCCTTTAAGAATGTACATTGGATAATTGTTTTGTAATAATCTATGACTGTGCCTAATTATGAAGTGAAAAAACCTTAATATTTAATGTTCTTGTACTTACAGTAAAAAATAAAGAAAAGAAGGAAAAACTTTTATTGATTTCAAACATCGCAACAGATAAAAATAAAAAAAACAAAAAGGTTAGAACAAAAATAACAATAGAAAAATAAAAAATAAATTCCACGATGTCCAAAATTAAATGGACCCCACTCAGAGACTGATGAACACACGGAAATGTTTCATAATATATGCATAAATAGATACTGCTACCATTGCCACCTAAACACAGATGAAACAGAAATGTTCCATGTCCCAGTCGGGGGTTGATAGTCGATGGCTAAGGCAATACCTTAAAAAAAAGTTTTATTCCTAGTATCAACTAACAGGTCAATTTTTAGTTACCTATAATGTTACGAAATAAAAAAGGTTATTATACTCTAACTATTCTTTTATACAGACAGATTGTATTCCTTGATTGTTCTTGATTGATTGTTCTAAAATATCATTACATCAGTAAATGCCCACCGCAATGTTAAACGTTCTAAATCAGAAAAAACGTTACGACTTTTTGATTTAAATGAACATAGTTTCTGAAACACTGCATTGATAAAACAAATAAGCATGTTGTGCTACAACTGCTATATTTTTCTTTTAATTCAGCCACGAAACAACAATATTTCGTAAACAAGACGCTAATACTCGCTACATCCCGACTAGTGTCTATAATTACATTCATTTATTATCATAATGACGTTACCCCGTCGTTCCTGGGATAATAAAAGAATAATAACGAACAGAACGGTTATGTGGCAACACTGGCACAGTATAAACCATACAGCAGAACATCTAAATACAAACGTGCCACTCTCGGTTTGAATGTGTGCGTGAGCGTCGCGCGCCGTGTCGCGATATCGCGCCCACGCTAGCATAAAATAGGGAGGCATAGGGAGGCGGCAGTACGGACGGGCTGTGCCGCGTGTTTGTGTGTACGTTAGGCTAATAACTTGGCGGGCGGCCTTAGATGGCCTACTGTATGGTTTATACTGTGACACTGGCAACCTCTGGCAGCCTGTAATCTACTTAGCCGAATGTGCCGGTTGTATATGACAATTTGGTACTCATAACGGCCACGGTATGAGAATGAATGGCGGTCATTTGTGTACCTGGGTGATAATGCGGGCTGTAGGCGGAATGTAAGACACGGCTTGGTCAGATGATATACGATGCAGATTCAATGGACTGGCGTGCTGGGAAAATGTTGTAGTGTGACAAAGGTGCAATGATAAAGCATAATGTTATCTACATCTATCAGGCATGATGTAGTTACGCTGAAGAAAATGTTTGGTAGTCAACTTTCAGTTACTGGTTAGCTGGCTACAAATGTAAATGGACTTGCGAACTAGGTGCACATGAAAATGGACCCCAAACCTTCAACGCTTTTTTGACACCAATCATTTCTTAATTATACTGGTCCCGTTTTTTTTTTCATTTGTTCGCTGAGTTTACATCACTACACCAAATTTGAAGTTTTTCGCACGACTGAGCCAGAAAGAGGAAAAACATTCATATCTTGAAAAGCAACGTGCATAATCAAATTATCATTCAAAAATGGTTTCTTGAACATACCAATATTCTGGCGGTCTGTTCTTCAAATAACATGATCGTTGCAGTTCGGAAAGAAAACAGGGCCACCCATACACTATTCCCCTAATTTCTCAGTATCATTAATTAAATATCTTGCACCACTTCATCTATTTTCACTTTCTTGTTTATCAACATGAAAGTTGTTTAGAAGAGAAGGCCATCTAAAATGTTAATGCTGAAATGTTTTCAACAAGAATCTCTAATTTTATGTACACTCCCCAGAGCTTTTCCGAACAATAGTTTTCCTTTAACCCGTCGATTCGGGTTTAATAAAAGCTTCGTCTAATAAACCCGTGAGCCCGTTGCTGGCGCACTTCAGCCTCCAGACAGGTCGCTGGCGCGGCTCCAGCTCCTAGGTGTTCACCCAACCTCGCTGTGAAGAAATAAATATTTTTGTTTAAAGGCACAGTTACAAAAATTGGCTAATTTCCCATCGAAGACAGAAAATTTGCAGAATTCTTTATCAAACAATAAAAATAATTTCAACATTAACATTTATAAAAACTTTTTTTTTTCCCAATCTAAATAATTAAACTAAACTTGAAGGTTATCTTATTTGATAACCTTCTTACCTAACTAATATTCTCTTACCATGCAAATATGTCAAAATATGAATAAAAGGTTAATATTTAATTTAGCTGCTAATGTTTTTTAACCAAAAAATAAACTGTAAAATCAAATAAAAAACTTGTACTTATTTCTTATTAAGATTCCTTTGATCTTACACTAGCCCCGACACTGAAACTCGGTAAAATATAAATAACAAATTAATTAACAGAATTAAATTTTTCGAAGGATCGTGATAAATGTCAAACTCTAAGGTAGGGGGAAAAGCGATCAATGCTCGAGACTCGAGAAGTCGAGACTGATCTTGACGAAAAGTAAAACTGGACCCTACTCATTTTGAAAATAAAAAAGAACAATAACGAACCCATTCTTTTCTAAAAAAAAACACACCTTGTATCATTACGGCATTTCGGGGCGTCACTCTTAAATATCCAAATTCTGTTAATTAGCAATCGTATAAAAGTATTAAAGTATTTGAGACACACTCTAAAGTTGGCCACAGAAGCTTTCAATAAGTCTCTCATTAAGCTCGAATGTTCAATTAAACAACGTGCAATACCTTCGTTATATGTTATTCGATTTCAATGTCCTTAACGTAGTTTCTAACTGTTCCCCTGATTAGGTTCATTAGTCGGAGCATTCAGAGGTGCACCGCTACAAAGAGACCTAACATTAAATGGCTGAAGCCATCTCTGTTCGACCGACAATACCGACGCAATTGCAAACAGAATTAAACAGAAATATAATTTATACTAAGGGAAATTGTGTTTGAATATAACCCTGCACTATTTCGATGGCAAGAAATATTTCATACCACATAGTCGAGGTAAGGTTTGTGCCCAGCAGTGGGATGTATTTATCTATTTATGTGATGGTGATATTATTTTTAAATTTTATGGCCTTGGGTGGTATGTATTGAGCATTGAGTATGCCACCACAAACCACGCAAACTTCGAACGTGGCACGAGCGAATTCGAAGTGTGATACCATTTTGACGTTCTGAATACCATACAAATTCCATCGTTTGCGTAAAACGAACTAAAACGAATTTTAAAAATTATTTCTCTACAAATGAGGGTGAATAATTCAAGGTGTAGCGAATAGACGACTAAAGAGAGCGTTTCCTCATAAGAGAGATCAAGATGTGAAGTGATGTTAGTGAGAATCGCCAGGCTGAAGATTGTTAACACACTACTAGTAATGCCTCTAGTATGTAACGGCGTCCTTTAGCTTCGATAAAAGCTTAACATCAGGACACAGTACAATAAAACGAGAAGGGCAACTTGGTCGCCGAGTGAGCGATAATTGCCTAAACATGTAGGGCTGTTGTCTGTTGTTTTTAATTTGTACGCGAGCGGCAGCGGCAAGGATACACACAGGTGAGCAAGGACTCACGTACGGCTCGACCGCGAGTGCCGCGACTAGAGTATCGTTAGAATCAATAAAACCGTCAGTGTGTGCGTGCGGCGACGCTTACGTACGGGACGGTTCTGACGCGCTCACAAACAAGCTGCGTTTGCTGTGTATGTATAAAGATACTGTGTACTTATACTGTGATCAGGAGGTATACACACCTATTTGGTTTTGATTAAAAACGGGTATTTTCAGCCATTTAAGCCTAAAGATACTTTACCGTTACTCAAAAGCGTTCCAAAAAACATGATACAAATAACATTATTTCTGGGGACATTTTTTAATTTAGTTCGGGGCGGAATAATCTGAATTTTATCCTTTGAGGGATCTGAATTTTATCATTTAAATTGGCGCGGGCCGGAGCGGGCGAGTCTGCCAAAGGCAGTTGGCGTCAGACGCGAAATACTTCCAGAAAGTTCGATTAACGAGTTCCGAAGATTTAGTGGTGTCGTAATCGCATAAGAATTACGTCCTTTTGAAACTTTATAGGTTATTTTTTGCAATTTATAGTGGCACGTTACGACTTGCGCTGTTTTGGTTGCATTTTGCTGTTACCTTAAAGATAGTAGGGTTTTTTGCACGTTTGCCGTTGTTAGTGACTTTAACTTCAAAACGTCCGTTTTCAAATCCAGTTCACATAAACTGCCTTTATACGTCCCACTGCTGGGCACAACTTACTTCCACGATGAGGTGGCGCAAGTCATACTACAACAAACAGGCTCAGTGGGGATTTTTGGAGGGCTGTAAGGTGAGTGAGCAACCTTAATGCCAGATGTTATTAAGCCGCTCTAAGGCCTCTGACTAGGCTTAACGAAATCCTGTTTAGCCTGGGCTTGACTGGCGCATTAGACTAGCGCAAGGAGTTCGATTTCTATCTAAGACAAAGTTAATCCTACTTGATTTAGGATTGTAAGATTTATTCTATGAAAATATCCATAAATGAAATTCTCAATTTCAGTCGCTTTAAAGTCTCCGTGAAACCGCGGCTGATATAATATTTTACAAAGCATAATTAAGTGACAAGTGTCTTCAAGAAATGAAACTCATTTTACAAACACTATTAATAAAAATTACTCATGATAATGAAGTAACATTTGCATCAAGCGTAAAGGCCAAAACCTTTCATACTTTTCATGAAATAGAAATTTGCACAATATATCCTATTCCGTCTTGATAATCCAGGTCTGTGATATCATATTGGACAAAAAGCAGCACTAGTTAATCCTAAAACTAAAACTAATTTCTCCAGACAATGTTCAAACAAGCCAACGACAAACACAACGAAGTAGCAGTCGTTAAAACTGCTCGCGGTTTAAATTCCATCCGGATCCACGATTTAGTCGCCAAGTTATTTGTGGAGACACGTCTGACAATTGCTCAAGTGTCGCACAACTGTCGCACGGGGACACCGTCTACTTGTTAAGCAATATAAATCTGAGGCTAACTACGAATTTAGTAGTGTTTTCAAGCTACGCAACCCTACGTAATTTTTTTTTCTTTTAACCATCCCGATCCCACTGCTGGGCAAGGGTCTCCACCAAGCTCTTTCACCGGTCCCTATCTTCAGTCTGAGCCTGAAAATCTCCAGAGTAGGCAACTAGGTCATCGCACCATCTTTTACTAGGCCTAAGTATTTATAACTTTATCTAAATCTTCCTCCATTCGCGGTAAGAAAATAGTGAGTCACCTTTGTCTTGTGGCCTAGTCCCACCTCTTGGCCAATCGCAATGGGACAAACCAGGAAAGGCAACAATTACTCTTTTTTTAATGTGAATGGACTAATGTATAATTTAGATAAGATGGAAAACAAAACACTAATGAAATCTTGCAAAAAAGTTGAAAATTGCCCTCCAACTGTTATATAGTATGAGAATAGCAGATCATAATTTTGAAAGTATGATAAAACATATTATTTTTTAGATTAATAATTGGTATCATTAAGAAGACCATTCGCAGCCACCTCTTTTTCTAATATAGTTCCCAAAGAGTGGAAGCTACCTGTTTTTTCGAAGCAGAAAATAAGTTTCACTAGTTCCAGAACCATTATCCCAAGGATCCTAATTTTGGCTAAAAAAAATAAGCGGAAACGTCACATTGTACTTTAATGAATATGTAAATGGAGTCACCCTAATTTCAAACCAGACATTTGACTGGCCAAATTAGCTTGCGTTATTTGTATGTGTCTCCGAAGGTTCGCGTAATCTCATATCTCGGGTAGACAGGGGGGCTAACTGTCTGACAAACTCTATTCTCCGCGGCTTGATCTTTGAAATTAGCCAGCTCCACTAATTATCATAAAGTTTTAACTGCGACGAACTTTTGGCAACACTATCGCGTTTCAGCTGAAATTCCCTAGAATGTTTGAATATTTAGTAAGGTTTTTTGGCTCCGAGACCCTGCATTAATGTTGATGTATCAAATGAAACTCGAAAAGGCACTATTTGTAGTTTAATTAAAATAGAATGAGGCGCTATGCAAATTTTAGGCGAGTTTTTTGCCAGCGTAAAAGATGGCATGTTATGAATAATAATCAAGAAAATTATGTCTGGGAGTATAATTTTATTTTCAAAACTAAATTCGCTCTTCAGTCAAGTATACTTACTTATAATATTATCTTTGCTAGTTTTTAAGTTAAGAATACATAAGCCATTCATAATTATTCAATCAATCAGCCATTCACAAAATTTTAAAAATATTGTTCGTGCAAGCGTATATTTTTTTTGCTCTCATAATGCTTCTATTTCTACAATGCTTAGGTCCACTTTGGGTACAAGCAGCTCTTACTTATTAATTAGATATCTTCTTCACAATTTTCAAAGCAAAATCTAGTTTTATTTTGCTGAAAGTGCACCTTATTCGTCACTTTTATAGACACCTCTGCATAAGTTAGTGTTCATTCAAAACCAAGTAGCAATTTTATTAAGAGAGATGCTCCAAATGTTTTTCTTAAAAATAACTTATTTTATACCAAAACTTAGATTACCCTTGCAAGTGCTCAAGTTTAAGATTTGCTCATATTATTTTGTTAGATGTTCTGGCTTAGCCCAAATGAAATAAGTATCTAACTTTTTCGTCCACATCCTAAGATACACTACTATGATTCGTCTCAATAAATAACAGTAATTATTGTTAAGGTGTGCATAAAAATGTCATAAACAAAGTGTTGTCATGTTAGATATTCGTCGTCTTTGATGCTTGATGTCTTACCTAGAAACAAGGAAATATTCATTTATCATTTATAAGTATTCGTCCTTGCGAATAATGGTTTAGATGCTTTGAATGACTGTTCGCACGTAATTGCGAAGTAATGTCGCTTTGTTTCGCAATCATTACAAACTAACACAACAGCCAATACATAACAAGTACTTGTCACATGCATTAGTCCATTCTTTATTATTTCTACGTAAACAATGAGCGTATCAATTCAAAGGTTTGAATATAATAAATAGTTGAATACACACGTTGTTATTTTTCGGTGTAGGTAAAATTAAGTTGATATTTGATAACAGAATGCTAAATGATTTGTAGACAAAGACAGCAAAAGGGTGGGTCCTAACCAGGATGGGACGTAGGGCTCGAAAACATCACAGGTGACTCGGCCGACCACGACGTAGATGGAGCGATGAATTGGCCTGAAAAGGCTCAGAACAGACTAGCGTGGAAGCAAGAAAGATAGGCATTTGCCAAGCATGAAGATTAAAGGGAGAGAGAGGAAGAGAACAAAGTCGAACAAATCACTGTCTCATGCAGTGTTTAACGTTATGTTGTTGCTCCATATTAATAAAGCTAGATGTACAAACTATCATTATTTAGCTAAATGTGTTTCTTTATAATAGGCTAGACGACTGTAATTTTTTTTTGTTTATTATCGAAAGACGTTACATTTATGAACCCAATCCTAAAAGAATCACTGCTATAGTATTAATACTACCCGAGATATCACAATTTGAATTGCACATTTTTGGACTTGCCTGAAAACGCTCCATTCAAACGTGTCCTAAATTATGACGTCACACAAACGTAGTTATAAGGAGCGCGTAAGAAGTTTGTACGACAGCTATATTAAATATTATATCAAATTGCGTTTTGAGAATGGTCTTTTAACAAAATTGCTTCCTAATAGTCTCTGTTTGAAAATGGTATTATTTTTTTACAAAATATGAATACTTTTGAAATGGACTTGCCCACCCAACTTTGAAGGCCTATTGTGGCTTCATACTGAATCAAATTTTGATTGTGGTTTCACGAATCCATTTGATTTTAATGATTTTATTTGGTAAACATAAAATAACACGCAAAATGCATCATAGTCGTCTACCCTATTATACAACCATTTTGGTTATGGATTTGACGTTCAATTAGTTTAAAATAGCAAATTGCGTTTAGTGCTAAAATAGCAATATCAGCGATGTCTATCATTGATTTAATTAGGTTACGCTTCGACATTGATGGATTTAGTTATAATTTCATCATTTACTGAATAAACAATAAATAAACACAGCAGATCGTTGACAGGTGAATGTGCTAGCCAATAAAGGTATCTAACTGTTGATACGCATCCATTGATTCCAATAATTTCACTAAAACTGGGCATGTGTATGTTACATTAGGGCGTCCGCGTAAAATGACACGGTGTCATTGTGATAAGTTTTAGCTTGCTATGCCATTTTTGCCACAAAATTATAAAGCCGCGTTTCCACCAGGCAAAATAAGCTGCGCGTCATGTAGCTCATCATGTTGATCAACGACTCGCAACTGCCCTATCGGTGCGTACAGTATCAAATTAGGTACCTACTAGCCACGCGTAATGTTGGAAACAACGCGGGCTGTTGTGAAACGTCGCTGTACATGTTGAGCGTCACGTCGATTGTTGCCTAGTGGAAACGCGGCTTAGACTATCGACAAATTGTGAAATGCGACATATTAATTTTCAGATTTAACTCCTTTTTTTCGATAGTTTATACATTTTATTTATTTATTTATTCTTTATTTCACAAAAGTAAAGTACAAATGGCGGACTTAATGCCTAGATGCATTCTCTACCAGTCAACCACACAGTCAGACAGAGAAATCAAGGCGATGCACTGAACCAAAAGTAAAATGAAGTCTATGAACTAAATACATACATAATAAACTAACTGTACATACGATACAAAACTAATCGAACTAATCGAATGTGTGTGATAATTCACAATCATATTCGTGGCAAACTAGCTATAGTTATTTCCATGCTCAAGTAGTTTAATTTAACAGTTACATCAACGCTATGGGAAAAGTCACAACCTTTAACGCCTATTCCAGAAACTGAGATGTAATAATTATTTCCCGTCTGTGCCAAAGGCTAGCTCAATTAGTTTCCTGAGCAAATTATTTACCAGCGGAGGCCGCGGCTCCGAGGGAAAAAACTTTAAAATCACTTCTCACCATCGAGCTCTCAGCGGCTCGTTATTATTTGTTCGGCGCGCGATTGAGCGGAGTCGGGGATTTTGAAGTTAATTAAATAGCTCTCTCGGCGACATCTTCGTTATAGCTTCAGAAAATTGCATAGTTATGATAAAAATAAACCGTTTCGACTCTTTACAGTGTTTGACGGCACATTTTCATTTTTTTCACTGAGATGCAGTTGGCGGTAGTGTTGCCTGCGGATTCATTTCAAGTTAGCGACATTATGTCGACCGTACGACTAATGCTGCGGTCTGCAGTCGCAGGTCTGCAGGGAACCCCCTCATGTGTTCTCGCCTTGTGGTGGCGGGGGGCTAGTACCAGTGGTATAGCGCCAACCGCCGGGAAGCTAAGAGAATTCACCCGCTGCGGCCCATAAGGGCGACACGTGGGATTGCGGGCCCAGTGGTGCCTGCGTGCGCCCTAAGGCGCGTGATGGAGGTCGCGGGCATTGATCCAAGACTGAACACCCCTGTGCGTCGCGGCCCAGCGGATCGTCCCGCCGAATGTGAGGGTGCTCTCGCTGGCATCGCACCTCACATCGCGTCCACCAATACGGCGGAAGTGCCTGCGTACTCCAGGGGTTTTTGGGGCCCCGTTAGGGGCTAGCAATGCGGTAAATCTTTTGTGGAGCTTTGAGGCCAAAGTGCCACGGTTGAGTCACGTTGAGTGCCGTGGCGTTCTAGTCGGTAGGACTCCGACATAACCTCGTCGTCCCTCCGAGAGGCGAGATAGTCATGAGGGCTTTCCCACGAAAATAACAATGGTTCTGCAAGGAAGCTGCGCTTACAATTGTTTTTTAAGAAATTCATAGAAACCATCGCCAGGCAACAATAACTCAGGTCAGGCTTCAGACGCCGCAGGCTACTCTGCGTAATGTGCTTTCATTCACAATAAATTACTTAATTTACGAGTAGATGAAATTAAAGTAAGTAAGAGCAACTACAGAACCTTACATGTACCGGCCAAAATTAAACGGTTAGTTTTCAGTTTAAAGAGTTCAAAAGCTCTTGAACTAACAAAATGTTACCAATATACTTTTCGACCAACTTACTTTTCGAAGTGGGCTCACTTGTTCAGAAAAAGCCAAACACAAAAATAAAACTGGCTTTAACATCCTCATTTTAAGCGGAAAGTTGAGGAACGTGTTCACGATATTTTATTGCTAACCAGTACATGGTTTACTTTAATTTAGTTAATTACCATGATCATAGCTTCAGCTAGTTACTACTAACTACTACTCTACTCAAAAACGAACAAGTTTACTAGTTAGTCTGATATTTTTTTAAAAATTTAGCATGATTTTAAAATTAACCCGGACAGTAATTAGTTTCTTTAGCGGACTATTTACTAAGAACTTTAAGGGGTAAGACTTTAAACCACTCCACTGCAGTCGGCGCATTTTGTTCGGAGCGTCTCTGCAGCTGAGTTCTGTCGAGCTGGATCTAATCAAACGAATTGTACACAATCTGCTAGCCAATCAATGACTCACAGTAGAGCCTCATCCTCAGCGTCATCCTATCATGAAAAAAAGCACAACGCCAACAAAACCCTTGACAATTTTTTTTAATTCCTAATGGATAGACGGCTGCATCCGCGTGGATTTGGATCTGTCACAGAAAGTTTAGTCTCCATAGGTATGTGTTGCTTATAAAAACTGAAATGATTATTATTCATAAACGGCCTATATACGTCCCACTGCTGGGCACAGGCCTCACCTCAACTATGAGGTGGAACGAGCCATACTCTAACACGCGGGCTCAGTGCGGATTGTTGGAGGGGTGTAAGGTTAGTGAGCAACCTTAATGTCATGTTATCAAGCCGCCCTAAGGCCTCTGACTAGGCTTAACGACTGACATCTAGCGACGTCAAACGATTACTATTCAAGTCTTTATAAAATCTGTTCTGCAATTTGCAGTGTTGAGACAAATAAATCGTTAACTCTAACTGGCGTCTCTTGCCCTTTCCCCACAGCGACTTTTTAAGAATCGCACGTGGTGCACTTGTGACAGCGATCGGCGACGATCGTGTGGAAAAGAGAACTGAAACGCGCTTGCATCGCTACAGAATCGCGTGTTTTGCTTCGCAACTGAAACTGAACCCAATGTAATACTACAAAGATACAATTTCAAACGATATAGGCACTCAATATAAAAAAGATACAGCAGATAAAATGGCATGTACCACCATCGACCACATCATCACTTACCATCAGGAGAGATTGTGGTCAAATGACTGCCTAATTCCAATAAAAAAAAACACATGGAAGGAAGAAAAACAACTGGTCTAACGAGACGTATTGTCGTGTGTATTATTATTTATTACTATTGTTGAACTATAGTTGTTTAAAATGAATGGTAGGACTCGTAGGAAACTTCCGACAGTTCTCGTCAAACTAAGTATTCCCATGCCGTCGCAGGGAGTTATGGTGAATGCGACTTTTCATACCGCCTGAATTTCACGAACATGAACTCATGAAAAAAGAACATAATATCAAAAATGCTCGAACAACGATTATTCGTTAACTTTTCCAGTTCAAATCCTCGTTGAGTACTTTCCTTGCACAAAACAAGCTATCGACCTAGTGGATTTAGCATCAAAAACATACATCTGACTAATAAACAAGTATCCAGTTGTAGTAAAATATTTTCAGAGAATTTGAGTGGTTTCAAAGAGTTTAAGCGTCCGGCATTTTATTATTCGGCAAAATGAAAAGTGGCTTGAATATCCATTCATTCAGAGAGTCAGAAAATCATATTTCATTTTTCCAATAGAGAACCTTGTTCATAAAGCTAAACGTTTTTGAGCATCAGCGTTTTCGATGGTTACCTAGGGGCACATAATGAAAATAGCATCCCTGTGTTGATTTTTAAAATGTATTCATGTGCCCATTTTTTTTGTTGCCAAGTCCAAATGACAAGGCAAAGGAAATAAAAAAATACAGCCGTCGCTGTTTGAGGAAGACTCGGTGGAGTTGGAGCTTGGAGCCTCATTCTCAAGTTAATTAAACGGCTCTCATCGGCGCGTCTTCATTATTGCCTCAGAAGTAGGGATGAGCCCAATGTTCGGCCATATTCGGTAAATTTAGCATATTTCATTTTGAAGGTTCGAATTCAGTCGAATATTCGGTTTAATTGGTACCGCATATTTCAATCAAAATTAAAAATAGTATATTTCCTGTTAAATCGTTGTTTGTTACATAGTTAATCTGAAAACGGATATGTTTTTTGTTACTAAAAGAAACATCTCAAACAAATTAAATAGCCATTAACTATTATAAACGAATTGAATTGTAATTCTAAAAAAAATAGGTCAAAATTAAGATAAATGTTTTACTTAAAAAATAATAAAACATTTAAATACCTATTTGGGTATAGAAAACTTACAATGTGTAACCATGGTCAGATTGTCTTCAGGATAATTTGGTAGACTAAATAAGAATGTGAGCGAGTAGCAGTGCAAGTTAAATTCAATTTCCATGAAATTAACAATTGCCTGGATTTAACAGTGACACGCTGACCTGCCATTCGGCCGAATATTGAATTTGATTCATTTTATTAGTACCAAAAATTCGGCCAAGCGTTCGGGAGTATTCACATTTGGCGCGGGCACATCCCTACTCAGAGCTCAGAAGGGAGGCGCCTCGGTAAGTGAGGGTACACACTTGAGTAACTTACGTTAGCTATGTACAACAACGAAAAGAAATGTATGTTGGCTTTTGAAATTCAGTTGGCTTTTTAATGTTTCTCTAAAAACCAACAACATACGTTCACGACCTCATTTCCCAAGATATGTTAAATATGAACACAAAGTAGGTGTTGTCCTAAATGAAAGTAAAAATGTGACAATAAACTTTTACTTGCGTATGAATACGTGTTAATATTTCATTTATAAAGATGATTACGTCTTATCACGGGGTCAATTCAGGATTTACGTAATTTGTATTTTGTTAATATAGCGCCTTGATTCAAAGTACCATACGGGTTACCATGGGGTCATGGTAACCCGTAAACCCTACCCTAGTCCACGACATTTCTGATATCTAAAAATAATTGCAGGGTTGATTTTCATCATGACAATAATAAAAAAGACTATAATAAGAAATTTTACCAGCTGTCAAAAGAAGAATGGCGAAAATCGACCCAACCACGTTCACGTGACTGATAATAACTTTATAAAATGGTATTAGTAGATTTCTATCCATAATTTATAGGATTTTGTAGAACAAGGATTTCATTTTTAAATAATTTACGGCAGTATATTATCATAACGTCGTAAATAATGATGAAACTAAACAGAAAACCGGATAAGTGAAGGACGTTCCTTTTCATGCATCAGTGTTATTTCACTTTCTTCCTAAACTGAACTATCATCTTGGTTGTATTGTTTTGACTAGTTTTGCTGTTCTTATTTTACTGTTATTGAAGCATTTTTAACTAGATTACGATGTTGCAAGTGACTAGATTCTAACAAAACGGTTCAATGGCAAGTCAAACAGCAAAAGAAATTAAATAAATGCCAGTAAAGGAACATTCAAATGTCACATTGTGTCAAACGTCAAAGTCAGACTGACATGCGTGCATTGTTTGTTTGTCGTTGTTGTTGAATCGTTTGCAAATATTTCGTGTTTTTACAGTGAATTGTCTATGGACTACGCGTGTTTCTCGGACTTACGATTGAAGCCATAAAGTGCTCTAATGCATGATACAGGAATTAATGAAAAACTCTTTATAGTCTGATGCTATTATAACTGATCCCCTTTAATTTATTATTTTTATATCTCTATATTCCTAACGTTTAGAGGGTAAGTTTTGGTATCATTTCGATAGCAGTGTTTAGTTGTACAAATCTTGGTTAATTCGTTCATGAAGGAGGCCTATTATAGTTGGGGCTAAAACTTAAAGAACTTCGCCAGTCTTCTTTAACTAAGCATTATTTCATCAGTCTCAGTCACCCATAGTGGATTTTAAACATTCGCTTAAGAGTAACTTATCTTATGTAAACAGATCAGAGGCTCAACATGTTGAGCCCCAGAACTCGATGTATTACACACTTGAATAATTTTTATTTTCCATATTCCGTGTATGCAAAGCCTCAACCAGAAATGTAGAACAAGGAGTGAGCCTGAAGGCAACAAGGCACCAAGGCATGTATAACATACCTGTGCTTGAACATGTGTTTATTAATCAACTCTACAGTTTCCTATAATCAATATCCATGAGCTCAATCTGTTTATGTTCTTTTTTCAGCTGCAAAAGTATGTGCCAATGAAATTGTTACTAGCTTTTACTAAAAAACATTATTTTTCAATCATGACTAAGTAGTAATGAAATCACCTTTAAATGTTACAATTCAGTTCATACATTTATTGACTATGATACCATATACTTAATCATATGTTAAACTTTTATCACACCCCTGTTTACATGGTAATTTTAAAGCTAACTGATTTATGTTCAGCCGATGCACATATACATGTTAAGCCTTATTTTAATACGGTATTGTATCTGTTTCCATGAACCTAGTTATTTCTAGTAATTAAAGATAAACGTAGTGTGAAACAAATTACTTAGTAGTAAAATAGCAAGTTATGAGCTATTGTTTTCGGTTGCCATTAAACCGATTGGTATGTTAGTGATTATCCACTAAATACTCTGGTATATAAGAACAAAGCGTAGAGCGAATATTCATAATATCTTTTTTGTCGTCGAGAACTTCAGTTGCTAATTACAAAACTCTATCAACCATGCAGTTGTCAACTCTAGTATTGTTACTTTGCGCGTGCGGGCTTTCCTTGGCGACGCTCCCAGTGCAGAGGTTTTATGACCTCAAGGACGCTCCCAAACTATTTGAACAGTTCCAAGAGGACTATCACAGACACTACCATAGTGAAGCAGACAGAAGGGTGCATTATGAAGCATTTGTTAAGAGTTTGGAAAATATTAACAAGCAGAACGAAGAACAAGCAGACACAACATATGGAATAAACGAATTTGCTGATTACACTGAAGAGGAACTGAAGAAAACAAGAGGATTAGGACAGACACGCTAAAAACGTGTGTGTTATTAACTTCTTATTCCTATAGTATATTCTCCCTCATTCATAAAAACGAACGCAACGCTAAATCATAATTTTGCAATTGACGTGTTGTGTCACTAACTCGCAAATGGCGGCAGCAACAAGAATGACAGAGACAAAGCGTTACAAAGGTTAAAGTGTTGTTGAAGAGCTGTTTAAGTTTTTATAAAAAAGGGGGTTAAAGTAAGAAGAAGATATTTTGTTGATGGTACTTGCTATGTTGAGGAAAAACAGCCCACATCACACAGAAATGTGCTATTGGATTATGTATGTCGTAATTTTAACAGTTTGGTTTTTAGTTTGGATGAAATGATATGACTTCGAATAAATGTGCTCACAATAAATAATTTACATTTTTCATTTGTTTTCCTAGCCAATATTGGTATTGTTCTTCACTCACTTCTTTCTCTCGTGTTCTCTAATGCCGAGGACGTTTGTAGCCTTTTCAATTGTCTCAAGTATACAGAATTCACTATACTTATATACTACTCGTATATAAGTATAGTGAGGTATTTTTGGTAGAATTTACACCCGTAGTGTAATACACGTGGAACCCTAAAATATCGGGTTTCAAATTATCACATTGAATTAGCAACAGACGATCAATAATTTTTCCGTATGACAGAATACTCTAAAATAGCTAAAGTAAACCGAAAGCGCAGTGGCAATATTTGTTAAGTTATTTTAATTTTAGCACTAGCAGTCCAGACTTCGTTCTCTTGACAAACATTAAATGTCATGTGACAGGTAGAAACGGTTTACTCTATAAAATAGACGGAAACGGAAAACCTAATTGTGGTTTTACTACATTCCTAGCATTTCTTCATGCTTACTCACCTTTCCAATCTTCCCTGAACTTCTACAAATATTTGAAAACCAATATTAGAAAAAATCGGTCCATCCGTTCCCGAAATTTAGCGAGACTAACGGGCAGCTATCCATTTTTATATAAAGATATTAGGAATAATGTATTATCTTCCCACCAAATAAAGGAAACCCAGAAAAAAGACATTGGATCTGGGGTTCAGGCGGGACTCGAACCAGCACCTTCCGCATCTCGAGCGGCTGCACTAACCACTGTGCTACAGTGCACTGTGCTAAATAAATAAATAACTAGCAGCCGCCCTCGACTTCGTCCGCTTAAACTTTAGTTAACTTTAAAAAAAGTGTGTTATTGTGAAGTTTCATTTAAATCCAAGCAACACATAAGTAGGTCGATTTACTCCCTATTTTTCGGTTTTCTACGCCATATCGATACGCTATTCACTGAAACACGTTTCCTGACTGACATTTTATATGAAGATCGATTTGCGGAATATTTATTTTCCGTAAAATTCATTAGTCTGATGCATCTTTTCCTCGAATTTCGAATGACCGAAGCTCATAAGCCCGATGGATCGTTTTCCCGAAAACCTTCTAGCGTTTTAAAATCCGTACACCAATATTGATTATTCCTGTAGAAAGAAATATTATTTGTGAATAGTGTTTCGATATGGCGTAGGAAACCCCTATTTTTAGACTATTACATAACCATGCTAAATTTGTAGTGACTTAATGCAATAGTTTTCAAACCAAGGTGTCATGGCTCAACTTCTGAAGTCTTGATTTTTGCGGAATTAATGTATTTTTAAATGACTTGAGAGAACTGATTCCGGTGACGGTGGATACAAGCCCAAATTATGTCTGACCCATTGTCTGCCCGGTGCGACTATGGCTATCCTGTGGAGGGCGGCGGTGCGGGGGTGTCCCACACTGCCGCCGTGAACGCCCGCGGGGGTGCGGAGCTGGGTGGCCGGCACAGCACGTCAGGGATCCACTGATGGAGTCCCTAACGGGGGAGAAGATGGCCTACGCGGAGTTTAGTGGGTATGCCCACACCCCACTGTGGTGGGAGAGCCCTATCCCAAAAGGAGGTCTTAGGCGATTCGCACCGCGGTTCGAATCTCTTGCGGTGCGAAAAGCCTAATGACCCTAGCAAACCCCCGCCCAAAAAAAGGTACCTAAAGTTAGCTTCTGTTTGGTTCTTAAATTAACTGTTTGATTCTTAAATTATGTTATCATTCCAGTTATTCGACTACAGAATGTCCTGTAAAGTTTGATTTGAATTTTTTAATCACAGCATTTCTGGATTTAGTCCAGAATAAATTAACCCAACACGAAATTCATCAATCTACAATTTATAATGCCGACTATTTTATAGAGTAAATTTTATTCGTTCAGTGAAACACACTTTTGTAATATTATATTTTATTTTACTTAACACTACGGTAAGAAACTAGCATGGAACGCAAAAGGTCTTTTTTATTACGTGTTTCGTTTTTTTCCTGTGTGACTATTAAACAATGAGAGCTTTAATATTTGACTGTCTATGAGTAGCGTTTAGAAATCATTACTAGTATGAACTTTCACAACACTATTTTAAATAATTTGAGAAATAGACAAACAGTAAATAAATGTGATCCTTGTTTACGTTTAGAGATCTATCCTACTTTATCCTTTTGATATTCATTTGAGAGATGGACGTGAAGAAAAATGTGTATACGCATGTATGGCGTACGCACGTCGTGGAAATGTCTGACGCTAATGCGAAACCAATAACTTAGTAGTTAGATCATAAAACAACCGTCAAATCGGTTACGCCGCTTCAAACTGATTATTTGTTACGGCATTTAATACACTGTATATAATATATGAACTAAATGTTTGACCAACATTCTTATTTCTCTTTGCTTGTAATACAACTCAGTTCTCACAACTGAGCTTTTACCAAGTCCACTATGCATTTATTAATTGTTGGGCTGTTATTCCTGTGCGCAATTGAGTTAACTACGGTATCTGCGAGTAGTACGTACGATGACGACGAGTATAAGAAGTATAAAGAATATTATGACGTGGATAATGCCCCTGCTCTTTTCGAAGAATATATAGTTAAATACAACAAGCGCTACAAAGATGAAGCCGACAAGCAAGTGCATTACTATGAGTTCGTCAAGAGTTTGATAAGTGTTAACCATCTTAACAGAGTAAACGATAATACATGGTTTGGAATCAATGATTTTGCGGATTTGACCCATGAGGACATGAAATACCATACAGGCGCTGCATACCCATAAAGCACCTTACGGAAACGCATACTTATCTGTGTAAGTCTATTCATTCATTATGCGGAATGAAAGGGTTGACCACTCCTTTCTCAATCAAAGCAAGAAGAAAATTAATAAAAAGTTCAACTGTCAATCGTGAAGGAACATACGTTTAATCGAATTTTGATTTTATTGTCGAACAATAAAGCATACTTTTCGGCATACTCTAGCCTGTTACATAGTTTAAAAAGGTAACATGTGCTTGCAACGCGTAAATGAATGTGTTTGAAAACTGGTCAGCCTTTTCATTCCACGACTTTACGTAAGTTCACGTTGTCTCTTGGTTAATAGGAGGAAGACAATAATTGTTTATGTAAAGTAAAAAGTAAGTGTATAAGGTGTCCAATACTTTTGGAGAATCAGCGTGGAGTTGCCTGTTGAACGGTATGTTAATAAGTTGGATTTCGGAGAGTGTGCTCAGGAACTTCATGGCCTGATACTTACCCTCTATTGTCTACCACTTCGGACCACTAGACGTTGGTAGGGCTTCCATGCCCATGTCTTACACTTTCCAGCATTCCGAAATGAACGGTTTGCTGCTTCCTTCCTAGTCTGCAACGCTAGGGAGTAGGACGCTATTCCTGCATATTTGTTTTCGGATACATACAACCTTGGTGTCTTCAAGGCAAAGTTGTATGTATTCTGTAATGCCAATTCCATTCATAGGTATGTTCTGGGTATACGTGTTCAACCATGGGACTCGTCATCGCGAAAAATGAGTACCTATGAGTATTTCTTTGTTTTTTTTAAAAACAGATTTAATTTTAAAGACATTATTATACTAAATGTAGGCATTACGTAAACAGATTCTAAAAATCTTATTATTCAATTGAAAAGAGGTAAGAAAACGAGTTTCACTATTGTTTTTATAATTTATGTACTCGTATCATAATGTATTTGAAAATATCTGAAAGAAAAGCGAGAAAAAAAAGTTTTTCGTAGGGAAATACTAAAATAACATTATAGCGCTTACGTGGGCGCTTAAATGTCAAAAAACAATGTAAATAGAATTTTGAATACTTTTGAGTCTCCAGAATGTACTAAAATTAAATTTTCTAGCATAACCAGTCCGTTTTCATTTGTAGTATTTTATTGTCTTTGTAATTTTTTTTTCACATAAATTTTATGAAATAAAACTGCATTTAAGAGAAGGAGGACTTCGATTTCCAACCGGTGATCTTCCTGTTCATTCAGGGTGACTAGGGGCACCCTAAAACCCCAAATAAGTAGGGATCATCTAAGCTCATTTGACGCGCCCCTTCACCGCATCTGATGATGATGAAGATGCTATCCTAGCCGATATCAGCTACGGCAACCGCTTCTAACTCCGCTGTAGCTGCCGTTCGTGGGCTCGCATGTGGCTTGTTTAGCCAATCTTATTGATGAAGACCCTCGCACACTGCGGGCATGTGAGCACTCCTTGAACATAGTTATAATTGATCGCCGCTTTCAATTTGGCGCATTTGGCATTTAGCTCAGTGTACCGTCACCGTCGTCGTCCAAACAGTGGACCTTAACTTTTACCGAAGACCACCATTCGGACTATTTGGCCGCTTGCTGCTCCCACCGCGAGGGCTCTATGCCACAGTTCTGCATGCGGCGCTTAAGCACATCTTTATGTCCACCATGCTTTCGCTTGCCTTCGTCAAGTTCTGAGTAGAAGATGCGCTTAGCTACTCGCTGTTTTATCATGCGTGAGACATGTCCGCACCACTGAAGCTGGCGCCGCATAGGATAAGCTTCAATGTCACGCACATTGGCTCTCCGCAGTACTTCGGTATTCCGTACACAATCAGACCACCGGATGTTCATAATTTTGCGTAAGCATCTAAAGTGAAAGCGATCAATAATCCGGATGTGCCACCTACGCATACAAGCAAACACTGTTTTGCGCGTAGATGCGGTGGAGGGGCGTTTTATTTCAGATTAGACGATCTCTATCTGTTTTAGTCATTTATGCCTAACTATAACTATGAGAGTCATTATTTTATAACGCGTTCATGTAAATAATGTGCAAATAAATAACGGTTGTTTAAGAATTTATTACTAAACACTCTTACTTAATATTCCTAGAAGAAACATGAATGATATTACAATAATTTATTATATTTTTCTTGTGCCGACCTTATAACTAACTAATACAACTAAACACGCGCATTAGTAATACCTAAAAATGTAGGAAACCCAGGATAACTATATAAACGATCGCAGCTACGCTAACAATGTTATAATTGTTCGATTGCTCATCGAGTCACTAGCTCTACTAAGTTGACACGCTACACAATGAAGTTGTTTAGTATCGCGTTGCTAGCTTGCGTATGCGCACTGACCATGGCAGCTCCTGCGCGCCCAAAGCAGTACGACTTGGAAGAAGCGCCAAAACACTTCGAACAGTTCATCAAAGACTATAACCGAAGCTACAAAGATGACGCAGACAGACAAGTGCATTATGAGGCATTCGTCAAGTCCTTGCAGACTATCAACAAGAACAATGCTGAGCAGAAGTCTGCGACGTTCGGAATAAACAAGTTTGCCGACTACACAGATGAGGAGAGGAAAAACATGTTTGGACTCAGAAAGACTGAATAATTTCGTAAGTTATTTTAGCTGAACTCACACCACTCTAATTATTTTGTTGTTACGCATATTGCATTTATTTACTACTACTACATACCTACACAAAATGAACGGAATATATTTATGTAGAGAAGGTCATAACAAACGCAACTAGCCATTGAATAATTACCTTTATTGCACTGGTATAAGATGATAAGAACTGGCAAGGTTAACCAGTGGCCTTTTGAACGCCAAACGAGATACTAAATAGTGTTGCCAACAAATAAATTCAATATTCCACCGACTTATTTACGAAATCCTAGTGTTGCCAACAATCCTTTCATAATTCTACCAACTTGTTTACAAAAAAAGTAAATAGATCTCGTCAGAAACATCCGTCAGAATACTTGGTGTCAAATTAAGGTAAATAAAAACATTAACTCAAGTTTAATAAAAACATTAACTCAAGGGTATTTCCTATGTATATTAAGTATGTATTTACAAAAGAAAAAGTATTTAAGTATGTTTATCCGTTGTAAAGAATAGTCCTTATTTTTTAATAAGGAATAATCCTTATTAAACTTGAGTACCCTTTTATTTTAAAAACAAGCTCAACAGAGACCGAATAAATATTTTACTCGCTTGTTCCTATCTACCAGTAAAACAATTCCGCAAATGTGCAGTTTTTGCGATGAAACACAACTGCTAACTTTTCAGAGAAACAAAATGAAATTTAGAAAATTTAAAACAAATCTGTCTCTATTTGTTTAAGATACCTTTCTTTTAAAATTTCACTCAAAAACCATTTGCCATCCAAAACAACTTCTGCCTTTTCTTCTTAACCTAATCCGCTAGATATTGTGGGAAATAGAACTCCGTTGGCAACCCTGGCACATAGGTACAATGTGCATATCAGTGAATCACACGCTAACACATTTTTCGAATGTGTACACAAATAGATTGCAGTAATCGAACTCATAATTGGCTGCAGTAGAATGATAGGATGAGTGTTACCACTATGTAATGAAATTTAAAGAGTGATGTGACAAATGAGTCGATTCATCCGATTAACATTCAGTTGATAATCGATCTATATCAAATTGATTTAATAAAAGGCGATAGCATGTTTGTATTAGAAATGAATGTTTTTATGAATTTACAACTTAAAACATTTTTTTTGTAAAATGTCTTATTTTTATTTGGTGAACAGATTAGTTTTGTAATCATAGTCTTTTTAAAAAAAAAACAGGAAGTCTCGTTGTACTGCACTTAATTAAAAGTCCAACGTCAATACTATCTTCTTGCTCTGCTGTAACCAGATAAACATGCTCACTTGTTTAAGAACAAGTTTTAAGGCGGCGTCTCGGCGTTGTTTACTTTGAATCGAAATCGTGCCAACATTTGAATGATGTCAAAAACAATTAATGAAAGTTAAATCTTATCTATGTACAAGTAGGCGGCAGTAGGGTTTTTATTTGATAAAGTTACAATATCATAGTCATAGTCTGGTTTATATGATTTCGTCTCTTTTGCACAGCCTAACTCCTTTTTTCCTATTGTAAATCCTCTACTTGGCTAGCTTGGCCTAGCACAGGATAGAGACTTATGGAGGAAATTGGGAGAGACTTTTGCTCAACAGTGGGGCTGAATAGGTTTAAAAAAAACCTCTACCAAGGGTTGTCTAGAAGAATTCGCTATCATCATCATATCAGCCGAACGACGCCCACTGCTGGGCATAGGCCTCCCCCAATTCGCTATAAAGCGATAAAACTGCCAGAAATCCACAATAGATGTCTTTAAACTGTTCCTTGATTATTTTTGTGCGATAGAGATTATTCATCTCATCTTATCATTTTTTATTTTAACTGTTAAAGATATTATTTGTCATTTGTAATAATAATATATTAATGTTATTTGTCACAGGCTGAGTAGATATTTAGTTACAACATTGTTGATTGTACACCATGTACAAATTAAAAATGATTATTGTTTCTTTGTTTGTTATCACTTGGCTAGTTTAGTCATACATAATTATAACGGGTCAGTTGCATTTTTCCGCTTGATAGAGCATTGTTGTAATATTTTTTACGCATGTAAAGTAATTGGTTTCGTAATTAATGTATAACTGTGCATGCATTTTGTTTCTATGTTTGAGGGCTTTTATATCTTCTAGAAGTAATTTAAACACTGTTGTCGGAAGCACGCTGACTGTTGCCTTCATAGTAAACGGAACATTCAGAACCCCACATATGCCCCCACAATGCGTCTGTACAAGCAATACGCGGGTTCAGCCCGGAGTATTGAAGTTTGTAGCCCTACAGCCTTTGACTATAAACGGAAATACTACTGTAAATAATATTGTAGTAAATAATCATACTATCTTGTTTACACGGTCAAATGTACGTTCGTCAGGGGACAATTCCGACTTCGCATCAGTAATGACATAACCCATCTATCTCTATTTAAAAAAAAAACATTGCAGGCAACGAGAGGAAGTGACAGATACGGTCATTTTCTGTCTTTTAATGCACCTAATTATGAGCATGACGTCAGCCAACGTGCCTTCAGGAGCATGTAGAAGGAGCCTGAAAATACATTTAAATTGTAATAGGAGTGGTGCGGCGACAGGCGCCACTTAATTATCAGTTAGGCATCTAAATGTAGTCAAGTAGTATCCACGTGTGAATAGTGTCGCTGCAGCTTTTTGCAGTTGCCAGAACGCAACTGCAAAAAGCTGCAGCGACACTATTCACTATTTTCGACAATGTCGATGTGGTTGCGTTGTCATTGCGATGTGGTCAAACACTAGTAAACCCCACTACGTCAATTATTAAAATCCGTTTTATTTTGTTACAGGTTCCAGCTTGGAGGCCATTAACCAGTGTTGGTTCAAGAATATTATGTCATATAAGGTATAAACAATAACAATATGTAAGCGGATAACTTTTTTTTAATAAAATATAAAACTACACCGTGGAGTTGTATAATTCACAAATTACCTGTCAGATAGTAGGTACGAGTATGTACTATATATAAACTCAATAATAATAAAAAAACACACCAAGGCACATAGAATGGATGTGGCAATTTTCTTAGCAGTAAAATTGTCTGAGATGGGTTCAAAATGTTTTAAACATAATATGTACTTGGCAAACGTGTGTGATGCTTATTAATTTAGGGAGGTTCACAATCTTGATTAAGCGTTATTTTTCGAACTAGGTACTATTTGAAAAAGCGATACAATGGGAAAACTTAACCGGCCAATGACTCTACGCGTTCTTGGTGAACACAAGTTTCGTCTGGGTTCTCTTCTCAATGAAGTCACGTAGACGTAGTTATATGTATACTTTTCATATTACTTCAAGAATGGCCTTCTACCTTCATTGGGTAAAATCGACGTTCGTCTTTTACGGTGAATAACAGTCGTGCCACGAAGCAAGCGAGGCAACTTGGCTAACTTAAGCTATGAAAAGTTTGGACAGTTCTGCGCTCTGAGCTAGCAGCAGCTACCTACTTAATAATTATGTTAATAAGTTGACGAGATGGGAAAAATCTGCTTACTCTTCAAACTTCGGCGGATAGTTTTACGTTATGAAAACTTGGGATAACAACGAGGTAATGTCATCAAAAGGATCTTCGTTCACAGTTACTTAAGATAGGTAAGTTTAAGTCTCTATGAAGATTTGTTGCGAAATTGTTTGGATTGATTAAAAAAGTCTTAGCTGAACCACTAGATTCGACATACCTATATAGAAATAGAAATGTAATATTTCACTACTAACTAGGTAAGAAAAAAACTGATTCCATTCGGTTATTTTTATTTTTTAATCTTAAATGCGAAAAATGGTAGGTGCAAAAAGCTAATCACTTTTGACTTGGTTTGATTGGCTAAAACGTCTCACTCTACGCTTGACGAGACGAGGTCTCTACACAAGAACACGCTTACCCAATGGTTTTCGGTTTTAGGGGCCGGTATTTAAATGTGGTTTTCCATAATCCTACTGCACTGGAGATATTACTGTACATCCAGCCGGCTTCTCAATTCCAGACGACGAAGGCGATCAACGATTTTAGTACTTCAACTCATTTCTGACGGAAGACATCTACCGTGTCACTTTTTTCTAATCCTGAAGACGAAAAAACTCCGAATAAAGTCACAAAATTGTTGATATTGTGTATCTAAAAAACACAAATATGAAGGCAATAACAAATGAAACGTTATACTGCTCCACGTGACAGGCTGAACAAACACGGGAGCAATAGGATGACGAATCCCAAAACATAGCTGCGTCATCGCTCCTCCTAGAAGAGGATTTTCAAAACAAGATAAACCTTGGGCACTCGCTATTTCCGAAGGGCATTTTACGAGGGTCCGTCAAATCCTCCGGCACTCAAACTTAGCGATCGCGTCCCCAGCCCACGTTTCAATTTACCCCGTGCCGTTTGTCGGTCGAAATAAAACGAGGCGTTTTGTTTCGGCAGGGACGATAGTTGTTATTTTTATGGTTCAGACTATTGGCTTAGGTCCCCTGTTGTACAAACGTTACGGCGAATTTTCTTAGAGTACAGTCGTGTAAGAAAACGGAGATGAACGGATGTTTTGAAAATATCTGCCGAAAAGTTCGTGTAAGTATAGTTGGTCACTAGGATTAAGGTCCTCAAGCTTTTTTTGAGTTCAACCGTCTGCCAGCCAGTGTTTGCCTTGAGAAAATTCTGGTCCACATGGCACACTTTGAAGGCGAAACAAAATATGAAAGTTCCCAAAATTCTCGCAAAAAATTAATAACATCGTCAAGCGTGTCCCCATCTTGAGACTGAGATTGTCGAGACTTTCCCATACTCTACGAAAATACCTTTGCAACATTTAACACCTCTGTGGCCGATTATAGCAATGTGCCTGGAATACTTGGCCGGAGCTTCGAAGTCATGCCTTTGATTATTAGTTCATCAAGATTGATTTCAAATGTTCAAACTCACCAATCATTTATCAAACTTACGTAATACAAAATACCTACATAACTACATTCTTGAAAGCATCAACTTACTTTTGGAACAAGAAAATTATGGTAAAAGAAAATCGAAGTAAGTATAGAATAGAATGCTTTCGGTGCGAACTGTACCTCCGTAACTGGCTCCATAGAACTACATTGGACGAGGTAACGAAGACACCTTTTCTAAAAAAGACTTTCGATACGGGATCCTCATTTCCGTTTATTTTTTTTATTATACTCGTACAAAGTAGTTCTGTACAATGATTTCAAGAGGTGGACCTACCTACAATTTATTTAGGTATGCGACCTGTAAAAGTAAATCGGGCTGAGGAGGAACACAATTATTTGTTAAGATAAATATAAACATTCCTGGACTTTAATTCAGACAGCGAGGTCACGCAGGTCTAAACGAGTCTTTTCCTTTAGTTTGACAAATAATGATACTTCACCAGAATTTAATCCTCATAAAAGACATAATACACAACACTACCTTTTGTTTTTCAAGACCAACAGTTCGACTCCCGGTTTTTGAAAAAAAATGAATGTCAATATTGTTGACAACAGATTCAACAATATTGACATTCATTTTTTTTCAAGAAGAAGAACTAACTAACTTCTTCAAGAAAGAACAGATTTCGCTATCTCTCATAGTTTCTGACTTCCCCCTACTAACTCATTTGGATCGACCATCCTGAATAACAACTGTTAGCTGTACCTGTCTTTCGCTATGACGTCAACGAAAGAAGAAAGGCATTGCATATTTATCAAAATTTTGAATTGCTTTCAATTGCCGTTCTTATCGACTTAACGCATTTAATGGCGACTTTAATGCTTTAATCGATTAGTGCCAGTTAATGTTAAAACACAACAATCACATGACTTCAAATTACGCGGTTGCTATAGTAACCGCTAACGCTTACTCTAATGTATGTACCTCATCTAAGCACCTTACATTCTTGCTATGTCTATGTTCATTATTTCTATAGCTTTTGGGATTCCACTGTAAGGTAAAGGCTTCGAGAAGAGTGGCTCTTCGACGCTTGAATGTTTTAAATCAGACCGGTTTACACAATGTACTACCTAAACATTTGCAATCCTTTTTCAATAATTCATAATTTTTTGCTCAAAAAAGATGGAAGAACAGGCGAACTTGTTGCCAATATGCATTATCTAGCAGTAACCGATCGGGTGAAGCAAAACATTGTTAGTGTTGTTATTTTCGAGTCCTGTCAAATCAGGTTTTAAGCCAGGTTCAAAATTAGTCATCTCCAAAAAGCAAAAGAATTCATGATACTCACTGCGATACGATTACGATACATTGGCTGAATTCTCACGATATTCGAGAGGTGTGCCATGAAGGAAAAAGAAACCCTTTTATTGCTTGATAGTATATTTCAGTGTCTGTAGTTTTAAAAGAACATTAGGGTATCATTATTTATCATATTATTAAATGCTAATGTAACATGTGCCGTGATTATTGCCCAAAACCACAACTCCACTCTGCCTGCCTATGAAATTCACAGTGGTCAACTTTGGCAATCTGTTGTAATGGTACGTACAATTTCGGTTTATTTAGCCGCTTCTTTAAAGGATCTTGATCAAATAATTTATTTGTTAATTTATTCTTTAATACACGAATTATGTCTTTGCTGTACATTGATTAAATTAAGCATTGGGCGTTTTAGGCAGAGGAAAAAGGCAAACTAACCTGTAAATGCAAGTTGTGATTCAGAATAAAAGTGTGAAAGAATGGAACCACGAAAGAATAGTATAAAAAGAAAGCAAGAATAGAACTTCTACTGGTACTTACCTAAACGCAAGGGGAAATTTAATCAAATTTTGCTTATTAAACTCAGGCTAAGCATGGGCATATAAATGAGTAAACGGCATAGTTAATCAACTGAATTAAAACCACAATAGGGTAATCAAGTGAAAAATCACTTCTTAGGCTTCTTAATTCTCACATGAAAATGAAAATGGAAAGTTTTTATTGCATGTAAACTTTTATAAGTGTTTATGAAAAGTTAGTAAAAAATATATACAGGGTGTTTCTTGTAAGGTGTCAAGCCGGCGCCAGCTGATAGTAGGGTACCATACCTATCGATTTAACCCCCATGTATGTTCTACGATTTTTTGTAGTTTTCGAGATAATTATGTTTTTGTTATTTTCAAAAATTTTGTGAGCACTTGGCTTTAAATAATTATAACTTTTTTTTCGTTTGACTTTTGTTGGATATTTTCTTCTTATTATAATGTCTATTAATTGCAGTTTTATGATTAAAATAATCTCTGTCCTAACTTAACTACAAGATACAAAAATTTTGATTGATAGTGAAAAAAAAGTGAATCATGCAGAACATAACCAAAATTCAATCGTAAATTAAAAAAAACAAAAGGTATTCCATAGCTTCTTACTAATTTCAAAAACTGCGCAACATCATAAGCTTTCATAATAATACAAGAAAACATGTCCTTTGTGGGGCATTATTCGCTGTAATCGATGCTGAAGTCTTGAGAATCGGAAATAAGTGTAATTTTCATACTTAATCATTTTCTAGTATTTTGGCATAATTTTGTCATTTCTGAGATTTATTGTCTTCTAACGTTTAAACAAAGCTCATTTGTTAATAAAACAGTCATTTTTTAACTTCCAATCATTCGAAAGTCACAACTCCCATTGGTGTTTTTTTACCTTAAATTGTAATTGCAATGCAGAACTATAAATATCAGTGTCAAACATAAATAGTACACAATTATATCAAAAGTGTATCACAATAATAATTGGGGTTGACCTTTGCTCAGCAGTGGGACGGGATAAGTTAATATAAGATATACATACATATACATTAGAAGTAAGTTATGCATATCTTACCTTCTTTATAAGTTCATTCGGAAAATTTAACTCTTAGTCAGAAAAAAGTCTTAAGTCTCTAATTTACTCTTATTTTTTTTATACTTTCGATAACAGAATGTAAGATAACATAAGATAGATTTGAGTGTGTTTAAGCGTAAAAGCCGGGTTTTTTTTGTTTCGATTAAATCTCGTCCTCAAACTATAAAAAACCACCATCAATATTAAATAAATGAGTTGAATGAGGGGAAAATTAAATAATACTAAATGAAAATAAATTAGGTCAAACTTTGCAACTGGAAACATGCACAATAATGTGTCGTAGCTACATCACAGTTTCTGTGTATTTATCCAATCGAATAACGCCGGGTTAACTCGTTTACGCCCAAAACTACCAATCAATTTGTATCGATCGTAGCGACATCAACCTTCCATGTACCAATTACTACCATGTGTTAAAATTTACTTAAAAAGCCCAACAGTTTGTTCTGAACATATTTTTCGAGTGGCAAGAAGAGAAGCACTAGGTAACAATGAAGTTCATCAGCATAGTCGTATTTTCTGTGATGGCAGTTCTTGTAAACACCAGAAACATTAGGCACTACGACCTGCGAGATGCTCCGTATCTGTTCCTAGACTTTGTGAGACAGTACAACAGGCAGTACAAAGACACCGCAGACGTGGTGGAACACTACGCTGCTTTTGTTACTAATTTGGTGGAGATCAACAGGAAAAACGATGCTGGAACCTTAGCTGTATTTGGCATAAATCAGTTCACTGATTACACGCCAGCGCAGTTCAATGAGATTAATGGTTTAAGGCCAATAAAACGTAAGTAATTTGAAATATAATAAAGAGCTATATCTCATACTAAGCTCAGACTCAGTAGCAACAGCGGTTTAAGTACGAACGCTAGGTTGGGAAGATCCTGACCACAGTTTTGTGAAGTATTTCTTGGGAATCTCTGTGTCGTAGAGCGCGTGTTAGCAGGTGGTCACGCGATGTCGCCAATTAATTCCTATGACTTAACCTAGTTAGAGGCTTTAGGGCAGCTTGATAATATCCTACAAAGTTTGTACATACTGCCTCATAATTGTGGTGTGCCTCTGTCCAGCAGTGTATAAAGAGTGTTATTTTGTAACTACACACATCAAAAGTGTCTAGGGATATCTCAAGCATTTTCATACAAAGTATAGCTATTGGGGAGGCTGTAAAAATTAAAATATTGATACCAACGTAGAAATTTTTAGGACACAGAAACTGCTATATCTGCCCTTTCAGATTGTATAAAGAAATTCATTGTGGTAGCATTATTGTACAATCGTAAGGACGTTAAAAAAAAGACAGATTTTTCTTTTAAAAGGTTTCAAAATTTTAGCAAAATCAAATGTTTTTTTTGTAATATTCTTAACCTTTATCTTATGCCTGTTTCCTCGAGTTATTCTGAGATAATGCTGAGCATTATCTAATATCTTTGATTTTGCTAAAATTTTGAAACCTTTTAAAAGAAAAATCTGTCTTTTTTTCTAACGTCCTTACGATTGTACAATAATGCTACCACAATGAATTTCTTTATACAATCTGAAAGGGCAGATATAGCAGTTTCTGTGTCCTAAAAATTTCTACGTTGGTATCAATATTTTAATTTTTACAGCCTCCCCAATAGCTATACTTTGTATGAAAATGCTTGAGATATCCCTAGACACTTTTGATGTGTGTATATTTCTACCACTTTATGAGAACAAAGGCTCATTTTGTTGTGTCAAATACCAGTCAACATTCAAGATTGCAGTTACTATGTCTCATTAAAAAATATTTAGGACATCTAACACTTTTAAAATCCTTTTTTTTCCCTTCAGCTCCTTCTCGCAACAGAGGCTACCCACCAAGATCCCGGAACTGAAACACTGCATTTATTCCTGCGGTTGTTATTCTGTGAATCAATAAAGTACCCTATCTCATAACAATAATAGCGAGTTTTATTTGTCCACAACACTGTTCACGTGGACGGAAAATATAATCGTGATACATTGAACTTAGGAATCGAATTAAAGCAGCACAGCTTAAGTTCATTCAAAAACTCAAAGAATTAAAATTTAGTTACTAAACTAAATTATGAGTACCTACACCTCATCGATGAAGAAGAAACTGGATTTTTGTGCCAAGTGGTTAGAAGTCTCTTGTAACAATGAGACATCCTAATTATTATTTTGCTGTGCTTTCTTAGGTTTGTCTACGTTAGGGCAGTAATTCTCCAGATCGCATCCGTCTATCTAAGTAGGGATAAAATCATTTCGTTCTGGAATTTCTTTAGAGAGTTAACCCATTCATTGCCTTAGCCAATACTATGAAATTGTACCAAATGCCTTGTACTAAACGCGGTTACGATACTTGGACGCGATATCGCGTCCACGGCACCTCCAATAAAATTACTTGGACGCGAATTCGCGTTTTCGGCAACTTCAAATTAAATTCTTTCGAAAATTGCTATTTTCTTCTCAAATGGCTGCAGTAACATTTAAAGTGCACTGCTATAAATGTTCATTACCAGTTATTTGCTTTGAAAAATATTATAAGTTGAGTAATTAGATAGTTAAGAATCAGTTAGTTTGGGGAACGAAAGATATTTTATCTGTTTGGGTGCACATAACTTTTCACAACCATGATTCTTTATTATTAGGTATAATCAGTGCCATTGCCACTTGGTCACTCCTGTTTTATTTTATCGTACTGGACGCGATTATGCGTCCAAGGCATGGTGCGTGAAAATCAATGATTTAAATAATTTTAAAATTTCATGTTAATATATCCAGGAGCCACCTTGAGACTGTTAACTTTGAATTTAGATACATGTTTTCTTTAAATTTCAGATTATTTACTCTTGAAACGGGGAAAAACAAGCCAAGTCACATAAGGACGCGAATGCGCGTCCATGGCACCAGAAAAAAGTTAGCTAGGACACGAATACGCGTCTAAGGCACTGAATGGGTTAACTGCAGCAGAGAAAATAAAAGCTGTTAACGCATTTCTAGAAATCGTTCTTATCCTGATGTCACCGAATTTCACAGGAAAAGTACTCGTTGTTTCAGGTAATTGTGTTATTCGTTACAATGGGAAATTCAGGATAGCAAATCCATAACACAAACCTGTGTTATCTTGTACGCCGCAACAAGGCGAGAACTATAGGGTGGATAATTAGCCTGTTGTCCAGCAAAAAACCAGAACATCGTTGTTCTGGTTCTTCGGGACTACAATTTTGAGGGGCCTAATAAATTTAATAAAACGAAATATAATCTAGGGTCACATAACTTATAAGAGAGCAAAGTAGCGGCTAGGGCAAGTTCGTGTGAAATTATACCCAGCCTAGTGATTGTCGCAAACATCATTTCTCATCTCGATCTCCCTCAGGTGAGCACGTTCACTGTAGTATCTACGCTTCTCTTAAATTGGTATTCCCCCTTATTTGTATGGTAATCATTTCCCATGCGGCGTAGCTCATTTTACTTCCACGGTCCTATTCGCGTATTTTTGAGTTTTACAGAATGTCAAAATGAAATCTCCCTTCGAATTCGCTCGTGAGACATTCGAAGTGTGCGCTGAGGAGCGCTCAGACGAGCGCTCTTTGGTTTCTTTGGTTTCTTTGGTTTGGCTTTCTTTGGTTGAACTCTGCGACGCTCCCACGTGTCTTTTGATGTTTTGATATAATCAATGGTAGCAGTCAGTTTTGGCAGTTAAAACTTGAATAAAATCTGACAAAAAGAAAATGTAAGTAAAAAAATAGCATCATATGGAAGTAATTTCGGATTAACACCGGCTAGTGCGTGTACCAATTTAAGAAAATAATTACGAAATTATTTTCTTAAATTACGAAATTATTTTCTTTCTTGTAACTACGAAGTTACATGCGTCATCAATGGTGTGAGATGTTTCAATTAAATCACACCTGGTTAAGTCACACTTATATGCACACAATCACCAATCAATTCCGACTTCGCATCAGTAATGACATAACCCATCTATCTCTATTTAAAAAAAAAACATTGCAGGCAACGAGAGGAAGTGACAGATACGGTCATTTTCTGTCTTTTAATGCACCTAATTATGAGCATGACGTCAGCCAACGTGCCTTCAGGAGCATGTAGAAGGAGCCTGAAAATACATTTAAATTGTAATAGGAGTGGTGCGGCGACAGGCGCCACTTAATTATCAGTTAGGCATCTAAATGTAGTCAAGTAGTATCCACGTGTGAATAGTGTCGCTGCAGCTTTTTGCAGTTGCCAGAACGCAACTGCAAAAAGCTGCAGCGACACTATTCACTATTTTCGACAATGTCGATGTGGTTGCGTTGTCATTGCGATGTGGTCAAACACTAGTAAACCCCACTACGTCAATTATTAAAATCCGTTTTATTTTGTTACAGGTTCCAGCTTGGAGGCCATTAACCAGTGTTGGTTCAAGAATATTATGTCATATAAGGTTTAAACAATAACAATATGTAAGCGGATAACTTATTTTTAATAAAATATAAAACTACACCGTGGAGTTGTATAATTCACAAATTACCTGTCAGATAGTAGGTACGAGTATGTACTATATATAAACTCAATAATAATAAAAAAACACATCAAGGCACATAGAATGGATGTGGCAATTTTCTTAGCAGTAAAATTGTCTGAGATGGGTTCAAAATGTTTTAAACATAATATGTACTTGGCAAACGTGTGTGATGCTTATTAATTTAGGGAGGTTCACAATCTTGATTAAGCGTTATTTTTCGAACTAGGTACTATTTGAAAAAGCGATACAATGGGAAAACTTAACCGGCCAATGACTCTACGCGTTCTTGGTGAACACAAGTTTCGTCTGGGTTCTCTTCTCAATGAAGTCACGTAGACGTAGTTATATGTATACTTTTCATATTACTTCAAGAATGGCCTTCTACCTTCATTGGGTAAAATCGACGTTCGTCTTTTACGGTGAATAACAGTCGTGCCACGAAGCAAGCGAGGCAACTTGGCTAACTTAAGCTATGAAAAGTTTGGACAGTTCTGCGCTCTGAGCTAGCAGCAGCTACCTACTTAATAATTATGTTAATAAGTTGACGAGATGGGAAAAATCTGCTTACTCTTCAAACTTCGGCGGATAGTTTTACGTTATGAAAACTTGGGATAACAACGAGGTAATGTCATCAAAAGGATCTTCGTTCACAGTTACTTAAGATAGGTAAGTTTAAGTCTCTATGAAGATTTGTTGCGAAATTGTTTGGATTGATTAAAAAAGTCTTAGCTGAACCACTAGATTCGACATACCTATATAGAAATAGAAATGTAATATTTCACTACTAACTAGGTAAGAAAAAAACTGATTCCATTCGGTTATTTTTATTTTTTAATCTTAAATGCGAAAAATGGTAGGTGCAAAAAGCTAATCACTTTTGACTTGGTTTGATTGGCTAAAACGTCTCACTCTACGCTTGACGAGACGAGGTCTCTACACAAGAACACGCTTACCCAATGGTTTTCGGTTTTAGGGGCCGGTATTTAAATGTGGTTTTCCATAATCCTACTGCACTGGAGATATTACTGTACATCCAGCCGGCTTCTCAATTCCAGACGACGAAGGCGATCAACGATTTTAGTACTTCAACTCATTTCTGACGGAAGACATCTACCGTGTCACTTTTTTCTAATCCTGAAGACGAAAAAACTCCGAATAAAGTCACAAAATTGTTGATATTGTGTATCTAAAAAACACAAATATGAAGGCAATAACAAATGAAACGTTATACTGCTCCACGTGACAGGCTGAACAAACACGGGAGCAATAGGATGACGAATCCCAAAACATAGCTGCGTCATCGCTCCTCCTAGAAGAGGATTTTCAAAACAAGATAAACCTTGGGCACTCGCTATTTCCGAAGGGCATTTTACGAGGGTCCGTCAAATCCTCCGGCACTCAAACTTAGCGATCGCGTCCCCAGCCCACGTTTCAATTTACCCCGTGCCGTTTGTCGGTCGAAATAAAACGAGGCGTTTTGTTTCGGCAGGGACGATAGTTGTTATTTTTATGGTTCAGACTATTGGCTTAGGTCCCCTGTTGTACAAACGTTACGGCGAATTTTCTTAGAGTACAGTCGTGTAAGAAAACGGAGATGAACGGATGTTTTGAAAATATCTGCCGAAAAGTTCGTGTAAGTATAGTTGGTCACTAGGATTAAGGTCCTCAAGCTTTTTTTGAGTTCAACCGTCTGCCAGCCAGTGTTTGCCTTGAGAAAATTCTGGTCCACATGGCACACTTTGAAGGCGAAACAAAATATGAAAGTTCCCAAAATTCTCGCAAAAAATTAATAACATCGTCAAGCGTGTCCCCATCTTGAGACTGAGATTGTCGAGACTTTCCCATACTCTACGAAAATACCTTTGCAACATTTAACACCTCTGTGGCCGATTATAGCAATGTGCCTGGAATACTTGGCCGGAGCTTCGAAGTCATGCCTTTGATTATTAGTTCATCAAGATTGATTTCAAATGTTCAAACTCACCAATCATTTATCAAACTTACGTAATACAAAATACCTACATAACTACATTCTTGAAAGCATCAACTTACTTTTGGAACAAGAAAATTATGGTAAAAGAAAATCGAAGTAAGTATAGAATAGAATGCTTTCGGTGCGAACTGTACCTCCGTAACTGGCTCCATAGAACTACATTGGACGAGGTAACGAAGACACCTTTTCTAAAAAAGACTTTCGATACGGGATCCTCATTTCCGTTTATTTTTTTTATTATACTCGTACAAAGTAGTTCTGTACAATGATTTCAAGAGGTGGACCTACCTACAATTTATTTAGGTATGCGACCTGTAAAAGTAAATCGGGCTGAGGAGGAACACAATTATTTGTTAAGATAAATATAAACATTCCTGGACTTTAATTCAGACAGCGAGGTCACGCAGGTCTAAACGAGTCTTTTCCTTTAGTTTGACAAATAATGATACTTCACCAGAATTTAATCCTCATAAAAGACATAATACACAACACTACCTTTTGTTTTTCAAGACCAACAGTTCGACTCCCGGTTTTTGAAAAAAAATGAATGTCAATATTGTTGACAACAGATTCAACAATATTGACATTCATTTTTTTTCAAGAAGAAGAACTAACTAACTTCTTCAAGAAAGAACAGATTTCGCTATCTCTCATAGTTTCTGACTTCCCCCTACTAACTCATTTGGATCGACCATCCTGAATAACAACTGTTAGCTGTACCTGTCTTTCGCTATGACGTCAACGAAAGAAGAAAGGCATTGCATATTTATCAAAATTTTGAATTGCTTTCAATTGCCGTTCTTATCGACTTAACGCATTTAATGGCGACTTTAATGCTTTAATCGATTAGTGCCAGTTAATGTTAAAACACAACAATCACATGACTTCAAATTACGCGGTTGCTATAGTAACCGCTAACGCTTACTCTAATGTATGTACCTCATCTAAGCACCTTACATTCTTGCTATGTCTATGTTCATTATTTCTATAGCTTTTGGGATTCCACTGTAAGGTAAAGGCTTCGAGAAGAGTGGCTCTTCGACGCTTGAATGTTTTAAATCAGACCGGTTTACACAATGTACTACCTAAACATTTGCAATCCTTTTTCAATAATTCATAATTTTTTGCTCAAAAAAGATGGAAGAACAGGCGAACTTGTTGCCAATATGCATTATCTAGCAGTAACCGATCGGGTGAAGCAAAACATTGTTAGTGTTGTTATTTTCGAGTCCTGTCAAATCAGGTTTTAAGCCAGGTTCAAAATTAGTCATCTCCAAAAAGCAAAAGAATTCATGATACTCACTGCGATACGATTACGATACATTGGCTGAATTCTCACGATATTCGAGAGGTGTGCCATGAAGGAAAAAGAAACCCTTTTATTGCTTGATAGTATATTTCAGTGTCTGTAGTTTTAAAAGAACATTAGGGTATCATTATTTATCATATTATTAAATGCTAATGTAACATGTGCCGTGATTATTGCCCAAAACCACAACTCCACTCTGCCTGCCTATGAAATTCACAGTGGTCAACTTTGGCAATCTGTTGTAATGGTACGTACAATTTCGGTTTATTTAGCCGCTTCTTTAAAGGATCTTGATCAAATAATTTATTTGTTAATTTATTCTTTAATACACGAATTATGTCTTTGCTGTACATTGATTAAATTAAGCATTGGGCGTTTTAGGCAGAGGAAAAAGGCAAACTAACCTGTAAATGCAAGTTGTGATTCAGAATAAAAGTGTGAAAGAATGGAACCACGAAAGAATAGTATAAAAAGAAAGCAAGAATAGAACTTCTACTGGTACTTACCTAAACGCAAGGGGAAATTTAATCAAATTTTGCTTATTAAACTCAGGCTAAGCATGGGCATATAAATGAGTAAACGGCATAGTTAATCAACTGAATTAAAACCACAATAGGGTAATCAAGTGAAAAATCACTTCTTAGGCTTCTTAATTCTCACATGAAAATGAAAATGGAAAGTTTTTATTGCATGTAAACTTTTATAAGTGTTTATGAAAAGTTAGTAAAAAATATATACAGGGTGTTTCTTGTAAGGTGTCAAGCCGGCGCCAGCTGATAGTAGGGTACCATACCTATCGATTTAACCCCCATGTATGTTCTACGATTTTTTGTAGTTTTCGAGATAGTTATGTTTTTGTTATTTTCAAAAATTTTGTGAGCACTTGGCTTTAAATAATTATAACTTTTTTTTCGTTTGACTTTTGTTGGATATTTTCTTCTTATTATAATGTCTATTAATTGCAGTTTTATGATTAAAATAATCTCTGTCCTAACTTAACTACAAGATACAAAAATTTTGATTGATAGTGAAAAAAAAGTGAATCATGCAGAACATAACCAAAATTCAATCGTAAATTAAAAAAAACAAAAGGTATTCCATAGCTTCTTACTAATTTCAAAAACTGCGCAACATCATAAGCTTTCATAATAATACAAGAAAACATGTCCTTTGTGGGGCATTATTCGCTGTAATCGATGCTGAAGTCTTGAGAATCGGAAATAAGTGTAATTTTCATACTTAATCATTTTCTAGTATTTTGGCATAATTTTGTCATTTCTGAGATTTATTGTCTTCTAACGTTTAAACAAAGCTCATTTGTTAATAAAACAGTCATTTTTTAACTTCCAATCATTCGAAAGTCACAACTCCCATTGGTGTTTTTTTACCTTAAATTGTAATTGCAATGCAGAACTATAAATATCAGTGTCAAACATAAATAGTACACAATTATATCAAAAGTGTATCACAATAATAATTGGGGTTGACCTTTGCTCAGCAGTGGGACGGGATAAGTTAATATAAGATATACATACATATACATTAGAAGTAAGTTATGCATATCTTACCTTCTTTATAAGTTCATTCGGAAAATTTAACTCTTAGTCAGAAAAAAGTCTTAAGTCTCTAATTTACTCTTATTTTTTTTATACTTTCGATAACAGAATGTAAGATAACATAAGATAGATTTGAGTGTGTTTAAGCGTAAAAGCCGGGTTTTTTTTGTTTCGATTAAATCTCGTCCTCAAACTATAAAAAACCACCATCAATATTAAATAAATGAGTTGAATGAGGGGAAAATTAAATAATACTAAATGAAAATAAATTAGGTCAAACTTTGCAACTGGAAACATGCACAATAATGTGTCGTAGCTACATCACAGTTTCTGTGTATTTATCCAATCGAATAACGCCGGGTTAACTCGTTTACGCCCAAAACTACCAATCAATTTGTATCGATCGTAGCGACATCAACCTTCCATGTACCAATTACTACCATGTGTTAAAATTTACTTAAAAAGCCCAACAGTTTGTTCTGAACATATTTTTCGAGTGGCAAGAAGAGAAGCACTAGGTAACAATGAAGTTCATCAGCATAGTCGTATTTTCTGTGATGGCAGTTCTTGTAAACACCAGAAACATTAGGCACTACGACCTGCGAGATGCTCCGTATCTGTTCCTAGACTTTGTGAGACAGTACAACAGGCAGTACAAAGACACCGCAGACGTGGTGGAACACTACGCTGCTTTTGTTACTAATTTGGTGGAGATCAACAGGAAAAACGATGCTGGAACCTTAGCTGTATTTGGCATAAATCAGTTCACTGATTACACGCCAGCGCAGTTCAATGAGATTAATGGTTTAAGGCCAATAAAACGTAAGTAATTTGAAATATAATAAAGAGCTATATCTCATACTAAGCTCAGACTCAGTAGCAACAGCGGTTTAAGTACGAACGCTAGGTTGGGAAGATCCTGACCACAGTTTTGTGAAGTATTTCTTGGGAATCTCTGTGTCGTAGAGCGCGTGTTAGCAGGTGGTCACGCGATGTCGCCAATTAATTCCTATGACTTAACCTAGTTAGAGGCTTTAGGGCAGCTTGATAATATCCTACAAAGTTTGTACATACTGCCTCATAATTGTGGTGTGCCTCTGTCCAGCAGTGTATAAAGAGTGTTATTTTGTAACTACACACATCAAAAGTGTCTAGGGATATCTCAAGCATTTTCATACAAAGTATAGCTATTGGGGAGGCTGTAAAAATTAAAATATTGATACCAACGTAGAAATTTTTAGGACACAGAAACTGCTATATCTGCCCTTTCAGATTGTATAAAGAAATTCATTGTGGTAGCATTATTGTACAATCGTAAGGACGTTAAAAAAAAGACAGATTTTTCTTTTAAAAGGTTTCAAAATTTTAGCAAAATCAAATGTTTTTTTTGTAATATTCTTACCCCCTTATTCATAAAAACGAACGCAAGGCTAACGCATTGTTTAAGCTATTGACGTGTTCTGTCACTTACTCGCAAATGGCGGAAGCAACAAGAATGATAGGGACAAATCGATACAAAAGTTATCGTGTTCTATAAGAGCTGTTTAAGTTTTTATGAATAAGGGGGTTAACCTTTATCTTATGCCTGTTTCCTCGAGTTATTCTGAGATAATGCTGAGCATTATCTAATATCTTTGATTTTGCTAAAATTTTGAAACCTTTTAAAAGAAAAATCTGTCTTTTTTTCTAACGTCCTTACGATTGTACAATAATGCTACCACAATGAATTTCTTTATACAATCTGAAAGGGCAGATATAGCAGTTTCTGTGTCCTAAAAATTTCTACGTTGGTATCAATATTTTAATTTTTACAGCCTCCCCAATAGCTATACTTTGTATGAAAATGCTTGAGATATCCCTAGACACTTTTGATGTGTGTATATTTCTACCACTTTATGAGAACAAAGGCTCATTTTGTTGTGTCAAATACCAGTCAACATTCAAGATTGCAGTTACTATGTCTCATTAAAAAATATTTAGGACATCTAACACTTTTAAAATCCTTTTTTTTCCCTTCAGCTCCTTCTCGCAACAGAGGCTACCCACCAAGATCCCGGAACTGAAACACTGCATTTATTCCTGCGGTTGTTATTCTGTGAATCAATAAAGTACCCTATCTCATAACAATAATAGCGAGTTTTATTTGTCCACAACACTGTTCACGTGGACGGAAAATATAATCGTGATACATTGAACTTAGGAATCGAATTAAAGCAGCACAGCTTAAGTTCATTCAAAAACTCAAAGAATTAAAATTTAGTTACTAAACTAAATTATGAGTACCTACACCTCATCGATGAAGAAGAAACTGGATTTTTGTGCCAAGTGGTTAGAAGTCTCTTGTAACAATGAGACATCCTAATTATTATTTTGCTGTGCTTTCTTAGGTTTGTCTACGTTAGGGCAGTAATTCTCCAGATCGCATCCGTCTATCTAAGTAGGGATAAAATCATTTCGTTCTGGAATTTCTTTAGAGAGTTAACCCATTCATTGCCTTAGCCAATACTATGAAATTGTACCAAATGCCTTGTACTAAACGCGGTTACGATACTTGGACGCGATATCGCGTCCACGGCACCTCCAATAAAATTACTTGGACGCGAATTCGCGTTTTCGGCAACTTCAAATTAAATTCTTTCGAAAATTGCTATTTTCTTCTCAAATGGCTGCAGTAACATTTAAAGTGCACTGCTATAAATGTTCAGTACCAGTTATTTGCTTTGAAAAATATTATAAGTTGAGTAATTAGATAGTTAAGAATCAGTTAGTTTGGGGAACGAAAGATATTTTATCTGTTTGGGTGCACATAACTTTTCACAACCATGATTCTTTATTATTAGGTATAATCAGTGCCATTGCCACTTGGTCACTCCTGTTTTATTTTATCGTACTGGACGCGATTATGCGTCCAAGGCATGGTGCGTGAAAATCAATGATTTAAATAATTTTAAAATTTCATGTTAATATATCCAGGAGCCACCTTGAGACTGTTAACTTTGAATTTAGATACATGTTTTCTTTAAATTTCAGATTATTTACTCTTGAAACGGGGAAAAACAAGCCAAGTCACATAAGGACGCGAATGCGCGTCCATGGCACCAGAAAAAAGTTAGCTAGGACACGAATACGCGTCTAAGGCACTGAATGGGTTAACTGCAGCAGAGAAAATAAAAGCTGTTAACGCATTTCTAGAAATCGTTCTTATCCTGATGTCACCGAATTTCACAGGAAAAGTACTCGTTGTTTCAGGTAATTGTGTTATTCGTTACAATGGGAAATTCAGGATAGCAAATCCATAACACAAACCTGTGTTATCTTGTACGCCGCAACAAGGCGAGAACTATAGGGTGGATAATTAGCCTGTTGTCCAGCAAAAAACCAGAACATCGTTGTTCTGGTTCTTCGGGACTACAATTTTGAGGGGCCTAATAAATTTAATAAAACGAAATATAATCTAGGGTCACATAACTTATAAGAGAGCAAAGTAGCGGCTAGGGCAAGTTCGTGTGAAATTATACCCAGCCTAGTGATTGTCGCAAACATCATTTCTCATCTCGATCTCCCTCAGGTGAGCACGTTCACTGTAGTATCTACGCTTCTCTTAAATTGGTATTCCCCCTTATTTGTATGGTAATCATTTCCCATGCGGCGTAGCTCATTTTACTTCCACGGTCCTATTCGCGTATTTTTGAGTTTTACAGAATGTCAAAATGAAATCTCCCTTCGAATTCGCTCGTGAGACATTCGAAGTGTGCGCTGAGGAGCGCTCAGACGAGCGCTCTTTGGTTTCTTTGGTTTCTTTGGTTTGGCTTTCTTTGGTTGAACTCTGCGACGCTCCCACGTGTCTTTTGATGTTTTGATATAATCAATGGTAGCAGTCAGTTTTGGCAGTTAAAACTTGAATAAAATCTGACAAAAAGAAAATGTAAGTAAAAAAATAGCATCATATGGAAGTAATTTCGGATTAACACCGGCTAGTGCGTGTACCAATTTAAGAAAATAATTACGAAATTATTTTCTTAAATTACGAAATTATTTTCTTTCTTGTAACTACGAAGTTACATGCGTCATCAATGGTGTGAGATGTTTCAATTAAATCACACCTGGTTAAGTCACACTTATATGCACACAATCACCAATCAATTCCGACTTCGCATCAGTAATGACATAACCCATCTATCTCTATTTAAAAAAAAAACATTGCAGGCAACGAGAGGAAGTGACAGATACGGTCATTTTCTGTCTTTTAATGCACCTAATTATGAGCATGACGTCAGCCAACGTGCCTTCAGGAGCATGTAGAAGGAGCCTGAAAATACATTTAAATTGTAATAGGAGTGGTGCGGCGACAGGCGCCACTTAATTATCAGTTAGGCATCTAAATGTAGTCAAGTAGTATCCACGTGTGAATAGTGTCGCTGCAGCTTTTTGCAGTTGCCAGAACGCAACTGCAAAAAGCTGCAGCGACACTATTCACTATTTTCGACAATGTCGATGTGGTTGCGTTGTCATTGCGATGTGGTCAAACACTAGTAAACCCCACTACGTCAATTATTAAAATCCGTTTTATTTTGTTACAGGTTCCAGCTTGGAGGCCATTAACCAGTGTTGGTTCAAGAATATTATGTCATATAAGGTTTAAACAATAACAATATGTAAGCGGATAACTTATTTTTAATAAAATATAAAACTACACCGTGGAGTTGTATAATTCACAAATTACCTGTCAGATAGTAGGTACGAGTATGTACTATATATAAACTCAATAATAATAAAAAAACACATCAAGGCACATAGAATGGATGTGGCAATTTTCTTAGCAGTAAAATTGTCTGAGATGGGTTCAAAATGTTTTAAACATAATATGTACTTGGCAAACGTGTGTGATGCTTATTAATTTAGGGAGGTTCACAATCTTGATTAAGCGTTATTTTTCGAACTAGGTACTATTTGAAAAAGCGATACAATGGGAAAACTTAACCGGCCAATGACTCTACGCGTTCTTGGTGAACACAAGTTTCGTCTGGGTTCTCTTCTCAATGAAGTCACGTAGACGTAGTTATATGTATACTTTTCATATTACTTCAAGAATGGCCTTCTACCTTCATTGGGTAAAATCGACGTTCGTCTTTTACGGTGAATAACAGTCGTGCCACGAAGCAAGCGAGGCAACTTGGCTAACTTAAGCTATGAAAAGTTTGGACAGTTCTGCGCTCTGAGCTAGCAGCAGCTACCTACTTAATAATTATGTTAATAAGTTGACGAGATGGGAAAAATCTGCTTACTCTTCAAACTTCGGCGGATAGTTTTACGTTATGAAAACTTGGGATAACAACGAGGTAATGTCATCAAAAGGATCTTCGTTCACAGTTACTTAAGATAGGTAAGTTTAAGTCTCTATGAAGATTTGTTGCGAAATTGTTTGGATTGATTAAAAAAGTCTTAGCTGAACCACTAGATTCGACATACCTATATAGAAATAGAAATGTAATATTTCACTACTAACTAGGTAAGAAAAAAACTGATTCCATTCGGTTATTTTTATTTTTTAATCTTAAATGCGAAAAATGGTAGGTGCAAAAAGCTAATCACTTTTGACTTGGTTTGATTGGCTAAAACGTCTCACTCTACGCTTGACGAGACGAGGTCTCTACACAAGAACACGCTTACCCAATGGTTTTCGGTTTTAGGGGCCGGTATTTAAATGTGGTTTTCCATAATCCTACTGCACTGGAGATATTACTGTACATCCAGCCGGCTTCTCAATTCCAGACGACGAAGGCGATCAACGATTTTAGTACTTCAACTCATTTCTGACGGAAGACATCTACCGTGTCACTTTTTTCTAATCCTGAAGACGAAAAAACTCCGAATAAAGTCACAAAATTGTTGATATTGTGTATCTAAAAAACACAAATATGAAGGCAATAACAAATGAAACGTTATACTGCTCCACGTGACAGGCTGAACAAACACGGGAGCAATAGGATGACGAATCCCAAAACATAGCTGCGTCATCGCTCCTCCTAGAAGAGGATTTTCAAAACAAGATAAACCTTGGGCACTCGCTATTTCCGAAGGGCATTTTACGAGGGTCCGTCAAATCCTCCGGCACTCAAACTTAGCGATCGCGTCCCCAGCCCACGTTTCAATTTACCCCGTGCCGTTTGTCGGTCGAAATAAAACGAGGCGTTTTGTTTCGGCAGGGACGATAGTTGTTATTTTTATGGTTCAGACTATTGGCTTAGGTCCCCTGTTGTACAAACGTTACGGCGAATTTTCTTAGAGTACAGTCGTGTAAGAAAACGGAGATGAACGGATGTTTTGAAAATATCTGCCGAAAAGTTCGTGTAAGTATAGTTGGTCACTAGGATTAAGGTCCTCAAGCTTTTTTTGAGTTCAACCGTCTGCCAGCCAGTGTTTGCCTTGAGAAAATTCTGGTCCACATGGCACACTTTGAAGGCGAAACAAAATATGAAAGTTCCCAAAATTCTCGCAAAAAATTAATAACATCGTCAAGCGTGTCCCCATCTTGAGACTGAGATTGTCGAGACTTTCCCATACTCTACGAAAATACCTTTGCAACATTTAACACCTCTGTGGCCGATTATAGCAATGTGCCTGGAATACTTGGCCGGAGCTTCGAAGTCATGCCTTTGATTATTAGTTCATCAAGATTGATTTCAAATGTTCAAACTCACCAATCATTTATCAAACTTACGTAATACAAAATACCTACATAACTACATTCTTGAAAGCATCAACTTACTTTTGGAACAAGAAAATTATGGTAAAAGAAAATCGAAGTAAGTATAGAATAGAATGCTTTCGGTGCGAACTGTACCTCCGTAACTGGCTCCATAGAACTACATTGGACGAGGTAACGAAGACACCTTTTCTAAAAAAGACTTTCGATACGGGATCCTCATTTCCGTTTATTTTTTTTATTATACTCGTACAAAGTAGTTCTGTACAATGATTTCAAGAGGTGGACCTACCTACAATTTATTTAGGTATGCGACCTGTAAAAGTAAATCGGGCTGAGGAGGAACACAATTATTTGTTAAGATAAATATAAACATTCCTGGACTTTAATTCAGACAGCGAGGTCACGCAGGTCTAAACGAGTCTTTTCCTTTAGTTTGACAAATAATGATACTTCACCAGAATTTAATCCTCATAAAAGACATAATACACAACACTACCTTTTGTTTTTCAAGACCAACAGTTCGACTCCCGGTTTTTGAAAAAAAATGAATGTCAATATTGTTGACAACAGATTCAACAATATTGACATTCATTTTTTTTCAAGAAGAAGAACTAACTAACTTCTTCAAGAAAGAACAGATTTCGCTATCTCTCATAGTTTCTGACTTCCCCCTACTAACTCATTTGGATCGACCATCCTGAATAACAACTGTTAGCTGTACCTGTCTTTCGCTATGACGTCAACGAAAGAAGAAAGGCATTGCATATTTATCAAAATTTTGAATTGCTTTCAATTGCCGTTCTTATCGACTTAACGCATTTAATGGCGACTTTAATGCTTTAATCGATTAGTGCCAGTTAATGTTAAAACACAACAATCACATGACTTCAAATTACGCGGTTGCTATAGTAACCGCTAACGCTTACTCTAATGTATGTACCTCATCTAAGCACCTTACATTCTTGCTATGTCTATGTTCATTATTTCTATAGCTTTTGGGATTCCACTGTAAGGTAAAGGCTTCGAGAAGAGTGGCTCTTCGACGCTTGAATGTTTTAAATCAGACCGGTTTACACAATGTACTACCTAAACATTTGCAATCCTTTTTCAATAATTCATAATTTTTTGCTCAAAAAAGATGGAAGAACAGGCGAACTTGTTGCCAATATGCATTATCTAGCAGTAACCGATCGGGTGAAGCAAAACATTGTTAGTGTTGTTATTTTCGAGTCCTGTCAAATCAGGTTTTAAGCCAGGTTCAAAATTAGTCATCTCCAAAAAGCAAAAGAATTCATGATACTCACTGCGATACGATTACGATACATTGGCTGAATTCTCACGATATTCGAGAGGTGTGCCATGAAGGAAAAAGAAACCCTTTTATTGCTTGATAGTATATTTCAGTGTCTGTAGTTTTAAAAGAACATTAGGGTATCATTATTTATCATATTATTAAATGCTAATGTAACATGTGCCGTGATTATTGCCCAAAACCACAACTCCACTCTGCCTGCCTATGAAATTCACAGTGGTCAACTTTGGCAATCTGTTGTAATGGTACGTACAATTTCGGTTTATTTAGCCGCTTCTTTAAAGGATCTTGATCAAATAATTTATTTGTTAATTTATTCTTTAATACACGAATTATGTCTTTGCTGTACATTGATTAAATTAAGCATTGGGCGTTTTAGGCAGAGGAAAAAGGCAAACTAACCTGTAAATGCAAGTTGTGATTCAGAATAAAAGTGTGAAAGAATGGAACCACGAAAGAATAGTATAAAAAGAAAGCAAGAATAGAACTTCTACTGGTACTTACCTAAACGCAAGGGGAAATTTAATCAAATTTTGCTTATTAAACTCAGGCTAAGCATGGGCATATAAATGAGTAAACGGCATAGTTAATCAACTGAATTAAAACCACAATAGGGTAATCAAGTGAAAAATCACTTCTTAGGCTTCTTAATTCTCACATGAAAATGAAAATGGAAAGTTTTTATTGCATGTAAACTTTTATAAGTGTTTATGAAAAGTTAGTAAAAAATATATACAGGGTGTTTCTTGTAAGGTGTCAAGCCGGCGCCAGCTGATAGTAGGGTACCATACCTATCGATTTAACCCCCATGTATGTTCTACGATTTTTTGTAGTTTTCGAGATAATTATGTTTTTGTTATTTTCAAAAATTTTGTGAGCACTTGGCTTTAAATAATTATAACTTTTTTTTCGTTTGACTTTTGTTGGATATTTTCTTCTTATTATAATGTCTATTAATTGCAGTTTTATGATTAAAATAATCTCTGTCCTAACTTAACTACAAGATACAAAAATTTTGATTGATAGTGAAAAAAAAGTGAATCATGCAGAACATAACCAAAATTCAATCGTAAATTAAAAAAAACAAAAGGTATTCCATAGCTTCTTACTAATTTCAAAAACTGCGCAACATCATAAGCTTTCATAATAATACAAGAAAACATGTCCTTTGTGGGGCATTATTCGCTGTAATCGATGCTGAAGTCTTGAGAATCGGAAATAAGTGTAATTTTCATACTTAATCATTTTCTAGTATTTTGGCATAATTTTGTCATTTCTGAGATTTATTGTCTTCTAACGTTTAAACAAAGCTCATTTGTTAATAAAACAGTCATTTTTTAACTTCCAATCATTCGAAAGTCACAACTCCCATTGGTGTTTTTTTACCTTAAATTGTAATTGCAATGCAGAACTATAAATATCAGTGTCAAACATAAATAGTACACAATTATATCAAAAGTGTATCACAATAATAATTGGGGTTGACCTTTGCTCAGCAGTGGGACGGGATAAGTTAATATAAGATATACATACATATACATTAGAAGTAAGTTATGCATATCTTACCTTCTTTATAAGTTCATTCGGAAAATTTAACTCTTAGTCAGAAAAAAGTCTTAAGTCTCTAATTTACTCTTATTTTTTTTATACTTTCGATAACAGAATGTAAGATAACATAAGATAGATTTGAGTGTGTTTAAGCGTAAAAGCCGGGTTTTTTTTGTTTCGATTAAATCTCGTCCTCAAACTATAAAAAACCACCATCAATATTAAATAAATGAGTTGAATGAGGGGAAAATTAAATAATACTAAATGAAAATAAATTAGGTCAAACTTTGCAACTGGAAACATGCACAATAATGTGTCGTAGCTACATCACAGTTTCTGTGTATTTATCCAATCGAATAACGCCGGGTTAACTCGTTTACGCCCAAAACTACCAATCAATTTGTATCGATCGTAGCGACATCAACCTTCCATGTACCAATTACTACCATGTGTTAAAATTTACTTAAAAAGCCCAACAGTTTGTTCTGAACATATTTTTCGAGTGGCAAGAAGAGAAGCACTAGGTAACAATGAAGTTCATCAGCATAGTCGTATTTTCTGTGATGGCAGTTCTTGTAAACACCAGAAACATTAGGCACTACGACCTGCGAGATGCTCCGTATCTGTTCCTAGACTTTGTGAGACAGTACAACAGGCAGTACAAAGACACCGCAGACGTGGTGGAACACTACGCTGCTTTTGTTACTAATTTGGTGGAGATCAACAGGAAAAACGATGCTGGAACCTTAGCTGTATTTGGCATAAATCAGTTCACTGATTACACGCCAGCGCAGTTCAATGAGATTAATGGTTTAAGGCCAATAAAACGTAAGTAATTTGAAATATAATAAAGAGCTATATCTCATACTAAGCTCAGACTCAGTAGCAACAGCGGTTTAAGTACGAACGCTAGGTTGGGAAGATCCTGACCACAGTTTTGTGAAGTATTTCTTGGGAATCTCTGTGTCGTAGAGCGCGTGTTAGCAGGTGGTCACGCGATGTCGCCAATTAATTCCTATGACTTAACCTAGTTAGAGGCTTTAGGGCAGCTTGATAATATCCTACAAAGTTTGTACATACTGCCTCATAATTGTGGTGTGCCTCTGTCCAGCAGTGTATAAAGAGTGTTATTTTGTAACTACACACATCAAAAGTGTCTAGGGATATCTCAAGCATTTTCATACAAAGTATAGCTATTGGGGAGGCTGTAAAAATTAAAATATTGATACCAACGTAGAAATTTTTAGGACACAGAAACTGCTATATCTGCCCTTTCAGATTGTATAAAGAAATTCATTGTGGTAGCATTATTGTACAATCGTAAGGACGTTAAAAAAAAGACAGATTTTTCTTTTAAAAGGTTTCAAAATTTTAGCAAAATCAAATGTTTTTTTTGTAATATTCTTAACCTTTATCTTATGCCTGTTTCCTCGAGTTATTCTGAGATAATGCTGAGCATTATCTAATATCTTTGATTTTGCTAAAATTTTGAAACCTTTTAAAAGAAAAATCTGTCTTTTTTTCTAACGTCCTTACGATTGTACAATAATGCTACCACAATGAATTTCTTTATACAATCTGAAAGGGCAGATATAGCAGTTTCTGTGTCCTAAAAATTTCTACGTTGGTATCAATATTTTAATTTTTACAGCCTCCCCAATAGCTATACTTTGTATGAAAATGCTTGAGATATCCCTAGACACTTTTGATGTGTGTATATTTCTACCACTTTATGAGAACAAAGGCTCATTTTGTTGTGTCAAATACCAGTCAACATTCAAGATTGCAGTTACTATGTCTCATTAAAAAATATTTAGGACATCTAACACTTTTAAAATCCTTTTTTTTCCCTTCAGCTCCTTCTCGCAACAGAGGCTACCCACCAAGATCCCGGAACTGAAACACTGCATTTATTCCTGCGGTTGTTATTCTGTGAATCAATAAAGTACCCTATCTCATAACAATAATAGCGAGTTTTATTTGTCCACAACACTGTTCACGTGGACGGAAAATATAATCGTGATACATTGAACTTAGGAATCGAATTAAAGCAGCACAGCTTAAGTTCATTCAAAAACTCAAAGAATTAAAATTTAGTTACTAAACTAAATTATGAGTACCTACACCTCATCGATGAAGAAGAAACTGGATTTTTGTGCCAAGTGGTTAGAAGTCTCTTGTAACAATGAGACATCCTAATTATTATTTTGCTGTGCTTTCTTAGGTTTGTCTACGTTAGGGCAGTAATTCTCCAGATCGCATCCGTCTATCTAAGTAGGGATAAAATCATTTCGTTCTGGAATTTCTTTAGAGAGTTAACCCATTCATTGCCTTAGCCAATACTATGAAATTGTACCAAATGCCTTGTACTAAACGCGGTTACGATACTTGGACGCGATATCGCGTCCACGGCACCTCCAATAAAATTACTTGGACGCGAATTCGCGTTTTCGGCAACTTCAAATTAAATTCTTTCGAAAATTGCTATTTTCTTCTCAAATGGCTGCAGTAACATTTAAAGTGCACTGCTATAAATGTTCAGTACCAGTTATTTGCTTTGAAAAATATTATAAGTTGAGTAATTAGATAGTTAAGAATCAGTTAGTTTGGGGAACGAAAGATATTTTATCTGTTTGGGTGCACATAACTTTTCACAACCATGATTCTTTATTATTAGGTATAATCAGTGCCATTGCCACTTGGTCACTCCTGTTTTATTTTATCGTACTGGACGCGATTATGCGTCCAAGGCATGGTGCGTGAAAATCAATGATTTAAATAATTTTAAAATTTCATGTTAATATATCCAGGAGCCACCTTGAGACTGTTAACTTTGAATTTAGATACATGTTTTCTTTAAATTTCAGATTATTTACTCTTGAAACGGGGAAAAACAAGCCAAGTCACATAAGGACGCGAATGCGCGTCCATGGCACCAGAAAAAAGTTAGCTAGGACACGAATACGCGTCTAAGGCACTGAATGGGTTAACTGCAGCAGAGAAAATAAAAGCTGTTAACGCATTTCTAGAAATCGTTCTTATCCTGATGTCACCGAATTTCACAGGAAAAGTACTCGTTGTTTCAGGTAATTGTGTTATTCGTTACAATGGGAAATTCAGGATAGCAAATCCATAACACAAACCTGTGTTATCTTGTACGCCGCAACAAGGCGAGAACTATAGGGTGGATAATTAGCCTGTTGTCCAGCAAAAAACCAGAACATCGTTGTTCTGGTTCTTCGGGACTACAATTTTGAGGGGCCTAATAAATTTAATAAAACGAAATATAATCTAGGGTCACATAACTTATAAGAGAGCAAAGTAGCGGCTAGGGCAAGTTCGTGTGAAATTATACCCAGCCTAGTGATTGTCGCAAACATCATTTCTCATCTCGATCTCCCTCAGGTGAGCACGTTCACTGTAGTATCTACGCTTCTCTTAAATTGGTATTCCCCCTTATTTGTATGGTAATCATTTCCCATGCGGCGTAGCTCATTTTACTTCCACGGTCCTATTCGCGTATTTTTGAGTTTTACAGAATGTCAAAATGAAATCTCCCTTCGAATTCGCTCGTGAGACATTCGAAGTGTGCGCTGAGGAGCGCTCAGACGAGCGCTCTTTGGTTTCTTTGGTTTCTTTGGTTTGGCTTTCTTTGGTTGAACTCTGCGACGCTCCCACGTGTCTTTTGATGTTTTGATATAATCAATGGTAGCAGTCAGTTTTGGCAGTTAAAACTTGAATAAAATCTGACAAAAAGAAAATGTAAGTAAAAAAATAGCATCATATGGAAGTAATTTCGGATTAACACCGGCTAGTGCGTGTACCAATTTAAGAAAATAATTACGAAATTATTTTCTTAAATTACGAAATTATTTTCTTTCTTGTAACTACGAAGTTACATGCGTCATCAATGGTGTGAGATGTTTCAATTAAATCACACCTGGTTAAGTCACACTTATATGCACACAATCACCAATCAATTCCGACTTCGCATCAGTAATGACATAACCCATCTATCTCTATTTAAAAAAAAAACATTGCAGGCAACGAGAGGAAGTGACAGATACGGTCATTTTCTGTCTTTTAATGCACCTAATTATGAGCATGACGTCAGCCAACGTGCCTTCAGGAGCATGTAGAAGGAGCCTGAAAATACATTTAAATTGTAATAGGAGTGGTGCGGCGACAGGCGCCACTTAATTATCAGTTAGGCATCTAAATGTAGTCAAGTAGTATCCACGTGTGAATAGTGTCGCTGCAGCTTTTTGCAGTTGCCAGAACGCAACTGCAAAAAGCTGCAGCGACACTATTCACTATTTTCGACAATGTCGATGTGGTTGCGTTGTCATTGCGATGTGGTCAAACACTAGTAAACCCCACTACGTCAATTATTAAAATCCGTTTTATTTTGTTACAGGTTCCAGCTTGGAGGCCATTAACCAGTGTTGGTTCAAGAATATTATGTCATATAAGGTTTAAACAATAACAATATGTAAGCGGATAACTTATTTTTAATAAAATATAAAACTACACCGTGGAGTTGTATAATTCACAAATTACCTGTCAGATAGTAGGTACGAGTATGTACTATATATAAACTCAATAATAATAAAAAAACACATCAAGGCACATAGAATGGATGTGGCAATTTTCTTAGCAGTAAAATTGTCTGAGATGGGTTCAAAATGTTTTAAACATAATATGTACTTGGCAAACGTGTGTGATGCTTATTAATTTAGGGAGGTTCACAATCTTGATTAAGCGTTATTTTTCGAACTAGGTACTATTTGAAAAAGCGATACAATGGGAAAACTTAACCGGCCAATGACTCTACGCGTTCTTGGTGAACACAAGTTTCGTCTGGGTTCTCTTCTCAATGAAGTCACGTAGACGTAGTTATATGTATACTTTTCATATTACTTCAAGAATGGCCTTCTACCTTCATTGGGTAAAATCGACGTTCGTCTTTTACGGTGAATAACAGTCGTGCCACGAAGCAAGCGAGGCAACTTGGCTAACTTAAGCTATGAAAAGTTTGGACAGTTCTGCGCTCTGAGCTAGCAGCAGCTACCTACTTAATAATTATGTTAATAAGTTGACGAGATGGGAAAAATCTGCTTACTCTTCAAACTTCGGCGGATAGTTTTACGTTATGAAAACTTGGGATAACAACGAGGTAATGTCATCAAAAGGATCTTCGTTCACAGTTACTTAAGATAGGTAAGTTTAAGTCTCTATGAAGATTTGTTGCGAAATTGTTTGGATTGATTAAAAAAGTCTTAGCTGAACCACTAGATTCGACATACCTATATAGAAATAGAAATGTAATATTTCACTACTAACTAGGTAAGAAAAAAACTGATTCCATTCGGTTATTTTTATTTTTTAATCTTAAATGCGAAAAATGGTAGGTGCAAAAAGCTAATCACTTTTGACTTGGTTTGATTGGCTAAAACGTCTCACTCTACGCTTGACGAGACGAGGTCTCTACACAAGAACACGCTTACCCAATGGTTTTCGGTTTTAGGGGCCGGTATTTAAATGTGGTTTTCCATAATCCTACTGCACTGGAGATATTACTGTACATCCAGCCGGCTTCTCAATTCCAGACGACGAAGGCGATCAACGATTTTAGTACTTCAACTCATTTCTGACGGAAGACATCTACCGTGTCACTTTTTTCTAATCCTGAAGACGAAAAAACTCCGAATAAAGTCACAAAATTGTTGATATTGTGTATCTAAAAAACACAAATATGAAGGCAATAACAAATGAAACGTTATACTGCTCCACGTGACAGGCTGAACAAACACGGGAGCAATAGGATGACGAATCCCAAAACATAGCTGCGTCATCGCTCCTCCTAGAAGAGGATTTTCAAAACAAGATAAACCTTGGGCACTCGCTATTTCCGAAGGGCATTTTACGAGGGTCCGTCAAATCCTCCGGCACTCAAACTTAGCGATCGCGTCCCCAGCCCACGTTTCAATTTACCCCGTGCCGTTTGTCGGTCGAAATAAAACGAGGCGTTTTGTTTCGGCAGGGACGATAGTTGTTATTTTTATGGTTCAGACTATTGGCTTAGGTCCCCTGTTGTACAAACGTTACGGCGAATTTTCTTAGAGTACAGTCGTGTAAGAAAACGGAGATGAACGGATGTTTTGAAAATATCTGCCGAAAAGTTCGTGTAAGTATAGTTGGTCACTAGGATTAAGGTCCTCAAGCTTTTTTTGAGTTCAACCGTCTGCCAGCCAGTGTTTGCCTTGAGAAAATTCTGGTCCACATGGCACACTTTGAAGGCGAAACAAAATATGAAAGTTCCCAAAATTCTCGCAAAAAATTAATAACATCGTCAAGCGTGTCCCCATCTTGAGACTGAGATTGTCGAGACTTTCCCATACTCTACGAAAATACCTTTGCAACATTTAACACCTCTGTGGCCGATTATAGCAATGTGCCTGGAATACTTGGCCGGAGCTTCGAAGTCATGCCTTTGATTATTAGTTCATCAAGATTGATTTCAAATGTTCAAACTCACCAATCATTTATCAAACTTACGTAATACAAAATACCTACATAACTACATTCTTGAAAGCATCAACTTACTTTTGGAACAAGAAAATTATGGTAAAAGAAAATCGAAGTAAGTATAGAATAGAATGCTTTCGGTGCGAACTGTACCTCCGTAACTGGCTCCATAGAACTACATTGGACGAGGTAACGAAGACACCTTTTCTAAAAAAGACTTTCGATACGGGATCCTCATTTCCGTTTATTTTTTTTATTATACTCGTACAAAGTAGTTCTGTACAATGATTTCAAGAGGTGGACCTACCTACAATTTATTTAGGTATGCGACCTGTAAAAGTAAATCGGGCTGAGGAGGAACACAATTATTTGTTAAGATAAATATAAACATTCCTGGACTTTAATTCAGACAGCGAGGTCACGCAGGTCTAAACGAGTCTTTTCCTTTAGTTTGACAAATAATGATACTTCACCAGAATTTAATCCTCATAAAAGACATAATACACAACACTACCTTTTGTTTTTCAAGACCAACAGTTCGACTCCCGGTTTTTGAAAAAAAATGAATGTCAATATTGTTGACAACAGATTCAACAATATTGACATTCATTTTTTTTCAAGAAGAAGAACTAACTAACTTCTTCAAGAAAGAACAGATTTCGCTATCTCTCATAGTTTCTGACTTCCCCCTACTAACTCATTTGGATCGACCATCCTGAATAACAACTGTTAGCTGTACCTGTCTTTCGCTATGACGTCAACGAAAGAAGAAAGGCATTGCATATTTATCAAAATTTTGAATTGCTTTCAATTGCCGTTCTTATCGACTTAACGCATTTAATGGCGACTTTAATGCTTTAATCGATTAGTGCCAGTTAATGTTAAAACACAACAATCACATGACTTCAAATTACGCGGTTGCTATAGTAACCGCTAACGCTTACTCTAATGTATGTACCTCATCTAAGCACCTTACATTCTTGCTATGTCTATGTTCATTATTTCTATAGCTTTTGGGATTCCACTGTAAGGTAAAGGCTTCGAGAAGAGTGGCTCTTCGACGCTTGAATGTTTTAAATCAGACCGGTTTACACAATGTACTACCTAAACATTTGCAATCCTTTTTCAATAATTCATAATTTTTTGCTCAAAAAAGATGGAAGAACAGGCGAACTTGTTGCCAATATGCATTATCTAGCAGTAACCGATCGGGTGAAGCAAAACATTGTTAGTGTTGTTATTTTCGAGTCCTGTCAAATCAGGTTTTAAGCCAGGTTCAAAATTAGTCATCTCCAAAAAGCAAAAGAATTCATGATACTCACTGCGATACGATTACGATACATTGGCTGAATTCTCACGATATTCGAGAGGTGTGCCATGAAGGAAAAAGAAACCCTTTTATTGCTTGATAGTATATTTCAGTGTCTGTAGTTTTAAAAGAACATTAGGGTATCATTATTTATCATATCGATACCTCCTACGTAAGTTGTTGTATCCCACAAAAATGCGATTTAGCGTTTTTACCAAAAATTAGCTTTATTATTAGTAATCTATGCATAAAAAAATTAAAACTTACGAAAACACAATTATTTCATGCAATTTCAAGACGTAAAGAGTTGTAACTTTTGAACGAGAACGGACTATAACACTGTATAGTCCTTGACAACCGTTTACGCGGTGCGTGGGGCGGGGCAGATCGCGCGCTCGCGTGTTGTATGGGTTAGATAAAACAGACTACGCCGGAGAGAGAGCTGAAATGGTCCGTGTGTCAAGTGCTTCAAGTTTTCCGCACATGTTACGTTATTAGGACTTGATAATTGATTAGAATACGTTATAACTATGTAACAACCAAAAATGTTATATAGATTACATACAACAGTATACGTTGTCAAGTAAACATTCAGCAATATTGTATGTTTTACATACAACATTTTACGCTGTTGAGCGAGTATAAGAAAATGTTGTTTGTGATACATACAACATTTTACGTCGTAAAGCGTCCATTAAAAAAAGTTGTATGTAATACATAGAATGTCTTACGTTGGAATAAAATAAAAATAAATGTGGTATGTAGTAAATTATAATGTTTGCATCGGAAGTTGATAGTCAAAATTTGTTATATTTTTTGCTTAATGTTACGACATATTCCTATATTTTTAGTTAAGTAATTTATAGAGCGCTTTTTCTTTACTGATTCACCGATAAAGAGCCTTAACCTTGATCGTTTAATTGATAGCTTGCTTACAAGCAATAAAATGTCATATTTCATTTTTGTTTTAGAGTTTCCATTACCAATACACATCCCCCAAAGTATTTATGTATTGTATTGCACACTTTCACACTGGGTAGGTACATCACATTATATTTTATGTATTTTAAATATTTATTTTTATAATTATCATTGCTTAGTCGTTGCGAATGTCCGTGCGTCCACTCGCTTGGCCCAACTGAAAATCAGCGTCTGAGCCTATCAGGTCCAGGCATTAGCTGAGTGGGGTTAATTTAATTTTGGACATCGTGACACTGCTGCCTGGTCGAAATTATTCTTTATTTTTCTATTGTTTGTTTTATTTTTCCTAACTACCTTGTTCTGTATGTTTTTATCTGTTTCTTTCAATAAGTTTCAATGAATCAGAAATGAATGGGCTTGCAAATTTGATAGTTAGTGATTTTTTCGATAACACAACAGAAGAACAAACTGCTTATACGATACGTTCAAAGTAGATGACGTTTCTGACGACAAGTTAAGGTTCTGGACTGAAGAAACAGAGCCACGTTCAACGATTTGCTGAGTCAAATACTAAGCCTTAATCGGTCCTCAAATACTCCGAGAAATGACTTGGCTATCTACTTGTGCAAAATTCGATCAGAGGAGCCGAATAATAGAATGGCTTAATTTTTTAATATATCCGAGCGTACCATTGGAAGAAAAATACATAAAGTCAGGCAGTGTCTCATTACTGACTTTGTTCCATTGCACCTAGACTTAGACCATATTACCAGGGACGAAGTGATCGCCCGCAACCGGGTTTTGCCAAATGTTTTGTTTGGTAACGAAGAGTCACCAAAACCAACAGTTATATTCGATGGAACCTACATAGACCTACATATTTCAACGCCGCAGTTATAGCCTTCATAAGTGTAGAAACTTAATAAAACCATTAATGATCGTGTGCGCGGATGGATATATTTTGGATATAAAAGGTCCGTACTCTGTACGGACAACCGATGCTGATATAATGAAAATGAGATTGCAAAACCATGATGGACCCATTAAAGACGGACCGTTCCACTTTTTTCCCATGTAGGAGACTCATTTATTTTGGACCGAGGCTTTATTCCTTTAATAGAAACATATGGGTATATTGCTCACATGCCGCCTACCAAACGACCACAAGACACGCAATTAAGCACCGAAGAAGCTAATAAATCACGACTCATCACAATGGTGCGATGGGTCGTGGAAACTATAAACGTGAGATTCAAGCGCGACTTCAAGATATTTAGAAACAGGTATTTAACAAATATGTGCCGCTTATACCTAATAGAATATTTCGAAATTGCTGCAGCTTTTATTTTTTTATTTTGAAGATCCTTACGGAGACATCCCATACACAGAAGATTTCATTGAAATAAGTAATCAAAATATACAACGCCCCAATCAATTATCTGAGTATGTGGAGGAAAATAATTTAAACCGACAAAGAGTGTCGTTTCACAGGAGTGTTTAAAACAAACTGACTGGAAATGATCCGGATATTTAACATTTTCCACAATTAACAATTAAAGAGTTAATTAAATTCTCAATCGGCACCTATCACGTGAGGTTAGCACGGTCGTATTGCAGTGAGAATTTAAAAGCCGCGGGTGTATATAATATGGAAATATATAGACATCCAGCGGCAATAGGCTGCAGAAACAATTTTGTTTCAAGAGATAATATAGAAATTCAATATAACTTTATATCGACATACCTATTAGTTTTATTTTTATTTGTTTCAATCCTGAAACCTAAGTGCTAAATCATAATCATCATCATTTCAACCCATAGATATCGACTACTGAACATAGGCCTCCTCCACCGCCAATTGATAGATGCTACTAAATAATCGAAAACCTACCACGATTTCAATGAATCTTAAGTTGATCGTTGTATTACGAGTTTATTTATATATCCAACTGCATCTCCATCACCTAGATACATACCATAGCTATTGTTTCGTCATTTAATTACATAGTTATACGAATTTTATAGATAATAGGCGTTTTGCATTTTTTTAGTGTATCGCCTGAATAAAAACATACGGCAATATTTTTTGGTGTTAGCCATTGATTTCGAATATAAAGTATATGTATTTTAACAATAAACAATATACCAAAAAAAATAAGATATGTTACGTTTCTGTTGGGCCTGGGATTTTTTGTATTGGACGTGACCATTCTTCTTTGGTATTAATAATTGCACTTTTATTTCTTAACTGACAATATTTATTCAATATCAATAATATACACTTGAAATTGTATTGTTAATGTGACATACAGTGAGACTAGAATCATTTACAACAGCGAACTTTTTCTTAAACTTCATAAAATAGTGTTGTAAGTATGAGATACAACTAAAGATGAAACCAAGACCCCACCGTATAATCTTGTAAGTATGAGATACCACAGCTGGCACAGTCTGTGTTCCACAGTATAATGTTGTATGTATCAGATACAACAGTTGCCACAGTCTGGATTCCGTAGTAAAATATTGTAAGCCACAATTCTCAGAAAATACGCAATTATTTCATATATTTGTTTCAACATAGTCAATAAAACCATATATTTTATTCATATAACGAATTTCACAAAGCTACATTAATAAATGCAGTTTCTAGGCCCATCTGAATGTTTAAAACGCTCTCCTGTAAAATTGCAGTTTTGGGGATACAACAACTTACGTGGGAGGTATCGATATTATTAAATGCTAATGTAACATGTGCCGTGATTATTGCCCAAAACCACAACTCCACTCTGCCTGCCTATGAAATTCACAGTGGTCAACTTTGGCAATCTGTTGTAATGGTACGTACAATTTCGGTTTATTTAGCCGCTTCTTTAAAGGATCTTGATCAAATAATTTATTTGTTAATTTATTCTTTAATACACGAATTATGTCTTTGCTGTACATTGATTAAATTAAGCATTGGGCGTTTTAGGCAGAGGAAAAAGGCAAACTAACCTGTAAATGCAAGTTGTGATTCAGAATAAAAGTGTGAAAGAATGGAACCACGAAAGAATAGTATAAAAAGAAAGCAAGAATAGAACTTCTACTGGTACTTACCTAAACGCAAGGGGAAATTTAATCAAATTTTGCTTATTAAACTCAGGCTAAGCATGGGCATATAAATGAGTAAACGGCATAGTTAATCAACTGAATTAAAACCACAATAGGGTAATCAAGTGAAAAATCACTTCTTAGGCTTCTTAATTCTCACATGAAAATGAAAATGGAAAGTTTTTATTGCATGTAAACTTTTATAAGTGTTTATGAAAAGTTAGTAAAAAATATATACAGGGTGTTTCTTGTAAGGTGTCAAGCCGGCGCCAGCTGATAGTAGGGTACCATACCTATCGATTTAACCCCCATGTATGTTCTACGATTTTTTGTAGTTTTCGAGATAATTATGTTTTTGTTATTTTCAAAAATTTTGTGAGCACTTGGCTTTAAATAATTATAACTTTTTTTTCGTTTGACTTTTGTTGGATATTTTCTTCTTATTATAATGTCTATTAATTGCAGTTTTATGATTAAAATAATCTCTGTCCTAACTTAACTACAAGATACAAAAATTTTGATTGATAGTGAAAAAAAAGTGAATCATGCAGAACATAACCAAAATTCAATCGTAAATTAAAAAAAACAAAAGGTATTCCATAGCTTCTTACTAATTTCAAAAACTGCGCAACATCATAAGCTTTCATAATAATACAAGAAAACATGTCCTTTGTGGGGCATTATTCGCTGTAATCGATGCTGAAGTCTTGAGAATCGGAAATAAGTGTAATTTTCATACTTAATCATTTTCTAGTATTTTGGCATAATTTTGTCATTTCTGAGATTTATTGTCTTCTAACGTTTAAACAAAGCTCATTTGTTAATAAAACAGTCATTTTTTAACTTCCAATCATTCGAAAGTCACAACTCCCATTGGTGTTTTTTTACCTTAAATTGTAATTGCAATGCAGAACTATAAATATCAGTGTCAAACATAAATAGTACACAATTATATCAAAAGTGTATCACAATAATAATTGGGGTTGACCTTTGCTCAGCAGTGGGACGGGATAAGTTAATATAAGATATACATACATATACATTAGAAGTAAGTTATGCATATCTTACCTTCTTTATAAGTTCATTCGGAAAATTTAACTCTTAGTCAGAAAAAAGTCTTAAGTCTCTAATTTACTCTTATTTTTTTTATACTTTCGATAACAGAATGTAAGATAACATAAGATAGATTTGAGTGTGTTTAAGCGTAAAAGCCGGGTTTTTTTTGTTTCGATTAAATCTCGTCCTCAAACTATAAAAAACCACCATCAATATTAAATAAATGAGTTGAATGAGGGGAAAATTAAATAATACTAAATGAAAATAAATTAGGTCAAACTTTGCAACTGGAAACATGCACAATAATGTGTCGTAGCTACATCACAGTTTCTGTGTATTTATCCAATCGAATAACGCCGGGTTAACTCGTTTACGCCCAAAACTACCAATCAATTTGTATCGATCGTAGCGACATCAACCTTCCATGTACCAATTACTACCATGTGTTAAAATTTACTTAAAAAGCCCAACAGTTTGTTCTGAACATATTTTTCGAGTGGCAAGAAGAGAAGCACTAGGTAACAATGAAGTTCATCAGCATAGTCGTATTTTCTGTGATGGCAGTTCTTGTAAACACCAGAAACATTAGGCACTACGACCTGCGAGATGCTCCGTATCTGTTCCTAGACTTTGTGAGACAGTACAACAGGCAGTACAAAGACACCGCAGACGTGGTGGAACACTACGCTGCTTTTGTAACTAATTTGGTGGAGATCAACAGGAAAAACGATGCTGGAACCTTAGCTGTATTTGGCATAAATCAGTTCACTGATTACACGCCAGCGCAGTTCAATGAGATTAATGGTTTAAGGCCAATAAAACGTAAGTAATTTGAAATATAATAAAGAGCCGCATCTCATACTAAGCTCAGACTCGGTAGCAACAGCGGTTTAAGTACGAACGCTAGGTTGGGAAGATCCTGACCACAGTTTTGTGAAGTATTTCTCGGGAATCTCCGTGTCGTAGAGCTCGTGTTAGCAGTTGGGCACCCGATGTCGCCAATTAATTTCTATGGCTTTACCTAGTTGGAGGTTTTAGAGCAGATTGATGATATCTTACACAGTTTATAGTAACCACCTCATAGTCGAGGTTTGGCTTCTGCCCAGCAGTGTATAAACCAGAAAATTTTGTAACTTTATTTCTACCACTTTATGAGCCTTTGGTATGTCAAATAATAGTCAACATTGAAGACTTTAGTTACAATTTCTAATAAGTAGATATTCAGGACATCTAACGCTTTTAAAATGTTTTTTTTCCTTTCAGCTCCTTCTCGCAACAGAGGCTACCCACCAAGATCACGGAACTGAAACACTGCATTTATTCATGCGGTTGTTATTTTGTGAATCAATAAAGTACCCTATCTCATAACCATGATAGCGAGTTTTATTTGTCCAATACTGTTGGCGTGCACGGAAAATACAATCGTGATACATTGAACTTAGGAATAGAATTAAATCGGCATATTATAAGTTCATTTGAAAACTCTAAGAATTATAATATAGTTACTAAACTAAATTATATGAGTACCTGAACCTACCTACACCTCATCGGTGAGAATCAGTAGAAACAACTCGTTTGAAGAGACGGCTGGCTTGAATTCAATTGAAGCAGAACGTACACGTTGTGGCGTTCCATGGAGGAGACTTGATGTCCAGCCGTGAAGTCAGGGTTGCAGCAAAAGTAGTCCGCACTGGTTAGCAACCTTTTTCTGGGTGACCAATAGGCCGATTCAATCTGGCCTATTCAAAAAACTAAAAAGAATTAGGGCTTACTTTGCCTGTGTATTTTTTTCTGCTGTGGATTTTATCTCACAGTCTCAGAAAGTTTGGAGTAATCTGTGTTTGAAGGAATCAGTATCATGCCATCATTATGCGCTAGTCCATGTGGTACCAGCGTAAATAGGATGCTGCTGGTGGCAAGAACTGATTTGATTATGTCAATAGTACCAGTACTATACTAACCAGTACTATAAGCGACGTCCGTATGAAGATGTGTCTACACCCAGCGGGATCCCCTATCTGGGAGACTTATGAGTGAAACAGAGAATTAGATCTGAATATGTTCTACTGAATTATGCTGAAAACAGAATTTGTTCCGTAAAATGAACGGAAATATTCGCTCCTTTAACCGACCTCCAGCCAGCGGGATATTTTCTTAAACTACGTCTGATGAACTATAAATTGATATCAACTTTTAGATCTATGTTTATTCTGTTTATTTAAAGAAAAATCAGTCTCCTAAAGTCCGTAATTCGCTCACAATCAAGCTGCAAAGAAACCTCCATTCAGCGGACTATTTCTTCTAAGGATGTTATTATTGCAGCTTTTACGACAAATTTATAAAATTTAAAATAATTACAGCTTACAAATGATGATGAAAGATGAACAAATAGGGAATTTTAGTAAAATGTGCCGTAAATAGTTTAAATTGTATTAGGTTGTCTGGAAGAGATCGCTCTCTAGCGATAAGACCGCCTAAATTGTACATTGTTCTCATTGTTGTTGTGTTATTTGCTTGAAATGTAATGTTATTGTACAATAAAGAATATCTATCTATCTATCTTATCGTAAAAGCTGCAATAATAACATCCTTAGAAGAAATAGTCCGCTGAATGGAGGTTTCTTTGCAGCTTGATTGTGAGCGAATTACGGACTTTAGGAGACTGATTTTTCTTTAAATAAACAGAATAAACATAGATCTAAAAGTTGATATCAATTTATAGTTCATCAGACGTAGTTTAAGAAAATATCCCGCTGGCTGGAGGTCGGTTAAAGGAGCGGATATTTCCGTTTATTTTACGGAACAAATTCTGTTTTCAGCATAATTCAGTAGAACATATTCAGATCTAATTCTCTGTATCACTCATAAGTCTCCCAGATAGGGGATCCCGCTGGGTGTAGACACATCGTATGAAGAGCTAGGCAGACGTCGCTTTTTTGACAGATGAAAGAATCTCCAGAAATTCTCCAGATTGCATCCGTCTCTCTAAGTAGGGTTGAAATAATTTATTTCTGGGATGTCTTTAGAGAGTTAACTGCAGCAGAAGAAATAAAACTAAGCTGCTAACACATTTCTAGAAATCGTCCTTATCCTGATGCCATCGAATTTAATAGGAAAAGTACTCGTTTCAGGTAACTGTGTTATTCTTCATAATGGGAAATCCTCATCCTCAATCCGTACCTCCAAGGATAACAAATCCACTACACAAGCCTGAGTTATCTTGTACGCCACGACAAGGCGAGATGAAGACAACTATATGTGTATAAAGTATAGCCTGTTGTCAAGCAAAGAACCAGAACAACGAGAACCGAGGCTCTACAATTTTGAAGGCTTAGATTAAAGCAAAGAGGAAGATGCGGCAACAGCTAGCCGCGCGCGGTCCTACTAAACTGAGTACAGTGTACTTGGTTTGCTTCAGTCTGCGTTGATACACTGTGACGTGATGCTGTCTAACTCGTTGACATTTAAATACAATTTTCCATCGAATTAACGCAAAAAATGCCTGGCTGTACCTTTATTCAGCACATAAAAATTCAAGCCGTAAAAAAAAATCACAGGAAATCATGTTTCATGCGTAAGAACAACAAATTTATATTTTTTAAAGAAAATATTATCTTATTTTTCCATAAAATCCGACATTTTTGAGTGATAGAGACAGACAAAACGGGATGTGTGCGTTAGATACGATACGATAGATTCCTGCAAAAACAGGTTTTTTTACATAGACTTTTCTCGCTCACACTATTGAAGAGCCTATCGCTCTATCTTTATCTTCTGATGTCTTATCTATCACTCCGTTAATATTTTGCGTAGTGTGTGTTCGTATGGATGTAGTGTGCGTGAAAGCCCATATTTTAGTTGACAATTATAAGAGCGTACCGTATCTTCCACTTTTTCTTTAATCTAAGTTTGAAGGGCCTTTTTTTAATAAAACAAATAAATTGAATGTTACAAATTTAATGTTTTCTATTTTTTCCGTTGTAGTATTCACACTACTGCCAATGTATCCCCCTTATTTGTATGGAAATCATTTTCTTTGGTTGAACTTCCCTGACACGCTCCCACGTGTCTTGTAATGTTTTGATATAATCAAAGGTAGCAGTCAGTTTTGGCAGTTCACACTTGAAATAAAAACGGACAAATAAAAAATGTAAGTAAAAAAATAGCATCCTGGGGAAGTAATTACGGATTAACTAAAATAGCGCCGGCTAGTGCGTGTACCAATTTAAGAAAGTAATTTTGTAGTTACATGCGTCATCAATGGTGTGAGATGTTTCAATTAAATCACACCTGGTTAAGTCACACTTATATGCACACACACACATCACCAATCAATTCGCAATGTTATCGTATTGACTTCAATTTCCATGTAATAATTAATTTCAATAGTGATAAAATTTACTTTAAAAGCTCAATAGTTAGTGCCAAACGCATTTTCAGAGTGGCATTAGGTAACAATGAAGTTCATCAGTATAGTCGTATTTTCTTTGCTGGCAGTTCTTGTGAACGCTAGAGGCAGGCAGTACGACCTGCGGGATGCTCCGGTCTTATTCCTAGACTTCGTGAGAGAGTACAACAGGCAGTACAGAGACACTGCTGACATTGTAGAGCATTACGCTGCTTTTGTAACTAATTTGGTGCAGGTTAACAAGCAAAACAGTGAAAGCGAAACTGCCGTATTTGGTATAAATCAATTTGCTGATTACACTCAAGAAGAGCTCAAAAAAACACACGGTTTCGGCCCACTAAAAGGTAAGCAACTAGAAATGTTCAATAATAATATAAATTTATAGACATCTACACAACAACTACAATTACTACAATTCGAGGGGCCTGTTTAGGTCAGTGATACTTAACAGTAGATTGTTGCAATAAATATTAATTCAGTGGGCAGGCGTGGACAAAGTGGACCACGCCTGGTCAAGGTCGCGGGAAGTCGCTGGATGCAGACAGCGCAAGACCGATCGTTGTGGAGATCCTTGAGGAAGCCTATGCCTAAGTCTATACCCGTTTGGATGACATGATGATGATGACCATACAGTCTGAAAAATCTCCATATTTGGAATGCAAGCAGTTGGTCTGGGCATACTAGCAATTGTTATGCCTAGTGTGAGACCTCCGGCGTCATAACATTCGACAGTAAGGTTCAACACTACCCTCTCTAATAATTCGCACCCACGTATGTACACGAGTATCCAGATATCAATAGCCTACAGCACTGATATTTTGTCTTCGATGAGAATCGAATACATGACTTCTGGCGCAGCAGGTAGAATCACTGCTCCACGATTAAAAATTTGAGCTTAGTTGTTAGTTAGTGTTACTGAAGAGGTTTTAAAATGAGATAACACTTTTCTTAAATAATGTTTTTATTTCAGCTTCTCATCGCAACAGAGACTACCCTCCTCGGCTACGATGGGACTAAAATACTGAATTTGGTCATGTAATTGTTATTTTGTAAATCAATAAAGCAATCGTGTTACTTTGAACGGGATTTTTATTTGTGATAAAATTAGACTTTCAAATGTTCTATCTACATGAGTATTTAATTAATTTCATAGTTGTAAATACTGTGAGAATGTATTAGTAAACGCACTAAATAGTGAGAACGCGTCTTTGAAAACCAGATTTAAAAAACTCGCAGTGTATGCGTAGAATCCTGAGTTATTTTTCTTATCTTTTGAAATGTCAATGGTTGGCTCTAGGATTACAAAACATAGTGTCGAAAATTATGTTAACATTAGAGAAACAAGTGGAAACCTTACTTCTATAAGAATCTCTTAAAATTCGTAAGACAATACAAAAGGCAGTACAAAGATACTGCAGAAATTTTGAAGCGTTTCGCTATATTTGTTACCCAACTGCAGTAGATTAACGAGCTTAACACTAAATATACTCGAAAATCCGTCATATTATGGTAAAACTCAGTTTAGTGATAGCACAGAAGAAGAGCTCAATACCAGTACCAGCAAATCGTGAGTATTTTAAAACTTGATTCTTTGTAAATAAATATGTGTTGAAGCCATCTCTCCCAGATGAGGACCCTGTGACTGTGTGTGAGGACTCTGCATACTGCTCACAATCATTTAAGCTCTCGATGACAGCTCCATTTTACGCAAAAGTTAACTTTCAAAAGCGAGGCTTAAAGAATGACAACTGCATTATTATGTTCCTTGATCCCATTGATTATCCATATAAAGCCCGCATAACATGTTGGGTCTAGGTATTGGACAAACCACTTGAGACAGAAAAAACAATTCCTGTTTCTATTCACATGTTGGTGAACCAATCATTCTGCATTGGCTCCTCATAAAAGATGAACATGGAATCTGTCGCTGCCTTGGTAATTTGTTAATAGAATGCGTTTAATTATATTTTATGCTAATTGATCATATTAAATGATTTGAACTAGAAAAAATATCATTCATGTAAACACAATGTCATGTATAAAATATAATGATGTGCCCGTGGTAGTAGAACTCCAAGAAATGAAACCACAGCGTAACTTTAAGTTACGCTGTGGTTTCATTTCTCTTGTGTTTCTCATCTCTTTTGTATTTTACATGTATTTTCTAATTCACACAAATTATGTAGATAACTGACGAATGCATGTCAGTTTTCTACGTCATACAATTATTTGCTTACAAATTAGTTGACTTGTTAAATATAAAGGTTTCGAAGTAACAAATCATGGGTTTCTATTACTATGTTTAGTTGTTTATTGTTGATTTAAAAAGAAAACACTCGTTTACCCCTAGTTCTTGCGGTATTCCTAATATTAAGATCTAGTGTTAAGACCATTTCGCTCAGTCCTTTTTAACGTGCAGGTAGCTCAGCACGCATTGACTATAGATAGACGATAGCACTTATTAAGAGTGCTAACGTCAATCTATACTTTTTTGATATATTTGTACCATTACATAATCACATACCCGTATTATCACAATAATCACAAATTAGATATAGTTTCAAGGCCCGTGAAGTTAGCACTAGCTTCCTACAAAAGCAGCAATTTGTATAACTGTTTTAAATAACGCCATAAATTAATATTTTTTTAATATCACTGACATTAATCCACAAAGCGCCAACTAGTACGGGAACAAGGCAACGGAAAAACTTATGTAAATAAAATTATTTGTATAAAATATTTCCATAAATAACACCCAAACAAGTACAAGCTGACATGTCTCATCACCGGTTAGCGCCAAATCTCATCTCGGTCGTGGTGAGTTATCTTTAAAATTAATTTTCTTTGCGACTGTGCTGTGATCCTTTCAGAGACTACTCTCGCTCACGCTCATGATGCCCCTTTCAGTTCTATTGACAATTTACGAGACAGCATGAGTTCGGTTGTCCTGTCCACATATAGCATAAGTCTGAAGTATAATGAGTACCGTAACAATTAATTATCTGTGGCATTTGACACCATGATTATGGTAACCCAGAATGTGAAATACTGTACCTACCGATAATTATGTGGAAATATTTTGAGAAGCATTATCATATATTTTATACTATCAGATCAAGTTGAATACAAATTTCTTAAAAATCAACCGCTATAAAAATATCGGAAATATGCCACTGGTAGCGTTTTGTGGCGTGTGGCCCGTGTGAATGTTGAGATGCACACCACGAGAAAATCCCGCGTTATATCGGGCGATTTTGTCACGCGAGATAATATTTTGACGGTGAGCATGTTCCTTAGCGTATGTGTATTTTCGGTTACAATACAATATTCATAAATATTTACTGCCTGAAATTGGTCATAGAGTTGAAATTATGAAAATCTAGCTTAATACTAAAGCTGCGTATCGCCGATGGCCGCCGCGTCGTCGGCAACCAACACTCCTGAAACAAAGGTTTTAATTAAAATGTAGGTATATACAGGCGGCCGCAGGTTATGTATACATAATTATTTGACGGTTTGTATCACTATATACTAATGCAAAAAAGGTGATTTTCTAATTTCCCTGTTACGTTTGGTTTTGAGGTACTAGAACTAGACCAAAACTAGTTTTTGAATGTACGTATGAACGTGTGTATGTTTTTTTACGGTTGACAAAACACGAATGATGCCCTCTGGATTTAGTCATATCCATGGGCTGCGGTTACTGCTTACCACGGGGCGGTTGACATGCTTCTTTGTGTTTGCCACCGTGGTTGTATATGTAGAAGAAATACCCAGATTATTTGATCTTTCCGTTCTCAGAGTATTAATACATTAGACCTGGCGAACTTTAAAGGGTTTATCGTATCTCCTCCTATCGAGCACAGATACGCTTCAAACTTAATGTGTAATTGAAATGGAACTCTCGCAAATAAATCACGGTCAAATTGTTTGCTCTGCCTCTTCTATATTACAAAATATCTAATAATCTCGTTTAAGTACGTAGCATAGATCCCCTTACTAGCACAATTTCTTACACGGAGGCAGGTACATACAGGTACCAAAAAAACAGGCACAAAACAAAAAACCGCTCGTGCAATTCAATGTGTCAGTAGGTATCACATTCATAAAGATTGTGAATGCTTAAATACGGAAATATTATTATCACAATTCATTTTATTTCTCGTTAAAGAATATTGTAATACTGGAAATTAATCATCGCTATTAAGAAAATAAAAGTTGAGCCATCTAAAAACGCAAATATTTTTTATACAGTGAAACTTTACCTTTGGAACAAACAATTTAGCATTGGCCAAAACTCATTGCCGATTAAAAGCCTGTACTAATTGAAATACCTGAGCGAGCTGAACACATTTGGCTTTGAAGCGAGTTTGAAACTGTGCCAGTCGCACTTAGTACGTAGGTAATGAGGTGAAAATATCACCGGCGTTGGCTGCTGCGCCGCCGATCGCTTTGATGCTCCCATAGGCTGATTAGTGCCGAGTTCCAAATAGGACGTGTTACGGTTAAATCTTTGGGTCCTGTTTTGGCCTTTGTGTATGTCGAATTGGAGTTATTGCTTCTAATATGGCTAAAAGATGACTTTTGACAAATTAATAGCTAGCTAGTGAACTCTGCGAACTCAATGAATGAATTTACGGGGAAACTGGCTCAATATGTCGATGTTAAATATTCATTTCAACCATTATAACAAAATCAAGCAGTTTTTTCTTTTCTTCTTTTACATTAGGAACTCAGTAGTTCCAAAGAGTAGTTGTAGTCTGGGTTTTCCGATGGATACAAATTAGGAGTCTTCAAGTGAATTGTGAATAAGGTTTCTTCTGCTGCATGCTCCATCGTAGACCGCATTGTCGCTTTCAATCAGATGAGATCGCGGTTACGCGGTTAAAATGTGTATACACATTTAAAAAAAAGTTCCTACGCCAGTGGAAATGGTGTGGAATCCGAAAAATATCACCGGCGTTGGCTGCTGCGCCGCCGATCGCTTTGATGCTCCCATAGGCTGATTAGTGCAGAGTTCCAAATAGGACGTGTTACGGATAAATCTTTGGGTCCTATTTTGGCCTTTGTGTATGCCGAATTGGAATTAAGGCTACTAATATGGCTAAAAGATGACTTTGGAAAATTAATAGCTTCCCAGTGAAATGTTTTCTGCGAACTCAGTGAATGAATTCACAGTGAAACTGACTCAATATGTCGATTTTAAATTTTCATTTCAACCATTTCCTTTTCTTTTTTTACATCAGGAACTACAACTACTCTTCGAAGCTACTGAGCTCCGAAGAGTAGTTGTAGTCCGTTTTTCCCGAAGATTACAATTTAAAAATCTTGGTAAATAGGTTTCTTCTAGACAAGCATGCTCCATCGTAGACCCCATCGCCTTCAATCAGGTGAGATGGCGATTAAATGCTGGTCTATACACATAAAAAAATAAGTTCCTACCCCAGTGGAAATGGTGTGAGATTCGGAAAATGTCACTGACACTGACTGCTGCGCCACCGATCGCTTTGATGTTCCTACAGGCTGATTAGTGCCGAGTTCCAAATAAAACGTGTTACGGTTAAATCTGTACGTCCTGTTTTGGCCTCTGCGTATGCTGAATTGGAGTTAGTGCATAGGGTTATAAGATTACTTTTGAAAATCTATAAAAATAAATAAAAATAAAAATCGTTTATTTCAGGCTATGTAAATAAAAAGGTTAGTATACAGCTATAGCTATAGCTTCCTGTTAGGAGTTAGTGCCATAATAGGGCTACAAGGTTACTTTTGAAAATCCATAGCTTGCTAGTAAAATGTCCTCTACAGCTTGCTAGTAGAATGTCCTCTGCAGAGTTGTTAAATGCATTTAAAGTAAAACTGGGTCAACAAAATTATTCACAATTCACTGTAGTATTCACTAGAATCATTACGAAAACAGTTGATAGGTTCAAGTATTCTGTGAAAAAAATAGGGGATTTTTTGCATGTATGTTGAAAGGCGTTATATGTAGCTGTCTCTTTTAAATCACAAAAGAGAAAAGAAGACAATTTTACCAATTTTATTACGACTATACACCTCTACTAGAGACGTAACGCTACGAAATGGTACGAAACTGACCAAACTCATCAGCGATCATGAAAGCTTGTATGAAAGCTTATTTTGTTATTTAAATAAAGTTTATAATTTTTTATTCAAAATGAGTTGCGTTTGACCTCAGTCTCGCCTGGTGGTAAGCGATGACGAGGCCGATGGCGGTTTAAAAAATCACAGGGTAGTGCTGTTTTCTGACCTGAAATTTCTCGGAAGACCCTTACATTGCCCTTGCAAGTTGACGTGGTAGGTCAAATCCTAAACTATGAGTAATGGAATACCCTCATTCACAATAAAACATTCAAAGTTTGTTCACATTCGAAAATTAACTAATCGGTAATGGTTCGAAAAGACACATTAGATTTTTAACTTCCGTAATTATAATAAAACCCACGTGTCAAAAAAACTTCCATGCATTTATTCAAAAAACTAAATGATAGTTAATATGAAATCTGACTCGTTTTAATTATTTCACCTTCTTAGTTTCCCCGAAACAACGGACAATTTCTCTGAGAGTAGACAACGCAACCATCATATTCACCATGTACCTACAAGGAAATGCTTGAAACTCACCCAGTAGGTACACTCCCAGCTGGTGGCTGTCGCAGTAGACGGGCTCCTGTATTACGCTGTCCAGCTGTTTTCTGACCACGGGCCTCGCGTTGCACCAGATCACGCGACCATTGCGTGACCACTCGCTCACTAGCATCTTTATACTCTGTGAAGACAACAATGAGTTAGTTGATAAGGTAAAACGCATAGTAAAAATAGGGCAAAGGCTGTTAAAGGGAATTGTAGGCATATACGGTGTTCGCGTGAATATTAGAAAACATTATGTAGGCATGCATCAAAAGGTTCTGTGATGCACTTCTATTTGGCACCCTGCAGATGTCTTTCCTTCTTCCTTCAATCACGGGATCTCAAAGTCAGGCGCGAAAAAGCATAGGCCTTCAAAATAGGTTTGGCTTATTTATTAGTACCTGTATTACAGTACTTTTCAACCACAAATCTGGCTATCACGGCTGCTTTTCATTAAATAGCTCAGATGATTTATTTACCGATACTACCCATAATAATGGCCTCTTCAATAAATAATTCAAATGTAAATTTATAATTCCTTTTTCCCTGTGGTTTAGCCCATTTGACTCATTAACGCTACAAACAAACATGTGAATTGTCAACAGAGGCTTAAAACGAAAATGGGTTTGAATACGGCACAACAGGCTACTTTGAGAGCCGTCCCGAAAAGAATCCCTTTTCAAGTCAATTAATTATGCTTTAAAGGATTCCGGACGAAACTGGAAGCCAAATGGAACGAAAACACATCGACTCACTTGTAAAATAACGATGGTATGTTTGTCCGACGTGGTTTTATGCTAAAAATGCTAATATGAGCAATTATGACGCTCACCGCAAGGGCTGCTGGAGTTTTAATGCATTACTTTATGGGAGTTGCATCTACATACATAATAGTTCATAAGTAGTAGTTAATGGTGAGTAATAACCACCGCCAAAGCAGATGAATGACAGCGATTTTACATATATGTACTTGAATGGATCTTGAACACAAAGGATCTTATTTTGAGACGTTGCTGCATTGTTCACGCTTCGGTGTCCAAGAGAATATCTGGATATGATACCTCTGGAGGTATCGAGTTGAAATCCTAGGTCTGGCAGTGTTGTGGATTTTTAAGATATAGATAGCATCAGTTTGTGATCATCAACGTGCATATGGCAAGCGTGGTGTGAACACCACGCTCTCACACGCGTGGCGTAAACTCCAGTCAGATAGCGTTTCTTGACGTGATATTTTGTTAAACTTTATTCTACTGCAGTGGAAACGAGTCGCTGCCTCGACGTAAAACCACACGACAAGTCTAAAATTCATGGTTACAAGCCTTAAGGTTAATAAAATGTTTCGGATTTTTCAAGACAAAGCCTAAGATTCAGTCAGCGGTAAGTGGCGACTCTAATTTAATTATGTAGGCCTTTGCTCAGCAATGGGACCGTAGAATATTATTGGCTAATTGCTTACTTACGTACATAAACATTGTTTGTAAACACGTCGCTCACTTACATATAGATACTAAAGTACATATTTAAACTAGCGCTGCGGTCGGCACGTCAACATTGCATGTGATTTGACTTTGCGGCTTGTGGCCGACGGAATATTAAATGAAGCTAATACGACGCCATATTCGTAATAATGGCAAAGTTAATATCGAAACGGAGCTTATTATGTGTAAGCGTGTGGGTCTGTTGGCGACACGGCCTGCATACTAGGTCGATCAGATGACCCAGACGCATCGAAAGGGCACACTTTGTTAACGGGTCACGGATTGATATTTTCGGTACAATCAACTTTATTTTATTCTAGACTACCAGACTATTATAGACGAAGTTTTGACAGAATGTCAACACGAATGAAGATAGTTATTAAATTTTCTCGTAGTTTCAATATCGAATATGTTTTATCAATATTAACTTTAGAGAGATTGACAATAGGCAGTCAATTTAGAAAATTTGGACAAGTCAGAGACAATATTCATAATTTAACATTGTTTTAGCACAAGAGTGGAGCTTGATTAAAACTCAGAATAACTAGAAATTCGTGTAATTAAGGAATTGACTCTTTACATGGCAACGGTCGATGAAAAAAGTGATGGGTGCGGTCGGCGCTTCTAACTACCGCACATAAAAATAATTATTGAAAGATTTGTGGTTTTGCCTTTATATTTAGGCAGGCGCTTCAACATCCTCCCCCCCTGAAAGGCGTAGGCTTTCAAGCTCGAAGGTCATCAGCAGTAGGTAGGGGACATAGTCGAACTAGGGGTCGTCGTACGCAGCCTCTTGAAGTGTGGATGTCTGCAACTCGGGAGATTCCATCCGCTCCTGGGAATAGACGAACGACTCTGCCAAGTCTCCAGCATAGCGGTGGAACGTTGTCCTCTTGCAGCAGAACCATATCTCCAGTGTTCAGTGTGGTGGTGTCCATACGCCACTTTGTACGTTGTTGCAGTTCTGAGACGTATTCTTTTTGCCAGCGATTCCAAAAATGCTGCCTCACTTGTTCTAGGCGTGCATATCTTTGTAAGCTGCTTTCCTTAGCCTCTGTCAGAGCTGGTGTAGGCAGCGCATTCAACGGCCGTCCAACGATGAAGTGCCCTGGGGATAAGGAAAGAAGATCGGTAGGAGATGAGGACATAGGACACAAGGGACGACTGTTTAGTATTGCCTCCACTTGTGCAAATAAAGTACATATTTCCTCAAATGTTAAATGAGTGTTTCCCATAACGCGTTTTATGTGGTGTTTGGCCGACTTAACTCCTGCCTCCCAGATTCCACCAAAATGGGGAGCATAAGCCGGTATGAAATTAAATTTTATTCCCTCCATGCTTGCAAATTCTGATAAAGAAGAATTATTTTGTTTTAAGAAATTTGATAGTTCTTTAGCCGCTGCGACAAAGTTACGACCATTGTCGGAAAATATCTCTCGTGGTTTTCCACGACGAGCTATAAACCTGCGGAGAGTCATTATAAAAGCTTCCTTAGTTAGGTCACTTACAGGTTCCAAATGAACACATTTGAATCGTAAACAAATGAATAAACAAAGATAGCATTTGACCAACCTTGCACCACGCCCCCTACGATTTAGAATAAAGAACGGGCCAGCGTAATCAACTCCAACTGAACTAAATGGAAAATCAACGGTCACACGGTAAGAAGGTAAGTTTCCCATTTTGGGAAATAAAGTTTGACCACGAACCCGAGTACAGGTGACACATTGTTGAACGACGCGTCGAGCAAGCTTGCGTCCATTGATTGGCCAGACAGTCTCTCTGATTGTTGACAATAGCAGCTGTGGGCCAGCATGAAGGTTAACTAAATGTTCACGTTCAAAGTAGATTTTAGTTAAATGATGAGAAGCATCGAGAAGGATAGGGTGACGTTTCTCGTAGGTATAATTAGAAGTACCTAGCCTCCCTCCAACCCTGATTAAATTGGTTTTTGAATCTAGAAAGGGTGACAAGCATAGAATTTTGGATTTAGGTTCTAATTCTTTATTTTTTAGTAATCGTTTATAATCAGAATGGAAAGATTGTTTTTGTGAAATCATACAAATAAAATGGAATGAGTTAGTAAGTTCGTCTACTGATAAAATACCAGTTTTTTTGTCATTTTTGTTTATGAATTTAGAATTGTGTAAAAAGCGTACAACATAGGCAAATATTCTTTGAACTTTAGTGAATTTTGAATATATTGTAAAATCAAACACAGGCTCAGGTAATGTTATGGCTGTGTTGACCTTGACCTCTGGAATTAATAAAGTTTGTTTTTGATTTAAAACGGGCCATTGTGTTTCTTCATTGTAAAGAAAAGATGGGCCTGTCCACCACATCTCGCTTTTGCAAAGATGACTAGCATTGACGCCCCTGGATATAAGATCTGCAGGGTTGACGTCAGTAGGAACATAACGCCACGAATTAGGTACTGTACTTTCCAATATCTCTCCTACTCTGTTGGCTACAAATGTTTTTAGTTTACTGGGATCATTCTTGATCCAACACAGGACGACATTAGAATCGCACCAATGTACTATGCGTGAAGGAGTAAACCTAACAGACTCTATGACAGTTTTGCATAGCCTGGCTGCCAGTAGAGCTGCACAAAGCTCTAGACGAGGAATGGTAGTGGGTTTAAGAGGAGCTACTTTGGATTTAGAACATAATAGCTTAACCATTACCTCATTGTCTGTATTTACTGTTCTTATGTATATGCAAGCACCATAGGCGCATTGTGATGCGTCACTAAACGAATGAATTTCAATTGAAGTTGGCGCTTCGCATAGAACTCGACGAGGGATTTGAATTTCTGCAAGCAAAGGTAAGTTATTGCAAATTTCTAACCATGTTTCTCTAATCTCGTCAGGTACAGGTTGATCCCAATCTAAGCCTTTAGCCCATAGTTTTTGAATTAACATTTTAGGTTGTATTATGCATGGACTTAGCAGCCCAAGAGGATCGAATATTTTAAAAGAGTTTGATGTGATTGTTCTTTTTGTGATTGTGTTATTTTGATTAATATTTTTTACAGGAAAGCTAAAATTGTCAGAGGATGGATCCCAGCCTAACCCCAGTGTGCTCGTCGATTCACTAAAGGTAAGTTTTTCTTTTGTATTTAAATCTGAATTTCGAAATAGATTAGGTGAATTAGTTTTGAACTTTCTTAGTGGAAAACAAGCTGAATTTAGTGCGTTTGATACTGAATCTAGAATGTATTTCAATTGAATTTCGTCATCACTTCCGGTTATCAAATCGTCGACAAGGAAATCATTTTGTATTATTTTTTGTATGAAAGGATCTTTACATTCTTGCCCTACTTGCCAAAGACACCTAGTACTAAGATAGCTGGCACTTGCGGTTCCGTAAGTGACAGTATTAAGTTGCAGAATTTTGATAGGCTGTGACTCATCTTTTCTCCATAAAATCAATTGCAAGTTGCGATCTCTTTCATCAACTGTGATCTGGCGGTACATTTTAGCAATATCACCAGTCAAGAGAAACTTATACTGTCGTGCTCTTAACAAAATAGAGAAAAGAGAATCTTGCAAGTTTGGGCCTACCATTTGGATGTCATTGACTGAGTAACCTGATGTTGTAGGGTTTGAACCGTCAAACACGACTCGAATTTGTGTTGACTCACTATCAGCCTTGAAAACAGCGTGATGGCACATAAAATATGAAAAGTCTGGAACAGATGATAACTCGGAAAGATGGCCTAAGTCTGTGTATTCTTGAATGAACTGTGAATATTGTGATTTCAAATCTAGATTTTTTCGAAATCGTTTTTCGAGATTTATAAAGCGTTTTCTAGCGATATGATAAGAGTCACCGAGGCAATCAGGTGAGTCCTTTAGTGGCAATCTCACACAAAATCTGCCGGTGCTCATGCGTGTTGTATTGTTTAGAAAATGATTTTCGCATGCTTCATTCATTGGGCTGAGAGTCTTCTTTTGCGGAAGTTCTTCGATTTCCCAGAATTTAGTTAGCATTTCATCGATGGGTTTAGAAGTAATTGCATGATAACATTGTTTGTTATTGTAATTATTGAAGTTTGAGTTTATAGAACCGGCTATAATCCAGCCTAGTTTTGAATTATTTAGTTTAGGATTGTTAGGGCCCAAGGAGTGTTGTTCACCGCCAAGGATGTCCCAAAACATGTCTGCCCCAATCAATACCTCTATTGGTGAGGGTTGATTGAATTGAGGATCAGCTAATAGAAATTCTTTAGGAATTTTTAGATTTTGTATGTCTATTGGAGTCTTTGGTAGATCTCCTGTTAGATCATTAAGTACATAGCAGCACATAGTCACTTGAAATTGAGAATGTATGGACTTTAGGTTGGTAACACAGCTTTCTACAGCTTTATTTATGCAATTGTTACCTATTCCAATGACATTCACACTGTCTAATGAATTGCATTTTATATTCAATCTCTTTTGTAAAGATTTGGAAATAAATGAAGATTGGCTACCACTGTCTAGGAGCGCGCGAACCCTTGCCATTTTGTTGTTGTGGGGGTTGCGAACTTCTATCATGGCTGTTGATAATAGGACCTGGTTGGCCTTTTGATGTGAGAAAGCCACTAAGGACTCGTTGTTATTTTCGTTAGTATTGTTGTTTGTTGGGACATTAGGATCATGAATCAGCGTATTGTGTCTTTGGTTGCACTGTCTGCATGATCCCATGCGGCACTCTGAGGCAGGGTGGCCCTGTCTGAGGCAATTTTGACATAGCTTGTATTTAGAGATGCATGATAATTTTTCCTTAATTGACTTTGATCGGAAAATGGAGCAATCGTAAATTCTGTGATTATCGTTACAGATAACACAAACAACACCTGACTGCATTGGAGGTTGGGTTGTTGTTGTGAAAGTTTTAGTTTGCTGAAATCGGTCATTTTTAGTGAATGACTGCTTATTGTTATTAAAATTGCTAGTGGGTAGGGGACGCGGTGCAAACTGGTGTCTTGGTTGATTATTATTATTGTTGTTGACAAATCGGTTTCTATTTAAGGATTCCAAGACATCTGCGCGATCGATTAAAAATTTATTAAATTGTTCTAGACTTGGAACATCCTCTAATGTGTTTCTATATTCTTCCCACTTTATGATGGTACGACTGTCTAATTTAGAAGATAACATGTAGATGATTAATAAATCCCAGTGGTCTGTGGGCTGCCCAAGGCTGGTCAGAGCACGTAGGTTTTTAGTGACGTGGTCAACTAAAAATCGAAGCGCTCTTTCAGACTCACGAGTTATAGGCTGAACATTGAATAATGAATCTAAATGGTTGTTTATAAGAACTCTTTTGTTGTCGTACCGAGCACAAAGTAGACTCCAAGCTTCCTTGTAGTTTGAAGAGGATATTTCAAGATTTGACACTATACGCGCCGCGTCACCTTCGAGGTATGATATTAAATAATGGAATTTATGTATGTCTGCAATGTGATCATTTTTGTGGACCAAACTAGTGAAAGTATCTCGAAAATCTAACCAGCGGAATAAAGAACCATCAAACTTTGAGATTTGAATTTGAGGCAGTCTAAAATTGACATTCTGGTGATCCGAAAACGCATCGATAGTTGATCGACGTCTTTGCACATCACTAGTGTTGAAATTAATGTTGTATTCCTGTATCAAAACCTTGGCGTTTGCTATACATTGTACAATATCATCCTCCATGCGTTCCCGTTCATCGACTTCAGATTGTATATTTTCGCAATTTAGAACTTCAATATCAGTTTGTATTTTGTCAAACCTGGTTGACATGCTTTCAAATTTACTCAATTTAAGGGTTAATCCCGCCATTTCAATATTATTTACCTCAGATAAGCTACTTATTTTGTCAATGTAATTTTTAAATTTAGTAATCTGCCCCTTAATGGAGCTACGCTTCACCATAAGTTCCTTTAATTTAGTGTCTGTCATTTTGTAAGAAGTGAATCAAAATAGGTAAGACAATTATGAAAAAATGAACGTTAAAAAGAATTGCAAACAGTAGGGGAAACAAAAAATAAATAGGCTCACGCTCCTCGTTCTGTTGTATCCCGAAGCAGGAATCAGCCAGCAATCCACCAGTCCTTACGCAGCAACAATAGATAAAGGTATTCTTATTTTATCCTTGCTTGACCTTGCAGCGAAAGTTGATTGGAGATTGCACCTGGAAACGTCGGCGTAAACGGGTCAAGGTCACGCAATGAATGTGTGTCGTTTGACTAACGGGACATTATGACTAATTAAAATTGCTATAGTTGCACTTTATGGCTAAAAATGTGTAAATAAATTTAAGTATTTACGTTTATTAACGGTTAAAAATATCAAATATTGCCTTTAATGCGTAATTATGAAGATTTCAGGGAAATTTAGTTGAAATTTAGTTAGGTAGGTACTTTTTCTATAAATTTAAATCTGCTTAAAACTCGCAAATAACTGCTAAAAAACCACAAGTGGCGGCTCAACCAGTAAAGGAAAGGTGTAATAAAGGATTATTAATGAATTTGGATGTTGGATTTTGGATATAAGTTGGATTTAGGGGATTTTAGAAAAAAGGAATGGCACTTCACTTAACTCAAGAAATAGCTTGTCCTCGTAGTTTTCTGGTGCGAAATTTTAGCGAAATCGCTGGCCAGCTTGATGAAGGTCCTTTCGTCTTAGTCCTCAATTGTATTTCCTTTCCGTTATGGCAATTTTGGCGAAGAAACCGGAACACGTGGTGGTCATCTTTTTTCGGTGATTTTTTCGTCGAAATTTGCTGAAAATGGACTCGTTCGTCCTGTCACGGTCGCCAAAAAAACTTCTTGTTTTAGCACAAGAGTGGAGCTTGATTAAAACTCAGAATAACTAGAAATTCGTGTAATTAAGGAATTGACTCTTTACATGGCAACGGTCGATGAAAAAAGTGATGGGTGCGGTCGGCGCTTCTAACTACCGCACATAAAAATAATTATTGAAAGATTTGTGGTTTTGCCTTTATATTTAGGCAGGCGCTTCAACAAACATCATGAATTAAAAATAATTACACAATTTATTATCATATGAAAACAGCTGCAACATGCAACACGATTTTCATCTGTGGCGCTACAAACTTATCCAATTATTATTTTTTTATAAATATTTTATACTTCAGCGTCATCATGGTAAGAAAAGATACCTCTATTTATATATTTCAGTGACTTGAAATTCAAAACAGTTGTGAATATTGTTCTTGCAATTTGCGATTGAAAGCATTAAATCATTTTTTCATAAAAAAATTAAGGGTAGTGGCAGTGGATAAAAAGAAATTTTAATTAAATAAAAATGTTACATAAATATAATTTACTAGGTAAACAAATGACAAATAAAGTAGGTAAGCGTGAAGTTGTGCTCTAATTCTAACTCCAGTACTTTTACTGACTTAAACGTTTTTTACGGCAAAAGTAATTTAGTGTCAAAAAAAATTTAACACACCGCTTTAGTAACTTAAACCACGAAATTGGCTGATTTGATTTCATCACTTACCTGTAAGAATGTATAGTCCATCCTGTAGAGCGCATCGCAGTAGATCACCAAATGATTTGAAGTCTTCCCGTGAGTTTCAATTCTATTGCCAATAGTTCCATTCGCCACATATCTCTGTTCACCTTCTGCGCTGGTTAATATAACTGTTAGCGTTTCTGAAGCCTTGCTTTGGTCTTTTCTTAGAGACGAGAGTTTCGAGCGAACGGTTTCGGCGCCTGCGAAGTGAAGACCACCGACTGGGTGTATGGCGTAGTGCGGAGGGAGGTCGCCATTCTAAACACCAAGAAATCCACATAAGAGACATCAAAAAGATCAGAATTAGTAGAGTTGGGAATAAATACAATAAATACTGAAAGTGCGCACCCTACCGTAGCACACAACTGCATGAAAAAGAGGAAAGGAGGAATTCGTCTAGCAGGGGAATCCCAACGTCTTACTCAAACTTAAATAACTTTTATTTGAAAATTAATACCTTACTAATAATTTGGCCATTAAGTCTGCTTGTTGAGGCTTTATATAGCTGAACATTCATAAAGTGGTTTTGTTCTAATTTTTGCAAAAGTCCTAGTAGGACTTGCTACGACTTTTTATACCACATGTTTCCGTTTACAAGTGACCACTAATGAAATCATTGTTCGTCGTGCCAAAGGAATAACCCTCATTTGGCTTCGTAATGAGTAAGAAACGAGTTACAATCGCTGCGTGCGGCTGCCAAAGCACTATCAAATGTAAATTTATTTGTGTTATTGAACGGCGTTGGCAGAGCGCGCGCGCTCGTGTTACGGCTACTACTCTTGAATTACATGCATGCTGCGTGCTGCATACACGGTTACGAACGTTGATAGCAGTGAATATTTGAAAAAATAATTAACCCAGTTTGTTAAATTCGATTCCTTTCGTAAGGCATAAGAAACTGATAAAATGTCTTATTATCTCTTGCCTTACGAAAAACCCATAAAATCATGAGTGTTGACTAAGTGTTGGGGGAAACTAGTCAAACTGGGGAGGTAAGCGGGCTAAGGCATGATGGCAGTGCAATGGACTTATCAAGCCATTGTCCACCGCGTTACAAGCGTCTGCTGCCTGCCCAGAAGTAAGCTTACGGACGCCCAGGTTTTTCTGTTGTCCCTTTCTTTATGCGGGGGTCAGCTGGCCCGTTATAGTCTACACTGGCGAGACCTCTCGAACCATATTTTCACGTCAAGATTATGTCAAGAACCGTCTCGGTAGCAGATTGATATAAGATTTAAGAATTACAAGTATATTTATTTATTTATACCTATTTTCGTTCGTAATTAGTTCGTACACAAAAATATAGTTACATTGAAAATAATTAGAACACAGAAAGTACAGGTGAGCTTATCTCTAATAAGAGATTTCTTCCAGCAGACCATAGTAATTAGTAAGCATAATAATTGTATAGCCATAATTTCTCTGAAAATAAGTGATGTATTTTAAAGCATGCTAAGCTTTCAGAAAGTAGGTAGGTTGGGTACTTACATCAACAAATTCCACTTCTAGAGGCGGCCGGGAGTGGTAGTACAGCAGTAAAAGTACATCAATTGCGACGCCGCAAATGAGACCGTATTCGACGCCTACGACCAAGCAACACAAAAACGTGCCAAATAATGCGATGAGGTCCAGCCCTGTGGGAGAAAATGTGATGAATATTTGTACGGGGACCTTCAAATTGTATTTACAGTACATGAAGCAGATAAAATAATCTTAATCGAAATAAACTATGAACAAACTTGCAGCACATGCTAAGCTAGATGCCACAGGAGAGATATTCCCAGCAGGTTGGTAGGGAACCTACTACGAGTATGTAATGTAATTCGTTACTCGCTCGGTAGATGAGTACGAGTACAATTAAAATCACATATACAGTTAAAATAGATTGAGTAAAAAAAGTAATAATTAAAATCTATCTTAATATATCCTATGGACGTAACAAAGCTACGAAATTAAATATGAAATCGACAAGTAATAAGTATCAACACTTCTGACTACTGTAATATTTTTGCAACATTATAGATAATACGAGTAGGTGTATAAATTCCGGGGGAACGCGTAAAAGGCACGTGCTTACACAACGTATTCCCCCACCATGGACGATGAGAGGGAGTAGTAGGGTTTTTAGTCGGTAGAGCCACTGGGGTAGCCCGTGGAGAGTCCGACATAACCCGTCCAACCCCCCGGTTGGCGGGTATGCGTAAGTGCATTTCCCCTACTATAAAAAAAAAAAAAAAAAAAAAGTAGGTGTATAAATTATGAACAAATTAAAATGCAAAGAGATAGATTGAAAATAAAGGCCTTCGGGTGAGGAAAGATCCAACCCACCTGTGCCCCGCAAACAGAGACAAAACCATAACAGTTTTTTCGTTAGATGAACACTATTGTATATAGGTACAATGTTTGACACCCGACCAGTCCGTAAGAAGCGACTAATCTATGGTGGCATCTAATCGTCACAAACCATGTAATTTTCGCACTTGTCGCCACAACTACGAAAAACCGTTTCCACCTAACCTTTTAGCGATAATTGGTAATTTCAAGTACACCCACAAACGTCCATTCATACTGTTAAGCCAATAACGCAGACCGTATTAATAAATCAAATTTCAACGAGTGTTTTCCTGGAATGTAACATTAAATTTGAAGTTACTGGAATAAAGTATTTATGTACTTAGGTTATTAAATCGGTTTTAGAATAATTAAACTGGATCTGCCTAAAAGCTCCATCAGCTTTCAATAAACAAATTGCATTTGCCATTCTAAGTTATTTTGCTGCGAATATTCAGTTTATATTTTCCAGTAATCTTTTCAGCAGGTCTGCATGACAAAAAAGTTTAATTTTGCAATTTTTTCTTTATTTTCTGGCCTCTAACATTCCAATAAGGTTTTATTGGATTTTGTATCTTTATTACTTTAAAAATGAGCAGATTAAGTTACAAAGTGTAAAAAAGGGTGAATTTTTGATTACCACCCAGCATAAATTTTGCTCGATTTCGAAGATGAACGGTGGCTTAAGATCTCTTTTAATTCTCATGAGAGTACTCATCAGCTTACCGAGAATAACAGGATGAACCGGCTACAAGTAAAAGCTCAGGAAATCTATGACAGAAACCTATGACGTTCAGTGGCACATGGCGGATGAGCTAGATAATGCTCTAAGGGTCAGCCCTCAGCAATAGCATCAGTGCTGATGATGGATTAACCCTTAAAATCATACTTAGTGCAAAGTTAACCGTTCTTAATATAGCATTCATATGTGATTAGTTTTGCAGTTAATTTTATCAACATAATCACTAGGATTTTAAGCCATACTATAAAAATAAAAAGTATTGTTTTTGGGGTCAGATGATATTGGAATACGCTCTTGAACAGTTTGTTTCATATTTACATAGCTATTCATTTTAACTATTCGTCAAAATTGGCAGTCCACAATGGTTAAAAACTCTCATCTTTACGGATTGTAGAATGTTTTCGTTACTAACAAACAGCTGGATCACAACAAAGTGCAATAATTATTCAACAAAGAGCGAATGTTGTGTTGTACGTGTAAACTTTGCTATCCGGATGATATTATCAATGATTTATTGCCGTGACTGAGGTAATGTTTCACAATTATGTCTGGTTCATGTTTGATTAGTTTAATGTACCTAATTGCATAGTAGTTATACTTTTTACGTTTTACGTTTTTAGGCGCATGTTTAGAACGTGAGGTCCAACTACATGTCTTTGAGCGGTTTATAGCATTAATAGTTATAACACAGGCATTCTTCCGCCTAGCCTTGCGCAACCCAGGAGTAAAACACAGGCTGGTAACCTTGAGGTCAAAAGTCCGGCATACCTACTTTACCACTCCATGTGAAAACTCCCAGTAACCCGTCACTATGGAGTATAGGCAAGTACGGCAAGTACCAATCATTCTTCACTTGCTGCAAAAAGTTATGGCCCTGTTGGTGTGTAAGAACATCAAAATTCTATGCCTAGATCACCTCGCCATCACTTACCATCAGGTGAGTCTGAGGTCAAACGCAAACCCATTTAAAAAAAAAAAAAAAAATAGATTATACTCATAACAAAACTAAATGAGGAATAATCGGCAACACAACGAACAAATATCTACAATAAAGCTCTCTTATCATAATTATGACTTAACTTAAAATCACTATCTCAAACAGCACGTCAATTTACAACAAACAAATAGCTCACCTATCATAACTTTGACTTTTGACTCGAACGACTATCACAAAACACAGCCCGTTAATAATTCCGCCTAAACTCAAGCACCGCATGTGCAATAGTTACTATCCGGGCGGATTGCTATCAGAGATTTATAGCTGTGATGTTTCACAATTATATGAGCCTCTCCTGAACGAGTAATTAACTCGCAGCCCCTGTAATTGTTTCGGATTGGATTGCTTACATTAATATCCAGCCTGATGAATTTAGATTACTTAGATTAACATAATTTTAATACACCTAACCTATGTTGGGCCAGTCTGCAGTTGGACAAACAATGGCTGTAATAAGTTAAACTATATTGAATTATTAATTTAATAGAAGTGTGTTTTTATATTTTTCAGAACATGGGGCTTTAATACCGGAATCTTACAAGCTAAATAGATAAGCCAAGACCATTTCTTAGGTAGCGCTTATCGATTTCAATTGCGGAGTTCTTTATCTAGTAGTACAATTTTTATTTTTTTATTTAATAACACATACGAGTAACTTCGCATTTAACTCCAATAATTGAAGTAAGAGTATGTACCTAGTGGAGGACGTGCTCGAATTGTAGGCAACAATGGTATGCAATGGCTTCGAGCTTTCTTGAACTGGGAATTCAATTAACTAGTCAGCCCAAATTGACAAATTTGTTATTGAAGTTATTTTCGAGAAATTTATTTCAGTTTTTAATTTACACATCATTTCATCTCTTGAATTTTTCTGGGTCTCTTACTTATTCTAGATTTCACCTATGAGTGTGCACAATCTTAACAAACTGCCCGCATAATCACTGACAAGAACTAGAAAACCAGCTGCAAATTAGATTACAAGTTAAACCTTCATAATTGCTAACATCCCAACGATAACAATACACAACCCCGTATCAATCCCACGCTGTGGGCGATAACTCAGCGGGCTTTGAGCTTAGAGAAGCCTCTGGAATAATTTAGAACCGGTCGCAGCGCGCTGTGATGAAATATCTGGATTCGCCTGCTGTAATCTTTAGCAGGATTATGAGGGGTTGGCTGACTAAGTGAATATGAAGCCGATTTGGTTACGAGAATGGAGAACGTTAATCCGTTTGTTTCATTCAAACTGTTGCGCGTGACTGCCATGTGTTAAAAGCAACAACGAATGAGCGTTGTATTTAGCAGTTGTTGTTTGATTGCTTTCATAGCTTCAAAAAAAATGGAAGCAGAGATAGAGATTTAGGAACTTCTTGTTCCAAAGTTATCTAAACAAGAAAGGTTTTGTCAATATAAAGCTAAAATGGAAAACAATATTTTTTTTAATTTAGACGGCACGACAGAAAGTAAATAGCTCTTGCCGAATGAAAATTCTTGGCAATATAGTAAGGAGGAATTAAAATGGGTAGCATGTCATGCCGTTTGCACTGTACAAAAAATAATATTTTTATCCGACTGAAGAAGAACCCTGAAAGGAATGTTTTCAATACTTACTGCTTGATGCCCAAAGTTTCTTGATAATGTCCAGGTCAACCATGTTCAGCACAGCACACACGATGACAGCGGACAACGCAGCCCGAGGTATGAAGTAGAAGTAGGGGGTCAGCAACGCCAAAGTGAGTAGGACAATGATGGCTGGAAAATATTAATTTAAATCATAAAATAACTTCAACATTTATGAACTGACTTAGAGTTAAAATACATCTAAACGATTCGGCCGGTCAGGTATGATTTTTATTCTGGTACGAGTATTTTTAGCTTGTATACTTCGCACAGCTGGGCCTAAACCTCACCTCAACTACGAGGTGCCACGAGCCATACTTTTACACGCGGACTCAACGTAGATTTTTGGAGGAGGAGTATACGGTAAGTGATCTGATCTTGCTCTTGACCATCACAAAATTTCGGTTGGGGTGGTAACCCTTCAAATGAAGAAGAAAAGTAAATGCAGTTTGGAACTAGTTAACTACTTTATCCAGACTTTTCATGTTACAATTTTTCCCTGACTCTCTGGACCTGTCTAAGCAAACAATATTATAAGCTAACATGGTTTCACAATGAACAGGTGATGAGGAGCTTAGAGTTTAGACCAAAATCAGGATGTGGTCGCGAAGACAACCGCGGTGCCTATAAATCATGTTCCACTTGCGCGGCTAAACTACGAGAGCTCCATAAATCTGAAGTACGCTCCAACCGCATTCAAGTTTCGGATTTAGTTTTTAGTTTCTGTCCAAAATTTAGATTGCATGCGACGCTTTGTCGGAAGTCCCCCGTGAGTATAGGCCGTAGTTAGGCCAACGTTAGCTTTATGGTCTTAGTCTGTCTGCACTGCTAGTGAGTGCGGAATCCGAGTGTAGGGATCAGTGTGATGCGATATGGGGCACTTAGTAGTATAGTAGGTAGAAACTTGTCTGATGAATATCTTTACAGTAGCGTAGCATCGTTGCCCACTGGTTGAACACTAGCTCGGAACCTGGTAGTCACGAAATAATCTGGCCGGTACACACCTACTTTGTTTTTATTGTACAATTCGGAACGGCGCCGGTAGGCTCGCCCTCACCACATTGAGTTTAAATTACTTCCGCGAAATGTGGGCTTCTGAATCTTATTTTTTTATTTAAACTTTATTGCATAAGTAATGCCATGTGGCATTTCAATGTTCGATTCACCATGATGTCAGCAATCAGTATGCCTGTGTGTCCCTACTACAATAGGGATATTATCGTGATGGTATGTATGTAGATACCAACTCAGAAATATGTTTCTACAGAACCTGGGTAATTAATCAAGTTTAAACGTATTTAATTTATGACGGCCTACAAGATGTTCGCAGAACTGAAACCAAAAAGTGACAGTTACGAAATGATTATACCTACTTGTACATTTTGACCTACTGTTAAGTGATGTTAAGGTTTTCAGGGTGAGAGAACACATGAGAATAAAGTGTTTTTTTGCCACAACTAAGTATCGCACAACATCAGCAGGCAAATAAAGTTTAACAAATGAGTTCAACTAACTACTCATTTGTTTGTAACTAACTAGTCAGACCGAAAAACTTTAATAATAGCACATCAGTCCTTTATGTGCAAGTGCTCGAATTCTGTCTGAACATTTAACTGTATTCACAATGGTGTATTACTCTGCAGAATGGACGGTGGAATATATTATCCAAGCTGGTTTGTTCGTTCTTTGAATTAGGGTTTTATTTATAAATGATTACATCTAACGGTTCGGTTTTTTATAGCAATTTAAGTCCTAACTGGAGATCCCGTTGGTAGCTCTAATCAACCTTAACAGAAATTCGTGATAAACATCAAAGGTTACATAAAATAGATGGTGTGATGAATTGAGTTAGTTAGGGTGAGCCCTAATTGGAGGATCTCAATAGGGACCCATGGGGGAGACCATACAAGGCGGCGCGAAACAAGCTCCGCAATAATGGTCCCCCCGTGATTGAGACCCTCCAGACGGAGGTGTTGGAGCGGGTTGTGCGGGAGCTTTTCCCAGAGCCCCCAAGGGGCACGGAAGAAGGCCCCGGGGCCTGACGGGGTGCCGGGCAAGGTCTTGGCCCTGGCCTTGGCCCATCTTGGGGGACAGCTTCGGGAGTTGTACGACGCAGCGCTCGCGACGGCACGATTCCCGAAGTTGTGGAAGGAAGGGCGTCTGTGTCTTCTCCCGAAGGAGGGGAGGCCTCCGGGTGAAGCCGGCGCGTACCGGCCAATCGTCTTGTTGGATGAGACGGGGAAATCGTTCGAACGAATAATTTCCTTCCGTCTCATCCAACACCTGAAGGAGGTGGGGCCCGATCTGTCGCCGGTGCAGTTCGGGTTCAGGGCAGGTCACTCGACCCTCGACGCCCTGACCCTCCTAAAGGAAGAGACGGTTGCTGCCTCTGGTCGCGGGGAGAGGTCGTTGGCGATATCTCTGGATATCGCCAACGCCTTCAACAGCCTGCCCTTCGGGGTGATTAGGGAGGCACTCCGTTATTTTGGAGTGCCCCTCTACTTACAAAGGTTGTTGGAGGACTACCTCCGCGGCCGGGAGGTGTTATTTGAGGGGGCCGACGGCATCTTGGTTCGTCGGCCGGTAACTTGCGGGGTTCCCCAGGGGTCCGTGCTCGGGCCCCTGTTGTGGAACATCGGCTATGACTGGGTGCTCCGCGGCACGCTCCCACCTAGGGTGCGTGTCATTTGTTACGCGGATGACACCCTAGTCGTAGCCACAGGGGGGGACTTTGCCGAGGCGAAAAGGCTGGCGGAGGTAAGCGCCAGCCTTGTCATCGGCCGAATCGAGGCGCTGGGCTTAAAGGTGGCTCGCAGTAAGACCGAGGTCCTCCTTTTTCATGGACCTCGGCAGGGACCACCGCCCGGCGCCTCGGTCCGTATAGATGGCGCGGAGATTAAGGTGATGGCCCAGATGAAATATCTGGGCCTGATCCTGGACGGGCGCTGGCGGTTTGAAGAGCACTTCAGCCGCCTCGCGCCCCGTCTTATTCGCGCTGCGGGGGCTCTGGGTCGCCTTCTGCCTAACGAACGCGGCCCAGACCAGACGTGCCGGCGCCTATACGCCGGAATCATCAGGAGTATGGCGCTATACGGGGCGCCTATCTGGGTGGATGCTCTCACCGCCCGCAACAGACGGCTGTTGCGTGGTCCTCAGAGGACCATGGCGGTGAGGGCGATCCGTGGATATCGGACGATATCCGCGGGGGCTGCTTGCCTTCTCGCAGGCATGCCCCCGTGGGAGTTGGAGGCGGAAGTTCTCGCGTCTGTTCACAGGTACAGAGCAGACGCGAGAGCAAGAGGTGAGCGCCCCTGCCTCGAAGAGGTGGAGGCGGTGAGACGGCGTGCAGATGAGGAGGTCCTGCGTCGTTGGGAGGAGGACTTGGCGGATCCGCCCTTCGGCCAATGGCCGATAGACGCGATCCGCCCGGTCCTCCGGTCGTGGGTCCGGCGTGACAGAGGGCCGATGGGATATCGGCTGGTGCAGGTGCTTTCCGGACATGGGTGTTTCGGGAAGTACCTGCACAGGATCGCGAGACGCGAGCCGACACCTCGGTGTCACGAGTGCGGCGCGCCAGAGGATACCGCCCAGCACACACTTCAAGTGTGTCCTGCATGGGCGGTACAGCGCCGCGCTCTAACGGCCAAGGTGGGCCAAGACCTCTCGCTGCCGAGGATCATCGACAGGATGTTAGGCAGCGATGAGGCATGGGGGGGGGTGGTCACCTTCTGTGACGACGTTATGTCACAGAAGGAGGCCGCGGAGAGGGCCCGTGAGGATGATCCTCTAGCGGCGCCTCTCCGGCGTAGACGGCGGGGGGCGGGAATGCGGCGGTTTAACCGTTATGTCATTCCTGCTCCCTAAAAGTGACACCAGGGGTGCGGGCTGGGGAGCCCAATCCCCATTGCACGGTGTCCTCGTCTGGGGGTGTCCTCGTATACCAGGATGCCCCCCGTGGCGTGAGGAGGCCCGGCGTGGAGGCCGGGCCGCCGCAGGGACGATGTGGCAATCGATCAGAGCCATGCCGTCCCGTAAGCGGTGTAGGTATACCGGTGTATTTTTTAGTGCGGTATTCCCACCTCCTTCAGAGGTGGGCGAGTCCCACACACCCCCACCCCTTCCCCGAGGGGTGGGATAGTGCGTAAATGCATTTTTTGACAACGAAAAAAAAAAAAAAAAAAAAAGGGTGAGCCCTAATATAGGACAAACCTCCACGTGGCAAGTCATAGAGTTGGTTCTTTAAGTATTTAAAAAACATAACAATGAAAAGCCTCCTCCGCAAAAAGTTTCACTCTACCAGAGACGTCTTATTTATCTATTTTTATATACACGTGTAGGGGTTAAGGGGACAAAGATGTCAACAATAATATTTACAACAAGCCATCTTTCCTTACTTTCGCTAATTTTGTTTGCTAACTTCTGTGAGGAAGTTATTTCCGTCACTATCCAATTAGCCCGTTGCTTACTTCTAAACAAGTAAGTGTTCTCAATTAAATCATCTTTTCCCAAGTGGTTCTTCAATAATAATCCATTCATTGTTTTCACAAAGCTCTAGCGATGTTCTAATTAATTGTGAACTGCGGTGTACATTAATTTGAATTGTATTAGATTCAAGGGTTTCTTAAATACTTAAGAATATCACAAGTTTACCTGCATTTTCATTCAACAACTATCATTTATACAACCAGACTAAACAAACATATAAATTCAACTGAAAGATTCACACTGAATGGTCTGTACCTACGATACAAGAAAAAACTGAAATGCTCTATTTGAACACAATATCATCAATTTTCATGTTAGCGATAGGTTTCGGAATATGCATCTCTGAAAACTAATGTTACCACTTTGGTACAGATCTCTGAATACCGCAACACTAATAACGAATTATTACCAATATCTTACTGGCCTATTATGGTTATAAATGTGAAAGTTTGTATGTGTGGATGTGCCGTATTGCTCTTCCACTCAAAAACCCCCCACGTCAAGTTTAAGTTCAACCCGACGAAGACGTGGGCAGCTGCTAGTACTAATATAACTTCTAGTTCTAAGAACAACCACACTTTTAAATCTAACCAACTTACACACTTTCAACAGTTTTAACGAAGGTGATATCTGCCACGAATTCTTCCTTTCAAACCGAGAGAAACCTTTTAAAAGTGGGCATTACGGTCGCGTACGACCAACTCCACCCCACTCGACTCTAAAGATTTCTCTCCTTGAACTTTTACTAAGTCATTTTATACATACTCTTAGTTGTGAAATTCACCTCCTATCATTTGTTAGCTACTTGAAAAACTCTGTGTCTAAGTAAAATGTATTTATTGGATTCTGCTCTAACTAGACTAACGACTCTTAGTTCAATTTTGCTCACAAATAGTATGTACCTAGAATTATAGATTAAGTATGAATCACAACAACAAACAGACCGAAAACTATATGGAACTTTTGATTTGATCTATTAGTAAAGCACGCAAACACAACTCCAACACGTTAAGCAATTTAGAAATAAATTATGAAGCTTGGTAATCGAACCAAGGAGATTACTATTAGTGCCAGATGGTAGTTTTAAACCCGGCCAATTTTAGGGCAAAGGGTTTTGTCCAATCTCCAATTTCTTAATAAAAGTTCCATAACGACGTCTTAAGCCGTTAAATTGGCTAAACCGAAATTGTTTTGCGCTACAAAGCTAAGACGCAGATTAAAAGCTAAAATGTTAACAGCGTAATAAGATTAGCCTTTCACCCTTTAACTATATTTCACCACTTCAAATTATTTATACAATAAATTATACTTTCAATTTTAAGCCTGAACAATCCCTAACAATGTACTGAGGGTGAACCCCACAATCTTTGAAAACGTAAGTAACTTAATCAAAAGATAAATTGACGAGCTCGGAGTGTCAAAGTTTGTTGTATTTAAACCATCGCCTTTGATTCAGCTGTTAAAATTGCTTTGGTAATTGCTCGAGACATCATCAAACGAGCGAAACAAGCCCTTAACGTTGACAAAGTTGGCCAAACCTCATCCCAACAATTGTCGAAACATAATAAGTCGAATCGTAGCAAATTGTTACAAAGCAATTCTGAACGAGGAGGAGGTCGTAAAAATTAATAATTTCTTTCGGTCAGAAGGAAGTAAAAAATACAATTTATACAAAATAAATAATGCAGGAAGAGGTATCTGTGTACATTAGTATTATCATTTGATAAATGGGTTTTATTTAAACAACGGCCGCTTAAATTAATTCCTATAAATGTATATTGCAAAAAATTTATCACTGTAATAAATACATTAAAAACAGCATTGTTTTTCTCGATTGCCAAATTAACACTGACTTAGTTTATTTGGTTCAATTGCGAACCGAAATCAATCGAATACTTACTAACAAAGCAGGGAAGAAGAGAGGCGTGAGAAGCTCAGCTATTTTGAGATTCAGTTCTAGCTAAAGTTAGTGATAGACGCAGTTGTAGATATAGAACGTTTTCTATTTACTTTCTCTTTTCATTTAAATGTTTTTTGTTTGTATTTCTCGTGGACTAGACTACTGGTACCTACCATATTTTCATCTTATTCCACAGATAGCTAATAATATTTATCGCACGAAAACTAAAGAATTTACAGCTAATGACAGTTACAAGTAATAATATTTGAAGGAAGGAATATAAATGTAATTTTATTTTGATATATAAGTATCTAAGTGTTTCGAATAAGAAAAACCTACTGTTTTATGGAATGGTTCTAATAATAAAGTCTTGCACTAATTTAGTATAAGTAATAAAAGACACTTTCTTTTACCTCATCTTAAATTACCAATCCGAGCTTCCATACAATTAAATGCCGCATTACTAAAACTGCACAATATAGATGAAATACTTCACAGACTAAATACATCACTAATTGAATACTTACTTGTATAGAACCCCGCAGCAGGAGTCCTCACGCCCGACGCGTCGCTGACAGCGCTTCGCGAGAAAGAACCGTTCACAGGGTACGAGCGGAAAAAAGCGCTGATTAAGTTGCAAATGCCCAACGCCACTATTTCCTGAGTCGCGTCCAACGTCTTGCCCCTAGCTGGAACAATTAGTCCTAGTTATGACTTTGATCACAGTAAACATAACAGTAGGTTATCTAAGGCCATCCGCCGAGTTATTAGCCTAGCGTGCTCACAGACACACGGCACAGCCCGTACGTACTGGCCGCCACCTTATTCCCCCATATTTGACGCTAGGTAGCGTGTGCGTGAAATCGCGTGCCGACACGCGTTTGTATGTAGATATTTTACTGTTCTCTGTTTACTGTGCTTTGATCGTGGATCGCACTTTTGATTAAAAAATATAATGAGGAAAAGGGCTGGTAGCCTCTGCCAATGCATCTAAGCAGACAGAGCCTTACGTAATGTGATTGAAAATCGTATTACCAGAGATTAACATTACCGCATTATGGCTTTTCAATATTTAATAACGATAAATCAATTGGAGGATAGGAGGTAACGTAGCTTTGATTCGGGTTTAGATTCTAATTGTATTACTTTTGTAGATTGGAGAAAAAGATAATTATAACGTCGCATTACTTTAATGTTTCTTCTTTCCCATTCATTCAACAGTACCGAATTCAAAACGAATAGGTTTTTTAAAGTTACTCAAACTCAAGAGGCAACTTAATTAGTACGTACCAAAAATATAGGTACGTGTTATCAATTCAAGAGTTTGCCTCCTTACCTTTTTTTTTCAGTCTTAGCGCAGTAAAATAAAAGCTTGAAGTAATATCAAAATATCAAACCAGAGTACAGTTAAAAAAGTCTTACAAAACCAAATTTATATATCTTTTTTAAAGTTAAGTCAGTTTATCACATTCGCGTTTTATGTAATTAATTGAGCTGAAAAAGTAGATAACCCGATCTTTTGAGTCGCGTCCAATTTTCCTCTTCTGGAATAACTTACTTCGTTAAATTACTGTTAGCAGTTTAATGTACGTTGTAATAGTAATTTAAAATATCAGTTGTACATTTGAAATAAAATGAACATCTTTGCAATGTTGCTCAATTTTTTTTTAATAGTAGAACCTGAGTGACGAATATTTAAAAAAATATTAATGTATAGCTACTTGGGAATAAAAAGGTATTACTTGATTAAATTACTATCATCATCATTGTTATTATGAGCTTTGGCTCATAGCGGATGGCACTGCCGACATGTTAACTAACTTTTCAACACACTTGCTCATAAAGTGGCTCTTATTTCACTGCAATTAGGCACATAATGACACCTATAATCAAACTGTGACTTTTTCATTACTATTATTCACAAGTGAGTTATAGAGTTTTTTTTTTATTGGTTGAATTGCTTTGAAAAAAAAAAGTTTCAATACAAAAAAGGTCGTGTTTAATAATAAAAATAAAAAAAAATATTTAAAATTATAAGAATGAATAAGGAAAACATTAAGTATGTGCAAAGGTAAATTGCATTCTTTGGTACTTTAAATTTATCAGCATAGCTATTTGAGCGGTTGGCGCCTTTTTTCTTTTACTGTCGTTTACTTTCTAAGACAATAATATTACAAGAATGCTCCAAGTCTATTTTATTAGTGGCCAGTTCGACATTCGAATGAATCGTCTTTGTTGAAAAGCTTACCTGTTCCTCTTTTTTTAAATATGCAAAGAAAACGATAACATACAGCCTACCTCAGAATAAAATCTCATTGCACCTAAACATTTTTGACTACACCGGCCTTGCATTCCAAATTCAAATCGCTTTATGACTTACTTTATGCAAAGTTTACTTACATGACACATAATGTGCCATTGACGAGCAGGTAGTATATAAAATCAACTTTTTATTTACTGAATAAAATGAGTTTCTAATATTATTTTCTTCACAATTGTGTTGAAAAACGTCGTATGATACACGTGTGTATTGATGATTACCGTCCTCGGCTTTCTTAAGACCCTCGCCCATGGCTCGGGTCTCAATGGCGCCTCAGCGGTAATCACCAACATTACACACTTGTACCATAATGTACTATTGTTCAGTGAAAAAATAGGCGGCTGAACTATAAGTATTTGTTTCTTCAACTTTGCCTAAGAGGAAACAGGGTTTTGCTATAGGTAGAAACCCAGTCAGCGAGTCACAAAGTGGAATTAGTGAAGAACATAATATTTTCAGTGTTGTTTGTGTTGTCAACGCTGTCGAAGTTGTTGCGAATCGCGCTAAAGTATTTAAATGGAATGTTACACGAGCGATAAAATTTATTGAAGTCGAAGTTCCCGTGAATGTCGATCACTTTTATAGTTACTGGTGACTACATTGTTACCTTATCTGTTAATTTTTTTTTAATGATTTATACATAAATCAAGTTACAGTTCATTTTTAATGCAATTTATATAAAAACGTTATTTCTTTAAAATAACTTATTTTTTGTCGGTTTTTAGGCTTTTATGTATAAGGGTGTTAGTTGGTAATTTCACCTACCTATTCCTACACTGCCTTATGTTTGCCTAAGAACAAACATAAAATTCCTATTCAACGCCCGGTTGCAAAATTCTCATTAAGGATTTCCAATTCAAACTCATTTCTGCAAATCATTTCGTAAGTGATTACGAGTATTACGAAAAACAGGAAATTACTCGTATATTTATCATGACGTCACAACAGGCGTTGCAGTGTGCAGTTTTATTGAACGGGTTTAACGGACATAAGACTGACAGACGGACATAATTGTAGCTTCATTGTACAGCAGTAGACGTTAAATTAAAATTCACTCAAGGTGAGTATCAGACAGAATCAAAATTGGTTCAACCCCATATAATTCATATGGAGTTGAACCACTTTCGATTCTAACTGTCTGGTTTAGACTAGAGCATTTACTTGAATCAGAACATCGACCATTCGTCATTTTTTGAAAAAAACCGAACCGCTCGCTCTTCGAACACAATTGTAAGGAAGTGTTTAGGCGAAATGAACTTGCCTGTATTTTCCCTTGCTTAAGTTTATACTTACCTTTAGAACCTGTATTTTCAAAAACATTGATTGCCACCGTGTCATAGTTTTTAAGGATATTCTACAACTCAGTACCTACTTTAAATACGTACATATATAGTTTTAAAGAACAAAATAAAGCAGAAAGTCGCTCCAAAAAGGTAGCTCAACAATCAATTGGACTGAATAAGGTTATAGTGAAATTAATAAAATATTAGGACAGCAATCGGATCATTAATCAGGCGGGCTCCATTTAGCGGTATTCGCCCACATTCATTTGATATCCCTCATTTGGTTCAGCGGTTAGGTCTTAAAAGCGTTTGGACACTAATGACGATGTCTATAAATCTTCGGGATTGTCGACGTTTATACAAAACGTTGTTCGCCAACTTTTGTTGTTTCAGGCACTTAACGAAACGTTTGTGAAGGAAGTTTGTTTTTGAAGAAAGCTGAGGTATCCATCCCAAATATCAAATGTGTATTAAACGGTGTTTGTGAGTCAGTTTCTACTAAGAACTAGGTACTTACTGTACTATAAACTCATTCTCAAATAAACTATCCTAATGACAAACAATCACCATTAGAAATCCTCCATCATTGAAATAAGTCATCGCTGCATTTGATGATTGAAACTCACAACCCTAGCCCACCACACTTTACAGAAGTCTAATATCTCATAATTTTTTAAGAGGAACTTAGCTAATCTTCTAAGCTGCGGCCCAAAATTTATAGTTGCGCAACATTTTCAGTAAAATGTATTGCTTACAATACAATACGTTATTTTGAATATTTCTTGGAAATTTCACAGTATTCTCTGTGAATAACATCCTTATAAAATAATGCAGTAAAAAGAGGCAGCATTTTTACAGAGGCACAAATATTGCCATGTTAAAGATAAGCTTGAATATTTAAAAACTCAATTTTCCTCTACTTGTGGTATGTTTGGCAGAGATTTGATTTCACAATAAAACCTCTCAAAGAGCATGTTGTGGCTTTTCATCACTCGTGTTGTTATTTGATGAATAATGAATATAAGTACGGTGGCCGGCACATCACGCTACCCATTTTCGGTCAGTCCTCCTTGCTCTATTGCAAAGGAATGACATTTGGCAAGAGCGAGAGAAAAAACGGAAATGGGGTAACCTGATGTGCTGTTGACTGTACCTGTTTTTTTTTTTTTTTTTTTAGCTTTTGCAGCACTGAGTCTTTCCTTTATAACTGTTCCGTGTTTGTAATATACGAAAAACTTACCAAAAGCTTTAGCAATGGCGACGTTGGAGATTATGCCCACAACAGGCACAACTAGCAACCCAGAGCCGAGATGAGAGAGCATGTCCCCAGCTGTGTAGGTAGTGTTGCTGATGGGCGTCATGCGGCTATTGATGATAATGATGATACACTTATGATTCTAGGTATTTATATACTAGAGGGTTGTGCCTAAGCTCATTGAAGGGTACACGCAAATTCAAGGGCTCACTAACAAATGAGTTATCATAGCTGCAATTCAGACATAAATCCGATCTAAGCCTGCTTCTGGCAACGGTACCGTATGATTCATTCGCTGACAAACCCCACGATGCTGTTAAGGTGCCTAAGTTTAGTTCTAGTATTGTTGGAATATTTAATTATTAATATTCTCACAAAATATTATCGGCAGAGTTTTACAATGCATAGTTTTTTGGCTGTAGGATTCTAAAAGAGATTTGGCTATTTTATAGATAGCATAAAAATAAGGTAGCTGATATCCTTGAACTGTTAATTCCCTCAGATTATTATTTAGGTTTGAATGTAACCTCGATAACCTCGAGTAGGTACATGCAAGAACAATTGTGAAGGAGTTTTATTTCTTACTATTGTAATTGCTAAATTTTGCGTGGGTTGTAAAGAGGCTCAGTAGAAAATGAAGCAGGAGTAAAATTTATTCATTATTCCAATGATCGTTCACCTGATCTGAAAAAAATATCTCTTATCCTTCAGCAGGGATATTTATAGAAGGCGTGACTCATTACTGTGTTTTGAGTTATCTGGTAAAAGAAGCCTCATGACATTAGGTCCACCATTTACAATCCACTATTGTTTACTTATTATGTAATCTCCAATGCACAGGTTCGAATTGATGGAAGCAGAAATGCTGTTGACGGTGAAAAGTCCCAGTTTAGAAAGAAAACAGAGCACGCACGCCGGGTGTTGTTGTTCATAGTAAACGTAACTATCAGAAGCTAAAACTTTGCTAAGGAAATAATAAATATTGTGGTAACCACACGACCAAGAAACAGCGCGCAAATTAACGAAGGTTTTATCCTGTCGCCTTACGTTAGGCGACGTGTAATCGCGTCCCTACCCTACACACTTAGGTAACGGTAATAAATTACAAGGTCTAGCCGTACGACTACGGGATGGCAAGTAGGCTACCTTAATCTTGTAAGACCGAAAGACATGTACCCGTACAATGTACAATGTCAATACTTACGATTGAATATTTTTTTCACAATATGACCTGGGGGGCTAAAATGGCGCCATTTGACTTTTCATATCTGAAACATAATATGAAACACTTTTTGAAATCCTAAAATGGCAACTTATTAGGTGAATCATATTATGAACATAATATGTTTAATATTTGTTTTTCATACAATTTGACAGTTTTGTATGGGAATTCGTAAAATGGTGCACTTTTAAACGTCAAATTGGAGGAATGTTAGATGTTTAGGGTCAGTTCGCCTGTTCGCGTCCACCACCCCGTTCGCGTCCATTTTACGGAAAATCTTCGAAATTAAGTAAACTAATACAACAATTAAAAATACGTCACTAATGCTAATACTTCAAAGTTAAGTTCAAAGACACACGCACATAAGGACAAATAGTGTGCAGCGGCGCATTCGGATGTTTTTTATTGATTTCTGTGAATTTTAAGATACATTTTTAACGAATAAAATACAAATACAAATACAAATATTTTATTTGCTAATAAGTAGGGTACAAATGTGATGTTATGATTACCTTAAAACTAGTTCAATGACCTACTTAGCTAAATCAAGTAGCATGCAAATATTTTAGTACAGACTTTATTACAATACCAAAATATAAAAACAATGTCAGCAATATTAATCAAACAAAGCATCGACTCCATACTAACAATCTTTATGTTTCAAAAATTCATCGATGGAGTAGAAAACCTTTTCCAACAGCCATCTACGGAAAAAGATTTTAAAACGATTTACTGGCAATTCCTTAATTCTATTTGGTATCTTGTTATAAATGGTTTTACACATAGCATAACTGTTGTTCTTATACCTTTGAGTTTTTGGGACTGTTTCCAATACCAATCTCTGACCATTTCGCGTTGATCTTGGATATAAATCTTTTGCCTGGGTGAACTTCTGGTTATTTTGTTTGACGAACACACCTACTTCAAATATATAAAGACATGGTAAAGTCAATATTTGAAGAGATTCAAAGTACGGCACGCAGGATATGTCTGGTGGTATATTACATATGGATCTTATACATCTCTTTTGAGCAATGAACAATTTTTGCGTGTTCGTTCCATTTCCCCAGATTATCAAACCATACCTTAGAATAGACTCGACATAGGCATAATAGGCAGTAATAGCGGTAGAAACATTTGCAACTTTTGACAATTTATACAGAGCGAATGCAAACCCATTTATTTTGTTGCAAACCTTTTCAATTTGATCTTTCCAAGTTAATTTTGGATCTAAAATTAAACCTAAAAATAAAGCATTGTCAGTGTTCTTTAGAATTTGTCCATTAAAATATATGTCAACTGAGTGATTTTTGAAATTATTAAAATTTACTAATTTTGTTTTCGATAAATTAATCTTAAGGTTATTGCTATCAAGCCATTCAATTATAGATGTCAAAGTGTTAATAATATCATTTTTGTGTTGTCCTAATGAGTATTTTTTGTCAGTGGAAACTATAACAGATACGTCATCAGCAAAAAGTACGGTCTTTTGTTCCGTAACACTGGGCAGGTCATTTATGTATAATATAAATAATAACGGACCAAGGACACTTCCTTGTGGAACTCCGTGCTTATTTACTTTTGTGTCTGATTTATATTGCACCGCCGTAGACTTGCTATTAAGTTGCGTTATTTCCACACATTGAGTTCTGTTTTCCAAGTAAGACTTAAGCCAATTTAAGGCAGGTCCCCTTATTCCACTACGTTCTAGTTTGGTTAACAATAAATCATGAGAAATCGAAAATGAGGTAGACGCGAATTAAATACATCTTATTTAGAACTTAGCGTTTGCGTCCGCTATGGTCGCAAACTATACCTACAGGAGATAATCATAAACCAAATTGCGTCCACTACTTTCTTGAATGCAATAAAATTAACTTGCTTGTAAAAATAATTTCAAATGTATTGTTCATAATTATGATACATTTATAACTAAGACTACGGCTAATAATTATATTTTTAAATGAAATAAGTAATTCCTTTCATTATTTTTATTAGTCAAGACATTAATTAGGTCTTCGGTGACAAGAAATAATGATGAAGAGAGAACATAAACTGAAGACCATTTAAAGAAAGCGTAAAATGAAATGCAAAATGAAGAGACCTGATTACTGTTTATTCATTCATAGACAGACCACTGGAGAACAGACACAGGTGGACTTATATGCTACACAGACGGATTCAGGAAATATTCAACCAAACTCTTGGTTGCTGGCGTGCACAGACGCACAATGTGATGATGGCTCGGCGATAAAGAGATCAGTACGCTTGGGCAGGCTGACCAGCGTTCTTGAAACCAAAATTAATGCATTCTGGTTTACGCTTACATAGCAGGCAAGCGTCACAACGATGTCACAAAAGTGACGGTCTACAGCGACAGCAAGGTAAGAGTAGCACTGCAAGCATTCAACAACCAGCGACAACATCAGCGATTATCAAGGAATGCAAATCAGCGCTAGGGATACTAGCGGGCAAAGTGGAAGTTGGATGTGCAAGGGTCCCCTGCCAAGAGTTAATGCTGGCAGTAAAGCAGCTGATAAATTATTCCTGCGAAATGGTCTACAGTGGACGCTAATTGTCATTTTTGGAAAAACACCTAATTCTGTAATTTATCTATTAAAAAAATGCAATGTTTCGAAAACTACTTTAAGTTGATCCTAAAATAAACTAGAATATAATGGATACATTACATATATTTTTTATATAAATCAGTGCTGGAGCATTTTTTGATTCACTGTCAAATTTAGCAACTGCACTAAATGGACGCGAACAGACGAAATTACCCTACTAGGTGACAGCGCTGAGCTGTCAAATTCACATAGCAGCAAACATTATTTAATCGTTTTTAGGATAAATTTAATTATTCCTAGTATAATGTGTTACTGTGAATTATTATAATGACACCAAGAATACATAATAGTGACAATGAATTGAACCAATTTCCAAGACCGTGGTGGAAACGACACTGAAGGTTTATCACATTTTGAATGAAATTCCTGAGAACTTAGTTCATCACATTTACGTTAACTAGCTGTCTTCTGGTGAATATTCCAATATTATCGAGTAAATAAAAAACGTTTTTGTTATTATAATGTGTATTATTTAAAAAATGTGCAGCATTAAAACCTAAAAATCTGCTCCCAAATAAAGTCGTCTTGTACGCCATTGCCGAGGCAGAAGTTTGGCAAATCACTCGGGCTTTGTTGTTACAGAGTCATGTCTCCTTGCAAATATCTTCAAATTCAAGAACATGCCTAGCTAGCACCAATTTCTTGTCTTCATTCATCGTTTCCGGTCGGAAAATGATTTTTATCACAAGTTTACACGAACATTATTTACAACCTCGATTGACAGCTGTGACATTATTGTTCTTAGGCCACCTGTCACGGTCCTCATTGCCAGACATAAAAATTGAAAATTAAAAACATTTTACAATTATTAGTGATAAATCACACAAATTCAATAATAAGCTACTTTTTATGCCTTAAATTATTAGTTGTAATGATGAAAGTATTTCTTCAATGAAAACCGTTAAGTTTACAATTATTAGGCGCGACACTATTTTTTTTTGGTGTAGCAATGTCGTCATCAAACTATGTCTAAGAGTCCAAGCCATGAAATAAATTTAAAAAAGAAAAATATGTCTAAGATATGAAACGTCAAGTAGGTGTTTCACTTTTCATGTCGCCGTTTTACCGTTTTTAGCAATTCACCAGATGAAACGTCACTTAGATGATTCATATATGAAACACCTAAAATGTTGCCATTTTAGACCCCCTGGAGGTGAGTGATGATGACGTCTACGATGGGACATGTTGGACAGACATAAATGATTATTCACTTTCAATTTAAAGATATCTAGTTTGTATCGATTTGGACGAGTACTTACTCGTACATGCGCGGGAAGCGAGTTCCACTCCTAGCTGTCCGCATTATAAAAGTTAATCATATATTATAAAAGTTAGAGTTAAATTATGTAATAGTACGCGGAAAGTCATTATATTTGGCAATCTTTATTCATTACTGAAGCATAAAATAGGAAGTTGTCTTTCGTTTTCGTACTGATAGTGATTTATAAGTGGAAATTAGTATTGACTCAGTTATTTTGTACCTACATAAATTGGTATTTGTCAGCAAAGTTCACATATTAGGGGGTTTTGCAGCTTCATACCTTATTCTTGCTAAACGCGAAAGATTATTCGTTCTTTGGTTTTTCTTCTTAGTATTCGTTCTACAAATAACTTATCCGTATCTTTATACTAAAAAACAGTTAGTCGGAAAAAATCGACGGAACGTTCGTAGAACAATAAAAAGTCGTCGACTGTTCGAAGTTTTTTGCCGAACTAATTAGAACTGTTTGTGTTTAGGCGAAATCTCCAAATGTTTTTATAGAAGCTCGCGCTGACAGTTTTTGTACATGCCTATTAGGTATTACTTGACCTTCAGGAACGTGTCATCATCGTCATCATTATAATGATTGCGGTTTTCCTTGTTAACTAAAAGCTGTAAACGCCGTCGGCGCCAACTACTTAGACAGATGTGTCTTACCAGCCTAACAGGATGACAAATCCATCACAGATTATCTGAAGTTACGATTGTGTGAAAAAATTAAAGTAAATATTCATCTTGTTGCAATAAAATAAATCTTGAATATAAAAGCGTATTGAAATCGTGTGGACGTTTTACGAGTCGATAGGAAAATTGGCTTTTATTCATTGTGTGATTTAAACAAAATCAGTTGTTTTGTAGCAGAAGTTGTTTGTTTACATAATTGCCTTCTCCATAAAATATTGACTTCCTTCAATATAATATTGTGACAGCATCGTGTCTGTGCCAGTTTTAGGATTTGTATTTCTGGTTACAGTTGAATCCTAAGCATATCATCATCAGCATATAGCAGTCACCTGTTCTCAAAGTTGACGGCTGTAGGCTGGTAAAATAGGTTTCCACTGACACGCACATAGGCTTAACTTGACGTATCCACTTCCTGGAAGGAGTTACAAATTGCGTTTGCAACATGTGACTAGCCTGGGCAATTTCATATCTCGTATGACAAATTCTATCGAGTCTGAGTTTCTTGTCGGATAAGCTTGTAGCGGATTTCTCGTTCAGGCCAGGACCAACTACATTTGTAAGGGGTCTGTTTTATAAAATAACATAACATAGGAAAAGCTAACCCAAGGTTCGACTTAAAGTGAAGGCTATTGTATTTTAATCTTGGAAATGTTCATCGCTAAGTCTTCTGAGATGTTAATGGGAAAAAATATCATTAAGTACCGTACTGAAGTTACAATATATGTTTAATGTTTTGCATTGTTAACACAATGTGCACACAAAATAGGTTGGTGGTACGCTATTTTGTGACCCTTGCTTAAAACACTTTTCGAACGTATTAGCTCATTCATTTCAAAATTGTTTATCAGTTGTCAAGTAAATGTTCCATAGTACAAGCTTTGATTAGTTTGGGGCAAGACGGCTGTGTGAAAGAATATCGAATGAAATTGACTTAATTAACTCAGAGTAATAATTCATACCTTCATCCCAAAAAGTACAATGCAGCAAGCACAGCTAAGCAGCGTATCCGTCAGTCTTATCTCCGTGATGTGGTGGAATACTCCATTCCAGGTGCCCAAGAACGACTCTGATTGGAACTTGAGCCCGAAGAGGCCTTTGATCTGGGACGATGCAATGGTGATCGCCGCGGCAGACGTGAAGCCTGACACCACCGGCAGTGACACGAATTCTACCAGAAAACCTGAAATAAACAAATTCAAATTTTTGTAAAAAAAAACGTGAGCCAGGCATCGCGACATTGATAAATCTCACCAAAGAAAATTGAGACGCAAAATAACTACAACACAAGTACCTAAGGGCTGATAAAAGCGTTTTGACTATAAAATGTTTCCTTGTTTTCAAAGCACAAGTAGGTACCTACATCTACCAAGTTGCGATATCCCAGCGACCAGCGTCACACCAGGGTTGGTGCCGTTCGTGTAAGTGAACGTGAGAAGGGACAGCGACGTGATCAGTCCGATGTTATTTGTTTACAAATCTCTAGGAACATCTTACCAAGCTGCATATCCCAGCGACCAGCGTCACTATTCCACTAACGAAGCACAGCAACACAGCGAAATCGGGGTAAGTGCAGTTCGTGTAAGTGAACGTACCCAAGCAGGGACTCGCCGTCGGCCTGATCTTGATCTGCGAGCACGTGCCCAGGAGATGCAGCCAACGACGTCAGAAGCTTATTAAGGTAATGATGTCATTTGTTTTCAAAATTCTAGGAACATCTTACCCAGCTGCGATATACCAGCGACCAGAGTCACAATCCCGCTAACAAAGCACAGCAACACAGCGAAGTCAGGGTTGGTGCCGTTCGTATATGTGAACGTGAGGAGGGAGAGCAACGCCGTCGGCCCGATATTAATCTGCGGGCACGTGCCCAGGAGAGGCAGCAACCAACGAGATAAGCTTATTCAAATAATATTGATTTCTAAACACAAGGTACACCTTACTTACCAAACTGTGATATCCCAGCAACTAGCGTCACAATCCCACTAAGGAAGCACAGCAACACAGCGAAATCGGGGTTAGTGCCGTTCGTGTAAGTGATCGTAAACAGGGACAGCAACGCCGTCGGACCGATGTTGACCTGCAGGCACGTGCCCAAGAGATGCAGCCAACGACGACACAAGCTAATTTAGGTAATGATGTTATTTGTTCTAAAAATTCTAGGAACATCTTACCAAGTTGCGATATCCCAGCGACCAGGGTCACAATCCCGCTTACGAAGCACAGCAACACAGCGAAGTCGGGGTTGGTGCCGTTCGTGTATGTGAACGTGAGGAGAGACAGCAACGCCGTCGGGCCGATGTTAATCTGCGGGCACGTGCCCAGAAGGGCGTAGATGCAGCCGCCGACGAGAGACGCGTATAGGCCATACTGGAAAACCATAAAGAGTGAGTATTTTACCGTCAGCATCTTAATTAGGTATGAGTAGTAAGTGGTCAGTTATGTCTGAAGTATTTAGGAATTAATCACTACAGAACTAAAATAGTGTATCAGTCGTTTTAGATTTAACGCTTCAAATGATATAAGACTTTGTAACTTTAGTACCTACCTACAACAATTAAATTGCTTTTGTCAAACCGTTATTACCTTTTCTACCCCTCTGTTAGGAGAGATCGTCTTAGCTGAAATGACGCGCCCCTCCACTCCAATGCATCCGCGCATACAAGCAAGCACTCCTGTTTGCACAGAAGCGTCGGAAAGGCGGTCATTCACCTACCTACATTTTTATGAGCAATAAAGTAAGAATTTCACTGAAGTGAGATAGCGCAAATAACACAGGTGTGTGAAATTTCGTAGTACTATTTGACGCCTCTTCTCGTAGCATTTTTATCACTACGATGATGGCATGAGAAAGTGGAATTGGGCTGCTAATCTCAATCACAGCCTGATAATATAATAGGTATAACAAACCCATGCTAAATCCTTGGGAAACTAACGGATGCGGACTGCGCTTGGGGGCATCCTAAAATTACTTCCCAGCCAGTGAATCAGCGTCGCACAACAGCCTCAAAAGTTGGCTGTCAAGTCCCAAGTTAAGTAACTACATATGTTTCACAAACGTGCCAAATACTAACTCCGGGATAATTAAATCATTCTACTTACTTACTCCGAATGAAACGGCGGCAAACGTCTGACCCCGTTTTAGAAGAGCTTTCTGCGATATTGAAGTAAATATTTCAGCAGAGGATAAAACTCATCGCTATTGTTTTCTACGGTTGTGAAATTGAAATAAAAAGTGAAGCTTATAAGTGCATTATGTAATTTCTTTTCACACAACATTTGGTAGGAAAAAAATAATTTACATTCCTCCGAAACGGCTTGACCGACTTTAACAAAATTTTATATTATTAGTTAATTCTGCCCTTCTTCTGATTCTGTGAGGTGGCCGTGGCGCAGTTGTGACAGTGATCGGCGACGATCGCTGTTGTAAAGCAACACACGCCGAGTCGGAAAAGGGATGGGTGACCACCCGACCGAAATTTAGTGATGTGTATTTCGGGCATCTCCGTGCTTCGGAAGGCACGTTAAGCAGTTGGTCCCGGTTGACGTCGCTAGATGTCAGTCGTTAAGCCTAGTCAGAGGCCTTAGGGCGGCTTGATAACATCTGACAATGAGGTTGCTCACTAACCTTACACCCCTCCAACAATCCGCTCTGAGCCCGCGTGTTGGAGTATGGCTTGTTCCACCTCATAGTTAAGGTCCTCACCTTAACCTGTGCCCAGCAGTGGGACGTATATAGGCCGTTTAAGTTATACTAGTTAATTCTGAGAAAAGGTCGTAATCTATTTCTTATACCCCAACTAGCGACCCGCCCCGGCTTTGCACGGTTGCAATGGAATGTTATCTATATATATGTCGGAGGAAGCGGAAGCTATAAGTCGGGTTCATTGTTGATTGGGAAGATCATTATTTGTTTAAGATTTGATTGTTGTTAAAAGCCTTAATTTAATTCCATTTGATTTGTTACGTTCTTCTATAATTTTAAAACAATAATAATTTAATAAAAGTAATGAATATTGTAATTCCCGTAAGGACCAATCAGAGCAGAGCATGTGCCTCGAGTGGGGTCGAGGCGCCATCTTGTTTTCAGTGAGGCTGACAGAGTGTCAGCGTTTTCAGAGCATTATTGGAATTATTGGTGAAGAGACGCTAAAGGATCGAGTTGGATCTTGGATTGTTGAATAGAGAGTTTTGAAGTGAGATAGGTGCCTTGAACCCGCTGCTCAGTCTACATTATCTTTTGTCTAAGCCGTGAAGTAACGGAATGTTGTTTAAATCTACAATAAATACTGTGGAATCTTGACAATTGTGTTGTGTGCTAGCATTTCACCCAGATGACGCCCATGAAGCTCGTGCCCATTAACCCTGATGTCGGCAAGGATTATGTTTCTCCGACATATATAAAAGAAAGTCGTGTTAGTTACTCCACTTATAACTAAAGAACGGCTGAACCGATTTAGCTGAAAATTGGCATGGAGGTAGTTTAAAGCCAGGAGAAGGACATAGGATACTTTTTATCCCTTTTTTATAGGAATATTTTTTTTTGTTTTTTTTGCAATTAAAAAAAAAATCTGCTTATTTATTGCCCTTAAGGCGGAACAAAGTTCGCCGGGTCAGCTAGTTTTACATATAACCTTCCTCTTTAATTATTATATCTATTGAAAAAAGCCGCATCAAAATCCGTTGCGTAGTTTCAAAGATTTAAGCTAACATAAGGACAGAGAAAGCGACTATGTTTTCTACTATACAGTCATTATGTTTACTATTGAACTAAAAAAAAAAATTATTAAATTATAACGCGTTACTTGATGACATATCTATTTCCAGTCATTCCTCTTGCTAAGCTCTTGCTATATTGCAAAGAAATATCAACTCGCAAGAGCAAGATAAATAACGGATTCATAAATAAAAATAACAGTCTATTACAATACCGCTAGTCGTTATCCAGTGAAGTACATTTCTAACCCCAACTATTGCGGCACGTTCGTCGTTCAATGTATCCAAAAATTGTTATGCAGCTGTTGTCCATGTTTGATAGAACTGGGAATAAAAGTTTGCAACCAAATTGCAATCCGATCGTGCATCGTGTATTTGTTTTCATATTCACGCGTCGCAGATTTCATATACCTACCAAGTATGTTTTATAGAAACCTATAAAATACTGAACATATGGCAACCACATAGAGCACCTTAGGTACCTATCCTATTTGTCTTCTGCTTGAACAAAGCACCTTTTAAAATTGCTCAGGCTGGAAACACCAAAATGTAAGACATTTTCAATTGAAATAAACATATCTTAATTCGGATAGACCTGACATAATAGGTAGGTAACAATTTCACTTTGGATTTTGGATTACAATTTGGATAAGTGTATACTTATCAAAGATCTGACAACCAGAAAAAGACATTTGGTCATGTTGTCAAGTATACTTATGTATGCCGTTTTGAGATAACACACCACATCAAACCGGAGTAGATCCTTTGCTCCTTATTGCAACAATACACTTTAAATTGCTTACACTGTTATCGTTTACAGGTTGTTGATCTGTGCGAGATAACAATAAACAGAGGATGTCGACAAATCACAATAAAAAAACTACAGTGGCTCACAATAAAAAAACTACAGTGGCATGCAATGCCCTGCGTTTATTTGCTTAACAAATATGTAAGCAGTGGGCTGTTAAATCAAACTTTTTCTTTGATTAAAACACTGTTGCAAGATTTTTATTTTACTTGTAAGGTTATCACAATACTAAATAATGATGGTGAACGGCGCTGCCATAAGCCCGAGAAGTAGGTAGGTAAGTGCGCGCAGAACGAAAAGCAGAAATTCTGGATTAAAAAATCCTCAGTTATGTTTCACGAAATGCTCATACGTATAACTTTACTCCTTTAGTTCAGCATCAACCACTGCTTGACATAGGTCTTCCTAAGGGAGCGGTAGTACCAGTAGTACCACACATAATCCTCTGCTTTCCTTATCCAATCACTTCATGTCTCCCTCTTCTTACCCTGGTCATTTTGTTCTCTGTCACCACGCAGAACGCGTCTACCCACATCATTATCACCCCATGTCGGTCTGCGGCTGAAAGAAAGCCTCATGTGCTCCAACGTGCCCTTTCCACAGCTAGTTGCATGCAATTCTCGCCTGGAACCTTTTAAATCATAGCTCCTCCATAACGGAGAGCGTCTCACGCTATGATTGCCAAGAAGAGGTCCCCACTCAAAAACCCTCTGACCCCAATGGTTGGTGGGTAACCAGTTCTATTAGCCTTATTAGTTCAGCAGCTTATTAATTCAGCGAGCTAAGTGTAATTTATTTATTTATTTGTTTAGGAAAATAATAGCACAGGTGAGCTTATCTTCTAAGAGATAATGTGTGTGATTTTGTAATACTCATCGAATAGTAGGACTAAACTAGATTTCAATGTTAATAGGCTTTTGTCGAACAGTGAGACATTAATTAAGCTAATTATTTAACTGTTCGCCTCAATTAGAAAATGATGTTACTACAATTGTTCAATGACTTTTGTTCATTACATTAGTGATCTTACTTTCGTTTTAATAATACAATACGTCTACTATAGCAGTTATATTAAAATCCTCTGTTAAAAGAAACTAGATCGCTTTACAGATGAAAATAAAATACCATTTCACAAAAGATTATATTTTTCACTGCTGCACTGAAGCAATCTGGGATTGGAAAATCTTGGGAAGTCATTTTCATTCCAGCAGTTTTATGAAATCTTTTAAACGGTTACTGTGGTTTAATTTCGTCCATGTGCCTTTTCGCTTGAAGGAATTGATGACTTTTTTATCTTCCAGGGGTGTAAGTAATGTTGCTTTTCAAGTATATTATTATTTTAACACATTTAAAGCTCTGGTCAGTAACTACGATGGAAAATGTAAATGTAGCATTTTTCTATACCTAATGAGGCGAGCATTTGACCACAATTACAAATGATCTTAAAGGGGTTGTAATCGTAGGTGGTTTACATCAAGCAGATGCTTAACAAATGTTTCGTGGTAGTCCAGTGGTTAAGTATTGTAGTCTGACTTGAAGCAGTGTAGTCCGAAATTTAATCTGGCTGGAACATTTACTTAGTTTTTTATTAAAGAACTAGCGGTTAAAATTCTGGTGACAGAAAACACTAATGAAAACTAGAGCCGGCCGTAGTGTTCCCCTTAATAAGTGTTTAAAATTACTTTATGCGTAAGGCTTCTGAATTCTCCGTTCAATGGGCATGAATTCCCCGTTAAGAAGGAATATAAGTAGTTATATGTCATGTAAGATCAAGGATGAAAATTAGATCAGCACTCAGTGGTTTGATGGAGAACACAACAAAAAAGTAGCTATATATGTTCTGATATTATGAATAAGTACTTACTAATGCTTGGATCTTTGGGACAAAATACCATCAAAGATAATTTATATTTTTTTGCCACAGACTGTATTAAAAGTTTTTCATTGAAATAACAGTTCCCAAACTTTATCCTTTACGCTTATACTTTTGCATTTATATGATAATTATTGTTCAACGAAACTCATTAAAGCGTAAAAGCTGGGACCATCTGCGAAAAAGCCATTAAAATAATTTTAATCGGGATGCACATTCACCAAACTGTATCGGTGGAAGGTTCGATTAATAGGATCGTATTATTGCTGTTGGGAAGCGGCGGAGCACACAAATATATATTTGTGCGCAATAACAAAAACACAATTTCCGTTTGAGCGGTGTTTGTACCGATTGTGCTCTTGAAACTTCTGAATTGTTCGTGTATTCAAACTTCTAATGGCGGATTTATATTGATAAGAAATGATACATGAGCCATATATTCTATTAATTTATGTTCTAAAATGTCACAATTAGATAGATTAAAATATTCTCAACTGTTTAGGCAAAACCCATTTTCCATTGGGTAGGTATATTAGAATCTAGTATAATTGATTAATATTATAACATACAAGTCTTAGTTGTTTGAGACTATTAATTAACGCGTGAAATTTCACATGCTTGACGTGAAGCCACTGTAGTATATGAATCGGTGGAGCATAGTGGATGGTCTGCGGAATCAGCAGGGAAGCCGCAATGATCCCGGCAATTACGTCGCCGACGCCAGTTCACAGCGTTCTGTAGAATCCATCTTCATTAGACTATGTACGTAATAATTGTTGCAAATACCTCGGATATTGAGGCTCAACCTGCGATCTGAGGCAGTCGGGAAGCGTAGGATGGACTATCTAAGGAATAGGATACAAATAACTATGATTATAATTACAGATTGCTAAATTTACTTGTTTTTCTTTATGTAAGAGGGAGCAAACGAGCGTGTGGGTCACCTGATGGGAAGTGATCACCTCAGCCCAGGGACAACCGCAACACTACCACTGTCGCCGCCTCGTTGAATGTTTTTTACTACAGATACCAGACACAGAAGTGACGTTCAGTGAGCTGGTCCTGGGTCAGCCTACGACCCACGAGGGCTGCCATCAGGACCTCTACCCATTACTCCAACCGGCCAGGCCATTTATTCACTTAGTATTACCTATTTTGTATGATTTAGTAGGTAGTTCGCGGCCGAGAGCAATAAACAAGGAGTTCACAGTCAAGCATTAGTGAGTTAATCTAATAGGCTATGGGTTGCGTAATTTCCTTTAGAGCCACACTGGAAATGGCTATGTAATCACAAATTACTAGTTTCCGTTCAATATTTTTTTGAAAAGGGAACATCCGTGTTTCGTATAAAGTAATGATAATGACAAATAAAAATAAATAGTCAGCACAAACATCAAAAACCACTACAAATACCTGTTTCAGCATCACACAATTGTACTGGTGTGGGAATCGTACCTGCGACCGTTTGAGTCTAAACAGGCGCTCGTGCTTCGCTAAACAGAGCAGGGCGGGGCATAAATGGATGAATGGATATAGTCAATGTGTACCAACCTGCGGTTCGAAGCCAGCGAGTGAAGCATACGCGATGGACTGCGGAATCAGCGTCAGAGCCACAGTGACCCCGGCTATCAGATCGCACACGCCAGTCCGCACATCGTAGCTCCGCGACCAGTTCAGGATCGGGAATAGACCGCTGACCAAGCGCCTCGGATCGACTTTCTTCATTTGTATCAGCTGTAATATAAATAATTTCTAATAAGAGCAAATTCAATAGCACATTAAAATTCTTCTAGCAATTATAAACTATTATTTGTTATATTTTTCAGGCATCTTTGGAAAAGTATCAAGCGTTGATTCTACGATGTCGTTACATTAAAATGGCGGTGATGACGATCTAACCAATTTACATAATATGCACCGTATGCTAACTGCCCTAAATACTTAGTAGTAATTGCTGACTCATAAGGATGGAAACTACAAAAAATATTTGGACAAATGAAGTTGCTTAGAAGTTACCATTAGGTTATTATTTCAAAGAGTTCGGAAAGTGCTAAAACAAATCTTTTAATTCAACTACTCACTATTGTACCTGGTTTACTAATCTTTATAAATAAAGATCATAACTATTATCTAACTATGGATTATTCTAATAGCCCATCTGACTAATCGTCTTTAGCTCTTCCTAGTCATAAATTTGCATATATTTTTAATAATTCCGTTTGATTGAGTAACGAGCTGCATAATTGTCACAGTCGTAACATGCAATCAGTCAATTTTAAATCGGTCTTATGAGCCGAAAGTTTTGTTAGAGCAGTTTCCATATTTACCAACTTGGCAAAATTTCAGATATTGACAGAACGCTTGATTATGGTTGTGTCACCATATAGTGGTCTTTAAGCAAGCTTGCCAGCTCTTTTGTAGGTTTATACCTCTATACCTCAGTTCTTTCTCTATCACATTAAAATGTCTGTTTATTCAGTCCTAGCCATATCTGTTGAATGCAAGAGTAGGTTGGCTAAATTATCTACATGAGTTTAAAGAAGATTTCGATGTGCCTCGAGCTTTAGCTAAGAAGTTTCATACAAACAGTACGAATATAATATTTTGACTGGCTTAGATATTTATCAATAGTCATAATCATTAGATGCTTCGTCAATTAAGGTAAATGGCAAGTTTCAAGGGCAGTAATCAGTACAAAGTGTGTTTTATAACTGAAAGGCAAGGAATTTGCGTTAGGTAGATGGATATCTGATATCTAAACCTACAACATTTTATTTTTAGGCCTTTGCAAGTACAAAAAACATTTTAATTTTTTTTACAGTATAATTTTCAAAGGCATTTTCATGACTATACTCCGCAACGGCAATACTACATTGACAAAAGTAACTAGGTATCGAGTTTCTTGTCTGATCTTTTCAATTGAATCAACAACCGAACTGGTAGAGCCACACTAGGTATGTTTTTTAACGTCGTGGCCCAGTGGCTAACCATGGCTCGGAATCCGATGGTCCCGAGTTCAAGACTGGCCGGAACATATACTTTGTGTTCATTATACAATTTGCGGCTAACTCTTGCCAAGTTCGGTTCAAATTACCTCGGCCAATGTGGGGTTCTTAATGTTCCGTTCACCATGACGACTACCTCATTTTACCATTTTCGTTCAATATGATTACGAATTCCAGCGGTTACCTTTTAAGTAGTTAAATTTCAAGCCAGTCTTGTGATTTCTTGAACCTTATCAACCATTTATACAGCAAATAAGAACCTTGAGCGTTCGCGAATTTAACGACTTACTTGTGTAAATCACAGAGAAAATATTATCGACTGTAATACTTACTTACGCACTCTGGGTGGTGTGTAACCACGGCCTATATGATTTTTTTAACATAATATTCGGACGTAGGTCACGTGTGTTTACTTACATTGCATTTGCGATATCAAATTGAATATTTTCTTCAACTTAATGTTTTCAAGCTTGTGTTGGTAAAACCTTAGAGTTTTAAGAGGCTTTCTGTTACAGCAAATTAATGAAAAATTAACTGAATGCAAAATCTTTTCAGACAACCCATTAAAATGTTTTAGTATTTTATTTTCACAAATTGACAAACAGAATCAGCGTGCAGAGAAACGACCTTCTATGCAAGTTGCGTTTAGGTATGCTACAGCCAGCAAAAAAGCATCTGAACATTTACGTTAGTATTTTTTTTATTTTATTAGAGACCTCATAGGTAGTACACTAATTTGTACATCATGATAACTTCAAAAAAGTAAATGTAATGTTTTTAGATGTGACGATCTAACAGTATCAGTCTTGTATTGAAAGATTCAAAAGGACTTTGAATTTGTAATTCTTGCAAATTTGTTGTATAGACCTAAGATTCATTGTATTAATGTATCAGGAACAGACAGAGCCTACTTACTTACCGAAGACTTACCGGACCCTACGTTGCTTGCTATGCGTTTTAACGTTGCAGGCCTTGATTTGTTGACTCTACTCAACTGACCAGCTAATTAGTCGCTCTAGAATTGTACACGTACCTAGTTTATGTTCGATGTCATATACATCAGATACGTTTTTATTAAATCTAGAATATTGATGTAGGTACTACTTAGATAGTACCTAGTAGATAGCTTAGTCGTCTCGACGTCAGCCATAATAGTCGATCATTGGAACTTCCTCTTATTACCTATATTTTTCTGTCTTTATTTAAACGTTCGTGAGGAATTTGTTACTGGGGACTGAAATAATATTGTATTATCACTCTACATGAGTTTACAACAAAGTAGCCTTCTCTGTGGTTTCATCCCTATGTATGCTTAAATCTTTAAAACTACGCAACGAATACTTTTGTTTTTTGCAATAGATAGAGTGATTGAAGAGAAAGGTTTTCATGTATAATAACATCCCATTACACCAGTGCGAAGCCGGGGCGGGTCGCTAGTTTATTTAAAACTTAACGAACAGTGTATTCCTATTTCATTTCGGAGGGCAAGCTACGCATTTTGTGATAACTCTATAGTGTTTTGATTGTCCATAGGCAGAGGTGATTACTTGCCATCAGTTGACACCCTAACTCGTTTTCTCTCTCATGATGCGCTAATGATACCGTACCGTACAATGATATTTAAAAGAGGTAAGTGCATACGTTATGTCAGTACTGATGCGAAGTCAAAAATTGTCCCCTGGCGTAGGCCGCCCACCAAGGACGACTGTTTATGTCCATAATATAAAACAAAATGAATGCTGGCTGCCCAGCTGCCCAGATGTCTTTGGTGGGCGGCCTACGTTTCGATAATTTGACCGTGTGTACAAGATAGTGTGATTTTTATTAAAGCGTAAACGAGACAGATACATGTTGCGCAGTGTCGTCTCAAACTGTCGATGGTTTGCTCAGGTGTACGAAGTTCTGATTTCGGGTGCCACTTTTGTAGCACAAGTAACCTATCTAAGTCTTATTTATTACAATATCACTGCCACTGTTAGTGTTTCCCTTGAGTTGTAGCTGTCTGTATGTGTATCTAAATTCAGCTGGAAACTATGCCCAGCAGAGCGACAAGGCCTTTATCTAAATACATCCTGCTTAATACGTCAATGACTGTAATAAGTACTAACTAATAACAGTATTTATATCTATACTGGTGGACTACGGCCCAAGTCTAGACCGCAAAAGATTATAATCTGGACCAACACGAGGTATTAATTAATAAATGAAATACGTAGGTACTCAACTATTATGATTGTCAATGAGAGTAATCTGGCACCTTACTATTGTAGGTACCTAGGTATATCTTGTAATTTGGTAAACAAAACATATCACTCCGAACCTTGATTTTGCCTAACAAATAAACCTATTTAATCGTTTTTATAACCTATTGTAAACTATCAATTTGATTCACACTAGAATTCTGTTTTATTAAAAGCAAACTTATCTGAGGTTACTAATAAAATAATAATAAATCTATTCGTAAATTTTGACACACGCCAAAGAAAAAACAGAGGTAGGTCTATGTACTGAACCTTACTATTTGCTAACAATGTTTAACCTATACTTTTTATGCTCAGAACCAGGAAGGAAAAGAAAGAAAACTTACTTGTTTTTAAAACCGAAAGTGATTCCTAGTCGTTCAAAATTCAAACAATAGGTCGCCACTGTTTTAGTATTGAAAACCATTCATTTTTTTAAAACAAACAATTTGAATTACAAATTCACTATGTGACAAAACAACAATATCGCATAATAATCACAATTCATTGCAAAATAACAATTCACAAAAACTTTACTCCGCAAACTTTTCTCACGCACCGAACCGAACTGTCAAACATACTCTTTGTGTCAAACTTTCCCGCGTTTTGCCGACCGCGCAACCGCGCATGCGCCGCTAACTTTTTAACCGGCGCATGGGACAACGGCTTGGCGCTGACTGCCATACCTATAGCAAACGAATAAGTGCAATAATAAATCTCGCAATTTTAATTTCTTTGTCACGGTACGCAATTCTATTTATTCAGGCGATTAGGTAGCGCTGTTTATTTTTTTTATTATGTTTATGACCACCTAGTATCACCTACCTAGACTACTTGAACTAAGTGAACTTTTGGACTACTATAATAGTTACTTTTTTTTAATTGACATTGGTACGTGTGCGATAGGTACCAATTTCATTTTGATATTTTATTTTAAATAACACGTAAGTAATATAATTTTACGCAGATTGATTAATTTAACGAAAAAGGTTACGAACAAATGAAAACCCATGCCCAAGGTTTTCATTTGTGCGTAAATCAGAAGCATTTGAGAAAAGATTGTCAAATGCTTCTGATTTTGCCTAAAGATTTCAATTATGAAATAATTTATTCAGATAGAAATACTAGGTATCCATTGACAGACAGGATGCCTGGCTGACCTAAAACCACCTTACCAAACCTGTCAGCATCAATGTTTGACCATGACACAGTGTTGCAGGATGTACCTACAGTATTTAGGCACCAATAAAATATCCTACAAAAGGGCACAGTACGAGTGTCCAAACTAATGAATGTACCAAGGTGAATTCTTCAAGTGAGCTAAAAGCATGCCAAATCCTAAATTATGGAGAATTGGGGAAAATGCTCAAAGGAGTCTCGATACCGATCTTGACGATAGATAGGTATTTCACGTTCACCTGAAATATACAGCTCAGTTCCAGAGATGTCTATTTTACAAAACACGTGATTGTGAAATGAACGACTTATAATGGAGATGATGATCTCGCTTTTGACGAGAAGTAACAGGGTGCGGTCACTGCTCAGTAGGTATAGGCTTGTTTGCCATAGTCCTTACATCGTAAGCAGCAGGAATACAACCTCCTTACCACAGCCTCCTTACTTACCAAAACATAATATCATGCTAGTGTTAGTACGTCGTAAGCAGCACGAACGGTTTATTCCACTCTGTTCACCTGGGTGATATCACCCAGGTGAAGAGAGTGGACTAATGAGTGTCTTTATTTCACCTCGGAATCAATTCACCCGGGCAAAATCTCTAGGTGAAATAATTCGACTCGAAAGGTATCATTTGTTCACCTCGGAAACAATTCACCCAGGTGAATAAAGGCGACATTTTTTGATGAATGTAGTGGAACTTTATCACCCACGAAGAAAAGTATTCAATAATCTGAAAGTTACTTATTCAAAGGCGACTCAGTATTGAAAACCGTTTTATGTCTTTATCCAGAACTTTTTTAAACATCGACGGTAGCAAACAAGCATGCGGACCGCCTGATAGTGAGCGGTTACCGCATCCTATGAACAGGTGTGCAACAACAGGGAATTACTTGCTCATTGCCGACCCTGCAGGATTATTTTCAAACTCCTCTTGAAGAGCTCTATACTATATCTCATTGGAAAAACATCGGCAGGCTTTTCGTTCCACAATTTAAGTGTCCTGGGAAGGAAAAATCTAAGGAACTGGAATGTACGAGACTATGGCGGCTCCGGAGTAGGTGCGATAGTAGAAAGAGGCCGTGGGCATCATATCAAACAGCTCTCAGAATAAAACCCGTTGTACAAGCGGTAGAAAACGCAAAGAAAAAGTTTCTCGAAAAAAAGCGAGATCGCCTCGATGTGAAATCACCCAACAAATGCTAGAGTGAGCAGGCTCTTATGGGGGGATGAATCCCTTGAAGTTGAAGACTTCGAGTAGGAACGTCATCAAAAATCCTGCTTGTTTTGCTATTACTTTTCGATTGAGCCAGTAGATCAAAGCGAAAAATAAGAAAAAAAATATGTTTTATTATTGTTTTAAACATTGTTACCATCGAAAGTGTGTCGAGCAGGGTGGTATACCTTATACTCAGAATATCGAAAAGATATTCGCTGAAGGTCATACAGGTATACGCGCCGACCTCGACACATTCAGATGAAGAGGTAGAGGCTATGTATGAGGACATTAGTACAGCCATGCATGCCTCTAAGACTCATTTCAGTGTTGTTATGGGGGATTTTAACGCAAAACTGGGCAGGAGGGGCGATTGTGAGTCGAAAGTGGGGCAATTTGGGTATGGACGTCGGAACCCGAGAGGGCAGAGGCTGGCCGAGTTTCTGGAGAAAGAGGGACTCTTTGCGATGAACTCATTTTTCCAGAAGCCACCTCACAGGAAGTGGACCTGGATAAGCCCCGACGGTTCCACGAGAAATGAGATAGACTTCATCATGACGACAAAGAGACGCATATTCAATGATGTCTCAGTGATCAACAGGGTGAAAACCGGCAGTGATCACCGAATGGTACGAGGCACATTGAATTTGAACGTCAGACTGGAACGAACTCGACTGATGAAGTCTACGCTCCGACCTACTCGCGCCCATATCGAAAACCCCGAGAGCTTTCAACTTGAGTTGGCTAATCGTTTCGCCTGTCTGGATACTTGCGTTACAGCGGACGAGATGAGTACCGGATTTGTAGAAGCTGTCCATGCGGTTGGGTCCAAGTTTTATAAGCCTGGCCGTCAGAACAAACCGCAGAAACTTTCAACCCACACCCTCGACCTTATGGCTGAGCGTCGGTCTTTGCCCCTGCAGACCCCCGAAGATGCTTTGAACTATCGACTGCTCAATAGACGTATCGGGAAGTCCTTGCGACACGACATCCGTGTCTTTAATACGAATAGTATTAAAGAGGCGATCGAACGGAACAAAGGTTCCAAAGTGTTCGCAAGAGACAAGTCTATTGGGCGCAGTCGATTGTCGAAGCTGAAGACGGAGGACGGCAGTGTGGCGTCGACGCAAGAAGCAGTATTGAGGGAGGTCGAGAGATTCTACGGGCAGCTTTACACGTCTGTCGCGGAATCCGCTACAAGTACGGCCAAAGATCCCAGAGCCAAACTAACCCGACATTACACCGAAGACATCCCGGACATCAGCCTCTATGAGATTAGGATGGCTCTCAAACAGCTCAAGAACAACAAGGCGCCGGGCGATGACGGAATTACCGCTGAGCTTCTGAAGGCAGGCGGAAGGCCGGTTCTCAGAGTACTTCAGAGGCTGTTTAATTCCGTGTTGTTCGAGGGCACTACGCCAAAGGCATGGAACAGAAGCGAGGTGGTACTGTTCTTCAAAAAAGGAGATAACACCCTGCTGAAGAACTACAGGCCCATTTCGCTTCTGAGCCATGTCTACAAGCTGTTTTCGAGGGTCATCACGAACCGTCTCTCTCGCAGGTTTGATGACTTCCAGCCACCCGAACAAGCCGGATTCCGAAAAGGCTTTAGTACCATAGACCACATCCATACGCTGCGGCAGATTATACAGAAGTCTGAGGAGTATAATCTGCCACTTTGCTTAGCGTTTGTGGACTATGAGAAAGCCTTCGATTCGGTCGAGACTTGGGCAGTGTTGCAGTCTCTCCAGCGTTGCCACATTGACTATCGGTACATCGAAGTGTTGAAAAGCTTATACGCAAACGCCACCATGTCTGTCCGAGTACAGGAGCAAAGCACGAGGGCAATTCCTTTGCAGAGGGGCGTAAGACAGGGAGACGTTATCTCTCCGAAACTGTTTACGGCCGCATTGGAAGACGCCTTCAAGCTCCTGGAATGGCAAGGACTCGGCATCAACATAAATGGCGAGCGTATAACTCACCTTCGGTTTGCCGACGATATAGTGGTCATGGCAGAGTCGCTTGAAGAGCTCGGCAGCATGCTCGAGAACCTCAATCGAGTCTCTCAACAAGTGGGCCTAAAGATGAACTTTGACAAGACGAAGGTCATGTCAAACGCCCTTGTTATGCCCACTCCAATATTTGTTGGAGGCTCGGTTCTCGAAGTTGTCGACGAGTACGTCTACTTAGGACAAGTTGTCCAAGTAGGCAGGTCCAACTTCGAGAGAGAGGTAAATCGCCGAATCCAACTCGGCTGGGCAGCATTCGGGAAATTACGTGATGTTTTCTCTTCAAACATACCACAGTGCCTGAAGACGAAGGTATATAATCAGTGTGTGTTACCGGTGATGACTTATGGATCGGAAACGTGGTCTCTCACTATGGGCCTCATAAGAAGGCTCAAGGTCACTCAACGTGCTATGGAAAGGGCAATGCTCGGCGTCTCGCTACGAGATCGAATCAGGAATGAGGAGATTCGTAGAAGGACTGGAGTCGCCGACGTGGCCCAGCGGGTAAGCAGGTTGAAGTGGCAGTGGGCGGGGCACATAGCGCGTAGAACTGATGGCCGCTGGGGCCGAAAGGTTCTGGACTGGAGACCATTCGAGGCCAAACGCAGAGTGGGGCGCCCACCCGCAAGGTGGACCGACGACTTGATAAAAGTCGCGGGATCCCGGTGGATGCAGGCCGCACGCAACCGGGCGCTCTGGAAATCAATGGGGGAGGCCTATGTTCAGCAGTGGACTTCTTGCGGCTGATAATGATGATTATTGTTTTAGCATTTTCCATGCAGTAAAAAAAAATAACCCATAAATCAAAAGTAATCAATTCATGTAAAAGTCAGTAATTATTTACAGTAAAATAATCAACTGATGTAAGGAACACTTAATTTTACTCTACCCTCTTAAAGTTCTTCGGGAATTTCTGACCCGGTACCTTTAAATGTCACAACCAGTGCTGAAATAGGTTCATTTACTTACAAGGCCTAGGTTCAACATATCCCGGAATGTTGACTGTGTATTCTGATTCAAATATATGAGGGAAAAAAAGTTACGGGCTTCATTCAACGGAAAACGTGTTTTTTTCTGAAGTATTGATTTCCAATCAACAGCCGCATGTCAAGACTGAGGACTTTGAGGACTATGTAGAACTTTTTTGCTAACGGAGGGTTAAGGTGGTGGCGTGTAGTCAGTGTAACTATGGGCCCTGTGTACGTTTTTAGGAATATATCGTGCATATTTGTAATCAGTTGCATTTTATACATTTAGAAGAAAGTGGATTTATGATACGTAAAATAGTTTTTCATATTCATTCTTATAAGCTTAAAAAAAACTTTCCTAAGCATATGAAAAATGCTACTCATCTCATTGGGTAGTAGGTATTCATGGTCGTTTATATACCTGGTGGTTGCTGGCGGGTCATACGAGTAGGTCCAAACGAAATGCCCGTTTACCTTTTTACTTATGATGTGTTCGGCCAACGAAATTTTTAATGATATTTCACAAGGTTCGTTTAATCAACACATAACGTTGAGAAAATTATTGAAAAATAATGCGAGCAAAATTTAAATTCATTCTCATTTCTTCTGTTAATTTAAATCTGATTTAGATACCAAGTTGTCCTTTAAATTCAAAGTTTCCAGCTTTCTTCGTGTGGGTGATAAAGTTCCACTACATCCATAAAAAAATGTCTCCTTTATTCACCTGGGTGAATTAATTCCGAGGTGAACAACGGACACCGCTCGAGTCGGATTATTTCACCGGGGTGATATCACCTGGGTGAAATAGTTCCGAGGTGAAATGAAGACACTCAAGAGTCCACTTTCTTCACCCGGGTGATATCACCCAGGTGAACAGAGTGGAATAAACCGCACGAACACACAGCCTCCTGTAACCTCCTTACTGACCAATAATAGAATAATGGTAGTGTTAGGTGTAAGTAGCACTAACACAGCCTCCTTACAAGTTTCCAAAAATATTCATGTGCTTTCAGCAATTCCAACTATACCGGCTCGGGAACCTGTGGTCCGAGGTGGCCCTACATAAAAAATTAAGACCAAATTTTACACTTTAGGTAAATACTTAAAAAAAAAGGAAATGTACTGAAAAAATTGACTATCAAACTATTTCTTTAATTTATTCTCAGCAATTAGGAAACACAAAACAGTTGTGTTTAAAACACATTTTGGTTACTAGAAAAAAAGGTTTTGTTGTTTGCAAATTTTATATAGGTACCAAGGGGGGCTAAAACGGCAACATTTTAGGTGTTTCATATATGAATCATCTAAGTGACGTTTCATCTGGTGAATTGCTAAAAACGGTAAAACGGCGACATGAAAAGTGTTTCACCTACTTGACATTTCATATCTTAGACATATTTTTCTTTTTTAAATTTATTTCATGGCTTGGACTCTTAGACATAGTTTGATGACGACATTGCTACACCAAAAAAAATAGTGTCGCGCCTAATAATTGTAAACTTAACGGTTTTCATTAAACAAATATTTTCATCATTACAACTAATAATTTAAGGCTTAAAAAGTAGCTTATTATTGAATTTGTGTGATTTCTTATCACTAATAATTGTAAAATGTTTTTAATTTACAATTTTTATGTCTGGCAATGAGGACCGTGACAGGTGGCCTAAGAACAATAATGTCACAGCTGTCAATCGAGATTGTAAATAATGTTCGTGAAAACTTGTGATAAAAATCATTTTCCGACCGGAAACTATGAATGAAGACAAGAAATTGGTGCTAGCTAGGCATGTTCTTGAGATTGAAGATATTTGCAAGGAGACATGACTCTGTAACAACAAAGACCGAGTGATTTGCCAAACTTCTGCCTCGGCAATGGCGTACAAGACGACTTTATTTGGGAGCAGATTTTTAGGTTTTAATGCCGCACATTTTTTAAATAATACACATTATAATAACAAAAACGTTTTTTATTTACTCGATTATATTGGAATATTCATCAGAAGACAGCTAGTTAACGTAAATGTGATGAACTAAGTTCTCAGGAATTTCATTCAAAATGTGATAAACATTCAGTGTCGTTTCCACCACGGTCTTGGAAATTGGTTCAATTTATTGTCACTATTATGTATTCTTGGTGTCATTTTAATAATTCACAGTAACACATTTTACTAGGAATAATTAAATTTATCCTAAAAACGATTAAATAATGTTTACTGCTATGTGAATTTGACAGCTCAGCGCTGTCACCTAGTAGGGTAATTTCGTCTGTTCGCGTCCATTTAGTGCAGTTGCCAAACTTGACAGTGAATCAAAAAATGCTCCAGCACTGATTTATATAAAAAATATATATAATGTATCCAATATATTCTAGTTTATTTTAGGATCAACTTAAATATTTTTTTCGAAACATTGCATTTTTTTAATAGATAAATTACAGAATTAGGTGTTTTTCCAAAAATGACAATTAGCGTCCACTGTAGACCATTTTGCGGGAATAATTTATCAGCAGCTTTACTGCCAGCATTAACTCTTGGCAGGGGACCCTTGCACATCCAACTTCCGCTTTGCCAGCTAGTCTCCCTAGCGCTGATTTGCATTCCTCGACAATCGCTGATGTTGTCGCTGGTTGTTGAATTACTCTTACCTTGCTGTCGCTGTAGACCGTCACTTTTGTGACATCGTTGTGACGCTTGCCTGCTATGTAAGCGCAAACCAGAATGCATAAATTTTGGTTTCAAGAACGCTGGCCAGCCTGCCCAAGCGTACTGATCTCTTTATCACCGAGCCATCATCACATAGTGCGTCTGTGCACGCCAGCAACCAAGAGTTTGATTGATTATTTCCTGAATCCGTCTGTGTAGCATATAAGTCCACCTGTGTCTGTTCTCCAGTGGTCTGTCTATGAATGAATAAACAGTAATCAGGTCTCTTCATTTCGCATTTCATTTTACGCTTTCTTTAAATGGTCTTCAGTTTATGTTCTCTCTTCATCATTATTTCTTGTCACCGAAGACCTAATTAATGTCTTGACTAATAAAAATAATGAAAGAAATTACTTCTTTCATTTAAAAATATAATTATTAGCTGTAGTCTTAGTTAAAAATGTATCATAATTATGAACAATCCATTTGAAATTATTTTACAAGCAAGTTAATTTTATTGCATTCAAGAAAGTAGTGGACGCAATTTGGTTTATGATTATCTCCTGTAGGTATAGTTTGTGGCCATAGCGGACGCAAACGCTAAGTTCTAAATAAGATGTATTTAATTCGCGTCTACCTCATTTTATTCGTTAAAAATGTATCTTAAAATTCACATAAATCGTTAAAAAACATCCGAATGCACCGCTGCACACTATTTGTCCTTATGTGCGTGTGTCTTTGAACTTAACTTTGAAGGATTAGCATTAGTGACGTATTTTTAATTGTTGTATTAGTTTACTTAATTTCGCAGATTTTCCGTAAAATGGACGCGAGCGGGGTGGTGGACGCGAACAGGCGAACTGACCCTAAACATCTAACATTCCTGCAATTTGACGTTTAAAAGTGCACCATTTTACGAATTCCCATACAAAACTGTCAAATTGTATGAAAAACAAATATGAATCATAATGTGAACATAATATGATTCACCTAATAAGTTGCCATTTTAGGATTTTAAAAAGTGTTTCATATTATGTTTCAGATATGAAACGTCAAATGTCGCTATTTTAGCCCCCCAGTTTGATTAAAAACTACTTACCAAAAACAATTTTCAGTGTAAAGTACAAATTATATATTTCATAAAAGCTGTTTTCATGAATACAAAATTAGAGTCTTACTTCACTAAATATATTATTCAACAATATTCTTTCAAAAGAAAATCAACAGGAAGGAACTACGCTTTTACTTTTAAAGGTGCCTCATTGTTGCCAGCTCCAATCAACGAACAGACGCTGTAATTTGTAATCAATCAATGTTGTAATCTTTTATTTCTCGGTCAAATACTTTTGGAATGGATATTGCAATGGTCTTAAGTAATTTTTATAGTCCTTTTTCTATTACAAACCCAAGCGCATATTTATCATTACATTCCTAAACTACTAAAAGTACTAAATTAGTAAGTTTACTTTATCAGGCAGCGTGGAGCCTAACCCCCGAATCCACAAACGTCAATCAACGCTAAGCACGTGCTCACGCTCATGCTGTCCCTTAAAATGTCAATAGAACTGAAAGGGAAGGCACTCATGCAATATTACTAACCGCCTCACTCAGAGACGTCAATTAACTTAATTAATAATTTTGAAAAATTGAATGAAGATTTCAAAAACATTGGAATAAAGAACTTTCCAAGATATCCAATTTTGACATGATGATTTATCATGATCATCATCATCTTGGTAGCCTTGTTTCTGTCCAACATTGGACGAGTGCCTAGTGCAAGTTTGATCGATCAAACGCGTTAAAGTTAACGCTGATTTACGTATAAAAATACCGTACGCCTATCCGCCACCAGAGGCGCCACTATGAATGCCATACAAATTATCTTGGTGCGCTTTATTGAGGAAACTAGGCACTCTGTACCTAACCACATCCATCTACTCAAAAGCCTGGATGTTTATCACAAGATTTCCAGCCTAGATACTCATAATATCCATATCATCAAAGAGAATAAACAATATTAATTTTCTCAGGGCAGAACAGCGTAGTTTCCTTAAATTTTATAATTCAGAAACAGTGCGAATGGAAACTTTAGAGTCCGCTAGAGCCGAGCTTAGAAGTTTGTGGCTGAATTTCTCGGTCCGTTCCGTAACTGAATGTGTCTCATATCTCTTCGCATTTTATTTCTTGGTCTTAGAAACTTCGCGAAGAATAGAAGAGAGCATTCATACGTGATGCATTGTTGTGGGTAGTTTATTTATGTACTATACCTTGTAGCTTGGGCTCCAGTTTTACCCAGGATGTGTACTAAGTTAAAACTTTTGGTTGATTAATTTGGGTGATTCTAATTTTTACTATGACGTATTTTCTTTATAGTACTGATTGTGAACCAGACAAACTACTGACGAAAGTGTCGCTATGTTACCGTATCATTGTGATCATCGTTATCATGATATCAGACAGATTGTAAACGATGATCGATAATGACATTGATGACGTTGATCTGAGGACGACGTGGTGAGTGCGGAACTAGCGGGGCCGAGCGCCGCGCCCCAGGGGCGCGTCCATGGCCTTTTGCCTGTACTTTTGCCGCGCGCCTGACGCCGCGTACGTGATGCGCTGCTGCAGGCAGCCCGAGCAAGGGAGACCGCAAAACTAACAGCTGGACAAAAGCAACGAGTGTCTTACAAAGCGTAATCGTCTACTATTCGCTAAAGCCTGAGATATCAGGTCCTTGGCCTGGAAACTTATTCTTTTGTGTAGGTGTGGAGGCAAGGTCTCCGTTTTAAAATCGACCTCCCTAAGGAACACTGTTAGTGATGCTGGACTTCTCCTGCGGTTTTGAAAACTATAACCTTGAACTGATCATCTCTAAACATACGTATCATGGTTTTGATGAACTCTTAAGAAGGTAGTAAACTATTCCCTAGAGCCCAAGAGATATCAGGCAGCTCGGCTTGGAAATATCTGTGGAGGCAAGGTCCACCGACAAGAACAAAGAAACACTCGTTATCGTCTCCGAATCGACCTGACTGAGGTTTTTGAGTTGTTACAGTAGGAGCGTAGGACAATGGTGGAAGAACACTGTTAGTGATGCTGGACTCCTCCTGCTTTTTTGATAACATTAACCTTCAACCGCTCATCTCTAAACTTACTTACCATGGTTTTGATGAACTCTCAAGAAAGTGGTTTACTAGTTACTGAAACGGTCGCTCTCAATGTGTGGTTTACAATAAGAACAAAGGAATAAAAAGTGTTTCTTCTTTTTCCTATTTCTATGTATACTTGGATAGTTGACTTACACATTTTTTCTCCCGTCAAGCGAAATGACACAGGAATACCTAGTAGAAGACAAATTAAATGAGGATCTGAATCGAATGGCTGAGTGGGTGTCGAGTAATGGCTTGGTCTTGAATTCTGAAAAGTCTAAGTCTTGTTAAAGGCACAAGGAACCAAATACAAACCATCAATAATTGCAATCCAGTGGTCAAGGTTGAGAAGAAATGCGTAAATCAGGTGACTGAAGTGCGCAACCTTGTTATAGGTACTGTTAGATGATAGATTGCGATTTGAAAACCATGTACAGTCAGCCAAGAAAGTGGTCTACCACTTTTGACAAAAGTTTCTGCGAGATGTAACGACCGCTAAGGTTGACTTTTCTAACAGAGTTTAACACATGCACAAATTTTATGTTATGACGTTTTGTCTGTTATTTGAGATGCCTGACATTTGACGTCATTGGGTGATTTAGTTTAACCTCATTAAATGCGATACAATCTATTTTGCTCAGCTAAAACTATGTCGATCTTTTTGAAGAGAAACTTATTACTACTGAAAAAGAAAGTCTCACTGACAATTCTATTGTCAAGTATTTCCGTCAATGAAATTATAATACCAATCAAGATGCGATAATTCAAACTTGACACTTGGCATGACCTTATATCATGAAAGACAAAGAGAGCAATAGTCGCTGACACAAACTCATTGCCAGGGAAAATTGACCTTGTTGTTTCATGACGTTAAAACGAATCTCAACCGTAGGGTGGTAGACCATATTTTTGGCTGACTGTACTTGAGACTGTCAGATGTTGCTATTTTAGATTGAAAACATAAGAATCTATTTTTATGAATCACTTACACTTTCGAAAGTCAATGACTCCGTATTCTAACAAAGGAGTTTTGCTAATCTTAAGTCGAGAAGATCTCTCCACTTTTAGATTGGTGTTTAGCTAGCACACACAAAGTAACACATCACATTTCGTGATGTACTTCCATACCAAATTTTAAATGACTCACTGCGATAGTTTCCAAACAAGAGTGAATTAAGTCATTGGAATAGGGAAATTTCGAAAGAAACTTGAAAAAATTATAACTTCTAGAGTATTGATTTTCGCGGAAATTATGTTTTTTTAAATGACTTGTGGTGATGCCCTCTACCTAAAAAAATTTTGGACCACTGTCGCTGGACCACCCTGTATTTAGATTATTTGAAATTGATTACCTATTAGTTTTTAATTTACCATTTGCTAGTTTTGGTCACAGGATTCATAAATAATTTACAAGTTGTACCTATCTACTTACTAACTTCTAGATCTTCAAAACAATAATATAGTATGGTTATTATTGTTTTTTAGCATTTTCCATGCAGTATCTTTACTAATGTACTTCCTAAGTAAGTTCTTATGGCTGAGACCTTGGAGGACCTAAACATAATGCTCGAAGATCTCGGTAATGCTTCTCAAAGAGTGGGTCTTAGGATGAACATGGACAAGACGAAAATCATGTTCAATGCCCATGTTGCACCCGCTCTAGTTAACGTTGGGAACATTACACTCGAAGTTGTTGACCACTATGTTTACCTGGGACAGGCAGTCCAGTTAGGTAAGTCCAACTTCGAGAAAGAGATCTCTCGTCGAATCCAGCTCGGATGGGCAGCGTTCAGGAAGCTCCGGCATATTTTCGCATCCTAAATACCTCAATGCCTCAAGACGAAAGTCTTTGACCAGTGTGTGTTGCTAGTAATGACATATGGGAGTGAGACGTGGTCGTTTACTATGGGTCTCATAAGAAGGCTCAAAGTCACCCAGCGAGCAATGGAGAGAGCGATGCTTGGTATTTCCCTGCTTGATCGAGTCAGAAATGATGAGATCCGCAGGAGAACTAAGACAACCGACATCGCTCGAAGGATCGCTGAAGTGGCAGTGGGCGGGACACATAGCGCGGAGAACCGATGGCCGTTGGGGCGGAAAGGTTCTAGAACGGCGATCGGGTACCGGACGACGTTCCGTGGGGCAGGCCCTCCACAAGGTGGACCGACGACCTGGACAGGGTCGCGGGAACCCGCTGGATGCGGACAGCGCAGGACCGATCGTTGTGGAGATCTTTGGGGGAGGGCTTATGCCCAGCAGTGGGCGTCGTTCGGCTGATATGATGATGATGATGATGATCTTTACTAAAGATCTGAAAACCAATAATATAGTGCTGGTAATATTTGTAGGTGAAGTTTTCTGAGATGGACCTAATATTGATACGATGAGCACTTGACTGGCCAAGCAACATATTATTATTATACCAGTAGCCACTTCCTTAAAGTGATGGTGTCTTTTGGCCCCAAGAGGTTCTTCAGCAACGAAACTAATATGTTGATTGGATTTTTCAAGAACTACTTCGTACTTGTTCTTAGAAAACGTTTTATGTAAATATATTGGACGACAAACTCTCAGCATGATGTCATATTTGAGGTACGAGTATTAACCTCCTTACGCAATTTATTTACTTTCTATGTTTACCTCTTCCATCAACTATGGCAACGACCGCAGTTGTAAGTCAACGCACGCCAGGTAGGGTAATGGGATGGGTGACCAACCCGAATGAAATTTAGTAATGTATTTTTCGGATATATAGGGATATATCCGAAAAATACATTACTAAATTACTCATGATGAAGTAGGGACTTCAGAAGGGATGGTCCTGACACGTCGCTATTTCTCAGCCGTCAAGACAGCCGTGAAACCTGATGAAATCTTCCAGTAAGGTTTGGCTTACTCCAGCATAAATCAATAGGCGTCAAAATTTGACATTCCGAAAAGTTCCATAAACAATCGTCATAAAGTCTCTTTTGCAATGCAATATGCAATTTACGAGTAATTAATAACTTTAATTGACCTTATTGAGTTAGTATCACTAAATATACTACTTACCTACATACCTCCAGCAATCCGCACTGAGCTCGTGTGTTAGCCGTGAGTATTTAGCTCGTACCACGCCATATTTGAGATGTGGCCTGTGCCGTTTTTTTCCGGGGAAATGCATTTCCGCACTTCCCGCCCTCAGGGTAAAGAGCGGGAGAGTGTGGGGCTGACCCACCCTAGAAGTGGGGTGGAATACCCACTAAACCCCGGGGAGGCCCTCTACTGCACGTGTCCAGGGTTCACCGATAAATCTATCAAGTAGACAAGTGTCTACGCAGAGTGAGTATCTGAGGTACGAGTATACGGTACGAGTGTCTACGGTAGAGTTACCGGTTGAACCCTGGCGCACTTTGCCGGCATCTCGGTACTGCTCGATAGACCTCGCGGCAGACCAAGAACGAGGACGAGATGAGCTGGACTGCCACTCGAAAAATAAGTCCACCACTACAGCTTTACGCCGCATAGCATAGAAAATCGGTATAGAGGCTTTTGCCCACCAGTACATTATATACCGTTGGACATGCCAATGATGAAAAAATGAAACCTGCAATCTACAAAAAGCATGAGAATGCTAAAGTTCTTGTTCGCTCGATAAGGATAAAGGCCAAGTAAAATACGCATATCCCGCTAGAGATAGCATCTTCAATGTCAACGCAACGCTTAGCACATAGCTACTTGAGTGACGATCTTCCGACTTCAATTAAAATGATTGGACTAGACAAGCTAGCGATGTAATTCCTCCGAGCTCGACAAAAGGGCGTACGATAACTCATAAACGATAGCTCACTGATAGGAGACTAAAAGAGATTTACGAGTAGGATTTTAAAAATGGGGCAACGAGTACATTCTTATTTATTTGATTCAAATGACATAAAAAGTGCCCTATACGTCCGGCCTAATAGTGAGATGGGCGATCTAGCGGATTTGGTAGAGGTACAGTTTAGCCATTAGATATATTGAAGGAGAAGCAGTTTCACAGTCAATAACTTCAATACGCCCAAGCCAAGTTACAACAAATATCTGAATGCTCATCAGATTTTACGAAGTAATGAACGTCAGAAGTATTTGGTCGCCTTGTGTGTTTCAATATAACTGATGGAGACTGTACTCATCAAGTGGAAGGTATATCATGTGAATTAGCCACGCTTAGTTAATCAAGTTTTTTCTCTTCGACTCTCTGTCGGTCGTTGATGGCAACTTACAAAAACATTTATAAAAAATAATAACAGCGTTTAAAATACTTAGTACTATGCTCAACTTGTCCATTACTTTTTGCAAATAATGTTTTTGTGGCATCTTAGAAGTAAACACTTTTGTGCACGAGGGATATCCCGCTTTCAATGAAGTGGCTTCATTATTTGATGCGAATAATAATAAAATTATTTATTCAAAAGCTGACTAGCACGAATTCTCGAATACCTACTCGTATGTAGGTTCAGTGAAAAATACGAGAGACTTAAAGGGTCACGAGTTGGACGATCCATCTAGCAAAAATGTTTGTTGATGAAACTGATATTACAAGGTACGTACCTTGTGGTATTTGCTTTTTTTAGCCACACCTAGTCTTTAAACGGCGACTGCCTAGCAGGTTACAATGTAATACAAATGGTACAAATTAAAGCAAAGTTTAATGGTACAAATGAAAAGAAAGAGTTTACATAAAAAAGGTAATGATCATTATACGAAATCAATGGCGAAATAATCTGTACTTTCGCAAGTCCGAGACACCACTTATCCTCCCGTACAGCCACTCACAATTAAACAGTGATTATTTCCCCCACTTTTCCTTCAACACAAGGAAACTAAACTACAGGGTAAAATCCGAGCAAACTGCTATTAGTTGGCTTGTTATTCTCAGTTTATCCCGACCTTATAGGAAAGCAAAAGTTTGATGAAAGAGAGGTTAGAGCCAGCGTCCTCGCGCGGAATCTGCAATGAGGTAAGTGAACAATGGATCACGTGGATATTGCCTGTCAAACAGCCCAGCACTCCTAGCAAGGGATATTACATAAAAGATGACCTACACTCACCTATGTAAGATATTTTGTTCTTTGTATCGTCTAGGGAAGGCTACTTTTATAGCGATAGTACATCACACAACTTACAGAATACACAACTACTTAAGCGAGTACATGCTTAGGTAGTTTTGTTTCTCAGAAGTTACACAAGCAATACTCACTCATTTATTGCAGATTAAAAATATGAATATTGGTTTGGATTATTGTTTTTTCTAGAAATATCATAGTTTGCATAATATCTCTTGGTCCCTATAGATATTCGCTTTACTATATTTTTAATATCTAATTAATTACTTAAGCTCATAAAAGACTAGACAATTTAGCCAAATTCAGGTGTGCTTCCCCGGTCCGAAAGGCCAAAATATGCTGTTCCCCGCGTAAACCAACTACAAAAATCTGCCTCGACTGTCACCATATTTTTACCCAGAGTGTTTGAATTAAATTAAAAACATTTATTGAAGGTATCTTCTTAATTAATACTTATATATACTTTATGTAATACTTTATGACTACACATAATAATTAAATAGCATTACATTATTAAGTACATTACATTAGAAATCACACAACAATATAAATAAAAATAAAATAAAATGCGGATCAAATTAATTAAAAATTAAATCAAAATACTTTGACTACTACAAACTAAATCGAATGCATTACAAATAGAATAAGATACATTTTTCAAAATTAAATTAACTTTCATTTGTTTAACATTACTTCATTCTTTATTGCACGCAAAAACCAGTAAATCGATATACCTCTGAGGCAAAACAAAAACTGATATGAAACTGATATGAAAATGAAAATTTTCAACAGACTCCACTTTTATTTTCTTGCTGACCCCTGGTTTAGCGCTACGTTTGCTCGCAGTATCTGCAGAGAGCGAACAATACAATGGATCACTCGGATATTGCCTGTCAAACAGCCCAGCACTGCCCGACTGCGGGTTAATACATAAAGGATAACCTTAACTCACCTATGGAAAATATTTTGTATATTGTAGCGTCTCGGAGCGGTAGACTAGTTTTATTGCGATCAAAAGTTTCTTAAAATTAAAACACATTTTAGTAAATCATGACTTGTAAGTAGTAACATACCTAAAACCAATGATATTATAATAAAAATAGGTACATATGTTACTTGTGCTTTACAGTGTTGACAGTTTGAGACGACTCTACTTACTCTCTAGTAAATAATCGTACTGTCTTGTTCATGCGTTATAACACGGTCAAGTTAACTACGTCGTACCCCGTGGACAATTTTTGACTTCGCATCAGTACTGGAAAAACCTATCTACGTCTTTTTTATTGTAATATCATTACCTAAAACTGTCTCAAGCAACGATATGTCGTGATGTCGTGCCGCCATACAAGTTTAAACCGACCGACCACTATGTTAGAAAAAAACAAAATAAGCAGACTCCTTCTGACAATTCTTATCAAATTGTTATCTTTAGGTATATTGGCTTCCGCTATTTCATAAAACAGTTAACGAAAACGCTAAGCTTACCGACTCCCGCTATCTACAGCGGCGAACAATACAGTGAATCTCACGAATATTTCCTGTCAAACGGAGATGCGGTCCCTGGATTTAGCCTCGAAGACGATCTCATAATTCTCATGGACCTAGCTTTTAAGTATCTGTAAACAAAACTTCATGCTTATGTAATCATTTTCCTGATGAATACATTACTTGCAGCAGTAACGTTGGAAATAAGAGCGTTTTAATATAAAAAAACGAACAGCAGCCTTTATGCGTACGTCCCACTGCTGGGCACAGGCCTTACCTTAACTGTGAGCTAGCCGACTACGGCTTTACAACATCAGCCGGGACCAACTGATGCCCGAAAAAAACATCACTTTCGGTCGGGTGATCACCCATCCTATGCTGGAACCGGCGTGTGTTGTGTTCCAACGGCGAACGTTGCCGTTCCACAATCACAACTGGGCCACGGGCAACTGCAAGCCGCAAATTAAAAAACACACTAAAACAGTTATTATTTCTGCTATTTTATAAAATAGTCGATGAAAGGGGTCAGCGCTAAACTCACAGCATCTAGGTTAGGTACAGAGGCGCACACATCGACCTTTACAAAACCAGTGCAAAATGGGTCTTACGTCAACAGCATAAGGTGCCTCTATGTAAAGGTTGATGTGAGCGCCTCCGTACCTATTTGCAGAGCGAACAATACAAGGGATCACGCAGATATTGCCTGTCAAACAAAACAGTGCCGCTGCTCCAGCGCGGGTTAATAAAAAGTAAGAGTTTTGTATCTCTGTTGGTTTAGAGAGGCGTCACAGTAGAAATGCGGCCACTCTTCGTTTAAAATCGCGAGTTGTTTGAACAGTTCGGCCTAAATCATAGATAAGAATTAGATTATTCAAAAGTTGTGGTCAGGGATGGCTTTACCTATGAGTAGTGCAGGGATTGGCGTTATGCTACCCATGGACGTAGCGGTGCATCTGGGCGCTGGGTAATGGGTAATGCCGAGAGACATATTTGATACAAAAGGGTCAAGGGTAGCGCTGATTGCACAAGAGAGAAAGTTATCTACCTATCTTTTCATTCTTACATCATTTTATAACCTAGATAGGTAGTGAATAAGGACAAGGGCTGCAGTGCGAAACCCGCGTGGAATCCGCAATGAGGTGAACAATGGATCACGCGGATATTGCCTGTCAAATAGTTCTTCTCTCAGCTACAGACACGTTGACGCTGATATTACACAAAAGCTGACCGTACTGAACTTACCAGTTTGTAATTTTTGTAGCGTCGATGACAGAAGCATATGTGTTTGTTAACTTTCTTAGTTAACGGTGCTCAACAGAGGCAAAAAGGACCATATTTTCATTTGTTTATAAAATGGAAAAGTATGGAACGTTTCTGATGAACTTAGCGTGGTGGATAGTGAAAACATTGCCTGGTATAACCAGGGTAGTACTCATCTAAGAAGTTTATAAGCCAAGTGGGTTTTATAAGCTCTAGCTTCAAGTTACAAAAAACTCTATAAAACAAACTCTTCTCTTTTGTAGACAAAATGTCCACTTGTTTTGTATATGTAGTCCAATATGTAGCTCGCTTGTCCTGATATCTTCGAAGGCAAAATACCTACTACTTTAGAAATTCCATAATTCCACGGCTACTCGCGACATCGACGATGAGGTATAAAATATTTAAACAATACTAAGTATACGGCCTACCTACTAGGAGTGTTTAGCCAACAACAGAATTAGTTATTAACTAGGTAGTTGAAGTGACGTTTGCTGAGGATGATTTGTTTGCTACCAAGCGAGGCGCACAGATGACATAAATTATGAACAACAATAAGCTAATCACAGGAACAACAGATAACGATTCCAATTTGCAATTAGTGTTCGCAACTTAAGATTTATGACGGCTTACTAAATAACTCAGTACAGTTTGAAAATGAAACAAGTACCTACTTACACTTACTTACGTATAGCGATTCGCTATAGTCAAACGCGGGCGAGATCTCCTAATATGGCGCCCTTAACATAATGCAACAATTATGGAAATGCTTGCGAAAGACGCATTAACATTTTCACTGATGCATTCACCTATCATCACTAAGTATTACAATGAACACAGTAATATCGATAGTGGTAGATGGTCCTTCATATCTATTATCTAATGAAAACACACAAACATAAACGTTAAACGTCACATTTTAGAAAAAGCTTACACGTCCTGGCACCTATAACTGCAATCAACCAGGTTCTTTGGTAAAAAAGCCTAGAAAGTATACCTACTGAGGTTGATCGATGCAAGGGTAGGCTTGTTCTGGTTGCACTCTATAAAACCTTTAAGTGCCCATTTCCTGTCAACTTAATTTTTCTAGCTGAACCTTTGTCCAACATAGTAGGTAGTCGATTAATTGTTTCCGCGCTAACATAACTTCATAACGACGGCAAAATCTACCCGTCCCGTGCAGGTTTCTGAAAGGCATTTTGCCGATTACTGACTAAGCTCGCTTTGCTCGTTCGGCTCGTAGATTATGGTCATCATCATGTAATGCAACCAAAGCCCCTTCTCTGTGCATTCACAGATCCATCTCCTGTAATGAATTCAAAGTTTCAGCTAAATGGATTTTCAACAGTCAGTAATGGGCAACTTAATGCTCTTCCTACTTGAAATACAACTGTAGTTCGTCAAAAAGTCATGATTTCAGATTTATTCACACACAAAAAGCAACACCATCCCTACATTATTATTTTCTAAACGGAAAAACTACGTAACCGATACAGCGAACGGTGGGAAGTAGCCTTATTTATGAATCAGTAACCCGATACAAAGGTCGGCAAAAATAAGCGATCCGCAAAACTTCGAGGACAATCCTGAGGGAAGGGGTCATCTGGCCCGCGCGGAGAATACACAATGAGCGGGCTAGAAATAGGGACCCCATCCGTCTAGGGTTTGCCGGATCTAACAAAATATTCCATTCTGTTACTTATCGAAAATAGATCCTGACAGATTCAGATTTGATGAAGGGTTAACAGGGTGAGGATATTCCACGATCGGGTTGAATCGGAGCTAGTCATACCACAAAGTGTATACCTATTTATTTATTTGCCACGCGGAGGCAAATAAGTATGCGATGACAACCTGTTGTTGTTGAGTGGTTATTGCAGCTTACAGTAACTCGTAACATTGTCAGCACTTTAGTTTATGCCGGGTAGAGGTAGGTGGGTAGGTTTCTTTTTTCTTCAATCGTATACTTTGTTACACCAATAGATAGTGTTTGAAATACCTACTCAAAAGGGACATTTATTTTTAGAGCAGTCGAATTTTTCTACTCAATTCTACCTCAATTGGGGTTGCATTTTTTGGCAATTTTACCGTTATTTTCTCCATGTATTTCTGTCATTTTACTGCATCTGATTAAAAGTCCGAGTAATAGTAATTTGTTGATTCATCTTTATAATAATATACCTAAATACATCGCATATATGTATGTATGTAAAAGAGCGAAATTGACATAAGTCCATTACTTTGTGCAAAACGAAAAAATCCAAATAATTCCGCGGATATATTCCTATAGGGCGACCCTAATAGGAATATATCATCGTTCAGCTGATATTGTCCACTGCGAATGAGACCGGGTAATGGGCTAGTATAGACGAGACGGGCTTGGAGATATTAGGCCGACGGGAGGTCAATTTATGAAGATTGAGCTCTAAGGTTAACCACGCTATAAGCAATCACCATAAATCCAGGAGAGCACTTAACCAAAAATACTTGCAAATAAATTGATTTTAGAAAGGACAAGATGCTTTACGAGATTGTTTTAAGCTCAACCTACCGATTCTAACAAACATCAGACCATATATCGATGTAGGGGAGTTATTACAATCTCTTATAACCTGAGAGTTTCAGTCACAAGTTCATCTTTTGAGCTGCATATTTACTGTCGCAAGTTGTGTTTTGTGTGGTAAATAGTGTCAAAAAACCTTAAATTCTCTTCATTGCTGTAGTAGGTAACTTATTTTGCATGTTTTAGTCAAATTTCAATGGACCACTGTGTTAGCACAGATCATTTTGATGCTGACTGTAACTTCAGGAATTTAGGCCATTCTATAGTTACTTAAAAACTTAATACACGTCATTGTGTTAGTACATCAGTCGTTACCAACGTAAGTTGAAAACTTGGTTGATAAAATATGCTTGAATCAACAAAAAATCCCACAATGAAACTAAAGTTGGCCACTCTAAACCGTCAGAACTCCATTCTCTTTGCTTTACAAAACAATCAATACACCCACAATTTATAGCAATTAACGTACTCAATATTTCCTATTTATAAGACCCCAAGCAAGGTCACGGCCACGAAATGTAAATGTTGACTAGACAAGATCGCAAAAAGCCTAGTGAATACTTTTGTTTACTTCAATCGGTTCGGAAAAAACCATTGCCTGTTGAACTATAACAAATTAACAATGGCATGACGATCAGTGTTAGCACTCCATTGACAGGTTTTGTAAGTAACCATATAGTGCAACATTGTAGTTTCCGTTATTGACAAAGATGTCATGGTCATTGGTAGTTTCGCAATTTAGGATGAACTACGTAGGTAAGTAATATAGGATTCGTACACTTCATGGAATGTTTAAACTGCAGTATATTTATCTCATCTTTAGCATGTGTAAGGCATCCGAATTGCATGAATACGTTTAACATCCAAAACTGACCGGTATTTTACGTCACGTCACGGCACCTATTTCATTCAGTGAACCAGAAAATTAAGAATACCTGCGAAATTCCCGTCACGACTACAGCATGAATGGGCTATTTATTTTGATACCTACTGAATATCCCTGGGAAAAATGCTGATGTTGACAGGTTAAAAATTAGATTGCCAGACCAACAGCAGAGAAGAACACCTATGCATGGAGGCAACCACTCACTGGCATTCATATGTGTTATTCAGATATAGTGTTGCGCTTGGTATACTAGATAGAAAGAACTAAAAAGACCTTATTGTATGTAATGTGATATAGAATGAATAACTGTCCGACGCCGGTCTGTGTTTTTAACCTGTATCATCTCACTTCAGACTTCTATGACAATCTTTTCCACACGTTTCGATCTTGTGCCAAGCGGGCAGAGCCAGAGATCTTTCCTTCCCAACCTTTTGCTGGGCCATATCACAGTTCTATTATATTATTTAAATAATGTTATATGCATCTACATGTTTAGGCTATACATAATTTGGTCAGTAATGTAATGCAGGCAATATCTATGTGGTCTAGACAATGAATAGCCGTAATATAACTTACAATATTTTCACAAATAACAGGAGAAGCGTAAAATCCGCGAAAACCGCTTATATTCGATTACGTACGCAAGGCACGTAAGCGAGCCTTAGAAGCGAGCAGAAGAGCCGCGAAATGTTGTCCATTGTTTACAAAGTGTCAAACAAAAGGAAACGTTATTGTCATGCGGAACCCAATCCCGCTTTGGGGTTTCTATTTCGTTTCGGATCACCCAGTTTTCAAAGCAAACAGAATAGACCGGGAGCTAGCGTCGGCAGTTCAATATAGTTGTAAGGTAGTGTATGAAAAAGAATTAAATAATCTCGTGTCGGGCGCGATGGCGCGCATTAGGGGAGGCCTACGTCCAGCAGTGGAACAACATAGGCTGATGATGATTATGTGTGGGGTAGAGCCTTGGGGAGCTTCATGTCCCAGTGATTTAACACTCTGGGTGAAAACCAGTATGGTCCCAAATTCAAGTGGAACACCTACGTTGTGTTCATGGTACAATTTGCGGCTTAAGCTCCAGTGAATGAAACACCGATAAAAAACCCAAGCAACCCTGATATCATGAACGTCAAAATGGCGGGATCACTCTTCCTTTTAAAGAGACTTTCCACTAGTTTTATAGTACTTATTTAGCACCTTTTAACACCTCTAATATAAATTAAGGTACCTTCTTAGTCTAGACGATATTAGGACACATAGAGGATCCCGCGTCAAGATGGCGGGATCACGCTGGTTGCCACAAAACCACCAATAATTTTGTAAAACCAACTGCTCTAAGATTTAACACCCATCCAATACCTCCAAAAAAACATATAGTATTGCCAGAAATAATTATGGTTTTTGTTTAATTTACTTTTTAATAGTTCTAAACTTCGATGGCACTTTCGCCTGCTTAGTTGTGAAGAGCAAAGTTCATTATGGTTTAAATTGCTCTTCGAATAATTGACAGCAGACGCTTTTGCTTTTTTATTTTAGTAATTTATTAATTACTAAACCTATCGACCTAGAAGGCGATGGCGGGATGAGCTAGACACCTTCCTGGAAAACTGGTCCACCATAGCTCTGGACCGTACAAAGTGGAGAAGTGGTGGGGAGGCCTTTGCCCAGCAGTGGGACACTACTTTAGGCTAATAATAATAATAATAATTTATTAATTAACATCTTCAAGTTTTTGACGTTTTTGATAAGCAAAAGCCCCTAAATAATTTTGAATGCAGTGGAGTTATGATATACAATATCGATAAACAAACATTCCAATATAAAGAAGTGCTAGTTTTTGCTTTTTGTAGATGGGTGATTCTAAAATTTGTCAACTTTTGATAAATGCGTTCAATAGCATATTGTACCTTTCGTAAAATGTACCCCTTGCGCAAAACGTACCTTTCTCACAATGCGCCATTCTCAAATTAATAATTCGAATCCACGACCACTGAATTACAACACAATCGGCGGCTGGCGCCTGCGCCGCTGCGCAGTGAAATACACAGTTAACTAACGCGCGAACGTAGGTAGGAATCTTCACGGCTACACACTTTGACCAGTGTGCGTTGCCAGTAATGGCATATGGGAGTGAGACGTACGTGGTCGTTCACTATGGGTCTCATAAGAAGGCTCAAAGTCACCCAGCGAGCAATGGAGAGAGCGATGCTTGGTATTTCCCTGCTTGATCGAATCAGAAATGATGAGATCCGCAGGAGAACTAAGGCAACCGACATCGCTCGAAGGATTGCATTGCTGAAGTGGCAGTGGGCAGGACACATAGCGCGAAGAACCGATGGCCGTTGGGGCGAAAAGGTTCTCGAATGGCGACCACGTACCGGACGGCGTTCCGTGGGCAGGCCCTCCACAAGGTGGACCGACGATCTGGTCAGGTCGTGGAAAGCCGCTGGATGCGGACAGCACAGGACCGATCGTTGTGAAGATCTTTGCCCACTACTGGGCATAGGCTCAGCAGTGGGCGTTGTTCGGCTGATATGATGATGACACACTTTCAACAAGGAAAGCGAAAGCGTAATACGCGATTTTGCTAATAAGGTGGATGACTTAAGTCTAAAGGCTTTTCGAATACGTTATAAGGTTTGTGTCTATGAAATTTTGGTCATGTCCTTTGCGGGTGATGGAAAACACCGATAAAAAACCCAAGCGTTGAGTTCGAATTCCCTCAGCGAAATCTGGGCTTTTGACGGCAACAATCAGAATGCCTCTGGGCTCCGACTACTTACCCCAACTTTTTGAAGCAAACTATTTTTTATTCTTTTGTCCTAAATTACAATGTGTGATTTGTTTGGAGAAAAAAGCTTTTTTTGCATTGATTCACTTGTAGCACTGAAAAATAATTAATGTGAAAAAAGGTACGTTTTGCGAAAGGGACGTTATGAGAAAGGTGCATTAAGGTAAAGGTACAGACGCCATTAGACTTAAGTCACCCATCCTATTAGCAATCGCGTAATATGCTTTCGTTTACTTTGTAGGTAAGAGTGTAGCCGTGAAGATTCCCACCTGCGTTCTAGCGTTAGTTAACTGTGTATTTCACTGCGCAGCGGCGCAGGCGCCAGCCTCTGATTATGTTGTAACGAAAGGTACATTATGCTATTGACGCATTTATTAAAATTGACAAATTTTAGAATCACCCATCTACAAAAAGCAAAAACTAGTAGGTCTGCACTTCTTTAGATTGGAATGTTTGTTTATCGATATTTCATATTATAACTCCATTGCATTCAAAATTATTAAGGGGTTTTTACTTATCAAAAACGCCAAAAACTTGAAGATTCAATGTTAATTTACAAAAATAAAAAAGCAAAAGCGTCTGCTGTCAATTATTCGAAGAGCAATTTAAACCATAATGAACTTTGCTCTTCACAACTAAGCAGGCGAAAGTGCCATCGAAGTTTAGAACTATTAAAAAGTAAATTAAACAAAAACCATAATTATTTCTGGCAATACTATATGTTTTTTCGGAGGTATTGGATAGGTGTTAAATCTTAGAGCAGTTGGTTTTACAAAATTATTGGTGGTTTTGTGGCAACCAGCGTGATCCCGCCATCTTGACGCGGGATCCTCTATGTGTCCTAATATCGTCTGGACTAAGAAGGTACCTTAATTTATATTAGAGGTGTTAAAAGGTGCTAAATAAGTACTATAAAACTAGTGGAAAGTCTCTTTAAAAGGAAGAGTGATCCCGCCATTTTGACGTTCATCTGATATCGGCAGTATGCTCGCCCCTAACCACATTGGGTTTAAATTGCGCTCGTCGAATTGTGGTTTCAGTCACCATGACAGCCACAGTTAGAATGCCTCTGAGTGTTGTGTTGTGGTACGAAACCAGCTGCACGAAGATCTGTCTGTGGACATGTCATTGTGGTAACAACAGAACTTCTAACACGTTTTGAATATTTTATTCTTCTCTGCTTAAAGTTTTAATGACTGCTTACTGCTTATAGACTTACTAACACATAAGTGAAACACTTCAGAAGCCATTAAGTCGAAAACACGAGGATGTTACGTTACTGCTCTCACTTAGAACAAGTGCTACATTAATGCACAGGTGTTCTGGTCATTTCTACTTATTACCTTAAACGTCTGTGTTCACGCTAAAACATTGGTAGCTCTCTACATAATTCAAATTTATACTAGGTAATACTGATCTACTGGTTTAACAGAACCTGGACTTCTGAAGTTCTGAATAACACTATGAACTCAAAAACCAATTATTTATCCTAAGACTTGCAATATCAAACGTCTGGTGTCTCGCCCAATGGTTGACTGGTAGAGAATGCTTTTAGCATTAAGTCCGCCTTTGTACTTGTAAATAAATGAAGAACTCCCTAAGAGCTTGAACACAATTAGACGACACGACGTCGCACCTTGTTGACCTTGCTACGACGCGGCAATGTTGCACGGTATGACGTCGTTAAAAACTAAACCACACTAGACGTGTTGTTATAATTAATAAGATGAATGCAGATGATCTTACACAGGAGATACTGGTAATTTTTTTCAATCACGAATAACGAGTTACGAGAAGAAGATTTCATGTCTTGCTCGTATTCCCCACAACACGATGTCGTACCGTGAAAATACACAAACTAGCATGTATTAACTAATCAAATAGATGTAACACAGGAACTATCTATCTCCTTCATTGGCAAGCGGATTTTCAAACTTTGTATCAGGACTTCATTAACCCTTTAGAAAGACTCCCCTCCGACCAGACAAGCGCTACGAACAATACGGCGCAATTTGCATGCAGATGGCTTCTCGGCACATTTATTCAACACATGTTTCACTGACTCTCCTCAGCTCTGTATAACAAGTCGATTTCCGTAAGTAGGTAACTCCCGCGTTATAGTCAACGTTTTGTGAAACAGATGGTTCTTCTGAGAAGATTAGTAGATCGATGATAAGGGTAATGGAATGAGTGAGTGACCATCCTGAACAAAATTTAATACAGTTAAGTACAAATACTTTATATACCTACGTACTTAGTTACACCTCTACAAAAATCCACAAGGAGCCGGCGTCTGTTGTGAACTTGAGACCACACCACCTCATATTTGAGGAGAGGGGCCCTAATAGGACGTGCCTAAATACTAATGCTTAGTTTTATTTTTAATATGAGACAGTCAGTAGAATTAGGAAGGTTATCGTAGTAACATTTTGTTGTTGCCGAAGAGAATATTATTCCTACTGTCCTTCCAAGAAGGACATCTTTATCAACAAAACAAGAAGAGTTTATTATTATTGCGCCTCCTTGTGTAATATTGACATTCAATTAAAAGGATTCTGCGTCCCACTAAAGTGGTCGCGAGCCTTTCACTTGGATATTGCGCAATACGATTCACTCGATTTGGTGTTATCCGTTGTTCCACTTTTAATAAATTATTATTACCTACTTACGAAGGTCCTTATCACCCTTTAAAGTTTACGATAAGATGACATAATAATACAGGGTTTACCTTTTTACAGGGTAATACCACGTAATACCTTTTTATTCCAAACCAACAGATTTGATTCCCGGCTAGGAAAAGGTTTTTTTTACAAATCATAATAGGTTTGTAATTTTAGTTTTTCTAAAATCGGCCTTGACTTCCTCATAGTTTAAGATTTGACCTACCACGCCTACTTGCAAATGCAGCCTGTAGATGAGGCGACCTGTCCCACAAAGTTAGTTATTTCTGCAGAGGGAAGATATTCAAGTTTAGGTACCTATATTGTAGGAACAAAGTGGAACCTCTATCTCAGAAGTTTGGCTGAGAAGTTCTATCGTCTAATTAAAAAGACATTTCTCTTTTGTTCTATCGCCGAAAAATTGAAAAAAGGGTTTGTACTGCGTTGACTAAAAAGCTATTCGAAGGTCCTACCTGCAAGAATACCGAAATGAAGGCCTTCTTGGTCACCGAAATTAAATTGCAGCACGATGACATAGTAACTGTACAGTTTGTTTCACCTACTAACAACTCCTCGATGCCGTCGATGGTTGGTAGTACCTAACCATACCGATATGAAGGGTTATTTTGCACGTGCTTGCCAAATTTTTAGGAAGTACTTGGTATCAGGAATTGTAGAGATTTCAGTGAAAACTTTTGTTCATTTACTTCATTAGTAGAAGTCATTTTTGTGCGCGAAAATAAGGCCAATCTTTTCTTGACTTACTTTTTAGGATATGTTGAAACATCATAATAATATCCTCATCATCATCATCATCAGCCTGCTGCAGTCCATTGCTGGACATAGGCCTCTCTACTAATATCCTACTAATTTTATAAATGTGAAAGTTTGTATGTGTGGATGTGCCGTGTTGCTCTTTCACGTCAAAACTACTGGATGGATTTTAATGAAACTTTACAGTAATATAGCTCATGCATCTAAATAGGCACATAGGCTAAAATTTATTCAGTTAAATAACTTTCTTTTTACCTAATTCCGCCAGTTTTTTAATAAGAAATGTTTAAAAAAAAACGATAAAACCTTAGATTTATACTGTAGAGCTTATTTTAAAAATCTGGTCAGCCTGTATAATATAATAATAAGATAAGGAAAGCTTACGAGGTTCAAGAAGAGTGGTTAGGAGAGTCGGTACAGGTTCAGATACCGCTGTCAGCAGCGCAAGCTTACTGTGTTTATTCTGAAGGCTCAGGCTCTTTCTCGATCAGAGCTGAGCAAGGCAAACAACTATCAAATATTCTTACTTGGCCATCTGATCTACGCCCAATCAATCCCAAAGCCCTTCTTTTAGAGCTCCATACATCTTTGCTCCGTTTAATGCTTTATGATGTCTTGGCCACAGCTAGGGAAATGAGAAGAGTTCAAGGGATCACCTCTGAGATTTTCTACAGTTCAATGTGTCCTGTAACCGTATTATACTTCACATGTGGCCGAATATTGCCATTAGAAATAAAACAAAATGTCTAAATAACTCAAAATCAACTCAATTATATATTAATTAGGGAATATCGTAAATCTCTCGGAATTAACTTTCCTTGTACCGGCTTAAGGTCCAGATTAAAACTTAGGCAGCCTTTGATCCCAGCTAATATTCTCTTGGCTATTAGTCGACCGCGAATTCGTTTTAATATTTCTAACAAGCGTTGCGCCCGCGGGCTCTACCTCGACGAAAACGAAAACGGAGCAATTTCATCGCAATATAATAGGCTTTGACAAGCTTTTGGAATGCGATTAGGCAAGTTTTCTATGTTCGATTAATCTAGTTGCGAAAATTTACAAATATTTAACCACTTTTCAGATCCAAGACAATTTAACCTTCAAGTTCAGTTAGTGATCTAAAAATACGCAGTCTTAAAATCTTCTATTGAATACCTTCTTCAAGTTCTTCTTCTTATTCAACAAAACGTCGTTTTAAAAGTCTCCCATTGTAAAAACTATTCAGCAGTCTTTGCCATTAGAGATCATTTGAATTGACGCCGTACTTATTGATTGCATTGGCAAGCAATAAGATGATTAAGATTATTTTGTTTATTAGTGCTCAAAATGAATAATATGCGTATTTTTTCTTCTGAGGCCCATTCATAGTGAATAGCGACTCCCACCGTAAATTTAAACGCAGTTTTTTTTACTTTTTGTCTAATTAGGATGTTTTTGTTTTTATTGTAGTTCATAGTATGTAATATCTTAGTTTGTAATTTTTCATATTTTTTGTTATTTTTGTTGCTCGTGTGTACCTATGTACCAATGACAGGTATACACATCATTCTCTTATTCAAGTTTATATTGGTTTTAGTCTAGTATATGTAGTATATGTATACTAGACTAAAACCTAATAATATTTTTTAAATTGCTATGTATATGTACTGTTGCTATGCCTTATAATAAATAAATAAATGACCATGTGTCAGATCCGTAAGTCATCACTAGTGAGACTCACTGGTTATAGTATATGTAGTATTATACCCAGTGGTTAAATAATACCCAGAGGGCAGGTCACATATAACGAAGAACTGATTGCCGTCGGGACCGAAAAGTTCTCGAGTGGTGACCATTTGAGGCCAAACGCAGACGCCCACCCAAACAAGGTGGACCTCATAAAGATCGCAAGGTTTCGGTGGATGCAGGCCGCCTACAAGGAAATCTAGGGCCTGTGTTCAGCATTTCAGACGTGGAAATCGTGTGACTATTGATGATGATGATATATCAATAGAGATCCTATATCAAGTAATAATATTTAAAAATGTATCTGAGCAAAAATGAAACAAGTTGTGTAACTTTTAACAGACAGTTTCTTTTTATAACTTATTTTTACTATCACACTTCCATTGGTAAATAACTTTTACACAATATTAAAGGCACTGTTCAATCTTATTAAATGTTTCATACTTAAGTATAGTTAATCAGAATTATACTTAAAGGAATGATCCCCAACCGATGTACATTTGGCACAAATTGTGAATGCTTGTAGCTTCGACTATCAGATGCTCGACTTGACCTTCGGGCGAGAGAGACAATGACAGCTGCTTGTTTTTTGTTCTCACCTGAAAAGAATTGGTCGAATGAATAAAAGCATCACATTGGAAAGCGATTTCAGTGCGGATCGGATGACCTACAGAAATATAAAGAAACATTTTTGAACAGTTGCTGAATCGTGTCTGGATGTCGACACAACCCAGTGCGCGAGGTACGGGAGTAGAGGGGATGAAATGAGATCAATTAGAACATCCCCTTGAAACATTTCCTATAAAAAGTTACTCAAGGCAAGGTAACCTGCCGCCTGTCCGCTCTCGGCAGGACACAGCGGGTGTTGCCTACAGCCCGTCTGTGTGAGCGACAATAGACCCTAATATGTACGCGAGAGAGTCGCGGTTCGCTCACCATCCCGTTGAGCCGCTGCCGGATGTGCTGCAAGTGCTGCAGCGCCTGCTCGTTGGTCCGTTCGACGGGACACAGCGGGTGTTGCCTACAGCCCGTCTGTGTGAGCGACAATGGACCCTAATGTGTGCGCGAGAGAGTCGTGGTTCGCTCACCATGCCGTTGAGCCGCTGCCGGATGTGCTGCAAGTGCTGCAGCGCCTGCTCGTTGGTCCGTTCGCCGCTCTCGACGGGTCGGCCGCGGCCCCACGACACCAGCGGGTCGTACACAAACGGACCGATCACTGACATAAGGGCCGCTGTTTGCGCTCGGAGTGCTTTCATTACTGCTTCACAGCTTTTTCTACATGAAAAAAGACAAGTAGTCAGGGGTCACGTGAACCACATTTCGCCAAGCTAATTTGAACCCAACGTAATAAGGAGCGGAACCAAAGCAGTTAAGCTGGTTGGTTGGGTTTTTTCCAGTGTTTCCCATTACCAGAGAGTTAGCCACAAATTGAACAATGAACACAGTAAGTGTGAAGTTCAAGGCTGCCTTGAACTAGGTTACAAGACAGAGTTTCGAATAACGACGCTCTCTTAGCAGATACATTTAAATGCCTAAAAAACGCGAAGATTTATAAGAGATTGGTTTGCCACGGTAAGTCTAGTCTAGTAGATTGGCTGAAAGTGACATGCTCGTCGTCGTATATTGTCTGTAACGTCCCTGAATCCAGAAATAAGTGAAAGGATTTTTAAAACTATGCTTTTATGAGATACTTTACATATAATCGACCACTCTGTAAGATCACGTGGTTTTGATGGGTACATGAGTGGAAGGGACATACCTGAACATGCCTTCATGCTTCAGCGGCCCCATGGCCCACTGCATATTGTGGGTGAGGCGGAATGGCACACGCTCAGGCCAGTCAAACGACTCCCCCTTGTTGAACAAGCAGTTGAAGTCCACGTGGACTGTGTCGCCGTTTGTAGAGTCGAACGATATGTTCTCGCCGTGTCTGTCGCCGAGGCCTGACATAAATTTAAACTGAAGCTATTGGAACAGCATATAAAAAAAGACCTGACATAAATTAAGGTAGAGCTATTGGAACGGCATATTAAAATAAATAACGGCCATTAGGATCCACTGCAAGCACTGGTCACCTCGAATAGTGGCGCGAGCCATACTGCAAGACACGGGAGTGTGGATTACTATAAATTTTGTAAGGCTATGGTCGGACCTAAATGTTATAATTGTGTTATCAAGCCGTTTCTGGCCTCCTGACATCTATAGAAGTCACGATCCCGACTATTCTTCGACGGGAGAAGCTCGAAAAATAAATTACTCAATTTTGTTCCAGTTGGTCACACATCTCAGCGTGAAGATACGCTGCCGACATTATTTTACTACTCAGAATACCAATTGTAGTATTGTAATTTTATAACCACAACGTAAAGGTACAATCCTTTTTTTTAATTAACCTGCTGTGGGTCACTTACCCAAAATATAACCGACCATAGACATAACAGCCGTAGTTCTAATATAGGCCGATCGCGCTTGATACCTGAAACAACACGCGAGTAAACACATTCATTGTAATCAAAACACGGAAAATTATTAAGACCTATTTGGATATCAAATAAAAAAACTTATTTGGATCTGTGTTTCTGAGAAAAGGAAGCCAGTTTAAGATAACTAAATCAGAATTACCAATGACGTCATACAAGGAAACCCAATTTGAGCATTCGAATATAGTGTGTGAACCATCAACAAAATCAACTTATAAAATAGTTTTATTACAACAGTCGACGTAGAATCCAAATTATTGTCACACGGAATCAGCAAATAACCTACTGTGAAGGTTACATTTTTCATTATACGGTTTATACACATAACCTTCAGATGTCGCATAGTTTGCCCGAATAATTCACAGCAACATAATAAACAATAATTTGTTAGCGTGTACGTTGGATCAAAAATATAATATTTGAAAAACCACTGAATTAAATTAGGTTCAAATCAAATCGGCTATCTTGAAATTGCATACATAAATTCGTACAGGCGTAATAATTTCACTAAATAAACTAACAGTCCCGACAGACGTCGCTCAGTGGAATGCTATTTGATTGTGACAGTTCAATAAAGCAACATTTGACAAACACCAAATATGACGATACCGTCCCGTTTGTCAGGTCCAATTAGCGTTAGCCAAAACGTTAGCACGAACCGCTAACGTTTTGGTAATCGAGAAGTAAACGTAACTTTTTTTTTAAGATATTGGAAAAAGAAAAAGAAGTATCGTTTACTTTTCGATTACCAATACGTTAGCGGTTTGTGCTAGCCCTACAGAGCTCAGGATTGGGTTTAAGACTATGATTAAGGATTTAGACTTAGAAGTGTGTTTTATTTCTAGAACTAAAGAATATTCTTATCACTGTCTAAGGTTGTGAGGTGTGTTAACAAAGTCCACGTACCATCCATAAGGATCGGAGAAGACCCGTCGGAACCATTCTTGGAAGAGAGGAGGATGCCGCGGCAACAGCTGATCCTCGAACATGCGGCGCTTCTTCTCGAAAGGATCTTTGTTCGAACACATCATTTGTTTCAACTCACGATTACTGGTGTGGAGACCTGAGTAAAAAATAGATAGATATTCTTCATTGTTCGAAAAACATTACATCTCTGGCAGAAACATCTGGCAGATGGAGAGTTAGCTGTTCCTACGTACCGTATTTAGTTATTAAATAAACACTTAGTAGGTTTTTTATACTACCTGCTCGTCAATGGGACATTATGTGTCATGTAAACCTGTCCTAAAGTAGGTCATTATAGCCCTACGGTCTAGCCGGGACATAATGTTGTACTGAATTTCATTATTCCCTGGGGATTAAAGTGATTTGAATTTGGAATGCAACCGTGTAGTCAAAAATGTTTAGGTGCAATGAGATTTTATCCTGAGTTCGAATGTCGTACTGGCCACTAACAAAATAGATGCCAAAGAAAGAAAAAAGGCGCCAACGGCTCAAATAGCTCCTGAGTCCTGTGCTGATAAAATGAACGTACCAAAGATTGTAATTCATCTTTCCAATGTCTTCGCACAACTGTCTTATGTTTCTAACATCACTTTGAATTTTTGATAAATACTAATTTCTCATATTTAATTACCTACTTATTTTCACATGAAATAAATACTTAAGCACTTATTTTTTTCAGCCATTAATTTCGATTGCCTCGCAGAAAGTATAAAAAGTAGAGTATGCATCGCGGGCTTAAAAGTGTATTTGTCTTGGGCGGTCTTGAACCCCTCGTATTCAGGATTCTAACTTTAACTCCCTCGCTCCGCTCGGGAGTTAACCGTAGAATCCCTCATACTCGGGGTTCAATATGACGCCCGGGACATAATACACTTCTTTAAGCCCTTGTGGCATAATCTACTATTCCGACCTGGTTTGAGCTCTGGGCCACTCGAGCTCGGAGGCAGAGTACATAACTACTGGGCTAAGACGCATTCAAGATCAAATGACAAAGGAGCTGCTGTATCTGTACCGTTATTTTAAATCCAGCGGCCTCTCACCACGTTGGGGTCAAAATCACTCTGAGATATGTGGGCTTCTGAATGTTCCGTTGACGGCAACAATGCGCGCCTTTGACTACTACTTTTCTTATAAAGTCATGAGCGTTTGTGTTATTTTCTTACCCTTTTGTTTGTAGATATGCATCAAGATAGGCCTCAATCCCAGCAGGTTGGGCACCCACTCTATAAGTCCGCACTCCTCGTTCAAGGGTAGAACGCTATAAGTGCGGATGTACAGGCGGCGGCGACGCGTCTCCGGAGCGTCCTGGAGGAACTACTAACTTACCGGTGATGGAGAGTTAGCTGTTCCTACGTACCGTATTTAGTTATTAAATAAACACTTAGTAGGTTTTCCGACCTGGTTAGGGCTCTGGGCCACTCGAGCTCGGAGGCAGAGTACATAACTACTGGGCTAAGACGCATTCAAGGTCAAACGACAAGGGAGCTGCTGTAGTTTTACCGTGATTTTAAGTCCAGCGGCCTGTCACCACGTTGGCGTCAAAATCACCCTGAAAAATGTAGGCGTCTGAATGTTCCGTTCTGTGACGGCAACAATCAGGTGTGCCTCTGACTACTACGTTTCTGATAAAGTCATGAGCGTTTGTGTTATTTTCTTACCCTTTTGCTTGTAAATGTGCATCAAGATAGGCCTCAATCCCAGCAGGTTGGGCACCCACTCTATAAGTCCGCACTCCTCATTCAGCGGTAACACGCTATAAGTGCGGATGTACAGGCGGCGGCGACGCGTCTCCGGCGCGTCTTGTAGGAACCGGTTCACGACCGCGTTGAACTCCATCAGGCGGAAGTCTTTGCGTAGGTCATCTCGTGGATTGAGTAATAGTAATACCATTTTCTTACCGTTTTGATGGTTAGCCTAGCTGCTAGTAGGTTGAATGAACAGATATAAGTGTCAGGGCCTGATTTGAGCTTGTGGTCACTTGGACTCCGAGACAGATCTTGACCATGAGCCGCGACGCTTTAAAGGTTGAACGACGAAAAAGTTGCTATATTTTAACATCGATGTCATTTTTACCGTTATTTTACGTCCTGACTTCAAGACTGGCTGGAACACCTACTTTGTGTACATTGTACAATTTGTGCACAATGTTGTACGAGTGGGATTAAGTGGTGAGCGTACGTCATGTTATGTTTCTTACCCTTTTGCTTGTAGATGTGCATCAAGATAGGCCTCAATCCCAGCAGGTTGGGCACCCACTCTATAAGTCCGCACTCCTCATTCAGCGGTAACACGCTATAAGTGCGGATGTACAGGCGGCGGCGACGCGTCTCCGGCGCGTCTTGAAGGAAGTACTAACTTACCGGTGATGGAGAGTAAGTTGTTCCTAAGTAACGCAGTTTGTTATTAAATAAACACTTAGTAGGTTTCCGACCTGGTTTGAGCTCTGGGCCACTCGAGCTCGGAGGCAGAGTACATAACTACTGGGCTATGACGCATTCAAGCTATAACAACAAAAAAAGTTACTGTTTTTAAGTATCAGTATGAACTTCACCGTTATTTTAGGTTCCGATGCCGTTCACCACATTCGGATCAAATTCCCTCGGCGAAATGTGGGCTTCTGAATGTTCCGTTCACCATGACGGCAACAGTGAGTGTGCCTCTAACTACTCCTATTGGAATCTAGTCATAAGCGTTTGTTATTTTCTTACCCTTTTGCTTGTAGATGTGCATCAAGATAGGCCTTAATCCCAGCAGGTTGGGCACCCACTCTATAAGTCCGCACTCCTCGTTCAAGGGTAACACGCTATAAGTGCGGATGTACAGTCGGCGGCGACGCGTCTCCGGCGCGTCCTGGAGGAACTACTAACTTACCGGTGATGGAGAGTTAGCTGTTCCTACGTACCGTATTTAGTTATTAAATAAACACTTAGTAGGTTTCCGACCTGGTTTGAGCTCTGGGCAACTCGAGCTCTGAGCAGAGTACATAACTACTGGGCTAAGACGCATTCAAGGTCAAACGGCAAAGAAGCTGCTGTAGTTTTACCGTGATTTTAAGTCCAGCGGCCTCTCACCACGTTGGCGTCAAAATCACCCGGATAAATGTGGGCTTTTGAATGTTCCGTTCACTATGACGGCAACAATCAAATGCGCCTCTGACTACTACGTTTCTGACAAAGTCATAAGCGTTTGTTATTATCTCACCCTTTTGCTTGTAAATGTGCATCAAGATAGGCCTCAATCCCAGCAGGTTGGGCACCCACTCTATAAGTCCGCACTCCTCGTTCAAGGGTAGAACGCTATAAGTGTGAATGTACAGTCGGCGGCGACGCGTCTCCGGCGCGTCCTGGAGGAACTACTAACTTTTACTTACCGGTGATTTGGAGTAAGTTGTTCCTACGTAATGCAGTTAGTTATTAAATAACCACATAGGTAGTAGGTGTTCTAGAGATATTCAAGCTTGAATGTTAAAAAATAAAGCTGTTTTGAGCATCAGTATCAGCTTTACCGTTATTTCAAGTCGTAACGCCCCTCATCAGCAAATTGGAATGGCGAAATGTGGGCTTCTGAATGTTCCGTCCACCATGACGACAGCAATGAATGTGCTTCTAACTACCCCAATTGGGATCTAGTCATAAGCGTTTGTTATTTTCTTACCCTTTTGCTTGTAAATGTGCATCAAGATAGGCCTCAATCCCAGCAGGTTGGGCACCCACTCTATAAGTCCGCACTCCTCATTCAGCGGTAACACGCTATAAGTGCGGATGTACAGGCGGCGGCGGCGCGTCTCCGGCGCGTCCTGGAGGAACTACAAACTTACCGGTGATGGAGAGTTAGCTGCTCCTACGTACCGTATTTAGTTATTATATAAACACTTAGTAGGTTTCCGACCTGGTTTGAGCTCTGGGCCACTCGAGCTCGGAGGCAGAGTACATAACTACTGGGCTAAGACGCATTCAAGGTCAAACGACAAAGGAGCTGCTGTAGTTTTACCGTGATTTGAAGTCCAGCGGCCTGTCACCACGTTGGCGTCAAAATCACCCTGAAAAATGTAGGCGTCTGAATGTTCCGTTCTGTGACGGCAACAATCAAGTGTGCCTCTGACTACTACGTTTCTGATAAAGTCATGAGCGTTTGTTATTTTCTTACCCTTTTGCTTGTAAATATGCATCAAGATAGGCCTCAATCCCAGCAGGTTGGGCACCCACTCTATAAGTCCGCACTCCTCATTCAGCGGTAACACACTATAAGTGCGTATGTACAATCGGCGGCGGCGCGTCTCCGGCGCATCTTGTAGGAATCTGTTCACGACCGCGTTGAACTCCATCAGGCGGAAGTCTTTGCGCAAGTCGTCACGTGGCTTTAGCATTATTATGTACGATTTGCCGTTGGAGCCTGTGAAAAAAATAAAGATATAAAGTGCACAAGGAAATCACTTACACGACAATGTTTACAGAGATTAAGGCCTTATCGGTAGAAGCAATGGCTTACAGACAACCTTCAGGTAAATAAAGAGGAAAAGAAACTTTTCTTTTCCTCTGATGCTGTGGTTCAAGATGGTTATATTATCTCAAGGCAGAGCAGCTCTGCCTCTTGCTGCTTGCTGCATGCTTTCGTTTTGCGAAACTTTTGGATATTCTGTAATATTATAAAAGCTGGGAGCATCAAGGTTCAATTTCAAAAGCGAACTTCACGCAAACTTATTCGCTTACTGAAAATCTGGACTGGAGTTCTGTTAAGCGAGTATTTGGTTCAAGCTAAAATAACTTCCAGCTAAAAGCGGACCATGGTGGAGGCCTATGCCAGCAGTCGGCGTCGTTCGGCTGATATGATGATGATAAAAGCCGACCTTAGTCTTATCAAAGCTCACCTTTCAACGTGACCTTCCTAGGCTTCTGTAGTGAAGGCAGTATAGTGATCTGCTCCTCAACCCCTGCGATGTAGACGGGCGGTTCGACTGGTATCTGAAGGTCGATGCGTTCTTGCCTTGCCGCTTTGGACGGCAGGACTATCTTGCAGAACTCTTCGAACGGCATCATTATGTGGCTGAAACTGTCGCTGGCAAGCAAGCGGGGTAGTGTACGGACGAGGGATGATACTGTTGTTGACTGAAGAAATAATACATATTATGAAGACAGTTTTGAATGCATAAAACACTCAATATTTTTAATGCTGAAGTTACATTGAAATTGGTAAGTTCTCAAGCAATATAGTTGCAAATAAATAATAAATAGTTTTTTCTTTAAATATATACCTCCAATTTCATTACAGAAGATCATTAAATGCTTTTTCCAAACATAACCTAAGTCATAAACAACTAAATAAAATCAGCCGCGCTTTTAGCAGGGATAGTGAACAATGTGGTAAGTATTCATGCTTCATGCTTTACAGTTAAACGATATTTGTGAAAATCCCGAGCGGCATTCGTATGATTCGGAATGAGTAAATCTTCGACATAGATTAAAAAAATGTTTCTCGTTGACATGGACCCTTAAACTGGTTTAAAGTACTCACTGTGTCTGAAGTAACAATAGGTTTATTGCACAATTCTATAAGCTTCTCCGCGAGCTGCGTAAAGTCGTTAACCAGTTTCAATATGTGCGGTTCCTTGAGTCTTGGGTCGGAGAAGACATCGGTACAACGCTTCATTCGCTGAGGGTAGCTCGATTTGATCACGCACATCATCATCCAGAGAGTGTGTTGAGGGTACGCGAGGATAAGCTTTACGATTATCGCCTTTAGCTGCTGGTATACCTAGTAATCACAAGGTTTATGATCATTTGTACTAAATATATAGATTACCTCTGAATATACAAACGTCTTCAAAGTCATGTAGTCCCGTAAATTTTCTGTGTCTGTACAACTTTTGATTACGTTTGTGAATTCGGCGGTTAATCTGATAAATCTGACAGTGCTATGAGACATTTAGACAGCGAAATGCTTGTATAGTCAACGGCACAGCAGGCTACCCATTTCCTTTTTTATCTTGCTCTTGTTGAATGACATTTCTTCGCAATAGAACATGGAGGCACGACCAGGAATGGGTAACCTGTCTTGCTGACCGTACATTTGTACTTTATTATTTTGTTAAAAAAACAAAGAATAGACTAAATGTCTATATTGTGTGTATAATGTCTATGTTGTCTATTGTGTGTGGGTAACTTTTTTCTTACCTCTTTAGCTGGATGGCATATCCTAGACACGATTTGAGAGAACGCTGACAGGTAGAGGTACAGCGGTAACCTCTCAGAGTAAATGTTTATAATTTCCGTCATTTGGGCCAGAAACGAGTGGGCGTTCGTGTCGTGCGGTGTTACCTCCATGTCTAGCCTGTAAAATTAAACTCAAAATAATATCTGGCTTGCATTGAGGTTATTTGGCTGACTGATTGAGGTTATTTGGCTGACTGATTGACCAAAAACAAAGCAGATCATTGAGCGGGCCTTATAGCTCAGGGCCAGGCAAGGGCTTCAAGTCTGCTCATTTTAGAACGCGTCAATAGAATCGTAATTGAGTATCAATAGTCAAATTCGATATATTTTTCATAGAAAATGTGTCATATTAGCCGATTGAGATTCTAATTTGACATGTTTTTCATAGCAAATGTGTTGAATTGGCCGGTTGAGCCTCTATTACGATTCAATGAAGCGTTCCAAATTAGCAGACTTGGGGCCCAGAGCAAAGCTGATATGTGTAGAGCTGCGGTACGATAACAACCCATGATTTCATTATTTCTACTAGTCATATCAAAGTCAAAATAAATACGGCTATCGGATTAATTGTATAAAACCCATTTTTTTGATTTCACAATGTTTTAACCTGATTATCAGCTTCCTAATTATCAGCGACTTCAGAGCAAAAGAATTTTCAAACTTCCCATTCCTGACGTAAAAACCTCATTTGCACAACGCTTTAAACGTTTTCTCTTCCCCAGGATCTACAATAAAATAGTGAGCATCTGTCACATTCACAACTGTCGACTTCCCCAGGCCAAACGAAAAATTTCAAAGCTCTTATTGAATTGGGATTATGTGCAAACAGAGAAAATGTTGGAAATACTGAAATAAAATAACAAATCTAATACCACGCAGTGAACGACAGGGTGAACTTCCCTGTCGTCCAATCCCAAGAATTACTTCGCAGGGCTGCTAGTACCGCCGCCGCTTCTCCCTCCTGATTTACACATTCGCTCTTGCACCGACATACACACACACACACCCACACACGAACACACATATACACACACAAACATATACACACACACACACGCACACACATCGCGCATAGAAATGTATTTTGCCACGTTGTTAATTTAGTCTTAAGAGTTTATGTTTTTAGTTTTTGTTAATTAGCTAAGAAATAGCCACCATTTTGTTTTGATTGTTTAAACTCAAAGAACTTGATCCCCACGGGACAGGCTTTGCCTAGTGTGGGAGTCATAGAACCTAAATATCTCGTTGTAAATTTTTGTTTTTGGTTAATAAACATTTATTATTATTATTATTATATATGATATCGGGCGCGCGTGAGTGATGTCCAATGATATTTAAATGAGGTATAGATACGTTACGTCAGTACTGACGCGAAGTCAAAAATTGACACCTGGCGTACGTACCTATAATTTGGCCGTGTTTTACACACGGCCAAATTATAGTTACGTACATGATTATTAGACAACATGATTATTTACTAGAGCGTAAACGAGACAGATACATGTTGCGAAGTGTTGTCTCAAACTGTCAATGCTTTGCTCTGGTGGGCAAAAGTCCTGATTTCGGGTGCCACTTTTTCAGCACAAGTAACCTATCTACGTATTTTTATTATAATATCATTGGTGATACCCCGTCATTTTATAAAATAACGTGTTTTAATTAAACTGGTTTGCAAGATCTTACCAGATTGAAAGCATCCGTGGCATACTCTGGTACAGATACTTGTGTCCGTACTGCAGCGCTTTGCCGTAGCTGTTGAGCGCGTGCAGCTTTCGCGTCCACATCAAGTTGGTGTTAGTTGTAGTCTCCGGGGTACTCACTTTCTCGTAATACGATCCTAAGCACACCTGGGAGGGAAGTCACAATAATTATTATTTTTTATATCTAGGGACAGTACACAGCTCGAAATAATTGTGAATTAATGTAATTTTAAGGTACAATTTCGAGGGCCAATTATGTCTATCTAACTATCGCATAATATGAACAGAAGGGTTCCTACACGTTACATGTTACAATATTTTATTTGATTCCTTCTAATCTAAACAATTTAAGTATTTAACGAAATCTGATAAAAATAATGCCTGGAATGATTGCATGGAAAATAGCCTTTACGTTCAACTTTGATTTCTACCTTTGATTTCTACAGAATCTATTCATCACAACCAGGCTTAAGCCTGCCACTACCTTCGAAATAAGTAAACCTTATTTTTAAGTTAACTAAAAACCATATGAGCGGTGGCTATTTCACGCTGTTTATCATCAAAGGGAATTAATTCTCAGAACAGAAAAAGGTTTGAACGGATATCGTCACTTACCAAGCTCTTTTCCCATTGCTTGAAAACTTCAACAGACTCTTTGTAATATCCAATATTGACATCGACATCCACATTGGTAGTTTCGTCGTTGTATTTAGCTATAAGCAACTTAGCTTTAGCGCATATTTTCCTGGCAAATAAATAAACCAAATTAGTCAAATATTTGCCTAATTCTGGGCGCAGCAAAATTCTTTTTTAAAAACGACTACGCATTTCAAAAGAAATTCTGAATGAAATTTGGATAAGGGGCCTTTTAATCGTAAGACAGACACTCCACAAAGAAGGCACCTACATCGCACGAGTAAGATGAACGAAGAATAATAATAAAATAAGTAGTAGTTTACTCATAACCCTAGCTAGTTTCCAATAAAAACTTAAACAGCTCTCCAATAACACTTAACCTTTTGTATCGATTTGTCTCTTTCATTCTTGTGGCTGCCGCCATTGGCGAGTAAGTGACACATCACGTCAATTGCTTAAACAATGCTTTAGCATTGCGTTCGTTTTTATGAATAAGGAGGTAAATATTTAGTAGCTAGTATACCCACGTATACTACTGCTACGAATTCAATTTACTACGAATTATTCGCTACGAAGCGGAAAGCGCCTTGCTGTAGCGGTCTTTGAAGAATATCGTCATTTTTTGTTCTAGGATAGGAGCGTATAAAAGGGCTGTGAGAGAGAAGTTAACTTGACACTGATGTCGTTTATCTGTTGTTTTTTTTATTAATTTGTAAAATACCTACACTCCCCCCCTCCACTTTTATGATTGTATCATCATCATCATTATCATCATCATATCAGCCGAACGACGCCCACTGCTGGGCATAGGCCTCCCCCAAAGATCTCCACAACGATCGATATTGTATATCATAGCTTAATTATGTATTTTATATAAGTGGTAACCTTATTGGTTTTAGTGAAATTTATATGTGTTAACTGTCGATAATGTAAATACTGTATGTTTCCTGAAGAATAAATAAATAAAGCAGTGGGCTCTTGAAAGCTGATAATGAGGATCACTCACTTCTGCTCCTTGTCTATCCGGTCTAAATCCGGATAATGATCATCAAGGCCTCGCCGCAGCGTGGTGAAGGCGCTGTCGTGTTGCGCGCGCGCCCAGTACATCTTCGCTTTCTCGATAAACAACTCGGAGGGGCGGTACTCTTCAGCATTCAGAATGTACATGTACGACTGAGAAATAACAATTCGGCTAAGAAATGTGAGTTTTAGAGCGACAACTATAAGTGGCTTACACTTTCTGAACCTAAGCTAGGACAAACGCAAAACTTACCTAAAAGAAAATTTTAATTAGCATTCGTTATGTGTCATTTTCGCTAGTCTCACAGACAAATCACACGATAAATATTATATGTATTGAATATAAAGATCTCTATGTGTTTTTGTCAGTCAGTAGAAATATACAATCTATTACGATAAGTCGTTCTTGTTTTGATCATTTGCGTAGAGTCAAAAGCATATTCTGAACGAATGTTTATAAATATAGCAATGGGAAACAAATATATTTACCTGTTGCAAAATACCAGCTTTCCTAGCATGTTTCGCGCTTTGCAACCAAAGATCGCCGATGGATGCTTTCAGTGTACTCGCCGCATTCGGGTGTGTCGGCCTCAGCAGTTGCTAAAATACAACATTAGGGATATACATAGTTTTTTTAGATTTAGATTTATACCTATACGAAAGTTTGGTGAAAACAAATAAATCCAATAATACATAGTTAAGGCTCTACAATGAGGTATCAGAGTTTTGGGTTTGAACGTCAACTTCTTTCTTCTTTTATTTATAGAGATTAGATACTTACTTCAGTTTGATGTAGAATTATCCTCCTAAGCCTCAGCACGGACTCGATGGTCCGGACGTCCGACTGGACCACGGACAGTCGCCGGCGCCACTCGTCCAACATTTGCTCCAACATTGCCGATCCGCGCTTGTCGCCGTCGTTTAGGCTTTTCAAACTGCGAGTTAATAAAAAACTTCCTATAACAGGTATAATCATTTTACCAAGCCCAGTGGGGAGGGTGGGGTTTACAAACCTGTTAGTTCAATGCTTTTTCAAATGACCTTTCCATCATTCCACGTATGAAGAGAAGCCAATTGAATTTTGAATAAAACCTTTGTCTACTAAAAATCTGCGTCTGACCCTATCAGATCTAGGCATTAGCTGAGTGAGGCAATTTAATTTGGACATCGTGACATTGCTGCCTGGTGAAATTTTTGGGAACCCGTCACTTGTCCGAAATTTACTAGTCCGAATTTCATTTGACTGAAAACTGTTGACCAACATTTCATTTGCCAGATGTATTGTTTGACATATTTTTAACCCGTCGAAGTATCTTTTGACATAAGTGTCGTTATACCGAACTACGTTAAACCAAATTTCAGAATAAACTTTTTACTGTTGCCCGAAGTCTTTTTTCAACTTTTTTCACTTACCAGATGACTTGCTTGACATATTATGATCACTTCGCCTGAATCACATTTTACCGAATATTACTAGGCCACAACTACTGAATGTATAACGTTCAACGTCTCGTTGTCGTCGATTTTCAGTAATTTCAACTTCAGGGCGAATCCGACTCAGTCAACCCCGACACCACGTGGTACTTGTTTTGCCCTACCCCAAGAGTGTTATTTAAAAGCGCGTAGGCATGGAGGGGCGAGGCGGCCCGCGGGCTGAGGAGCAGGTGGCTATGAGCGAGGAACCGCCGGAGCCCCGTTATGCCGGAGCCGTGACAGAATTCATGTGTTTTCCTTAAACTTGCATGCTGTATGCCTGCGTACATGCTATCAATTTCTTATCTTATTTTGAAATCCCAAAATTCCTTGTCTGTTTTTATGCTGCTTACATTAAACTTTTGTGTTTTATGATCGTTTGGTAAACTAAAAATATGGCAATCAAAACAGTGGTCTAATGATTGTTCTGGTAAACAACACTTCGGACAAGCGACATTTCGGCCAATCATCACTTCGGTAAAACGTATTGTGGCCTAATGAAACGTCTGGCAAACGAAAAAAATCCAGTTGATAATTGGTCAACTGATACAGTGGCAAACGCCATTTCGGGAAAATGAAAAAATGCCGAATGAAAAAAAACGAAACGTTTTCGGGAGAATGAAATTCGGGATAAGAAAATTCGGTCTTATGATAGGTAACCTAATTTTTTTGTTTATTTTCTATGTTTTTTCATCCTCTAACCATTCTGCGATGTCCGAAATCAATTAACGTTTTTTCTTCCTTTCCTGCTTTCTTTCTTTCAAAAAGAACAGACTCTACACAATCGCTACACTTAGCGTCCCTGCACACGGCGAACACGACACAAAACGCCGCCACCAGTATATTTCCTTTGGTATTCATTCATAAATTTTATATGGACTCGCCGCACACTGTAACGCCGATGACCACCACACGCTGCAAACTATGGGAATATGCCTATGGAGGCGTTTGGTGGACCGTGTTGGGGGATGCATATACTTGTCTGTATTCTGTATTAAAAAATAATTTTTCATTACTCATACTCTGAAAGTAGGTCATTACACACCTGAGAAGCGGGCTGAAAGTAATACTTTTCATCCCTAGGGAGAATCACTTTCAACTGACAGCTGTCATATTATTTTAAAAAAAACTAGTTCTTTTTCACTTAACTATTGAACCATGTTCCAAATTTCTATACAGCCACGATGTAAAATTGAAATAACTTAAAGTTAAGTATTGATTAGAGAATATATATTTTTTAAATAACTTTATTTTATAATTAAGTTTCAACAATTTCTTTAAAATAACGTAGCTTTGAGCAAATTATTTACCATTTTTCCAATGATGAAAATAAAAAATAATGGCTGAATAGCGGGCCGGCCACAGAAAAAAAAAACAAACAAAATAGGCGGGAAAGCGGCAATTCGATCTTCATGAATTAATTCATGTTTTAATTTTTACTTTCCTCGTATTTGTAATGAAAAGCACAGTGTTTACCTCGGGTTAAAGACTTATTTAGTCCCTCGAACTATTGGCGCCCTCACTTCGTTCCGGGCGCCAAACCCCGTCTCGGGACTAAATAAGTTACTTTCACCCCTCGGATAACAATGTACTATTACAACTTTGACATTACCTTCTCAAAACCTCTTCAGAGTGCCTCGCTTCTGCTATAATGTGAAGCCCAAGTACACTTTGGTAGCCACTCCGTAAGGCACTTTCTCCTTTGCTCTCTCCGTCCATCTGGGCCAGGAGTCTGGTTGATGCTTCTTGACACGCATTCTCGAAGCGAGTGTGGTCCTCCGAACGGTACGCGAGGAGAACACGACCCATTTGTAAGCCCCAGTTTTCGCGGCAGGTCGGCTGATTTGCAATAACCATTTTGTATGAACAAATACAACGAAAATAAAATAACACTGGCTCGAGTAACAAAGGTGATAAATAAATACGACTTTAAGGTAGATGTTCGAAAAGAGTGGGAGTGTGATCTCAGGTTCAATCCTGGCCAGTAAGCCGCACATACTTTTTGTTGATAATAAACTTTGCATACGCTCGCCATTATTTTAGTGAGCTTCTGAGTGTTACATTTACAATGATAGCATAGAGTTCGTTAATTCGTAGGCAACCTCGTGAGCGTGAGCCTCATGATAAATTTCTTACAAATTCAATCTGTGACTTTTTTATTGCACGTGTGTGTATGTATTAAATATAATAATATTAAATAAAAACATATTAGACTTGCTTACCACGGGTTTCTTAACGATTTCATCCAACTGGTCGAATCTCCCGAGCCGCCACAAAGGTTCAGCGGCGAGCTCCATCATGCTGCCGTCCGACTCATGTTCACTCAACAGGCGGTACGCCGTGAAGGGCTGATCGAGGCCTAAATAGCAGTCTATCATACCCTGGGGGAAATAATACTACATTTTCAAATACAATCACCTAGGGGAAACTTATGAAGCAGCATAAGCATGTTTCATCCAAAAGTGCATCCCCAGGGATTCAATAGTTTGCCCAGTCAAACTATTGAAGAATTCAATAGCTTTTCATTAGTGTTTGCGAATCATACAATCTTGAACAACTTAAAGGCAAGCCGCATGGACACATTGTCATGTCTAAATCATTAGTTTCCGCTTAAAGTTGAGGCTTACGATTTCATCATATTTTGAAAATGTTTGAAGTGAACTATATGCGTCCAACGACTCCAACGCAAGCAATTGTTACACTATTATTATCTTCAAGTTTCTAAAATGTGCCAGATGGAAAGTGGCCGCGGTTTCTAGGTGAGGTTGACAAGCACAGTAATGCAGTTTGTGCTGTGCTGTAACACCTACTGTTCTCACGCTGAACTGAAATAACCTGGGATTTAGGGAAATAAACATACCTGTAAGCTATGCCTATCTAGTTGACTTTCCTGGGCCAGCCTTTCATAGCACAGCGCGGCGTCTTGCAGGCGACCCGTCACCACTTGTGCCAATATCAACTCTTTCAAAGAAGGCTCTGATCGTTTTATAGATAGTATCCCTAGAAAAAAAAAACTAGTGATCGACGTGGACAGACTATTTTGATTATATGATTTAGTCCGCAGGATATTTCTGGCTGGCTGGACTTCAAACCAGCTCCAACGAGACTTTGTTTCTCTGACATCAAACTAAGCAACCATAAATGTTGGTCACATGAATATGTGTCCTGAGCTGTGGTGGAGGAGTATTGCTATAGGCTGGACCTCTATTCACACTCATTCATTATTCATCCTCTAGACCTCTAACAATTCTTAATAAAATAAGTTTGAAGGTAACTTTAAGAATAACCATTGTAATACATATAAACGGAAGAGCGGAGTCTCCTTTCACGGAAATTTCTTGCTTAGGAGTCTCCATTTGACAACGCCAATAAAACTATTTTATTTATTTATAACGGCCAGTCTAGTGCTGTGCTGCGCCATTCACGACATTCGGTCCGAATCATACTCAGAACATTGAATAGCAATGATATTTAAAAGATGTCTCCTGGCGTAAGTACCTATAATTCGACCGTGTGTACAAGATAGTATGATTATTTCCGTAAATGAGACAGATACATGTTGCGCAGTAGCGCAGTCGTTTCAAACTTGACAGTTTGAAACGACTGCGCTACTGCGCAACATGTATAAATCATGCATGTGTAAATCAGAACTTCGAACACCTGAGCAAAGCATTGACATGCTTTGCTCAGGTGTTCGAAGTTCTGATTTCGGGTGCCACTTTTTTAGCACAAGTAACCTATTTACGTCTTTTTTATTATAATATCATTGTTGAATAGTTACCAGCGACAGAGTCCGGCTCGTCCAACGCCGCGTATATCTCGGCCAGCAACGGCAGCTGTTCCTGCATTTTGTCCTTGTTCTCATCCATGTACAGTTCGAGATACTGCAATGCGCGCTCGAGCTCGCCACAAAGGAAGTCACCTCGTGCTATCGTCAGTTTGTCGAATTTATCTAGGAATGACGATATTGCTCTGCAAATAAATTAATATCAATATTAATAAAATCGCAAAGACTGCTCTGGGCTCAAAGTAAGATTTTCCTTTGTTTTATTTAAACCAGAAACCACTTGCTGTTCAATCATCGCATCTGTTCCATCCAAAAAGATTTGGGTATCTTGCTGCTCCTTCGAGTCACAGCCGGCGCTCGGAACCCATACATTACAATCAAAAGACATTTTAATGCTGTTCTAAATACTCACTTGTAGTTTTCATTTTCAAGCGGCTTCGTTTTTGAATGACACCATTCCAAGATCCATCTGTTCAGGAAGTCCAGTAGAGAATAAATCGTTTTGCTGCACTTGGTCTGAAAAATTATAACCAGGTTTGTTAGGTACAGGAATAGATAATGAATAAATATCTTACTTAGTTAGGATGCCATCACTAGATACTAGACAACACGAATTAACATACATTTTTCTTTTTTGTGAATACATATTTACTAAATGTAATAAACACCCAGTCATGTGCATGCACTTTTTGATTTGCTGCGTGGGAATCGAAGGCGCGACGTTTGGCGTAGTAGCCAATTACACCAAATCAGTCGTCAAAAGGTACTTTTGAGATACTTGTGGCATAATATGACTGAGGCTTCCTCACCTGATTTCCTTCTTCAGCTTGCAAAGAATTGACACTAGGCGTCATTCTAACATGACGAAGAATTTTATATTTAGGTCGTTCAGCTGGCGACGGATCATTCTTGAAGTTCTCTAACCCTGCCGAGAAAGATAGTACTCTGTTGAACTTGACTAAAATGAATACATATTTCGACGAATTATAAATACTATTTAACCAATACTGAGCAGGGTTGCCAACATAACAAATTTCATATCTAACGGATTAGGTTGTAAAGAATCGGAAGAAATAGTATTTTGACGGCTAACGATTTTTTAAGAGGAATTGATAGCGAAAGATTGTTATTCAAATACAGTACCTAGATTTTGAAAACATATGGCAAATTTATTTATTTATTTATTTATTTATTTATTCTTTATTGCACAACAATGAATGGTACAAAAGGCGGACTTAATGCCAATGAGGCATTCTCTACCAGTCAACCATAAGGCTAAGCAGAGAAGTACAGTAGGCGGTGCGACAAAAATTAAATAACTTGCAAGTAAATTAACAGAAAGACACAACAGTAATAATTTGAGTAAATACAAATAATAACAAAAATGTAAATACATTTATTATAAATAAAAGTAGGGGGGGGGGGTTAACAAATAATACAATATAATTACATATTTATAATATATATATACACGAATATTTATGAATATAAATACATAATATGAATATTATTAAGGTTTGGATGATGACGAGTTGGAGCCAGACGACAACGATGCAGACTGAGATTTAAAGTATTTTAAGACCAGCTGTTTAAAAACATGCTTACTGGGGGCTTTCCGGATATTCACAGGGAGGGCATTCCAGAGGCGAATGGCCTGTACTTGGAAGGATTTGGAGACGAAGCCAGTGCGGTGCAAATTCGCCGTATGTGATGCACGGTTTTTACACCGACCGTAAGGCATAAACCGCTGTGCACGCCTTACGGTCAAGAAAACGTGCCGAGTGCAATAGGCAAATGGCTGCGATAAGCAAATCAGTCTTTAGCGACAAACGCCTTGCACGCAAATATTTTTAGCCTATCAAAGTCTTATAATGCAGAAACACAAACCAACAACAGCCAGCATCTCTTCGTGTATAAACTGTGCGTTGTTCGATGTCATGACTGCATGCAAGAGAACGTATGGTAGAAAGAGAAAGAGTGTTCTGACGTCACGGCGCATGCTCGGGTGCACGGTGCGCAGGAGTTCACGGATGTTCTCCGAGTCGATGAGTGGGATCAACTGACCGGCCCAGCTGAAACAGAAATATCAATAATTAACCAGATGTTTCAAGTTTCACATGTAGGCAGTCAGCATCAGACACACATTGTCTACAGACAGCGCTCGCGCCATCTCTTGGTGCTAATAAGTAGGTTGCAATTATACCTACTTTCTTTACTCTTTGCAAACCATAGAGGTAGCGCGGCGCTGATTTTAAATTTGACATTCTAATAAATAAATACCAAGAAAAGATGGACCTATTAAGGTAATCATAAAATACACGCATGATATTTCAAATTAGTGAGTTGGATTTGGTATACTGTCTGATTTCTCTAAGCTGTACCTCTTTCCAACACATGCATTGTTAAGAGAAATCCTGATACTGAGTTCCTGAAGACGAAATCAAACGATTACTTTCGATTACTAAACTGCTACTAATAACTAATTCTACTGTCTTACTTGTGGGCCCATTCCAGAAACGTAGTGGCATACTGTGATCCAAACAGAGGGTGAGCCTTCTTTGGTTGTGACCGATACGCCAAAGTATATCTGTAAAAAATGGATTAAATCCTTTAGCTAATTAGGTTATGAGGTTTTTTTTCATTGTGTAATACAACGCAACTACTACGAACACCCGAAGCTACCAGAAATATCTGTTTCATCAACAAATTACTATAAATGGTTCTTCACCTTGAACTCAGCAGAGGATACATGATCTGGTGCATGTTTTCTGGAAAACTATCCCATACGTCTTTTTTACTGCCAGTCGGTGAAATGTCGTAAATCTTCAATATTTCCTGTATCGTTAACGCGTAGCAATCCATGTGCTGGAAACATACAACTAAAATGAGTACTTTTTAGTAGTTCTTTGTTGAACGCTTGTAATTAGGCGAGTGGTCGAATGGGAATGTTTGATAAATGACTTGTGTGATAAATAATTCACACCCTAAATTAAGTTTTTGCTTACGCAGTTACTAACGTCTACTTGCACTATTTGGGTACGATTTGCTTCAGCGCCTCTTGTGGATAATAATGGAACTACCAATTTCCATACAAATAAAGCGTCTGCTTTGCGTCTGCAAGCGATGATTGTTGATCAACGTTAGTGTTGAATGTTAACAGTTGCTTCCAAAAGCCATAATACCTTGATGTTTTAAAAAAACCGGCACCAGAGTCATCGTTTAACGTCAAACATCACTAACAATGCCACACTAGGGCGCTAAGCTGTACATCACATCTATACAACATAGAGCGGTTGCTCAAGTGATTTAAAAAAGGAGCATACCATAGTATCTTTCTCATACTGGAAAGCCCTAGCCAGTTCCAGCAAGGCGGTGGCTGCGAAGCAATTGTCTCCGATGGAGAAGGCGAAAGGCGAGCGGTCGGGCTGCACGTAGCGGCGCGGGAGGTGCCCGGCCTCGATCGCGCCGAGTTGCCCGAGGCAGCGGCCGCTTTCTGCGCTCACTTGCGCGTCTGAATCTTTGCAACCTTGAAAGAAGATAAGCATTATAGCACGGCTCTAAAAAACAGTGAATGAACACACGGAAATTCAAATTGTGAATTCAGCTTAGCGGTTTAACTAAAAATACTACAAATCTCGATGCAACACGCTCACTTCTTCGCTTCGCCTAGAATAAGTATTGAAATCATTCTTAAATCGTCACGTTAGCCCGGCGCGCTCTACATTCCATTAACTATTAATAACGAACGCAACGCTAAATCATAGTTTAAGCAATTGACGTGATAAGTCACTCACTCGCAAATGGCGGCAGCAACAAGAATGAAAGTGACAAAGCGATACAAAAGTTAACGTGTTGTTGAAGCGCTGTTTAAGTTTTTATGAGTAAAGGGGTCAGTCTCTATGATATGCTAGTGCATCAGCAAATAGGGTCAGCTAGTAAAATGATTAAAAATGCATTTGAACAAATATACTTACCAAGAAGCAAGCAATCTATGAGGTCGACAATAACAGGGTCAATATTTTTCCCACCAAATATAGCCTTATGTATTTCAGTTCTATTACTCTTCAACAGCTTATCCAAATGGCTGAAGGCATGAGCTTTGATTCTAGGAATATCACGATTCAAATGCTGGAGATACCACTTCACTTTATCGAGGAAACTATCTGGCTGCGTCCTCCTTACATGCTTTTTTATAACCATCTTGACTTTTTCAGATATATTTGAATCTTCTAGGAAGAACAGATCAGATATGTGCGAGCTTAACAAATTCTCATTATTCAGCACAAGGTATTGAAATATTTTGTTTATTTCTTGAGGTGCATATTCGAGCTGCTGCAGTAGAGAGACAGCGAGATTCGACAAGAGGGGTCCTAGTGACATACTGTCAATGTTGTGAATAAACGCGGACCACGCCTCAGCAAGTATTTTCGGAAACTCCTTCGCTAACGGCATGGCAGACCTCAGTGTAGCCAACACTTTATACCGTAGCGGCGTCAAATACTTTATTCCCATTAGTTGAATTATATCAGGGAAACTCTTCAGCGCCTTTCGCTTCACAGATAAGGCAACTTTGGAATTGACCAATTTATGATCAAAATACGCGAGTACTCCCAAAAACTTCGGATTTAAAAAGTCTGCTATCTGTGAAGTACTCATACTCATACTTGCTGTTGAACTTCCACTTGATACTGATACATCGGGGTCATGACAAGCCAAATATCTACACGCTTGCAAAACTTTATCTGTGTTGCAGCAATACTGCAGCAAGAATTCTGTTAAAATAACTCTATAATGCTTTTTGACTAGGTTTAAAATCGATGATTTGGTCAGCCTCTCTAACACAGCATAGCACTTCTTCGCCACTTCATTTGTCTCGTTCAAATAAACGTGAACGTATATGTGAGGAAATCTTTCAGTTAGAAAATCAGAAATAGAGTATTGTATTAAAGCTGCTATCTCCTCAATCATTGATGGAACTTCTTTTATGGTCACCGAATATGGGATCAAGTATGGGAGATAGTGATGAACATCTTTTGATATAAAATCTCTATAGCCCACAAAACCAAATGCTCTCACAACTTTCAGAAGTGCAATGGCAAATTCTTTACCATTGTGTAAGCTACACTCCACGAAAAGCTTGCAGAAATCATTCTTGTATCTATGGTAGACCAGATTTGGAGTATAACCTTGAGATTCGCATATATCCCTCAGATAGAGTACAGCTTTAGGACTCAGTGAGCATTGTGGATGCATGATAAAATAAACCAATAACTTCGTAACTGGTAAAATTACTTTCTCATTGCCAATCAAACCTAGTTCTTTGATGAGATTCAACATATGAGACTGCTTACTGTAATCATTGCTTTCTAAGCTATCCCTAGTACCTTTCACTAGTAAATTAACACACAAATTAAAAGCAGTATCTCTGTGTGAATTCCATTCTGCATCTGTGTACATCTGAAAGAAGAAAATAGAAAAGAATATTATCCTGTTCACCTTGTATGTTTCAATGATAAATAAAAACATTTGCTTACCACTGAATCATCCAGAAAAGGCCTTAACACTTTTATAATGTATTGGCTGTTTTCAACAGTTATAACTTCTGGTGAAACTTTATGTGAAAATACATAAAAATGTTTACAAAGACGAGCAGCCATTTCCCAATATTCCGTTTTTTCTATATCAGTATACTGCTTCCAGTTCAGAAAATTTGCAAGCAAATTGCGAAGACCAGATTTGGTTGAAGCATTTCCAGGCATTGAAAAGTTTTGTTCTGAATACAAATTCTCACTTCTTAAGTCTCTTTCAACTTTATGGCAATTAGAGCACATAATACTTATATCTACAGCTCTGTTTGCGAAAACAGAATGACCACAGGTTATTGTTGCTTCATGAAGGTCAATTTGGTAATTTCCCATATACATACAAGCAACAACTGGCAGGACTCTAGTTATTTCCAATTGCACAGCCAAATCCTTGTTAAGAAACATAGGCATAAGAACTTCGCCAATAAGTCTGCTTGGAGAAAATCTTTTGTTCAGTAATATCATAGGAGAGAGAGTGATCATCTGAAACAAAATGCGAAAGATTCTATTTAAAAACTTTACAACTTATCATGCGCGCCAAATAACTTGAACCAGATTGAAAAACAATCAAAAAAACTCAATAGGTATTTTGAAAGAAGCATATTTCGTTTTTAACGTTTTGTGAACGTTAAGTGTTACAAAGTAGGCATGCTGACCAAGTGTCTTGGTTTTATTAAAAGTGATCTAAAATCCATGTTACCTGTTTTGAAATTTCCACTGATTTATTCTTCAATAATGAATTGATGAGAAACAATGTAATTTTTGACCAGTTTGTGTTACTGTTTAATTTTAAAATGAATTGATGAATCAACAAATACTTCAGTAACTGCACTTTAGTACTATCTTGATGATTTAGATTATGTTCTGAGAACTGTGGCGCTCGTTGTAGACAGAGTATTTGTAGTACTAAAGTATTTTCTTCCATAGTTATATTCCTTGATAAGATCACCATACTTAACATTATGTTCCTAACTAACAGTGAGATATCACTATTTTCAGCCAATTTTGTGTGATGTAACTGTATCAACTTCAACAAAGAATTCCTTATAAACATTATGTCCTCCTTTTGTAAAATACTTGTGCTGAGATTCTTTTCTTCATTCTGTCTTTGGTTTTGGATATAGATCTTCTGCAGAATATTCAAGGCATTAGAACATCTTTCTAAATGATAAGCTATCACAAAAGCATCAATGTTACTATCTTCACAGGATTTCAAGGCCTTCACTACAGACATCACTTCATTATAAAACCAGTTTTCTCTCAAATCTTTTGTACTGGTATTAGTTTCAAAAACACTTTGTAGTTGCTGACAGTAGCAATCTGTCACCATTTCAATTTCACTAGCATCCATGCTTTGCAAACTAATAATATTGTTAGGACACTGGAATTCTTTACTATGAAGCAAACATTGTAATATTAATTCCTTGCTGAACACTTTAGAGCTTCTCATATCAAGAACTATGGCACAAATATCTCCCACAACATTACTATGCTCTTTATCATGAACCAAGGGAGCATCAAGCAAATCTTTAATAATTTGACAAAATTGGTTCAAGAACAATGCATCAACTTCTCCTTTTTCATATAAAATTCCTATATTATTCACCATGGCTTCAACACATGACAACAATTCTCGTATTACAGCAGGAAAAGACTTGTGAAACTCACCAATGGCAGTTTCATCATACTTCTTCAACAAACATGAAAAGAATTGTAAAGATGCCAATTTTAAGTCAAAACAGTAATGCTCCAACATGTACAAAACTTGAGTAAATGCCTTCTCATACTCAGTTTTATATTTATCAATGTGTATTGAATTCAGAGGAATATTTTCTGACAAAAACTGCAAACTTAATTCAATCAATTTCTTACATGTGTCTGTATTTTTAACATTGACAAACACTGGTTGTAGATTTAGCTGAGCTTCAGTTATATTGGTTACTTCTGGTTCAAAGTTTTTCAGCATAAAGCTAGTTGTTTGATTATGGTTGTTTTCATCTTTGTAGAATTCAATTAATTGATTCAAGATAGAATAATATTCTGAAAGTAGTTTTTGATAAAATGAAGCATCATTCACACATAGTATGCTCATTATTTTCAGCTGTGCATCTTTGCTTAGCAAATGTATCCTGTAAAGACAAAACTTGTATCAATAGTGTTTGTTTAAAATATCAAGTCTTTATTTTTTCAGAGTATATTACAGTAACATGGTAAATGTCTTTATGAAAACATCAATGTTCATCTGGAATTATAATTGATGGTAAAGTTAGAAGAATTTCCAACAAATTGAGTAATTATTGTTGGATTTTTTAACAATGTTGATTGTACTTACCGGTCCAACTCTTTAACTGACCACACAAAAAACAGTCTTCCTATTAGCCATGTACTAAATGAACTGTAATATTGGTCAGGGTATTTAGTTGATCCTGGTCTTGGTACAAGGACTTCAGAAAAATCCCTAAAACATTTTGGAAAAATTAAATGAATTCACTGATTTTTTATTGCATTTATTTGCAGGGTACTCATTCTTTATTCATCATCATCATGGTGGCCTTAGTTTATTCAATATTGGATGTAGGCCTCTTCCCTCTTCTTCCACTCTTGGCGATCCTGTGCCCGAAGCATCCAGTCTCGACCTCCGTGTCGTTGGATGTCGTCCACCCAGCATTATTCTTTATTAGTAAGTAACAATTTGAAACTAACATTTGTAGACAGTTAAAGGGTCTAACAGCTAATTCCCTGGGGGTGAAATGGAATCTAAGCAGCTAAAATAAAATGTGAATTACACTATAATTTGGAGATTTGTATGCACTTGTCAGCAGGGCTCAAGACTAAAGACAGTGCCTATCGAATTAACCTTGATTGACCCATAATAAATAATGCTACCCAGGCTTAAACATAACACCCTCACAAGCACATCCCAAATAGGGTAGTCAGAGGCTCACCGATTGTTGCCGTTTGCGGAAAATTTTAGAAAAGCTTTAGGAATTTTAACCCAATGTGGTAAGGGGCGAGTGAAAACATTCCAAAGTTCCAAACATCTTGTACACCCTTTGCTAAACTCCACCCGCATTACACCTTTATCCGGATTGCTTGGGTTTTTATTGGTGTTTCTCTTCACCGGAGAGTTAGCCGCAAATTGTACAATGAATAGAAAGTAGGTGTTCAGGTCAGGCTTAAACTCGGGACCACCGGGTTCCGAATCAGAGTGTTTAGCCACTGGACCACGACGCTCTCTAGGCCCGACCAGGCTTTAATAAATACAATCAATGAACTCACCCAGATAATTTCAAAATAGATGTAAGTAACCTCTCAAGCCCGTCGGCTGCATGTTCCAAATTATCAAATAAAACCAATGTAGGGGCATTGAACATTTGCCAAACAGCAAATGGTCCATCGTTGTTTTCATCTTCCATGTTTTGCTTTTGATAGCATGTGTACCAATGATGTTTTACATCTGTTTCCGTAGAAAGAGTTTGTTTATTTTCTTACAGGCGCAATTTTTGAATGGTCGTGCCGTCTTGTCAATGTCATTTTTATGTTGTTTTTTTCGTAGCTCTGGCGACGAGGCCATCAGCTCATTTTTATGCCATGTCAATCAATGGGTGCGTTCCGAATTAATTCAGAAGTGTTAGTAATGCAAAAGCGCACGACCCGAACATCGAACTCATAGCCTCAATAGCCTTCTAATGACAGGCGAGAGCCGATGGTCACAAATTCAGTTAAATACGTCAGAATTTGAAATCGACAACCCAACGAGTTTCTACCGGGGTCTTCCCGTCTGAGTCATTTGGAAAAATTACACTTGACAAACAACGTTTGGAAGAATGGTTTAGCCCAATGATCATTTTACCACTCATTATTTTACAAATGACTCAGTTGTCCAAAAGGTGAACTCATAAATTTTTGTTGTATGTCGACACAATGGGGGCCGGAGCGTGTTAATCTGCCACTAGAGGCGCTGGTGTAGCACGGCGTACAAAAGCAATTAATTTTCTCACTTAAATTGTAAGTAATGTCTATGTGATGTCCCTTGTGAAATTATCGCAAATACGAACTATTTAGCTATGAATATAAACGATTTGAAAGCTAAATAAATACGAAAAGTGGCAAAAATTAGAGTTTGAAGACCAATATGAAATGTCTCAAAGATATAAATTTACTGTCAAAAACTGTGCTAAGTTATCTTATTTCAGGCTTTTCCATTTTTTAAATTCGTACTGTGTCGTTTCCAGTTCGATTTTTTTAAAAAAATTGACTAGCTTTCTGCATGTGATCGTTTAAATTCCTGTCTCCTTTCACTGTCTTGGTTCCAAGAAAATAGACTGAATTTGAATGAGTGTTTTCTTTCATTCCAAGTTCATTTTGAATGCAAAAAATTAAGAATGGTGCCTTAGTTTTTTTTTTAAACGTTTACAGTCGCAAAATAGTTTTAATTTTAAAAATAACCAACTGAGAGAAGTGTGTTTTGGTGCCAACCGGAACACCATAGCTGCTTCAAATTTGCGTACAGAAGATGACCAGCGATGAAAGTCTTCGCTTTCAGTATGATGTTAAAGTATTCCAAATCAGAATAATTAAGAATGATTATATTCTGTAGATATTTCATTCTTTAGGTAACACATAGTCCTTGGCTCAAGGTCATAATGTTTTTTACAAACAGAATATTTGAGCGGAGTATAGATAAGAAAATGAAAAATATCAATTTCATGTAAACTTTTACAAGTGTTTGTGAAAAGTCAGTAAAAAACAAAATGATGTAAGAAGCACTCAATGTTACTCTACCATCGTTATTCTTGCTAACCACCATCCGCCATTGTTTTATATTTTGGAATAATGAGTACTCCTTTAAACATCCTCCTTCAGACTTATTAAATATCGATATTAACAGCACTAGCATAACATAGCCACATTAGTGTACAAACTGTCAAGTCAGTTTGCTGAATTCTGGACTCGACTGTAGTGTGATTACACGCACTTCGGATTATCTTTTTTTTCTTGGGGAAATCCACCAAACTATATTTAAACAAATAACAAAATATATTTTTAATAAACCTTATTATTAGTTGAGCTCACGTTGAACAGAAAAAACAGTGGAAGTGCAATGCAACACAACAACATTAGTGAAGGAACCGCTGTCGCCAAACACACAAAAATATATTGAAAGTCATATAATGCACTACAAAGAAAAAAGCCTTTTGATTGGTGGTTTATTTATTTATTCTTTATTGACCATAGATGGCGGTATTCTCTAATTTAAAACTAACTGAAAACCAGCGTCGTGGTGCTCTTGTGCCACCGCGGCATATGCTGAGTGGGAGCCTTTTTGACACATTTTATATGACATTGTTTGTATACTTTTTCTTTTATGTTTTTATGTGTCGAATAAATTTATCTTTCTTTCTTTCTTAATTTAATTGTATAAGCATTAAGATTGAAATTTGCGTTATAGGTCGATATCTTACAGTCTATTGAAATTAACAAGATTTTATTAGAAAACAAATAAAATGGCACTTAGCGATGGTAGGAAAGACTTACATTTTGATTTTTTTTATCCTACTATCATTTTTGCACTCCAAAATGGAGCAATACGGCATAACTACGGAAATATGAAGTTGTCGCGAGACGAGCAACTCGATGCGACGTTAGAACACGATTGGGACCAAGTAAGCACAGCAATGCCTAATTGTGGCACGCGTGCCACGCCTACTGTTTTTTCTGTTCCGTGGTTGAGCTGGCAAGACTTCAGACAAGGACACACACACACCAGTCGCCCTCTCAGGCTGGTCCATCTTTGGCTAGCTACTGTTTTTAAGAAAAAAGCAACCTTAACAACTGGCAATAGGTTCAATTTTAGCATAACAAACATTGTTTTTGCACTTTTTTGTTCTTAATTACAATATCTTTGGTCCATCCGTCAACATCAAGAAAAGAAAAAAAGAAATCAGGTGGCCACAAAATGGCTACCACGAATGATTCGAAGGCGCCTGTGCGCCAAGTAAAAAGAGTGCAGTTTGGTATTTTATCACCCGATGAAATCGTGAGTTATTTATTTACCTTCTTTGTGTATTAAACTTTAAATTTTACTATGTTGTAAGATTGTAGCATGCTTGAGTAAGTGTCACGTCATGTAGATGCTGGCCGAGCAGGTTGTTTGTGGCTCGATGCTTTATTTTAGCGATAATCGAGATAAGGCTTTACTGCGCAATTATGAATGCACAACAAATGAAATTTTAGGATGTCAAGCTATCATTACCTCTGTTTTTGTTTTAGCGTCGCATGTCAGTTACCGATGGGGGCATCCGCTTCCCCGAAACCATGGAAGGGGGAAGGCCCAAGCTTGGTGGCCTTATGGACCCTAGACAAGGGGTGATAGACAGGAGTTCAAGGTGCCAAACTTGTGCAGGGAACATGACAGAGTGTCCTGGCCATTTTGGACATATTGATTTGGCAAAACCTGTTTTCCATATCGGTTTCATCACCAAAACGATTAAGATACTGAGATGTGTTTGTTTCTACTGTTCAAAACTTCTAGTTACCCCGGTAAGTTATTAATTAAATTAAAAAATATTCCCTGATGGCAAACAAACTGTGACCTCGGTTTAACCTTATGTTCAATGCCTTAGTGCCAATTTTGTTTTGTTTGTTTTTAACTTTCATGTTGTGGAGAAAATACATGTTTTTTCTTTTTTAATCCATGCTATAGCAATTATGTTAAATGTTTCTCTCAAATCATATTAAAAACTTTATTTTTAGACAAACCCCAAAATCAAAGAAGTCGTAATGAAATCAAAAGGACAGCCTCGTAAAAGATTGACATATGTTTATGACTTGTGCAAAGGCAAGAATATTTGTGAGGGTGGTGAAGACATGGACATTGGTAAAGAAGGTGAAGAAGCCAAAAAGGGGTCAGGGCATGGTGGTTGTGGTCATTATCAGCCCTCTATCAGGAGGCAGGGCTTAGACCTCACTGCAGAGTGGAAACATGCCAATGAAGATACACAGGAAAAAAAGATAATTATTACTGCAGAACGAGTCTGGGAAATACTTAAACATATCACGGGTTTGTTTTCATTTTAGATTTTTTTATGTTAGTTGTTTTATAATATTTTCATGCAGTTCTTAATTAATTTTTGTTAATGATTTGTTGGTTTATTTTGTTGCTAACATAGGATACCTATGTCAAATGCACATTTTATGTTTTTCTTGGTTGCTGTTAGTGTTTGACACATATTTATAGAGTTGGTTGGTTTTAGGTTTCTTCTTGAAAGTTGTGGTTTAAAATGGGCTTCAGTCCTTCATGAGGCTGTCCATATTGACACTATTTTGTTGTGTTTTACCTTGACTAGAGTCTAAACAATCCTGAACCACCAAATCATTCCAATATTTCATCCACCCAATCATTACAATACTAAATAGAAAATATATAATAAAATAACAGTACCGTTGGACTATTCTATAACTTGTCTTTTATATTCTTATGTGATCAGACTTTAAAATAATTAAGTTAATGGTTTTATTTTCTTAATCTGAGTCTTAGGCTGCTGACTAATACTCAAGATCCCTACTATCTAGTAGGGGAACAAGAAAAATTGGTGAAATAAAAATAAAAAGATCCATCTGGTTTGTTTTTCTTTTGCTGCACAGATTTTGTTTTTTGGTTTGCCTTATTCTTTCCTGTCTTTGATATTTTCTGATCAACTGTGTATGTATTTTCAATGTCCTTAAAAATTTGAAATATCATACATACTTCTTTAATTTGTCATCAATCTTTAACATCAATTATTTATAAATCCAATAAGTTGCTTAAAATTAAAATTCATATTCAAAAGGTCTGAATCAACTGGGATCTCTTTTACAAAGGTCTGCCTTGTGACTTTAATACAATTTTGGGCTATGCATATTTTACCTTACAAAGCCTTTCTCTTGGGTTACATTTAATGCTTACCCAACTTTATGTTTATGATGAACTTTATTATTAAATATGTTTTTAAGATTATGAAAAGGGTTTAAGCATTCTAGATATAGTACTTATATTATAGATTTTGATCAAGTTTGTTATGTGGCAAATGATTGCACAACTTGTGTAACAACAGCTGTTTGTTCAACAGTGAAAAAAAAGTTTCACTTTCTTTGTGTAAACAATTAAAACTGAACACAGTTTTTAATTGATTTCACTCTGGACTTGCAGTGGTGAAGCACTTCATACTATTCAAAAAATATTCAATACATACAGACTGTAGTGCTATTGTTAACTGCAACTTTGTGGATCAACAGGGATGTCTTGAGTCTTCTTTGGCTTCAAATTCTAATGTCTGGAGGTGATGACCTATTTTCTCTTTATTGCTCAACAATGAATTAGTATGCCATTGAGTATTGGTTTGTTGAATTTTTCCTTGACATTTTGTTGTATTCTTTGTTTTAGGTGGTGTGAGATAGTTTGGTAAAAAATAATAACTAATTAAAGAAATAGAACTGCCCCTAGCACCGGCCAATCTCCTATCGTGTCTTATCTTTGGTGACAGCAGTAAAAACGTAAAATAAAAAAAAAGATTTCTTAGTAGTGTAGATTAGTGTTGTGACTACTTGTTACCTAGTTTAAAATGGAATAGAGATGTGTATTTAAGCAACTTTTAAGTTTTATTAAATACCTTTATGGTTTCTTACAGATGAGGAGTCATTTATTTTGGGGATGGATCCCAAATTCGCAAGGCCTGATTGGATGATAGTGACAGTTTTGCCGGTCCCGCCGTTGTCAGTGAGGCCGGCTGTAGTCATGTTTGGAGCTGCTAAGAATCAGGACGATTTGACCCACAAACTTTCTGATATTATAAAGTCAAATAATGAATTAATGAGAAATGAACAGTCAGGAGCTGCAGCTCATGTGCTTGCTGAAAACATTAGAATGTTACAGTTTCATGTTGCTACCTTGGTGGACAATGACATGCCTGGGATGCCAAGGTAAGTTGGGAGGACAAAAGTTTTGTTATCATTGGGTTAAATAAAATTAATTAAGCTAACGTCTGTCTATTTGTTTTCAGAGCTATGCAAAAGTCAGGAAAGCCATTGAAAGCAGTAAAAGCACGTTTGAAAGGGAAAGAAGGGAGAATCAGAGGAAACCTCATGGGCAAACGTGTAGATTTCTCTGCTCGTACGGTAATCACGCCCGATCCAAACTTACGAATTGATCAGGTCGGGGTGCCCAGGTCTATCGCACAGAACCTGACATTCCCTGAACTGGTGACTCCTTTTAACATTGACAGAATGCAAGAACTCGTACGGCGAGGTAATTCTCAGTATCCCGGTGCCAAATACATCGTGCGAGACAATGGTGAAAGAATAGATTTGAGATTCCATCCTAAATCTTCCGATCTACATCTGCAATATGGATATAAAGTAGAACGTCATTTAAGAGATGATGACCTAGTCATTTTCAACCGACAACCTACTCTCCACAAAATGAGTATGATGGGCCACAGGGTGAAAGTATTGCCATGGTCTACATTCCGTATGAACTTGAGCTGCACTTCGCCGTACAACGCTGATTTTGATGGGGATGAAATGAATTTGCATGTACCACAGTCTATGGAAACTCGAGCAGAAGTAGAGAACATACACATAACTCCTAGACAAATTATTACACCGCAAGCTAACAAACCCGTCATGGGTATTGTACAAGATACTTTAACTGCTGTGAGAAAAATGACCAAGAGAGATGTCTTTCTTACAAAAGAACAAGTAATGCAACTTCTTATGTTTTTACCGACTTGGGATGGTAAGATCCCACAGCCTTGCATTTTGAAGCCGCAACCACTTTGGACTGGCAAACAGATATTTACACTGATCATTCCTGGTAATGTAAATATGATTCGAACTCATTCCACACATCCTGATGAAGAAGATAATGGGCCTTACAGATGGATTTCACCTGGAGACACAAAAGTAGTTGTAGAACATGGAGAACTACTTATGGGGATTTTGTGTAAGAAAACCCTTGGAGCTTCAGCAGGTTCCTTGCTCCACATTTGTATGTTAGAGTTGGGTCATGAAACTGCTGGTCGCTTCTATGGTAACATCCAGACGGTGATCAACAACTGGCTTCTCTTGGAAGGCCATTCCATCGGAATCGGTGACACTATTGCTGACCCTCAAACCTATTTGGAAATTCAAAGAGCCATTATAAAAGCCAAAGACGATGTAATAGAGGTTATCCAAAAAGCCCACAACATGGAATTGGAACCCACTCCTGGTAATACTCTGAGACAGACATTCGAAAACCGAGTGAATTGTATTTTAAACGACGCTCGTGATAAAACTGGTGGTTCTGCTAAGAAATCTCTTACTGAATATAACAATCTTAAAGCTATGGTGGTGGCAGGTTCTAAGGGATCTAACATTAACATCTCTCAGGTTATTGCTTGTGTAGGCCAACAAAACGTTGAAGGTAAGCGAATCCCGTTTGGTTTCCGAAAGAGAACCCTGCCGCACTTTATTAAAGATGACTACGGTCCTGAATCCAGAGGATTCGTAGAAAATTCATATCTTGCCGGATTGACGCCTTCTGAATTTTATTTCCACGCTATGGGAGGTCGTGAAGGTCTGATTGATACCGCCGTAAAGACCGCTGAGACAGGATATATCCAACGTCGTCTCATAAAGGCTATGGAGTCTGTAATGGTTCATTATGACGGAACAGTCCGTAACTCAGTCGGTCAACTCATTCAGTTGAGATATGGTGAAGACGGTCTAGCAGGAGAGACTGTCGAATTCCAGAATTTACCCACAGTGAAAATGTCTAACAAAGCATTCGAAAAGAAATTCAAATTTGATCCTTCAAATGAGAGGTATTTGAAGAGAATCTTCAATGAGGATATTATCAAAGAGCTTACTGAATCAGGTTATGTTATTGCTGACCTTGAAAGCGAATGGGAACAGTTGAACAGGGATCGCGAGGTATTGCGTCAGATTTTCCCTAGTGGTGAATCTAAAGTAGTATTGCCATGCAACTTCAAGAGAATGATCTGGAATGTACAAAAGATTTTCCATATAAACATGAGGAGTCCTACCGATTTGAGTCCCATCAAAGTTATCCAAGGGGTGAAGGAACTACTGAAGAAGTGCATAATAGTGGCTGGAGAAGATCGACTTTCCAAACAAGCCAATGAAAATGCTACACTGCTGTTCCAATGTTTAGTGCGATCCACTTTCTGTGCTAAGTTCGTGTCTGAAGAATACCGCCTTTCTACTGAAGCCTTTGAATGGTTGATTGGAGAAATCGAAACTCGATTCCAACAAGCACAAGTGAATCCCGGTGAGATGGTGGGTGCCTTGGCTGCTCAGTCTCTTGGAGAACCAGCTACTCAGATGACACTGAACACCTTCCATTTCGCTGGTGTGTCGTCCAAAAACGTAACCCTTGGTGTGCCCCGTCTGAAGGAAATTATTAACATCTCCAAAAAACCTAAGGCTCCTTCTCTAACTGTGTTCTTAACTGGAGGTGCAGCTAGAGACGCTGAGAAAGCTAAAAATGTGCGTTGCCGACTGGAACATACTACATTGCGCAAAGTCACAGCAAATACTGCTATCTATTACGACCCTGATCCACAGAATACTGTTATAGCTGAAGATCAAGAATTCGTCAATGTTTACTATGAAATGCCTGACTTTGACCCTACTAGGATTTCACCATGGCTTCTGCGTATTGAATTGGACCGCAAAAGAATGACAGACAAAAAGTTAACTATGGAACAGATTGCCGAAAAGATCAATGCTGGTTTCGGAGATGACTTGAACTGCATCTTCAATGACGATAACGCTGAGAAACTCGTGTTGCGTATTAGGATCATGAATAATGATGAGAGTAAATTCCAAGATAATGATGAAGAGACTGTTGATAAGATGGAAGATGATATGTTCTTGAGGTGCATTGAAGCTAACATGCTCTCTGATATGACGCTACAGGGTATTGAGGCTATTGCTAAGGTCTACATGCATCTGCCACAGACAGAAGCCAAGAAGCGTATTATTATAACAGAACAGGGTGAATTCAAAGCCATTGCTGAATGGTTGTTGGAAAGTGACGGTACTTCTCTAATGAAAGTATTGTCGGAGCGTGACGTCGATCCAGTCAGAACGTTCAGTAACGACATTTGCGAGATCTTCCAAGTATTGGGTATAGAAGCTGTACGAAAATCAGTAGAGAAAGAAATGAACGCTGTGCTGCAGTTCTACGGTCTTTACGTGAACTACCGTCACCTGGCTTTGCTTTGTGACGTCATGACAGCCAAAGGTCATCTTATGGCCATCACTCGTCACGGTATCAACAGGCAAGACACTGGTGCGTTGATGAGATGTTCGTTCGAAGAAACTGTGGACGTACTCTTGGATGCTGCTAGCCACGCCGAAGTAGATCCTATGAGGGGTGTGTCAGAGAATATCATTATGGGACAATTGCCCCGTATGGGAACTGGTAAGCATGACAAATGATTGGCAGTAGCAATTCTCATGTGCCAATTTTCTCCCTTTGCTTCTGGTTTATCAAATTTTGAACTGTATGCAGACCAAAACAATATGAGCAGACTAATACCATGTAACTTTTGACATAATTGTAAATAATAATAAGATTTAACTATAATTCAATGTTTTATTAGTTGCTGATTTATCAGGGAGGAAAGGAGAAAAATATATTAATAGACTGGAGCAAAAGAATTTTGACCATTGCATTTTTTTTTCAAATTTATAATCGTCAATTACTTTAATTCTCATCTTTATCATCAGGTTGCTTCGACTTGCTTCTCGACGCAGAGAAGTGTAAGCACGGAATGGAAATGGGTGGTCTAGGCGTCGGGATGGGTGTCGGCGGTGGAATGTACTTCGGTGTCGGGACACCCTCGATGACTCCGCTGATGACGCCGTGGTCTACCCAGAACACGCCTGGATACGGAAGCAGCGTTTGGTCTCCTGCTCAAGGTGAGAAAGAGATTATTATTATTATTTCATTGGACCAGGTGATCGGTCCCCTTGACGTCTGGTGGCTTTACAGAGTGTGATAATCTGCTCCACTGTTGGTACTTTTAATTTGTTCAATGTGTGTTTTCATAGAACATTCTGCGATTATTTTTCGTTATACATAAAGGAGTAGCTTAGTAAATCGTGTGAAGTTCCTGGTGTTTGAAACCATTTGGTTGGATCGTCTGTTAACTATCCTACGGCTAAACTGCAGGTTGTGGGTTTGAATCCAACATTAGTTACCAATTTAAGGTTAAGGTTAAGATGGTTGACATAGTGGATGTCTGGCATGTCTAAAAGCATGCCTTTAACCATTTTCCACTATTTTCTAGCTATTAAGGCCAGTAGAAGTGTATTTGAAAAGTAAGTATAGATTCTAATATGTTTTTTGTTATTGTTTCCAGTCGGCAGCAGCATGACCCCGGGCGGCCCTTCGTTCTCCCCGTCAGGCGCGTCAGACGCATCGGGCCTGTCCCCGGCCTACAGCGCCTGGTCCCCCCAGCCGGGCTCCCCCGGCTCCCCCGGGCCCCCGCTCTCCCCCTACGCCTCCCCCGCCGGCGCCTCGCCCTCCTACTCCCCCACCAGCCCCGTCTACGCCCCCGCCTCGCCCAGCCTCAACCCCACTTCACCACACTACTCACCCACCAGTCCTTCCTATTCACCAACCTCGCCAAATTACTCCCCGACCTCGCCGATATACTCCCCAACTTCGCCGAGCTATTCTCCGACTTCTCCCGGGTACTCGCCGACTTCGCCGTCGTATTCGCCGACGTCGCCTTCGTACTCGCCGACTTCGCCCAGCTACTCTCCAACGAGTCCGGCGTATTCGCCGACGTCTCCGAGCTACTCGCCCACTTCGCCGAGTTACTCTCCGACGAGTCCGTCGTACTCGCCGACCAGCCCGTCGTACTCTCCGACGAGTCCGTCGTACTCCCCCGCGTCGCCTGGATACTCTCCTTCGTCGCCTAGCTATTCTCCGACGAGCCCAGTATACAGTCCAGCATCGCGTAGTTACTCTCCATCATCGCCGAATTATACGCCGACTTCTCCGGCGTACTCTCCGACGAGTCCGTCGTACTCGCCCACTTCGCCGACGTACTCCCCGACGTCGCACAGTTACTCGCCTTCTTCTCCGAAGTACTCGCCGACGTCTCCGAACTATTCGCCGACGTCGCCATCGATGGCGGGCGGCAGTCCTAACTACGCGCCGACAAGTCCCCAGTATTCTCCGACTAGTTCGCAGTACTCGCCCACGAGTCCGGCTTATACTCCGCCGTCGCCGCAACACCCAGCTAGCACGAGATACTCTCCTTCTTCGCCAAACTATTCGCCGACGTCTCCGAACTATTCCCCGTCGTCGCCGGGTTATTCTCCAGCGGGCTCGTCTACGAAGTACTCCCCGACATCGCAAACGTACACGCCGACGTCGCCCAACTACTCGCCGTCCTCGCCCGCGTATTCGCCCTCGTCCGCCGGACCCACCACGTATTCACCCAATTCCCCATCGTATTCTCCCACTTCACCTGCTTACGATGACGGTGACGATTAGATTTTGGATTTTCTTTAAAAAACCAACCTAGGTAAACATTTCTGGCATTCGATTGAATCGTTCGTCACAAATCATTGAATTATTGTGGCTTTTGTGATAAAGATTAGATAATTATCATATTATGAAATATTACATAATACAAATGTATAAAATATTCCATGATATTTTTATAGCTAATGTTTTATAAAATTAATATGTTACAGTACTTAGCCGAATTATAAACCTTAGCACAGTCAGCATATGTGTCACACTTGTGCCTTCTCTTAGACATTTCAGTGTATAATTGCATTTAAGTTCAAGTTTGTTTACTTCTTTTTTGCAGCTGACTGAGCTGTTTTCTAATTAATGTTTTTTTACTTATTTCTTAGAGTAATTTTATTTAAGAACCAAAAAAATGTAATTAGACAATAAAATATGTTAAGTGAATAATATTTCTTTCATTGATTTTTATACCAATACCTGAGCAAAATGACGACCCATTTAGCGCAGTGGGTACGAGTATGAGGATTGATTGAGACGCAAAGGGTCGCTTCGATTCCCGCTAGAGCACGAATGCTCGTTCATGATAAGTATTGGGTGGGGGTCTGGTACCGTTGTTACTGGGTTTCTTAATGCAACAGGAACTATACTTTGGAATTAATCTTAAACATATCCAGTATCAATTACTAATCAGCTTAACGATTCCGAGAACTCAATTGGATTTCACCTGTCAGTTAACTAATTGCGTGAGTTTTACTTGTCAGAGTATTTTTTATTAAACTTCCGAGAAAACAAAACATGGTGAGCAGCACCTGAATAACCACGCTTAGATCATCTCGTTGGTGGCAAATGCGACAGCCAAAAACAGCATTAAGTTAATTACTGAGGTTGGCAGAATCACTCTGCAGACACCATAATTCCCTGACAGGACAGGTGTGTAGGTATTCGAGTTCGGGTTCGAAGTGTCCATTGCGAATTTTACCCCAGGTATCTAAGGTACACCTAGGCTTTGCGATGCGTCACTCGATCCTTTGAAACCTCTGGATGCGATGTGGCAGACTATTTGCTGTCTAACCACCGAATTGAAAAACGTCAATCAAAATCAACGAGAACTGAATAGGACAGCTATGCTTCTGAGGGACGCTCAACCTTGATTTGCGTTAGTGAATTTGGGGGTGAGGCTACTACTATGAGTTAAGGACTTCAAAGAATTAAAAAACACTTAGTTATTATTATACAATTTATTGGTATCATACAGTGTAATAGAACTTAAGTGTAATAAAAATAACAAAACATTGTTCAGCATAAAAAATAAAACGAAAATTTTTGAATTTTTGTAATAATATTATGTTGTAATTATCTAAATAAAATACGAACTACAAATATTTTACATGTTTACATTTACATAGATTACAAGGCCATAATAATCTAAAACTCCTTCCCCTCACAAAGGCTTTTCTTGACGAGATATTGATTTTAAGGTTCTATTTTATTAGGAAAAAATACCACCAAGTATCAGGGAACTTTATAGGTAGGTGAAGTACCTACTTTAGACAAAAAAGAGTAGTCCCTGGAGGATGGCCTGCTATGATATTCCGGTTGGCGCCGAAACTCACTTCGCTCGTCGTGAAATCTTTAAAATTCAGTTTCCTCGCGACTGTGGTCGTTTGAGCGAAAAGAACTAAGCTAAATAACATTTTTTAGTTATTTTGCTACAAAATGAGAGAAAATACTAATTCAGAGTGAAGCGTATTGATGATTGAAGTAACCGTGAAGCACCGAGATGTGAAGTGATGTCCGCCATAATGTGGGTGCTTGCTAAGGCCGCGTCACCACGAAACGAAACACAGAAAATAGAAGTCAAAATTATATTCGAGCCTTTTTTCATTGCCCACGCTTCGTCGTCAAACAAAATTCGCAGTTATGCTTCCCAATGAAATAGAACCTCACCAAAAAACCTAGTCTAAATGACTAAAATAAATACCTACACTCATTGCACAAGGAACCATTTATATGCGCAGTAAGAAATAGAATTGCACCCTTTTTTAAAGCTGCGCATATAATACGTATTTACAACAAAATTTTCTCAGTAAAAACAGCAATAAATAATTTTCGAAACTACAACTTTACGTATTTATTACATTAAATTAGTTGTGACTTAAATGTTCGTTTTATATTGTTAGATACCTGGGCCAATGTGAGGAACACCATTATTAATAATAGCTTGAGCACAAACGCTGTGCTGCTCCCGCTGTATATGAAGCATAGCAGCGTTGTTGCGATATTGCGTTCAGTCTGACTATAAATATGACTACCAACATCCAAACTGGCGATAACTATTGAGACACTAAATATAAGTCGATACTATCGACACTATCATAGTTAGAACACTATCCATAGTTTCCGGTCAATATCATCCATATAGGTTTATTGATTTTACGGGCTGACAAGATCTACTTAAAAGACTGGCTATCACAGCAGTGCAGTTGCGAGACCAAACACATAGTTTTTGTAGTTTTCTCATGATCAATATAATCCAAGACAATATCATCTACCTTCAAAACTCATCGCTTAAAGTCCCAGGTTTGCCAGAAATAAAAAGTTAAAAAAATATTATATATGGTTTTCTCACTTCCACAATACACAACTGTTTGAGGACAGCTGATCTGAACGTCTCGGATATTTAATAATATTCGTACATAAGGAGCAACACAGCGGTAGTGATATATTATATCATTATATCTAAATTTATGACAGTACAGCAAATGAATGAATGTAACATCAGTGATTTGTGTCCAAAAAGGTTTTATTAAACAAACAGAAAACTATAGTAATAATCCACACGGACCTACAGAATCAAAAATAATTTAAATAAATGACTTCCTTAACTATACGACCGAAACCTATGAGCATTTTACACTAATACGGTAGGACTAAAAACTGTCTATGATTATTATTTAATTTTCAATGTAGCAGCTATTCTAACAATTATATTCAGGTCTTCTAAAAGGCACACTCACCTCACAAAACCTCTGTGGTTATTCTTGTTTTATTAAAACCTCTTTGGCTGCTGGCAAACGTGAATCAGAAGCTACACTAACTGTGAGTTAGTACATTATAGGTAAATCTTTATTAACATAAAATTCTCGCATTCTCCAAAATCACACGATAGTATTATTTTGGTTCGAAACTCGCGGTATAGTGCGTATCCTGCAAACTTGTAAATTACTTGTCGAATCAGCCAGTCATCTCAATAAATATACCTTTCAATATTATTTCTAGATGTTTCAATCGAAACTTATCAGCTCTGCTGTATTGTTATTATTTTCTGACTTGACCGGTGTCTGGGCTTGAGTGGAGGCCTGGTTAGTGTCAGGCATGGCCGGTTGGGGGCCAGGGGGGCCATTCATGTTTGGCTGTTGCATCTTCATGGGCTGGCCTGGCATCGCCTGCACTTGTTGAGACATCTGTTGTCCCGGAGGCATTTGCTGGTTCTGGTTTAATTGCCCTGGGGGCATCTGCTGGCTTTGGTTCAATTGCCCCTGATGCATTGGTTGACCTTGAGGCATAGGCTGACCTTGGGGCATTGGTTGCCCTTGAGGCATTGGTTGACCTTGAGGCATAGGTTGGCCTTGAGGCATCTGTTGCCCTTGCGGCATCGGCCCCGGTTGCCCAGGGTGTTGCATTTGTCCCGGAGGCATCGGTTGACCTTGAGGCACTTGTGGAATGTTCTGACCTTGGGGCCCGAGCTGGGCGTGCATCATCCCGGGTTGACCTTGCGGCGCCTGTGATTGGGGCCCCTGTGGAATGTGATTCGGTAGATTCATACCAGGATTCTGACCTTGCATCGGTTGTTGTCCCGGCAGAGACATCGGCTGGCCAGTTTGTTGCATATTTGGACCCTGATTCATTTGGTTGCTCTGCTGATTGGGCAGAGTCATCGAGTATCCCTGTTGACTAGCGTTCGGCTGGTTTCCCTGCATCATCGGCATCCTCATACCCTGCATTTGCATGCCAAGCGCGGGGTTGGTGTTCATGATCTGTGGCATCTGTTGAGGCGGCATCATCGCGTTCTGTTGAGGCTGATTAGGCAAGTTTTGTTTCGGGATCTGGGCTTGTCCGTTCTGTTGCACTGCGGGCATTCCGTTCTGGATCATCATCTGGTGGACTCCTGGCTGCATTGGCATTCTCATTTGGTGCATTTGCTGCATCATCATTTGCTGATGGAGCTGGGCTTGCTGGCTCATGACGGGACGAGGGTTGACTTGGCTCATGGATTGGTTTCCTGGCGCTTGACTGATGGCGACACCTGAGGTGGACATCGCGAAGGCATTCGTCATTTGTGGCATGGATTGGGCGACACCCATGTTGTTAGGTAGCTGCATATTAGCTTGGGAGATTTGTGGTTGTCCTGGCATCGGTAGAGAGCTATCAGTGGTGGCCTGGGGCATCATCTGGTGGAACTGAGGGTTGGCGTACATGGGCTGGTTGGGGAAGTTGGGCTGGTACTGCGGCATGGTCACGCCGGGCATGTAGTACCCGCTGTTGGTCGACATCATGTATTGGTGCTTCTGCTGCTCTTGACGCATTTGCATTTCTCTTTCTTGCTCCTGAAATAGGAATTTATCTCGTCAATTATATTGGTCTGACATGCGTTGTTGAAAACCTACCTTAGATCAATGTAAATATATTTATTCATCCCAACGATGATTAGAATACGAACTATTAAAATTAAAATAAATTGTTGGAACAACTTGAGTATCCTGAAAATCTGATTCTGGCCATAGAACTCAATAACTCAGTGACTGTGAATATTATAAATGCTAATTAAGGGTGCAGCGAAGAGACCATCAAAGTAAGTGTGTTGTATTGAAATGTGAAATAATGTTAGTGTGAAAAGCTAGGCTGTATAATTAGACATTAAAGCGTTAATTTATAAATTTAATCGCGTTCTCGCAGCACGTCCTATTTCAAAAGATATCAGACTGAAAAAAATATCGTTTTTTCTCGAAAAAGATGGCCTGGTCCGACTTTCTGGCCGTACTGTCACCTGTACTCTCTGCAGCGCGAGTTGTCTCTGGTACTGCAAGTATTCGTGCTTCTTCTTGCGCATGGCGTGCAGGTTGGCCGCCATCTGCATCTGTCTCTGTCGCTCGGCCGCCTTGGGTCACTTTGTGTCGATGATCTATAGTGAGAATGGCTAGGCTGTATAGCTGGGGTCACCTGTACTCTCTGCAGGGCCAGTTGTCTCTGGTACTGCAAGTATTCGTGCTTCTTCTTGCGCATGGCGTGCAGCTTGGCCGCCATCTGCATCTGTCTCTGTCGCTCGGCCGCCTTGGGTCACTTTGTGTCGATGATCTATAGTGAGAATGGCTAGGCTGTATAGCTGGGGTCACCTGTACTCTCTGCAGGGCCAGTTGTCTCTGGTACTGCAAGTATTCGTGCTTCTTCTTGCGCATGGCGTGCAGCTTGGCCGCCATCTGCATCTGTCTCTGTCGCTCGGCCGCCTTGGGTCACTTTGTGTCGATGATCTATAGTGAGAATGGCTAGGCTGTATAGCTGGGGTCACCTGTACTCTCTGCAGGGCCAGTTGTCTCTGGTACTGCAAGTATTCGTGCTTCTTCTTGCGCATGGCGTGCAGCTTGGCCGCCATCTGCATCTGTCTCTGTCGCTCGGCCGCCTTGGGTCACTTTGTGTCGATGATCTATAGTGAGAATGGCTAGGCTGTATAGCTGGGGTCACCTGTACTCTCTGCAGGGCCAGTTGTCTCTGGTACTGCAAGTATTCGTGCTTCTTCTTGCGCATGGCGTGCAGCTTGGCCGCCATCTGCATCTGTCTCTGTCGCTCGGCCGCCTTGGGTCACTTTGTGTCGATGATCTATAGTGAGAATGGCTAGGCTGTATAGCTGGGGTCACCTGTACTCTCTGCAGGGCCAGTTGTCTCTGGTACTGCAAGTATTCGTGCTTCTTCTTGCGCATGGCGTGCAGCTTGGCCGCCATCTGCATCTGTCTCTGTCGCTCGGCCGCCTTGGGTCACTTTGTGTCGATGATCTATAGTGAGAATGGCTAGGCTGTATAGCTGGGGTCACCTGTACTCTCTGCAGGGCCAGTTGTCTCTGGTACTGCAAGTATTCGTGCTTCTTCTTGCGCATGGCGTGCAGCTTGGCCGCCATCTGCATCTGTCTCTGTCGCTCGGCCGCTTCGGCCTGCGCGGCCAGGCGCGCCGCGTGTTCGGCGCGAAGTGTGTCTAAAGCCGCGCGACTATCGCGGACTTGGGTCACTTTATCCTGGGCAGAAGATGGTAAATTATATTTGTAATAATTTCATTTATTCATACAACACTTGAACAAACCGGCTTACAGTTGCCCAAAGCGCCAGTATGTTTAAAATTACAATATACAAAGAGAAAAAAAAACATGCATGGCTGATTCAACAATAATGAGGTATGAATTACAATAAATCAATTATTTAAATTATTTTCAAGTATTTCAATTCAATGAATGATGAATGAAAAATGATCTTCGTTGTAGGGCCAAAATTCGATACAATGGCAAGGTTAACTGCTGTTTTCGAGGTAAAATGTAGTTGTTACAAGAGTTGTTCGAAATGTCAGTTTGTACGAATGCAAAACGACCAGTTTCTTAAAAAGTAACATAAAAGCAAAAAGATCATTCTTAACTCATGTTTCATTATCAAAACGAAATCTCATAAAATCGTCTAAATTTTATGTTTTAATTTTAAAACGTTAAATTGCGTATGCTTAAATGAAGTGATCACTTACAATTAATATGAGTACGAGAAAAGTGATAGGTGTTAACTTAACAAAATCATACTTAAGGTTAACTGGAAAGTTGAGGTTAAAATTATTTTATAGTATTTGAGTGACGGTTCAACTTTTCACAATGATTAATCAATCACCTTACAACAGGCTATATTTTCACAAAATCTTATCCAAATTTATTGAAAAGTTTTTCCTATTTAAGTTGTCGTTTTTTTGACCTGAATTTTAGATGAATTTGTGTTCTGTAAAAGAATCCCCTGTACAGAATAGAATTTCAGTATTGTTTCAACTTATCACTGATATTACATCGACATTTTACTGATATTAAGTCCCTGTGTGAGCAAGATGTTCGAATTGCGAAGTGCACCATTTGCATCAAGCGCCTACTCACTACTTTTGAGGCTCTAATGCCTTCAGTTTTTTTTATCAGAACTGTAAATTAACTTCAGTTGCAATTCTAAATATAGGCGCATTTCAGAGTCACACTGATTGGCACGCCGGTTCGTCAACGCGTGTGCAAACATGCACACCTAGCTTTTTTATCGCCTAAACAGATGACACCTTACCAAATTGATATGATTACCAGCCCGCCATCGCCAGAGTGACCTTGACCCCAGCCTTACCTGCAAGCTCTCCAAGTAGACACGTTTGTCGTCCTGCTGCTGTATGTAGCGCAGCAGCCGCGAGTGCATCGCCGTGATGTTCATGAACAAAGTCTGCACCGACGTGTCGTTGGCGATGGAACGGCCCCTGGGCAAATAACGGACCATTTTTGAAATAAGTAATATTCTTGAAGTATAGTGAAGGCGAGGGATACTAAATGGAGTTTGATTTTTTGTAAAAAATATTGCTTTTAATCAAAGTTATTATGTTTGTGATACAACCCATAGTGTTGCTTATAAGGATCTAATCATCAGACAACCTATTATCGCGAGAAGAAGCGGAGGGTACCACCGCTCACAGTTCAAACAGCGTGAATGAACATGTCTGTTTATTTGTTCTGAGTGTTTCCCATGTTTATTATGTATGTAAAAAGTATTTAAGTATGTTTTTCTGTTGTCTAGTATCCCACAGCACAAGCTTCGCTTAGTTTGAGGCTAGACAGCGCTATGTGGAATAATATCCAATATTTTTTAATTCCGGTAAGTTATATAGTATGCAGTGAATGTAATAAATGGATAACTAAAAGAAAGGCTACATTTTTAATAAAATAAAACTGTATTTCTCCAATGGGCGCAGTTCAATCAGCATCAAAATTATGTGTGCTTACAGAGTGGTCAAAAAAGCATTGGCGGTTTGACAAAAGCAATCCTAATAATGCAATGATAGAGTCGTATGCCATTTGAAGCAACACCAAACTTTATAACAATTGAAATACAATTTTAAACCTGTAGTGAAATGGTTTCATTTCATTCAAATTTCAGACATAATTAACCACTCTGTTCGCACCCATCATTTTGATGCTGCGTGTACCTACATATTGTTGAGAAGGTGTAAAGCTAGAGGTAGGTAAATAAATATTTTTCTCACAACATTACAACTAGCGGGGTCCGTCGGGACTTTACTGAAGAAGGACTGCATTAGTCAAGGGTATAAGCAGTGAGATAAGAACTCACCTTGAAGAGTTGCTCTTCATTCTGTTCACGAATATTTCCACCTGAGACTTGAGCGTTTCCACAAATTCATCAATCTCCTTGTCTTCAGCATCATCTTCCTGGGCCTTGCTTGTGGTCTGTTTTACAAATTCCTGCTGCAACTGCAACAATACACAAGATTTTACAATTTATTGTTAAGAGTTGCAGAAAACCGTTTACTCCACAGACCACAAAAAATCGACCACATAAGGGTGGAAGCCCTGCCAACGGGTAGTGGTCTTGTGGTCAGGAAACGCTCGCCCAAATATACCTTATAAAATATCGATAAAAAGGCAACTCTACGTCCAGACTCCAATCTCCAAACTCTGGAGATTGGAGTCTGCTGCCATGGTCATAAGAAATTAAACGTTATCAGTGCTGTTTTGACAATGGCAGCTGTCAGTGTATTTCTTATATTAGTTAGACTATAATGAGCTAGCATCTGTTCAGATATGAATGTATATGTTTTTTTATTATTTTGTTAATTTTTCACGATATTATCGTACAAGTTGAACTACAAGTGTAAAAGTCATTTTTGTGATCGAAAATTAGCCCAATCCTTTATTGACTTGCTTTTTAGGATACTTTGAAACAATGTTTTTTTTATGTTTTGAACAAAAATACGAAAAAGACGTAGTTTGATATTGTTCTACAGAGCTAATTGGCAAGTACGGTGGACGGCACATCATTCTACCCATTTCCGGTCATTTCTTCCTGCTCTACTGCAAAGAAATTACATGTGGCAAGAGCGAGAGATAAACCGGAAATGGGGTAACCTGATGTGCTGTAACCGTGGACACCTCCACAAGGTGGACCGACAATCTGGTCCAGGTCGCGGGAAGCCGCTGGATGCGAACAGCGCAGGACCGATCGTTGTGGAGATCCTTGGGGGAGGCCTATGTTTAGAAGTGGGCGTCGTTCGGCTGATATGATGAGCACATCATCGATTGACTGTACGGTGGCCGGCATATCACGCTACCCATTTCCGGTCAGTCCTCCTTGCTCTATTGCAAAGAAATGACATTTGGCAAGAGCGAGAGGTAAAACGGAAATGGGGTAACCTGATGTGCTGTTGACTGTACTTGCAATGTCACCCTGTATATTTGTTGGTGAGTGTAGCTAAGCAGTTCCGACGACCTGGCAGACCAAGGCGCAGGAGGCGTGACGAGCTGGACGCCTTTGCAGGGGACTGGCCGAAAAAGGCCCAAAATAGACTCGCGTGGAGGAGGGGAAGAGAGGCCTTTGCCCAGCAGTGGGATCCTCATGGCTGATTTAGATTAGATTAGAGTGTAGCTACTCACGTCGGTCTGGTCGTGGTCCTGGTGTACATGGGAGGGGTGCTAGCTAGTAGCTACTCACGTCGGCCTGGTCGTGGTCCTGGTGTACATGGGAGGGGTGCTAGCTAGTAGCTACTCACGTCGGCCTGGTCGTGGTCCTGATGTACATGGGAGGGGTGCTAGCTAGTAGCTACTCACGTCGGCCTGGTCGTGGTCCTGGTGTACATGGGAGGGGTGCTAGCTAGTAGCTACTCACGTCGGTCTGGTCGTGGTCCTGGTGTACATGGGAGGGGTGCGAGGCGTGCGAAGGGTGCGAGGCGGGCGCGGTGGGCGCGTCACCCTGTATATCTGTTGGTGTAGCTACTCACGTCGGCCTGGTCGTGGTCCTGGTGTACATGGGAGGGGTGCGAGGCGTGCGAAGGGTGCGAGGCGGGCGCGGTGGGCGCGTCACCCTGTATATCTGTTGGTGTAGCTACTCACGTCGGTCTGGTCGTGGTCCTGGTGTACATGGGAGGGGTGCGAGGCGTGCGAAGGGTGCGAGGCGGGCGCGGTGGGCGCGTCACCCTGTATATCTGTTGGTGTAGCTACTCACGTCGGTCTGGTCGTGGTCCTGGTGTACATGGGAGGGGTGCGAGGCGTGCGAAGGGTGCGAGGCGGGCGCGGTGGGCGCGCCGGGCGTGTCGCGCGCGAGGCGCTGCTCCCAGTAGTTGCGGTCGAGGTACCGCGACAGCTCCGTGTTGTGCTCCGGCGACGCGCTCACTGAAGTCACCCTGTATATCTGTTGGTGTAGCTACTCACGTCGGGCTGGTCGTGGTCCTGGTGTACATGGGAGGGGTGCGAGGCGTGCGAAGGGTGCGAGGCGGGCGCGGTGGGCGCGCCGGGCGTGTCGCGCGCGAGGCGCTGCTCCCAGTAGTTGCGGTCGAGGTACCGCGACAGCTCCGTGTTGCCGCCGCTGTGCTCCGGCGATGCGCTCACTGACGATGGACTCGGGGACACTATACACAAATAACCCCATACATAACAGCAAGTTAGATAAAAATTAAAATTATTTATTTCATGTAAACTTTTACAAGTGTTATTATTGATCCGAAGATCCGAAAACTATATTATTATTGGTCGGGTTCGATTCCCGCCTGATGCCAAGTAGAACGAATGTCTTTTTCCGGTTTTCGGATCTTTTACAAGTTTTTTTGAAAAGTCATTAAATAATTTACAGGAAAAAAATAAAATGAAGTAAGAAGAAACACTTATTGTTATCGAAAAGAATCCGGCAAGAAAATCGATAGTTACTCTTTTCAACATACATGTTTCTTTCACAATTATTGAAGTAACAGAGTACAGTCATAAAAAAATGTGCAAAGGAGCAGATTATCTTATGATGACCACAAATTCTTGTCATTCAAATAATCTTTAACATTATAATAGCCTTGCTTCATCAATTGCGATTTAATTTGCGACTTGAATAGGTGCAAGGTTAGTTCAACAAGAGTTTGAGGGACTATATTGAAAAATTGTACACATTGACCTACAAATGATTTTTGATTTGATGTATTTTATGCCATGACCTATGTAATCTTAAATAAAATTTTACGTGTGAACTAGAGCCTGAACTGGGGTGGCCCCGTATTTCAAGACTCCAGTAGGCCTAGCACGAACCGCTGTCGTTTTGGTAATCGAAAAGTAAACGATAATTTCTTTTCTTTTTCCTGTCTTTGAGAAAAAAAGTAACGTTTACTTCTCGATTACCAAAAACGTTATCGGTTCGTGCTAGGCCTACAGGTCTCACCGATTCGATCGACGAGTATTGAAATAGGTGGAGTAGTAGTTGGAAGGATGTATGCATTTGGAGAATTTGTGGTTTGGTGTGGAGTGTATGAAGTGCAGCGTGTAAAGTGTGTGTGTGTGTGTGTGTGTGTGCACGTGTGCGTGTGAGTGGTGCGTGACGTGTGGAAACACTTAGGGTAAGTTGCACCATAGTAAAAGTTAAAGTTAAAGTTGAAGTTTTTGTCAAATTTGACAATTTGACTTCATTTTTGGGCCTAACCGGTACTTTAACTGAAATTTGGATATTTGTTATTGTTAAAGTCAGATGGTGCAACCCACCCTTAGGGTTAGTTGCACCATAGTAGAAGTTAAAGTTAAAGTTTTTGTCAAATTTGACAATTTGACGACCAAAATTGACGTCGAATTGTCAAATTTAACAAAAAATTTAACTTTAACTTCTACTATGGTGCAACTTACCCTTACAGTCCCACTGATATAACACACTTTAGACAGCTGCCAGTGTCATTGGAGATTGAACTTAATGCTATGCTTAAAAAGAATTCATGTGTTTTGTCAGGCTCAAAAGTCAAGCCACAGCTCATGAATGTATATTCATTATTTTAAAGTAGAAATTCTAGCTGTCAACTTGCCTTTCTTATATCAGTGAGACTGCAAACTCAGTTCAATACAATGTATAAGAGGCCTTCGGGTTATTAGCCCACTTCTGAACCATTACACCAAATCAGTCGTCTTGACAATAGTGAGTATACTAACATGTAGGATGGAGGCTGGTGTCCGGTGCGATGTGGGGGCGGACTTTGCGCTCCTTCTCCTTGTGGTCCGCCTCGGACTGGCTGAGCGCCAGTGCGAGCTGCAGCTCCTCTTCTTCTTGCAACTCCTCGGCAGTCTTCGTTCCGGGCGGACGCTTCTGAATTTACCAAAAAAAACAGTAAAATTTTCACTTATTTAGATCCATGCAATGATATTATCTATAATAAAGAGGTAGATTGGTTACTTGTGCTAAAAAAGTGGCACCCGAAACCAGAACTTTCGAACACCTGAGGTAAGCATTGACAGTTTGAAACGACGCTGCACATGTATACGTCTCGTTTACGCTCTAGCAAATAATCATACTATCTTGTTCACACGGTCGTATTATAGGTATGTACGCCCCGGACAATTTTCGACTTCGTATCGGTACTGGCATAACCCATCTACCTCTTTTTTATTATAATATCATTGAACACAGGCCTATTATATAATAATATGTATACAGTGCAAGTGGGTGAGGTGCACCCGAACGCAGAAAGCTGAGAACCGCGTCATTGTATGATTCCTTGAGTTCCTATTATTTTAGGACATGTATTTATTTATTTAAACAACATTGCACTAGTAGGGTACAATTGGCGAACCTAATGCCATATGGCATTTTCTACAACTCAATTTGATGAACGTCAAAATGGCGGGATCACTCTTCCTTTTAAAGAGACTTTCCACTAGTTTTGTAGTACTTATTTAGCACCTTTTAACACCTCTAATATAAATTTAGGTACCTTCTTAGTCTAGACGATATTAGGACACATAGAGGATCCCGCGTCAAGATGGCGGGATCACGCTGGTTGCCACAAAACCACCAATAATTTTGTTAAACCAACTGCTCTAAGATTTAACACCTATCCAATACCTCCGAAAAAACATATAATATTGCCAGAAATAATTATGGTTTTTGTTTAATTTACTTTTAAATAGTTCTAAACTTCGATGGCACTTTCGCCTGCTTAGTTGTGAAGAGCAAAGTTCATTAAGGTTTAAATTGCTGTTCGAATAATTGACAGCTGACGCTTTTGCTTTTTTATTTTAGTAATTAACATTGAATCTTCAATTTTTTGGCGTTTTTGATAAGTAAAAACCCCTAAATAATTTTGAATGCAGTGAAGTTATGATATAAAATATCGATAAACAAACATTCCAACATAAAGAAGTGCAGACCTACTAGTTTTTGCTCTTTGTAGATGGGTGATTCTAAAATTTGTCAATTTTAATAAATGCGTTCAATAGCATAATGTACCTTTCGTAAAATGTACCCCTTGCGCAAAACGTACCTTTCTCACAATGCGCCATTCTCAAATTAATAATTCGAACCGACGACCACTGAGTTACAACATAATCGGAGGCTGGCGCCTGCGCCGCTGCGCAGTGAAAAACACAGTTAACTAACGCTAGAACGTAGGTGGGAATCTTCACGGCTACACACTTTGACCAGTGTGCGTTGCCAGTAATGACATAAGGGAGTGAGACGTGGTCGTTCACTATGGGTCTCATAAGAAGGCTCAAAGTCACCCAGCGAGCAATGGAGAGAGCGATGCTTGGTATTTCCCTGCTTGATCGAATCAGAAATGATGAGATCCGCAGGAGAACTAAGGCAACCGACATCGCTCGAAGGATTGCATTGCTGAAGTGGCAGTGGGCGGGACAAATAGCGCGAAGAACCGATGGCCGTTGGGGCGAAAAGGTTCTCGAATGGCGACCACGTACCGGACGGCATTCCGTGGGCAGGCCCTCCACAAGGTGGACCGACGATCTGGTCAGGTCGTGGAAAGCCGCTGGATGTGGACAGCACAGGACCGATCGTTGTGGAGATCTTTGCCCACTGCTGGGCATAGGCTCAGCAGTGGGCGTTGTTCGGCTGATATGATGATGACACACTTTCAACAAGGAAAGCGAAAGCATAATACGCAATTTTGCTAATAAGATGGATGACTTAAGTCTAAAGGCTTTTCGAATACGTTATAAGGTTTGTGTCTATGAAATTTTGATCATGTCCTTTGCGGGTGATGGAAAACACCGATAAAAAACCCAAGCGTTGAGTTCGAATTCTCTCAGCGAAATGTGGGCTTTTGAATATTCCGTTCACCATGACGGCAACAATCAGAATGCCTCTGCGCTCCGACTACTTACCCCAACTTTTCGAAGCAAACTATTTTTGATTATTTTGTCCTAAATTACAATGTGAGATTTGTTTTGAAGAAAAAAGCTTTTTTTGCATTGATTCACTTGTAGCACTGAAAAATAATTAATGTGAAAGGGACGTTATGAGAAAGGTGCATTAAGGGAAAGGTACAGACGCCTTTAGACTTAAGTCACCCATCCTATTAGCAAAATCGTGTATTATGCTTTCGTTTACCTTGTAAGTAAGTGTGTAGCCGTGAAGATTCCCACCTACGTTCTAGCGTTAGTTAACTGTGTTTTTCACTGCGCAGCGGCGCAGGCGCCAGCCTCCGATTATGTTGTAACTCAGTGGTCTTCGGTTCGAATTATTAATTTGAGAATGGCGCATTGTGAGAAAGGTACGTTTTGCGCAAGGGGTACATTTTACGAAAGGTACATTATGCTATTTAACGCATTTATTAAAATTGACAAATTTTAGAATCACCCATCTACAAAGAGCAAAAACTAGTAGGTCTGCACTTCTTTATGTTGGAATGTTTGTTTATCGATATTTTATATCATAACTCCACTGCATTCAAAATTATTTAGGGGTTTTTACTTATCAAAAACGCCAAAAAATTGAAGATTCAATGTTAATTACTAAAATAAAAAAGCAAAAGCGTCAGCTGTCAATTATTCGAACAGCAATTTAAACCTTAATGAACTTTGCTCTTCACAACTAAGCAGGCGAAAGTGCCATCGAAGTTTAGAACTATTTAAAAGTAAATTAAACAAAAACCATAATTATTTCTGGCAATACTATATGTTTTTTCGGAGGTATTGGATAGGTGTTAAATCTTAGAGCAGTTGGTTTAACAAAATTATTGGTGGTTTTGTGGCAACCAGCGTGATCCCGCCATCTTGACGCGGGATCCTCTATGTGTCCTAATATCGTCTAGACTAAGAAAGTACCTAAATTATTATTAGAGGTGTTAAAAGGTGCTAAATAAGTACTATAAAACTAGTGGAAAGCCTCTTGGATACGAAGAGTGATCCCGCCATTTTGACGTTCATCTCAATTTGCCCTTTTCTTTTAAAGAATGGGAGTCAAGGACATCATGTATTATGTCATTGTAGTGATTAGCAATATGACAAACAGTACTAATACTAAAATATTGATTTAAAAAAAGGGCATGCAGTTCAGCAGTGTACGTGACGCTGTTGATGATGAAAAGGTAAGCTAACTGAAAACACAAGAATATGGCCAGCAAGTCACCGTTTCGGTAATTTTGGTAGCCCAATTCAATTATTGATTTTAAAATTGGAAATGGTCACCCCACTTGGTATAAGAACACAGGTTAGAATCCTGAAACTATCTCATTAATTGATACCATTATCTTGATGACATGAATAACACAATGATAAGATGATAACCTTTAATGTTTATCATAATTATTTCAATATAAATAAATAGTCCCAAATGGATGTCTATTTGTTTACAAAAATGAAACAACATTTGCAGTCAAAATGCATTATTTATTTGAAAATATTTTCTAAGAGATATAATCATTGTAAGGAAATCAGAACCTAATTACAGTCAATAAAAATGATAATATCACTATCAATTACATTATAAAGTCGCCTTATAAAAATAGAAAAATGTCAGTACATAATGCTACAAGATTATTTCCATGGCTTTTCATTCACAAGGAATGTGTAACAATAAAACTACTAATTAATATAACACAATATTTTAAGTCTAATTATTTTGTCGCAATCTTCTAACAAATTTAGGTGTTTCAGGCACAGTCAGAGGGGCTGCAGACTTTTCAGGAATAAAGGCTGTCAAGACTGGGACCGGTTTGGCATGATGCACCGACTTAGATCTCATCTCTGCTTTTAACTTCTCTTCTAACTCCTGCTGTTCTTTCTCTTTTTGTTGTCGCCTCCTCTCTTGCTCTTCTTCCTTTTCCTTAAGAAGTTGATCAAACTTTTCTCTTTCAGCAGCCCGTTTCTCAGTTGTTAAGTCAAATGGCTTAGCTTTTACAATTTGCAATTGATTTAGAACAGGTTTAAAAGGTTCCTTATACAAAACTGTAGGTGGTCGGGCCTCAAACTTGACATGATTCTCCTTATTCTCAGATGAAGTTGTAGATGAGCTGCCTTTAACAGCAGCTTTGTGCATTTGCCTCCGTACTCCACCAGGCAGTGGTTGAGCCTTAAATACAGATGCTTGTTTTTTTTCTTCTTCAATTTGACGCTTGATCCACTCATCTTTGCGTCTCTTAATTTCTTCATCACGTTTCTCAAATGAAAATGGTTCTGGTTTGACTGGGCCAAGTCTTTGCTTCTCTACTGGTTTCACTGTAGAACTTGGTGGGAGCATATTGTACTTTATTTCTTGCTTCAGCTGATCTGAAGAGTTCACTCTTTTGTAATGGAACTTAGGGCTTTTCGGCTTAGTAACCTGCACTGGTGGCTTCACAGGAATCTGGGGCTTTTCAAGTATATGTTTTGGTGCTGGACGAGCTTTGAATTTTTGTGACTGATCTGGAGATTGAACAAATTTTTTGTGAATTTCTGTTAACTTGAAAGGTTCTGGGACAGTAATAGGCTTTTTAGCTACCTCAGGCAAGTTCTTTGTGCCTTCAATAACTGATTTAGGAATTGGTTGAGCTTTAATTTTAAACTTTCTTATTTCTTCAGCTTCTAAGTCCTCTTTTTCCTTCTGTGACATAATATGAAGTGGCCGTGCACGAGTCTTACAGCGCAACATTGGAGACTGTGGTACTGTGAGGTTGGGCCGGCTTGTAGAGCACTGTGATTTAAACATTTGTGGCTTTTTAGAATGAAATCTTCCAGGAGTATCTCTTTGGAAATGATAAATAGCTTCAGCCATGGACACAAACTTTGTTCTTGATAACTCCTGCGGAACACCCGTAGGCCTTCTGTAGCGCTCGTACACATCTTCCTTATCTGTTAGCTCCAGCTTAACCATGTCGTCCCGCAGCGCAGCAATATCGTTCATGGATAGAGATTTTCTCATAGATCCATACGGATTTTCAAAGGACTGTTCCAAGTAATTGTGATCTCCAAAATCTTCTTCTAACGGAGTGCAGGGTTCGTCTTTCACAATCATTTTACCATTTGGAGTGTAAAAGCTTTCTCCGCGAAAGTTGGTCACGTAATTCCTAGCCATGTTTTTTTACACAAAATAATGCAATATTACGTAAAGTTTTAAGAAGTTATTCGATTGAAAAACAAATACAAAAACAAACTCAGTTTGTTCGAATTCAGATCGTGTCGTTAAATTTCAAACATTGAATGAACGAACGAAGCGAGCGCTGGAAGACAGTCAAACTGACATTTCACTTTCTTTACGGATCAGCGCATGAGTGTCATGGACATGGACTCTGGATTTTGAGCAGAGTTATTGTCTATGAAGGCAGACGAATTTTTTTTACCGCACCCGCTCTGTGTGGCAAGTCAATAAAAATCTCGGTTGAACGAAGAAGTGGTTGGTTGTCCATTCCATCATTCATTCCAAGCCATCCGTTTTTTTTTAATCGAGAGATGACAAGTGTGGTCTTGCCTTAAGGCGGATACATCGAAAGAAAAAAAAAAGAAAATGTCTCTGGCCCACGCCACCGCCGGTCTGTCACTGTCACTGTCAAAAGTTGAAAAGAATTTGTGTTGAAAAATTCTGACTAACGCGTTCGCAATAGTTAGGCACTGGTAATTAATTAAGCTAATATTTATTAGTCATCATAATTAGCAAAGCGCTACGGCCACAATGACACAGAGCGCCCTGCCGAATCCTAACACTTTGCTCCCTTTGGAACTCGTCGACAAATGCATTGGGTCACGGATACACATAATCATGAAAAACGACAAAGAAATGGTTGGAACCTTGCAGGGATTTGACGACTTTGTCAACATGCTGCTGGATGATGTCACCGAGTATGAATCAACACCAGAAGGGCGAAAAATAACAAAATTGGACCAAATCTTACTTAACGGAAACAATATTGCTATGTTAGTACCTGGTGGTGAAATGCCTGGAAGTGAATCGTACGATGGACAATAGTGTAGTATAGAGTTAACTAATTAAAAATATTCAACCCCTAAACTCATATTTGATTAGACTTTTAACTACCTCTACTTTTTATGAACCTAAAATAAAATTTCTTTGTGCCAAAAGACAAAACTTAGGGGCAAAATATATTTGTCTACTAATAATGCAATGTGATTTAAATCATTTAATGAGCACTTCAAGAATAGATATAAGCATTGCATGTATAAGAATGTTCATCAGGTGGCATTTAGGAACCACAAAACTTAATACCATTTACACAGGTAATAAAATAACCTAAAACTCTCTGAGGCTGGGTTGAATACGAATATAGCTGCAAAACTACTTGCTAGCTGTGTGTGCCTCATAACTTCAACTAAGAATAGAATAGAAAAATGTTTATTCAGCCAATATAAGTTAGCAATAAGCATCTTTTGCAGTGTCATACAATTAATATAGGTATCAGTTCAGATGCCCAAGTTGAGTGCACATTCAAAGTCTTGCTGTCCCCTTTAGTTGTATAGACACTTTACAGGATGGCATGAGCCTTGCTCAACTCTGATAGATGTATGTAAATTAGGAAGTCAGACTCACCTGCGGCTGAGTTGGTCCATAATCATTGGATGTGTCAACAATTTCCAGTTTTGCAGTTGAAGATGGTGGTCGGCTTACTTTATCAAAGCAAGCATCACATACACGGACCTATGGGTTAAATACAATGTTATATTAAATCAATTCTTTTCCTGCATCGTTTAGGATATTTTTGCTACCTCTTATAAGTATAGTATATGAAGTAGTATGACAGTAATATTACTTTTTATATAAGAGTAATAGCTAATTTACTTATTCACCTCTTTCTCAATACCAAATTTCGGCAATGTAGATGTTTTTGAGCTACACTGCTGGCAGAAAACTTGGCCACAGGCACGGCAGTGGTGGCGGCGAACCATCAAAGAGAATGCAACACGACACCTGTATACATATACAATACATAATAAGTTATCCACCCACAACTGGTTGTAAATTGTTCTGTCTCTAATTAAATATTCAGGAAGATTCCTATCATCCGAACACTATAAATATAGACAGACAAATGAAAAGCTGAGGCTCGATGATAGTGGATGTTGTATAATGTCCGCATTTTATTAATTAGTTAGCTGATACAATAGTTTCACACTATGAGCAATACCAACAAACCTGTGGCACACCTCCCCATCTGCCCATTCTGGTGCAGTATCCGCTGAAAACATTGCATCTGATTCCTTCAATGTTGGGAACTTGTATCCTTCAGCTTTCAGTATGTTTACAGTATCCTGGCAACAACAATAGAAAATACACTAGATTACAGGGCACTGAAATGGTTATTTATAACATTTATTTACAGAGTCAAGTGTTATACCGTGTCAAAGATATTAATTGCACTAAATTCCATTTTTATTAAACCAATACATAAGACAAAAGAGACTGGTTTGTTAGTTCAATGTTTTCGTTGTAGTATGAGTCAGTACTGATAACAGGTGACGATTTTGATAAGGGAAAGCAGATTGTGTTTGATTAAAATTTAACTATTCTGTGTTAAGAACAAATGAATTTTATTATTAAACAAACAAGTTTAGCTAATTATTTCTATGGACTTACTTAAAAGTTCTCTTGCGTCATACATGACTCATGATAATTTTAAATGAAACTATTTATGGTCCTTTAGGGAGAATACTCAACTCACAGACATTAATCAAACATACCTACAGATAGACACTTCACTGATAGCTATAGACGGTGGTCACTGACACATTGACATGTAAACAAAACAATCTCTGAGACTTGATTAAAAGTAATTACGCCAGCAGCCCGAATGGCTATAACAATCAGCATAGCATGTATGTATTTCTTTAAATGAACAAGTCTTTGTTAGATACATGTGACAGTGACAGGAAAACATGTACTAATTTAATTATTAGGTAGAAAATCAATAGCTAGTGTTCAAATGCGCGTCGTGTGCGAGTCAGACGAGGCTCACCTTGAGCGGGAACGTAAAACCAGTTCAATGAACTGTGAAATTGCGTTGAATTTCTAGTTGTCTCTGCCACAAAAGATTTCTTCTTACAGCAAGCTACTGGTCAAGAACACTTGTTTTTTTTATTACCTTATTATGCTCTACAGGTAATTATCTAACTGATATGCTACACTCGACGTGTGTGACCTTCTGTACAGTTAACGGCTCTACAGGTTACTCATTTATCTTGCTCTTTCCAAATGACAATTCCTAGCAATGGAGCAAGGAAGGACGAGAGGAAAACAGACATGCTTTGCAGCAAGTTTATACTTTTTTGACACTATGTATATATATGATAATTAATATGAGGCATTGCTCTGCTATGCAATTCTTGGTACGTTAAATCTCATCTCGAACTTCAATCATTTAGTATTTTGTATGTAAATACACACATCAAAAGTGTCTAGGGATATCTCAAGCATTTTCATACAAAGTATAGCTATTGGGGAGGCTGTAAAAATTAAAATATTGATACCAACGTAGAAATTTTTAGGACACAGAAACTGCTATATCTGCCCTTTCAGATTGTATAAAGAAATTCATTGTGGTAGCATTATTGTACAATCGTAAGGACCTTTAAAAAAAAGACAGATTTTTCTTTTAAAAGGTTTTCAAAATTTTAGCAAAATCAAAGATATTAGATAATGCTCAGCATTATCTTAGAATAACTCGAGGAAACAGGCATAAGATAAAGGTTAAGAATATTACAAAGAAACGTTTGATTTTGCTAAAATTTTGAAACCGTTAAAGTTCTTGATTGTCTTTATCATTATAAATATGAAATAAAGTCATCTTATTTCAATAAAGTCTTTGCACTTCTATGCATCCGAATTTGACAGCTTATGTGGTAACTGGATTAGCTGGCACCTGTACTTTGCGATTAAACTATGTAAGTAGGTATGTACTTACTATTTTTTATAGTATTAAAGACTGTATTTTATTATTATTATTTTGCATTCTTGGTCTTGAACGTCAGAGCTACTTGTAAAGTGTAAAAAATAAAAATACAATAATTTTGTTTTGCAGAATTTCAAGCAAAAGATAATGATAATTCAATACAAAAATATTGACATACCTGTACAGCTCTATACTTCGGTGAGTTACGGAACGCAAACGCCCATGCCTGAATAAGTTCTAAAATCTTGCTGCGGAGGTTTTCATGCTGGGTGGATTTAACCAAGTCACGAAGCATTTCACAGAATGCTTTAGAAGTCACCTCATCATGTACACCAGAGCCTGTGCATAATAAAATCATTAAAGCATTCCTTTCAAAGTCACAGGTTTTTAATTTTTATTGCTCCATGTAGTAAATAAATACTTACATAAAAAGCATTGCAATACAGTATTAATCATTTTTACAAAATAAACTATTTCCTTCAGTTATAATAATCAAGGTTACAAAGTATTACTCCTTTTCATCATCATCAGCCTGTCATAGTCCACTGCTGGACATAGGCCTCTCCCAAAGTGCGCCACAACTCCCGGTTCTGAGACTTCCGCATCCAGTCCGATCCCGCCACCGTTCGCAGGTCATCGGTCCATCTCGCTGGAGGGCGCCCTACTACCTTCATTTTACAAAATCTTTTTTCGTCATATTGTTGTTTTGTAATTTAATGTTTTAAATATTTTTTAAGGTGAGTGTGTGATATTTATGTATCTACTAGCTTCAATAAGAACAATAATTTTAAAATTAACAACTATGCCCAAAACCCATCAGCATTTTGAGTAACATATTTAGTTTTTGTAATTTTCTATTAAAAAAAAAACCTTTTTGTGGTGAAGGCAACAAAAAAAAATTGCTCTCAGTATGGGTGGCTGCAAAAAAATATGTTTTTAGCCTTTAATAAATTAAAATTTCCTATTTTTTTCAAAGGTTATGTAAATTTAATTGTAATGATCACTAATGTGGCTTCTAGTTTCCTTCATTTCTATTTATGTGCTTTATATATTGCTCTCACACAAATATTTGAATACTGTATTATGGACAGCAATCAGTAATATTTAGTTAACTGGAAATAATGGGGTCAATGTTTATGTAAAGTAAATATCAAACAGATAGAATATATTTTCAGAAAAGTTGTGTTTGCTGCATTACTGTTCGAAATATTTCGTTAATTTAATTTATTTATTTAACAATAACACAAAAATTTCACTTACAACACAACAGCTTTACAGTGTTACAAAATTGTCTGTCCCCAATCGTAGATTTAGCTAACAGTAACATGTTTTTTATCATTTCTTTTTTAATTTATTTATTTCCATTTACAAATACGAATAATATTTATTTATTATTTATTTATTGGTTTGTACACAAATTGATACGTTTTACAATTAGCAAAAGGAATAAACATAGTACTTCATCTAGAATGAAGAATCTAGGGCGGTTGTGGGCGTGACTGCGGAGAGGCATGCCATTGCTGGACCCCCATGGGAACGGTCGTGGCAACCTGTCCTTGAGTCAGGCACACATCTATTCTTAGCGTCTGTCCGATGCTAAGTCTGGCGAATGGCCTTGGGGGAGAGCGCAGGTCGTGATGATCCCCAAGGCAAGGCCTGTGTACTATCCTTCCCGAGGTTGCTGCCCGTTCTTGGTCTGATTCCCTAAGAAACAGACGTAACAGAAAACTCAGGCCGGACCACTTCCAACCCCACCCCTCCCATCCCAGTAGCTAGGTACCACAGACCTGGTGCCTTTGTGCCCGGGTCGAGGGCCCAAAGCTTAATCCTTCCCAACCTTCCTATCCCTGTCCAAGAGGAGAAAACCTCTCTAAAAAATCCCCAAGCCAAGGCGTGACCGACCGTGCCGATGGCTGCGTGGCTGAGGGGGTGCTCAGTCTCGAACGGTGGACCTCTGATACCGGGCGACCTCAGAGTGTATAAGCCTTACCCCCGCATGCTGGGCTCTGTGGGGGTGGACCACCTTTTCCCACGCTACTCGTGGGAACTGGATGAATAGGTTAGGTTCTCACGGAGAGATAAGGGAACATAGTGGTCCCCTATCATTGACCACAGAACAAGCCGTGTTGGCCTCTGTGGTATCATGCAGTGAGATCGATGACGACGATAGGTCTCATCCACTCGACGCTGTCATGATCACCGCCGAAGCCGTCCTGGGAACACTGGTCCCGGGACTGACTTCGGACCTACAATCATAACTATGATAAAAATTATTCAAGCAAACCTTCACCACGCGAGAGGAGCGTCGGCTGTAGTGTGCCAGACTTTCCTTAGCGAGGACTTGGGCATTGCCTTGATTCAAGAACCGTGGCTTAACGGTGACACGGTGCGTGGACTGACTGCCGCAGGGAATGTTCTTTATTACACCAGGGGCACACGTCCAAGAGCATGTATGGTTCTTAAGAAAAACATTAAGTTCATGCCAATCCCAGAGATCAGCTGCGACGACCTCATAGCCGCATATATCTCTCTACCTAGCCTTGCCGGCAGGAAAACTGTTGTCTGCTCAGCATATCTCCCCGGCGAGGCTCCTGATCTGTCACTTCAGCTTCAAGCACTTGTGGACTACTGCAGGGAGCAAGAAGCGGAGCTAGTTGTGGGTTGTGATTGCAACGCGCACCACACTAGCTGGGGAAGTACGGATACAAATCATAGGGGCGAAATACTTTATGATTTTTTACTCAGTAACAACCTGTATGTCCTCAACGAGGGTTGCGAGCCGACCTTCGTTACGAGGAGTAGGCAGGAAGTACCAGACATAACCTTCTGTACTGGGCAGATCCAGAGACGCATAAGTCGATGGCAAGTCTCAGGGGAAGTCTCACTATCTGATCATAGACATATCAGGTATGACCTAGGAGGCAGTGATGAGGCTCCACCCACTGCTCCCTATAGGAACCCTAAGGCGACCAACTGGGGCAGATACACTGAATGCCTAGGCGAAAACTTAGGGGCTGTCAATAAGAGCATACGCTCAATTGAACAGCTAAACTCTGCTACAGTGGCAATAACAAAGGGCATGATTGAGGCCTACGAAGCTAATTGTCCGCTCAAGCAGGGCCACCGGGGACACAAAAATATCCCAGGGTGGAACAAGTCCCTCTCCCGGCTCAGAGCCAGAGCTCGCGACCTGTTCAACAGGGCAAAGCGAACAGGGGTATGGGAAGAATATTCCAAGGCTCTCACTGAATACAATAGGGAGCTACGGAAAGCAAAAAGACAGTCTTGGAGGAAGTTCTGTGAGGAAATCGAGGGCGCCTCGCAGGCGGCCAGGATACACAAAATACTATCCAAGACACCCACGTCGCATCTAGAACTTCTTAAGAAGGCGGATGGGGCGTTTACCAGCTCAGCGGAAGAAACTCTGAAGCTACTGGCTCAATTTTCCGGGCTCCTACCAGATCACTGACAGAAACCCTCCTCACATTATTCCTGGAGCACCCCGGCCAAGGTCGGAGGACTGGAGGAGGGCCTCACAGATCTTTAGACCCAACCAGGTCAGATGGGCCATCAACAGTTTCAAACCCTACAAGTCTGGGGGTGTTGATGGAATCTTTCCCGCACTTATGCAGAAGGGCATCGAGGTCCTTCTGCCATTCGTGGTAAAAATATTTAGAACCAGCTTTGCACTCGGTGTTCTACCTAAAAATTGGACCAAGGTTAAGGTAATTTTTATACCGAAGGCAGGGGACAAAGACAGGTCCCAGCCTAAATCCTACCGGCCAATTAGCCTAACGTCTTTTCTCCTAAAGACGATGGAAAAGGTGCTGAACCTGCACATCAGAGAAAGTTACCTCACGGTCAACCCTCTGCATGGGAGGCAACACGCCTACAGATGCGGTAGATCCACGGAATCCGCTCTGATTGAACTCACGGACAGGATTGAAAGGGCCCTGGAAGACAAAGAGATCGCCCTATGCGCCTTTCTCGACGTTGAGGGGGCCTTTGACAATACCTCGTCCGACATTATCATCAAATGTATGAAAAACAAAGGCGTGGACGAAACCACCCTTAGGTGGGTAGAGTCCATGCTGACTTCAAGGACGGTAGAAACTTCCCTCCTTGATGCACGCGTAGAGGTCAAGGTGACCAGGGGCTGCCCTCAGGGTGGCGTCCTGTCACCACTAGAATGGTCCATTGTTGTGGATGACCTACTACATCGATTAAACAACGCGCACTTTACCACGCAAGGGTACGCGGACGACCTGGTGATCATGGTGGTAGGCAAATGTCAAAACACCATATCGGGTCGAATGCAGAGGGCGCTGCGTTTGGTAGAAGAATGGTGCCAGGAAGTGGGCCTGTCAGTAAACGCTGACAAAACCACACTGGTACCATTCACCCGCAAACGGAACCTGGAGGGAATTCGCAAACCTACCTTTTTCCGTAAACCCATAGGGATCTCCAAGGAAGTCAAATATCTGGGAGTAACCATGGACCAGAGACTGACATGGAACCCTCACATAAGCAACATTACCCGGAAGGCACGTATGGCCCTGGGGATCTGTTGCCGTCTAGTTGGCACCAAATGGGGGCTCAACCCCAAGGCTGCTTTCTGGATATACACTGCCATAGTGCGACCCATGATCGCCTATGCTTGCGTGGTTTGGAATAAGAAAACCACTCAAGTTACAAGCAGTGTTTTACTCGGCAGGGTGCAACGGCTGGCCTGCTTGATAACCACTGGGGCCATGAAGTCCACTCCCACGGCAGCTCTGGAGGCCATGCTTTCGCTGTGCCCTCTCCACATCCATCTGGGGATGGAGGCTAAGGCGGCCATGCTGAGAGTGCTGAACAATGGGGGTGGCAGGTTCCAGTCGAAATGCATGGTCAACCTGAAGGCTGAGCTGCACAGGATGCCTGTTATGCTTATGCCTAAGGACAACATGCCCATTCAGTACCACTTCACAAAATGGTACAGTGTAGAAATACCGGGGAGGAACGAGTGGGAAGAAGGATCTCCCGCGAAATTCCTACCGGGAGACATCGTGTGGTACACCGATGGATCCAAAATGAATGGTAGAGCCGGCTACGGAGTCTACGGCGAGAGGCCAAGGGCGCGCATATTATTTAGCAGCCTAGGCGTCCACGCCACGGTATTCCAAGCGGAAATGGCCGCCATTCTTCACTGCGCACAGGCAAACCTGGAGCGCCGGTTCTGGCACAGGAGTATCTACATACTCTCTGATAGCCAGGCCGCTCTTAAGGCTCTAGCCTCAGTTGAAATCAACTCGAAACTTACCCTGGATTGTGCCCAAGCGTTGAACAACCTCGGCGCCAACAACAGGGTCACGCTGCGCTGGGTCCCGGGTCATTGCATATCCCTGGGAACGAAGCTGCAGATGAGCTGGCCAGGGCTGGGGCGGAATCCACCAATCAGGCCCCAGAGCCGATGGTGGGTATACCCAACTGCGCCCTGCGTCAGCCACTAAAAGCTCGGGCTGGACCAATACAAACGGAATGGTGCACGCCAAGGCTCTGATAAAGGGCTACTCACATAAGTTCACCGCGGAGGCCCTAGGGATGAGTAGGGGTCAAATCAGAACCCTCACCAGAACCCTAACAGGACACTGCCGGTTGAACAAACATGGTCACAGGATTGGGATCTCAGAGGTCCCAACCTGTAGATTCTGCCAGGACATGGACGAAACGCCGGTCCACGTCCTCTGCGACTGCGATGCGTTATCGCAGCGTAGGTACCGCGTGCTGGGGAGTCACTTGCTTGCTCCCCAGGACGCCAAGAACATCACTCCCGGGAAAATAGTGCAGTTTATGAAGGCTGCTGGCCTGGAGAGTGATCTTTAAAGGGATGATGGCCACAATAGATCAGCAATGGTCGCAGTGGCCTATCGCTCAGGCGACATCCCCGACCCACAACGAATAACGAATCATCTAGAAGTAGAAACAATCTAGCGGGTAGTAGGGTAGGGTACCAAAACGAATCTATCAATGCACCATACACTTTGTTTGGTGAGTAAAAGATGGCAACTCATTTTAATAAATAAAAAGGAAAAAAGAGGACACGGCATAATATGGGGCAACAGGAATGGACCCATTAATGAGCATGTTTTTGTGCATTTGGCTATTGGAAAAACTATCTGAATTCATCTAATCTTTGTTATTCACCCACTGGTAATCTATTTTACTAAAATACTAAGGATTTTTTGTAACACTTACCACAATTTTTTACTATACTTTCAAGTGTGAGTAAAGCAAACATAGCTTGGTGAGGATTTTGAGAGTACAGTTTCTTTTTGACAGCCGCCACTGCATATTTTGGTCTGAAAATAAAAACACTTCTGTAGGTAAAGTAGGTATTTGGCTTACTTTGGTTCCAAATGAAAAAATGGTGATAGTGATTTAAGCAATACAGTTAAAATAGTATTTGGATAACTTTGATACTGATCGCTGGACTAAAGTTTTCAAGTGGAGTGGGCCTTCAGGAAAAAGAAAAGTGGGTCGCCCAAAGGCTAGATGGGCAGACAATATTCAGGACATAGCTTGTCCAAACTGGCTGAACAAGGCCAAAAACAGAATCACATGGAAGGCTCTGGAGGAGGCCTATACCCGAAAGGGGTCCCTAATTTAAACAAATATTAAATTTAATTGTAACTGTTAAAACTAGTTTTTAAGGATAATAAATGAAAAATAAATAACTTTGATACTGAATAAAAAAATTAAGGGGCTTTAAAACTATTTTCATACTTTATTTGCTTAATAATACATCTGAAAGACTACCAGAGAGTAGATTTTCACTTAACTATTTATTTCTATATTTCTTTAAACATCTAGGTACTCCTATTTACCATAAGTACTAATTGTTTAAAATATTAAACCTAGGCCATGATCTTCTTCTTAGCTGTTGCACTCTTTACAGAGTGGTTGTGGTCATTACAACAGGATTAGTGGCCTGCTTTACACTCTGGCACCAGTTATTACGCACAGGTGCTTTTCTGGTACACCCATGGAGGGAACTATTGATTGAGTTTCTGTTTGTAACCCATTTCCTGCTCTCTTGCTATACATGTTTACCTGCACTACAAGTCAATTCATGGGGACATCACCCCGCCTCAATATATGTTCAAAGAAGGTGAGGGTGAGGAACTGAGGAGGATGGATAGAACATGATAGATAAATAATAACATGTAAAATTATTGTTAATGGACATCAGCATGATGAGAATTACTTGGTGATGGAGGCACTTAGTGTATTAAATAGTGTGGTAGGAGTTACCTACTTAATGATTTTAAAGGATTACCATTGAGAGGTAGGTAGTTATCGATGAATCATACTTACGAACAATCATTTTGCCTAATAAGATCGCAAATTTGCAATATTGTTGGCCAATCTGGGTCTAGGCGTAGATTACTTGTCGCTTTATCTACAAGAAATAGGTGACATTAATACATTTTTAGAACTCTCACTAGAATAACTTTTCGTGCACACACCATCTTATCAAAATAAACGATAGAACATCAAATAGCTCAATTTCACGGGCCAAACTAAAGAAAGTTATCGCGAGAGAAAATAGTCTGTGTTGTCACAACTTGTTATTTGATGCATTGTAGTTAAAAAAATACAAGACAAGTACCCAGTAATTTGTCAAAATTATTAGCTCGAAACATTTTTGTAACACTTTACGCGAAATTGTTGTTCTAAAAAATCAACAACAAATTGATTCGATGAAATAGTAAATGACAGCACAAATTCCAGTCAATTTTGGTAAATATTTTTACTAAAGGTTGGCATGCCTGAAATAGACGTCATCGTAAATAGTGTTGTTCTTGTCGAGACATGTTATTTTTTAGTTTATTGTCTTTGGTTCTCATAGAGCTGAAAGACCACGCTTCAATAAAATACATTTTCAAAATACAGAACCGGTAAGATATGGGGTGTGGTGATATATCTATGGTCTGATACCATATTCCATTAAAGAATAATAATATGACTGACAAATACTGTCAACATCTAGATTATAAACAATGAATATCTTACCATGTATTTTAAACTTGATTAAAGCCTAATTATCTGAAAGGCGCTCTTTATTCTATTCACAACAATTTAATCAAGTTTATATTTAATTATGTTTCGATTCCTAAAACCGGAACGGTTTGAAATTGATCCAGCGTCCAACATAAATTCGTCTTCACAATGGACTCATTGGAAACGGACGTTTGAAAATTTTTTAGAAGAATCCCGAACCTCTTCAGAAAAAGGTATTCAGGAACTCACAGATGCAGTAAAACTACGCCTACTTATCAACCACATTTCGCCGACGGTGTACGAACACATTGCGTCTTGTGATACTTACTCGTCCGCTATCTCTGTTTTGGAAGGAATATTTGTTAAACCTAAAAGTGTGATATTTGCCCGCCATAAACTCACAACTCGTACTCAACAAGCTAACGAAACAATAGATCAATATGTTCAAGCTCTGAAACTGTTGGCCATAGACTGCCAATTCAAATCTGTAACCGCTCAAGATAATGAAAGCGACACCATTCGGGGTGCGTTTATTGCTGGTATAAACTCTTCGGACATAAGACAAAGACTACTTGAAAATTTGTCGCTTTCTCTCGATGAAGCTCTTTCTAAAGCCCGCGCATTAGAGTCTGCTCAAGTCCAATCAGAAAGTTTTTCCTCTCCAAATGTAGCGGCTGTGTCATCCACTCAGAACAAGTTTTATAATAACCGTCCAAAAGCAAAACAAGATGCGAATAATCAATGTTACTTTTGTGGGAATGCCCGTCATCCCCGCCGATTTTGCCAGCTGAAATCAAAAAATTGCTTAACGACAATATTATTGAGGAAAGTAACTCTCCATGGAGAGCCCAAGTACTCGTAACATCGAGTGGGTCACACAAAAAGCGAATGTGCATCGACTACTCCCAAACAATCAATAAATTTACTTCCCTAGATGCATATCCTCTGCCGAACTTGGAAGAAATTATCAACAAAGTATCTCAATATAAAGTTTTCTCCAAAATTGATTTGAAATCGGCGTATCATCAAATACCCATTATTCCTTCTAATAAGCCGTTAACAGCCTTTGAAGCTTGCGGTAATTTGTACCAATTTTGTAGGATTCCCTTCGGAGTGACTAATGGAGTTGCATGTTTTCAGAGAGCGATCAATGAAATCATCACCAAGTCTGGTTTAGAAGGAGTGTTCCCATACTTAGATGATATTACTGTATGTGGAAGGAATCAAGCAGATCACGACGAAAAATTAAAGAAATTTACAAAAATAGCTGAAGAAAATTCGTTAACTATAAACGAGGAGAAAAGTGAATTTTCCATTACAGACTTAAGAATTCTTGGATATAGAATTAGCAACGGCAAAGTTGGGCCAGATCCAGAACGTCTACGAGCTTTTCTTGATATGCCAGTCCCTGCAAATTCAGCTGCCTTGAAAAGAGCGATAGGCATTTTTGCGCATTATTCGAAATGGGTACCCAATTTTTCAAATAAACTACGTCCCCTCGTTACTGCTGAAAGTTTCCCGTTAAACACTAGTCAAGAAACTGCCTTTGAAGAATTAAAGCAAATTATTTCGAAATCATCACTATTTACTATTGATCCGAATCAACCATTTACAGTAGAAACAGACGCTTCAGACGTATCAATCGCTGCTACTCTCTCACAAAACGGAAGACCGGTAGCGTTCTTCTCCAGAATCTTAAACGATAGTGAAAAGAAATATCCCATAATAGAAAAGGAAGCATGTGCTATTGTAGAAAGTCTTAAGAAGTGGAGACACTATTTATTGGGACGACACTTTTATCTTATAACTGATCAAAAGTCTGTTGCTTATATGTTGAAGAACCATGCCAGCAAAATAAAGAATGATAAAATCCAAAGATGGAGATTAGAACTATCTAATTTTAGTTATGATATAAGATACCGTCCGGGAAGTGAGAATATTGTAGCAGATGCTTTAACACGACTTACAAGCGCTGCGGCAACGTCAGACATTACTAAAATAATTGAGCTTCACAAATCGCTTTGTCACCCTGGCGTGACCCGATTCACTCACTGGCTAAGAATGAAGAATCTCCCGTATTCTACAGAAGATATTAAACGAGCCGTAGCCCAGTGCCCAATATGTGCGGAAGTGAAACCCAGATTTTGCAAATATAAGGGAACACTCGTTCGGTCCACAACACCTTTTGAACGACTATCAATGGATTTTAAAGGACCCCTGCCATCAACTTCCCGCAATAAGTACCTACTCACAATTATCGATGAATACTCCAGATATCCATTTGCATATTCTTGTCCGGACACAAGTACTCAAACTGTCATAAAGTGTTTAACAGATCTTTTTGCAATGTTTGGTATGCCCTGCTATATACATACAGATCAGGGCGCTTCATTTGTATCATCTGAACTAAGAGAATTTCTCAATACCAAGGGCATTGCTATCAGTCATTCAACACCATATAATCCTAGAGGTAATGGGCAAGTGGAAAGATTAAACGGAACGTTGTGGCAAACCATCAGACTTGCTTTAAAATGTAATGATCGGCCAATCACGGAATGGGAATCTGTGCTCATATTAGCATTACACAGTGTGAGATCGCTGCTCTGTACGGCTACAAACGCTACACCACACGAACGCATGTTTCGTCACCCAAGACGAACGACTTACGGACAATCGATGCCAACCTGGCTCAAGGTTGGAAGCAAAGTTTTTAAGAGAAATTACATTCAAAACTCCAAATACGATCCGTTGGTAGAGGAGGCAGAAGTAGTCGCGCCAAACCCAACATACAGTCGCGTACGTATGTCCGATGGGAGGGAGATAACGGTGGCAAATCGCCATTTAGCTCCCTCAGGTGGAATAGCGGAACCACTCGACGAACCTCAACCAGATCCAGAACCATCAGCAGGATCACCGCCTAATCATCCGCCCAGTCATGATTCTCCAACAGATCCAGATCCCGCACCACCTGTAGCAGCGCCGCGTAGATCAGAGCGCACAAGACGCCTTCCTGCCCATTTGAGTGACTACGTGGGTTGTTCTTAAGACTAGGGAAGAATGTGGTGATATATCTATGGTCTGATACCATATTCCATTAAAGAATAATAATATGACTGACAAATACTGTCAACATCTAGATTATAAACAATGAATATCTTACCATGTATTTTAAACTTGATTAAAGCCTAATTATCTGAAAGGCGCTCTTTATTCTATTCACAACATGGGGTGACTATTTGGCGTTTACGAAGATAATACATACTACATTAGCTATATACGTGTTTATCGTATTTATTTTGTTTTTCTTGTTGTAGTTTTGTCGTCATGTTTTGTTTATATGTATAATTTATGTTGTTGATTTATTTATTTAAAAAAAGGTCCATAAAGGCATTCGCAGAAAATCAGCGTCGTGTCATTCTTCTCCGACACATGCTGAGCGAAGGCCTATTTGGCACCATAATTTAGTATCTACCTATTAATTTGTGAGATTTAAGTCTCTTGTATTTATCTTTTCCTTTTTGCATTTTATTTAATTTTGTTTTGTATGTGCCAAATAAACGTCCTCTATTCTATTCTATTCTATCGGTTTTATTCACACCAGGAGAATTTATATTGAACTAAAGCAACTTTTTGGCTACAATTTTTCTTGTTGCGAGTTATCCCCCGATAACTAATTAACAACATTATATGAAATCTTATCATGTATAAACGGCTTAAATGACGAATATTTAATTTTATTTGCATACACCATTTATTTGTAAACAGGTATGTACGTTATGCAGGTTTACAGATTAGCGTGAATTGTCACTATTTTCGGCCAATAATCTGAAAAACAAAAAATATTAAACACAATTTAACACAAAATACGTGGGCTTAGGCCTTAGAACAGACATACTCAACCTTTTTTTACCCTGAGCCCTTAGACAATCGATAAGCACGTCTTCAGATTAGCGTAAATTGTCACTATTTTTGGCCAATGATCTGATAGGTATACAGATAATAATCATGATGTTAAAGGAAATAATTTTGAAGAAAACGCCTGTCGTTTTAGGCTAGGCAAACTAAACAAAACGGAACACGTCATTTCTTCTTTTGTATTGCAAAATACAAAAATGAAAGTATTCTCTTTCCTGGTAGGGGGCAAGGGTCCCACCAGATCTATACTTAGCATTTGGAAAGGTTTAGTGCAGTTTTTCGTTCGGCCCATTTTCCCTTAAGTGCGATGGTTAGGATTTTTGTGTGAGTTGCAGCTTTGGAGGATGTTCCGTTTGAATTAAAGGCAGCACAGAGTTTTGTAGTCGCAATCTTTTATTGGCGGCAGAAGAAGAAGAATGCTTAATTCTAAAGTTGACAGATTCCTGTCATTGACATTTCTGACGTTTTGTTATTTCAACGCCAAGTTAGTGGAGACGACGAAGTAAGTCGCCACATCACCCCCCTACGGAGAAAATTAGCTATAGGTCAAAGGGTACGGCACAACGGACCTTGCGGCCTGATCTCGTGGTATAGTCTGGGTTGTTCGGGACAAGAGGGAATGTTGGAAACGATGCTGGAACAGCGTCATGAACTCTGGTAGGTTGGATCGATGTTGGCGGTGGCGGCACAAGCTCTGGATCGTCAGATACTTGCGGCAATTTAACGACTGATGCAGGTGCTGCCAATGTGCCTGGCTCTAGTATGGCAGGTTTTACTCGATCCAGGCTCACCTCTGTCGTTCTCCCGTTTAAGTCCAAAACTATTGTTTTAGACTTGGTCTCTATGATACGATGGGGGCCCGAGTAAGCAGGTGTCAGGGGCTTACGGACGGCGTCATCACGCAGGAAAGCATGAGACGATGTTGCCATGTCTTTAAATACGAATACAGAGGGGTTAGCGTGGCGGGTTCCTGGGACGGGCCGGAGCTTCGACATATGCTGTTGGAATTTCACGAGAAAATCCGTGGGGTCTTCAACACGTCCAGTGGCAGTGGGTTGAGTAAGGAACTCGCCAGGTAATCGCAGTGTTTCCCCGTATAGTAGCTCTGCGGAAGACGATTTAAGGTCTTCTTTGAGCGCGGTGCGTAATCCTAAAAGGACTAACGGTAGAGCCTCTAACCATGAACCACCGTGGCAAGTTATTGCTGCCTTGAGCTGTCTGTGCAGCCTTTCGACCATTCCATTTGCACAGGGATGATAACTGGTGGTCCGAATTCTTTCCGTGGCACAGCGCTGAAGGAGCCGCCGGAATAAATCTGACTCAAATTGGCGGCCTTGGTCAGTTGTGATTATGGTGGGTACGCCAAAACGAGAGATCCAACCTGAGATAAAGGTGCTGGCGACTTCTTCAGCTGTGATTCCTACCATGGGCCACACCTCAGGCCATCTGGTGTAGCGGTCTACTGCAGTCAAACAATACCTAAATGAGCCACAGAGCGGCAGTGGACCGATGATATCAATGTGGACATGCTTTAGCCGCGCTGTTGGATTGGAGAAATGTCCTAGCGGCGTTTTAGTATGTCTTGACACCTTACTTTGTTGGCAAGGTAAACAAGCGCGGGCCCACACACGGCAATCCTTGTTGACATTGGGCCAGACAAAACGATCGGTAACCAGTCGACAAGTGGCTCTAACTCCAGGGTGGCTCAGGTTGTGTAACCTGTCGAACACCCGTCTGCGGAGCGAAGGAGGAACGTACGGTCTAGGTTTTCCGTTCGAGTGATCGCAGAACAGACTTAAATTTGTGCCTGGGATATCGGTCTTTTTCAGGTCTAGGGAAGAGGTGGACTGATCAGCCAACAAGGCTTTAAGGTCGTCATCTTGCTGTTGTGCTTGAGCAATATCGCTAAAGTCGGCCTCGATGGACGCGGTTTCCACGCGCGACATTGCATCGGCGATGATGTTGTCCTCGCCTTTAATGTAGACAACGTCGGTTGTAAATTGTGAAATGAAGGACAGCTGGTTGAGCTGGGCTGGAGGGAGCCGTTCTCGGCGCTGTGTGAAGGCGTACACTAAAGGCTTGTGATCTGTAAAGATCGTTGCGTGCTGCGCTTCCAGGATGTGCCGATAGTGTTGTACGCTCTCGTACACTGCCAGGAGCTCTCGGTAATAAGCCGGCCACTCAGCTTGACAGGCTGTAAGCTTCTTGCTGAAGAAACCGATGGGTCTCCAGCTACCGTTTATGCGTTGTTGTAGGCATGCTCCTATGTGTACGCTCGACGCATCGGTAAATAGACCAAGCGGAGCGTCGCCAACGGGGTGGGCTAGTATCGTTGCAGTTGCTAGACTTTCCTTGCAGTTCTCGAACGCTTTCAAAAGTTCAGGCGTCCAGGGAACTGGTTTGTTACCCTTCCCGTTGATGTTGACGATCGCTTCTACCAGAGGAGCTTGAAGAGATGCGGCTTTGGGTAAGAATCTGCGGTAGTAGTTAGTCATACCCAAGAACCGCCTTAGGCCTTGTACAGTTTGAGGAGGGGGAAAATCTTTCAACGCCTTTATTCGGTCTTCTGGTGGTCGTGAGCCGCTTCCGCTTATGCGGCAACCCAAAAATGTCACCTCAGCAACGCCCAGTGTGCATTTTGCGGGATTAATGACCACGCCAAAGTCGTTTAATCGCTGGAACAGAATACGGAGATGATGAGCGTGCTGGATTTCATCTCTTGAGTACACCAGTATATCATCGATGTATGCAAAACAGAAATCAAGCCCCGCAACGACCTGATCTATGAAACGCTGGAATGTTTGCCCTGCGTTTCTGAGACCAAAGCTCATGAAGGGAAACTCATAAAGGCCGAAGGGGGTTATGATAGCAGTCTTGCATACGTCGTCTTGGGCCACAGGGATTTGTTGGTAAGCTTTTACCAGGTCTATGGTGCTAAAAACCGTAGAACCGGCAATGTTGTTGCAGACATCCCCTATGTGGCGGACTGGGTAGCGGTCGGGCACTGTGCGGGCGTTGAGGGCTCTATAATCGCCACATGGGCGCCACGAGGCATCCTTCTTAGGCGCCATATGCAGTGGAGAGGCCCAGGGACTCTTTGAAGGTCTAGCAGTTCCACACTGTGCCATCTCCTCGAAAACCTTTTTGGCTGCTTGCAGTTTTTGTGGTGCGAGGCGACGGGGACGACACGAAAGAGGCGGGCCATCTGTGGTTTTAATATGATGGACGGTGTCATGTTTCACCTCTCTTGGCATACCCGGAGGCCTTGTGATTGCAGGGAATTCAGAGAGAACTTTTAGGAATTGTGGATTTGGCCCGCTACAGGAGACCGCTTTAACGCTGTTCTGCTCGATGAAGGCAATGACAGCGCTGCATTGGACACCAGTCTTCCCGTCTACTAGGCGTTTGCCTGCGCAGTCAGGTAGAAGATGGTAGTGGGCCAGAAAATCCGCTCCTATAATGGCTGTGTTCACGTCTGCAATGATAAAATTCCAGGAAAAATCTCTACGCAAACCTAAGTTCAGGCTGAGATGCATGGTGCCGTAGGTTTGTATGTTGCTACCATTTGCAGCGTACAGTACATAATCTGAGGCTCGATGATGCGTGGAGAGCCACCGACGCGGGTAACATGTTAAATCCGAACCTGTATCCACCAGAAAACGGCGGCGTGATACAAGCTCGGTGACGAAAAGTCGGCGACTAGATGAGGGACCGTTAGCTGCCGACGCTACTGACGGTCGCTTTAGTTTTCCGCTTGCTGATTCCAGCTGCAGGGCGGAGCACATTTTGTGGCCTTTTCAGCGAAGGTTTTGTGGTACCAGCACAAGTTATTTTGTTTCGTTTTAGAAAATGATGGTTGTGGTGAACTATCAGCAAGCTTATTACGATTTTTCCTGTAACGGCCAGTGGTCAAAGCGGCTACTTGGCGTGAGAGCTCGTCCAGTCGTGCTGTGATGTCTGGCTCGACAGTGGATGCAGCTGAGAAAACAGTGGGTTCTGGTGCACGATAGGCTGCTGTCACTGGTGTGGCTGGTGACACCTCTAAGATTTTATCAGCCAGCTCTGCTACCTTCTCTAACGAAAGGTCCTCCTGAGCTGCCAAAACTGCTTGCAGGTGCTGAGGTAGCCGGCGCATCCACAGTTGCCTCAAAAGATTCTCATCTGACCAAGCGATCCCTGCCAGAGATTTCAGGTGGCGTAAAAATTGTGTTGGACGACGATCACCCAGCTCCTCTTCATTAATCAACTGTCTAAACTTCTGTGCTTCTGAACAGGAAAGCCGCCGGATGAGTTCTGACTTCAATGTGACATACTTGTCTTTTGTAGGAGGATTGTTTACAATATCATCCACTTCACCGATGATCCTCGAGTCCAACTGAGCTACAACATAGTCATATTTTGTTTGGTCAACCACTATTCCAGCAATATTGAATTGACTTTCTACTTGGGCAAACCAGGTTAAAGGTTTGTCTTGCCAAAATGGCGGTAATTTCGCACTGACTTTAGACACATTATTATTATTACTGATTGAATGTGATTGTGTAGGGGGGTTGGTGTGGTCAGAATTACTCTTAACATTTTGCAATTGTGCTTGTAGAAGAGCGTTTTGCTCCTGCAGTGGCTGTGTTGTTAAAATCAGCTGTTGCAGCTGTTGCTGTAGTTGATTATTTTGAGCCTGCAGTGCAGCAAACCGCTCCTCTATGTTTTCCATGGTTTAAAAAACAATACAATTTTAAATTACTTAAATTATTAATTTTAAGCATGCACACACCAAGGGTTAAACAATATTTAACATGCTAACATTGAAGGGTTAAACAGTGAGGTAACATTACATTAACATATATTAAATGCAGGTAAACAGCTACCTTATGTCATGTGTAGGTACGTGCAGGATAAAAAGATTAAAGTTTATACGGTTCACCTGGTTTAAATGATTAAAACATAGAAGCCACAGTTCTTTGTGATTTTTCACCAACACCACACACTTTCTTTGAAGTTAGGTTAGTTTTTTTGGTTAGGCACGAATTAAAGTTTGAGAATGCACTTTGAAAATGTCAGGGCTTAGGATGAATGCAGAATGAAGCTGTTTTAGTATGTACACCACCAGATCACTGTTTTAGTTGTTTTTTCTGTTATCAGTACGCAATTTGGATGTTTCATGCAACGCTTGAATTTGGTTTTGATTCTGCCGGTCCGCTGTTTGTAGGGTGTACAAATCTGTCTGAAAGCTCCGTCTGTTGCTTCGACGTGCGGGGTCACCAATTTGGAGGATGTTCCGTTTGAATTAAAGGCAGCACAGAGTTTTGTAGTCGCAATCTTTTATTGGCGGCAGAAGAAGAAGAATGCTTAATTCTAAAGTTGACAGATTCCTGTCATTGACATTTCTGACGTTTTGTTATTTCAACGCCAAGTTAGTGGAGACGACGAAGTAAGTCGCCACACAGCTATTGCATTCTTGTATGAAGTTAGTAACGTCGACATGCATTTTGGGCCAGAAATGTTTAAGCGCTATTATTTTTAAAGTTTTGAAAACTCCAAAATGGCCAGAAGTAGGCTCTGAGTGGTTTTTTGTAATAATGGCCTGTCTGGATTCTAAGGGAATGACTTCTTTCCACTCAAATTCCTTAGTTAAGGGGTTTTAAGTTTTGATGCGATAAAGCTTATTGTTAGAATAGTGTAGTTATGGAATGAAGAAGGTGATTTTAGACAACTGTCGAAGGTATGAAATACCAGGTATCCGATGTTACTGGGGGTGAAGAGGTTGAATTAGGGGGGTTATTGTCTATAGCCGCAATGGAGACTACACGTGAGAGGCTATCCGGTACTACATTTTTTCATCTACGAGATGCTTGATGCTAATGATTTTTACTCTTTTTCTCATTCATAGATGTACCTACTATTTTTAGGCGACTACTTAATTGTATACTTTTACTTTTAACTCAATCCGTGGAGGTGGGAGCCTGATGTCCAGTACAAACAGGTATGCTTGCTCATACCTATCACAGGCGTCAGTCTCACAAATTCTAATTTAGTTGCAATATTGTTTTGGTTACGATATTTGTGTTGAGAAAATAAATATTTTTTATTATTAAAAAGAAAAAAAAGATGTAGGCGGAGAGACGTATACCCTAACGGGCTAGTCAAGACGGCAGCGCCAATGTTCAATAGCTGTAAGAACCGCTAGTGCCTCACGCTCTGTAGCGCTGTAGTTGCGTTCATGACTCGACAGCGATTTACTCATGAAGGCAATTACTTTTTCCTCATCCACAATAGTTTGTGTCAGAACAGCACCGATGCCGTAGTCGCTAGCATCTGTGTGTACTTCAAATAGCTGCAAATAGTCGGGGCATTTGATGGCCGTTGGTGTATAACATGAAATGTTGATGTTTTTCGTAATTACCTTTGTTCACCACGAAAAGGCAATGTAGGTACAGTCCTACCAACTTATCTGTGAAATGGCGAAAATTGGAACTACGAACGCCATGTTGAAAATGTTGAAATGTCATTCGATTGTCCGTGTCAACAATTTTTGAGTACTATGGTTGTTATAATGTGATATTTCGGAATTTATGAAGTTGAATATGCCGAAAGCCATTGAAAGTGATGCTCGAAACATTATTCTTAAGGTTGAAGCCTTTTTTAAAGAAGAAGCCTGGGGCTCCGTCCCCGATTATTCCATTTACCAAAATTAACAAACGAATTTCGGCTGCGACAGGTTAGTGTTGTCAGCTTTATTTTCATAAATACCTATATTCTTAATCAAATATTTAAGTCCACGGAATATTTGTATATATTCTTATTGTAGGTTAAAGTAACGGTAACGCACATCTAAATTCTAATAGGTTACCTGTTAAATGGGTGAGCCAACTAACCTGCTGGTTTTCAAATTTCGATAAAAAAATAGCCCTATGTTTCAGGTGTGAGTCAAGGACTTATTGCAAAAAAAGTTAAAGAAGGGCATGCAGCAGAAGACACTGTTACTAAAATTCGGACACAAGGCAAGGATAGAAAACGCAAAAGTGGAATCATACATGTTGATGATTTTGACATGGGAGTTATACGGAGGAGAGTACATGAATTTGATTCTGCTAAAAACGAGGTGCCTCCTGACCGTCTACCGTCTAGAGGTCTTAAAGACAGAAATAAATTACACAGGACAACGCTGATGATGTCGGTAGTGCAGGTTCATCTAAAGATCATAATTACTGTAAATCTGGTTTTTAATAAATAATTGTAGAACAATTTGTTTTTTTCATTACATCCATTAGGTACTTACCACTGCGAATTATTATTAGTATATCGTTGTTAGTGGTTAGGTACGGTCTTAACTAAATGCTGCAAATAGTACCAGGTACCTGATGCAGGGAGGGTACATAATAGTAGATTATTAACCAAGGGGATAAAGCAGTGTCTTCTGTCGCGGGTGACGATTGAAATCACGAGTGTAGCGAGGGATTTAAGTTCACCCAAGACTAAGACAGCTTTATCACCGAGGAAAATACTCTACTTTTCGTACCATTTGCGAAAAAATATTTTTATTATTAACTTTTTCTATTTTATCACATATTTTCTCACGGGTGCAATGGGATGTTATCATACATATAAACCTTCCTCTTGAATCACTCTATCTATTAAGAAAACTGCATCAAAATCCGTTGCGTAGTTTCAAAGATTTAAGCATTCAAAGGGACAGAGAAAGCGACTTTGTTATAAACTATGTAGTGATAATACTGGCAGGTCATAAATAAAGAATTAAAACTTCTTATTCAAATTAGCGCTCTAAAACCTCGGTCAGTATTCCAAATTTAAATCACATTCTCGCCCTAGGGGATGAATGAAATTCAGTACAACATTCTTTCCCTGTTTTTAACAGATTAAAAATGACTATTGTTATGTTCTCTTTTTGCGGGCTAGAATGTCACTTTTTTGAGCAAGTGGTACGAAAATCACATTTAATGAAAGTTTTGAGTGTGGAACATTTAGTTTGATTGTTAAGTTTCCCAGATTCTAGTTTATCTCTCTAGTAACTGTTTTAGCTATCAAACCTTAATATCTGCAGGATTTCCATTTCAAACAAACAACTTATTTATATAGACCTGTTACAAGTACTTTCAAATCGTCAAATGTCAAATCTAATTAACAAACATTTCAATTATTCAATTCCTTTCAATATTTTCACTGGATCACTTTCTAAATAAAGCCTTTTTTTAAATCCTGAAGGACAACTGTTAAGCGTACCTACTTAACTACAAATCAATATATTTTTTTATTTTTAAATAATATTTAATTACAATATTTAATTTTATTATTTTTATTTAATACTTATTTCTTATGACTAATTACCTACTTGTAAAACTTGCTCAATTTTAGGCACCTTATATTAATTAGCAACACTGAAACGACGGTGTCGTCCTCTTTCAGTTCACAGATGAGTTGGTAGGTCTGTATTTATATTTCAATCGATATAAACATCATTTAATAAGTCAAGTCGTTTAATCCAACCAAGGTACCTACTAGAAGCTAGAGGGATAATAACGACAGGAAGATCTTAACAAAGCAGCCGGTAGGTGGATTTCTACCTGGTCTATGCTTATTGCATCACAACCGTCCAGTCGTCCATTTCCTAAAAAGAAAATAATCGTCTCGCATCGTCGTAGACTTTGGCGCACCCTGTTGGAACGCTTCCAACGGGGTGCGCCAAAGTTCACCTAAAATTTCTACTCCTAATAGGTAGGTATCAGAACTCCGAAAATTTTCTTCCTAAAATTTTTCATCCTAGCAATCCCTATTCCTAACTTCTCTTTTCCTAATGTTTTAGTTCCGAAACATTCAACTTCATCATTTCGATAGCCACTTTTATCCTAATACCTACCTACTGGTTCTCCTAATTTTTGTTATCATAACCGTCGTTTACCCTAATTCTATTTATTCATTCATAACATTATTATTTATTTATTTTTTCATTCTTAACAATCAAGATTAGATTGAACTTAATTTTGCGTATCTTTGACATTGTTTTTCACTTTATGTTATTAAGAGCAAATAACATTAAACTGCAGTAAAATGAGCATGGACCAGGTAGAAATCGATCTACCGGCTGCTTTGTTATGATCTTCCTGTCGTTAGTTAATATCCCCCTAGCTTCTAGTAGGTACCTTGGTTGGATTAAACGACTTGACTTATTAAATGATTTTTATAATCATTATTGATTTGATAATTTATATCGATTGAAATATAAATACCTACATTGACTTTTCGTGGTGAACAAAGGTAGTAACGAAAAACATCAACATTGCATGTTATACACCAACGATGTCGCTTAAAATAGGTACACTAGAGAAAAAGATCACCAAGAGAACGTTTTCCATTCAGTGACCAAAACTAGGAGAAGCAGCCCAGAGTGGGCTCCCGCGGACAGAAGCGTAGCCTTTTTGGTGGCGCCGAATGCAGCGCAACTCCGCCAGTAAATAGGCTTCTGGTCTGCCGAACCCAACCACAAACAAAGCAGCGAACGGGACGATACGATAGCGCATGATGCACGCTGACCGTTCGCTTTGGATGCTTAGGAGCCGATAACTGACCGCCTAGGTATAGCCGTTCTGGCGACTACACACACTCCGGTCGCGACTTGCGACACGAGAGCCACAGCAAGGTTGGCTCTAGTGTTGCCAATGCCACCAATGCTCCTAGATTTGTTCATGAACATGTCTGTTTGTATTGGTCTTTTTTTTTTTTTTTTTTTTTTTAATTAGGGGAAATGCCTTACGCATACCCGTCCACCGGGGGACGGACGGGTTATGTCGGACTCACCACTGGACAGATGGTATACCAGTGGCCCTACCGACTAAAACCCCTACTACTCCCTCTAATCGTCCGTTAGTGGGGGAACACGGTGAATAGCGCCTGCCTGTCTGCCTGCCTGCTAGCTGGCCACCGTACGCAGGCGGCCTCGCCGGGCCGCGACGCACAGGGGGGATCAGCCTCGGATCACTGGCCCCCACCAACCGGTTGTGCGCCGCGGCCCCAACCACGCGCCTCAAGGCGCCTGCAGGCCCCACTGGCCCCGCAGCCCCACGCCGCCCTTACGGGCCGCAGCGGGTGGGTGTCCAGTCCACCACGCTGCCACGCCTGGGTTCTCTTCGCTTCCCGGTGGTGCCCCTACCACCGGTACTAGGCCCCCTCGCCACGCTGAGGCGAGAACCCATGAGGGGGTGTTTGTATTGGTCTGGGTGTTTTCTATGTATATTAAGTATGTATTTACAAAAGAAAAAGTATTTAAGTATGTTTATCTGTTGTCTAGCATCCCATAAAACGGACTTTAATTAGCTCACTTGGGGCTGGATGGCGCTGTGTGGAATAATGTCCAGTGATATTTATTATTTCTTTATATTTACGTCCGATTGAATCTCCCAGTAAGGTCAAGCCGAGGCTCAGGCCCCCTGGTGGCACCGTTAGGCAAGCAGAGTACCTATTTTGTTCTTATCAATCGTCGAAAACCAGGCACACATACGTTTCAGTTGGTCTAATATTCAACACAACAGCCTATGACTAGGATGATGATCGAATATGAACTAATAATTTACAAAAAGGTTTACAAAATGGTTTTATCGTGAAGAATGGAATGGCGGTCGGCCAGACTGCATATTGCAGTGGAAACAAGCCACGTGCAAGGTGCCGTACTACGGGTTGATAGACACTTTTCTTTCATAAACTAGGATTAAAGATGTACAAGTAGCCAATATAACATAAACGGCCTATATACTTACGTCCCACTGCTGGGCACAGGCCCACCAGAAGTTATCAAGCCGCCCTTAAGCCTCGTCTAGCGACGTCAGCCGGGACCAGCTGCTTAACCCTTTGACGTAAATGGGACACCACTGTCCCTAAAATTAAATTTGTGTTTTTTTCTAAACAAAGCATTATTGGGAACTAAACTAAATGCGTGCTATTTGTATCCGAACGTATTTTGCTTTTTCACATTCTTTGGTAAATGTGCGCGCGAATACAAAAACAAAAACGTCACATTACTTTTGAGTAGTTTGCTGCGGTTCTTTGTCTTTTTTCAGAAATTATTAATATTAAATTTTTGCTACACTCAGTGACTGTTTAGTGAATAGTTTATAAGAGTATTAAGTAATAATTATGTTCGAATTATTATTTGTCGTAATTAGTAACATTTTAGTAACTAAAATATGAAATTATAAGTAGGGGACGCCATTGTCCCAATATGCGTAAAAGGCCAATTTTATTGACATGTTACCCTAACGTTTTATGCATGGTCTGTGATTTTACACACGGTCTAAACACTACATTTATTAGCTTTAGGCGCGCAAACAAAATAGGGTATTCCGTTTGGCTATTTGCGAAGTCAAGGAATATATATTCTCATCGCTGAAACTACTGACTCAGTATCACTTGCACTCACTTTGGATGACGAAGACCAGTCATTTTCACTAGAGTGCATGTCCTCTAGTAAAAATGACTGGTCTTCTGGATTTTCCGAAGCTATAATTGAACCACCTGAGCAATGGTGGGACTTGGATGTGAGATATATGGTATGATAGGGTGGGACACATAGCGCGGAGAACCGATGGCCGTTGGGGCGAAAGGTTCTAAAATGGCGACTGTGTACCGGACGACGTTCCGTGGGCAGGCCTTCCACAAGGTGGAGGGCAGGACCGATCGTTGTGGAGATCCTTGGGGGAGGCCTATGCCCAGCAGTGGGCGTCGTTCGGCTGACATGATGATGATGAATGCGCAACATCGCATAGAAGGGCATTCACTTTCATCACTTGAATACCGACAAGTTTGGCTCGGGCTATGATTGGCAATTTTTCTATACGTAAAGATGCCTTGCCATCCACTTCCATGACTTCGATTCAAAATATAGGACATAAACAGTCTTTACCTTCACACGTTATGACGAAAAAAAAACTAATCTTTACGTAAACGATGTGTGTAGAGTGCGAAGAGTGGAGAAGAAAATCGTACCAGCAATACCTGTGTATTTGTAATGTAACTCTATGTTTCACAGCAGAAAGAAATTATTCGCTGGGTTCCATTCATGAAATTATTAATAAAATTTTTATTATCTTACTGAATTTAGTATTCTAATACCAGAAAAAACTTGTTTTGCTAAAATAGTAAGTACCTCACAAAATTATAAATGATGCCCTTTACCGCATATTGGGACACATTTGTCCCAAGTAATTTCCTAAAATCTATTGGTTTTTTTTTATTTTTTATTAAACATATATTTAAATTACCTTGTAAGAGACTAAATAACATAGTCATAAATATAAAAACTTATGTGTACCCATTTTGTGCGTCAAAGGGTTAACGTGCCTTCCGAAGCACGGAGATGCCCGAAATACACATCACTAAATTTCGGCCGGGTTGGTCACCCATCCCATTTCCAACCCGGAGTGTGTTGCTTTACAACAGCGATCGTCGCCGATCACTGTCACAACTGGGCCACGGGCACCTCAAGTAGCCAAAGCGACATAAAATTCATGCAATCGCGCCGCAGTAGGTATATTATTTTTGTGCCCGACGATGTATAAAAAAAAATAAAATAGCGCACACTTTAACGTAACGTCTACACGTTGTAGTGCGATGCCGATTACAAACGTTGTCGTGGCGGTCCGTCCGTGTTAGGTATCTAATCGTCTTTTCAATTTATCAATCGCTTGTTTTGCGAACTTCCTAACGTTTATGCGCTCCTGGTACTTGGGTTGATATGAACATCCCCAATATTAAAATAAACATAAATCAACTTGGCTTCCTGGATATATGGCCGTAAACAGTTTCGGAGAAATACCGTCTCCCTGTCTTACTTACGCCCCTCTTACTCAGCTCAGACATAGTGACTGACTGACTTCATCTCTTTATGTTACCGATAACCAATGTTACAAAGCTAGGAAGACTGCAGCACCGCCCAATTGCTAATAGGTAGGTACTTTGTTACCTTATGGGTTCTCGCCTCGGCGTGGCGAGGGGGCCTAGTACCGGTGGTAGGGGCACCACCGGGAAGCGAAGAGAACCCGCTGCGGCCCGTAAGGGCGGCGTGGAGCCTGCAGGCGCGTGGTTGGGGCCGCGGCGCACAACCGGTTGGTGGGGGCCAGTAATCCGAGGCTGATCCCCCCTTTGCGTCGCGGCCCGGCGAGGCCGTACCGTCGGTTGCGGCAGCGGAGCCGCCCTTTGGGTGGCTCGTGGTTGCGGGCCCAGTAAGGGTCGCTGCGGCCCGTAAGGGCGACGTGGGGATGCCGGGCCAGTGGGGCCTGCAGGCGCCTTGAGGCGCGTGGTTGGGGCCGCGGCGCACAACCGGTTGGTAAGGGCCAGTAACCCGAGGCTGATCCCCCCTGTGCTTCACGGCCCGGCGGGGCCGTACCGAAGGTTACGGCAGCGGAGCCCCCCTTTGGGTGGCTCGTGGTTGCGGGCCCAGTAGGGTCTGCGTACGGTGGCCAGCCGGCGCGTGGTACGTGGTGGTGGTGGTGGGTGCCGCCGCCAGCATTGCACGGGTCACCGCCGCCAGCATTGCACGGGTCACCGCTGCCTGGTAGGAACGGCTTGACATCCTCGACTGTCCCTTCTGGCCTCCCCTCACGAAGGGGGGGGGGGGTCGCTTCCGGCCCGCCACGCAGGCGGGCTCCGTCCGGGGGATCGCGCACAGGGCCTCGTGCTATACGGCGTGTTCCCCCACTACGGACGATCAGAGGGAGTAGTAGGGGTTTTAGTCGGTAGGGCCCAGTGGCCACCAGTGTATACCACCTTTCCAGTGGAGAGTTCGACATAACCCGTCCGTCCCCCGGTGGACGGGTATGCGTAAGGCATTTCCCCTACAAAAAAAAAGGTACTTTGTTACCGAACTGCTCGAGCGTAACTAATTAATAATTAACGTAAATTAGCGTTTAATTTTTATTTATTTTTTCTTTTGTTATTTTTATTGTTAATTTTTTCTCTAACTGTTTTGTTTTGTTTGTTTATATCTGTATGTGTACGATGTCCAAAAGCAATAAACGTTTTTTCTTTCTAACTTTTACATGGTTTGTTTGTTAAAGACACGGATTTCGTCTGTCAAGGACTTCCAAATACGTCTATTGAAACAGGCGATAATTAACCGCGTCATCGGGACTGCAGTGTCCGAGACGAAGCCTTTGTCATTTTTTCCTCTATTGTTATTGAACGAGCTGCCCTTCGGATCTCAGACAGCTCTATAATAATTTACATTCAAAAACAGGAAAGAACCACCTGATTTTTAGTTTATTTATTTTAAAAGGTAATATGTTATACCTTTCAAAATAAATAAAGTTCAAATCAATTAAGCAATTTTTTACTTCATGATGGTACGGAAACCTTTTTCAGCTCTCTACACCTTATAATTAACTGTGATTAAATAAAAATAGTACAGCGAGAACTTTTCAATAGTTACCCGACAGAATACAAAAGGCCATAAAAAAGCGCTTGCTCCATACTTCAAGACAACGTATTTAATTGGTTGCATTATTCATAATTAATTAATTTTTATCCGACAGTTGTATCCGACAGTTGACAATTTGTATCCGATAGTTAATTAATTTTTATCCGACAAATGAACGACAAAAGGTCTAACGTCCATATTAAACGTCGAGCCCTCGTTTGATTTGACACAACGATTGTTAAGTAACACAGAATGAAACAATCCTGTTTTACGAGTAGATTTCTACTGGTAAAACAAGTTCATCACCATGACGCCACACATGAAGACCGACACCGAGGACTGTGACCGAGGCTGCGACCGAGGACTGCGACCGAAGACCGCGACCGAACTCAGCATCTCACTCAACTAAACTCAGCATCCACAACCGAAGCATCGAACACGATGATAGCGAGTGACAACGCCGATCGCCGACAACGGTAGTATTATTATCACTACCGGGCGCTGACCGTCCGCTTCAAATGATCGCGAGCCGAAAACCGACTGCCTCGGTAGGCCGTCTAGCGACTGCCGGCGACGCGACCTCGTCAGCCGTCACAAGACCATTGCAAAATGGTTCTTATGTCTGCAATGTAAAGTTTATGCAGATGCTGAACACACCTGTCGACGAGACATCAGCCGAGGCTGGCTCCACTAAAAAAAATTACCACATTTACTCGTCTTCAACGTAAAGTCGAGCTCATTCCAACCAAAAAATATTTACGAAAATTTTGCCTAAAAATTCGTCTTCAGCATTGAACTTGATTTTGTGATGTTAGCAATCGTCGAGACAGAGACCGACACCGAGGACAGCGACCGAAGACCGACACCCTCGACAACACGTCGCGTATGAGAATCGGATTCCGTAATTGATTCACTTGGTACGTCGCGATCATAATAGCCTCCATGTTCTGTATGTCGGTGGCGTATTTCAAAAGCTGTGTCATGTAATCTTGTCGTATATCTTGCTGCGATCGAATTTTCGAGAGCATAGTATCGATGATCATGTCAGATCAGCCAAAACGCAGCTTCAGCGTGTCGATAATTCGGTATAGATTGGAGGCGCTGGCAATCAAACTGCGTCGCGCGCTTCTCCTTTTAGACACCTCATAAGCTGTGCGATATTCTCAGCGTCGCTCTAGTCACATAGCTGCGTCGTCGTCTTAAACTGGCTGAAGAACAGTGGCCATTCTTCAGAACTCGCCGACCACGTCGACGAACTCGATGAACAAATACATTCAACACGCAGCGAGCATTCGCAACGCAGGCCTTACACGACGGCTCGAAACCGCGGTGACGCGCCTATAGTTAAACGAAATATGCCGCCCATGAACGCGACCGCTCATCAGGCACGAATATGAGTAAGTTTCTTGCCAGGCAGACTACGGCCATAGACCTTCCTCTCTTCTCCGGAGCGCCTGAAGAATGGCCGCTGTTCTTCAGCCAGTTTAAGACGACGACGCAGCTATGTGACTACAGCGACGCTGAGAATATCGCACGGCTTATGAGGTGCCTAGGGGAGAGGCGCGCGACGCAGTTTACCCAGTTTGCAGTTTAAGAACTATGGACTCCTATTGACTCAGTTGTATTCATTGCAAATCAATGTTTTGTTTGTTTGTTTGTTTCTATTTATGCAATCCAAACCAAATAATCTGTACAAATAAAATGAATTAACAAATAAGTTGCTAGCCGTAAAACTCAAGAACGACTGAACCGATAGAGCTGATTTCTTTTTTGTTTTGTTTGATGAAGTCTAAGGAAGGTTCTTATGCAGAGAATAAATGAAAAGATACAAGGAATGTTTATAAACTAACAATTTTAACCTAAATTCCTGGGTACTGAACTAGTCAAACAGCATGGGATCGTCATTTGTTGGATGACAAATATTGTATGCCTTCGTGTAATCCATTGATTACGAAGAAAACTTTCAAATTAAAAAGTTGAAAATAGGGACTGTACTTAATTTAAGTTATTCTTTCTCATGGAAAACATACCAAAGATTTAAAAAAAACGAGTGACATATTTTCTATTTTTTATTACGGCTCATCCATGTTACCGTTGTTTCATTATAGAGTGCGAACGTAAACATTCACAGAACGAAACAATAAAATTATTAACAATGAAGTGAGGTAGTTGTAAACAATTTACCAATACCTAGTACCCATATAATATTTCATGGCTATGTGGTCCTGTTTCTTCTTTTCAGTCGTTTTTCCAAGGCTCTCGTGTAAATGAGTGCGACAGATAATAAAACTTGCAACGTCAATATTATTAAAAATGTTTTCTTCATGGTTGTTGGAGATGTGTTCATCTTTGATCCGGAGGGTTCAGCTCGTCAAATACTAATGAAGAAAAACATTTCAAAAACTTCGTATTTAACCTCTTCATCCTCACGTCGGGCAACATGTGAATGTTAAATCCGAGTTCGTTTCAAGAATTCAACGATCGAAGTCGACGAAGTCGACGGATCGTCGACGGATCGACCTCGACGTCGAAGTCGACGGATCGACGTCGATCATCGTCGAGGACTTCAACGTCGACGTCGATCCGTCGACGTCGATCCGTCGACGTCGACGGAAAAGAAGAAACAGGACCACATAGCCATGAAATATTATATGGGTACTAGGTATTGGTAAATTGTTTCCAACTACCTCACTTCATTGTTAATAATTTTATTGTTTCGGTCTGTGAATGTTTACGTTCGCACTCTATAATGAAACAACGGTAACATTGATGTGCCGTAAGTAATAAAAAATAGAAAATATGTCACTTGTTTCTTTTAAATCTTTGGTATGTTTTCCATGAGAAAGAATAACTTAAATTAAGTACAGTCTCTATATTCAACTTTTTAATTTAAATGTTTTCTTCGTAATCAATGGATTACACGAAGGCATATAATATTTGGCATCCAACAAATGACGATCCCATGCTGTTTGACTAGTACAATACCTAGGAATTTAGGTTAAAATTGTTAGTTTAAAAACATTATTTGTAATTTTTCACTTTTTCTCCGCATGAGAACTTTCCTGAGACTTCATCAAACAAAACAAAACAGAAATCAGTTCGATCGGCTCAGTCGTTCTTGAGTTTTACGGCTAGCAACTTATTTGTCAATTCATTTTATTTGTACAGATTATTTGGTTTGGATTGCATAAATAGAAACAAACAAACAAACAAAACATTTATTTGCAATGAATACAACTGAGTCAATAGGAGTCCATAGTTCTTAAAGTATCTGGACCTAGTATTCGGCGTGCCGAAGTGCATATTATTAAAAGTAACTTCCATTTTCAAAGCAACGGTTTAGTTTGTAATACGTAGATACTAGAAGTACTTTGGTACATATTTGCAGTTTGCAATATAAACTTTTAGTTTTAACCAAGACATTCAACAATGAACTATAAGTAGGTATACAAAATTATACAAATTAGATAGGTACAATGCTCTTTAAGCAGCCAAAAAGATACACAATAAAAATATAATAAAATTAGGAAAGACGATGCTTATATTTTATAATCTTTATCATGAAATGAATATTCCTTTATTTCATAAAATCATTTTTTATCAGCCTTTGGGTTTGTTATTTTTATAGAGGGATAGGGATACAATTTGGGACAAATTCTTCAAGATTATTATCGAGGAACCTATTATTAAGAGACGTACACAAGGCGGCACATCAAGGTACACACCACCTCGTCGGCAGACCTTTGTTAGTAGAGAAGTTCTATACGAAGACCGCGCTTCGTATACGGTACAAAGTCTACAATATGCTTGAAGTGTGTAAATAAATTCCCAACATTTATGGTTTGCAGAAGGTAGGCGTCATCGGGCACCACTGGCTAATTAGAGTCACCTCTGATAGTTATGATGATTAATAATTTGATTCAGGAGATAAATTACATTTACAGGTCTTGAAAAACATAATCGGCCCAAACAGAAATGCCTCAATGTCTAACATACAAATATAAAACCTAAAAAATATTTATCCAATTACAGAGCTTTGTTTTGATATTCATAGACTGCACAATATCGTCTGACTTTCTAAAGTAATGTAAACGGGACACAACGCATTTATGGTCTCCGTTGTGGTCGTTTCGCACCTCACGGTGTCCACTCTACCAGTGCAGTGCACTTTTCTCTACCAGGATGAAACTCTCCTGATCGCAGCGTTGATCCATTGTAACGCAAGCGTAGCACCGTGGATGACATCCTGACCACTCTTCTTATTCCTCTTCCCAACAGCCTCTCGATGGGTCTGGTGGCTGCAGCAGCGTGTGCACATTGCTAATACTGATGGAGTTCCGCTGTTAAGGTGGCAGTTCGCGCCCCGACAGACACAAGAGACCGCGACCGGAGACCGCGACCGAAGATTTACTAGACTTTACGCTGTCTCCTGTCTCGCGTCTCTGCCTCGTTCGCAAACTGTCGCGTATACATTGCCTAACGTCACGTAACTCGCGGTCTCCTGTCTCTGTCACGACGCGAACCGCCACTTCAACTGTCGCGATCTTCGGGCGGTCTCCAGTCGCGGTCCCCTTTCTCTGTCGCGGCGCGAACCGCCACTTCAACGCGGCGCGAACCACCACCTTTACATTCATACGCAACGAAATGGCTCTCCGCACCGACGCGACACCACGGTTGTGTGTTCCGCAAAGATGTAATTACTTAGGTACCGAATAAAATAATTATTGATATTTCTTTTCTCTTTGTGGTAACTTTGATGGTATTTTTCTTGTAGGTGAATAGCTTGTTTGTAACATGAAGTGTTGATCTATATTCACTATTGGACGGGAAACCAATTTTCATGTTAAATTGAAACACATTGAGTAACTCGGGCAGTTAATACCAACCAAGGTACCAGGAGCGCATAGACGTGAAGAAGGTCCTAAACAAGCGGTTGATGTATTAGAAACGATTATCAAGTAGCAACACAGTATAACCAACGATATGTGTAATCGGTATCGCACTATAGATGATAAGTTAGCACGTGTTATCAATAAAGAATGCTTACCGTTCTAAATGAAGTACCTTTTGCGAGTTATGTTTTCCTGGTGAATGTTTTATGCAGATAAGCCCCTTTCCCATGTGCAAAAAGCCAAATACTTTTAGAGCTTTTGGAGATCCGAAGGATTCAGGGTTCAGCTGCTGTTGGCTGCAGCAGCGTATGCGCATTGCTAATACTGATGGAGTTTCGCTGATACAGTCCTCTATGTCGGTCTTCGGTTGCAGTCCGCGGTCGCGGCCTCGGTCGCAGTCCTCTATGTCGGTCTTCGGTTGCAGTCCGCGGTCGCGGCCTCGGTCGCAGTCCTCTATGTCGGTCTTCGGTTGCAGTCCGCGGTCGCGGCCTCGGTCGCAGTCCTCTATGTCGGTCTTCGGTTGCAGTCCGCGGTCGCGGCCTCGGTCGCAGTCCTCTATGTCGGTCTTCGGTTGCAGTCCGCGGTCGCGGCCTCGGTCGCAGTCCTCTATGTCGGTCTTCGGTTGCAGTCCGCGGTCGCGGCCTCGGTCGCAGTCCTCTATGTCGGTCTTCGGTTGCAGTCCGCGGTCGCGGCCTCGGTCGCAGTCCTCTATGTCGGTCTTCGGTTGCAGTCCGCGGTCGCGGCCTCGGTCGCAGTCCTCTATGTCGGTCTTCGGTTGCAGTCCGCGGTCGCGGCCTCGGTCGCAGTCCTCTATGTCGGTCTTCGGTTGCAGTCCGCGGTCGCGGCCTCGGTCGCAGTCCTCTATGTCGGTCTTCGGTTGCAGTCCGCGGTCGCGGCCTCGGTCGCAGTCCTCTATGTCGGTCTTCGGTTGCAGTCCGCGGTCGCGGCCTCGGTCGCAGTCCTCTATGTCGGTCTTCGGTTGCAGTCCGCGGTCGCGGCCTCGGTCGCAGTCCTCTATGTCGGTCTTCGGTTGCAGTCCGCGGTCGCGGCCTCGGTCGCAGTCCTCTATGTCGGTCTTTGGTTGCAGTCCGCGGTCGCGGCCTCGGTCGCAGTCCTCTATGTTGGTCTTCGGTCGCAGTCCTCGGTCGCGGCCTCGGTCGCAGTCCTCGATGTCGATCATCGTCGAGGACTTTGACGTCGAAGTCCTCGATGTCGGTCTTCGGTCGCAGTCCTCGATGTCGGTCCTCGGTCGCAGTCTTCGATGTTGGTTTTCGATGTTGGTCTTCGGTGTCGGTCTTCCGTGTCGGTCTTCGGTGTCGGTCTTCGGTCGCAGTCCTCGGTCGCGGCCTCGGTCGCAGTCTTCGGTGTCGGTCTTCGGTGTCGGTCTTCGGTCGCAGTCCTCGGTCGCGGCCTCGGTCGCAGTCTTCGGTGTCGGTCACCGAAGACCTGTCGGTCTTCGGTCGCAGTCCTCGACGTCGGTCCCTCGGTTCAGCGCGTCAAATACTAATGAAGAAAAACATTTCAAAAACTTCGTATTTAACCTCTTCATCCTCACGTCGGGCAACATGTGAATGTTAAATACGAGTTCATTTCAAGAATTCAACGACTACGTCGTCTACGTCGACTACGTCGTCTGCATCGACTACGTCGACGTCGATCGTCGATGATCGGTTTGTTCCTCAAGTAGACGTCGAAGTCGACGGACCGAGTTCATTTCAAGAATTCAACGACTACGTCGTCGATCGTCGATGATCGGTTTGTTCCTCAAGTAGACGTCGAAGTCGACGGACCGAGTTCATTTCAAGAATTCAACGACTACGTCGTCTACGTCGACTACGTCGTCTGCATCGACTACGTCGACGTCGATCGTCGATGATCGGTTTGTTCCTCAAGTAGACGTCGAAGTCGACGAACGGGTAGGTATTGAAATTTAGTTCAAATTTGCCATGAATCAAGGTTAAAGGAATTATAACCAATAAACCTCTTATCATAAGACGTACTTAATTCCTAACATTTTTGGTTTGCAGCAGTTTCGATGCATGTGAATGTTAAATCCGAGTTCATTTCAAGAATTCAACGACTACTTGAAGAACAAAACGATCATCGACGATCGACGTCGACGTCGGATCCGACGTCGGATTTAACATTCAGCACGCACTGCTGATGGTCACGTTGCGGCAGAGGCAGGGGGGACCGTCGCGGAGACGCGCGGGGCCGGGGCCGGGGCTCGGGCCCTCGACGTCGACGCGCGCGCGGTGGGCGCGGCGGATGCGGCGGCGTACGAGGTCGAAGCACGCGCGGCGGGCGCGGCGGTTACGGCGGCAAAGGATGTCGACGCACGCGCGGCGGACACCAACCACTACTTCGCTGGATTCAAAATAGCAGTCCGTGCAGCGGAGGAAATACGAAGCCGATCCGACGTAGCTCTTGTTGCCGCGGCGCACGGAATCTTCCGGCTAGTAATTATTGAAAATCTTTGTCTAAAATTCTAAATAATGTAAACTAAATAACTAAGTGCGTGCAAATCCCCGAAAGGGTAAGTGATAAACAGAAATGATAAACAGCGTCTGATCGCGATCAGACGCTGATCTTTTGTGCGTGGCTCACACTGCTGTTCTCCTACAGGGTCCACCTCCAGGGTTCGAACCGGTACTCCTACCAGTACCAACACTACCATCTTTACCACCATCTTGGCTGCTGAGTTCATTTCAAGAATTCAACGACTACTTGATGAACAAAACGATCATCGACGATCGGTTTGTTCCTCAAGTAGACGTCGAAGTCGACGGACGTGTAGGTAATAGGTACCTACCTATAGGTAGGCACCTATTACATTAATTTGCCATGAATCAAGGTTAACGGGATTATAACCAATAAACCTCTTATCATAAGACGTACTTAATTCCTAACATTTATGGTTTGCAGCAGTTTCGATGCATGTTCGCATTCGGCATCGAAACGGCAGAGCTTTCTACCGTCCCGTGTAAAAAAAAATACAACGACCTCGTATTTAGCATCTTCATCGCCACTTTGATCAACACGTTACCGTTAAATCCAAGGTCGTATGAAAATTTAACGTTGCCATGTTGACTGATATGGCGATGAACTTGTTTTACCAGTAGAAATCTACTTGTCAAACATGATCGTTTTATTCTATGTTACTTAACAATCGTCGTGTCGGATCGTGCACCAACTGAAATCTATGTTTGCCTGGTACGAGTATTTTACGTTTGATAATATATGGACGTTGGATCTTAGTTGATTTTTCGGATAAAATTAACTAACTACCTATTATTTATTGCGAATTTGCCATAATCGAGGTAAAAGAGTAATCTATTACCAATGAACCTGTTATTATGAGCCGTACTTAATTCCTAACATTTATGGTTTGCAGCAGTTTCTATGCATGTTCGCATTTGGCATGGAAACGACAAAGCGTCTACCGTGCCGTGTGTAGACGCTTTCTTCTTTTACAACTGAGTTTTTCAGTCCTAATATTGAGAGAAATGAATAAGTGATAGCTGATGCCTCTCTGAGCCTTTAGTCTTCTTAGAATAGACTCCAGTCTTGTGGAAGAGAAATCGACACTGAGACTTTTAAAAAGATATTTTGTGTATAACATTTAATGTTGATGTTGTTCTTATTGAGGTACTTTTGTCACAACGGGTCGCCAATTTTACTTCTTATTTAATCGAGAAACATTGAATTAGTCAGGTCCTTTAAACCAACCAAGGAACTAGGAGCTCATAACTATCTAATATAAATCTAAAATAAATAAAACCTAAAATGTAACTTTAACTAATTTGAAACTTAATACCTACCTATTAAATAAAACGAATAATAAAATACTTGAATTAACTTAATAAATATATTATGATCCTACGATCCTTCCGTAAACTCATAGCACTATGCTATGTGCCTCGCGGGCCGATCGCGAAACCAGCTGCGAGAGCGGGACGCGGTGAGTGAGATGGACGATCGCGGCCGGCGCCCGCGCAATAAAAAGCCGACTCGTCCTCCCGAAGAGGATCCCCTCCCTCCGATCCTCCTCTCGCTAGCGTCACGGTCGAGGAAGTTCAGACTATCGTCAAGGACCTCCACCCCCGAAAAGCACCAGGCTTTGACGGGATATCCAATAAAGTACTCAAGCACTTCTCCACTCCTCTTTTTATAGTTCTCACTGCGATATTCAACGCAGCTTTGAGTAACAACATCTTTCCGCAAGCGTGGAAAGAAGCTATTGTCATTGGCTTTCCCAAGCCAGGCAAACCCCGAACTGAGGCCACTAGTTACCGCCCCATCAGTCTCTTAAGTTCCATAGGGAAACTTCACGAGCGTATCATCCTTAGACGACTCAAGGACTATGTAGAGTCCAAGAGCCTCCTTCCTGACGAGCAGTTTGGCTTTAGACCCAAACACTCTTGCGTCCAGCAGGTGCATCGCATAGTCGAGCAAGTCCTAAACGGTTTTGGTAGGCAAAAGTGTCACAGAACCGGCGCCCTCTTTTTCGATGTAGCGAAAGCGTTTGATAAAGTCTGGCACAATGGCTTGATTTACAAGCTATATACACTTGGTGTCCCAGATCGTCTCGTGCTCATCATTCGAGACTTGCTTTCAAATCGCTCTTTTCGCTACAGAGTGGAAGGCATTCTGTCTCAACCACACCCCATAAGAGCTGGAGTCCCTCAAGGCTCCGTCTTGTCCCCCATCCTGTTTACGCTGTTCACTAGCGATCTCCCAACCTTTGATTGCCCTCGGGCACCTATTAAGATAGCTCTTTTTGCTGACGATACAGCTCTGTATTGTACGCACCCCAGACTAGATCTCATTCTCAAATCTCTCCAAACCGCCGCCGATACAATCGGTGACTGGTTTAGGAAGTGGAGAATTGAAGTCAATCCTGACAAAAGCGCCGCTATCCTCCTCCAAAGGAGCCGCGATAAAGACCCACCCGAACTCCCTAAAATCAAAATGTTCAAACAACCTATTCCCTGGGTAAAGACAGTTCGTTACTTAGGCGTCCACCTTGACAGTAGTTTGAGCTTCCAAGATCACATTAAAAAAGTCCGCGATCGTGCCGCCTTTGTCCTAGGCCGCCTCCACTGTCTTATCAATAAGCGTAGTAAGTTGTCCCTTAGAAATAAGGTTCGACTTTACACGTCTTGTATCCGCCCCATCATGACTTATGCTAGCCCCGTGTTCGCACACGCCTCCTCCCGCTCTATCCATAAGCTACAGACCCTCCAGAATAGGTTCATGCGTAAGGCCACGGGTGCCCCGTGGTTCTTACGCAATGAAAATCTCCATTTAGACTTAGATCTGCCTACCATCCAGCAGTATCTAAAACAGTTGTCCTCTAAATTCTTCGACTCTACCATGACCCACCCAAACCCCTTAGTAGTCCAAGCCTCTAATTATATCCCTAGGCCCCTTAAGGGCAAGAAATCCCGAAAACATCGTCGTCCCAGACATGTCCCACTAGAGCCCGATGATGCCATCACCCGCTTCATCGCCTCCGTCAAACAGCTCGCGCCAAGCCAACACTCTACAAGACCGAGATATCGTCCACGCCGGCGTGGACGCGCGTCGCGGCCCCAATCTTTTAGTTATGCTTCGCGGTACCGGCACGTCCCCGGCCGCTTCTCTCCCCAAACTTACGTTAGATTACCTAGTCCCAGTAACGCCCTAAGCCGAGGCTCGGCCCCCCCTGGGGGCACCCTTAGGCCTGTTACTTAACTGTTAGGGGTTGTGAGCCTTCCGCTCACCCCTTTGCCCGGTAAAGCTGTGAAAGTCACACCTTGGACTAACAGCTAGTCAATTAAAAAAAAAAAAAAAAAACCGAAGAGGACACACGGACGTAGCTCTTGTGCCGCGGCGCACGGAATCTTCCGTCGCGTCATCATCATCATCATATCAGCCGAACGACGCCCACTGCTGGGCATAGGCCTCCCCCAAAGATCTCCACAACGATCGGTCCTGCGCTGTCCGCATCCAGCGGCTTCCCGCGACCTTGACAAGATCGTCGGTCCACCTTGTGGAGGGCCTGCCCACGGAACGTCGTCCGGTACGTGGTCGCCATTCGAGAACCTTTCCGCCCCAACGGCCATCGGTTCTCCGCGCTATGTGTCCCGCCCACTGCCACTTCAGCGATGCAATCCTTCGAGCGATGTCGGTTGTCTTAGTTCTCCTGCGGATCTCATCATTTCTGATTCGATCAAGCAGGGAAATACCAAGCATCGCTCTCTCCATTGCTCGCTGGGTGACTTTGAGCCTTCTTATGAGACCCATAGTAAACGACCACGTCTCACTCCCATATGTCATTACTGGCAACACACACTGGTCAAAGACTTTCGTCTTGAGACACTGAGGAATTTCGGACGCGAATATATGCCGGAGCTTCCCGAACGCTGCCCATCCGAGCTGGATTCGACGAGAGATCTCTTTCTCGAAGTTGGACTTACCTAACTGGTCTGCCTGTCCCAGGTAAACATAGTGGTCAACAACTTCGAGTGTAATGTTCCCAACGTTAACTGGAGCGGGTGCAACATGGGCATTGAACATGATTTTCGTCTTGTCCATGTTCATCCTAAGACCCACTCTTTGAGAAGCATTACCGAGATCTTCGAGCATTATGTTCAGGTCTTCCAAGGTCTCAGCCATAAGAACTACATCATCGGCGAATCGTAGGTGTGTTAGGTACTCGCCATTGATGTTGATGCCGCGTCCTTTCCAGTCCAGAAGCTTGAAAATATCCTCCAACGCAGCTGTGAACAATTTCGGAGAAATAACGTCTCCTTGTCTCACGCCTCGCTGTAGTTGGATCGGATTAGAGTTCTGGTTCTGTAATCGGACCGACATGGTGGCGTTCTGGTATAGGTACCTTAGCACCTCGATGTACCTGTAGTCTATTTGGCACCTTTGGAGAGACCGCAACACTGCCCAGGTCTCGATCGAATCAAAGGCCTTCTCATAGTCCACGAACGCTAGGCAAAGTGGCAAGTTATACTCTTCGGTCTTCTGTATAACTTGCCGCAGCGTATGAATGTGGTCTATGGTACTATAGCCTTTTCGGAACCCGGCTTGTTCGGGAGGTTGGAAGTCGTCGAACCTGCGAGCGAGACGATTCGTAATGACTCTCGAAAACAACTTATAGATATGGCTCAGAAGCGATATGGGTCTGTAGTTCTTCAAGAGAGTTTTGTCACCCTTCTTGAAAAACAGCATCACATCGCTCCTGCCCCATGCCTTTGGCGTTCTGCCCTCGAGGATGACAGAACTGAAGAGCGTCTGGAGGACCTTGAGTATCGGCCGACCGCCCGCTCTCAGAAGCTCTGTTGTGATTCCGTCATCACCCGCCGCCTTGTTGTTTTTCAGCTGCTTGAGAGCCATCCTAATCTCGTACAGGCTGACGTCCGGGATATCTTCGGTATAGTGTCGGGTAAGCTTGGCTCTAGGGTCTTTAGCCTTGCTTTCAACCGGTGTTTGAGTGGAATACAGCTGTCCATAGAAACTCTCAATCTCCCTCAGGATTTCAGGTGTTGACGTAATGATGCTACCTGCCTCAGTTTTCAGCCTCGTCAGTTGGCTTTGCCCAATAGACAGATCTCTGGCGAACACTTTGGAGCCTTTGTTCCGCTCAATGGCCTCTTTAATACACTGGGTATTAAATTGGCGAAGGTCGCTCGTCAAAGACTTAGATATCTGTCTATTGAGTTGCCGATAACGATGGGCATCCGCTGAGTTCTGTAGCCGCATTGCGTTTCTCTGATCCATGAGTAGGAGAGTCTGGCTGGAGAGTTTCTTTGACTTCGGACGGCGGGTTTTAAAGTACTTGGACCCTACCGTACGGACAGTATCCACCACCATGTTGTATTGATCGTCCACATCGATGCTGTTCTCAAGGGCTTCGAAGCGGTTTTGAAGCTCGAGCTGAAAGCACTCGGGGTTTTGAATCTGAGCCGGTATTGGTCGGAGCGTGGATTTTATCAGTCGCGCTCTCTCAAGCTTTATGTCGATAGATATGTCTTTATGAGCTTTCCGTCGCGTAGTAATTATTAAAAATCTTTGTCTAAAATTCTAAATAATGTAAACTAAATAACTAAGTGCGTGCCAATCCCCGAAAGGGTAAGTGATAAACAGAAATGATAAACAGCGTCTGATCGCGATCAGACGCTGATCTTTTGTGCGTGGCTCACACTGCTGTTCTCCTACAGGGTCCACCTCCAGGGTTCGAACCGGTACTCCTACCAATACCAACACTACTATCTTTACCACCATCATGGCTGCTGAGCCACTGCCACGCACCACATCGTTCTGCTGCGTCCCAAGTCGGCCACCCATCATCTCGGCCACCATCTGCAGGGAAGTCCCAGACCAGCGAAAGTGAAAACAATCAGACGGACCCTACGCCCAAGACCCTAGTGCTCAACCTACCTACTTCGAATAAATTCCTTCTAATTTGTAAACGTCGTTTTGTGTTTCTACTAATACCTACCTAAAACGCACCGTTACATCATCAACCTCAACAAGTCCTCATAAAAAGCAAGTGGTTAATTGATATTACAATATGACGAACCTATCACGTATGTAATCGCATTAGAGATAATAAATCAGCAAACGCTATCAATGGATGGCTGTCGTGTATACAATAATCCTTCACCAACGTATGTTTGCTTGGTATTCGACGATTGCTAACATCAGAAAATTAAGTTCAGTGCTGAAGACGAGTTTTTTGGCAAAATTTTTGTAAAATTTTATTGGCTGGAATGAGTTCGACTTTACGTTGAAGACGAGTTAATGTGGCCAAATTGGCAGTTGAGCCAGTCTCGGCCGATGTCTCGTCGACAGATGTGTTCCGCGTCGACCTCCTTCGCCGCCGTGTCCGCCGCGCAAGCCGCGCGTGCGTCGACATCCTTTGCCGCCGTAACCGCCGCGCCCGCCGCGCGTGCTTCGACCTCGTACGCCGCCGCATCCGCCGCATCCGCCGCGCCCGCCGCGCGCGCCTCGACCTCGTAAGCCGCCGCATCCGCCGCGCGCGCGTCGACGTCGAGGGCCCGAGCCCCGGCCCCGGCCCCGCGCGTCTCCGCGACCGTCCCCCTGCCTCTGCCGCAACCACCAGCAGTGCGTGCTGAATGTTAAATCCGAGTTCATTTCAAGAATTCAACGACTACTTGATCAACAAAACGATCATCGACGATCGACGTCGACGTCGGATCCGACGTCGACGTCGATCGTCGATGATCGGTTTGTTCCTCAAGTAAACGTCGAAGTCGACGGACGGGTAGGTAGGTAATAGGTATTGAAATTCAGTTCGAATTTGCCATGAATCAACGGGATTATAACCAATAAACCTCTTATCATAAGACGTACTTAATTCCTAACATTTATGGTTTGCAGCAGTTTCGATGCATGTGTATGTTAAATCCGAGTTCATTACAAGAATTCAACCACTAGTTGATGAACAAAACGATCATCGACGTCGGATCCGACGTCGACGTCGATCGTCGATGATCGGTTTGTTCCCCAAGTAGACGTAGAAGTCGACGGACGGGTAGGTAATAGGTACCTACCTATAGGTAGGTACCTATTGAATCAAGGTTAACGGGATTATAACCAATAAACCTCTTATCATAAGACGTACTTAATTCCTAACATTTATGGTTTGCAGCAGTTTCGATGCATGTGTATGTTAAATCCGAGTTCATTACAAGAATTCAACGACTAGTTGATGAACAAAACGATCATCGACGTCGGATCCGACGTCGACGTCGATCGTCGATGATCGGTTTGTTCCCCAAGTAGACGTAGAAGTCGACGGACGGGTAGGTAATAGGTACCTACCTATAGGTAGATACCTATTGAATCAAGGTTAACGGGATTATAACCAATAAACCTCTTATCATAAGACGTACTTAATTCCTAACATTTATGGTTTGCAGCAGTTTCGATGCATGTGAATGTTAAATCCGAGTTCATTCCAAGAATTCAACGACTACTTGATGAACAAAACGATCATCGACGAACGACGTCGACCGTCGATGATCGGTTTGTTCCCCAAGTAGACGTCGAAGTCGACGGACGGGTAGGTAATAAGTACCTACCTATAGGTAGGTACCTACCTATAGGTACCTATAGGTAGGTCCTATAGGTGGTACCTATTGAAATTTAGTTCGAATTTGCCATGAATCAAGGTTAACGGGATTATAACCAATAAACCTCTTATCATAATACGAAAGCTGATGCCTCTCTGAGTCTTTAGTCTTCTTAGAATAGACTCCAGTCTTGTGGAAGAGAAATCGACACTGAGACTTTTAAAAAGATATTTTGTGTATAACATACTAGCTCACCCGGCGAACTTTGTTCCGCCTTAAGGGCAATAAATAAAAAAAAGGAAAAAAAAAAGAAAAAAAAAGTACTTAAAATAAATAAAAGTATCCTATGTCCTTCTCCTGGCTCTAAACTACCTCCATGCTAATTTTCAGCTAAATCGGTTCAGCCGTTCTTGAGTTATAAGTGGAGTAACTAACACGACTTTCTTTTATATATATAGATAATGTTGATATTGTTCTTATTGAGGTACTTTTGTCACAACGGGTCGCCAATTTTACTTCTTATTTAATCGAGAAACATTGAATAAGTCAGGTCCTTTAAACCAACCAAGGAACTAGGAGCTCATCAACCTCAACAAGTCCTCATAAAAAGTAAGTGGTTAATTGATATTACAATATGACGAACCTATCACGTAGGTATATAATCGCATTAGAGATAATAAATCAGCAAACGCTATCAATGGATGGCTTTCGTGTATGCAATAATCCTTCACCAACGTATGTTTGCCTGGTATTCGACGATTGCTAACACAAAATCAAGTTCAATGCTGAAAACGAGTTTTTTGGGCAAATTTTTGCAATTTGTTTTTGGCTGGTATGAGCTCGACTTTGCGTTGAAGACGAGTTAATGTGGCAAAATGTTGGCAGTTGAGCCTCTGCTGATGTCTCGTCGACAGGTGTGTTCAGCGTCTGTATAAACCTTACACTGCTGACATAAGAACCATTTTGCAATGGTCTTGTGAAGGTTGACGAGGTCGCGTCGCCGGCAGTCGCTAGACGGCCGTACCGAGGCAGTCGGTTATCGGCTCGCGATCATTGGAAGCGGACGGTCAGCGCCCGGTAGTGATAATAATACTACCGTTGTCGGCGATCGGCGTTGTCACTCGCTATCATCGCGTCCGCTGCTTTGGTTGTGGATGGTTTAGCTGAGGCCTACTACTGGCGAAGTTGCGCTGCGATCGCGCGCACGCACCCAAACGCCTGTCCGCCGAAACAAACTGTTCTTGCTCTGCTCCTTCACTGGATTGATTGTCATGTGAAAATGCGAAGGATGATAAAGGCGATCAGCCTAAGGGCCTGACCTGCCGGTCGATTCTCACTAACATCACTGCACTTATTGATGCAGCACGCTCAGTTGAATCGCCTATTCGCTTCGTTTTGAATGTTTTCTCCCTCATTTGTATAAAAATGATATATAAATATCATGCGGCTTAGTTCTTTTCGCTCATCGAACGATCAACCTGAAGCCGGCCTGCCACCACCCCTCAACCAGAGCGGCTTGAGACTGTTGAGAAAAATAAAAGTGGCCAGGGTGTCATTCACGGTACTTTGCTTGCAGCTCCACGGTATCAGCATCCTGGTGGTAAAGAGGAAGAGGGGACCTCTCAGCCGTAACTTAAGTATATGGCATCGCACCTACGGAACAAATCACCCTTTGCGTCCAGCATCACCCACGACGCTTATAACGTGTCCAAACTACATTACACAACGAAGTCTGAAGCATAGAAACTAAGTTTAGATTGAGGATCAAACAGTTGGAATCTCGTCACAATGTAAGATTTAATTCTTTTGTGGTGTGTGTACTGAATAAACATCATTCGACTTTAATGAAAGACGAACTTCAGGTGAAAGGTGTTGCCAGGCCCGCCGCTAGCTGTTTCGCCGCCCGCGTGCAATACCAAAAATGCCGCCCTTTATGAGTTATGACAAAAAAATTATATCAAATATTTATTAATGAAATTGATAAGCAGAGCGAGCGCATTTTTTTGGTTTAGAATGGAATGGATTTGGCCGATCTATTGGCTTTTAAACATTGGCGTACCTAGTCATTGGATCTGTATAGCAATCCTCACAAAAATCTGTTCTCATCTCGATGCCCCTTAGGTGAGGCTCACTTCGATTTATGGTAATAATTTTAAAACCTCACCTCATGCAGCATTGTGTCGTTGCTAAGACTAATCGCCATAAGCGCCAGCCCGAATAATGCTGGAGGAGCATCTTTTAAGAAAGTCAGAGCGAGCGAAGCGAGCGCGAGTTTTTATGAGTTGAAATGAGCCTTTTTTTAAGATACACAAATCTTTTTTACATTGCCTAAACTAGCTTAAATTATACTAAACTGCTTTTAAGCTGTTTTAATAGCTTTTCAGGGAGGAGGCCATGGTTGTTTTGGCAATTCAATTCACGTTTGTGATCCACAGTTAAGATAAGAAATTGTGCTAACGGCTCCTTTAAAGAATATCAATAAAACGTACTAGATTAGCGCGAGCGAAGCGAGCGCTTTTTTTTTAAGCAAGTAAGGGGGTTCATCCGTCATGGAAAAAAATATGAGTAGGCAACTTGTTAAACCTTTTGGCGGGGTTCCCTCAGGCGCAAGGCCAGCGACGCCGCCACTGGCGAGGTGCGAAGCGTGCGTTATGAGAGCTATGCTCTCTTGAGCCAAGGGCATGTATGGAAACTGCGTGAGCGCGCGAAACTGTTATATCATATCTCAGTGTATGCATGGAAACCTCAATTAAAAGAAGATAACTTGAGTGAAGCAAAGCTCTGATTCTATAGTAAAAAATCCTGTATCCTTAGTTCCGGGGGAGAAAACTGCAAACAGTAGAATAATGGGCATTACGCGAGCAAAGCGAGCGCGATTTTTTTAGTTGAATTTGGGCCTGATTAAACTAACCAGTGCATAAATAAGCGGCGCCGCGGCGGGATAAAGTGTTTTTTTGCATTTATTTGCCGCCCCTAATATCTGGCCGCCGTAGGCTCCGGCGCCTGGGTCTTAGGCTGGTTTCAGAGTCACGCCATCGCGACGGGCTGGCAGCGCCCGACCGTTTCAGCATTCATATCCCCCTTGGCAAGGCGTCACCCGTTTAGGTAAATCCACCACTGCCCCTAACATCATCAGTAACGTTTTCCATAGGCTGACAGAGACGACGTTTGGTGTTGTATCTTGGTTTTGACGGATGCCAATAGATGACGGTGTTATCTTCATTCGTTCAGATGTTTTTACATGCTATGACTTTTTTTTTTCTTAAAACAAGTACCTATAAATTAGCTCAATTTGCCGCCCCCTGTGCGTGCCGCCCGCGTGCTGTGCACGCGTTGCACGCCCGCTTGCGGCGGCCCTGGGTGTTGCCTGTCGAAGGTTTTACAGCAGGATACCAGACACCATGTCGCGTCAAACGTTTGAAATGTTTTTTACAGAAGGCCAAAATCAAGGTGAAGGAAAGCGTGAAGTAAAGTGTGTATTGGGAAGGACACCCCAAATTGTAAAACTAAACATTTATTCACTTTAAACTATATGGTGAAGTTACTCGAAACGTTTGTGCAAATCGCACTTGGCACTCAGGAAAAAAGTTACAAGTTGCGTTTTGTTGACTTTGCCTCGCCTGAAACAACAGGCATTTTCTTTCATGCAATTTCCCATTATGTAAATCATGAAAAAATACCTCACTTTGAATTGGGATTGTCAAAAAATATATATACACTGACCATAATAGAATATCACCCCAAAAAAAATACTTATTTCCATGTTTTCTGCTGGATGCGCTTGCACACCCTGTTTCTCTCAACCGCGTTTAATTTTTCCCAAGGATTTCCCTTGTGAAAACTTGCGCATCATGATCAGCGCGATTACTAGCAAATACGTCGTTATTGCCAGGATCATTAAAGTCATTTTTGTGATTGATGGGTTCATTTTGTATTTTACTAAGGCCCCTTATTATTACATTTTTAGTATTATTCATGCCAAACTGTCCAGTTTCCGAGTCTTTTGGCGCATGATCGGAAAGATTGGATGAGGGTGCAATGGGACATTTTGGGTTCTTTTAGATATTATTTGGAATTCGTAGCTACTGCCTACCAATGTAGGCGCGGGTTCGATATGCGTCCCTATCCCTATCATGAAAACTTGTGGCTGTTCTTTGTCCTGTGTGATATTAAAGATTTTTAATTAAATAATGTGTTTTGAAATAATGATCTGCTTAGTTTGGGGGGTGGGTCCTTTAGTTTGGTGTAAGAATCTGATGATGTGAAACAAGTGCCAGACTATTTCAACTATACTAACGGACTATTGGAATTTAGGTACAAATACGTAATATATTCATACTGTAAGATATTTCATAGCTCGTATAGCAAATAAAATATCGTTTTCCTAATAGAAGAGTAACTTGATAGTTGCTATAAAGTATTGAATTATTCGAGTTATTTCATTCAGGTTGTTGAATTAGTGAGATGATATTGTTCATAACATATTGCACTCTTTACAGTACTAGGTATATCTTCTTGTTTATGTTGGAACTTGCATTTGCAAATTGTACCGCAGGAGTAATATGTATGAAAATAAGATAGTTAGACAGTTACCACTCCCATCAACATAATTAACATGTGTTTTTACAATGATTCGTTCCTACCCACGTCACGGGCCACTTCAATTTCAGAAAACACTGGCACAATTATTTCCATATTATCCCTATATTACCTAAATTTTTGATGTTCATTCTTCAAGTCTACTCGGATTGCATAAAGAGGAGGAGATGTACTCGTATATGCGATAACGTGATTGTTTTTCAATCCCCGGTTGCACTTCATGTTTGCCTGGTAATTATTTGCCGTTTGATAGCATGACGTAGTAGAAGCGAGTGTGTCGCGACAGAGCGGCCGGCGAAGCACCATCACAAACCTTGCTTGCTAGTTTGAACAAAGGCTGATTTGTTATAAAGTACCTAGTTGAAGTTATGTTTTAATTTGAGTAGCATACGCCTGAGCATATAATAGCAGGAACAGGAACGGCATTCTGCATTTGCCCATCGATCGATTACTTATAAAGTGAGGTTGTATTTCGGCGTTTCGTAAAACTCAATAACTGCGCGAATGTGATCGTTTGAGTGAAAATAACTTAGCCAAATAACACTTAAAATTGTATCTATACAAAAATGAGGAAGAATACAAATTCAAAGTGAAGCCAATAGACGCTTATAGTTGTTGTTTCTTCCTGATCACGATCGGGGTGAGATTTGGCGTTAGCCAAAATAGCATAGCATATAAGTAGGTATAAAACCGCTGTGAATGTGATAAAATAAGACAACAGGGTTATGAATTGATTCATTTATTTTGAATAAAAACACCATCACGATTCAAGAAGTCAGTTATAGTTTCTATTCCTTTAGGCAGGTGGAACTCATTGTTGACCGATTTGAAAGTTTCCTAACGTAAGTATTTTCCGCGAAAGAACGATGAACAATATCTGTAGATACGTCATTGATTTCCTATCAAACACCTTATCAGATGATACGATAAATGACTGCGGTGTGAGTTCACATGCTTCCTATTATAAAACGAACATACACTTGTACAGCGAAGACGTGTTAAAATAAACCTGTGATAAAAACTAGATTGCGCAAAATAGACTTTGTGAGTTAAAGACAACTGATTCAGCCAATGGATTCTATTGATGTGAAAAAGAATTTGAGTAGTAATACTAGAAATTATCTTAAGAACCAAATGGACGCAAACGAGCAAATATTGACGCGCCTGAACTACCACATGCGACACTTTGACTCACAGTTAACCACGGCCAAAATGGCGGTGTCAGCATTACAATCGGAGCTTTCTGCCATGAAATGCATGTATCAAGACTTGATGGAGCTCAGGGAAATCATAGTGATTTTAAATCCACAATTGAAGAGAAAAGGTGTTTTGTGTTGAAACAGTGCCGATTTGAAGAACTCTATAAATACTTGGAGCATATATGATCTGAAACGTGTTCTGTGACTGCTTGCAAAATATGGGGAAGCAGGATTTAGAGACAAAAAGTGCTTTTATTGGCATGATAGATCGAGTGAAGTGTTGTGGATAAATAGGTTTTACCTAATGGGTTTGCAGCTGATGTAAATAGTTAATAATATAGTGAATAAATGGACTCTAGACTAATGATGCACAAAAATGTTGGTAGAGCTGAAACACGGAAAAGTGTGTCTAAGACAGGTGGACTTGAATCTGAGTTCGATATAAGTTTCCAGGATAGCTCCATGCCCTACAAGAATTGAAAATAAAGTTATTATGAAACATGATCATTCATAGAGGCAATCTATCTCTCTTGTACAAATTTACTCGTACTTAAATGTTTTAAATCATCACCTCACCTATTATGACCCGCTCTTATCAAATAGGTGTTGTGCACTGACAGATAAAAATGTGTGTGTTGTGTTGAATAGCTTAATCATAATTTAACGAGCCATAATTTTCCAAATGTACTAGAGTAAGTACTTTATAAGCAGTACATGGCACTGAGATGACATAATTTTTGGAAGTTCTTAAATAGATGGAACATTACTAACATTGATAGTATGAAACATTAATGTATAATAAAGGGCTGATTTTTCGACAGATTTCAATTTCAATTTGATAAGTTGTAATGTTTTGGCCTGATAAATTTTAACAGATTGCTGAAAAATCGGTGAATTAAATGATTAATTAGTCTCAAAGTTGCACACTGTAAAAGGGGCTAACCAACTACCCAAATAAAAAAATAAACTTTTCAGAATGTCTATTTTTGACATTAAATAAATAGCTTTGATGTGGCAGATAAATAGTGTACTGTGATAAAAGGATAAAAGTTTGCCTAATTTAATTGAATTTATCAACATTTGCAAGTACCAGTGTTTCCGAGCGCTCAGTTATCGGTTTAACATTACGAAGTAGTGTGAAAGTCAGTAACAATTGGCTTAAGAGTGTTTGTTGACTAATTAAGTAAGTTATTTTTGTATGATTATGTTAAAAAAGCTATAAAGTTAAAAAAGTTAATGAATGAAAACAGCCTTTTTTTAAACCGGTGAATTGCCTTTACGCACTTCCCGCTGCTTGGGGGAGGGCAGCGGGAGGTGTGGGGTGGGACTCGCCCACCCCTGCAGGGGTGAGAATACCCACTAAAACACTAAGGCGGCCTTCTTCTGCGCGTGACCAGGGGCCCAATTCTCGGGCATTCGACATTTTAACACCTACGACATTTAACAAACAAAATGGCGGATAACAGACGTTACCATGGTAACGTGAGAGTTAATTAATTAAAGCTAATTTAACATCTCGCATGTGAGGGCTAGCGTGCGACAAACAAGGGTGGTTGCCATGGAAACCACTCTCGGGCATACGACATCATAATGCCATACGAGATTTATCAAAAAAAAATGGCGGATATCACACGTTGCCATGGTAAATAACAATAATAAGTCCTCATGCGAGATATTAACAACCGCTAGCGTGCGACATGCAACGGATGGTCATCAGCGTTCGAGATGGTTTGTCGTATGAAACTAACTGTCAATTAAACTCCGTGTTTGTGCAGTAAGGATGGCTTACATTACATTATGCTGAAGCGCAAGCAGAATTTTCTCGCAGATCATATTATTTATTTATTTATTGGTTTACCAACAATTGTACAGTGATATACAATGACACAATGTACAATATACCTAATTTAGGTAAACGCTGCATGCATTATTTAAAACTAAGAAGGTAGTTTAAAAAAAAAAGTAAGAACCTACAAATTAAAGTGGTTTCTAAATGCAACTGTAATATTTATTATTACATAAGAGTCGTGTGAGTCAGCCCACCAGTGGACTTAGGGCGTGAGGACACCTTTCCGTGGTGCGAACAAGTCTTTAAAAAGGATTGGAGGTGCTCTCGGCGCAGTGGCGACAGTGGATCGGCAACGAACGCTGCTGTGAAGCAACACACGCCGGGTCGGAAATGGGATGGGTGACCACCCGACCGAAATTTAATGATGTCTTTTTCAGGCATCCATGGTGCATCCGTCACTAGATGTCAATCGTTAAGCCTAGTCAGAGGCCTTAGGGTGGCTTGATAAATCTGTCTTTAAAGGTATAGTGAGCACTAAGCTTACACCCCTCCAACAATCCGCACTAAACCCGATTGTTGGCGTATGGTTCGCGCCACTATGAAGTGAGACCTACTTACGTTACACTGCTGGGCATTGGTCTCCCATTTTATAAATGCATATAACATAACATAAACTGCCTTTGTACGTAGGTAGGTAGATTAAGTTATTTTGATGTCACTAGTGGCCACCCGCGACTTCGTCTGCGTCGACTTTTGTTTTTAAATTGTTCCATAAATTGTTTCATAAATTGTAGCCTATGTCCTAGCCAGATGTATAAGCTAGGTATATTATGGTAAAGTTTCACTAAAATCCATCCAGTTTTTACGTGAAAGAGCAACACGGCACATACAGACTCGCTCACATCAACCTTTACATAGGGGCACCTTATGTTGTTGGCGTAAGACGCATTTTGCAATGGTTTTGTAAAGGTTGATGTGTGCGCCTCTGTACATCCATTCACACATCCAAACTTACGCATATAATATTCGTAGGATATGTCATATGGTTAAGCTGGTCATACGCCTAATAAATAACGCAATTTGACTTTAAGGAAGCGTCCCGTTTAGGCAAACAGTGAGCGGCTGACTGTCCGCCGGCTGACTCTAAGCGGCGTAGGTATCGATCACTAACTCGGCGTAGTGAATATACCTACTACGCTGTCGGTGCCAACCATTCGCTCACTGAATTAATCGGCCTACGAAACATATACGAAACGTCGCAAACTGCGTGGGTGACACTCACTCCATCTCTAGAATGAATAGGAAGGCAAAATGGAATCAAATAGTCAGCCGCTCACTGTTCGCCTTATCGAGACGCGCCTTAAAACAAAGGTAAGTGAAGCATTCAGGCATTAGTTTAGATACCTACATCTACTCGTATGTATGAGTTTTACCATGGTTTTATTAATAGTAAAAACTGATTTTCATTTTAAGATATTTATTTCTGCGCACAAGGGAGCTACGAAACTGTAGTTGGAAGAAGCCGTAACATTAGCTTTTCGCCCGTTCACCATATTATTATCTCGATGTATCATAGAAGTGGTGGAAGCTCTGAACGAGCCATCCAACGCCAGGAACGATTCATTGATTGTATTGTTTCCATGTCGCAATTGTGCCACCACTTGCAACACAGTGTGATGAGGAAAGCTACGTCAACAGGAAGCAGAACTATGCCGTGACCACACAATTTATTGATAATGTGATGCCAATTCAAAAAATATTATTGCTCGTTTTCGTTGGTATTCATTTCTGCTGTAATAGTTCCCCATCTTGCTTCTGTGCAACTCATCATCCACCTGCATCAATTGGATGAGCCGTACGTGTGTGTCTTTTGCCCATTTTATGTGCAGCTCTTTCTTTTCATAACTGTTTACATATTACAAGATCAACAATTTCAGATGAATTTCAGCAATTTCAAACACAAATTGACAAATCAATATTGACATTGACAACAAGTAGCGTTCCATTTCCTTCAGGCTCATCGTAATAATTATTATTTTTGATAGAACCATTTAATGAGCTCTGAGATGATGACAATGATGGCTGGATGAGAGCCATGAGTTATAAACTCATAATCATAATCACACAATCAAAGAAAATAAAATTACAATCTACAAAACGGAACGTTTATCGCATAGACAAGATGTTCGGTCTACGACATTCATGTCAAAAAGTCAGTTTGACTGAGCGGTGTTCCATTATCACCGTTTTTATAAATCTGCTCAAGCATTTTTTTCTTCTGCAAGGTTCAATACCATAAATAACGTTGGATTGTAAATAACCCAAAAGTGACAAATAATAGAAAAATTGAAACATGTTTGTCAGAGACAAAAGACGTCAATATCTCTAAGGGGCGCGAGAATAGCATTTTTTTTAACATTAGAGATTTTAGTGAGATTTCTTAACTTCATGCGAGATCTTAACAACTTCGACATATGTCACATTTCCCGAGAATTAGGGCCCAGGGTTTACCGAGGACTCTCCCAGGGAGGCACTCTACCGGTGCCAGTGTCCCGGCTCACCTCGAGGGGAGTAGTACCCCCCCTCTTTCACACCCGCTGGTGTTCGACACTGCGAGGCCACCCCACACTGCCGTCCTCCTCGGGGTTGCTTGGGCAATGAAGGCACACAGTCCCCGCCGTGTACACTCCTAGCGACCCCTGGGCCCCCCTTTAGTCGCCTCTTACGACAGGCGGGGGTGACCTTGGCTGTTTTCTTACGCCCCAGACCACAGGACGAATGAAAGCAGCCTAGACCAATGATCTGCTAAGTTAAAATGAAAAATAATTGTACGCATTTTGAATAAAACAATACTGCCATTAATGTATGTAATTTTTTATAATACCCTGAATTATTTTTTTTGTCTAGTTTTATAATAAAATAAATATAAACCATTTTTATGTGATTATTTATATCATTTATATCGAACCCCGACTCAAGTATAAAATTTACACAAGAATAGATTCAAGCCTTTAATTGGTGTAAATATTCAAATTCAACCATTCATAAGATGCGTTTAATCGCAGAAACTCGCATTAGGAACTTTCAAACTTAAAATATCTTTATTCAAATAGATAGGTATCATCCTTATAAAGTACTTCAGAATGTCAAATATACCTAACCAAACAAAATTAACTCAACAATAGACAAGAACATGAATTAGTACTATAGAGTGCTTAAATAAATGTGACTCTACCACAAGTGTCGGAAGTTGTTTTCTGTGGATAAGTACTAGAGGAAAACCGGCAAGAAACACAGACTGTTTTCAACATGTTGTCGTCTCACGTCTCATCGTGCTACGCAGCGGCATCGCATCGTCTGTGGCATCGTGTTACGGCCCGTACACAATAAGGCGCTACGACGTCATTATAGTAGAGTCATTTCATGTTTTTTTTTCTACTGTATATTGTCTCGACTTCTCGAAGTACTTTTTATTAAGTTTACATGAAATAAATCCATGTGAATCTTGAATCTTTGAAACGCATCGAGCGCGATCACGCGGATTTCCATAAAAAACAAACTGTTTCTTCTACCCGCCACTAGAGGCCGCGACAACGATGCCATACGCGTCTTCTCGGCGCGTAGGTTCGAGGAAACTTGCGCATAAGGCAGAGGCGCCATCGGCATCTTCACCACGCATGCCAATCTCTGCGTTTACGCGCTCGATGCGTGAAATAATAAAACTCACACTAAGATAAGAAACACTTTTTTGGACTCAAACAAAACAGAGTAACCAAACAAGAAAAACATTTTAAAGTCAATTTACAATTTAGGCGGTCTTATTGCTAAAAGCAATCTCTTATTAACCCACAGTAGACAAAAAGGCTAAGGCAAATGCACAAAAAAGGTGTGAAGGTGTGAAAAGGCATTTATGCAGGCCTTCAAAATGAGACTGACCAGCAAAGTAGTTCTCAATTACTGTGCTTGTCAACCCCATATCTTGACCTCACGACTGCTTTCCACCAGGTGGAGTGAGGTCATCTTGAAGACCACTAATAAAAAAAAAACTGAATTGAGAATTGTTTTTTTCAGTTATTGTTGATAGTGCACCGTGTCATAGGGAGCATTGCTATGAACTGGTGCAGTTAGCGGGAAGCCGTTGCATGGTTGCGGCCCAAAGCCGCTCGCTGCAGCGCTCTGCGTGGGAAGCCTATGTGCAGCAGTGGGCTTCTAGAGGCTGATGATGATTAATAGTATTTGTTGACGTTAATTTATGAACTTTTAACACTTTAGAAATAAATTATCATAATTCATTTTTCTAATTTAAATTACCTAAACAACTAGTTAATGTAGTAAATAATGAAAACAAAAAACTAAATGAGAGCGTCGTGGCCTAATGGTTAAAGAATCTGGCTCGGAACCCGATGGTCCCGAGATCAAATCTGGCCAGAACACACCTACTTTGTGTTCATTGTACGATATGCGGCTAACTCTCCGGTGATGGAAAACACCGATATAAAACCCAGGCAACCCGGATAACGGCGGTAGGCTAGCCCCTTACTACCCTGGGTTCAAATTCCTTCTTCGAAATGTGGGCTTCTGAATGTTCGTTCACCATGACGGCAACAATCAGTGTGCCTCCGACAAACCCATTATGGATATGGTCGTGAGGGTATGTTATGTTATGTTAGAAATCCAACTATAATCGAAATTAATCTCAGAGTCCTGATTTCCAAGCAATGACATAACCGTTAACACCTACAGATTCAGGGCTGCAATTTGCTTCACAAACGGACGGTGACAACAGTCGCCTTAATGCCTAGTGACGTGTCAATTGTCATCCGCACTGTTCCCGGGACGGGACGGCTCGGCAGCGGAAAGAACATCGGCCGTGACAGACGAAAGAGCAACATTGCCGCGCGGGGAACGTAATTCGATAATCGGTGTGCTCTTGAACGCGATGACAGACCATCTGTCATTGTAGGGCTGCTGCAGATGTCACGGAGTAAAGACTCCGTTGTAGCATAAAAATGTATTGATTGTCATTTGTTTTTTTCCACTGTTTGAGATCAGAGTTGCCAGCTTTGTAATTTAGTTGCGACTTGGTGATGTATTCCTGATTTAATTATTACCTACTTTGTTTTCTCATGTTTTTTAAAATATACTTTCTTTTACCTATTGATACACAGACAAATACAAATACAAATACAAATATCTTTATTTGTTATTAAGTACAGTACATGAAAATGTGGTCTTAAATTAATAAAAGAACAATGACCTACTTAGCTATATAAAACAGCATACATATAATTTGGACACAATTTATATTATATTTTATCATTCAAACATTATTAATTATTAAATCACAGCATCAATATGAATCATACAGCAACAGCGTCAACAATCAATCCCATTTCGGTCCCAGTCCACTTTTTTCCCTTCTCCCTCTGTAACATTTTGTGCCTTGGCAAGTGTACATGGAACAGGATTAAAACAGTCCAAACTTTCTGTGTAACGAATCGTCGTTAACGATACCAATGGGTGTATCTCATTTTATGCAACTTTACAGTAGTGCCGCCTTTAAATATCGCCATCGAGGTAAATGACATAACATAAACTACGTCCCACTGCTGGGCACAGGCCTCACCTCAACTATGAGGTGGTTTGAGTCATACTCCAACACGAGGGCTCAGTGGGGATTGTAGGAGGGATGTAAGGTCAGTGAAAAACCTTAATATCAGATGTTATCAAGCCGCCCTAAAGCCCCCATAGAGGTAAATGAAACTAGTTTTGTTGCTTGATTATTATCTTCATTGTTTGTTTTAAGCCTAGTTAAAAAAAGCAAGAATGAAACTATTTACCAAACGGAGTAAAATATTTTTCTGGCCCTTGATAACAACAGCAACGAAATGCTGAAAGTCGAAACATCATCATCGTTATCATCAGCAGCCACACGACGTCCACTGCTGAACGGCCTATGTTCAGCAGTGGACGTCGTGTGGCTGCTGATTGATTTCCAGAGCGGCCGGTTGTAGGCACCGAAACCCTGCGATCTTTATCACAGTCAGGTCCCAATTGTTTTTTATTCGTTTATGAACAAGTGCAAAGCCCGGCAAGTGGAAAGCGTACGATTTTTTTTTATGATTTACGTAAGGTTAAATGTTTGACGGCCCTAAGCATTGACAGTGACACGAGGGATATATTTCGATATCTCGCAGTGATTGGGTCAAAAGTGGAAAGTGTTGAATGTTATGTAACTTGCTAGATCTTTTTGTTTCAGCTTCTTCATAATAAGTATGTGGAATTAATTAACCTATTCTGACTACTAGTAATCATAATGATTCTGGATATATCCCTTGACATGCAATGGGTTTATTAATAACGGGAAAAAAACATGTAATGAGGGTTAGGTGATAAGATAATGCAGTTGAAACTTCATTGAAAAAAAAAACTACTGGATGGCCCACCCCATAGATTTCTAGAGCAAACGGTCGTGAGTGGCCTGCCTTCACTGAAATTATTGTAGTTTTTGAAAACAAAATTGATATGAGAAAACGACGTTTTGTAGCAGGTAACTGTCCAGTTTGCAAGTCACACTTTTTCGAGTAACTGAATGGAGTAAGTAACAAAAAGTTGGATTTTCTATATGCCTGTGGGTTTCGTTTGTTTTTCTATCCCCAAGATGAGCTAATTGTAGCCGGTTTTTATGGGATACTAGACCACGGATAAACATACTTAAATACATTTTCTTTTTGCAAATACATACTTATTATACATAGTGTTAGGCATTTCCGAACGCAACTTGTCGAGAGCAGTAATCCCCGCCATTATTTGACGTTTGTATAGCTATCTCGCTCTCTCTTTTCTGTACAACTTGTATTTGTTTTAGTTTGTGAATAAATTGTAATTTAAATGGTTTAATGCGTTTTTCTGAGCTTCCCTTTTAGCTCAGAAGCGGGATTACTGTACCGAGCGCCTACAAAAACGTTTTCCTGACGAAACAATAAGTGAAAGTAACTTCAATATCGTTTTCCAAAATTTACGAAGCGCGGCCGCACCGGCCGGGACGCCTTGCAGAAAACAAAAACCGGTTCGTACCTGTTTGCTGCACAGGTACTGCGAGTTTTCATCGAGTGTATTTGGGATTGTTGTGAATTTGTGATAAAAGTAACTTTCAAGCCAATAACAATGAGTGGACGTGAATTTTCCCATGACATTGGACTGTCATCTTCGAAATGTGTAGTAGTGACGGACGGTGTACCCATCGTGGTACCCATATGATACGTTGCCTCGTGAACTTTTGAATAGTGTCTCAAATCGGCAGCGTTTCGGCGGTCCCGAGCGGAGTCAGCTGGAGCACCGCGGCACCGGACCGTGTGCGCGGTCACTGACCTCTGCCTTAATCGCTGTCTTATTGCGGAGTGTTCATCATGCTCCTGATGGGAGAGTGATTAAGCAGCAGGTTCTTGCGAACCCAAACAAGTCTCATTCGTCAAAGTACTCATAGTTAAAGTGCTAGGTATCTACTATGGCTAGTACTTTGAATAATGGAAACCAATAGCCACAGTAGTGGTCTGTTTTTACCCCACTTCAGTAGTACCCCACCATTTCATCTGTGCCATTGGCAACCTACAGCTGATTTAGTTCAAGCCTATGCTGGTCTTAATAATACATTTTCTGATTCTGATCCTATCTGATCTGTTAATTATTATTGAGTAAGTAAGTTAATCTGAAAAGATAAAGGTATTTTGTATTCTGTGGATGTATGACTGGTGATGAGAAAACTATTTCTGAAACTTATTTGGACTTTTAAATTTAAAAAAAAAGAATGCCGAACATTGATACTAACAACTATCTAAACCTAAACTAATATCTCAACCTTACATAACTCTAATGTTTATTAACTGCCTTTCTTTCCAATCAGTAAGTTAGTCAGATGTGTGACTAAGTTAATGCTTATGGTGTAATGTTCTGAATATTATTTACAAATTTCAATGTGACAAGATCTATTTAAGGTTATGCTTGTGGGTTACCCGATGCAGGTTACAGAAGCAATAACAGGTAGGTACCTTCCGTACCAGAAAGCTGATGCTATTTCTGCTGGTTATCAGGACACGTCCAGCATGTTAAGATATTAATTTTCATCGTTGAAGTAAGTCAAGTGTTACTGATTTAATAATTAAATGATGCAGTTGTAAGCATTGTGGTCACATTGCACCAACATTACAAAATTCATAAAAATTGTGCATTCTGTGGCTGTGTCTGTCATGATGATGAAAACAATTAGGTAGAAAAGGTGTTCATCACACTGTTATCATCGTACAGGCCATGATAAGAATGAATGTCCTGAAGTAAACTGTTACTTCAGACAAACTTATGTCTAATTATTTACAGATATTACTGTAGCTGCAAATTATTAGTTGTCATTTTTATTGATTTCAGTTGTCATGTCTTGGGTAAAATAATAATTACAGAGTTATACAGAGCCCAGAGGTTACAGTTACAGTTGAATATTCAATCCATGCAAGTCTAGTTGTTCAATTAAAAATTTTAGTATTTAGTTATTCATTTCATTTTTATTGCACATAATAGTACAGTATGGCGGGCTTCATGCTGAGCGCATTATCTGCCAATCAACCATCCGGCATTTAAGGTATGTCAAAAATTCTAAAATAGATCCTTTAAGCAGGTTTCTGATGAGGCCAAACTGTGCCCAAAACAGAGGTTAATATAGGTCAGCCTGTTACCAACTAAGCGCTTGAGTATTGTCACAGTGATTTGTGTTATTTAAAAAACGTAGTAGATGTTTCGTATTTACAAGGTGTTAAATAATTGCCTGTCGATAGGATTCGAACTTGTTATTTTGATGTTAATATTTCGTTTGTTAAAAGTTGTATAAGTCGTTGATGACCCGTTTAGCGCAGTGGTTCAACGGTTGAGCATCGAGGGGTCGCGAGTTCGATTTCCGCACAGTGCGGGGTTTGTTGAAGAAACAAGTGTTTGTGCTGAATCTGGTTGTCTGTGGTACCTCCGTTGTTCCTGGTTTAACAGAGCGAGGCTCATATTTATTGTTATGTGTTATTTAGATTCGTGACAACCAAACTGTTGTAGGAAGGACCCTAATACGGATATAAGTACACGAATTATACACACCAACATAATATTGCTGTGTCGGGGTGTGTCGTGGCGCGACAGAATGCTATCGGTTTTGTTCAAATGTGACAGACGCACGTTGGTCACATTACCTTAGGATCAGAGAGCATTGTGCATTGCATGCATCGTTGTCTAAAGACATACTGTGGTAATAGGGTCGGCGAAAGCTTACCTGCTGAAATGGTCTTGATGAGTATTAGATGAGTTTACAAATAGTTTTTTCGGTAATTGTAGGATTGGTAAATGTTCTACAAAAAGTGCGTAGCTTACGGATTCAAAGCGCTCATATTATATTGTAGTTTGTCGATGGCCGAGCGGATGAAAGATCGCGGCAGTACCTACATCGTTTGAATAGTTACCGATTGTACTAATTGGACTTAGTAGAAACGAGATTTGTCACCATATATAGCCCGCTGGTAGCCCCAGGTACAAAGTTGAGACTTTGATTAAGGTCGAATACCGTACTGGTAAGTCAACGGGCCACCTGGATGGGTTTAGCCGAAACCATGTTATTTCCGTTAAGCGAATAAATGATACATGTTTTCTACCTAATTCTGTAGAAGCAATGGCAACAGGGAGACTATTCAATTGGTTCAACTGTAGACCAATAATTGTAAGGTAAAATTCAAAGTGGCTATTTGACAGAACTTGCTTACTTTTACCGTATTTAAAAACTGGTTTGGCAAATACGGCGCTGTATTTAGAAACAAAAAGTAAAATGTACATGGCTGCATCTCCTAACACTATGCGTGAAAAATATACAGGGTGTCAAGCAGTGTTGTTGTATTCTTCATGCAAGATGCCGTTGCCGTTCCACATAGTACCTATACGTGGGCCACCTTGGTGTTTGATTTACGACATTTATTCACTCTAGCTCTTGTAGTTAGAAGCTGTTCGTGTTATTATAGTATTACAGATATTTGGAGTTGTATGCGACCGAAACAAAGCTTTCATTTGTAAGCATTTTAAGGATTATTGTGGTCTACAAGAAACAAATAAAATACATTTTGACTGCTGTTGTCAATCCGCGCGCAAATGAGCAAGTCTACTACCTATTTTAATGACAAACCATTTTGGGAGCTTTGGTGATCTTGCGTTGGTAGTAATGTTAAATGTGAATGGTAAAGCTTGGTGATCTGACTTTGATGATTTATTTTGTTTTATGATGTTAGACAAAGTTTCTAACTCGTTCTGCGTATGCTCCACATGTGTTAAGCAAAGAACTTTTGAGGTCTGTGATATGGTTATTGGTGAACGTAATATTATGCGCAAGGGGTTACGAAGTGACAGGCTTGCACCAAGTTTAGATGGTCAAATTCAGGATTGTAAAAGTGTAAGCCGTAATGTGATTAGGACTATACACATGGTCGCCGTCAAGCATACTGTAAACTGTAATGTGATGGCTCGTGACAAACTAAATCGTTTTAATCAGATAGTTCAATATCTGATTGTTCTTAATATGAATGAAACATTACCTCTTGTATTCTTAAGATTTATATTGTTTGTTTGTAATATTACTCAGTGAGCTGCCATTAAGAAGACGATATTTGTTCGCTCATTTGTTACATCATCTGATTTATATTGTTTGTTTGTGATTGTTTGTAATATTACTCAGTGAGCCGCCATTAAGAAGGCGATATTTGTTCGCTCATTTTGTTACATTATATGATTTATATTGTTTGTTTGTGATTGTTTGTAATATTACTCAGTGAGCTGCCATTAAGAAGGCGATATTTGTTCGCTCATTTTGTTGCATTATCTGATTTATTTTGTTTGTTTGTGATTGTTTGTAATATTACTCAATGAGCTGCCATTAAGAAGGCGATAATTGTTCGCTCATTTTGTTACATTATCTGATTTATATTGTTTGTTTGTGATTGTTTGTAATATTACTCAATGAGCTGCCATTAAGAAGGCGATAATTGTTCGCTCATTTTGTTACTTGACTGTAGGCGATTGAGAACGCTTCAGACTGTAAGTTATTTGACTGGAGGCGATTAAGAACGCTTCATACTTGTTAAATAACTGGAAACGATTAAGAACGTTTCAGACTGTTTGTTACTTGACTGTAGGCGATTGATAACGCTTCAGACTGTAAGTTATTTGACTGGAGGCGATTAAGAACGCTTCATACTTGTTAAATAACTGGAAACGATTAAGAACGTTTCAGACTGTTTGTTACTTGACTGTAGGCGATTAAGAACGCTTCAGACTGTAAGTTATTTGACTGGAGGCGATTAAGAACGCTTCATACTTGTTAAATAACTGGAAACGATTAAGAACGTTTCAGACTGTTTGTTACTTGACTGTAGGCGATTAAGAACGCTTCAGACTGGAGGCGATTAAGAACGCTTCAGACTTGTTAAATAACTGGAAACGATTAAGAACGTTTCAGACTGTTTGTTATTTGACTGACTGTTTAAATCTCGAGATTTGCCTTAAGAGGTGTTGTATAAGTCGCGACTTGGAAGGTGTACTTCCTGAACTGGCATTAAGAAGTCAGTTGTGGTGGCATTAAGAAGTCACCTGAACTAGCATTAAGAAGTTAGTTGTGCTGGCATTAAGAAGTCAGCTGAACTGGCATTAAGAAGTCAGTTGTGGTGGCATTAAGAAGTCACCTGAACTAGCATTAAGAAGTTAGTTGTGCTGGCATTAAGAAGTCAGCTGAACTGGCATTAAGAAGTCAGTTGTGGTGGCATTAAGAAGTCACCTGGGTATGTCAATATTACTTAGCTTAGTTTTACTTTTACGTTGCTTTACATGGAGAATACTGCTCGGGGCGAGCAGTGGTACAGGAAGGCCGACTGTTAGGCATTTCCGAACGCAACTTGTCGAGAGCAGTAATCCCCGCCATTATTTGACGTTTGTATAGCTATCTCGCTCTCTCTTTTCTGTACAACTTGTATTTGTTTTAGTTTGTGAATAAATTGTAATTTAAATGGTTTAATGCGTTTTTCTGAGCTTCCCTTTTAATAGGAAACACTCAGACCCATACAAACAGACATGTTCATGCACACAAATGTTTGTACTGTGCGGGGATCGAACCCGCGACCTTTGGTGTAGTAGCCGACTTCTCAAAAATTACACCAAACCGGTCGTCGTACTTGTGTATACGACGACCTGTTGTCAGCACGTCGTATACGTAAACTGGCATAAGATCGCACATCCACGAATGCAGTTTCGGCTTTTTAAACAAGTGATTACTTGGTGGCAGTAATCGTGGCAATGCGATTTCTATCTCGAGTAAAGTAGTTAATAGGTGATTAAGACAATACATACAAACTACCTATGTGTGTAAGTATTGAAGGGATCAAAAATGACTAATTTTAAAGCAATGAAAATACTTACATTCGAAAATAGTACATTGTTACCTTAGGGGTGAAAGTAACTTATTTAGTCCCGAGACGGGGTTTGGCGCCCGGAACGAAGTGAGGGCGCCAATAGTTCGAGGGAGTAAATAAGTCTTTCACCCGAGGTAAACACTGTGCTTTTCATTACAAATACGAGGAAAGTACAAATAAAAACATGAATTAGCTTAAAAAAAATGAGGAAAATATGTGAAGATCGAATTGCCGCTTTCCCGCCTATTTTTTTTTTGTTTTTTTTCTGTGGCCGGCCCGCTATTCAGCCATTATTTAGTTTTTTCATCATTGGAAAAATGTTAAATATTTTGCTCAAAGCTAAGTTATTTTAAAGAAATTGTTGAAACTAAATTATAATAAAGTTATTTAAAGCATATATATTATCTGATCAATACTTAACTTTAAGTTATTTCAATTTTACATCGTGGCTGTATAGAAAGTTGGAACATGGTTCAATAGATATGTGAAAAATAACTAGTTTTAAAAAAAAATAATTTGACAGCTGTCAGTTGAAAGTGATTCTCCCTAGGGATGAAAAGTGTTACTTTCAGCCCGCTTCTCAGGTCAGTAATGACCTACTTTCAGAGTATGAGTAATGAAAAAGCTTTTTCATTACGCATACTCTGTGTTTACGCATTACGCATGTCAAATTATTAAAAACAAAACTAGTTATTTTTCACATATCTATTGAACCATGTTCCAACTTTCTATACAGCCACGATGTAAAATTGAAATACTTTAAGTTAATTATGTATTGATTAGAGAATATATATTTTTAAATACCTTTATTATAATTCAGATTTAACAATTTCTATAAAATAACTTAGCTTTGAGCAAAATATTTAGCATTTTTTGAATGATGAAAATAAAAAATAATGGCTGAATAGCGGGCCGGTCATATTATTTAAAAAAAAAAAACTAGTTCTTTTTCACTTAACTATTGAACCATGTTCCAACTTTCTATACAGCCACGATGTAAAATTGAAATAACTTAAAGTTACGTATTGATTAGAGAATATATATTTTTTAAATAACTTTATTTTATAATTAAGTTTCAACAATTTCTTTAAAATAACGTAGCTTTGAGCAAATTATTTACTATTTTTCCAATGATGAAAATAAAAAATAATGGCTGAATAGCGGGCCGGCCACAGAAAAAAAAAACTTAATAGGCGGGAAAGCGGCAATTCGATCTGCATGAATTAATTCATGTTTTTATTTTTACTTTCCTCGTATTTGTAATGAAAAGCACAGTGTTTACCTCGGGTTAAAGACTTATTTAGTCCCTCGAACTATTGGCGCCCTCACTTCGTTCCGGGCGCCAAACCCCGTCTCGGGACTAAATAAGTTACTTTCACCCCTAGGATAACAATGTACTATTTCAGCGGGCTGAAAGTAATACTTTTCATCCCTAGGGAGAATCACTTTCAAATGACAGCTGTCATATTATTTAAAAAAAAACTAGTTGTTTTTCACTTTACTTTTGAACCATGTTCCAACTTTCTATACAGCCACGATGTAAAATTGAAATACCTTAAAGTTAAGTATTGATTAGAGAATATATTTTTTAATACAGTTGCTCAAAAAGTGGTACTTTTCGTAGCTGTTTAGCGTGCGGAAAGTTGGTTTTTCCGCACTAGTGCTTTTTACTTTTCCAATTTTTTTTTTGATAATGTTAATAAAATCCATACATCCTACCAAAGAGGTTGTCTGTTCAATCACTTTATTTTGTATTTTGATACGTTATTTGGCATTAAAACTGGGAATATAATATTATTAAAAGTATTTCAATTGCATAATTGACAAAATAAAGGGTTATTTAGTAACTATTAACAATTAAATTTCTGAAACAGTTTACTTAAAGTTGGCTGTTTGTGTATTAACAATGGCCGGATATTTGTAAGTATGAATGAGTTTCACTTAAAAATACTTGAAATAAAATAATAGGTATTTATTGCATTCCCATGTTTAAATGCAATTAAATTACTTCTTATATTTTTACTAGGCTGAATACAACCGATGCCGTGTTAAAAAAAATCTGTCAATCCTAAGTTTTTCATTCCCGCTTTCTTTATTTACGATTAGTCACGACTGTCACGATATACTTTGGTTATTGATCGTTTTTAATGTTGTTTATTTTACATTTTTCGTACGCAAGTATTTAACATATTTTTTCAAAATATTTTATTTTTACTAGGCTGAATGCAAACAACCGGTGCCTTGAAAAAAAAAGTTTTATCATTCCCGCCCTTTTTACTCTTGATTTAATTGTGTTAATGATTCGCATTGGTTTGATATTATTTTTTCGCAAATGTATTAAAAAACGTTGTTCGATACACGAGCGGAAGTGTCATTTTCACTCGTCCCGAGTCTTGACCCTCGCCTGCCGGCTCGGGCCAAGATGCCTCGAGACTCGTGCAAAATGACATACTTTCCGCACTTGTATCGAAAACTACTATTTCAAATAACTTTCTAATAATTAAGTTTCAACAATTTCTTTAAAATAACGTAGCTTTGAGCAAATTATTTACCATTTTTCCAATGATGAAAATAAAAAATAATGGGTGAATAGCGGGCCGGCCACAGAAAAAAAAAACAATCAAAATAGGCGGGAAAGCGGCAATTCGATCTTCATGAATTAATTAATGATTTTATTTTTACTTTCCTCGTATTTGTAATGAAAAGCACAGTGTTTACCTCGGGTTAAAGACTTATTTAGTCCCTCGAACTATTGGCGCCCTCACTTCGTTACGGGAGCCAAACCCCGTCTCGGGACTAAATAAGTTACTTTTCGTACCACTTGCTCAAAAAAGTGACATTCTAGCCCGCAAAAAGAGAACATAACAATAGTCATTTTTAATCTGTTGAAAACAGGGAAAGAAAATTGTACTGAATTTCATTCATCCTCTAGGGAGAGAATGTGATTTAAATTTGGAATACTTACCGAGGTTTTCGAGCGCTAATTTGAATTAGAAGTTTTAATTCTTTATTTGTGACCTGCCAGTATTATGTGATAAAATAGAAAAAAGGGTGTGTTTGAAGGCATTTAATGTGTGTTTGAAAATTCTTAGTCCTGATATTTATTGTAAGATAGTATAATTAAAGAATCACTGATCCTGCAGTCAAAATTGTTCTGCAGTTTTGCGGGTCATAATTTAGATTGTATGTTTATGTATGTTGTTTATAATAAATAAATAGTAAATATTTTTTTCGCAAATGGTACGAAAAGTAGAGTATTTTCCTCGGTGATAAAGCTGTCTTTGTCTTGGGTGAACTTAAATCCCTCGCTTCACTCAGGACTCGTCTTAAATCCCTCGCTTCGCTCGTGATTTAAGTTTTTAACACCCTCGCTACGCTCGGGAGTAAACATCGAGTCCTTCGTTATGCTCGCGATTTGAATCGTCACCCGCGAAAGAAGACACTGCTTTATCCCCTCGGTTAATAATCTACTATTCACCCCTAGGATAACAATGTACTATTGCCTGAAATGGGTTAGAGAAAACTTTGAATGTAGCTCGATCTCTATGAAAAAGTTAACTTGTAAATTTATCTTGTAATTTCAGCAATGTTTAAAAAAAATCAATCTTGCACATGAATGCCCCTCGAGGCTACTGGCCAGACAGGCCTTCGATAAATTGTTCACGCATGCTAGAGTTAGACGGATATTCACGACTAGACCAGACGCGAGTGCCATGACTTCAAGAAACCCCAGAATGGTAAGTCGCGATCTTGAAGGCGAGTTCAAATTACAAAAGCAAGAGAGATGTAACGGAAATGCAACCCTCAGATATCTATGCCTCCTACGTATGCAACAAAATAGCCCTTTTCATTTTATGGTGGAGTTGTTATTAACTAGAAACCTCTAAAACCAACCATCCAACAAAGTTTTGGATATCATTGGAAGCCAAAGATCGTTTGAGTGAAAAGAACTAAAGCCGAACATGCTGAGATCAAGATGAGATTTGATATAGCCTGTATATGCAATTGCATAGCTGAACAAAAATAATTTTGTCACATTCAACATTACTAACACCATATGCAAAAACGGAAGTTAAATCTTATCTGCGACGACTAAACGCAAACGGTCAATTGTTTTTGAACGCGTGGCTAGTTAACAAATAATCGCACAGGCACTGCACAATTGAAGTTAGGTACCAGTAAGAATTGCTTCACCGCTCAGTCCACGCTATCCTGGCGGACCGGCCGCTCGGCTTCACAATAACCAGTTACATCCTGGACCACATTACGATACTAACCTAAAACTTAGCACTAAATGCTACCCTGGAAATACAGACGATTTTAATAAGATAACCAAATACCACCCTGGACTCGCGTGACAGAATTGTATAAACCTTTGTGTGAGTGAGAAGCATGCAAGTTCTGCCAAAATGATGCGCGACGTCGACAAACAGTCTGGTGAGTAGTTATTATCTGATTATTGCACGTGGAAATGTTCAAGACAACAGATATTTATGGCAACTCCAAATTGCACTAATCTTTAAAACCGGTCAAATCATACACGATGTTTTTTCGTTCAAAGAGTAGCGCTCGCTCTATTCATACTCGGGTTTTTAATTAGATAAGTGGAGTAAAATGCATAGGTTCTTTCAAATTACCTGACATTTTATTGCAATTCTGAATATAGCTAGTAAATTAATAATATTACAAATTCTTTATTTTTCTAGACAATCAATCACACATCAATGAGATAAGATAAGTAATCTTCAGCGCACAAAAAAGGTCATGACAGCGATAATCAATAAATTATTTATTTATTTATTGCTTTCTCGTATGTAGTACATTGGTCTTAAGAGAATTATGAATAGGGTTTATATTTTTATGCCTGTCTAGATCCCACTGCTGGGTAGAGGTCTCACTAAACTCTTCTACCATCTTTAGTCAGAGCCTGCCAATCTCTAGAGTAATCTACTAGGTGGTCGCAGCATAGTTTTTAGCGTTTTTTTATCATCACAATAATGCTAAATTTACCCAATCGAATCGGTATTAAAAATAGTATGATTCAATATCAATTTTGGTGTTTGGAGGTAAGTAATAGAATGAATATATTCCATACTTCATCTTCTTTCGTAAATATTATGGGAGTGGTGAAAACTAGGAGATTAGACATCCATTGCAAGCACATAGAAAATCTAAGGATAATGTATTTAGTTGCTATTGCATAGGTTTAGGGTTTATAAATTATGGAAATTATATAGTAGGAAGCACTATTCATAAATCTACGTTAAACTATCCAGTCAAAAAATGACACTGCGCAGACATTGCAGGTAGCGTTGGTTGGCAGCGATTTGGTTTTGATCTGCAAGGGATGACCGAGATTTTGGGACACGTTTCGATTCACTTTGAATCTGGAGTCAGGACAGATTTTGGCAAGGATGTTGATTGTTTAGATATTTTTTAAGGCTACACTTTACTCTAATCAGAGATTGATAACATTAATTGATATCCTCAATCCAGTCTTAAAAGCAACACAATTTACGCCTACGACTATTTCTTAGCAGGGCGCAGGGTAGTCTGAGGCGCAGGCACTGGGTTGTAAAAGCATTCTTAAGGTTGGAACACCGAAAGAAAAAGAAATCAGTCAAGTTAACCTTTCATTTCATATTTATATCTTTATCTCCTGATTGAAGATTGAGCCTGCATTTCGCCCTAGAATTTAAATTCCACCTAATATGGGGCGAGCCTACCGCCGTAAAGTAGAAACGCTTAAATGTATAAAGTCAAGATATGACTATCTCTCGATGTTGATGTCGTATCGACCATTCTGATTCAGGTTCTGATTGTCTCCAGTGCAGTGGACACGTTCATTTGAATTGTAAATGGGGGCGTTCTACACCGGCACAATAATAATGTTTATGTTTTCTAACAAACAGCTGATTAATATATAACGCACCAGTCACGCCTCGGTTTGTTGCACATATACAAAACGATGTGTCGCAACATAATGTTATGCTATATTCCATGGGCGCATAGTTTTACCATTCACGAATATTGACCTAAATGTTGGTTTGTTTTGGTGAGAAGATATCTTGTCTTGTTCTATAACGTATGTGTACTGAAACAATGGAATCAGGGTAAACATAGACATTATACTGAAATGAAATAACTTTACATTTTCAGTGGACAACACTGAAACAGAAAATTAAGGAAAATATAAAACTGCGAGTAGAATCTGTAAAGTTTTTTTAATGCTAGCATAAAACAATATGTACTTATAGGTAAATTTTATGTTTTATTGCTTTACTCGTGCAAATACCAGATTCACAATTATGTGCAGATATAGATAACATTTCGCATTAAATGTGACTGACATCGTAATTGTTATTTCGAAACCAATGTGTGAACAAGCGATAGATAATCTACTTACGACTATTAACTTTACAGTAAGTAATAAACTAATCCACTTGAGAAAAGCTAGTCAAGTTTGAAATAGCAGAACAATTTTTTGAAATGGCAATCAAAGGTATAGAAAGTAAGGTAAAACAATAGCTGAAGCAAAAACAGGTACTCGTAAGTAATACAAACATCAAAACAATTAGAATTCAAAGCAGTGTGCCATGCAGACTAATATTACGATAAAAGCTTTCAGAGTTATTGTTTGTGGTTTAAAAGTTATAATCTTTAATCTTTGTAGAAACATGTAGTTATTTATTTTAAAAGTTTTTTCAACTCGTAGGTACTGCAGCTTTATCAAAGGTTAGGGCTGCACGACAGTCGTCGGTAATTTCAGTGGAAAAAGCTTTATTCACATAACTAGAAAGTATGATAAAAATAAATGTACGTAGATAAATTATAATGTTATTGAGAGTGTAAAATATTCACTCCAATATACGAATCTTATTAGTATCTTTTATTTGAAAATAATGTATGATATTCTGCGTCAATGAAATTTCATTCAATTAGTTTACACGATAACGCAAAGGAACAGAAACTAAAAAAAAGGAAAGAAAACATCTTCCTTAGACCCACAACAAAAAAAAAACCAAGAAGCACAAAAAAATTTAACAGTACCAATTATGGAAAAGTATGTTACTCAGCATGTGTTGCTTAAGAACACCATTGTTTTGAAGATAAAGCTTAACGACTTTTATTCAAACTTGAATCCCGGCTAGCTGTGGCGAGGTTGGGCGACGATGTGCAGTAGGAGAGCGCGATGGTTTGCTCGAAAGACCAGTTTAGGCTGATGATAAAAAACCCCCAAACCAGTATAGTCAACAGAAATGTCAAAAATCTATATATTCGTGAGAGGTGCCATGTTAGGGCTTGTCGAGAAATCCCTATTTTCCATACAATAAATCAAATCTGACATAAGCGGCCATGTTAGCAACAGTAGAGAAAATAGAGAAATGGCGGCAATGCGACCTGTGATTGACTATTTGCCCTCTCGGATTTACTCGCGGCGTGCATGTTAGCCCTGCATAACAAACACAAATGTACGCCACGTTAATGTTTGTCACATCTACGTGTATGTTTGTCATGGGTTGATCGAACCCTTGACCTTCTGCGCTGCAGGTCCTCTTCTCATTAAGCCAGAGCGCCAAACATTAAAATATTAGTGATTCCACTGGAGGTAACTTGAAGGGGCTAACGAGCCGCGGGCGGAAATTAATAATTACACGCCATAGATATACATCAGCCGGGGAAATCTGCAGTGATAAACCTTGTAATAATGTAAAATATAACCGATACCACATTGTTAACAATTCTTATTTATGTTTATGACTGTCCCAAGCCGTATGTCATTAGTATGGCACGTATGTAAGTAGGTGAAGTGTCAGACGCTACTTGAGAGTATGTACTTATCTATCTATCGCTTGTAATCTGTTATGATTCACATTCTTTATTGTGCCTATGGGCAGATGTAGCAATATGGACACACTTTCTGCATTCGGTAGTTGAAAATCTGTATTCAAACTCACGCTGGCAACTCACTCACCAGCATCAAAAATGATGTATGCTATCAGTGTAGGCAAGAAGGTATTGACGGATGGACAAAATCAGTTGTAAGACTACAATGACAGAGCCGACTCTGTCATTGTAGTTTTACAAATGCTTTTGTGTTAGTGTTAAAAGATAATACCGATATTATGTTTTAACACTAACATTCCAAACGAGCCAATCTTAAAAGTACATAGTAATTCTGTGGTTACGTAGGATTCTCTTAAATCTGTAGGCATATTATAGGTACTCTGTATGCACACATAATTTTGATGATCAGGCGCTTTGCAGACGACAGAGCGGGGCGTTGTTTGTTTGTTTGTTTGACTGCCCCTCACCGCGAACACAAAGCATTTAGGTGGCCGCCGGGCATCTGCAACGCGACCTTTCGCCCTTCGTGTACCTATAATATGATTCCCCTTTCGCTTTCGTTCGCAGTGTAACCGGCCGGCCCTGCCCGCCCCGTTGTCTGCAAAGCGCCTAATTGTACCTGTCTCTAGCCCCTCTGTGCTGCATATTTACTGATACAAATCATGTTTTGCGGTAAATTTACGGTATCGCACTGCTACAACTTATGTTAAAATGACACATTAAAAACACAAACACATTAAAAAAAAGGAATTAAACCACATAAACACCTAAAAAAAGATTGTAATTAAAACAAAGCTCGATCTGCGAGTATATATATGCTTAGGTATTTTTCAAATCAAAATAACAATAAATATTTTCTACTTTCATTACAACACAGTATCAGGTTGTGTGCGCATAATGTCCATTATTACGGCACAATGTGACCGCTCATTTCATAGTTTGTCCATAATTCGATCGCATTGTGTTCGACCTGTCCTAAATCGCGAATTCCTGCTATTAAAAAAACTAGAAACACGGAATCCTACCTTTTGCAGTAAATGTGGACTTTTATTTAGCAAAACGTGGGAAAATAGTTTAACGTGTTAAGAAATAAAGAGTTTGTTTTTTTAATTTTCCGATTGCTAAGGATGTAGATCGCCGGTTTTCCTATTTTTGTTTTCGTATTAACTAATAAAAACTTGGTGCAGCGGCAAACTCAGCTGTTCGCCTTTCATAGCAGCTGATAACACGCAGCTGTAACGTGTTTTCACGTACCTACTTATAGACAACGTACTACTTAGCCACTCTTTAATAGTTATTAATTAGAATTAGGAGGTGGGGATGTTTCAAAGAATATCTACACAAAATTTTGGTGGTAAGCTGGTATCTGACCTTTAAAACAATACAATTTAGGAGCTCTATGCTCTGTCGTCGATCGCATCGTCGCTTTCCATCAGGTGAGATCACGGTCAACAAAGAATTAACAATAACTGTAACCATATTGTATTTCCAACAAAATCAAAGATCTAAAGCGATACGGAACTCAAAAATACTTTTGCTAGATCTCAGCAACTGGTACAGTAAATGAGAATGACGTAGTAGGTAATCAACGTGCCTGTCAAACATCTGTACCTGTCCACATGCGAAGGCCGGTCTCAATTGCCGCTTCGGTACCAGTAATTAATAATCAGTCAGGTACACACGCCGCTAGTACTGACCCACAACGACACTCGCCCACCCGAGTATAAGATATTTATGAGCTATGAGATATTTATGAGCTTTGTGACATTCGCATTAATACGACAGATTAGTCTTAAGTAGGTACAGTCAACATTAGAATTGTTGACATTCAGAATGTGAACTCAACATTATTACGCTGAAGACTTTTTCTTAAACAGGGTCGTCAGAGTACTCATTGTTGCCGTCATGGTGAACGAAACATTCAGAAGCCTGTATACCGCCGAGTGAATTTAAACCCAGGGTAGTAAGGGGCGAGTTGCTTGGGTTTTCATCACCGGAGAGATAGCCGCCGATTGTACAATGAACACAAATCAGGTTCTCCGGCCAGATCTAATCTCGGGACCACCCGGGCACTCTTAGTCTCTTTACTGAGAGAGTACTGTGCAGAGTAAAACACTCCAACAGTCTCCAGTAACAGACAACACTAAGGCAATTTTGATTGACACAAATTATCATTTCAAATGTTTTCTGTACTTCAGTGAGCAAACTAAATTAATAAGGTTTTTAAAACTCAATAAAATAGGAAGCCACGTTTTTTTACCGTGCTAAAGATAACGCCAAAAGGAAAACGCTCATTCGTAAGTGTCTACATGTCATTGTGTGTGTAGCACTCCAGTTTTACTGTTACTGAACATACATCATGGTGTTAAGTCATCTAGAATATTTTATTTAGGTAATAAGTATCTGAAAAATCTCGACGGTGTTTGGTTGGATAATAACTTATTTATTGAATAGGCATACTAACATAGTACCTAATATAACTGTAAATAATTGAACTTAGACTGATATGTACACCTAGATTCTTACATTAAATCATTTACCAATGTAAAAAAAATGAAATCTAAAGTCAAAAATTTGAATTTGAATTAAAAAAAAATATGGTGCTAATAAACTCCACATGCAAATACGTAGTTCCAGAATCTTTTTTGATGATCCGCGTAACTGTTGAGCACATCAAGGGGCACTGCGATCAAATTTCGGTTAGAACAATTTAGTCTCGTTCGGGTATTAAAAATAGGACATAAAGCGTCAAATGGCGTATTCTTACACAAAAAGGATAATGTAAAACCGGACGCGTCGCAAATTATGTCTGTTTCCCAAAACCTGAGACAACTGTGCATAGGAGCCGGCCTTGGCGCCAGGATGTGCTCCATCTCCACTTCTCGCGTTAACGCCCTGTCGGATGTCTTTACCTCCCACTTTAGCTGGATTGCGGAAAACCGTGTTGTATTGCCAACGATAAGGGGAACTATTTCCAGTATAATGTGCATGCGCAACATTTTTGAATTGAATAAACATGCTGAAGGTTTGTTAAGAGTTTGACGCGACGACTTATTAGTGTTTACCTATTTCGTATGAAATCTATCAAATGATGCAACAAGAAGCAGTAGTGCAGTTTTTTTTCAACTTTTAGCAATATAATATGTACTTATTATTTAATTATCATTTATTGTAAGTTAAAAGAAATAGGGAGGACGCTGGCTCTCCAAATAAAATTTAAAAAATAATTAATACATAATTTGTTTTGTGTAATATGCTCCTAGTTGTAATGTATGAGAGTTGCTGCACAAAATAAATCGGATTATTTTGTGGTTGCTGATTGAGGTACTTACCTTCTATTACATGCGTCAAAGATCCTTGTGCACTGGAAAAGTCATTTGACAAAAAGCGGTCAACGCGCCTGATCTTATTCGAGCACCCAATTAATTACACAACTGGATTACATTACAAATGGGCTAATTGAATCTTGACACGGCACTTGACTGTCCTCGCACTATGAGTAACGGCATAGTATCTTGCAGAATTAAGATATATCCATAAATACCGACTTGCCTAAAAATGAGGATATACCCCTAAGTAGATGCTGTATCCACCTGTTGTGAATGATTAGTATAAATAGATGAAAATTATCGCGCAATAGCATTTTCATAAAGTCTTTGAACTTTAAACGTGTAGCGCCATCTATTGTCGAGTAGCAGAGCAATTACATTTAATTTACGAATGAGTACTAATTGCCGTAGAATAAAATATCTGATTGTTGATAATAAAGCTAGTATTTTTTTTTAAATAACGGCTGGTAATAGTTAAAATTATGTGCCGATTTTTGACGTAAAATCTTAACAAAATATGTTTTAAGGATGACACGTCCCGTTGATGAGATATCGCGCCCACTTACAAAAGATTTTCGATTGTGTCTGATTTCACGCAAGGGGTGCTGGGTATTTTACTGAAGAATTCATTTATTTGTTTATTCTTTATAGCACAACAATAAATTTTTACAAATGGCGGACTTAATGCCGATAAGGCTTTCTCTACCAGTCAACCATGGGGCTAAGTGGAAAAATATGGTAGGCGGTGCAGTGTTACAAATAAAAAGAGAAAAAAAAACAAAAATTTGCTCCTGATGCAACATCTAAATGAAATAATGTACTATCTAGTCATCATACTATGAACACAAATTCACTTCCTAGACCAATACTCAACTAAAGTTATACTTTCTTTTTCAGGGGCCGATGTTGTCACCAAACTCAAAAATCACCCTTCAGAATGGCGTATGGAACGAACCCAATCTTAACCCTTAAAATGGCTGTATCTATTAGTGACGCAATATCGTGACATTAGCTGTCAACATGACAGAAGCGTCGTACGAAATGGAAGTGCGAAACGACAACGGGAAAGACAAGGCCAAGCCAGGTCTGTCTGCTGGGAAGATATTCTACAAGCCAGGGGTAGTTGAGGAGGAGACAGATGAGACCAGCGCTTATGATAGTTCCATGGTGGAGTCACCTATGCTGGGGTTCAGCAGTGGACTCCTGAGGCCGGTGCAGATCCACCCATCCAGCAGTCTACACAGAATACCCACTTACAGCAGTTCTATAGGCCAGAGTACAGTATATCGTCAAGATACTTGCAGGTGAGAGCAATCAATCAATTTACAGGTACATTGCCGAAATGACTTGCGAAACGGTAACAGCAGGCTGCATGCAGTAAGCGGTTACTGTCTGCCGCAGTGTTGCCTGCGGTCTGCTTCCAAGCGCGGCGTCAGGGTCCGACGTACGATGCCACTGCGGTCTGCAGGCCTCGGCCCACGTATGGAATTTCTTAAAACCAGTAGTGTCGCTTGCAGTTAGCACCTGTCTGCGGTATGCGGTCCGTCTCGGACTTGCTTTTGTCTAACCTTCTGTTGGCACACATTTCGGTGCGGACTACTCTTGACCGATTTCTTCTGCAAGATCACATAAAAGTGATGGTGCTCTAGGCCCTGCTCTTTTATACTAATCAGATGTCTCATTTTTTGAATAACTCTCTCGAACTTTCTTTCAATATGATTGCTGGTACTTTAAGAATAAAAATACAAATCAGCAATAGTAAGTATGTCACTGAATATATCTCAGTATAGCTGAAAAATAAAGGTAGCTGAGTACCTAGGTACTTACTTATACGGATCGCGATCCATCGTAAGTGCCCACATAAGTGTCTGCAATACATAATCCTTGAAGGAACCAATATCTAATCAGTGTGTAAGATAAGCAACTTATCGAATTGTTTTGTGAAATCATTATTCGCTGTGCATTTGAGCGGACGTTCGGAATTTCGAAAATAGAACAGTATTTTTTAAAAGTGTCGAGTGCTGGCCTCTTTATGGTCAATTCTTGTGACGTGCGTTTTAAAAAAGTAAAAAACGCTGAAAAGTGTCAAGAATGCGTCGTAGGCGTAAATAGCGAAGTGATAACGCGCGGTGACATTATCGTTGTTGACCAAGTTCGTTCTACTTTTGTTTGAATTAATCATCGGTGTGACAAGGTATGTCTCGGCTGACGTTTTATCCAGAACGTTTTAGCCTGTATAGACTGTTGTGACCAAAATACCATAGACCTGGAGCCTAGTAACTCTCAGAGTAGTGGTATGTTAAAACGATCTAGTCAGTACCAGTCGTATCTAGTTAGTGCTCTCGTTGAAAGCGCATTACATTGCCCACCGGTTCGATACCACCCTAGCATTTTTTCTTCTAAATTATTACTGCTGTTTAGCCGCTGAGGGCTTTGACAGTTCTACAGAACTATAGTGTGAGCGCAAAAGGCTCTTAAAACCTAGTATACAAAGTATCGTGCCCAAGGGCGCCCCAGAGAGGGGCACAGACCTCAGCCTAGGGCGTTACTTGGCTCGCCCTGTGGTCTGGGGCGTAAGAATGCAGCCAAGGTCCACCCCCGCCTGTCATAAGAGGCGACTAAAGGGGGCCCTTGGGGTCGCTCGGAAAGCACACGACGGGGGCTGTGTGCTTCCATTGCACATGTGACCCCGAGGAGGACGGCAGTGTAGGGTGGCCTCGCACTGCCGTACACGGACGTTAGTAAGAGGAGAGGCACCACTCCCTTCGAGGAGAGCCGGACTGCCGGCACAGCGCGCCAGGGTTTCACCGGTAGAGTGGGTCCTCAGGAGAGTTCTCGGGAAACCCTGGTCACGCGCAGAAGAAGGCCGCCCCGGTGTTTTAGTGGGTACTCCCACCCCCCCTCTGGGGTGGGTGAGTCCCACACTCCTCCGCTGCCTTCCCCCAAGGAGCGGAAAGTACGTAATGTATTTCACCGGGTAAAAAAAAAATGGTCGTTACTTGGAGGTGGCAATCGGACAATTATGTTTGTGTGGAAAATTGACCAGACACGTCGTGTCGGTATTTCTGTCGGGACAGCTTAAGAGCAAATGTCTGTTGAGAATACAAGTTTGGTGTAGGCGTTTGTGGCACTATTCATTGTTTCTAGTTTATACAGAATAATACAAGAGTAAATCTGCTCGGGAACTTGTCCAATTAGCCAGTCATACACCTAAAGATGTCCCCGGTGGATATGGCAGTCAGATCAGAGCTTGAAGTGTGCGTGTGTAGCAAGTCGCCCGGTCGGCCGGCAGGTCAAATCCGCACATCACGCACAGTTACTGCTCAGATGAGACATATCGCTAAGCGGTTTTTATATGTGATGTCGCAGATTTATTTTTAAATGCCTACATTTTCTTGGTATTGCGCAAAAGTTGTCATGAAAACTTTTAATCAGAGTTAGAACGTTTTAATTTGAAGAGATTATGATCAGGCCTCAGGCCTCTCGGCTATCTATTAAATATTTAGGTGGTTAAATAGTTACCCCCTCCTTAATCATAACTTAAACAGCTCTCTAACATCACGTTAACTTTTGTATCGATCTGTCCCTTTCATTCTTGTTGCTGCCGCCACTTGCGAGTAAGCGATGATTAAGTTTTCATGAGGGGGTTAAAAGATAGTTGACAGGTCTGAGACCTTCAAACGAAAGTGTAGATTTTAGTTTGTTAAATCATTTAAAATTAAGATTTGTTTCTTCGCCTAAACATTCTGATACAGAGATATCATTAGATATGGATTACAAATATCCTCGTGTTGACTAATTTTCTTTTTACTTGTGATGCGTAATTTTTTCTAACAAAAAGAACTTATTAATCTCCCTAAAATATCAAACACCAAGTTATCAGTTGTAATAAACATTAGGTGAAATAATAAAACATATCTCTTTTATAGTCCCGATAAATATGCGCTGGGTGGTTTCTCTCTTCAAACGTATGTGAGATCGCCCTCTCCAAGTTTCGCCCTAAGCCGAGGGTCGTGCCTGTCGTCTGGGGCGCCCTTAGGCTCTTTGCGCTAACTCCACAGTCCAATAAGACTGTCAAAGCCATTAGCGGCTTGATAGCAGTAATTGTTTGTAAAATAACAAACCTAATAATTATTCAACTTATGACATTTAGATATTCTGCTTTTCAACCTAATTTGAATTAGTTTACGCAAATTAGATATTGAACGTAAGTAATTGCAACGGTGTATAAAGAGCCAATGTTTTTAATAGGCACAATTTATTCAACCGAATTCACGTCACGCGTGATCTAGACTACATAACCTATGTAAATATAGTTATATGTACATTCTATAGATTGTTCACCGTCTAGGATGGCAGACAACCTCCAAGGCCCTAGATAGTCGTAATCCACCAATCCCCAAAGATCAGCGTTGATCTAGAAAAGCCGGCAAAATCTGCAAACACAGATACGAGAATTATAATCTTGATGAATTGCATCACCACTTTTCCACGCTTGAATGGAGCACGATAAACGTCATTAGCCAGTAATAAGGCTTAGGTTTTATCTGGGAAAACCTCGGATGTAACACTCGAAAATAAACTTTTTAACTTACTTTATGGGGGGCCGTATTTTATAGAGCTGATAAGTAATTGTTGTTTGGTTTGGGCCTTTTTAAAAAAACCAAGTTAATTCCTTTTCTTGAAAGTGTATTTTTAACTGGCTGTGGGAAAAGAAAAGCGAAGACAAAACTGAACGTAATTTTTCGGTATCAAGCATTCGAAATAGAAAAATAATTTAAGTAAGTATCCTTAACAGTAAACAAAGCACACGTAAAATATCAAACACAAGTTCCACAAAACTCATTTTATGGCATACTCACTTTGCCTTAGCTGTACACCCCACAGTCGCTTTTGCAAGTAGCGCATATAAGAAAGGCTTTAACCCTAGGAATTGAATTGAGTTCTTGTATCACTTGTATCGGTCCAAATCCGGTGTAGATTCAATTAAATGAAATCGAATCTACACCGGAGTAGATTCGATTTCATTTCATTATTTTCATTTATTCACCATTCTATATTACATTTACATATAATTATCGGCGGTGAACTTAGCTACGCCGTTACGTCGTAGCGCTCTGTTGCGCTTCCGTCCATGTTGAATTATTGTGAAATTAATATGCAATATCTATCCTTCTTAGATCTATCAAAAATGGTACTTGTGTTCATTCTTCTTTGCTGTAGAAATTGTAGAAACTGGCCAAACTGTTGAAGTTCGATAGTCATGAAACAAACTCACAAACGTAGCACTCTTCCTCCAGTACAAAGTAGTAGTAAGTACCTAGTACCTCCAGAAATAAACTTCAAAAACGTAAATATTGATTATTCATGACGGCTTTTTGTAAGAAAGGAGTTAAATAAAAAAGATAGGAAAGTGTTAAAAGAATTGAGTGGCGCAAAATTTTATGGGATTCTTTTATATTGGTTTTTGTCATTATTCTTCACTTGTTTCTCTGACCCTTGCCTGAATCTTGTCTAGAAGAGATTGCCACAAACGATAATGTCTACTAAGTTGTCGATACGTCCCAAATTTATTTTATAATATTATTTAGTACTCACAAAAACGTAATTTAAACGGTCAATGCCAAAGGCTAAACCCAGGCACGTGCGCCTCGTTCAGTTGCCAGGCCCCCCTCTAAGTGGTCCACGCGCGGCGGCTCTAACTGCCGCGCTGATGGCTGATTGCCCCCGATGCGACGCCAGTGCTCCAATCTGCGACTGTCACCTACTCGTACCATACGACATTTCCTGAATTGATTGGGTGGAGCAAAATCGTATGGGGTTTCTTTATTATTGTTTTTTGTCATTTTTCTTCACTTGTTTCGCTATCTGATTCTTGCCTGAATCATGTCTAATAGACATTGCTATTTGCTATTAGGTCTCCTTAGTTGTGGATACGTCCAGAATCTCTCTTATAACATTATTTAATAGAAAACGTTATCTAAACGGTCAATGCCAAAGGCTAAACCCAGCCACGTGCGTCTCGTTCAGTTGCCAGGCCCCCCTCTAAGTGGTCCACGCGCGGCGGCTCTAACTGCCGCGCTGATGGCTGATTGCCCCCGATGCGACGCCAGTGCTCCAATCTGCGACTGTCACCTACTCGTACCATACGACATTTCCTGAATTGATTGGGTGGAGCAAAATCGTATGGTGTTTCTTTATTATTGTTTTTTGTCATTTTTCTTCACTTGTTTCGCTATCTGACTCTTGCCTTAATCATGTCTAATAGACATTGCTATTAGCGATTAGGTCGCCTTAGTTGTAGATACGTCCAGAATCTCTTTTATAATATTATTTAGTACGAAAAGTTATCTAAACGGTCAATGCCAAAGGCTAAGCCCAGGCACGTGCGTCTCGTTCAGTTGCCAGGCCCCCCTCTAAGTGGTCCACGCGCGGCGGCTCTAACTGCCGCGCTGATGGCTGATTGCCCCCGATGCGACGCCAGTGCTCCAATCTGCGACGGTCACCTACCTACCTACTCGTGAATACGACGCAGATTCAATTATAGTTTAACTTTTCATTTCCTGAAATTGAGTTAAACAAAATTGTATGGGTTTCTTTAATGTTTTTTGTCTTTATTCTTTACTTGTTCCTCTATCTGAATCTTGTCTAGAAGAGATTCATATTGGCGATAAGGTCTTAGTTGTAGATACGTCCAACATCTCTGTTATAATATTATTTAGTACAGAAAGTTATCTAAACGGTCAATGCCAAAGGCTAAACCCAGGCACGTGCGTCTCGTTCAGTTGCCAGGCCCCCCTCTAAGTGGTCCACGCGCGGCGGCTCTAACTGCCGCGCTGATGGCTGATTGCCCCCGATGCGACGCCAGTGCTCCAATCTGCGACTGTCACCTACTCGTACTATACGACATTTCCTGAATTGATTGGGTGGAGCAAAATTGTACGGGTTTCATTAATATACTTTTTTGTCATTTTTCTTCACTTGTCTCTCTATTTGACTCTTGCCTGAATCATGTCTAATAGACATTGCTATTAGCGATAAGGTCGCCTTAGTTGTGGATACGTTCAAAATCTTTCTTATAATATGTAGTACAAAAGTATTCTAAGCGGTCAATGCCAAAGGCTAAACCCAGGCACGTGCGTCTCGTTCAGTTGCCAGGCCCCCCTCTAAGTGGTCCACGCGCGGCGGCTCTAACTGCCGCGCTGATGGCTGATTGCCCCCGATGCGACGCCAGTGTTCCAATCTGCGACTGTCATCTACTCGTACTATACGACGCAGATTTAATTATAGTTCTTTAACTTTTCAGTTCCTGAGATTGAATGAAACAACATTGTATGGGTATCTTTAATGTTTTTTGTTATTATTCTTTACTTGTTTCTCTATCTGACTCTTGCCTCTATCTGAATCTTGTCTAGAAGAGATTCCTATTAGCGATATGGTCGCCTTAGTTGTAGATACGTCCGAAATCTCGTTTCTAATATTATTTTGTACAAAAAATATTCTAAACGGTCAATGCCAAAGGCTAAGCCCAGACACGTGCGTCTCGTTTAGTTGCCAGGCCCCCCTCTAAGTGGTCCACGCGCGGCGGCTCTAACTGCCGCGCTGATGGCTGATTGCCCCCGATGCGACGCCAGTGCTCCAATCTGCGACTGTCATCTACTCATACTATGCGACGCAGATTCAATTATAGTCCTTTAACTTTTCATTTCCTGAAATTGAGTGAAACAAAATTGTTTCGGTTTCTTTAAAATTGTATAGCATACAATTGTTGTTGATTTCATTAGGTTTCATAATAGTTTTAAAGTTGACTTTATCGAAAGTGTTCCTAGCGATTGCCGTTTTTGAACACACCTGATTGCACAGCTATTTCAATTCAACGAAATAAACAACAAATTACAATTGCTAAACAAAGAAAAACAGAATTTTAATAAAAGTTCTGCCAATGTATTAAGTAAAGGGAAAACTAAACTTAAGGGATCAGGGAAAAATAAGGTAGTAATTTGAGAAGGTTTACCATAAATCACGCTATCAAAATTAAACTTATTCAATTTATTCGCTATAATGACTGAAGCTATCTATTCAAAGTTAAGGTTATTTTTCGCACTAAGACAACTTTTTCTTACCTTGAATCTTGCGATGAATAAATGTTACGGAAATTTTGCTCACAATTTTAATGAGACGACCAGGGATTGAGATTGTCATCGAACGTAAACATTCTTCACGTAGGTGCTTATTCAGCGATCACGACCAAACTGTCGTCGCTGTTAAAAATAAACAAAAATAAATCGTGCTTAACTAGACTTACACGACGGAGCTGTGCAAAATAATCTACATGTACTCGTATTAATAATGTCGTACCAAATAGCAAATAAATAACTATTTGGCACATCGCACAAAAATATCACCTGACCCTAAAATCAGCAGAACTTGTACTGTAGGTGTGCGACAACGTTAGACGAATAAAATTCATTCCATTTAGTAACACAAAAAATATTCAGGTTGTATAGTTTATGCGGCCTTAGCCCTAGAAGCCATCTCTCTCAGATCACCTTTAGGTAGAAAAAAAGGAAAAATATCATCACACCCAGCACTTAAAATAATGAGTAGTAATATCACCTGGGTGAAATAACTCTATTTAAGCGGAGTCCGTTATTCTCCTCGGCATTGATTAACCCAAATAAACAGAGGATTTTGTCAAACTCGATTCGGCTTGAAGAAAGCTAGAAAACTAGAAGCTAAAAAAAATTACACAGGTTTCGTAAATATACCTTCTTTTTAGTAACTAAAGACGTAAATACTAATGAAAACACCTAAAATGTGCAGAAATATACACAGATCGAACAGTATTAAATGAATATTTTATATTATGTACAGTACAACTAATATATATCTATTCGCTACCACTTTTTTACACACTTACTAGAGGTAGTCAATCCCTGCTTTGTGAAACCTATTGTTTCAATAATAAATATTTTCATTTTTCATTACGAAAACATACAAAATACCCTTAATCCAAACACTCACGGCAATTACGGAAACCCAGAACTTTTAATTTCAAACGTCCCCATTGCGCCCACATGCCAGTCCAATAGTACTTAGTAAAAATAGTAATACCTACCTGAAAAAATGCCCCGCCCAGATAACAAGTACTTCTCCTAAGTGCTTCATGTTTATCTTTCGTCTTCCGTCACAAAGGCCTGCTCATAGACGCCAATACACACCTCCGGCCTGGCCTCGCCTTGGGAATAGTCGAGATTGTTAAATTAGTACTGAAAATGATGCGTATTAGCGAACCAATTTGCACTGTCAAATTAGCTATTTTAATGAAGTGAGGGTAGCTACCATCCGGAGTACAGTATGATGGAAATTGAATAGCCTTGCAGCGAGTCATGAGTGTTACAGCTGTTTTTGATGGAGTAAGGGGGTAGGTAACATCCTAGAGATAGAGGGTACGCCAAATGGCACCGAGTGACGGCATTTTCAAGAAATAATATCTTATAAATTCTGTCTTTTTTTAAGAAACTTAGACTTTGTTTTTTAGTTCATCAGATGAATTTAATAATCGATGAAATCTTGGTTTATTCTCTCTAAATTAGAATTTTGCACCGCTATCAGCATTACTGTCGTAGTTGCCGATCCACTGTCGCCATTGAGCCACGGTGTCTCATACAAACATGCATAGACATAGCCAAACCCCCGAATTCAAAAACGCAAATGAACGTTGGGCATCCTTCAGAAGTATAGCTGTCCCTTTGAGTTCTATTGACATTTTACGGGACAGCATGAACGTGAGCGCGGGCTTAGCGTTGATTGACGTTTGCGAATTCAGGGGTAAGTTCGCTACATGAGTGTTTCGCCTGGTTGGGAATCGTATCTATGACAAGCTGGTACTCCACTGGTTGTGCCAACGGGCCAGTCAGTTGTTTTACAAAGTGATCCAGTAATTCGAATAAAATATATTATGTTAACTTAATGCCAGCCATTATTAATGGAAAGCCATTTCTGGGATTCGTAAAATTTAGTCAAAAGAAAAATGACGCATTTTTTTTAAAAATACTTACTGAGTGATTCCGTAAATCTAGAATAACAGAATGTACTGAGTGATTCATAAGTTATGTGCAAGTTGTTTGAGATGAATGTATGAAAATGAATGACGCAATTGATGAATTTTCTGACAAGTGATTTTGTATTAGAGTTCGGAGTGAGTTTACTGACTAAATCTACTCTAGTGCCTGTTGCGAGTTTTGTCTAGGTAGTTAACGCGGATTCACATAGAAACAAAAAGGGTAACGTTTACCAGCCACCAGAGGCCTCGAACATGATGCCATACGTAAATCCTAACTTTCTCGACGCGTTAGAACGAGGAAACTCGTACTAGGCACTCCGATGACAACTCCACTGGTCGATAACATGGTAGGTATTATAGTTGAGACAGGTCTAACAGGTTGATGAACTTTATACAAGTACAAGCGAATAGTACACACAGAAGAGAACAAATTGATTCAATTGTAATTATTTTGTTTTTTCAAAGAGTTGATTGGGGCGTCGTTCTCAAATGATGCTGTTTTATGAAATAGTAAAACAAGACTTTTATAAAACGACAATAACATGTAGGTATATTTAATACTAGATAGGTCACGTACACAATTATTGGCATTTGAAAAAATCCCCCCAGCCTATAAATTCTCAAATTCACTATTGAACTTTGATACAAATAGGACAAGTGACAAAAAAATAGAGTGTTGCTGCGCTTCAAATGTTTTAGAACTGTAAGATAGCATTTGGTAAGTTAGAAATTCCATGCCTCACGTGCATACAATGTGTCAACGGAGAAGAATTAATTTTTAACCAATAAACAAAGTAAACTTTAACGAATCTCTTTAATAAGCTTGAGATTGTAGAATGTCACGTCTTCAAACCTTTTTTAGAGATCATGCAAGCAATAGCTTGAAAGCAGTGTTTCCTTTGTCATTAAAGTACTCGTATACTTCACAAACTAATGTCATAGTTACTTCTGAGATAAAACCTAATGTTGATAGAGCAAAACAAGCGTCCATAAATTACTTGTAAACAATCAAAAATAAACAGTTCACGTTGCATTTTCATAGAGCACGTGTTTATCTGGTAATACCACAGTGTATTTAGATATTGCTTCATAATAAAATAACTACTACGAGTATACTGTTTCAACCTATCATTATAGTTTTAACTGACACTTACTACTCATAATGTAATCATGAAATTTTTCTCAGCTTTTTTTATTTAGGAGTGCCCATTTACGTTGTCTTTGAGTTAATTTTACTGAAAACTTTCTTAAATTTTAACACAACCTTTACCGTATAGTCATACTGTGAATAATGAAATTCTAATGAAGCTGTTACTTTTCGGGCACACCCTATACCCCAACGAGCGTCAACACAAGCTCTAACTGAAATTCATTTTCCGTTCAAGCTGATAATTTTCGTTATAGAATCTCGCGATACAATTATACAACATTTAGCGCTTTGTTGTACTCGGTGCCAGTCGTGATCTCGTCATTATCTCGCGCGGTGCTGCAGGCCGGGCCCGGGATGCCGCGCGCGCAGACTGCGCAGACGCCCCGCCGCGAGTGAGCTGCGCGCACGACACCATGCACGTCGACCCAGAGTCCCCAGCCTGCAAGGAGGAGCAGCAACTCCTGCCCGACGACTGGCTCAAAGTCAAGACTGTCGCCGCCAATGGAAACCTCTCGCCCGGAGTGTACTACCCCAGCGCCAAGAGGTTCGTCGTCGACGACCGCCACCCTGTGCCGTCTCCGACCGAATCCCACCCGTACTGTTTCGCTTTTGTCCTTATGTTACACGTTTGTTCCATGTTCATTTACATTAGAAAGCTATTTTCTAATTGTGTCTTTATTAGCGACATTAACATTGACGAAGGTTAATAACGATGCAAGCGTGAACTAGACATTCACGTATAGAAATAGTATTATAATAGTAGTATACGTTAGATAACTGGGATCGTTGAGGCGAGACGCTCATGCTGCGTATTTGTTTACAGGAGCCGATCGCACAGACATGCAGCCACGCGTAGAACCAGGAGGCGAGCTGTTCTCAAGAATGGGGAGTGCAACATTCTCAAGTCAAGGATCTCTCAGCGGAGGTTGAGGTTCTTACAGGATATGTTCACGACCCTCGTCGACGCACAATGGCGATGGACCCTGCTCGTGTTCACTCTATCCTTCATCTTATCTTGGCTAGGATTCGCGTTAATCTGGTGGCTTATATCTTTCACACATGGAGATCTTGAACCTGACCATCTGCCACCGATGCAGGAGACATCAGGTCACAAGCCCTGCATATTCAATATTTACGATTTCACTTCATGTTTCCTATTCAGTATTGAAACTCAGCACACTATTGGATACGGTTCCCGTACAACCACCGAAGAGTGCCCTGAGGCGATATTCATAATGTGCCTTCAAAGTATAGTGGGTGTGATGATCCAAGCGTTTATGGTGGGTATAGTGTTTGCGAAAATGACTAGGCCAAAGCATAGAACGCAGACATTGCTGTTTTCGAAACATGCGGTCATATGCCAAAGAGACGGCGAACTGTGTCTGATGTTCCGAGTAGGAGACTTGAGGAAGTCACATATTATAGGAGCAAGTGTTAGAGCACAGCTCATAAGGTCAAGAACAACGAAAGAGGGCGAGTTGCTATCCCACTACCAGACTGAGCTGGAATTACATGCAGATGGATGCGACAGCAACTTGTTTTTCATTTGGCCGATCACTATGGTCCATAAGATAAACGCTGACAGTCCATTTTACGGAGTGTCGGCGGCGGATATCCTCCAGGAGAGGTTCGAGATCGTAGTTATATTGGAAGGAACGATAGAGTCAACCGGGCAAACGACGCAGGCGCGTTCCAGTTATACTACAAGTGAAATAATGTGGGGACACAGATTTGTGCCGCTAGTGATGTATAATCGTGAACGACAGGGTTACGAAGTGGACTATTCAAAATTCGAAGAAACAACTCAGGTCGACACCCCGCTCTGTTCTGCTAAGGAATTGGACGAGTTCTACGGCAGTCAGACAGATCGTAGATCCCTTGGTGAGTTCCTTTTCAAACGTAAATCTGGTGGTGGTTTTTTATGTGTGCAGAATATATGTTAAAGCTTTAGGATTGTGCATCTCGATGTGGTAACTCTTATTATCGCAAGACACGAGATCAAGATAAAATATCTTGGTCATTGTTCGAGACCTACTTAATAGGTTCGTATCAGTGTTTGCAAGTTGGGCTTGGAGAGAAAGATAGCATTTCCTATATTTGTTGTTTTGTACTATTTGCAACACAATATCTCGGGTCAACACACAGACGGCCTTGTTTACTTTGCGATAGCATTTAATTTATTACTTAAGGTACTTATTGGCGTCTGATTCTGCGTTAATAGCTCTAGAGAATTATATTTAAAGGGACCGAATAACGATGTGTTGGGAATAAGTGAAAACCACTTTTTGAAGGCTGCCTATTTTGCAGTGCAACCTTAAATTACCCTGGAAATTTAAATGGGATAAGTGAAAACCACTTTTTGAAGGCTGCCTATTTTGCGGTGCAACCTTAAATTACCCTAGAAATTTAAATTATTTTCCTTAAATTCATTGGTAAACTTTGGCATGAGCCAAGTCAGAGATGAGATTGAGAGGGTGAGGTTCAGATTTAGGAGAAATTAATGATACGCGATTTTTAGCCTCGTGTTTGAAAAACTATTAATACGATTTGAACTAAAATCATCAAGCAATCATAAGCAAAATTTTCATCGCCATGAAGTCGCATGAAATCCATCGCTGAACAAATGCCTCCGTCATAGATTTTGATACATCAAAGCGGCGGCTTCTTACAATCTTTTTACAAAAGGATTAATTTGTCCAAGAGAAAAGAAATCGTGGAAGGGGGTTGAACAAGGGGTTACAAAGATATTCCGGCCATTTTTTTTAAAAAAGGTCATATTATAGAAAATCGCTTTTTTAGGAAATTCTTGGCTCTCGTAATAAATCACTGCTCTACAAATTATGCCAGGAAGTCAATAAGAACTAGTAGGTAAAGTCAAACTGAGTATATTAATTTCATTTTAATGACTTATACCCATGACTTATATCAAGAAAAATTCAAAATCACGATTATTTTTTTTTTCTAAAAATATTTGGAAAATACGATAAGTTTAAAAAAATGTATGGAGAGCAGACGACGCCTAAAACTAGTTTTTTTAACCCAATTTTTTAAAACTTTTATCGAAATCAGAAAATTTGCGTTTTCTAGCAGCTTTCTTGTAAATTTTCTATGTGCAAGTTACTGACTACCTAATATTAAAATCAGTATTCATAACATCGCCACATATGCTCTTATAAGAAGTTGTTATTCATCTCTTGTTGGGACTTATTCACGTGATGTGTTACGAAGCGAGTCACATACAAAGTCCAAGCAAGTACTTGAGAGACCAGCACGGATCAAGTCAGTGCATATACTCTACTTATCCAATATCTGAAGACGGATATGTTTAATTAAGCATACATTGCACATTCATTCTGCGAGATTACTTCACAAAGCCATCATTACATTTCATTGAAGTTCCCTTAATATAATTATTAGATAATGACTTCTTTTCCAATTAATTCATCATATTAAGGTAATCCAAATCCCAACTATATAAAATGTCTGTTCTTAAAAAGCAAATCTCTTCCCAAGAATAAGTTGATGAGATGAGTTTTTAATTTCCCTTTTACAGATATGAAAATGCAGGCAAATTATTTGAGTTTGTATCGAATTCTATCGCTTTTTTGTTCATGGATTGGAACTGGATTGATATCCAGTTAATTTTGTATAAAATGTATTTTGTTGAAAGTATGATCACTTGGAACAAAATATAATTGCAATCTAGGTATTGCCCCATATCGGAGACGTTTGCGCAAAAAAAACATCAATTTTAACAGCTTGCAATTTAAGTGATTAAACAATAATACTTACTACGTTACGTCCGTTACTTCATTACGTTCCACTAATATCCCAAATAATATTAGTCTTACTAACTAATCACCCGTTATGATCGCAAAAAACGAAGATGGTAATACGAATAAATTAACTATTGTAACAAAACTTTCTGAAAATTGTACTTACTGGATAAGTAGCCGAATTTCCAAAAAGAAGAAAATGAACCTTTCATTTGAATTTCAATTCACTTTGATTGCAATAAAGAATAAACAAATGAACAGACCAGTCAGTAAGTCTAAATTGTACACGTGTACCATGTAATACCTGCTGAGATTAGATATATGTACCGTCCATTATCAAATCTCAGCAGGATGTACCACATTGCCAAATCGTTTCCCGGTGTTGTCGCCAACCCCTTTTTAATACAGGATACATTTGTTTCTCCATCCCAAGAACGCCGCTTAACAACTACCAATTTGTAGTCTGCTGTTGAGCTTGACGACATTTTAAATCTATTTATACATTGATCTATAATCGGCGCTTCTAAAAGACTAATAATCAAAATCTGATCATGACTAAAATTGCGCCTAAACTTGTCCAAAATCTTCTAAAAGTATTGAAATCTTAAATTTTCTTACAGAATTCATGAAATATTTTACATTTTCACGGCTTTGCTTGTCCTAAAGTTAAGATAGGAAAATAATATTTTTGTTTTATTGTTGTCTATTCACGAGTATACGAAAAAAGATGGTTCCCCTAAAAAAATGCCAACTTTTATTTTATCAGCAATGGTTGTTGTCTACTTCAGTTATCATTGTTTCCGATTCAACATATACCTACCCACCCAGCTTACATGTTAGGGTTCAAAAACTGTATCTACGTCACATAATCTAGTACAATGTACCTGGCGTGTTTTGTTTGACCATCATACTAAATGGTTTCCATCCTGCTTGATGATGTATCGTTACACAAACTCCTTGCTATTCAAAATGGCAAATGTTAGTATTCAGGTGACTAACATCATTTTCTTCAATTGTGTGTTCTTTGTATATTTGGATGATCGTTGCACTTTGTTATATTATTTACCGCTGTAAGTAGCACACGTATTGTATAGATTACAGATTTTAATAAGTTTTATTATGGTTTCACGAAACTATGGTTGGTAGTTAGTAAAAGTACTTTCAGTGAAATAAAATGCATTATACGTTTTTTGTATACAGCTGCTTGTTTTGTGTTTTTTTTGTCAAATTTAGTTTGATCAAAAATAAACTACCTAGATACTAAATAGCTGCATTTATTTTGTTAACCTATGAATAGTTTCATACTGAAAGTAGGTTCTTCCAACACTAGGTCATCGGAGTATAAGTTGTGAAACTAGCGTGTACGTTTAAGTAGCATACTCAACATTAGCAGAAAAGTTTTGCTACATACATACTAATTAACTCATTATTTACCCTTATCATAGTGTGTGTTATAATATAATAATGCAATATCTCATTATTAACTCTAATCATACTGTGTTTTATAATATAGTAATGCAATATTGATCTTAGAATATTTTTGTAATTTAGCTTTTAGAATTAAAACCATTGTGTACTTTTTTATGACAGTTTATAATTAACCATAAAACACCATTTGAAAAATTATGTGTGTCATACTTACATAATAATACGTGACGTGTATTATATCCATCACATATTGGAAACATGAGAGTAGTTTTTTTTTCATAAAACCATTCAAAACGTGTTTACTCGTCATTTAAATATTGTAGTTACTTCGTCAAATCATTCTCAATAAAGTATATCGTATCTTATACTTCATTTGTGGAGAAAACGTAACGATAAGATGAGATAAGATACGATATACTTTATTGCACAAAGAAAACAATTACATAAAAATGCTTACAAAGATATAGCAGTGCAATGTAAGCGCAGTGGTATGTTATAGCTAAAGGCGATCTCTTTCAGACAACCTTCCGGTAGAGAAAAAGGAATGAAAAATAGATAGAAATAGAACGTAATAGGTTAATCTTCAGCACATCTCCATCTACCTAACTAACCCGTTTTAATCCGTTTGCTTTAGTTGAAAACCGATCCATCAACTTGCCTTGTGCTAACAACACCACAATTCTATTTTTAAATGTCATTTATTTTTTAAAAAAGACTGCGAAACTTACTACATCTTTGATCTTAATACCTGTTACATAGTAAATTATCTGGTACAATTTGTGTTTGTTTGTGTGTCTGTAATCGTTTTATATGTTTGTGGTGTCACAGAAAGCTCGGATCACCAGCAACTGGTTCTGAAGATACCAGAGCGACCCCCACAGGAACCCAAGGCGGAGCAAAAGGACGGCGACTTTACTGTCACTTTGTAAAACGACACTATTTTATAACCCTTCTTCGGGTGCAGTCGGATAATTAAGAGCGGTTACAGATGGAGATTTTTCCAGCAATGCAAACACTCCCTTTAGCTTAAAAAACACGGTTTGTAGCTTAAAACTAACATAGTAGCCAATCGACAACCGTTTTGATGTATTAGTTCAGAAGTTGGCTACAACACCAGAGGTCACGGGTTTGATCCCCGCATTGTACAAACATTCGTATGCAGGAATATCGCATTTTGTATTGGTGTGGGGTGTATTTAAAAAAAAAACCTTTTTGTAAGTACTTACTTACAAGACTACGGACAAACATACTTATGTTTGTCCGTAGTCTTGTATCCCATATTATTGCTTAGTTTGGGATAGTCCAATGACATTTATTTATTTATAACCGGACAACATTGCTGTAGAAACGCTGTGATAGGTCACCATGTGTAAACGCTCTTAATGCCGCACTCAGAGACGTCAATTAAAGTTAATGGTTCATTAGAGCCAAAATTTTACATTCTTAAAAGTTATTTATTCAATTTGTTATAAAGTCTCTTTTGAAATATGCAATTTTAGGACTAATTATTCATTAATTTTTATATTTGACGTCTTTGAGTGTGGCAGTTAGTAAGTTAAGGATTACTTTCGAAATATAATTTGAGAATCTTAAAAGTACAATCTCAAATATGAACATACAAATACTTTCCTAATGTCACCTTCTTGTATAATTATGCAGAATCAGTTCATATTAAACTAGTCAATCGTTGTAGAATTACAAATTATTTACGTTACCTACTCAATAAACTTTGATGTCTTTTAAAATGTTGAATCTCAAATTTCATGGGTATTTTATATTAGGGTTGTGCGATCAAGTAAATCTAAACATTCCATTTACCTTATGTAGATGTAAGTAGTTACCAAAATGTATTAAGTTGTAATAAAATATAAAACTATTTTATTTTTAGATTTAAGTTGTTTCTCAAAACAGAAAAATATTTAAAAAAATCGAATGTAGGAGAGACGGTTATGAAGAATAATTATTGAAGTATATAATCGAAGAGAATGTAGTAAGTCCAAAACAAAATAAAGATACTTGGTGTATATATATAAAAGTGTTATTGTTGTTATATTGTAACATTAAGATGGAATTGTCACGTGTTAAAAAGGTTGATGTAAGAAAACCAAGGCACTATGTAAATATTGAATGAATAATTATTTGTGTTGTGACGTTATCCGTGTTTGATTTACTACACCTTAGCAGATAATGGCTTCAGGATAGCACCTATTGAGTTTGTAGATGAGCAGTGAATGGAGAGAACAAATGCCAACATATTGAGAAAAACTGTTTAGACTAATCGGTTTCTACTGCAGTTAACATTACGACTACGCCCAATTTTTTACAATGCACACTGACATTTATTTTTTCTGAGATCTTTTGGATAGCCATAGGACGTTAATGACACATAAACTTTTGACATGTAGTTAGTAGCTAGAGCCTGGAGGGACATGCCAGCATAATCTAAGTTCTACTTAATAAATTTATAAAATGAACATTGCAACAATTTCAATGGCAGTTAGTTAAATGAGTTCACATATACTACTTAGTCTGAAAATCATAGATGTAGTAATTTGTATTTAAGAATGATCCAAGCCAAAACCTTTAGAAAGAGGATAAAAGTAAATATTCATGTTATTTAGATATTCGATGGAATTTAGGACTGTAAATCTCGTTATAGTTGATAAGATTATAGGAATGATTGTACCACTAAAAATAACTATGAAGTTATTATTGCCTAAATAGCGAGAAACAGATCCAAGATTTATTAGATTAAAGATAAATAATACGAGATTGTTAGGATGATGTCAAAGATGTCAAAATGTATTAGTTGCTGGCTGTGGGTAATTAATTATTAAGTGAAGATAACAGCAGCGATAGATATTTTCTTAATGGCTTATTTTAGGTTTTTGTCAAACAGGAACGGTGTAAGGAGACATTTTCACGAAACATGGCGTTCATGTGCGGTCCGGTCCATTTGACCACTGGTTTTGTTGTACATAGTCAAAACTGTAATATGTCGATTAAGTACTTAGATTGGTGTACCTGCTGGGCTTGTTTTGTCTGTGACGTCTCGCTGTGTTCGTGCTGTGAAAGTAAGTTTGCTTTTCAATGTTTTTTTCATGTTTATCCATGACCCTTTATTATTATGATTATTATATCTCCAAGTCACTATTTGTCTGGTATAGAGTATTTCACTGCAATTATCAAGACTAATTGAATTAGGAAACCGTCTCTGTTTTTCTTAAACCGTAGCTCAAAACACTTAAGATCATCATTTAAACGAAAAATATTATATCAAAATCAGTTAGCTGGTTAAGGAGCAACGATGACACAGACAGATACAAACGAATAACTTATCATTTGTATTGTAAGTGTTTGCGTCAGGGGTGAAGTTTATCGTAAAAACCTGATCATTGCCATGTGAGACATGAGTGTGAATCTACACTGGATAGGAATTAAGTTATCTCGAACATTAAACACCCATAAACATTATATTGACAGTATGATCTTCCGTCCACTGATTAAGAACATTATCTTGACGTAAATGCACCTATACGCAAGATCAAGATACAGCAAATCCCTTAAGATGTTTACCCTTATAAGTATTTATTTGCCGTATCTACTTGCAGTATGGTATATATTTATTTATACGATACTTTTCGTTTTAGACAGTTAAATTTTGCATTAGGAGGTCGGCCCTTTTGAAAATTAGTCATCATATCATAATATGCAGATAATTATTAATTTATTTTTACATATTTCAATTGTAGAATATGAGTTACAGCTTTCCTGAATTTCAAATATGGTTTTACGTTTTTATCTTGCCCCTAACAAATAATATTTCTTTGCGATTAGAGCACTGAGGACTGACCAGAAATGGGCAGCCTGATGTAATGTTAACCGTGCACGTATTTTTCACGAGCTTAAAAAATTAAGCCTAACCTATGAACATGATTTTTTAGTCTCCTTCAAAGTAAAACAAAGTTTATGTTTACAAGTTCATCTGAACAAAACTATTAATTTTTAATTTCGACGTAATATTTTTAACACTTTCTTTACTGTGTTTTTCAGTATACAACGGGTCCAGCTCGCCCATCATCCTCCGCCGCTCCATGCACTCTCCCTCTACCATCTCTCCCCTGGCTCGCATTTCGGACCGACTCGTGGCCGACGCCTTCCGACGAGCGAGCCTCACCAACCGCCCATCGTCGGTCAGATACCCGCCGGAATACTTCAATAGCCCGCCTGACCATTCATCCTCTTCCAGCGAAGAAGATACGGCGAAAAGAAAGAGCAAGGCTCCTAAGTAATGTTAAGTAAGGTTCAAATCCATTAACGCAAATCAAAGTTGAGCATAGCTGTCACCCTCAGGTCCATAGACAATTTACTCAACCTTGATTGACGTTTGCAGATTCGGTGGTTAGTGACGTAAAAGTTTGAAAGTTAGGATTTCCATACTACCGGTCACTAAGAGTGAAGGCCTGTCTTCTGTACAGGACGTCGTATGGCTGTGAATAATGTCAGCGTCAGCGTGCGCCAGATAATCTTAATGTAGAGCGTGGAAATAACTCGTCTGACCAAATAACGGAGAACAGCGCCATCTATTGGTGAGTAGACGTACTAATGTTTACTGTGTGACATTAGTACTTGGTAGTCTACAAATCATTAAATAGAAATAAACTGAATAACAGTGAAATTATTCTGACAGCCATAATTATAGCTCATTATTACACGTTTTGTAGCTGTGCTGTGTTATAATTGGTAAATGTACCTTTGCGACAGGTAGTGCGAATATTATGAACGAAGAAACCGTTCCAAATGCCGGCTTTAGATTTATGGAATGAAAGTGATGTTCTATGAATATTGTAATTTAATCAACAAAAACATTAAGTTAGTAATATAAGAGTAATAATAATGTACTTTTTATTTCATACAAACATTTTACGTTGGATATAAAAAAACGTGTTAATGTTATTTTGATGCGCCTCTACTACTTTTCATACGAATCTAAGTACCTATACCAATCTCTATCCTATCTTCAACGCTGAGAGATTTTAGTATAAATAATTTACAATCATAGGCTTTTCGTAATATAACCTATTGTGCTTTATTTTTTTAAACAAGATCTTCAACGTAGGCTTAAACTATTAATAATTGTCCTTGTCTTTTAATATATCAATATTTTGCACTAGATGCTTTACTAAATGTCGATGAATATAAGTAATAGGTATAAGTAGGGTGAAAATAAAAGTCTTGTTTACTAATAGATATTTTTTTATTCTGATAAAACTATCAGGCAGATACAAAGCTTCTGATTGTGTAGGCAGCGCCCGCGCTGCTCCTGGACCCCTGATAACGTTGGCCTAAGCTAAAGACTATAGAATAAAACATGGTGATACTCTACAGACTAAAAACTGATATCTAACAACACTTTATGGGCAATTATTTTGTACACCGTCTCTCAACTATTCTTATCAAATATTTTCCTCTATTGCACCTTAGGTATTGCCGCTCTCAGCGTGGTCCGTTAAAGATAATTATTCTTTAGTATCAAAATTGTAAATAAAAATGTTTTCACAATTTGCAGTTTTAGTAACGAAGTTTAACTATTTTTAACTCTTTTCACGTATAATATTGCTTATGAATAGCCCTTAGGTAACTTTGTATAAATTATAGTTCAGAGACTCGTATACATAATTCTCACCGGTGTACAATATAACAAGCATTAGTAAAACTAACACTTAATATATTTTTATTTAATAAAACATAAATCCTAAATATAAACAAAGTGCCTTTTGTTTTGGAAGCCGAATAATACTTTACACGTTTGACTTATACTTATATCACATTCTTATTGTACGAAGATAGCAATCGCAAATTAGTACCTTACCAATAAATAGGTAAGTTTTAACAATGTAAAATGATTTTAAACTTTAGATAAAGATTTCGAACCTCTAAATCAACAAACCAACAAACATCTATTAGCAATGAAACTAGCTTGTTCTCCTTATAAAATGGTTATTGTAATATAAATATAAACAACTAAATAGATTCGCGGTTGGAGTTATTTCATGTAAATGAAATGCTGTTTGACTTACTAATTTAAGTTTGTTGGAAACATGTATAATCCAAGCTTCAAACTTCGTTTTATGGACCCTGTAGTTGGCTAAAGCTAAACATTGTAGGCACTTCACAAACTAAGCTACTAAGTACATTCACAACGCCTTACGTAGATAGCTTTTACAGACTTTTAAGAATACTTTTAATATTATTTGCACCATTTGTTTTGTATTGTGGTATCCTGTTTAACCACTATGATCAACACTTGTATCAACTGTCGAAACTTAAAGCAACGCCTCATTGAGAAACCTGTGGAGAGCTGTCTAATTCAAGGTAAGTCGGAAATTACCTTGAGCACACGCGGAAAAAAACATAAAAAAACGTAATGTAAATTACATTAGAGCAAAGTTGTATGTGGTCATCTGCTTGAATGCGCATAGTCAAAACCTAAGTGGTGTGCTTAATTTTAAAATATAAAGTGTACCTAAGATTCCCATTAGGGAGGACTTGACAGAAATTTTCGACTGTGATACAAGCCCATTTCGAAAAATCATACTGTAAGTTTTGCTAGGTGAATAAAGACAGCAGATTTTTCAAAACATTTTGACATAATTAGACCTCAAGTAAGGCTAGAACTTCTAAACTCACGTAAAAACCAGGGGCCAAACTTGAATAATGATCAAAAAAAAATTTGATTGGAATAAAAAGATTTTGTCATTTATGATAAACACCATTAATCTTATACTGAATATTTAACAATACATACTTATGAATAATGCTCAACAATAAACATTATGTTATCCAAGGTAACTATGTTTCGTTGTACTGTAAAATACGACTGTTTCTAAAAATTTGAACTCCTAAGATTCTTTAACTTAAACACCGGGTAATCGGTTAAAATAAGGTTGGTTAAAGCTTCACGCCGCACACTACTCATTTTGGTGAAGATCTTAGATCACACCCAAATATAATTTTAAGAATTAATGAATTTACCTAAATAAATACTTCAACTAAATACAACCCTATCTGGTCTGGCCTCTCGACTCTACAAGTCAAATAAAATGAAAGGAGTGTCTGTGATTGATCGTGTCTGTACGGTAAATTTTGAGAAATGAAGTTTTTACTTTAATATTCTAAAGAAGGTTCAAAGTTCTAACATATTTTTCGTAAACTGGCGATAATTTGTGCTAACATTGGATTAGGATCTCATCCATGTTTTAAAAACTCTGGTTCTCCAAACATAAAAACTGATTATTTGGTGCAACGAGTTTGAAATACACTTCTCTTGAAAATTTGAATTCTGCTAATAACAGTTTGCTCTGTATATTCAAACATAACTATCATTTTATTTGACATGAAAACAGCAAATAAATTGATGATGAAGAAGTATGCGAGAATATAATAAATTCGTGTCTTTAATAATTATAAGAGAGAGATACAAAACGTCAGGTTTATAACCCGCCTGTAGAAAAATTACAATAATTTAAAGACTTACGAGACCTATTAAATAATTTCAAATAATTTACAGCATTTGGAAGCATTTTAATTTCCTAATCTAATTACGGTTTACTGTAACAGTCTCTATATTTTTCAAATATTATGAGACCAAATGAATTGAGGTGATTTTTTTTTTGTAAATTTCAATTCAATTCATTTGATTTCGTTTTCGAAAGCACAGACTTATTCAATATGTGCCATAATTCAATTTAAAGCTTATAGACTTCTTTTGATATTGATTTCAAATTGTTCAAGTTACACTTGACTTGGCACGCAAATTACGTAATCGTCTATGCCTAATAATAATATATATTTTCCTACTACACTTCTCGCTGACCAGAATTTAGAAACTGGTGGCTTGTTAATAACAGTCAAAATCTTCAACATCACCAATGTTCTCGACGTCGGAAAACCTGACGCGCGACCCAACGCGCGAGTAGTCGCGCACACTTGCGTCGCTACGAGCGTCAACTACACCGAGGGCCGCCGGGTTGAGGCCGACGACGACGCGTCAGGCGTCCGACGCTTCTGACGTCACCAGAATAGGGATCACTGGCTTCTCTGCTACGAAGTTTGCACTAGGGGATCTGGAAAGAAAATTCTGAAGTAGAATCATAAATTACATCTCTGTTTGAGAAATTGGTCACGCAAAATGTAAACGAATATAACCCAGTAACAAATTCATCAAATTTAGGAATTTCTTTGAAAGATAATGCTACGAAAAGATAAATTGATGATAAAATATTTAAAAAAAACTGTTCTTACTGTTATATCATTAAGTTTGCAACTATGTTCTTGGAGTTAACTATCCAACTGTTACTGGGTTATAACGAGATTCGTGGTTGTTGTTACTATAGACGCCGCAATCCAGACGGTTTTGTTAAAACAACATTTGGAAGAATACTATCTTACCATATGCATACACTCAACTATTAAGTATTGCAACAATGGCGATTAATGTGTATGGGTTTGGTAAAAACTGTTTCTGTACTAAACACAAAAAAATATTGCCAATTTTGAAAATGAGATAGTACACTTCCTCTTCCTTCCTCCTGACGTGCTTATTACCATTAGCCTCAATGCTTCCAGATAGCCAAACGATGTATCGAAGCAAATTGCGGGAGTTTTAGGGACCTCTCATTTTGTACCGGACTCACGAGCTTCTTTAAAAAGTTCCTAAAAACGACCACTAGGTTAGTGCGAGAGAAAGTTTAAATATGTGCAACTTTTTTGATCTAGGGTATCAAAATTTAGAAAATCTTACTTCAAAATGTCAAAGGAGGATAAGATAATAAAATCATCAGTTTGCTTCGCTTTGCAGACAAACTTGAACGGTTACCCAAAATAAATATTCAAGAAAACACAGCTTTATCTAGTATACCACAAACTAAGGTCATTCTTGAGCAGACTTACTTTTTTATTTTACTATGTTCATCAGTTTTATGGTCATGGGTGTGACCGGTGTGTGCGACGCCGTTGGGCAGACCGTGGACTCTCTTCATGCTGGCGTGGCTGTGACTCCTGTGCATATGCGGCTGAGGTTCTTCCACGTGGTGCCTCGGCATCTCGAGACCGTTTTCCACGGCCAAATGCGTGTGGCTCTGGTTCCGAGATTTCTCGTTGATATGCTGCACGAAATTCGTTTGGGCCATCAGCCTATTCTCCCTGGCCCTCGCTTCAGGAATCTTGATCTCAATGTGCTCATCGATGGACATCGAGTCAACGGAACTAAGGTCTAATGTTTCGTTGGAGAATGTTTTTGGTATGGTGCCTAAGATTTTATCTGCAACAGAAAACAAATAAGTTAAAATTGGGAAATGTGAATCAAATGTCTAAGTCAATTCTACAACAGAATCTACGTATATCATACTTTAGCTCCCATATCTTACAATTATTATTGGTTTAATGAGTACATGGTACTTCAAGGGATTTTTGTAATTAAAAACATTATTGTTTATTCTTTTTACAATGAAGTATCTCTCTACTACACTACTTACTACACTACTTACTACACAAGTGCATAAATACGTAGTGTTGACCATAATACTCCCTTGCTTACTAACCTAACCATTGAAATTGTGATGTATTCAAGGAGAAAGAATTTATTAATTGAAAGTATTTGTTAATTTCTGTTACAACGTTTGGTGTTTCATTAGTAGGGTTAAAATTCATACCTAGACCCATACCTAATTTCTGAGAGGTGGAGACTGTTTGCCGGAGTTCATCTAGTTGTTTGGCGGAGCATAATGGCGTGTCAACTTCGTAGGTGTTGTTAAATTTCGTGTAGTCAACCTGGAAGATCAAATATTTTCTCATTAAATAACAGATCAATCAGTCAGTGATGAACTCATCCATTTCTCAATGTTAATTCTGAGTAATATTGTATGCTTAATTTTGGCTTAGGAAAATTTAAAACCTACAATGCAAGTCAAGTTTTTTTAACAGTGTGGTTGCAGCACGTTGTTAGGCTTTAGCACAAAACATGTTATTGAATCCTCGAAATCGCTTAAGCCTTGACAAGTACACAACACATCATAAAAAATACTGATGTTTGAAGATAATCAATATGAATCATGTAAATAATTACTTTTGGCACATTTACTTGTTCGTGCAGTTTGTTGAACATGCAATCAACGACAAAAAAGTCCCGAAATATGAACTCATCAAATTCCACTTAGGATATTAAAAAAAACAGTGTAGTTCTACGCTGTTTTTTGTGAGCACGAACCAAACTTTGTTGGTATTAGAAGTAGAAGTTTTTAATTTGAAATAGTCACCTCGTATTCTCCGGTGTCCTTTCTGAAGGTCACCATAGTCTCGAAACGATGCCCCCATAAGACTTCAGATGGTAAAAAGCTGCTGCGAGCCTGGGTCGTCATACCCGTCGACTCAATAACACCCTCTGAAATAAAAATAATACAAATTACAAAATAATCTTGGAAAACAATTCTATCATCAACATCGAAAGTTGTTACTTATTTATCAATTGTTCACTAAATTTGCATTTGTATTTGTAAAATGATTTCGTTCGGTGTTTTTGTGAACTAATGCGTACTGATTCTATTTTAGTTTTTGCCTAGTTACTTTTTTATCCAGATGAAACGTAAACAAAATAATATTCAATTCAAGTAATTCTGATTTATTGGAATTACTAAAGTTATTTAAAGAGGTTGGAAGCAATTTGAAGCAGTAGTAAATTATGCTATTTTTGGTCCAAAAACTGTTATAATTTATACATCAATATGTAGAGTAGAAGTCTTCGTCTTTATGTGTGTATTTTAGGGCAAACTACCAAGAGGATGTCACGGAAGTGCCAAGAGCATGTGGGGACATCGTTCGTTATCAGATATGACGTCACTAGAACAGATTTACTTTCTACGATCTTGACGATATTCTTACACCTCCATGAAGCTATTCATAATTTTGTATATTGCAAACTGAAATACAAACTGTGTTCCATGGCAAGAAATACAACGTTTCGCTACTACACAATTCAACAAAAAATACTGAATGGCCGAATACTTATTATTATGCACTACGCTTATTTCTCTTTTCGTTTATACATGCAGTACTTGAAATGATATTGTAAGTACAGAAAGACACACGTTAATTATATTTAGTAACAATGGCATATAACTTACTGTCAAATCATACATTTGACCCTTGATCTTCTGTCAATTGTTAATCATTACCTTTTTTTGCTTTTGTTCGATCTGTTGTTTTTTGTAATAAAACGTGATTTATTTTTACTTGCCTAACATGACGACAATCTCGAATCTCTCCCGGAGCATGTCGGAAGCAGACAGGTTGTAGAGCGGTGACTTTTCATTGATCCTGTGCACTATGGTCATGGGCCAAATGAACATCAGCCGGTCCTCCTCCCCGTCGGCCCCCACTTTTAACTCTTGCTGGTAGAATGGCAGGATCTCACCTTCCCTGGTTATCTGCGCATTTGGGAAATAATATATCAGGTTAGTTATTGGATAAAGTATGATTTAAGTGTTATTCTACCCAACCATACACATTACCCATAACTTTTGTAAATTAAAGCGTGATATTCTTACCATCTCATTTAATGCTTTGCATTTCATAACCCATAGATTTCGCGCTTGAATCGATGAAGAAACAACTTTGAGGACAATGATATTTTAACAATAGAGGCTCTAATTCTATTTTTTTTATTCTCAAGAAACATTATCTTTCAAATTATAGAAAAGGTTCTAATTTCAAATCACTTCGTTAAGTACGAGAAGCGTGAGCATCTCGTTACTTTTGATGGAAACGCAAATTAAACATGGTTTCACCACCTATATATGTTCGGCAATTATTCATTGTAGTTAAAGTTAAATTACCGGTTTTATGCATCAATATGATGTGTGGTGTACTTAATATATACACACTAAACACCTACATTTGTGACATCAATGGAAACAAATTTAGATAGCTGTTAAAACAGGTGGTAAGTAATACAATGTGATACCATACAATATATTATGTTATGATACATGCAATTTAGTTTACATTTTTTTAATGAGAAAAACTTAATAACTAAGAAAGCTGCAAGCGACAGTCATGCAAATGGTAACGTGAGAATTCAAAAAAGGAATTTTGATTATTATTTTATTTTTTTGTTTTTTCTAATAATAATATGCTCACATTTGTTCCCACGTCACAGGTTTTGTAGGTTTTGTGACACTTCAATTCACTATAGCAAAAATACCACTTGAATTTCAAATGCTGCCATATTCGCTTATTGAAAAAAACCGGTAAGTAAATTAAGATTCATTGAGCAAAAAAAATTTTTTTCTAGGGTATTTAAATTGAAAATGTGAGTGCTTGTTGATTTCTTTGTTCTTTATTGTAATATTTGGAACATAATAAAATAATGACTGCAAGGGCTTTTATGAAACTCAAACCCATTATTTTGCGTTTTTTCTGAAGATATAAATATGCTAAACTCTTCTGCAGTAATAGTAGTTTTCGATACAAGTGCGGAAAGTATGTCATTTTGCACGAGTCTCGAGGCATCTTGGCCCGAGCCGGCAGGCGAGGGTCAAGACTCGGGACGAGTGAAAATGACACTTCCGCTCGTGTATCGAACAACGTTTTTTAATACATTTGCGAAAAAAATAATATCAAACCAATGCGAATCATTAACACAATTAAATCAAGAGTAAAAAGGGCGGGAATGAAAAAACTTTTTTTTTCAAGGCACCGGCAAGGCATTCAGCCTAGTAAAAATAAACTATTTTGAAAAAATATGTTAAATACTTGTGTACGAAAGATGTAAAATAAACAACATTAAAAACGATCAATACCCAAAGTATATCGTGACAGTCGTAACTAATCGTAAATAAAGAAAGCGGGAATGAAAAACTTAGGATTGACAGTTTTTTTTTAACACGGCATCGGTTGTATTCAGCCTAGTAAAAATATAAGAAGTAATTTAATTGCATTTAAACATGGAAATGCAATAAATACCTATTATTTTATTTCAAGTATTTTTAAGTGAAACTCATTCATACTTACAAATATCCGGCCATTGTTAATACACAAACAGCCAACTTTAAGTAAACTGTTTCAGAAATTTAATTGTTAATAGTTACTAAATAACCCTTTATTTTGTCAATTATGCAATTGCAAAAAATATTTTGAATAATATTATATTCCCAGTTTTAATGCCAAATAACGTATCAAAATACAAAATAAAGTGATTGAACAGACAACCTCTTTGGTAGGATGTATGGATTTTATTAACATTATCAAAAAAAAAATTGGAAAAGTAAAAAGCACTAGTGCGGAAAAACCAACTTTCCGCACGCTAAACAGCTACGAAAAGTACCACTTTTTGAGCAACTGTATTAAAAAAGATCTTTCATCAAGGAACTTAAATTGGTCAAAACATACGGCGTTCGATCAACCAATTTTGAGGCACGTGATTTCGAAGTTGTTTAAATTAAAATAACTTTCCATATCAATTGAAAATGAGTCACAGTACCGAATGGTTTGATTAGTTCCAGAACTCACGTTTGTATAAGCTACAGACTTGTAAAACATTTCCCGGTTATTTATTAAACACAAATTAAATATTTTTTTAGGAAAATATTTCCACAGTATTATTGTGAAGCAGAGATAGTACTTCTGTAGAGTTATAATGTATAAGCTAAATAGCTGAATGCATTTGGTCAACACCACAGTATGTCAGCCGAATATTAGTATAACTAGTCATATTTTGCCAAGAAGATAATTTTATAATATTTATGTTTGAGATTTTAATAAAGACACTTGTAGGTCTCAATATATATATTTTTTTTGTTCTCTAATTTCAGTTCTATATCTTTTACACCGAACTTTCATCGGTGAATAAAAAATAACAATTAGACTTTCTCAGATTGACATGTTTGTAACTAAAAATGAAAATTGACGTATGTGAGGCATAATTGTTAAAACATGATCCTACTTATAAGTAACTGTCACCGTGTCTTATGAATCTAAGCGTAAACCAAAGCATTCAAATTTTAGTAGAAAGCAAACCACAAGCAATGTGAGTAAGGCGCAACCAACATGTCCATAGATGGGTCAAAATAAATTATAAATAAAATTAATTCAAAGTAAAAGCAAACAACCAATGCACTTGCCTATACCTGATTTAAACACATGATCATAAATGAGGGCAATCAGGCAAGAGATTACCTTTTTCCGAATTATCTGGGCACGCACGTGGGCCTCAAGGATATGCGACTTGCGAATGTCCCCGACACGGAAGAGAAGACAAAATTCTCCGTCTCGCAAACATATCACCGCACTCCTTGAAAACAGGAGGGTGGAGTTACGCTTTTTGGCTCGGACCAGCTTCGCGAATATAAGACCCACCTATGGACAAGAGGCAAAGTTTGAGTTTCAAATATATACTCAAACGTACTTTGGGCACCAAAATCGATCAGTTTGACTTTTAGATTTCAGCACCCATTTAATCCGGACGTGAGAGTAGTGTCAGTACGAACTACGAACTCAACATAGACGATCTTATGCGTGCGGACGAAAATCCCCAGTCACTAACCAGTCTCCATTTTGTCGAAAAAATATACCTTGCGGCGGATTAATTGGGCTCTGATATGGGCTTCGACAATGTGTGATTTTCTCATGTCCCCAACTCGGAACATCAGGCACAGCTGGCCGTCCCGAAGGCAAATTACTGCATTCCTGGAGTACAACAGGGTCTGGGCTCGTTTTTTAGGTCTAGAAAGCTTTGCGAACACGATTCCCACCTAAAATTAGAACAACCTTGTTGCAACTGTCTCAACGTGAACATGACAGTATGCCGACGACATACTACTACTGGTGGATCCTAAAAATAAGATGTCTTACTCGATCTACGTGCATAGTATTTGCCAATTATAGCTTTTAAACACTGTTATAATTCAAATTTTTATACAGCTCTCTTCATCTCTTTGTGAAATTATTAAATGACGTATTTAAATGAGTAATTAATTTTAAGAGAGCATCTGGCTGGTCCATATAGTTTCTTACGTTAATACGTTTGGCTCACATCCAAGTTTATTTTGATATTAAATTATCATCACATTAGCTTCGAAGCAGGAAGATTTTTTCTCCATACCTGAAGCTGTATACTGTAGTTTCATTTATTTATTCACACTACACCTCACGTAATTTTATTACCGTGTTAACTAACCAATATTTCAAACGACGGTCATGAAAATGAATGACCTGAGTAGTTGTAGCAGTTTATTTTACTCTATTTAAAAAATGTAACAATTTTAATATATTTAATAATAAAAATTTCTCACCATAAAAGCTTGAATGAAGACACCAACTATGCTCTGGATACACATAACGAATATAGCTTCAGGGCATTCCTCGTTTGTGGTTCGGGAGCCGTAGCCGATTGTATGCTGAGTTTCGACGGAGAACAGGAAGCAGCCGGTAAAGGTTTGGACATTATTGAGGCAGGGGATGAACGTGATGTTTTGGTTGTCCGGGGGATTCAAATCCCCGTGTGTGAAGATAATGAGCCACCATATCAGGGCGAAGACGAGCCAGGAAAGGATGAAAGAGAGAGCGAACACGAGCAGCGTCCATCGCCACTGAGCGTCTACGAGGGTGGTGAAGATGTCCTGCAGGTATCGGCGCCTGCGCTTGGCCACGTTCCATTGGACAACGTTGCAGTCTCCGTGTTTGAAGATGACGCGCTTCTTCACGCGTCTGGCTGCATAACGGGCTTGGCGGTATCTGAAATAAACAAAAATGTAATGAACAAATAATTCTAAATAACGAAGCGAATGAAGATCTAGTATTTACAAAAGTTTTGAAAATGAGTAAAATTGATGATAATCATTAAACCCTCAATTCGGTGTTTTCCGAACTCTAGAAATGGATCGGGTTTGACCCATACAGAAACATTTTTTACGGTGAACGCATTCCTATGAACTCTCCCAAAAACAATTTTCATAACTGTTTTTGTGAATACGCAAGCGCTGAATGAAATCGTGGACAAGACACGTCACAATCACAAGTCATTGAATAACACATTTAACCGGAATCGAATTACGCATATTGTTGTCAATCGAGCCTCTTGTGCAAACCACATTTGTCACTGTCAAGTGAATCGTATTGTTTCTACTGTTTCCACAGCAAACAATTATGAAACATACATCTGTTGAAAACTACGACCATTCATTAAATTAAAATAGCGATCTTGACGTGTCAGTAATTTTCACTAACTTGAACGGCATCAAACTGAATTCGGGATTTAATGTTTCTCTATTTAGAGTTAAATGTACAAAATAATTGAGCTCGGCGAGAAATAACAGCAAAAGTATCGTATGATAGACATTTTGCATAACTTAAAAAAAACTTAAACTACTAAACACGTCCTACTGTTAAAAAAACATGGTTTTCAATAACACCGCGCCATCATACAAGTGAGAGCTTTTATACTTTATGACGTTTTTGAAGCACTCAAGATATTTTATCGTTCGCAAAAGAGACACCATAAAATGTGTACCTTCCATTTAGGTTTATCAGCAGAAAAGCTTTTATATTAAAACATTTTTATCTTTTCAAGTGCGTTTCAGTATCTATTTACCAATTGATATATTTTCTACTATATTTTGTTGTTGATATAAACCAACAGAGAATTATATGCGTCTACCTTTAATCTGTTCATTTCAAGGAAACCATGATAATTTGCTTAGTTATAAATTTGTTCATTGCGTTCTTATTATAGACCAGGTACCTACATTGTAAGTTTTTCTAAGTAAAATCAGTAAATTGTGATTGATTTGAATTTGCGTCATAAGTATAATGCGGTTAGTTAGAGATCTTATCAAAGTAAATTACTTATATGCCTGTTTTAGTTTAGAGTTGAATCTATTCATCCATGATCTCAGTAGCAGATTATATATTGAATGACTCAGATAAGGGCAGTTAAGCAAACACTCAGGCTGGTTTTAGATCAATTAGCGTCTGGCATGCACAATCTATGACAGCCAGAACAGAGTATAAGTAGTTTGGGATTTTGTGTGTAAATCTATACAAATGTGAATAACTTCTGAAAAATTCTTTAATGCGTTCATTCGGTATAACTTAGTTTTTAAACAATATATGAATTTAACTCTATGCTATTTAATTAAATTAAAAACAAAGCTCAAAGCTGGGACTTAGTCATTTTATTATCTAGCCATGATTCTTGATGTTTTTTTTTTAATTCTCTCAATATGTATTTACAATCTGTTGTTTAAGGGACTTGAATACAATGATCCTGCAGCCGACAAAACTATGTCTTTTGAAAAACGCATTCTCACTTTTTACTGTGTTGTTTTTTTTGTTTTGATATTTTATTTAAATTAATGGGAGGATCTTTTAACTTTAACAAGCTTTAAGAAGGGGCAATCAGGTTAAAATGCATACAAAAGGACTTTGAAGAATTTATCCGTTAGAGCCTGGCTAAACCAGCCGCCCGGCGGGATTAGAGTCCATGATTAATTCTCTTTATTAAAAAAGTTGGAAAGCAATATCCATTAATCACTTATTTTTTATCCTGAAACCCATCGCAGATTGCAAATAAAACGGAGGTACGGACAGATGATAGTCGCGGTAATAAATGTTTAACGTTGTTGTTGGATGGTGACTACACACTCTTGAGTGTAAGCTGACTTAACACTAAAATTGCGGATAAGGGTGGTTTATAGGAAAATATTACTAAATAGAAACCTTTGTTTGGTACAGAGGAATTTGAAGTATGTAAGTGAGAACCACCTCCACATTAGCGGTTGAAATTATTCTGGGGCTAGACTTAGAGATCAACAGTAGTGGTTCAAGCTGAAGAGCACCAGTCTATGGATCGAAGCATATGGACAAGGGCCATGCAAGTTTCTGTTAAGAGTTTGACCAGACGTCAATGATCCTAGCCAACAACGATTTTATAAGGAAGGCTCATGGTGCATGTTATATGAGGACGGCAAATAAATAAGCAGATAAATGTTTAGTGAATATGGCTGTTACTATCCTTACTGAGGTATGGATGAAGTATGTATATGTCCAGAGCGTGAAAAATGCAAACAGGCAAACCTCTCCCTATAATATGACACAATGCACACGAACGGGTTGAAACAGTCGACAGTGAAGCAAGTTGCCGGGAAAAGACTCTGTTAAGGCACGGTATATAAGAGTTGACGGGATGCCGTGAAGATGTGAACTTAAGGGTCAATGCAGTGGGAGCCGAAATGGCACACAGCAGACGGATCTATCATCCGTCCCACTGCCAGCGTCACCAACGGCTACTAAAAGTATTGTAGATTTTTACTCAGAATTTCTTAATAAATAGATATTTTATAATCATTTAAGAGTTTATAGACATAAACTCTAATTCAATAGTTGCTGGTAGCAATGTCGTAAAACATAAACATTGTTATGACAAGATTCATATCGTATCAATCATAATTTATGACAAGCAAATAGAGCTATGGAATGTGAAAAACAAATATGGTTGAATTGAATATCGATACGGGCAATTAAACTGGCATTAGGCTTAATTATGCAAAGCACAAGACTGACGCAATCATGGATTTTCATTAAGGATACGATATTGCAGAACGAGTCGTAAGGAAAACCTCAAAACATGAAAACGGCGTGGCTATATGTATGGCGTTTCGATAAACAGGAAACTGTAGGTACACATACCTAATAATTTATACTTAACGGCTAAAACTAAATATTTATAATGTAGTTATTGCGCTTTAACCATAAAGCATAATTATAGCGAAATAGGTGTAGAACGGTAGAGTCGTTGAGGAAAGACGGCATAAAACAACATTTGTCTGAAAACATACCTACATTTCTATGGTCAAATTGTTAACTGCTACTGTTTCAAATTTATGTAAGGATTAGCAATAAACTATTACATTACATATACATTTTAATAAGAATGACAAAGTTTTGTTGAATTGCATTCACTTAATTTGGAGAACTGGAAAATACGCAAAATATCAAGTTTTAAGATTTGATTTCAACTGCGGCATACTTGAATGTTGTTTAGTCCAACGTTGCTACTATCAACATCGTGCACTTTCAAGAATGCAATAACTGACTTCCCGCTTGCAGAATACAAGCTGAATTAAGTTCACTAATATGAATGATTTCACTGAATCCTACAGGAGAGAGTTTCAATCTTCAGCTGGCAATAGTTTGGGTACGTTTTGCTTTGGTGGACTTGTGCCACGCAGTGACACGTATTTTCCAATTCCACGTAGTTTCGAGAGTTGAAACTGAATTATCATGTCAATATCTGACTCACCTGTGCAACTCTTCTCTCCATGCAGATTCTGAAGAATTCACAGGTTTTCCAGTCATGAACATCGACAATTGGCTTATACATCTTTTTAGTCCCGACATCCTACTTAGCATCAAACCTATCTTCTGGCTCAAAAGATTACTATTTACTAGACAATCAACAACAACACTTTAAAGCTCAAAACTTGCAGTCTTTGTCGTAACTGTAACTAACTATAATACTGGATATAACAGAAATGGCGTAAGCGCTTTATCTGATGTTGTATTAACCTTAAATTAAGAAGTTATCACAAAGATACGTTTCAGCTGTTGAGCTGATTTCGCACTAAAATTACAGAATCGTCTCCACTCTGTCTTTCAGCAAAACATTGATGAGCGATTCACTGAACACCTCCTTGATATCGAACAGGAGCACTACAAATTTACGCAACATCGTCCCGAAAGTCATCTCAAACGGTGGAAAAACAGTTTTGGGATAGAAAAATTAAAATGGCGTGGAAAAAAACCCGCGTACGCACGACCAAGTTACCACTCGCGCCGATTGTGTGGGGATTGGCCCAATACTGAACGTGCGGATGTTTAACGAAACAGATGCGAAGACGTCCACAAACAAATACATAGAACGCCCCGTCGACTGTGCCAGCCGCCGGTGGCGCCGCGGCGCGCCGCGATGTCGCCTAATCTATTTTTTGAATAAAAATCTTCGTTTACAGAAACGAACCATGGTGTGAGTGGGCCGTTTCTCATTACAGTTGATGGTCTCTTGAAAGGATACATGAGGGTGTGTACACAAAGATTGGGATCTTTGCTAGTGATCTATGCTATGCTATGACGCCGCATTCATATTAAGATTTGGTATAAGAAATAACATCAGGCAATTGAACATAAATTCTAATTTAGGTACTCAATTACTACGTGCATCATGTTTTTGGTTGCATCATATCACCATCACAAATTAATTCTGATCTGATTATCAAAGCGTTCTTAATAAATTCGACTGTATTCACAACAGTAACTTCAGTAAAGTATCTTCTAGTAAGGTATTAATAGGTGTATTAAGAGGTGTTTAAAACTAGGCGGTTATGTTTTGTGGTCGAATGGAATGCACCTTTATTTACCATTAGGTAAGGTAGCCCAGATAACCAGGTTGAAATGGCAGTGGGTAGGACACAAAGTGCAAATTGACTGCCATTAGGGCAGGAAAGTTATGGCATAGGGTATAGTTGAGAACGTACGGCGCCCACGCAGTTGATCAAGTTCGCAGGATTTCGGTGATCATTTTTTGGTTGACTATGATGATTACGATTGCATTCTTCTTCGTAATATTTGAGTGTCATGCCACATTTACTTGTTGCTTTCGACGGACTACTTTAAAAAAATACGTGACAGCTAAAAAGGAATTTAGATTTTTTGACTGAATCGTTAGTAACCATTGATATTATAGTCAAGGGTTATGTTGGTAAGGTATTAATTAAGTAGATTGCAACGTCCACTAAAGCGATATGCGCCCTGTCGGAGCGGGATTTGTTCCAAATGATTCAAGTGATATCCCTCTTGACAGAGATTTATCATAATAAAACAATGTTTTCATGAACATCTCTGTTAATTTATCAATGTTTATCCCAGCAGTATATTGTACCTACACGTGACGCCAAACGTGCGGTCCATCCGCTACACTTGCCACATGCTCGTGGGAGGCGTTTACGATAGCGTAAACTGGATTTAATGGAAAAACAAACTTTAAAAGCATCAACGTAGGATACATGTCCAAACAGACATTAGGTTGGGCCATTCTCTCATTTTAACTAGGTTTGTTTTTTTAGCAGTGGTAAACCACAGCTCAATTTAATTGTCTCTTAGTTGTGGTCGCACATATGGCACGTACATAAGTAAAGTAAATATTTGCACTTTGTAATTATATCTGTGGCGAGAGCTTTGTCGTTGACACTGGCATGCGAAAATTTTAGGCTTGGTCCGCCTTTACAGTTATGCTGAACAGTGAAGTTATAGGGCAGTCTAACTTTAGGGCAACCAGCGTCTGTTTTTTTGATTATGCATTATAACATTACATCCCGTCTTAAAACAAAAGGGGTGCTAAAACATCCAATATTTATTAAATAACTGTGATATGCTGGTTCCCGAAAGGCAGTGGTGAGCATTCTGCCTCGGGATTCAAATCTGGCCGGTACACCTACTTAGTGAACATTTTACAATTAGCGACTAACTCTGCGGTGATGAAAAACACCGATAAACGGCTGGTTTCGGTTACCCCGTTGGGTTTCAATCGGTGAATGCTCCGTTCACCATGACGGCAACAACAAGTGTGCGACTCGTCAAGAATATAGTCATGTCGTGACCATATGTACAAGGTATGAGCTGGTGCTGGATTTGCGCTATACAAATCAACATATAGAGTAGGACTTTAGCCTCGTCAATACCTACTAAATCTACATCTCTCTCCACTGTCTCCACAAATCACGGGTTGAGAAGACACAGATGTTTGACGTTTGTTTGGCCAAAGTTTCACTAAGATGGTCTTGGGTTATTTTTGCCTAAACACACGAAGTTCACATTGATCGGCAAGGTTAGTGTTAATTAAGTATATGTGCTGCTTGAGTAACACAGATTTTCATGATGTAGGTGAAGAACTAAAATGATGGGTTGGAAATTGTGCAATTCTTGATGTTATTGAATCACTTGGCGTTTTGAGGTAAGTGCCTTAGTGATGTGTCTTTGTCGTCGGAAAATCAATTGAATAGGTATCTACGCTCATTCGTAGAAAAGAAAAGTACTTAATATGACTAGTAGTTAAAAATTGCCAGCCGTCAGACGTGACGCACATTTTTGCCATAACCGATAACTGGAGTTCGATAAACGAGGTGTTTGATATACAGTAGGGTCATTGAACAGTCACATTAACCATTGATAACTGTGAACTTAGCTAACGATCAAGTATTTTTAACTGTATAGTACCGATTAATAGGAAGTTCTAATAATAACAATCAAAGGTAATTGTCGCACAATGTTAATTGTGTCAAAATTAAACAATAGCTGTAATCCTAGGTATATTAGTTATCTTGCTATGTAGGTTAATTTGAAGGAATCTATTTTAATACATTTCATATTTTGTGGACAGTTTAATGTGGGTTGCCAAGTGACATCATTTTCTAACAGCGCAGAGTTCAAAATTGTGTGTAAGAAGAAACTTGTAACTACATTTATATAGGTTACACAAATATCTCAACAAAGTGATTTTACTGAGAAGAGAACTAAAATTTGAAAATACGCCTAGGCAAACCTGATCTAAGTGGAGGATCAACCTCCGAACATGATTTCATAGATAGACAGTTATCATCTTACCTTAGGTACCTCTACCTTTTACTTGCACTTGAAAATATATTTTAAAAAAACAATTTCTAGTATCCGTTGCATTGTAATTGCGATATCGTTGACGTTTACCTGTTTTGCAACGTCACAGTTAGCCTGATTTTTTGAGACTAGATGAAACTCCCATGGCAACAAACCAATTTAACAATTTTAGATCGCCAACCGAGTGTGATTTATTGATCGCCGGATCACTAAATTGTGAAATAACTACATGCTTACCATACTGCGCTATTTAAAAACCCTTACGACGTCACGAGATGACATAGAAGCGGCCAGAAGTAACCGCCATTTAACTTTCCCGTTCTGCCCGACGCGTCATCTCTGTCACGTTTATTACTCTACCTTTTAGTATTTTTATAATAGATTACGTCAAGATGACTCGATTACGCAAGTATATTAAAACTAGAACGTGTGACGTCACGAGCACAAAGACTGCATAGGCAATGAAAGAAACCTCGGAGTAAATAGGTATAAAACGTAACGAGGAAAAGGAAAATCTTTAAATGTCCACCTACCAATGTCTAACGCACGTTGATACATGAATATTTATGCACTCGGTAGGTAATGCAATGAATTGGCAAGTTAACGTTAGTTACTTTACGGTTTTGTTATTAATTTTACTCATAATGTTAATGTCAGGCGCCGCCAGCCAGTTGACATTCCTTTATAGGCTTAATAAATACCTCTTTAGTAATAGTATTTACTTACAAGTTTCTTACCTGCGTATTTGCGCTTTGTGTGATAATATATAATCTCGACTTGTTGATTATTAATGAAAATACCATTCCTTCGCTTTGTCTTGATACTGTAGACAACTCTCACATGGTCAGACTAATAGACAGAATACAGTTTTGTAGAAGTTTAACATGCGCGTAGTGGCTATTATGGCCGAACCATGTCAGCAATGTTTGACAATACAGAGGTAATGAGCGACGAGTCTAAACGGGATGAACTTCGTTCTCAATGAAATAGAGATGAGTTTGTTGCCAAGTGGCCAGCGAGAGGCGAGCCAGGCAAAAATACGCGGCTAAACTTGTCATTCTGCGAACGTTTTACGAACTTCTTCGATTTCAGGGTTGGGTTTGGTCCAGCTATTCATCAATAGATGGCAATAGAGAGCAAAGAATCATGTGAAAATATGCAAGTAGGTAGGTAATTAGGTATAATTCTAAAGTGAAGTAAAAATACTTTATTGTCATGTAAACTTATTAAAAAGCACTTAAGACAAGTCACAACATAAAAATTAAAAAAAGGAGTAATGTTCGTTATAATAAGTTCTTTATTTCAGATTACCACTTCGCAAGATATGATTGTCAATGTAGAGCTTTACTGATATTGAAAATCGTAAAGGATAAAGAAATAACGCAATCTGGGTTAACATTTCCATAAACATGAAACTGTTAATATATTGTGCAATATGCAAAATTTCGTCTGATAGCCTGAGTTAATCAATGACTCACCGACTTAACTAATGTAGAACTACCAACAGTAATAAAAGTAAAAACAAGTGAAAATACACCAAAAACGAAATAACTGACAGCCGTGACGTCACCAGACGCACTTAAAGAAACTTTAGGATAGCATAAAAGAGTTGGGATGCCATATTTATCACCTTTAAAACGAAGTTCACTCAGTAGGTCAACGGCTGGAGTTGAACTGGTTTAGGCGATGAGTCACGCCAACCGAAACGTGCAGACGTAAGATTCCGAGAGGTGCCGTGATGATTGCAACCGCAAAAAATTGGCAAAAAAAGTGTGACAAATTTCGCTATTATAATGCCCGTGAAATTTAACAACTGCAAATCTAACGTTGACTTTGAAACCGACGTTAATTGCTTTTTAACCGACTTTGAAATAGGAGTAGGTAGAACATGCTCAATGACAAGTTTACATGAAGGATAGTGGCATATATTGATGAAGATTGACTTTCGAGAATGCAAAAAAGATCTGCGTAAATGACAAAGCGAATGATGAACATATTATGTACATACCTACCTCTAGTAATCAGTGACTCAGGAACTGAAAATTTACACAAAGTTCACTACTAATATTGAAAAAAGTTCACGAGTAAGTTGAAGTATACAGTATACCTTGCATTTTGTTTTATCTTGTTTTTAAAATGTATCTACTTACTCAAATTATCAATCATTTTGACTGTTGGTTTTTAAATTTTAGGGGGGAGATGTCAGGACTTAAAATTAAAATGTTTTATTAAAAAACAATGCACTCTACTTAGAGGAAAAAAATATCTGCTCTGCTAAATGCACTCGACAACAGCCGCAAAAGCGTCAGGTTTACAAAGGGCCATTAGAAAATCTATGCAGTAGGTACGTTTATGTTCAGCACAGTACCGTACCAAGGGCGGCGCCACTGGGGTCTGATGCCTGAACCAGGGTTATATTTCCTAGAGCTCAGTTATAAACGATTGTATACAGGTCACGGTCAAGTTTTGCTTGATCGTCTTTTGGCAGCGAGTGATGATAATGATATCAACTTTCAGACATACAAAGCAAGAAAATAATTGACGGCAACGTACCAGCTACAATTGATTTGTGAGCAAAAAGCGGCGACTTTAGTCTAACATGAACTAGCACTTCGACTAATTGAAACTGATGACTCTAGACTATTTATTTGTTCGCCATCATCATCATCATTCTGCGGTTTTGTTTGCTTGAAAATCCTTCATCGAACAGGAAGGATAATGTGGTCATAACTGATTTTGTTCATTAATCTTTACTTTGTCTGAGGTAAATTTCCATGTTCTTATAGCCGAGCTGTAAAAAGGTTGGCTGATGGTTTTTAGTATTTCAGAGTATGAGTTAGATCGTTAAAGTGTATTGTTATTAATATGTTAGCGAAGATTGAAGCATTAACGCTTTACAGTACGCACAGTGATTTAGACGTAAAAAACTGTTGGTAAAGGAGACACATATATGTACTGATTAGTTAAGGTTTTACTTAAATGTTTAACCATGAAACATAGAGAAAACCATACTTTAGAAGCAGGACATCTGTGGGATGTTTCTGTCTTGTACACACACAATTACAGTTACTCCATGCTCGGAGTTACTCTGAAGCATAAAATCAGAGAAACGAGGTTATCCGTCGTGTAACTGGAGTTACTCCATGGGTCGCAGAACCAGCAAACTGTTGTGGCCCTGGGCTGATCACGTCTGTAGAAGGACCGATGGCTGATGGAGCAGACGACCTCGAGTGGAGACTGTGGATTGGCAAACGCACTCAGGGTGCCCTGCAGCCAGATGTGCCTGAAGATAGTGGCTGGAGTCATCTGAATCCAGATGCGGAATGCGCAGAAACTTGGGGCCTATGACCAGCATTGGACTGCACCAGGCTGATGATCATGAAAATATTATAATTTTCTTCTTGGGATCTACTCAGACAAGATTATGGAAAGAATGTGGATCCTCAGGCTCACTTGAATATTTTGCGAACCTATCAGAAATTGTTAACTTGTTAACTCCCAAGCAGTGACGACGACTTGGCAGCCCAAGGCGCAGATAGCGTGATGAGCTGGACTCCTTTGAAGGGGACTGGCCGAAATGGCCCAAAATAGACTCGCGTGGAGGAGGGGTAGAGGGGTCTTTGCCCAGCAGTGGGATCTTCATGGCTTATTTGGATTTAGATCAGAAACTGGTAGTTATTTGGTAAATAGAAGGAGTGTCATATTCTATAAGTGATTCCACAAAATTTTGCTGGTCATGTATAACATGACCGGAACTTTTACTAGTTATTTTTATACAAATTACAGTAATTTTTTACTTGTGATTTACTGAAAAGAAATAGCTATTTTTAGTTTCTTTTCAGTTCATTACACACTGTAAATCAGTTTACAAACTACTGTAATTTGTAACTTGTACAACTCATGCCTATTTTAAAGTTATTTACAAACTGTAAATCAGCATATGGTTTAAGTTTACAACTTTGGTGTTCAGATAATGAGAACTCACACCTACTTCAAACATTTAGTATCAGTGTTTTAGTATTTTCTGTAAAACACTAAGATTATGTCATACTTCACACGTGGAAGTTTCAACAGGAAAATGGTATTTATTTATCATAAAGCGATCTGTGGAAACCATGTTAAAGAAAACGTCTTGGTACCTACATATTGAATGAATTCACCTAGGCTCGTGACTGTGAGTCAAGTCTTACATAATACTTAGGTAATTAGGTATCAACTCCATAATTATGCAGTCGGCGCGATAAATCCCTGTTTACATTAATCACGAGATGGTATCTGAACTATTACGAATGCCAATTTAATTAATCCTAATCAGTCTAGTTTTTTTCGATGCTATAATTTATTGCTCACAGTAATAATTACTCTTATTTGGGTAGATACTACATACCCAAATAAGAGAGGTAAGGTGTAATTGGTAAGGTAGATACACCTTACCAATCTAATTTAACAAAGTTTTTTCACTATTTGTGATGTAACTGAAGATAATTCGGTAAATAAGTTTTTAGTCTTGCATGGTCCAATCACCTTGAATTCAACGTCTTTTTGCGATCCAACAGCAAGCAATTTACAATGTGTCAAAGAGTGAAGAGACTTTTGAAAAGTTATTATAATGTATTGTATGCGTTAATCATAATATTGTTATTTGATGACAGCTGCGTCTGCTCAACTGCTCCCACTGAAAACCGGCATCTGAATTTATCAGGTCCAGCCATTTTATTTTGGACATCATAATACCGCTGCCTGGTATTATATCCCTTTAGTTAATTGGTCTAATACTTGTTTTGTATCTTATTTTTTATTCCGTAAGTTGCGTTATCCTAAGCTAGTAAAAGTGGAATAAATAATTACGTAGTATAAATGTAAATTATATATTTTATTTATTTCTTAAAACATCTTTCACTCACGCGCTATCAATTGCTATAGGAGCGTCCTCTTAATTCTGGCGTATTAATTCTGGGTGCTGTTTGGTTCTGGTAGTAATTGGCCATGTAACTACTAGTATTACAATTCTAGACATATTTGTTAAATGCTTGTTCTTGCAACAAGCATTTAACAAATATCGAAGGTTAACGGCAGCTAAAGTTTATCTAACGAGCACTTGACTAACTTCTTTCCCGTATTCAACAAACTCTGAGAGTCGCATTCTTGAACCGTAACTAAGTACTCGATTGGCGCCTACTTATTATACCACGGGCTAGGCGGTATAGTAAGGGTATTGGTACCAATATACGTGAATCATAGTTCTGAGTGACGTCATTTATCTTAGCAGTAAGTACACGATGTACTTTTTGATTGCGCTTTAATAATAATTTAGTAGTTTAGGTAGTTCTTATAGTATCACAATAGAATTGTAGTTGTTTTTATACACGGCTCTATGTTTTTTACTCCTATAGGTGAATATTCTCGTACGCTCTAAGGAATTATTAAAAATGATCACTTTTTTGCACGATTGGGTAATCGTAGAGCGTTTGCATGAACATCGTGACACAACATTTTAAATTTATTTTGCGATTCAAAAAAATAACTACCTAGATAATGCCCTTCGAACAATAATTGGTTACACGTGTGTATGTTGAGGTAGCGTTCACATAGATTTTTATATTTGTAAACTAGCTGTCCTGGCAGACGTCGCTCTGCCAAACATGATTGAACTTCTGCACCTTTTAAACCTTCCGAAATATTTCTAAACCAAAATTTGCCAAATCGGTCCCGACAGCAATCCATTTTTATATATAGAGATAAAAAGAACACTGAAAATTTTGGACGTTAAAATCACATACCTACCTACCTATTTAAAGTGCGGTCATGAATGTTCGCATCGGAAGAAAATAGGTACGATGCCTGTTAGTGACTCTGAATCCTCGGGATCTTCAAATTTTCACGGTGTGCTTTATCACAATAATACCCTATGTATAGCTGTTCTAGAAACTCCTTTCGATCTTGAATTCGAATTCAACTGTCAAAGAACTAAATACTTCCGTCATTTTCAGACACGTCATGTTAAATCCTCACTCTTTTTATGAATAATTCCAGTGTTTGATATAGGTATAAAGAAACTTTGCAGCTGTAGAATAGAGATACGCAGTAAATTATCTGATAGGGAATTCGACTTAGGGATCATAGAGAGTTTACAGAATTTCTATACTTATAGATTGGCACGTGGCATTTTTGTAGAAGATAGGTAGGTCCACCAAGTGCTCTCCATCAATTTGGGACTAGAAACTTCTTGATTCGTTTCCGGACATTGGATAATTGGAACGCGGTCGTAACTGTGAGTTACATCTTGTAATTTCATGGTAGTCATTCTCTGTTGGAGAATTCCTAATGTGATTCGTTAACTGTACCATATAGTTTTTATCGTAAAGTAAACGGAAAATTCTGCTCATCTATTTTAAACCTTCTCACTCTAGCCTTATGGAGTACCTAAATACATCGAACTCATTCGTATCGTAATTCATACGATAAATATGTTGGCATCTCCCAATAATTTGGAAGAAAGATCCGTTCCGAATTTGAAAGGTAACGGTGACTATTATTACTTATTAATAGGTATCTCAGAATAATGTGACTAATGGGTTTATACAAAATATTTATTCAGTGACAGTGACTTCGGTGGCATTCTGGTCCAACTGACAGGATGACGAATCTACACTTCTCACATTTCAGTGCATAATATTATTGTGAATATTTTCAGCCGGGATTACCCAGGCTTTTCTAGCGGTGTTGGTTTTTGCAAAAAATGCATTTGTCATACGCTTTTTTGCATACATACAGATTTGTTTGCCTAATACATAAGAACTAAGAAGTTTGTTTTGTCTTAAAGACGATCTAAACAGCATTTTATTTCTGGGGTTTCTTTGTACCTCTATTCAGAATATAATAAAAAAATATCTGTATGCTTGCAAGTTTATTTCAATGGCGGGATAGACCATTCTGATTGCTCATAGCATAAGCAAATGCCACCAGATTATAAAAATACTCCTTTGTTAATCTTTATCATTAAATATTCTTTTTTATTAATCTTTATTTTATTTATCGGATACGTTCTTGCGGCTTAACTCGCACTAAAGTACTCGTATTGTTTCAGAATACAGGCTTATAAGTCTATAACCTCAAGACTAATGAACTAAATAAACTGTTCCATTATGCATTTTGCGAAATAAACTTGTTTGTTTGGTCAGGTGGCAGACTCTCTGCGTTACGTTACAACAACGTCATCCTAGTTCTCTATTGTGACATGGCCCGACATTTTTGGAACCGATGACTTAAATTTTAATATTTATAGCCACATTGTACGAAACATCTTGCTCTGGAAATTCACTAGCTACTTTTATACACACAGACGCATGTCAGGCTGTACCTTGTGGACTTTGTACCGGCCGATACAACTTCCCTACAGTCAAAGGTCTGCTTAAAGTGGTGGTGTATAGCTTGATGTGCGGCCGTATGTACGTATGTACGACGTGGCACACATAATGTGCTTATAGTTCACCTATTATGAAAACAATGATCGGATAGTCACTGCTGCAAGTAGGTACCTACGTAGGTACTAATATTTTATGATCGGTGTCAACCAGCTGCACTAAATTTACGTGATAAGTTTGGACACAAAGGTCTTATTTCACTAAATTGTGTTTGGGCTAAAAGTTGAAAAACCCCGTAAACGGGGCTTCGTGATAAGGTCTAAATCGGCGCAATGTGGGCTCAGTAGTCTGAATTGAGGTCGGTGATAGGCTTATCACCAGCCTACGCCAGGTATGGAAAAGGAAACGGGACACGTTTTGCAAATATTGGCACTCGCGCGCACACGTACCTACAGAGTGCGCCTGCACACACCGGAGGTAATATTGTGCAGATTTAGTGATGTGCAGAATATTTTTCAAAGTTATCCATAAGATATAACTAAGAAGGCATAAGGTAATTTAGTTAAAAGCAGTGGTGATGTATTTAATTATCCTCTAAATAGACATCAAGAATCAGACGTCAAATCAGTACCTACCTAGTACTTAATAATTTACCAACTCATTCGATAAAGAATAATGAAATTCACACAATAGAGACGAACTATCCATTATTTTTTAATAACGGATGACACTACTAACAAGTATTTCACGTTTGGACATCAAACTGTTTTCAAGTTTTTTTGGGACCCAAGAAATATAGATTTGTTTTCGAAATTGGTATGCAAGTGCAAGAAAATTGAGATTAAAATTTTTTTCCTTCACCGTGAAATGAGTATACCATCGACATTGGGGCTGTACGTCACTATCAGGCTCACGTCCTGTTCGAAGGAAGTGAATGTCCTCGCAACGTTCTTGGTACATTCGTGCGGGGAATCCGCATGGCACGCTTGAGATGTTAATGGCCATTTATTGCTAATACTTTCTATTGCCTATTGACTAATGGGAACTTCTTGGTACGATGGCATCAGCACGGTTCTATGGACTATTCAACAACCATGGCTATTTCAAAGAATCATGCCAACCAAATAGCTCTGAACTAGTTTTAACTGTATTGTCTACCAAGGTTATGTAATTTATGTTAAAATACAATTATTCCTCGTAGTGTTGGTAGATAATGTAGGCAGTGATGATTCATTGACAATGAGTCTCGTGGCTATTTTACATTCATTACCCAAAATGTTTCATCACATGAGCTAAACAGAGCAAATAGCCGACAGACTGAGTAGTACAAAAAACCTATATTATTACTGCATAAATATCAGATTTTAATGAAATACCATGCCAGGTTAAAAGTAAGACAAAACCAAAACATTGGCGTTTGTATTTCCTATTAGCATAGTTAAAGTAGTCAGTCATTTTTATTTGATGTAATAGTTATGGGCGCGTTGCTAATTCCAGTCAATGGTGCCATGCGCCGGCGCTGCACACGAGCCCGGTGACACAGATCGGTGACAGACGCCTCGGTTGCTACCTTGTTGTAGTTAAACTATGTGTTTAAATGTACGGTTGTGTGTTTACTGTGTTGGGAGAGATTATTAACCTAACGGGGACTAATTAGGCTTGTAGGTTTTCAGACTATGTGTAAATTTTGCTAAAGGATTCGTCTCCTTTCCTAAAGTTCAGCAGAAAGGAGTGTTGTGACTAATCCTTCACCTAAATTCAGTAAAAGTAATGTCGTGATATTCAATAGTTAATAAACGAGGCTACTACTAGTATAGTCATAAATTATAATACAATTTCATATTTATTTGCTAACTTTGGTGGTAAACAGATGCTGAATATTAAAAAATCATGAAATTGGACGTCTGTTTAGATGTCCAGATATTTTTCGGGAATAACCCCATAACTGGTTGGCAACTTAGTGAAGAAATAACTTTGCTGGTATTCGGAATAATGAAACAGTTTAAGTGAATCATTTTTTTATAAATTAGTGAAAACAGCGTCTTGGAATAAAAGAGTTCTTTACACAGTCAAATCAATTTCCATCCGTAGTAGGTAAGTACTACACGTAGTTTGAAAAATGACGATTTACATAACGCCATTATTTTTGATCCACAGTGTAGTTGCACAAAACACACAACCTATTCGACTACTAGTATACAATTTTACGAATAGTTATGTTAATAACGTGCGCGTGAATAGGCAGGAATGTTATCGAGTTTATTTAGCAAAACCTACGCCAACCGTATAAAATATGATACTTAAGTGAAATACTGGCACGGTTAAGAAACTATGTAATTCAGGTTATCGCAATAACTATAACGACTCTATTTGTGTACTACACGCACAAACTGGTATATAATTTCAATGATTATGACAATAGTTGTTTGTAAAATTATTGATGACACTAATTTTGACGAGCAAAATGATCTCAGCTAGTCTAGGTGTTTAGGACTGGTACCTATATTTTTGGTTCCCATAAATAACATAATAAAGAGGGTAATAATTTTAAGGCCAGAAAAAACCAACGTTATTTCTTAATTCTTGATATGTGATCTACCTACACATTTAACAACAATGTCCAGTTACTGTATATTCAAAGGGATATTTTCCAGGTCGGAAACAATTAGTTAAGCGTAAATTCCAGCTCTCGTGAATAATTTTAGCAACAGACTACAAAAGCTAAAATGTGAAGGCAATGACATTCTCATTTAGAATTTCTCAGGTACAAAACACGAGGACAATCAGCAAAACCAGCGAAACTGACCGTGAGTCTGGCATTAACATAAGGATGGTTCTAAACAGTTCTGAGTATACCTCTATACAATATCTGAATGTCGATTGTTTTTGTCTAGCCTGGCGCCCCGATCGCAGTGAGGACATCCGCTTCCTGTATAGCATTTTGCATAGGTGCCTTCTATTTCAAGAAAGTCCATACATCACACGCTCACATTTTGTGAGCGCATAATGCAAGATGCAAAACCAAATTTTAAAGAGGTTCTGAAGATGAGTTGTTATTGATGGGTTAAAAGGATTCTAATTCAAAACCATCAGCGTTGCAGCACAGCGCTGAATTTGGTACCTCATAAATTCTAAATATGGAAGCGACAAAGGTAGGTAGGCTTTTTTAGTTACTAACCCTTTAATTGAACATTATGTAGTGAAAATTGATTCAAATGCATCCTTTTTCATTTACAAAATACTCTTGACGAAAAGTACAGACAACTGCCTCATATCGTCAGAGACAATGTAGGTATTGTATGTACTCGTCAGAGACAAGATATTGTATGTTCTAATAAACATTTATTATATCAACACGAGAGGCATAAACGCAATGCCAAAATTATATTGATAATTAAGTTCCAGATTTGTAATGGTTCGATTGTCTACTCAGATGCCGGTTCCGGTTAAACGCGAAAGGACGTCCGTTTCCTCTACAGAATTTTGCATGCGCGAAAGTAGCATTCAGGGCTGTCAATTAAAATTACAATAGCTCTCCAAACCACAGACATCAAAGGCAACATAACTGTGAAAAACTAGTTAAACCAATTGTATAGTAACAGAAATAGAACGGCTTTTTTACTCAATCGCGCTCATCATTTCTTCAAATTGCTTGGTAACGATAAAAAATGGGAGAAAAACTGTTCAGAATTCTTCTTTGGAAATCTTTACAGCTTATATTTTTTCATAAAAATAATATGGCGAAAAGAACTTCCTTTTGCGTAACAACTTTTATCTTGATTGGTCATTCAAGTCATAATGTAAAATTTAATAACGGTACTAAATTTAAAAGCTGTGGTGGCCATCGGATGCCTTCCCGCAGCAGTAGTGTTTTATGGTTTCCTCAATATCATTGTGCTGTTTTAATGCAAATAGCTGCAATTAAATAATACTTCGTGTGGAATCTAATCTCATGGGCGTAAGTGATAACTTAAACAGCAGACTTGAATAAGTCAAAACGTCCAATATGATTGGCTTCGAAATATTTTGTACAAATTTGAAAAAAATAAACATTTAACGCATGAATTACTTATCGGTTAGAAATTTTTAAAACTGATTGGTAGGTTTTACCTTTTGAAAATCTTTTTGAACTTATACACAAGGAGGTCTAGTTTTTGACCCTAAATAAAGCCTACATAGGGTAAGTACCATTGATAAGTGTACACTATGATGTGGCAAAGTGAATAAATTGCCTAAATAAAAAGTCTTTTTTATTCAGAACTAGCGACCCGCCCCGGCTTCGCACGGGTGCACTGGAATACAATCACTCTAGTTATTAAAAAAAACCGCATCAAAATCCGTTGCGTAGTTTTAAAGATTTAAGCATACATAGGGATATAGGGACAGATAAAGCGACTTTGTTTTCTACTATGTAGTGATTAAGTTACAGTTATAGCTTATAGAAAAGGATGCAGGGAGCACATATTCTGTGCTTTTGTTTATTGGATTTCGCTCACCACAGTAAATAAATGAATTCGTGGTTTTATAGCGATTTCATAATTATTATCATGATCTACTCAGAATATATTTTCAGTTGTAAATAAGTGTAAAATACTTTAAAGAAGTCTGCACAATTCAATTGACTATTTATTTCGAAGTTTAAAAATAAAACCAATTAAAATCTATGTGGGTTTTAAATATTTTTCCAGTTAAAAAAAAAAGAAGAAAAGTACTCATTTATTGGAACTATAACTTGCATAAACTTTGAATAACTGTAGTCAATTACACCCAGTGTTTGGTAGTTTTTGGTCAGTCTTACAAGTATACTGTTTTGTTACTCGTCAGTCTGATTTCCTTCATATTTACGTACATATTTTATGTATTTATGTCCAGTAAGTGCTGTGAAAATAGTATAAAGCAATCTTCCATGAAATACAGCCTTCAATATAGACGACGAATGCATCCCCTTGGCGCCAGAAGTCTTTATCGGAATCCTTTCAAGGGTGATTAGAGTGGGAGAGAAAGCTTTATAATTTATGTGGCCATTCGAGTGACACGAGGAATTCCGTACAATGGAGGTCAAGAGCAATTGATCCGCATGGCTTCATCCACAATTGTCTACGGGCACTCGTTTACATAATAATTATCAATTAAGAGATGGAAATTCTTGGAAAATGGAAACTAACGACTGCCATTAGTTAGAAGATTATTTTACACCTTTATGAAGATTCTTGATAAAACATCGATTGAGCATCTTTAAATAATACGAGTAGAACAAGTAAATCTGCTTAATCAGTAACCCAGCTGAGGTAATCGTATTTACACCTCGAGAAAGTGGTATACGCATTGAAAGTCTTAGATTGATTAAGCGTTCAAGTAGGTTTGAATAATTCTAAAACTTACCTAAGAAGAAGGTTGAGGGAGCTGTCATTCCTGGTCGTTGGAACGTCTTTGACACTGGATGGTTCACTGCGGACGCCCCGAAGAGAGAGTCTCAGTTGCTTTGGAATGGAGTTGAGAAGACCACCACTGTTCCTGCGCTGGTTCAGGCTCTTGGACCGCGTCAGCGGGTTCGCCTCTAAGTCCACAACCCGCGGGTGGGAAGACACTTCCTCCTTGCAGATCGTCGAACTCGATGCGTTTGTTTTTATTATAGTAGGAACAGGACTTTTATGATTTCCCAACAGTTCATCCCACGGCGAAGCAAGGTCTTCCTCCGAAATAGTCTCGAAACTTCTAGGACCAACCGACGACGAGGTCTTGTCAGACATCTTGGAAACACTAAAGTGGGCAGGGCGATAACAACGGAACGTAGCACTACAGGCACCTACAGGGCACTTCGTCACTTTGGATTTTTAGTTTCTTGACAACACTTCACTCTTATCATAATATCCATTTGTAAATCATAATGTTTGGGGTAGAAATGTTGACACTGTAACAAAAGAAAAAGAAGCATTGTAATTTTGTTAATTACATAAACTTTTAACCTGGACACGGTTAATGAAATCAGAATACTGATTACAACAAACTGTTGCAATTTCATGTGATGCAAAGGCATATTGCGAAACTTGAAAGTCTAACTTTCGTGAGAGAGAGATCTTCACTTTTACTTAAACTGAAATTCCATTTTACGTATTTGCATTCGAGTTGATATAAATAAATGATTTCACTGGTTACAGCCTGGTGATCATTTCTGTTCTAAAGCATTCGCTGAAATTTTAACCTGTTTGACGACTTGAAGCTGAGTAAGGCTTTCTAATGTTACTTCTACTCATAATTAAACAGTGAAGTGGTAAGTATTATTTGAAGAGAAAGGAGCAGGTATTAAAGCAGATGCTGTAATCGCAAACATATCGAGTCGGGGTTAATTACTATATACACAGACTTTTGGTTTCTCTAACCACCAATTAGACCGAAATCGTGAAGAAAATAATGCGTTAATTTGCATTTTAGAAACTACATATAAGCTAAAATCCTGGGCTTAGTGTCTGTGGTGGCAGCTATTTTCGTAGTTATGCGGGCAAACAATTGCAGGCTCTACAATAAACTACCTACAATTTAGGCAATCATATGGATAGAGTTTTGAATTAATCACATATGGGAAATAATTATTACGGCCATTTGCGGTTGATAGCAAGGTTATAATTTTGTCATAATATCCGTAGGCAGTATGTGGTAAGTTTTAGCCGGCCTAACTATAGTTTAATTGCTGCTAATGGTAACTGTGATTTTCGCGAAAGTAAAACATGCCCCTAATGTGAGGTTTGTGCCAAAAGAAACTTTGTGTGAAATGTGAATGGTGAAAGCAGACCAATTCAATATTCAACTTTTACTTGCCATCTCTGCAATTGTAACATCCAAATTCGTGTAACCCAGTTTGGATTCGTCATTCTTTAACATGTCAAATTATAGTGCAATTCGTATAATTTGCAAAACATTTCAGTCTTGAAACTAATGGAAAATACATATAGGTACTGATGTCACCTGGCCGTGAGTAATCAGACGACTTTCAAAAATTATACTCTGGAACCAATGGGCGGAACAAGTGAATTTACATACGAAGTGTTCACTGACTGTTAAAAATTTGAATATAATTTTCCACTCGGCTAGGAATGAACGGAATTCTGTTAATTTATGATTATTCAGGAATGATGCAATTCAGTTAAATCTAACTAAAAAAACTCAAAAGCAATGTGAAGGAGGCGAACTAAAACCATTTACAGACAAATTCATTCCCTTTCGACTTATTATATGGTTAACCTTTAATTTTTATTCGATTGTAAACAATTTGATAGTATGTAAGTATGTCTAATTTATTCGCTAAGTGGGTTAAAAGAGAGGAAGACAAAATATGTTAATAGTGGTATCAAACAGGTATATTTAGCTGTTTGTGGTTAACTAACAATCGTATAATGGTTAGATTGAAGTATTTTTAAGATTTTGTTTGATAAAACTTACAATGGTAGAACATTACTTTCAAACTTTTCAACTATTGGAAAATAAGAAGTACGTTATTGGATTTTCGCAAGCAGCAATATCACCTTTTTCCATAACCTTGTTGTTCGATTTTTTTAAACAAGGTTAATCATTACTTAAAGAATGAAAATATTGCTGAATTGACACTTCCACTGATGAATAAAGATTAGTATTTACCGATGTCAATGGTGTTTGTATAGTGGCCAAGGTACCAGGTTAAGGCCATGGTCGCAGTTAAAGATGTTTCAGCTAGCACTGCAGTGGTTTCAGTTCACACTTCAGTAGTTTTGGCTCACACCACAGATGTTACGGCGCTCTCCACAGTTGTTTCGGAACACAACACAGTTGTTTCGACACACAACGCAGATGTTTCGGCACACAACACAGTTGTTTCGGGCCGCACCACAGTTGATCACAGAGCAAGTGAATAAGCAACTGATAAGTGTTGAGCAGCTGACCACTGAGCGCTCGGAAGGCGCCGGCGCACCTGAGCGACGCGATGTGCAGGCGCATGAGTAAATAACTTAAGTACAAATTGTGCGGGCGCGGGGTATTGTGGGAATTCATTGATTATTTAAAAAACTGGGATTTTTGGTCGACATGTTTTCTTCTTAGAACCCAGGCCGTTTCTCATTAGGAACTGTCTGATGATGGTATTGCTACGGAACTATTGGTGTGGGTACCATAAGCAGTAAGTATACAGCTGAATGGGCAAATTAGCCACGTTGAAACTCGATTTTACTTCTCTCATAATAAAATTGTTAGTCAGTTAGTTTTCGTGTATGCTGACACCTGAACTCCGCATCTTCAAAACAGTATCACACCCCTTCAATAATATCCTGTTGAAGACGGTGAGGATTATATTTCTAATCCGGAAGGCGATGGATTCAGTAAAACTACACGTGACAGTCGAGACAAATTCTACACGGTAACAGCACAGTCGTATTTTAAACCAGCGGCTATGCCAAATGTCCCACTCGCTCGAATGTGGGTCAATGCTCCAGAGATCATGACTGATCCATGGGCCGAAGTGCATTCGTCACTTTTACCGCTTTAACAGTATACCTAATAATACAAAATATCCTTTTTTTTTCGAAGAACTTAAACCCTTTTGTTAGGTTGGCGAAAGACAATCTTGTTAGCTGATATGTTATTTTATTTTGCAAAGCTTTGAATGGTAAAGTAATAATTACCATTAAAAATTCTAACGAAAATGACTCAATTTCAGTGATAATAATTCTCTGTATCTTTCAACTCGAGCGTATAAATCGGTAGATGTAGATTTTTCACGTACCTATTCAGAATGGCAGCTCAAACAATTATTCGCTTGAGAACTAGTGAATATAATTTCAGTCAGTTAATTTTAGATTCTTAGTTAATGCAAATTGAAGTTCAATTATACATAGAACTGTTTGATATAATTTGACCTAGATGCCGTCATGGCGTGAATGTATCTCAAGAATTTCATGATGCCCGAAGCTAATATTAGACAATCGAATTCTTATAACGGATTACGTTAGTCGTGTAATCCTAGATTATTTAACTTCGCTCAATACATTTCCGTTTGAAAACGACACTTCTTAAAAAATATGCAATGATCATTCATGATACTACTCATTTATTTTTTTGGAATCAACACATAATGTCAAGAGTGACATCGTTTTGATTAAGATTGAAAATCAACTGATCTTGATGCTTTGTAACAGTTACTTTAATTTACAACGCAGTTTTGTTACAGGTTGAAGTAAACGTACACAGAACAAGGCCATCAAGTCTTGAGATAAGTGATTGTTTTTGATGCGAAAATTGTTAACGTGCTTGCTAAGAAAATAATGAGAGATATAAATCTGACTCATGTTGGATTAATCGTGCATCAAGGGGCTTTGTGTGCAGAAGAATCAGTGAGACATGAGGATGTAATTACTAAGCACGTCGGAGTTATTAACATAACTATCATCTTCCACGATCCAGATTGCCGATGCGTTGAAGACACGTGCTCGGTGGAACGTCTCAGCAGAAACGACGTTGAGCTCAACGATTAAGCAGTGGTCACGTTAAGTAAAGCTTTTAATCTTCTTTACCATGCTTCTATCTTTTGTTTTCCATATCTTAAACAAGTGCATCTGACAGCAGCGTCGTATCTTTATGAAACTCTTCAAATGGTATTTAACAATGTACTTTATATTATGGTCTTTTGTTTCTTAAATTCTTTCAAACTATACAATATACACCTCGTGCAGTTTTAAACGTCTTGAAAAAAAAACGGTTTATTGTTATACTGGATTTTTTGTATATTTCTTTTTCGTATATAAGATGAGGGAACCAAATCTAATGAAGATGATTTTTTCAAATATTTAATTTTGTTTTAGAAAAAAAAACAAATACATAATGCTATTTATAGTTTGTTAAAATACAGTATGGTTTTGTAAGTATTTTACATTTTATAAAAGTAATCTCATGGAATGTTGTAGTTAGGAATGACGTGGTAAGGACTGAAATCAATGATTTACTACTAGCTTTATTGATCGTAAACATTTTTATTGGTCATTCTGAAAGTTATCAATATATTTTTATATCATTAGGGGTTCAAACTCGTATTTTATTCCAGTTCAACGTTTAGTCCTTAAAATCAGCGATGGGAAGGCATATCATTATTTCTTGTTAACAAAGAAGTAAGTATCAGTGTACAGTCAGCCAAAAATGTGGTCTACCACCCTACGGTTGAGATTCGTTCAAACATCATGAAACAACAAAGTCAATTTTGCTTGGCAATAAGTTTGTGTCAGTGACTATGGCTCTCTTTGTCATTTATGATATAACGTCATGCCAAGTGTCAAATTTGAATTATCATAAATGTTACAGATTGATATTAATATTTCATTGACGGAAATACTTGACAGTAGAATTGTCAGTGAGACTTTCTTTTTCAGTAGTAATAAGTTTCTCTTCAAAAAGATCAACATGGTTTTAATTGAGCAAAACGCATTTAATGAGGTTAAACTAAATCACCCAATGACGTCAAATGTCAGGCATCTCAGATCACAGACAAATCGTCATAACATAATTATGCATGTGTTAAACTCTGTTAGAAAAGTAAACCTTAGCGATCATTACATCTCGCAGAAACTTTTGTCAAAAGTGGTAGACCACTTTCTTGGCTGACTGTACATATTTATGTTCTAAATGAATTGAACTAACCGCCCGAGCTTTTTCTTGCCGTGTTAAGCACTATTGGTTGGCAACGTGCCTTTCGTTAAATGTTTTCCAAACTGTCTAGTCAAGCTTATATGCGATAACAAAGGCTTTCGCTAAATACTATTGGTTATAGCAGGACAAATATGTAACAAATCTAACCCGTCCAGGGAATCAAATCAGGATCGCGAGGATTTGGCAAAATATCCTGAAATGCTTAGGGCATAATAATATATCAATTTTGAATGATGCAGAAGATAATCACAATGAAGAATCGTTTTCAAAAACTTGGCGATGTCAAGCCGTCATACTCGTAACTCGGTTTGAAGTCATAAACGGAAGCAAACGGTTCGCGTTTATTATTGTAACATACATATGTTCAGCGAAAATAGGGTTATTTCCGTGGTTACGTTTAATTTCGCGAAGATAAATTTGGACGTTGGCCTGACGTTCGTTCACCGACACTTTAAATTTAGGCTTTCCGTTTCATTCATAAACCAGGACAAGAATGAGGCCACTTTGTTATCGATCCCAAGAAGAAGAGAAATAAAATTCAAGTAAGTTGCCTGTGGCGAGACTGCTTACAAGCTTTTACGAATGTTATAAATACTAAGGTATTTTTAGTTGAGGTTGTTAGGTTGGGTTTTGTATGGTATTGCTCTTTATAATACCCACATACTAAAAAAGGTTAAGTACAGTTTACAATCTAGTACGGGGGCAAATACTTGCTGTTTTAAGGCAATCAAATTCATTAATGAACTATGAACAGGTGACGAATATATCATAAGTAAAATAGAAAGCTATCTGCTGATCAATGCGCTTTATTTTCATTATTATATGTTTGGTTTTCTTCATTAGCAATGAATAAACGAAAAATAGAGACAGCCAATTACCAAACTTTAGACACTTTGAGTGATATATTCGTAATACGGGCACTATCAGCAATGAAGTCACGATGCTAGTCTAGAACTACACCTACCAAAAGTAGACATATAGGGGAGAGACACTGACTGCTAAGACCAAAATACTTACAACATTGAGTAATTAATTACCTATTTTAGGGACATTATCATATAGTTTCAAAGCCACAGCCTTGCGTCAATGGAAATCTACCTCCCAAACACAGCGTATTTTAAACTACCCGTGAACAGATTTCTCCATTGTAAAACGTTCTTTGGTGCGAATGAATAAAGCAGATTGTTATTCAGCTTTGTTATGGTTCGTAAAAGGTCGTGCAGTTAGGTATTGAACGGCGCGCTATCAGCTCAGCTCTACCCACTGTGCATCTGTGGGGCCGGCTGATAACTGCTGACCTTGCCACAATCACTCACAACAATGCTAAAATGTCATAGGAATCTCGTATATACGTCAGAAAAGAGCGACGGATGGTTATCATACAAAACTATTTAGAAAAATATGGTACAATATCACTAGTTTAGTGCTATCGTTAGGTAGTGCTTTTCACTACTATTTTTCCTAAGTTTGGTAAATGGTTTATGTAATGCCAATTAACTCTCTATTTCAGTGTACAAAATATCCTTCCATTAATCTGAGTATTAAGTAACATATGTAGAACCGTTGTTATTTTTAGTGTCTATAACATGAGGAAAACCTTACTATCGAGGCCAATGTACCTACATGCGACGTTATTTTTTATTTGTTCTTCATACCAAAGAGTTCACTATCGTTAGATTAGCATTCTATGGAAATAAAAATCGTATGATCTACGAGTAACTATACCAAACATACAATCAATTCTTTCTTGATTCTTGATTTTTAATCATTACAAATATTTACTTTAAATGCTCACGAGTAGTTGTAAAAACGTACTCGTAATATGTATGGCTAAAGTTTGTATGCGTTTCTCCATACGTTTTATTTAATATCAAAGGGCATTCAAAAGATTATCGTCATTAATAATGTCAATGATTTGTCCCGCGAATGTTTTTTTTTATCGTGGCATATCAACTTAATTTATTTGCTTGATGGCACAATGAATTCCATTTTGCACATTATTTTCTCTTAAAGTTAAAACAATTTAACCATATTTTATCATTTTGTTTGAAATGCTGATCATTATGATGGTGATCCTTTAATAAATAAATAAATTTGTCGTAAGTATTTTGAAGTTTATTTGACAGACAGGGATTAACGTACGAATACACTTTGCATTGGAAAACGTATAATTTGTTTAGTTAACTCAATGTTACATCATTCTCAAACTTATTTGGTGTATTACACAATTCAAAAGGTAAACTACACCTGACTGTGTACTTTATTAAACACACATTCATCATGCAGTCATGTTTTGTTTGGGGTAAAATTCATTTTAATTTATAGTCTTAGAGATAAATCTAGCAATAACATGTTTTTGTATGTTGTGTATACGATTTTCACGTGAGTATTATCATCATACAAAAGCAATTTTATCAAAGTATAGTAATTATGTACTTTTTAAATAACTCACATGATTGTACCTACCTGTTAGCAGTACAAAAGGCTTCAGTAATTTGCAAACATTTTTACGATTAATATTACCTTATATCAATTCACTAGAATACATTTTCAAACTGCTGTGTTACGCCTGAAATGTGGCTTACTGTACTCACCTATGATCCGACCCCAGGGAGGTAGTGATGACCCATTGGCGATATCGGTAATCGATAGCAAATAGCAATGGCACCTTTACATAATTATACAAACAAAATAATATTGAAAACAAAGTTATTTATACATTACAGATTAACAGTAATAACCTCGTAATGACACCTAAACTGTATTACACCTACCTAACATAATTGTTACTGATCCATACTTAACATTATTTATGAAGCACTTTGAATTAACAACAATATTACGTTAAAATTTTTAGGATACGGAATTTTATTTATGAAGAGATGGTCTATATTGGGAAACTCTACACAAATAAAACAATTTTACAATACTATTTTTTTTAATATTTTTAGTAGACATGTTTTGTGACAAGCTTGATGAGTTCAGTCGAATGTATGTAATTTATGCTATCCCATATTCGATTATTGCATATGTAGGCAAAGGACATCAATTAGTAAGTAGGTATGTCAAGGCGAATTTAGTTAATGTAAACGCTGAATAAAAATAACAGAGTTATTTTTTCTGTGTGGTAACATCCATTGAATATACCATATGGCTTATAAAGTCCCATATTTCTGAGTGAAATGTAACATAAGCATGCAGTGGCATAACATTAGGGAGGTAGATCGGGCAAAATAACTATGGGCCGCTTTCGCTTCGGGGACATCGGCCCAACGAGCCACGAAAAAAGTATTAGGTAGGTACTTACTCTAACTAATACTTTTTTCGTGCCTCGACTTCAACTTTTCTTTACTACAACACTTTTTGTTACTACAACTATAACGAAAACTGACTTGCGAACTGCAATGGATCGTTATTGCCTACCACAAACCCTGTAATCCTCCTAACCTTAAATTTATAAAACAACAAGCATTTATTTCCCCTTGACGAAAATTGGGTTTTTCTACTCGTAATAACAAAAATAGTTGAACTAGCATTTTTCGAAGTGAAGTTGACTTAAGTAGTCTTTTGAGAGCACGTGGTTACGCAAAATTTTGTAGAAGCATGGCAACAGTTTTTTAATGCCAAAGAGTATTCTTTCGTGCAGTGCAAATTCTGCACAACCAACTTAACAATTCTGTTGCATATACTCACGTAGGTGCCTTCTACGCTTAGCAACAGTTTTTCAGTCGGCGATTTAAAAGTTGTGTACAATTTCATTGTAGAGCAAAATGACATGTAACTACTGGGTTTGCAAAAAACACTTGGAGACAGTGTTTTCGCACGCTCGCGGTCCTTTTTAACTAGGTTACAGATAGGTACGTGGAAGATCTTAGCTCATCAATTTAACTATATTATTATGTTTATGTTTTTATACAGTAAAAATGCAGATACCAAAATTTTGTGGCTGATTATAATTAAATCTTAAACAGTGAAAATTAGTATTTGTTAACCCAATTAAATTGTAGGCTGCTGAATATTCCATTCACCACGACGGCAACAATTATATTCTTGTAGTCGTAAGTGTGTGTTGCATTATGTTATGTTTAGAAAACCCTTTTTTGCAAACATAGCCTGAAATATTAAATATTAGTCATACAAGCAACGGTGGTAAAGTTTTGCTACTCGGTAAATGTATAAAGAAAGGCTACGTTCTGCAACTTAAATCGTGGCGACTCTTGTGACTAAGAATACGTTGATGATGGAGTTGATATTTAAAATTAATTCATTTAATATTTAATTTTAGTTCAATCTACTATATAAAAATAAGTCGGGGTTTCCTTCCTGACGCTATAACTCCAGAACGCACGAACCGATTTCCAAGGTTTTGCATTCGTTGGAAAGGTCTCGGGCTCCGTGAGGTTTATAGCAAAGAAAATTCAGGAAAATTCTAACAGAAAAGCGGGAAAATCTTTTATAAAGCGGGAAAATCTTTTTTCACATACAGCTTAGTCCACGCGGGCGGAGTCGCGGGCGGCTGCTAGTGATCTATAAAACGTCGTTTTCAAGTTAAATTCAACTTAGCAACAAAGTTCTGTCTAATGATAACAATGGTAATAGGATTTGCGTCAAAGGAAACTTGAATTGAAAATTACGTCAAATACCTCTATCTATAATAAGTTTATATGTACAGGTGAATATTTTTTCACCGATCCGAAATAACTTTTATCTACACTTTGATCAGGAGGGTATCAAAATGCATCATAAAGTGTACTTTAAATGAAATTGTTTTAATTTTCGATTAATCGAATTGAATCCTGTTAATCGTATAGAAGCTGAGTCAGGAACAGCTCAAATATCGTTCTAAAGACCCTAGCTGGCAGACTCATATCCCCGCCGTGGTAGTGTCTGATAAGGAGAGTGATGGTTGCCGGGACTTACCCTCCCATCTCATGTAAGCGGTATTGCCCACCTACTCACAGACGAAAATCGTGAATTGTAACTTTTGTTCAGTAGAAGCGAACTTTCAACGAAGCGAAGAGTTCAACTTTATTCCCAAAAAAAGCGAATGGCCTTATTATAAAAAATATGCTATTTAGGTACATAACATCATAATTTTTTTGATTAGTGTCTGGCCCTTTTGAGTTTCAGTTCTGAACTGTATAGGGAACCCCCAAAATTAGTAGTTTTTTGAATTTTTGTGACAAAATCACAAACAAGCAATTACAAGCGGTTCTCCTAACACTTACCATGTTTTAACAGTAAAGATCTCATAGTTTCGGAAAAAAGTGGCTATGACGTACGGACAGACAGACATGGCGAATCTATAAGGGTTCCCTTTTTATACGGAACCCTAAACTAATATTTTATCACCAGGTTTTCATTCAGTAATGGCAATATTTGTGGTTCACAGACCATCGGCACCGCCTGACCGTTTTATAATGAGTATAATTATGTCAACAGTGTAGAGTACATAGCGCTATTAAGGTCGGTGACACTCTTATTTTCACAGTTCTAAAGTGAAAAGGACTATAAATACTAGGCACTTAAAAGGTTTTTGGTTTGCATATCGTAAAAAAACATTTTAATTACAACCATCAACTTGTTCATGAAAATAATGATAATACACGCAGATCAGTTGTGCTGACGAAAACAAATAAATGAAAGTAAATTGATCAGCGACGATATTCGTTAAGGAGATCTTTGTATAGAATTATGTTAAGATATCAATGAAATCAACTTTTGGATCTCTAAGATTGGGGTCTAAGAAATAATGTAACAAAGAGATTGTGTTGAGCATTAATACTTCATAAATTGTGCACATCGTTTTGATAGTCTAGCTGAAACGTCACAGGCATCATTCGATGGTAAGATCAATAACAAAGTTTTAGAAATCATACCCTAAGTCACTTTAACTGCTATTCAACTGTGATAGGATCTCTGGCAATCATTAGTTTTTAGTTTGAGAACAGCAATTTTTATCCTTTACTAATTTCACCTAGTACCCAGCTGGAAGTAACTAGCATCAGTGTTGCCAGGATTCGATTATCGATACTACTTATCGATCGGCATATAGAAATATTAGACCCATGTTTTCAAGTTAACCAATAGTAAAATGAGCGATAGTTCGGCCACACTGAGTCATAGTACATACATAGTCTATACCTACTCGTTCCACGCTGCTGGTTTAATGATCACCATTACATTGTCAACGCGAAGTACTCTGCCATTATATCATACCATCAGGTGTCATTCCGACTCAATGATAGTACTACAAATTGCTAATTTATATCTCTCGTTTGCATGCTTTGGATGACAAAAGAACAAATGCTGCGGGAAATACGAAAATAGCAGGTTTTAAGTAGATCATTTTATTTGTTTCTAATTTTTGAGCGAGCGGTTCTCGGCCCTAGTGCCAAGTGAGTTTGCACTTTTGATTTCTGGTGAGCGAACAAGTTTGTGAACCTTAGGTTAGGACGGGCTGAATGCAATCTTCGATGAGTTCGAAGAGCTTGAAGAGCTCATGGTGAGAGTGTCCTTCCAATGTCACTGAAGAAGCATTTCTTCAGTGACATTGGAAGGACACCCTTCATGAAAACCTCCATGGAGTCCCGTCCAGGAGCCTGCCTGTTCTCGGAAGAGACTACAAGTATCTGACCCAAACTTAGAAACGGAATTCGTTCGAAAAAAAATACGGTGTTGCTTTGCCTTTGTGTTATTGACCTAAAAAGTGTCACTTAGTTATGCTAACGAATCGCCAATCGCTTTTCCTGCTACAATGTCGAGCACAGTACGTGGCTTATCAGCTTTGCTATCGCGGGAGACCATCGATCGGCTCACTGGTTTCAGCTGGCTTTGCCACACACTGGGCTATTGACGATAAGTTCCGCTCAGGGAGTTATTAGTCACAGTAATTATATGTTTACTTTATAAAATACTTTTTTAACAATACATACATTGTAATCATGTTAATATGATTATTTTCAGCTATTCCAGTTTATTAATATGCAATTATTTTATTCCCATCAAGGCCACTATTAAATTGAATAAATGTTGTGTTTGCTTTATCCCTGCATGTTTTGTATCTTTCTAAATTGACCAGGATTGTATATACTTATATCCTTCTGTGGCAGGCACCCATCTATTTTGTCTTGCTTATTTTGGGGTCAAATGTTACTGTGTAAGCAATGCCTAACTTATAATGCCTAAGTTATTGTATTCTAACAGTTGTTTTATTGTACGTACCTATGTAAAAAAACAAAATCAGAGATTTTTATTAAGAAAACTTACTTTATAACAAAACGTGATTGACTGAATTTGCAGTATGTAATTTTCAATAGGCTAGACGACTGTCATTTTTTTTTGTTTATTATCGAAAGACGTTACATTTATGAACGCAATCCTAAAAGAATCACTGCTATAGTATTAATACTACCCGAGATATCACAATTTGAATTGCACATTTTTGCACTTGCCTAAAAACGCTCCATTCAAACGTGTCCTAAATTATGACGTCACACCAACGTAGTTATAAGGAGCGCGTAAGAAGTTTGTACGACAGCTATATTCAATATTGCGTTTATGAAAATGTTATTTTAACAAAATTGCTTCCTAATAGTCTCTGTTTGAAAATGGTATTATTTTTTTACAAAATATGTATACTTTTGAAATGGACTTGCCCACCCAACTTTGAAGGCCTATTGTGGCTTCATACTGAATCAAATTTTGATTGTGGTTTCACAAATCCATTTGATTTTAATGATTTTATTTGGTAAACATAAAATAACACGCAAAATGCATCATAGTCGTCTACCCTATTCTAGCGTAACTTGCGTATTACTCGTAAATCGTTAGTCATAAAATATTAAAGTCATAAAAAAGCTCCTGGCACGGAAAATTACTCATATAAAAAAACATGAAAGCCCGCTTATTATCAGAATGTTAGTTTCCCGAAGCGATATCTTTGATGTAGATTAGAATTGGTTTTGTTTTTGAGACTACGGTGAATCACCCTAACCAAACTTGTGCTTCAATCAAAGCTTTGGCAGATCCCAACATTCAGTGGTCATCATCAAACTATTCCCAACAGCAGCAGCACAGCTGCTACTCGATAAAGTAAAAATCGTTACATAGCGAAAACATTGTAGGACATCCCCGAATTTACTGAGCACCAATGTATCAATAAATGTTTCATTAAATTGCATCTTAAAAATCAATCGTTCAAATGAATGATCAAAACTCTATTTCAAATTTAATAAATACTTCATTCATTCATAGTAAAATTATTCGTTTATCTTAAATTCTTAATTGATTTCATTCTAAAATCTATGAATTATTTCAGCGCGTGATTTATACTGACTTCAGCTAAAGTTTTATATTGTTTACATTACTTTATATAAATGGTATGTGAGGTAGGTATGGTACGTGATTTATCCCAGACACGTTATGCCGTCCAGCTACGAAAATCTATTAATTTGATGTAACTCCGTGTTTCATTTAAGGAAAACTGTTTGAATTTTTAGTTCAGCCATGGGACCGGGGATATACATAGAGCCCGTCCCCAGCTGAATAAATGTTAACTAAGCGTCAATGCTGAGTGTAACATTTCCTCATCAATATCTCAAACAACTGGGAATTTCTATGTTTGTTTTAAAGTAAATTAGTCTTGAACTTCAGTTAAAAAATGTACACTAAACATCTTTGAAAAACGTTCACAATTGATTTAGTATATGCGCTGAAGAGGACCATACGTTCATATTTTATAATGCCATCTAATCCAGGTTTTATCAACACCTACTTGATACAACCAAGGTTTTAAAAACGCAGTGGACTCCTATTTTGTTAGATCGTGATTGATCTAATTCTGGAACTCACACGTGAGCACGTGACATTTCCTGGTTTTTATTTTATCACGTTCCTTCAATCGATCTACACGAGACGATTTAAATATAGAAATGAATTCACAGACTAAATTCCAAGTTTTCTACCCACAAGCGAGTTACTGAACTTTTCGATTTCGATAACTCTAATGAGTCACATCGATGAGAAACACGTTTGAGATCTTTTTTGTTCGTGCAAGGTCCAATCTTCTAAGAACAGACTCCCAAAATGGTAAGGTATAAGTATTTTATGACGACTGTGGTAATTCCGCAGGTACAGTCAAAAGTATGACGGGCTGGCGTTTTGCTGAAATTAGATACTGCATCAAAAATCAAACATGTGACGGTTTTTTTTCATGCTTAGTTATTGACAATAATGCCTCTTTAGGTACAGTTGTTACTGGCAGGCACTTTTGTTTTTTATTGTGAGTCAGAGTCGATGTTACAGCTAAAACCTTTTTCTTGAATTTATTCCTGCGGATTTTTTTACCTGTCAGTCATGTCCCTTTGCCATGTGTGAAAGTTGAATAAAAAGCGGAGTGATCAAAATTTATGTATGGTATTCGGGTATTCGTAGATGATTTACAAAAATCAGTCAGTCTAATTTCTAATTCAATCTGACTTTTTAACCAATGTCTACTAAATATGTTCATTACTTTATTTCAATCATCAACTCGATAATGATTCTACTGTCCTTTTTTTATCAACTTTGTTGTCGAATGCAGGTCAAAGTCAAAGTCATTTATTCAATAATCACTCCGACGAATGATGAATGAAGGTGCCAATGCTAAATTCGTAAAATATTTCAGTAATAGACGTTTCAAGAAGGAATCAATGACACCCAAGGAACCCAGAAACAGTGATCGAGTTGGAAACTTTGAGGTGAGGTTCACCATACTTTGATTTCTTCTCTTTGCTCGAAAGATAAATAATAACGACTGACTCGGTGAGTCCGTGGTTAATGATAGGCTACGTTTAGACAGGATCAATTGTAGTCTCAAATAATGATCCTCATGCGATGAACATTAATTGCATGTCTTCTGGGTTTTGGTATTCCATCTATCTATATAATTATGTAAGATTTAAAATGAACGTCGTTTGTGTTTCATTTGCTAGTGTGTTCGGTATAACTTCTTTAAATTGCAATGTTCACTCATTGAACCACAAAACGTACTGCGGGAAAACTTAAATTGAGACGAAAATCGATTGTGCCTTATAAAATATTATCATAGATAATACATTATTGTCTAGAGAGAGAGAGAGAGTAATATTTAAATTCGCTCGATGGCAGTTTCTAAGGGGTCTGTTCACCATGAGTTCACATTTAGCGTGGCTCTGCCATATTTGGTATAGGTACAGTCGTGAGCGCAATTATGTTATATTTATGTTGATTGAACAAACCGTTTTGCATTGGAAGTTAAACGCCTGAACAGATTCGAGGCTGTTTCGACAGTTAATCGTTGTTTTAAGGTCATCTCCACCATACATATTAAATGACATTCATGATTATATGGGCGGTACTATCGCTTTCTTTTTTGTTAAATTACATTGTTATGTTCCATTGGTTAAATGAAAGTAGTTAAAAATGTTTTTACGACTCCAACGGCGTGAAAGTATGCATAAACGTAAAAAAAGTTACGATCCAAAAAAGTAGAGTTCACTGAATTGTATTTAATTCAGCTGATTACTTATTTTTGATAGAGTCGATAAACCCAGGTACCTTTGAGCTTCCTTCTCCTTTTAAACCATAAACGATTTTTAGGTCAGTGTATGAAACTACACAACGAATATTGGTGCGATTTCATGATTGCCATTTACAGGCATATTATTTAATTGATGTCTAAAATGTAACTGTTATGAATGCACTTACATTTATATCTGCTACTTTTTTTTCTAATAATTGAAACTACTATTAGACTATAAGGAAAGTAAACAAGAAAATACTTCTACACTTTTACATACCTACAAAATTATTTATACCATTTCAACAGGAAGTTTCCTCGAAATAATTTCTGAAAATGACTGAAAGTATCACAACAAAATCGTTAGCTTAAGGGTATGATGTCCCATTGCTCTCTCTTAGTAACGCTATAATTCAATGAATTTGTATTCAATGAAGAGAAGTGAACCACTTCTACAGGTCTGTAACATTCGAAAGACATGGTAACCTTGACATGGTGCTGCTATGTTTTAAAATATCATTTATGGTTATTAAAAAGCTATGTAGGTATGTACACATCCAAGTAAGTATTCACATCAAGCCTCTTGTAAGTACACATTTTTTTCAACCGTTACACTCTATCTAAGTAGGTAGGTAACAACAGTAACAACCCACTTTGTTGGTTCTAAAATTAATGACTCCACGTGGTCTCTACATTTTTTGTTACTTGACTTTCATGACATACTTAGTAGGTAAAGGACTACGTTTTAGTCATCAAGTAAGTAATTAAACGTGTTGATAATATTTTAGTCGAATACAGCAAACGAAAGAGGTTGAAATATGTCTTTGGCATTACTATGTAAACTGAAATAGGTGAGTACCTAGTTAAAAATGTATTGTCATTGACCTTTCATGTACGTAAATGAATTCAATTAACGTGTTAACTTTGTCTTACTATATGTACTGTATGTACTATACTGTATTTCTTAAATAGACATTTACTATGAGAATGAATGGTAATCATAGTATGTTCTCTATTTTAATTTATTATTTATCGAATAAGAACATGTTTTATCGGATAGATAACAGTTTGTACAATCAAGCATTACGATTTGCTGATACCTATATGTAAATAAACGTTTTGTTAATAACTCTGTCGCCTAGCACAACATCAATCAAATCTACCAGTTTATGTAGTCGATTGTAAACAACATGATCGCTGATATCCGAAGCTGTTTTATACTTACGAACAAACTTCTAGAATAGTACATATCGACATTATCGACTGTAACCTACATACCAATTTAACTACATGAGCAAATATCATTAAGCATGCACAGAAAATTAAACAACTTACCTTCATATATGGACCTATCATAAAGAATACTTATTAAACGTTTCGCGAAATTTAATTTCACGAAACCCAGTTAAATGTCAAAAGACACACTAGTTTAAAAGTTTCACAGCAAAGTTATCACAGATTTTTTCACGCGTCGTGGGCATGCACCGAGTTCACAGTTTAGCACATGTTCCAAAAAGTTTATAAACAAACGTTAAAACTCCTTGTTCAGACAAATTACTTTTTCTTAGGCATATTAGTGTGAACTAACAATGGCCGGAAAGGAACTTGCGGTTTGAAAAAAGAACGCGCGTTTAAATTTAACGCGGGAATATTGGCTTGCGCGCGACGCAAATGTCGTCGGTGTGTTGTCCGAGCGGTGACTGGCTGAACGATGCTAAATCGCACGCTTGTATATTCGCAGCCGTTTAAAAAATAAATACGACGAGGTGTGATGATGGAAGGCCCGCCGAACGTTTCATGGAACTGTTAACTGTTATCTAACATGGATTGGGTACACAATTCCAAATAGACTGGCGACATCATTTTATTATTACTGGCAAAATACCTAACTGGTTAAATTAAAATTACTCACACATTAAGCTTACTTAGTCTACAAAATGGTACGTAATTAATAGTTAATTTACTAAGCCACCACCACATGCATTTATTTAGGAAACGGACGGTTTTCCCTACTGTTATCAAACGACGCGTTGCTACAAACACCCAGACACTGTGCACCTGTTTCATTGCCAACCATCTCAGTGCTGGTGCGGGAATCCAACCCTCTGCGTGACACTCAACCAGCGCTCTTAACCGGAAGTAGTGATTAAACGGGTCGTTAACTAACACCTAATAGGTTGGACACAAAACATAATCTACTTACCGCATTCTTCAGTGTAATACATATAATACCTTTAGGACATTTGGCTAACTTGATGTGGATACACAATATAGCTATAATGCTTATTCTGCCTTATATAATAATAAATAAATGAAGGAAAATGGTTTAATATTTAGGTTATTCAAAACGCTCTCTAAATCCATCACACTCGCAGGTCAATAACATGTCTTGGAATATAGCTGGAAAATGGTGCTTCCTGAAATCTCAAATAAAATTAATGTTTTACGGGAAAAGTACATTAAGAAGATAAAAATGAAGTGCAAGTGAGTGTGACAAGTGTAGAAAGAAAGGGATGGATTCGAGGAAATCTCAGTTCTGGAGAATACACTTTATGTTTTTAAAAATAAAATAAACGTTTGTGTCTTGACTCATAAAAGAAAAGTCCAGCCCACTGCGGTTTTAGCGCATTGAAGTTCCGTTATCCAGTCAAAGTTAAAATAACTTCTATTACCTGTCATAGTTATTTCAGCGGTCTTAACAGGGACACAACCATATATTTAGAATGTTTCTTTGATGAACTCACCACTAACAAAATAGACGACAAAAAGGCGCCAACAGCTCAAATCGCTGTGCTGATGAGTTGAATTGATCCAAAGAATGTTGCACAACTGGTCAAATGTTTCTAACATTTCCTTGATCTACTATATAAAATAAGTCAGGTTTTCCTTTCTGACGCTATAACTCCAGAACGCACTAACCGATTTCCACGGTTCTGCATTCGTTGGAAAGGTCTCGGGCTCCGTGAGGTTTATAGCAAAGAAAATTCAGGAAAGCTTCAACAGAAAAGCGGGAAAATCTTTTTTCACATACAGCTAAGTCCACGCGGACGAAGTCGCGGGCGGCTGCTAGTTTTCTATAAAAAAGTATTCTTAATTTTTCATATCTCGTTATTTGTTAATTGCATTAAGTAATTGGTAATTTAAGTAGGTTGCTCCTTTTTTTCAGTCGTTGGTTTCAATTGCCTCGCAGAAAAAATAAAAAGTAGAGGAAGTATGCATCGCGGGTGTGTATTTGCCTTGAACCCCTCGCACTCAGGATTTTAGCCTAAACTCTCTCGCTCCGCTCGGGATTTAATCGTAGAATCCCTCGTACTCGAGGTTCAATATAGCGCCTGGGACATAATACACTACTTTAAGCCTTTTGTTGCATAATCTACTTACTATTATCACTTTATGTGCATTTAATACAAACATTTTATGTTTATAAATTCTAAGTGTCGATACTCGTAGCATTGTTGGATTTGCTGAAAGCAACAACATAACAGACACAGACACACAGGCGGTGACTAGTCAAAGTGGTTCTTTTTACGCATTTTAGATACAGACCCGAAGAAGAGTTATATGCATGAAATGAATCCCACATTATCATGTAGTTACTTACATATTTATTGGTTTTGTAACAAGCTGCTCCATTTAACTTAATCCATTACGTTGCCACCGTTGCCACGAGGTCGCCTCGCTGACAATAGATCCTCTTGTAGAGGCGGTATTGTTTCAATGTCAAGAGATATTTTCTATGTAAATTTCAGGTGGGAAAGAATAAAAATAGTTACATCAATACCTTGAATTTGTAATTTTTGAAGTTATTGAAAGCAGTAAAGGGCGCTTAGAAGGTAATACCTCAGTATACACCATACAGTAGAACATCTACATACGACCGTGCCATTCTCGGTTTGAATGTGAGCGTGCGCGTCGCGCGCCGTGTCGCGATATCACGCACACGCGATTTCACGCACACGCTAGCATAAAATAGGGAGGCATAGGGAGGCGGCAGTACGGACGGGCTGTGCCGCGTGTCTTTGTGCACGCTAGGCTAATAACTAGTGTCCGACCGAACTTTCGGTTTCGGTTTCGGCCTGTTTCGGCCGAAAAATCGAGTTTCGGCCACAGTTTCGGTTTCGGCCAAAAACCGGCCGAAACTTTGGCCGAAACCGAAACTCACTTCGGAAGATGTCGTGCGCGCTCGTATAACTTCGTTTCTCGTGGCAACGTTATGGCAGAGCCTGGAGACCTTCACAATCTTCGAGAATTGTCGTGGGACATTCGGATGGCTCCGTAGCAACACAAAAATTGGTCAGTGCGTCATCGCCAGACGCAAAACTTCTTTAGAGGCAATGTTTTGATGGAACTGAGTACATGTAAGTTTTCGTTAAGACTGTTGGGAGATCGATTCTCGAAGTTGTCGACGAGTATGTCTTGGCCAAAAGACTCAAGTAGGCAGGTCCACCTTCGAGAAAGCGGTTAATTGTTACATCCAACACGGCTGGGCACTAAGGAAAGTAGGTTGAAGTGTCAGTTGGAAGGGCACATTGCACGAGAAACTGGGCAATCAGTTTTTAGTCGAAAAATTCTCGAGGGCATATCGTTTGAAGCCAAACTCAGCGTGGGACTCCCACCAGCAAAGAAGCAGAATGACCAGATAGAGATCGCAGGGTCTGGGTTTATGTGGGCCGCCCATTACCAGCCGCTCTGGAAATCTAAGGGGGAGTCTTGATGTTCAGAATTGGACGTCATGCGTGTGGTTGTTGTTGAAGTTTTCGTTTCGTTTCTGTACTAGAATGATGTAAATAGTTCAATATTGGATCACTCAGATTATTTACTATCGCATTGGAGGAAGTTTTTAGGCAGTTGGCAAGACCCTAGTCTAATGAAGGAGTCGATGTCGAATTATGGAAATCGACCGATCGTTATGCCGACGACATCGTGCTTTTTGCCAGCACATCCGCCGAGTGGTAGGGCAGACAATGTTCAAAGTACTAAGTGTAGCGTGCTATCGCATTGGACTGGTAATGAACCAGACGAAAACGAAACTGACGACAATGGGCACACGAAGTAAGAAAGTGGTAGACGGCAGACAATGCAACTTTGATGGGTATATTGACTTAGGCCAGATTGTCTCCTTTCGCCTTGTGGTATGGGGCGTTAGAATTCTGGCACGGTTCCCCCCCCGTAAGAGGCGACTAGAACGGGGCCTTCGGGGTTACTGGGAGTGCACACGGCGGGGGCTTTGTGCCTCCATTCCAAGTGACCCGAGGAAGGGCGGCGCTGTAAGAGTGACCTAACACCGCCGTACATACTGGAGGGTGTAGAGGGGAGGTGTAACTCCCCTCGAGGTGGGCTCGTTAGCATAACGCGCCAGGGGTCCACCGGCACAGAGTTCTTGACCAGAGATCACGGGGACCTCTGGATACTCGCTGAAGCAGGTCACCCGGTTTAGTGAGTAATGTCTGCCGCCTAACGGCTGGCGAGCCCCACAAACCACCGACCTTCCCACAGAGTCCCGCCCTCTGGATCGTCCATAGCCAGTCTAGTCCATAAACGGATTCCCCCCCCAAAAAAGATAGTTTTCTTCGAGAACAGGCAGGATGAGGAAATCAAATGCCGAATCATCTAGAGGAGCTAACTTCTCAAGGCATAAGCCTAGAAAAGTTAGCTCAAATAAATGAAGTTCATCAAATGAAGTGCCACCTTCCTATATCTTTAAAGCGAGAACTTCTCGACGTTTGCATCTGCCCACGGGGCACAACCCTGGTTGCTCATGGAACATCCTAAATCAAAGCTCGGAATAGGTCCAAGGGTAATGGAGTGGAGTGTGTTAGGCATTAAACACACAGACAGAAAATGGTAACCACGATCCGTGCCAAAACTGATGTTCAAGACGTAGGCCGAGCACTGAGCAGTCTGTAAGATGCATCCGGCCCGAATGACAACCCAATGGCTCCTCAAAGACTGATATCATTGAGAAACGAGGCCTAAAAAACGATGGTGCGACCACCTGGTACATAACTATGGCGAATGGCTGACTTGAGCAAAAGACAGGGGTAAATCAAAAAAAATGGGGGAGACCTTTACCCAGCGGTGGGATCTTGAGTTGAAAAAAAAATTAGTCTGTAACTTAGTTTTGTTGTTGTTAGCAGAATAATGAGTAAAATTTTTCAGAATTTTGTAATTGTAGGTATTTTATACTTGACCACGTGAGTTTCGGTTTCGGCTGAAACTGAAGCCTAGGCCGAACATTCGGTTTCGGTTTCGGCCGGAAAACCAGTTTCGGTCGGACTCTACTACATAATAACTCGGCGGGCGGCCTTAGATAGCCTACTGTATGGTTTATACTGTGGTAATACGTACGAGTAGCATAGCAGGGCTACAGGGCTAGACACGAACATGACAGAATGAAATAGTGTGTGGTTGGCTGTGAAAACGTCTCGTTGTCCTAGTTGCCTAGCAACGCTAACTGTCCTGTCCATTAACGCTTGTTTTGATGAAAATAGCAAAGCTTTTAAGAAACGCGATGATAGGATTTGCATTCCTACACTAACAAATAAATGCAGTGATTGTAACGTTAACCCTGGAGCAGAAGGTAAAGTTATTATGTTGATAAAGAGCTAATTTAAAAAAGAAATACCCGACTGCGGTTCTGTGTAGGTAATGTAAAAACCCTAAAACAAGAAAATCGGCATTACTGATTGCATTTAAGAAAAAATATAGAATTCGGTTCCAACAACCCGCACTGAGCCCGCGTGTTGGAGTATGGCTTGTTCCACCTCATAGTTGAGGTGAGGCCTGTGCTGTGCCCAGCAGTGGGACGTATATAGGCCGGTTATATTATGTTATGTTATAGAATTCGTTAAAAGAGGATATGTCTTGGATTGCAGATCTAGACGGCTGACTTTTTAGAAGGTAGGTAGTTAGGTAAACCACATCTAAAATCGAATAAAAACTCACCAGGACCCCAAGTCTGCTAATTTTAGAATGCTTCGATTGAATCGTAATCGAACCTTAATCGTCTCATTTGACACATTTAAATGTGACAAATATGTCAAATTAGACCATAGAGACACAATTGATTACAATACAATCAGAGCATTCTTGCAGAGCAGACTTGCCAGCCCAGGATGGTGGTTAATAATCCCTGTCTGAATGTCTATACATATGATGGGAAAGATAACTATTCTAGAATTTTCTGGATCTCAGGTTCCACGATTTTCCTGTTAATCTCCACAGCATCTGTGTTATTGTAAAAGCGTTTTCCCAGATTATTTAATTAGTGTTGTATGGCTTCCAAGATTCCTGGAAACTGATTTCACTGGTTTTTATCATTATATAATGTATTGGTGCAAACAGCGTACATTAACTTTTGCCTTACCATTTCATTGTTCCCAATTTCAATGTTAATATAGTTTGTTATTATAAATGTTTTGTTCACCTGTAATAGGTATTTATGAAGAAAATGGGATTTTAAAATACCATTGTTATATTACTGAAACAAATTAGATCAACGCAAATTGGAACGTATTTTTTGGTAGATTGTTAAAGGGAAACGTTATTTTTAAGAAACAACCTTAACACGCATGGCCTAGTGCAAGTTTCAGGAAAGTCAACACGCATTTGTACGTCTTTTCTTTCTATGTGAATCCGATGCGTTTGAACGAGAAAACTACAAGGCAGTTAGTATTCAAACAGTATTTTACTTAAGATAGGAAAACCAGAAAAAGACAATCTGTCTACCTGGCATCAGGCGGGACTCGAACCCGCATCTTTTGCAAACCGGGTTTAGTATTTTACTTATTTTGGATTTGTGCGTTAGTGTTAAAATAACTTCTATTTAACGATGGTTAGTACCTATGTGTAGATATTTTCGGCTACCCTTAAAGGTCTATATTTCTGTTGCTGATTGTACATATTTAGATGCCGGCGCTTAACATAGTACTTGTTGAAAAATAACATCTATTTCGGTTGGCGTAGTAAGCTTTATAGAGCCGTTAACCGTCCAAAGTAAATATTATGATTTGGAAACATACAATAAGCCGTAAATTATCCGAGAGCCAACTCGAAAGGGATTTCGGATTTTAAAATATTTACGTCGTTAATATTGTTGTAACCCATTTCTCACTCGAATATTTCCCAGCTGTGCTTCGGTGATACACATCGCAATTATGGTTACTATTGTGTTTAGCTGAAATAACATTATACCCACCATATACGCAGTGATAACAAGTAGCATGATGGAAAACAAATGGTACATAATATGAATACTTCTACTATACAGGCTGATTTTCACAAGAGGTTCTGGAAAGCTATTATAATAAAAGCAGTTTCTTTAAAACTTAAATTTTTCTTTATTTTTAAATCTGCTAAATCCCACTGCTGGGCAAAGGTCCCGCCCAAATCTTTCCATCATTCCCTATCCTCTGCAAAAGTACACCATTCCCTTGAGTAGTATACCAGGTCGTTATATACATATACATATTATCTTAAAATTAATAAAAAATGACGTGGAGTAATTCAGAGATTTTCACATTATGAGGTCCCACAAATGAGCGAAAGTTAGTATGAAAGGATGCGCGATGAATGACCAAGTTTGCGCGTGACCAGAGTTTCCCGGGAACTCTCCTGAGGAGGCACTCTATCGGTAAAACCCTGGCGCGCAGTGCTGGTTTCCCGGATCATCTCGAGGGGAGTAACTCCTCCGCTCATACAAACACCACCCCACACTGCCGTTCTCCTCGGGGACGCTCGTGCAATGAAGTCACACAGCCCCCGCCGTACACTCCTAGCGACCCCCCCCCCCCCCCCCCCTTTGTCGCCTCTTATTCTCAGGCCCCAGACCACGGGGCAAGTCAATCGGTCCCCTCCATTGCAACATCTACGAAGTGTCGTAAAAGCCTGAATGTCAATAAAACGAGTGTGACGCTATAAGGCTTAGTAAATTTTATAAAATTAATTATGGTGCTTGAAATACCAAAAGAGCTTTATTTTGTTACCAGTACACTATGTGTAAGATATTTCAATACAAACGAGAGTAGTTAGATCTCTAGAACTGCAACAAACCTAGTTTAATAATAGTTATTGCATTAAATCAAATCAGGCGTTCCAATCTAAACAAGTATGATTAAACCAACATTTATAAACAAACCCAACAAGATACACATGGAACAACTACTCGCGTTGTAATTGTGACGGCAAAGGTAACCATTGTTTAGGCTCAGCTGGCTTCGTTTACTCTTCAGTTTTCACACCCTTGAAAGTATTTTAGACGCGCAATGTTATAGTACATTGTTATCCTAGGGGTGAAAGTTACTTATTTAGTCCCGAGACGGGGTTTGGCGCCCCGAACGAAGTGAGGGCGCCAATAGTTCGAGGGACTAAATAAGTCTTTCACCCGAGGGAAACACTGTGCTTTTCATTACAAATACGAGGAAAGTAAAAATAAAAACATGAATTAGCTTAAGAAAAAATGAGGAAAATAAATGAAGATCGAATTGCCGCTTTCCCGCCTATTTTGTTTGTTTTTTTTCTGTGGCCGGCCCGCTATTCAGCCATTATTTTTTATTTTCATCATTAGAAAAATGGTAAATATTTTACTCAAAGCTAAGTTATTTAAAAGAAATTGTTGAAACTAAATTATAATAAAGTTATTTAAAACATATATATTCTCTGATCAATACTTAACTTTAAGTTATTTCAAATTTTACATCGTGGCTGTATAGAAAGTTGGAACATGGTTCAATAGATATGTGAAAAAGAACTAGTTTTTAAAAAAATAATTTGACACCTGTCAGTTGAAAGTGATTCTCCCTAGGGATGAAAAGTGTTACTTTCAGCCCGCTTCTCAGGTCAGTAATGACCTACTTTCAGAGTATGAGTAATGAAAAATATTATTAAAAATGTTACCACACCACGGCCAGTGACCAAAATAATCTATTTGCATAGAGTAAACCGCTCATTTAATTAAACGCAATCATGACTTTAACACTACGTTATGAGTTTTATGCACCTGACTAGACTCATTGTCCCTCAAATGTTGACAGCACTGGGGTCTTATTTCGATCTTCTTGCAGGTCATTCATAAATAAGTCCTGCTGGTTGATACAGCGATAAAAGAGCATAATTGCAATCATCCAATGCGAACGAGCTTGAGTCATGGTCCGAACCTAAGCCGACGCTGATGGGTGCAAATGGGCTCACCTGAAGTTCTTTTCACGAAATTGTTCTTCCTACTTACTAGCGCTGCTTCATACTGGGTGAAATAAACTTGAAATCTAAAATTAGCCAGTAAAGACAAGCAATCGCTGTCTAGGTGGTAATAAAAGATTATAACACAAACCAATGGTGCCTATTATAATTTTATTATAGAGCGGAGGTGGTAATTGTTTTGCAATCGGTACTTACTCAAAAATGACTACTACGCACAGCAAGGTACCTATATCCGTATGCGTCATAAAGTGAGTGAATCATGCTTCAACATCTTCGTCATCAAGCAGGGCCTGTTCCCATAGGTTTACAAAAAACAATGTGGATGTATCAAATCGTTGGTTCTCCATCCCAAATTTTCCAAATAGCTAATTTTATACATTCCGTTGATATAAATGTGCTCTTTTACTGCTGAGAACTGTTTTTTCCAGCCAATAAATAAAAAGCAAAAAGGTTTCCCGTACCGGGAATCGAACCCGAGCCTCCTGGGTGAAAGCCAGGTATCCTAGCCACTAGACCATACGGGAGATACTGGCTGAGTTGAAATAATAAAATATAAATGATATTTGCAAAATAAAAACTTAATAACTGGCAAGTCATAACTGATCTAAATAAAAAAATATTATATCAGATCAATATGTTTCAAACAATATTTTTGAACCAATAGGCAACCAATGCGCTTGTACTAACAAGCAGGAAAACGCCATCTGTAAGCTATACGATTAAACACATGCTCGATTTTCTCGCAATGACTAGACGGCGCTGTAAAGTTCAGTGCGCCAAACACAGATGGCAATACTTGGCAGTCTGACCGCAAGTCAATGAAGATAAATGAAAATGTCGTAATATATTGAACAAACTACCCATAGTTAAATCAAAAAGTTGAGTTCCACGTTGGGCGCCATCGATTTTTCTTGATAAAGTGTTGATGACATTAGCACATCAATGTGATTCAGTAAATAATCATAAGGAAGGTATCGGTGAATATACTTTATGAATTCTGAAAACTTTTCAATCCACCCCCGCGCTATCTAGTTAGATTGCCTTTGATTTTGCATTATCGACTTTTATTGCTTTCTAAGCGCCACCTGTCAACTGGTCAATGAAATGCACAGTAGTACTAACCACTCATTGATCTATCAGTCACTAGAGGTCGCTGCACAAACTTAAACCTGGACAGCAGATGGCGATACTTGTCGATACTCATGATGTACTTTTTTAAGTACTTTGCGTTTCGTAATTAATAACACATAGCATTACATACTTCATGAAATGCTGATTCAAAGCAGCTTTCATTAGATAAGATCAACTCACAGCCAAAACAAGTGAATCTAGAAAGCTGATTTGAAACAGAGGTTTATTTTATAAATAGCCATCAAGCCTCCATTAAAAAGGATTGTTGTATAATTCAACATTTAGGAGGGTAAGTGAGAAAGGTATAACGCGTTTCATAATTTCTTAATATTACAATGAGATTAACTTATAATAATTATAATAACGCGATTCGTAAGAAAATTCCACGTTGGGCGCCAATTTTGAGGTTTGCTGAATGCTGAATTACCTGTTTCATGTGTGCAAAACCTTGATAATCACGCACTTGTACTGTGATGCGAAATTTAAACTACAAATCATGCAAGATAAATACTTACTATGAAATATTATCTATATTAAAATATTCTTAACCACTCACATATAATTAACAGTTTTTAACATGCTTTAGTGAAATACCAGTGAGGCTTCAAACGATATACAACTCTATTTTGTTGTCTTACGGTTGCTTTTGTCAAACCGCCATTGGCTTTTTCATCACGTCATTTTGACGCTACAGTACATATCTTTCAGAGTATGTTGAAAAGTATGCTGATTGGGGAAAAGTATAGACCTTGTTAGGAAGCCCTTGGAAGAATGGCCTAATTGGTAGTCAGCGACGGGCGGTGACAGCCGTCTGGCACTTCAAAAGGTCAACCCTTCCTAATAAGAGCTGCCGCAATACGTAGCAGGGTCCTACCAATTTGGACACAACTCACCCTTTATTAATTGAGGTAAGGTACTAACGCTGTAACTTTGAGCGACTTCGGCCTAAGTTTTGCTGAAAATAAGCTTAAATATCTTTGAACAGAGCAAATAAAATTAAGTACAATTTGAAGGTTCAACAATTTGACAGCTGACAAAATCCTACAACCTATCTATGGTGAGTTCATTTTTGGAAAACGCTCCGAGACGACGCTGTTGTATTGTATCTCATACTCATTTTAAATTTTCACGGCGCGGCAAGTTTGTTCCAAAAATAATGTATTAGTAAGTTTTTATGCCAAAATTAAAAATGGCACTTCAATAATGGTTATATTTTTTGGGTGTGTAATGTATGATATAACCACAAATCGTATATCACTCAGAACATATACAGTCGTATGATATACCAACGTTTGATATAATTATTCATTCCGTATAATGAACGAATGATATAATTTCAAATGAAATAATTTTGAAACGTATAACGGACAACTGATATAAAATTGTTTGATATAATAAACGTTTGCTATAAAGCTTACATGGTATACTATTCAAAACAACTAACACTTATATAATATAAAAATAATGACACTAATCAAATTGTTGATCAGTGTTTATTTATCTATTCTGTTTGAGGTTTTATGCGTTCTTTTTTTTTTTTTCGTTCGCCCCAACTAGTAAAGAACAGACAAGTACGACGGCAAGTCGAGATTTTTTTGTTAGGGTATTTCTGTTTGTATGCAGCATGCAAGCAAGCATGCAGCATGTAAGCAAGCATGCAGCATGCAAGCAGGCGTGCAGCATGCAAGCAAGCATGCAGCATGCAAGCAGGCATGCAGTATGCGATCAGATATGCAGCATGCAAGCAAACATGCATCATGCAAACAGCAAGCAAATCAAGCAAGTCGTTTTCAGGGTTTAAAAAAAAAATAACATACATTCTTACTAGTATTTACCTAGATACAAAAGAGGACAGGTGAACTGTTAACTGGCGCTGATACTGTCAGAGTGTGGCAGTTGGTACTTTTTACATTAAGTCAGTGCATTAGAGGTCATTATTCCGTAAGCCATTAGATTTACGGTTATCAGGTAGTTAAAGGCATTTATTTAAAAAAGCTCGCGTTGATGTCTTTTAGATTTTTTTATTTCATCCCGCAAATCGTGTTCGTTTATTTATCGTTAGTCGTTATTTTTCCATACTGCAATTACGATGTATTTTTTTTACCTAGTTCCTTATTAAAAATTGAGTCAAATTATTGTACATTCATAAAAATCGTTAAAATATATACTATGTAGGTACCTTCAGGCTATAATAATGTGTAGGTAATCGATTCCAAGCTTAGTAGATAGTAAAGAGGTCCAAAGACAATGTGCCACAAGGTTTTCACCTGTGTTATAGGAACCAGAAATATCGAAAGTACCTCAAACACCCAAACCAATCCCAAATATCTGACTGTCATTATTCATTAACCAAAATTGCCCTGGTGAAGGAATCGAGCGCGTGTCCCATAACGGTTCGCCAAAAGTCATTACCATCAAACTCGTCATTATTTGATAGCAAAATACTTACCGGATCACATATCATTTGGTGGGTAATTAACTGTAGTGTCTTCTTTCTAATTGTATTAATTATTATTTCTGTCTATTGCCCAAAGAAAAATGCGACTCTGAAGTGAAAGAGTTTGTTAAACCAAATTGAATAAGTAGTTTAACAATAGTACGTAACGACCGTCTTCAAAATCTTTTGTTGGAGCCCTCTCTGCATCGGCTACCTACTTAGTTATTGTAAGTTACACAAAAGTTGCCGAACGGTCCGCCTCACATCGGCCCCTACGTCTGGCTGGGGTGAATTTCACGACCTTCGTGCACCCTTCCCGTTCCCGACGTCTGCTCCGATATGCTAATCTCTATAACGACCGTACCTACCACTGTTACTGCAGTGCATAGGTGTGCTTATGTTTAATTGGAAGTTTAATCTTAAGCATTCAGGGTCCGATTGTTTTATTTGCGTCTGATGGTGACGTAGTGGTGTGGTCACGCGCGAAGCACCGGCACATAGTTGTTGTAGCGGTGCAGGTCCGTCCGTCAGTCGCTCAGCCCGCGCCGTCCGCGTCGCACGCCCCACGCTCGCTCCCACCATGCTCCTACTCATCCTCGCCGTCGTCGCCGCCGCGGCCGCGCAAAACGAAACCCAACCACCGCGGCAGCCGACGCCGCGCCGCGACCAGTTCCGTGTCATCTACGAATGGAACGTCATAGACTTCGAATGGCGCTCCCCGGAACAACGCGAAACCTACCTAAGTACCAACCGATATGTACCCCAAAACGTACTAATATCTGGCATAAACTTTTACGGAGAAAACCTGTTCCTGACCCTGCCGAGGATGCTGGACGGCGTGCCAGCGACCCTGGCGACCATTCCCGTCCAGCAGAGTGACACCGCGCCGAAGCTGCGACCCTTCCCAAGCTGGGAAGATAACGCCGTGGGAAACTGCTCCGCTCTACAATTTGTGCAGAATATTGAAATAGATAGGAATGGTGTTATGTGGATTTTGGACAACGGCCGCGTCGGCACCCTCACGCAAAACCCCGACCCGAAGTGCCCACCTTCAGTCGTGTTGATCGATTTAAAGTCGGGAAAAAATGAAATGGAACGCATACCTTTCCCTGCTAGTATATTAAATGCTAACACAACCTACCTCAATGACCTTGTTGTGGACAACCGGGATGGTGATTACGCGTACATTACCGATAATAGTGCAGTTGATCCAGGCATCATCGTTTTCCGCCGTAGTGATAAGAAATCTTGGAAAGTTCGCGATTCTAAATCAATGATGTCAGTGACTGAAGCCACAGCTTTCCGCATAAATGGAACCAGTGTCAATCTTCCCGTTAACATCGACGGAATCGCTTTGGGACCGCAATTTGTGACCGCAGACGACCAAGTTGATAGGACCGTGTACTATTGCCCGCTATCTAGTTTCCATCTGTACGCAATTAACGCTTCTGTTTTGCGCAATGATTCATTGGGGAGCACAGATGGTGCGATCCGCCCTCACGTCGTAGACCTCGGTGTGAAGGCGTCACAGACCGACGGAATGAAGATGGACTCAACGGGCGTGCTGTTTTTCGGTCTAATAGGCAACTCGACCATTGCGGAATGGAATACCACCGTCAATTTCAATGTTGGCCAACGTACGATTGCTCGCGACCCCAACTACATACAGTGGGTGGACCGATTCACGTTCGATGACCACGGCAACGTTTACGTTATCGTTAACAGATTGTACAACTTTGTTAAGAACCAGGTATCTCTGAATGAGGTTAACTACAGGATTCTGAAGTCGCATACAGGATCGAAGAGCTACGTGTATGCGGAAGACGTGAAGCCTCCAGGCGTTCCGGGTGCGGCTGCTGCTCCGACCCTGGCTGCCTCGCTTTTGGTGCTCGCGCTGGCTCACCTGGTCGCCTAGTCTTCGTCAGGTTCCTTGGTCTCGGCTCAGTTGTGACCCTGGCCCTGAAAATCAGTGTTCATAACTTATGCGGCGCTCGGACTGACGCGTAACATTACCAAATATTTAGTTACCTTGACCTCTTGGTCCTCCAGTGATAATGCGCATGTAGATATAGCTTTGTATATTGAGTAATATTATATTGTAGGTAAAGAGCGTCTGTGGACAATCTTTTAGTTACACCGTAGGTTGTAAACCTGTTGAAGATGAGCCTCGTGTTTTCTCGGTGCATGCGAAAGGTCGAGGACATGTTGCCAAACGCCGTGCCTCGTGCAACAATAACATTCCAACTTTAAATTGAGGTGCATCTCAGCTAAATATTTATTTACATGTATGTACCTAGACTAAGACTTAATCCATAAAAAATGGAATAGGACGAGATTGTTTTCTTTTATAAATTAATTAATTTTTTTCCACTTTGAAAACAAATGTTAAAACCAATCTGTGCCATTTTATTCATCGGCTGAACTTTTTGTATACATTTCTTCTACAATACTAATACAATCAGTGTCTCCTTAACATCTCCACTATTCCAGGCTTGATATAAATAACGAGTTTAGTACCAAAAGGGACGGGAAAAGTCGGTCTCATAATAATTAATTTAAATAATATACTTAGGTACGAATGGGTAGATTATGTTACCAAATGTATTTAAATGAAGCTGTAATATACACATTGTAACTAAATTGTATGAGTGTAGTATGGACGTGACTGTGAGCGATTCAATAAACGTGTTTATCATATTATCTTGTTGTTTCTTGTCATTAACTTACGCTAAGCTCGTGCTGTTTACCTAAATCGTTAGGATTGACACCTCCTCATGAAGTGGCACGATTTAGACAAGGATATACATAATTTTAGTCAGGGTTTTTCAAAGTTGTCACACACACGTCAGTCTTGGCGAATTATGTTTTTTTTTCAACGTGTAGGTACTAAAAGTTAGCTTAAACACGTCATGAAGCGAACCATGTTTTTAAACAAATAAAAATTCTACTTGTACCAAACACCTGTTAACATCAACAACTATTATTATTATTCATCAGCCGTAGTAAATCCAATGGTCCAAACATACCTTTTTTTCATACTTCGTAGGACTTGCCCAAAAAAAGAGCAGCTGGCTGAAAGTGGATTAAAACCATTAAAACTGCCTTGAATTTTGAAGTTTGTTAATACTGAATAAATACCCAAAGACGATTTGACCCATCAAAAACTTGACTACCATATTAAAAACATGCTACTTAAACTAGTTTTTTTGTGTTATTGTCAAATCTAAGAAACATGCAGGCCAAGTCTTTACACCCTATGTCTATAGGTCTTAGCAATGTAGAGTTATACTTGAAAATTTCCAAAAAAATCATAAAAAATATTTTCTTCAATGTTTTGCAGAAACTCTAATCAGAACTTGGTGAGATTTCTGCTGCGCGTTTATTCTTTTTTCATAACACTCATGTTAGAAAGAAGATTCATAAAAAAATCAAAAATCATTAAGGAACTTTTCATAAAAATCAATAAGTTCATATCAAGTAAGTTCGTATCACAAATCTCTGGTAGGGTTTTCCCTTATTTTAGGACCAGATATACGAAGGTTTCACAAACCATCCAGTACAAATACTTATCAGTTTCATTCCAAAGAATTTGTGATGGTGCTGGAATCGAATCTCTGACAGCCCTTTGTCTCTCAACCAGAGCCATAGTAGTACCAGTAGTAACAGTACAAGTAGCCGTAAAAGTAGGTCAAGTTTAATAGTTAGTGGAAAAAGCCAACTGGAGTCCAGAATTTCTTGAACTCTATTAAATTTTCGGCATTTCTGCAGCCCCTTCCGTCTGGCGCCCGGAGTTGTCTCCTGACCGCGACTTACCCTAACGATTCTATCTTGTCGACCCTTCATTGTACAGAAGCGCACACTTTAACCTTTACAAAACCATTGCAAAATGGGTCTAATGACAGTCGCAAAAGGTGTCCCTATGTAAAGGTTGATGTGTGCGCCTCTGTACATCTCATAGATAAGTTTAGTCATTTCTTAAGGAAGTTGCGTTAGTACATGGTTTCCAATGCGAATCTTTGACCAATGCAGCTCTCATACTACTTATTAGTATAGTTTTTCTGAGCTGCATATTTTTTTGAAATCAAGTTTAAATACATATGCACAACGCATCTTAAAGAGTTATTTAGACATAATAAAAACATTTAGATAAGTATCACACATACCACAATACCTACGCCATGAAATGTTTAAAATATTTATTCTATTGTCAATACCGCTCATAAACACTCGTTCACGTGCAATATTTATTCAAACAACATGTTTAATCATCATTCTAGAAGTTACAACAGCAATGAATTATGACGTAAACAACGGGCGGGATGAAAATGTTCCTGACTCATGAGATTTTTACTACTGTTTTTAAATGGTAGTAAATTATGTCGGCTAAGTTTAGAATTTTTAAACTAAACAATGCCAGTGTAGAGGCACAGGAATGCAAAGAACTTACAAGCATGTATCATGACGAAAAACTATATAGTCTATTAAATCACAATTTGTTTTAAATATGTGATTATCAAGGTGATGACTGACGACCCGTTTAGCACAGTGGTTACGAGGTTAGAGTCATAGAGTAATGTATACGAGTCCTACAAGAGCAGACATCTTTATTAGTGAGGCAGTTTTCGTATTGCCAAAATGACTGAGTTTAAAAAGTTTTTGAAAGAAAGCTTACGCATGTGCCTAGGTGTAGTTCGATAAGGTTTTTTTGTTTGGGTATGTTTATCTGCATCCGTCGTTTAGAAGTCATTATCACTATCCAATCATATCGGAGCTTTTCATGTGGAAAGTTCAACGTCAGATTCACATGCTAAGTGAAAAAATTAGATTTGCTTAAATATACCATAAATTGTATCATGAAAATCATGACCCTGACCCTCTCTCGATAATTTGGCTTTCTCTCAAAAACTCACCCCGTCGAATTGAGTAATGAGCCTCAGAAAGGTGAATTTAATTTTCTGAAATCTCTCTACTACTCTACCAACAATAATATTTATGCGATGCTTTATTAATATCTGAGGATTAGCTACTAAATTAAATTTGATAAAAAGAGGCTTCGATATCAGTATTTCATAAGCTTTTGTCATTTGCTATCATAAGTGCAGATTATAACGCTCTTGACTTGGATTTGCTATAAAATCATAAAACTTAATTCATAAATGAACCCATTGAACGTTAAATCTAATCGGTACTTATTTATGGATTCTTACATTTGAAAGAAGAATGAATTCACCTGATTACTATGTATTTACTGCCAAAAAAAGATACAACTAACTTTGAAGCGGCAGCTCAAAAGAACTGCCTTCAATCTTTGAATGCACTTTATCCTTTAGTAAAAAATTAATGGAAACTTTATTTAGATGATCAAGACTATCCTACGTTTTCTTATAAACTGGTATCCGTAGGATTTTGCTTGATGCGTAGTTCGATAATTATGGATTGTATAGGTCGATATTTATCCACATAAATATGTTAAATTATTGCCATTCAAACAACCGTTCATCAATATGAGATTTAGTAAATTGTTGACGTAACACATATTTTGATCAGTTGAAAGGCGTTTTAAACCTGAAGTGCGATGAATGAAACGTAGTAACAACAATCGGATTTATGATGGTTTATTCGTCTTTAAATTATTGCATTTCGATATTACGATGTTTATCGAAGACCATAAGACTAATAGCAGCTTTACAACTGTTTTTAAACTAGCTGACCTGATAGTCGTCGTTCTTTCAAATGCTACTGGGCTGTGACAGTTGTTGTTTTGATTTAGGTGCTGAATATACATGGGGTTCCCTATTTTTTTGCATAAAAATTTAAGTCATAATATTACTCGACATACTTTTGTAAATAAAAGATATAGTTTGGCATAACTACACACATCAAAACTGTCTAGAGATATCATAGGGATATCATTTTTCAAATATTTCATAAAGTTAAGTTTGTTTCCAAGTTGAGCATTATCTTAGAATAACGCGAGGACAGAGACAAAAGATAAAGGTTAAAAATATTACAAAAAAAAAACGTTTGATTTTGCTAAAATTTTGACATCTTTTAAAAGAAAAATCTGTCTTTTTTTAACGTCCTCACGGCTATACAATAATGCTACTACAATGAATTTCTTTATACAATCTGATAGAGCAGATATAGCAGTTTCTGTGTTCTAAAAATTTCTACGTTGGTATCAATATTTTAATTTTTACAGCCTCCCAAATAGCCATACTTTGTATGAAAATGCTTGAGATATCCCTAGACACTTTTGAGCAGTGTATAAAGGTATTTTTTCTGGTTATAACTTATTAAAGCATGATGATTGTTAGGCATAATATTATGCTTAAGCCTAAATATTCTTACGCACAATATTATTTAAGAATAAGTTCAAAATACATTTACTTTACAAAAGAAAACATGTTGGCGGCTAGCCCAGATAATTTAAGCCGCTATCATTAGCATTTTTGCATCCTGACCTTAAAAACTGTTAAACAAATAAAAATACTTAAGTATACCTAACTACTTTATGCGAATCAAAGTTAGGGCAGAAGAACAAAAATAAACTATATTTATGCCTAAATAATACGCTGCCGAAATATTATTATACCAAAAAAATATGCCTAACCAGTTATGCTAAGTTATATTAGGACAAAAAATTGAGCGAAAAAAGGGATCCATCTACATAGGCATACTATAAGTTACGTTTTGTTATTACACACAGTTGTGACTTTTATTACTAATCACGGTTGGTACCTAACCACACGAAACGCTAAGTGCTTCTGCTGATATAATATGTGTATTTTCCAATCTGTAGCCACACATATATCCCTTTTAGATAAATAGCTGATTTGCTGTTGCTAAGTAATTTGAAAACATTTATAGAATGATGACATTTAGACTACGATGAGTACTTACTGTGATAGGCTATGTGAAGCGGGGATGTGTAAAACTATATTTTGAATAAACTTATCACTTATTTAAAATTTAGTTTTTAGCCGATATGACTCTAGCATAATCACATCGCCCCACAGTATGATATGCATACATAATTCAAAATTATTAACAAAATAAAATAAAAAATAAGTAAGTACACTATGTAATTAGTGATTAGTAGGTATGTATGATTATTTTATAACTGGAAAACTAAATTTTGTTTTAATATATTCATATTTTCTTTTTAATAACCGTCTTGCACCACCGCATTTACTTCCCTTTCCAGTTTCTCTACCTGAAGGTTGTCTGGAAGAGATCGCTCTTAGCGATAAGACCACCTATACTATAAGCATCGATATGTAACTTGTTTTCTTGGTGCAATAAAGTATATCTTATCTTATCTTAGTTTTATTCTTATGTATTATTTTTATTTTATTGCTGTTTATTAATTTTATTTCATTGACTTTTCATTCAATAAAAAATCACTTTGTTTTACAAAAATTTTTGATCTTAACGGAAGGCCATTTCTAGGCCATTCTACTAAAACAGATCATACACAAATTTATTTGAAAGGCAGAATTTTTACCGATCTAATAACAAGCCAGTAGATTTATGTACTGTATTTTAAATAAATAAATAAGAAATAAGATAATTATTAATTAATAATTATTAATTTCGGTATCATCATACTTTTAATTTGAAACAGTGGTTAACGCCTACTTTTGAGCATGCATTTGTGTTGCAGAGAGCAACTCAACATAAACAGATAGAAAACAGTAGAATCATATCTGCAAATTAATAAAGTCTTAATAAAAAATGAAGTATTAAGACTAAAATGTGTAAGCATCAGCTCAATTCTAAGACCAATTAAAACAAATTGATTTCATTTCTCCAAAAGGTTGTGATAATTGGAGACCACCTCGCCGGGCTACTTGTCACCTGTCAAATTTCTCAAACCGGTTTATTTTTAATCGGCAATCCGTCATCCGGATGCCAGCTAGTTTTCACTGAGGAGTTTTTTGCTGACCATGCTAGGATAACAGAGAAAGTGATTACAGGTTGAAATCACCAATGAAAGTGCTCTAATGTTCATGTTGTGGCTAGCTTCGCGGCGTTTAGAATAATAAAATTGATAAATGCAGATATGTAATGGTTCTCAATAACTATATTTTTAATTTATAATATTATTGGTCTTATCGTCGTACAAAACATTACTGTTATTTTGACGTTAACCTTCGTTTATAGGGAGATATGGAAAAACGTTATAATTGAATAATGACTAACGAGGCATGAAAACATACTTTGTTAAAGTTTCCATCCTGATTTAATGTTCAGCGACTTTATTAGTTGACTTCACCTACTTTTTCCTTTGATAATTATTATTTCGAGCAAGTTCAAGGCACTAGTTAAAACTTTTTTCAAGGCACTAGTTTTCACTGGGGAGTTTTTTGCTGACCATGCTAGGATAACAGAGAAAGTGATTACAGGTTGAAATCACCAATGAAAGTTCATGCTGAGGCTAGCTTCGCGGCTATTAGAATAATAAAATTGATAAGTGCAGAAATATAATGGTTCTCAATAACTATATTTTTAATTTATAATGTTATTGGTTTTATTGTCGTACAAAACATTACTGTTATTATTACGTTTACCTCCGTTTATAGGGTAGGGAGATATGGAAAAACGTTATAATTGAATAATGACTAACGAGGCATAAAAACATACTTTGTTAAAGTTTCCATCCTGATTTAATGTTCAGCGACTTTATTAGTTGACTTCACCTACTTTTTCCTTTGATAATTATTATTTCGAGCAAGTTCAAGGCACTAGTTAAAACTTTTCCAGAAATGTTTCGTTGGTGTTCATTGTATTGGCTGGAACGGCAATGGAACGTTTTTCTAGACAATAGTGGCCGATACACTAACCTATTGGTTCAACCTTGCAAACGAGTAGAGATCGTCAACGCTGAAATGACGTGCCCCTCCACTGCAACTACGCATACAATAAATTAGGTTTAACTTTACCGACAGCATTTTTCAAAATTAAAATTTAACTAAACAAAGAGATAAAATAAGTTAAGTCACGGACAAAATAATGCCCCATTACATGGGGCATTAGAATACTACTAAGGTGAAGGGAGGTCCCAGGTCACTTGGAGTGCACACGGTGGGGACCTCCGTCCCAGGGAGCGGGATAATACGTAAATGCATTCTCTAGTGAAAAAACGGACAAAATAATGTTGCGTTCTCAACCAATTAGAAACTCTCTGACATTGAAGTTACCGCGTGACTATAACATTTGAATTAGACAATACAAATGTAAAGACCAGGTTGCATAATTGGAAACCAGAAGAGTAAAGGTTAAATCGCCATCGCTATATCCGGAAACATTTTACGCGTGTTTTGAACGCAAATGGTTAAATCCCAAAAAAAAAATGTACTGTCCCAGTACACACCCAAGCTCAGGGTATTTGGGGTAGGTACTTACCTTTGCTGTTTCTGGTTTTCATAATGCTTGGGAAAACATAACGTAACGCTTTGTTTTCCTTTGGAAAAACCTATGTTGTCCCATATTTATCTATTTCGTCGTGTCACCCTTTGTCGTACTCGGCCAGTTTCACTGTGCTGCTTTGGTGGGACTCACAACATAGCTCTTTATGCACATAAATCCCACTTTTTCATGCATGCAGCTAGTTCCACATTAGCTATTTGATTTTGGTCCGTAGATCTGAGTTATTTGTTTTTTTTAATATACAAAAATGAGCGTCCTTCAATGTTTATTTTACTGAGCACGCATCGGACTAACGTAATTCCGCAACGGGTTTTTAATATTTATAAACCCGGAGGTCAGTGGAGGTATATTTTCACACGTCACCACTAACGCTACTCGAGTCTTGCATTTTAATTTGTACAGTCAACTCAATGTAACCTTGAGTTGACAAGCTGGCATCTTTCTTTCTTTTCAATACCCAGTGGAAACATAGAGGTGTTTAAAGCTAAACGTGTGATCTGTCCAATGTTCATGAACAGCCACATGACGTCCATTGCTGAAAATAGGCCTCCACCATAGATTTGTAGAAAGGCTGATTGTAGCAGGCTGCATCCACCGAAACCCTGGACTAACTAGGAGTACTCACGTAAGTTGGTCTCCAATTCAGAACCTTAGTGACCGAAATTCCGTGATATATTTTATGCTGATGTTGTTAGATCTCTATCATTTAGATTTAACACTAGCCTTACATACACACATCCAACCATTCGTACTGATCCAGCGTGTATGAGGTACTTGCTTAACGAAACATAGCTTTGGGAATGCAATAAAATAATCTTGGCCTGTTCCATACAAAATGTCTTCACAACCTTGTCAGAATCTTCAATATCTTCTAAATATTACTTACTTACTTAGTATTTTGATTGTAGTTATAAGCGCCATTAGCAGTCAATGCCGTTCACAGCAGAACACAGCCCCCATTGATTTCCCGGGAGGCAGGCGGGCGCAGGCGACCTGCATACGTCGAATATCCACTCTACATTCCCATGGACTCCTGCATTCCCGAAATTTTCGAGCCCAATGGCCATCAGTTCTGCGCGCTAAGTATATATGCCATGTCTACTAAACCTTCAACGTACTTAAATATCCTCTGGCTTTGCGCGTCGGTGACTTTTTAGTTCTTTTTCGGATTTCCTCATATCAGATTCAATCTTTTAGAAAAAAAGGTGCATCATTGAGATAAAATCACAGTAGGAAAAGTATTATTCAATTAATAACTTTCCTCTAGGCCGAAGTATAAATATTATATTGCTAATCATCTATTCTTAGACAAAGAAAATGCAGTCGTTGCGTTATTAGAGGAAATTCAAAGGTCTTCCGCCTCAGATGATTTACATGATCAGCCTTGCCACTGCTGCTTAGCAGGCATCGTCATTGCGCTGATGTCATTTATTTGTAGCTTTTTATTTGTTGATTCAATCACAACGCTCAATGGTTGTCAAACGCTAAGTCATAACATCAGGTGGCAGATAATATACTGTGATTACCAGAGTAGAACATCTTAACCTTTGAAAAAAGATTTTGCCCTATAGTTGGGCAAACATACGCTCAAGGATATATTATGTCAAGTTGCCGTCGTAGTAAACGTAACATACAGCATCCCAAACTTCGTAGAGTGAATTTAAACAACGTGGTAAGGGGTAAGCCTACCACCGTTATCCAAGTTGCTTGGGTTTTAAATTTAATCTATGTTATCCATTTCATATTCCCGTGAGTCGCAGAGATTGATGACACCAGCAATTTCTACGAACCGAGAAAAGACGAATTACTCCTGAGAAATACAAATGTAAACAAACAATCTATTAGTGTAGCGATTCCCAGTTCCTGGCATTTACAACTGACCATAAAAAATACGCATGTACCTACTAGTTCAATGTCGTGAGAAAATGTAAACGAAATGAAAACGGAACTAAATGGAGAAGGTATAACCAGGATTGCTTAGTTATTTTAGCCTAAACCATGACGCTCTCATTCCTTTGATGTACTATTTACGAACCTATAGAGATAAGATAAAAACAGTATGATTCAATTTCAATAATAACAAAAAACTGTTTACTGCTTATTTAATAAGTTAGCTATTATAATGAGCAGTCAATAGCTGATACAGCGACAAGAGAGAAGCGTCCTTTGGTGCGTGAAGGTCGGCATTTGTTTTTGTTGCTCCAATGTCAATGCCTCGATCAGTCGCCACTAACTTGTAGCATTAAGTGTAATTTGAGTTTTTAAAACTCTTTCTTGCAATACTAATCATCTTTTATTCAACCTGGCCAGAAAGGACCAGGGTTTGGATCTATTAGGTAGAGCGTTAAAGCAATCCTATAATTATTGTCTAAGGGGTAGAGCACACTATCCGCAGTTAAGTGGTGTGGTAGTAAAGAAAATGTTTATGATGCACTTTGCCCTGTGGCGGACTGTACAGGGTAAGACTCCATCAACACCAATGAGATTTATTCAATTTTCCAACTGTTGCTGAGTCAATTTACAATAGGCAGACAAAACAATTTTTGTTTTTATGATGACGAAATAAATCATTCATTCATTTAAAAAAATATGCTTAGTCATTTGTTTCTCCATATTACATCATTTTCATTCTACATTTTTTAATTTTTCAGACCTATTAATTAACATTATTTTTCGTTGGCATTTCTCAACACTTCAATAGAGTTAGATAACCTAACCCTTGACTTTCTTTTGACTGTAGATCAAATGTTGGGATCGACCTGAGTGCCTAGTGCGACTCTCGTCACTCAAAAGCACCGAGAAGTTTGCGTAGAAAAAAATGGTTAAGTCTACCCAACACTGGAGGCCGCAACCACGATACCATACCAATCCGCGTTAACTTTTTCGATGCGTTTGGTCGCGGAAACTGGCTCTAGGCACTGACGTCAGTTCGATGTTGCTCTACAAAAGACAATACTACTTGTTTTAACACAAGACAATAATTTGCTTAACATCTATTGAATAGTTGGACACGGCGTGAAAACTAAAACCAAACAGCATTCTCATATGAAGTCACTTATGTAAAGTTGATGAATTAATTTAGTTGAGTCATACGACAAGTATTCTTCTAGATATGTATCTAAACAGCTGTGAGATAAAGGTTAGCCAGGCAACGTTTTAGGTTTAATTTTTACTGGTTATTTATTATTATTTAAGTTTGCGATTACACGCTCAGCGTGTGATAGAATACTCACTTGGCCCTCTAATGAAGGTGGCGGAATAAGAATGAGCCGAAGTCTCAGAACAGCTATGCTATTCCGGCGGACGCCAAAACTCCCTTCGCTCGTGTGAGTGAACTTTAAAATTCAATTTCATTGCAACTGTGGTCGTTACAGAGAAAAGAACTAAGCCAAATAACATTTTTTAATTATTTACATACAAAATGAGAGAAAATACTAATTCAAAGTAAAGCGTATTGATGATATAGGTAAGCGTGAAGCACCGAGATGTGAAGTGATGTCCGATGTGCACCGCCGGAATAGCACGGCAGGTAGTTGCGGCGCACCTTGGAAGAAGCCTAAGTATGTCTAGCTGTGGACTGAAACATGCTGATATATTAAGTATTTCCTTTAGTCACGTCCGAAGGGGATATCACCGCAAGATTCTCAGTGCAAGAAAGCACTAGACCGCCCGCGAAAGGATGGATAGATGGTCTCAAGTATGGGACTCGATATCGTCGATTGATGATTTCCGAAACCTTAAGAATTTTAAGAAAAATCGAGCCCACTTAGGTACCTTAATAATAGTATTTGTCATCTAGCTTTTCAATAGTTGTGTTCAGAATATTACTTATGTGATTGTTATGCAAATGGTTCACTTATATTCTCTATTGCTGTGTTTGTATAAATACATGTAAATAGTCGTAAGTAAGTAACTTTATGTTAAACGTGACAACAACAGCAGTTAGTGATGTTATTGTTGTTGAACTGCTGCGTAAAATAATTATAGTTATTTTATTGATTTATACCTAAGCCAGGCTACTAAAGTTGTTTTTTATACTACCTGCTCGTCAATGGGACATTATGTGTCATGTAAACCTGTCCTAAAGTAGGTCATTATAGCCCTACGGTCTAGCCGGGACATAATGTTGTACTGAATTTCATTATTCCCTGGGGATTAAAGTGATTTGAATTTGGAATGCAATGCAACCGTGTAGTCAAAAATGTTTAGGTGCAATGAGATTTTATCCTGAGTTCGAATGTCGTACTGGCCACTTACAAAATAGATGCCAAAGAAAGAAAAAAGGCGCCAACGGCTCAAATAGCTCCTGAGTCCTGTGCTGATAAAATGAACGTACCAAAGATTGTAATTCATCTTTCCAATGTCTTCGCACAACTGTCTTATGTTTCTAACATCACTTTGAATTTTTGATAAAATACTAATTTCTCATATTTAATTACCTACCTATGTATTTTCACATGAAATAAATACTTAAGCACTTATTTTTTTCAGCCATTAATTTCGATTGCCTCGCAGAAAGTATAAAAAGTAGAGTATGCATCGCGGGCTTAAAAGTGTATTTGTCTTGGGCGGTCTTGAACCCCTCGTATTCAGGATTCTAACTTTAACTCCCTCGCTCCGCTCGGGAGTTAACCGTAGAATCCCTCATACTTGGGGTTCAATATGACGCCCGGGACATAATACACTTCTTTGAGCCCTTGTGGCATAATCTACTATTGTTTCCCTCATTATCCATATTTTTATTTTGTTCATGAACAGTGTTAGAAAAATAAAAATTAAAAAAACGAATAAACTAAAACAGAAATTGTTCGAAGCTAATACACTTTATTACGAACTTTACTAACTTTCACGAGGGTTAACCACACAGTCAACGGCACATCAGGCTGACTATTTTCGTACCTACTTCATCTTGCGCTTGTCATAGGTATGACATTTCTTTGCCAGGAACGGCTAGCCTGTCATACCGTTGTCATGCGATATCCTGAAACAAACTCATGAAATGCTGTATCCTGTTGATTATTTTGAAGGTATTTATTTTTCTTACTTTTCTATTTTTTCCTACGCATAAATATTGTAATGGCTTGTTCCAATTTTTTTCTTCTTGAATTTCATTTCAGTAACTTATAACTTCATGACGAATCTTAATTATACTGACCCTAATAGATTACATAACATAACCGGCCTATATACGTCCCACTGCTGGGCACAGGCCTCACCTCAACTATGAGGTGGAACAAGCCATACTCCAACACGCGGGCTCAGTGCGGGTTGTTGGAGGGGTGTAAGGTTAGTGAGCAACCTTATTGTCAGATGTTATCAAGCCGCCCTAAGGCCTCTGACTAGGCTTAACGACTGACATCTAGCGAAGTCAACCGGGACCAACTGCTTAACGTGCCTTCCGAAGCACGGAGATGCCCGAAATACACATCACTAAATTTCGGTCGGATGGTCACCCATCCCTTTTCCGACCCGGCGTGTGTTGCTTTACAAGAACGATCGTCGCCGATCACTGTCACAACTGCGCCACGGGCACCTCCCGTTAATAGATTAATTCAGATAAAACCTTACTTTAAATAAATGATGATGAATATCAGTGGACCTTATACAGCGCCAACTGGGCCCAAAAAAGCAAATGAATAAATAAATTATAAACATAGTTGAACAATATTTAAAATTTTAACTTGTTTTTTTTTTTAAAGTAAAATCGGAAGCCCTTCTCTTAAGGTGAGTTATCAGACCCTGGGCCAAAGTCATCACCGCCGTGTTAGACACGCCCAAACAAAACAATACAAGTATTGAATTAATGTTGTTTGCGATTAAAATTCGTCGTGTAATACGACATTGTTAGGTTGTTCAATTCCTCTTCCTTCTACGGTCTGCTGACTTTGTATGCAGCTCGGCTTTCAACAGCCTAGTGGCTTGGCTTTCGTGAGAATGTTAAGTGACTAAAATTAATTAGATCCTGCTTGAAATAGTTCTTTAAAGGTATATTATGGTTCATAGTTAACCCCTAAAGAGCATTCGATGGGGAGCTGAGTACCCCACCGAGCTTTTCCCTCTAGATACCTACTATTTTTATTTTGAAGGTTTCGCTTCCATGGGCTTCCTGATGTGCTGATGCTGTAAGTCGAGGACCTCCTCGACGTACAGCATCAGCACATCAGGCTACCCATTTTACTTTTTTTATCTTTCTCTTGCCAATTATTTTGTTTTTCAATAGAGCAAAAAGGTCTAACCTGTCATGCCGTTGACCGTTCATGTGTTACTGAAAATGACGAGTGATGCTCTATTTCATAGTGTTGCTTTTCTTGTCAAATAAATGTTTATGATTAGATGCAATTTTGTTAGGATGTAAGACGCAATTTTTCATAACTTATATGCATAAATCTCATTTTAACTCAACACATTTTTTTAAACTCAGCCTGTATTATCCCAATGCTGGGCAAGGAGCATTGGGATAATACAGGCTGAGTTTAAAAAAATGTGTTGAGTTAAAAGTATATACTCGCATAGAGTATATACTCCCATAGACATTGCTATACTCGTATATACTCCAGCAATGTCTATGGGAGCTAGTGTATGCTAGTCGTGGTGGTATTCATTTATCTAGGATCAAACAACTGTAGGCAATTAGAAAAAAAACATACCTACCCACTTTTATTACTGTATTTTTTAAATTTAGTTCTTCGTTGTGCATCGACCAATGTAGAAGCTGATTATCACTCATACCTAACTACTTACGTACAGTTTTTTATCGAAAAAACGCTTATTGTTTTACTAAGTCGTTAACAATAAAGGGGTCAAATATTTGCCCTAATTACTTAGGATATTATTTTGAAATCAACAGATATTTTATTTTAAAAGTTTTCCACCATATCTATTCCATTTTATTTAGTTAAGAATCGAAGCAAGTGTACACAGGCTGTTGTTACCAGCCTTACCTTGGACTTCACTTAGAGTCGACATAATATGAATATATTACGACCGTGACACTACGTTTCTGTTCAATATATCTGCTGGGGTAATTCCGTACCTATGTTCGTTCGCGTTAAGAATGCAGTAACTTCATACATGTCCTTCGATCTAGCACGTCCCCTAACCAATCGAATAGTTCCTAATTATGAGGCCAGGTTCAGAGTGACCAGCTGAACGCATTCGAACGCAAAGGTTGTGGATCTGTTTTTCTATTGCATTCTTAACGCGAACGAACTATAGTCACTTAGCAAATAAGACGGTTCATCTGTAATGCAAAGCGAGGAACCGACGGAGTACTCTTCAATATCGCTGAAAGCTCTCACATGCGTCATCGGTTTGTAAGCCCTTCGACTGTATTACCTGGACAATTTGTTATTCGGTGAGGCCATGTGCTAATGTGGAGTATTTTTACTGGTAGAAGCCTAAGTAGATTTATGTGAATTCTAGGGTGTTAGTGTGCATCCGGTCAAACGTTAGGAACGCGTAACCGCGAATTATTCTTAAAAATGTAATCAGTTTCCTATCATTATTTCAAAGCGGCGGTGCGAGGGGCCTCGCACTGCCTTTAACCCCGGCGGGTTTAAGAGGGTACCTATAACTCCCCTCAAGTTGAGCTGGGTAGCCGGCATAGCGAGCAAGAGGTCCGCCGGTAAAGTCTCTCGCGGTGGTACTCGGGGACCTCTGGTAAAGCGCAGAAGATGGCCTCCGCCGAGTTTAGTAGGTACCACTGGGGTGGGTGAGTCCCACACTCCCCCGCTCTCCTACCCAGGGAGCGAGATAGTGCGTAGATGCATTCTCTGCGTCAAAAAAACAAGGTTCGTATTTTGTCTGACGTCTAATTAGACTAAGTTTATTTTTGTAGATACCTACCAGAAAAAATAAACTTGGTCAATCTATGGTTGATCATTGGTTGATCAATAGTTTAATTTGCAAAGGCTCTTAGTGCGTTATAGAAGAAACCAGCATGCATCATGGCACAGATTATCTCCTTAAGAAAACAAAACAAAGAATGTTATCTAACTGCAATTGTTGGCAAGAGTTGTTGTCGCAGTGACTGCATTGTTGTCAATATGGTGTTGATCTAAGCGCGTGTCATCTCATCACAATAGTGTGTTTTACTTTCATTGTTTCGTTTAGAAACACTTGTTTGCGAATTGAAAGATTAACACGAGAGAAACTGCGGATATGTGGTCATATTATTTGCTCTTACATTAAGTACACTACTGAGGCAGAGTTATCGGTCATTTGCCTACTAAATCACTGACGAGTGTAGCAACCCTATGGCATTAACTAGTGAGGTAAAAAGCCTTATTATTATTAGTTCTCCACAATCCTGGTTAAATATAATGGTGTGTAAAGACCAAGACAGCATTTCAGTATAGTAAAGCTCCAACGACATCGCCGGTTTCATATATCTTAAGATTATTATCAAATATCAATGTGCCAAGTGTGAGTATTCATTGATAATGCGAACTGATTGGCTCGTTGCTGACACAGTGAATCCCATATACGCAGTCCGTCCCGAGGCCTGGTCTATAGCGGCGAAGGTCTAAGGTTCGATCCTAACTCAAGAGTCACGTTCATGTGACGAACAAGGAGTGTTATTAGTGCCTAAGTGTGAAAAATCATTCATCGTATTTATTTATCATATATATTCATTGAATAGATTATCCACTCATTAATTAATTAGAAGGTACAATTATGTAATTGTCCATGTGGTCAGAACCCAGTCGCAACATTCTTGATAAGATGAAGAAACCAAATAAACAAGTTCAAATTATTGTATGTCACATTTTTAGCTGTTGCACTCTTGTCCATTTAGAAGATCATACGTTTTTACTGGCGTCACTTTATTTTGTACAAACTTGTAATTGTAACAGCTAGGCTCGAGTAGCCTTCGTAAAAAGACGGACCTATGAAAACCAATCCCATTGTCTGTTTTCAATGTCATCCATTGTTGTTTTTGTGGTCGTAACTCATTGATGCGACACTTGTAGCATCAGTGACCATCACTTTCAATATAAAAAATAGTAATACTCTTTCAGAAAATATTAACAACAAGCCAAACCAATCAATCTGATTGAATTGCTAAAATCATTATTTATCAAACACCAAACCACTCGATAACTGTACTTTCGTGCAAAACTTCAAGTTGAATTAAATAAACAATAACTATTGTCTAGTTTAGACCATTTATATTTGGAGAAATCGAGAAACCTACTGGACTGGAGAGCTGAAATTTAATAAATTACCTTCACTTTTGTTTATTATTTTTGGTGGTTTTATCGACGGAAATCTCACGATTTTACTTTAGATCGTTTCGGCAGTTACCTTTATTGTCTAACAGTATATATGCGTGCTACATGCTGATTACATGACGTGTTGCATCATGAACATAATCATTGTATGTAATGACAGTAACCGCATAACTGAAATGCTAAAGATGCGTTAATTGGGATCACTTCACACCGAGCTGTGTGTGTTCAGCTGCAACCGATCGATTTTGAATTCATGTTAAATAACATTTTGTGGCAAGAGAACTCAACAACAATTCAACAATCGCATTTTATTAAAGGTGGCGGTTCGCGCCGCGACAAAGACAGGAGACCGCGACCGGAGACCGCGACCGGAGACCGCGACCGGAGACCGCGACCGGAGACCGCGACCGGAGACCGCGACCGGAAACCGCGACCGGAGACCGCGTCTGAAGATTTACTTGACGTTACGCTGTCTCCTGTCTGTCGTCTCTGTCTCGTCCGCAAAATGTCGTGTATTAAAAATATACAGTTCTGGTTTTCAGATCTTTAGTAAAGATATTGCATGAAAAATGCTAAAACAATAATAAAACATAAAAATATACATTGCCACACGTCCAGTAACTGTCGCGGTCTCCGGTCGCAGTCTTCTGTATCTGTCGCGGCGCCAACCGCCACCTTAATAGATCGAGCCCGATCATGGGTTCATATAGACACGAAATATGGGTTCTTTCGAAAGAGACGGAAGGCCTATTGCATAGCGTAACGCTATCTCAGGTGCATCTCGTTTGAACTTCACTTTCTAACAACAAGTGAAATGATATGATCTGTCGAGTTTGATAAAAGAAAAAAGTGTGCTGTGGAAAACTTTAGCAGATTGTTTAACCATCCAACGAGCTTCTTCAATATAGAACCCATGTATGTAATCGAGTAGCTCTTAGCAGAATATAATCGAGAAGAATCGTTTCTTCTTGATTTTATTCTAAGAGCAGCGGGCTGGCCATAAAACCGTTCTTAAAACTGGACAGAAATGAATCTTGAAGATAGGGCGCGATGGCACGCTTTCAACATCAGGCTGTTGTAGTCCTCTGTCGGACAAACTTAGGTCTTCCAAGGTGCGCCACAACTCTTGGTTCTAAGCCTTCCTCATCCAGTCCGATCCCGCTACCCTTCTCAGACCATCAGCACTTTGCGAATTTGCCCCGTGGACTGAAACAAGATATCTATCTTGCAATACAGTGTTTGTCTATCTAGATAAACACTTTATTGCACACAAAATTAACACATTAAATTTGTAAGTAATGCATGTTCACATGAACGCACAATTTAGGCAGTCTTATTTCTAGAAGCAATCTCTCCAAGACAACCTGTAGGTTGTCTTGGATATAAATATGATAGAATGGGTTCGCAAGTGCACAATTAATTCAGGATTGGAAATTGTTTACATATTAAATAATTAATAAAATACATAAACGCTTTTTTTACAACAACAAGCTTTTAATAATGGTAGTGATTTAAACCAGGATGATCATTGTGGCAAAAAAAAGGTATCTCAGACCCAAAATTAGCAAGAACCTGCAACGTAGAAAGCAGCAAAAGCGTTGACCATGTAAAATCATAGTTGACATATCTATGAGCAAATATTGGCGATACCAGTGAAGCGTGCGTGGCCGGCGCCCGCGCAACCAAACATTTGGCAACAAACTGTTTCGTGGCGACGTGACGCAAACTATTTTTACGAAGCAATTTGAACGTTCAAGTTTCCTTTTTGTTACAACTTGTAAAGGAGCTTTCATTTGTATTTTAGTTGAGAGAATTAAATGCTTCTTAAGTATTATCCATGAAATTAAATTACATGTTTTGTTGTAAGAACTGCAGAGAAATAACGAAACGTCCGTAAAGGCACTATTTAAGCAAAGTTGTGAATAAAGCCTATTTTTTCCGACACTTTTCAAGATTCGAGGTTCAGAGGCATTCATTTCATGTAGACTTAATGAAAAGCACTTATGACAAGTCAAATTGACATAGAGTGAAGGAAAGACATATTGTGACTCTACTACCGGTTCGGAATTTGATTCTATCAAAAAATCCATTTTTATCGCTAAGCAGTTCAATGTAACCTGTGGTCCAGTCCCTGCGGTGAGTGAAATTCATGGATGCCAAGTACGAGTTTCCTCGACCGAACGCAGCGAAGAAGTAAACGCAGATGTCCAAAAAAAAAAATGGTTACGTCAGAGGCCGCGACCACGATGCCAAACAAATCCGCGTGTACTGCCTCGCCGCGTTTGGTCGAGCAAACTCTTACTTGGCACTCAGATAACATCTTTCTCTGTCAGTTTTTATTTTCAAGTATGCAGTTTTAGTTTTTATCAGAATGGGCTTCGGGACCATGGCTATTCTCTAGCAGATATCCTTAAACTTTTTTAACTAAGGAAATTTTTAGGGATAAGAAAGTAAAACACCGTTCAACCGTATGCACGTAAACACCGCGATTAACAGAAAGAAAAGATTATTTATGATTTTTGTTTACACTTTTTGATTAGGTAGGTGAAGTTCTTGCCAAACAAAGTATATTATTATATAACAATTTATGCATATTATATCAAATAAACCCAGAAAGTACTAGTTTACCTCCTAATTACAGTTTACGTCGTTGTACTGTAAAAAGCATTGCGCAATGCAATAAATTCTCTTCCAAATTGCAACATTAATGTTTTAGGTAGATTCGTAATCTTATGTCCCTTTTCTTTCGTCGTAGGTAATCTCCGTATTTGTAGCTACTTCTGTCTTGGTAACTATCTATTCTCTAATCTGTGTGTAGTCAAAAGTGCTACTTCCTATTTATCTAGGAATCGTAGTAGTCCATAAATAGGAAGTAGCAGTGCCGAAATAGTTTGCATAATTGAAAGAAAAACATCACAAAAATTGATTACTATTAAAACTCAAATTAAATCATATTCAACGACGTCGATTAACGCTTGCATAATTTATTTTTTACTATGAGGAAGACCCATTTAATCACCCACCTGACTTGACTTACACTCGTAGATTCGACAATGCACTTAGTGATGTCATGGTTTATAAATAAATATGAGACATCATTTTAGATGCCTGGTCACAAAGCATGGTCTTTGTGTTATGGGAACTAACAGAGTCATACAAAAATCGCAGCAGATCCAGCTTAGTAAGTTGCGTTGCGGTGCGTTGCTCTTTTGAATGTCTGAGACCCTATTATTGCGTTGCGTTGCGTTAGTACGTCACCCGTACTGACGCAAGGCCCTTTAGTAGTGCGTTGCGTTGCTCGATTTGTATGGTATTGAGTGCGACGACGCATCGCATTATCGATGACTCACCCACACAAACCGAGAAACGCGCAAAGCAACCGCAACAGCAAAGTCACTAGTGACAAGAAGTTTCAATGAAAAATCTTATGGTAAAATATGAAATGAAGATTAAAAAAACCTGATACAGTTAAATAATAACAAAAATACAGTTTGTTACGAGGATGTTGAAGTAGTTTTGATCTATTCCTTTCTAATACCAAAAAGTAATACCAATGGTATTAGTTTGTAATCGTAATAATTTTCTATTCCCGACGAATACCAAATTTTAAATATTTCAATGTAGTTTTGGTATTCGTCGGGAATAGAAAATTATTACGATTACAAACTAATACCATTGGTATTACTTTTTGGTATTAGAAAGGAATAGATCGTAGTTTTATGTTTTAAGAACCGCCCTCGAAATAATGCGTGTACGATGCAGTAACCAAACGGTTTTAAGTCCCTTACTAAATGTGTGTTTCATCAACTGGTATTTGTAGGCTTCTGTGTCAAACTGAATCATACAAATCGATTCACGGTTCATTGTTAGTCAAGTAAATCTTAATTTAAGAAAAACTTGATTGAGTTTCGAAGGGCAAGAAGAATGTGGAGAAATTAGGACGGTGTCATTTTTGCTCTCGACATATTATTATCTGTTAATTTTGTTAAACTTTTTTTGTTGTTTTTAATTTTTCATGTTTTGTTTTAATATTTGCAGTTCAGTTGTTGATGGGAACCATTTGTTCAAACATAAGGTACAAAAAGCCACATATCAAAGTCACTTCGTCAATTCGAGTCACTCTAAACCATACACGAAAGGTATTTCTTCGACTGCTAGGTGACACTGTGGTGACGCTTCCACTGTACACACCGTGTCACAGTTGTCATGCTATGGTTTTATTAAACTACTAAGTATATTTAGTAAATTCTTTGAGTATGACAGTTACGACTTACGAAAACTGGCATAATTTTCATGGGATCGTTATGCCACGAAATTACTACTTTACCAAAACATTTTGGCGTTGTTATAGATTCGATTCTACATTCAAACTTGCCCATTCTCGGGGCGTTCGGATATCAAAATTATGTAAGGGTATTTTACTTTTTCTATTATTATTACGAAGTAGTAAGCTCAAAATTAAACTGTCCCTGATCCTCATGACCTTATGGTACGTGGTCGAAATGAATACAAACAAAGACCGTTCCTAAGAAGCGTTCATAAATATAAGAGTATTTTTATGTTAAGTAAGTAAATGCTTAACACCACTTGACGTTAGCAAAATACCCTTGCCAAGACTAAATAGTCGAACCACTGGCCCGGCTAGGACCACTGCAATGAGACCGGGGTGCACCTGGCAGGGTCGCCATGCCATGGGACCGTGAGATGACTGATTAAAACGATGTTGATGGTTCGATGTTACGCTTTATTGCGTCCTATAATTCATATGGACTATTCGTATGTAGGTATTGTGGTGCACACACTACACCACATCGACAGTCTAAAACTTTTTACAAGTCTATTTGAGTGAAGCTACCTGAGCTCTCGTGAATCAGTTAATGGGACGGCATCTTACGTAAAAAAGGCCTACGTTTTATTTACTGACTTACTTCTTCTACTAAACACAGTCGCGAGTGGTTATACACTTTCCACAACCTCGCGTGACTATCGCCGTCTCACAAACGAATACTAAACTAGTAATAAATTCACTCGCTTCCCCACGAAGCCCTCGCACTATACTTTTTGTTGGAGCATGACAAACGTAGCTATTTTCACCAAAAAGGCTCTTGACCTTTGTTCAAAATGTTAAACTTACTTAACTACTTACACTATATTATGAAATATTGTAGGAATAAGTAGTGAAATGGTTTGGTAACTTCTGAAATACTGACACGGTAGGACAATAAGATTACTTATTGAACAGCTAATACAATAATGTTTAAATAAAGCTGGAGATAGGTATAGGACGAAGATATGACAAACAGATTAAAATAGGAAGAATAGCTACACAATTATTATGGATCTTTACATCGCTGCGGCTGTCAAAAACTGACACACTTTTGTATCGATGAACGACACTGCGCTAAGTGTTGAAACAAATCAAGACTTTTAGGTACTTACTTAAAATGGAAGACCGGAACACCGAATCACTGAAAGAAAAATGAAAGATAAAAGAAATAATAAAAAGGAGATACAAGCTTGAAAGGAGATTCCAATCACGCTTTATAATATTGTAAAATTGAGACCAATAAAGAATTTATTATTATTGTTATTTACCTTTACCTTTTCCTATTTATGTATTCGCTTTTTATGACAGGACAGCACTCGCTCGTGACTTTACTGCGGAATTCATAAGCGATACTTAGAGGGCTTATTGCGAATTCATTCGGTCAAACGCAACGAGCGCGTAAACGCGAGCGCATAACCAGTGGCTTTGACCAAATGAACTTACAGTGAGATTAGGAATACGGGGTGAGATATTCACACTGTGCACTTGAATTCCAGCCACATTGTAAATGCAAGCCTCGGTCACAGTATAAACCATACAGTAGGTTATCTAAGGCCGCCCGCCGAGTTATTAGCGTGCACACAGACACGCGGCACAGCCCGTCCGTACTGATGCCGCCTCCCTATTTTATGCTAGCGTGTGCGTGAATTCGCGTGTGCGTGAAATCGCGACACGGCGCGCGACGCCCACGCAGATATACAAACCGAGAGCGGCACGTTTGTATGGAGATGTTCTACTGTATGGTTTATACTGTGACTCGGTGGTGGCATCGGCCAATGACTAACAGGAGCGGATTCCCTGTCTATAAAAATCACAGTAAATCATTTGCTATGGCTTATCAATGTGGCAACATGTTGTATGATTCACGGGTCACGGAATAAAGATCATTCTTGATTCATATGAACTGTGTATTAATACAACGTCATTGTACACTATCTGAAATGACTCAATGACACAAATGAATTTGCCTCAATAAAGGTATATTAATTATTCATCAATTTAATGGGCCGCAGCAATTAATTGAAATTTATCTTTCCAGCGTGACTGGTATTCGGGTGTGGATCAGATCAGCACAAAATTATTTATTTTGCTCGAAAGTGTATGTTGTATTGAATTTTGGTAACACTCTTGCGCCACCTGCTATCCATTTTTGCTTAAGCCTATGGTTGACTGGTAGGGAATGCCTTAACAGCATGATGACTGCATTTGTACCAATTAACAAATGGCAGACATCATGCTGAGGCGTTCTCTACCAGTTTCGTTGCTGTGCAAATAAATAAATAAATAAAGATTGGCCCCTCTTAGTTTTGGAGTCTAACTTTCTCATGTTTGCTTGAACCTAAACGAATCTTATCGCAACAGTTTTTTACAGAACACTAAACCTGTTTTTTTAAAAGTCCAAAGAGCTTTAACGATCACAGTTCAGATCACAAGGAGGACACGAACCTCAGTTGAAAACTAATGCAGATTTCGTTTCAGCAAAGTTCTAGAATTCGGGCTCAAGAAACATTTAAAACTGAGAAAAAAAACTACCATTGAACTACTACCGAATTTGAATTGACTACCGCCAACAATTTTTCTGCCTCACCTGATGGTTGACCTAGAGAATGCCTTTAGGCATTAAGTCCGCCAATTGTACTTGTTTATCATTGTGCAATAAAGAATAAATAAATAAAAATAAATTGAAGTGATACAACAACACTTAATAATATAAGTAATAACTACAAAGTTAAAGCGCCATTATTGCTCCCGCCCACTCATTCAAGCGATAAATATAATAAAAGTATAACTGTATCTACGGAAAGTATAAATAAACTTACGCGATGTTAAAAAACAATAAGAAAGAAGCGCATTATCTATGGTCTCAATCTCAGTCTACGGTCGAGGAAAGTCGAAATGCACAAAGCGGCTTCATTACCTTAAACACTTCATGGTTGGTTCTTTTATTCTCAACAATAAAGAGCAATTTAAAAATTGTATCACGGCACGGACGCCATTGAGACACGCCATCCTTTGTTGGGAAAATCGATGGGAAATGACCACTACTTAAGTAAGTTATTACGTCATAAGATACGAACGTGTCTATTACTGCGAATTATCATAAATTGCCTTAATTCACTTAGTTAATCGTTAATCGATATTCGGTCAGTGGGTTTCACTTCAAGTGTAACATTAGCTCGGCAAAACTTTAGTATTTAGGTAACCTTTGCTACATTGAAAATATAAACTTGACCTGTAACCTTCTTTAAATTTCGAACAGTTGTATCGTAAGCTGTGTATTTTCCGTTTGCTGTAAGTAAGTAAATAAATATTCAAAAGAAACAACTAGGTATTCATATAACGTTCAGTTGCTAACTTATAAGTAGTTTACTTGAATCAGAAAACAGACAAATATTACCAATATACTATGGATAGGTAAGTAGAAAATGAAAGCCTATATTTATTAATTCAGGTTAAAGTTGAAATTAAGTTAAGTTATAAAATAACTTTTTGCAAAATTCGCGCTTCAAGTAACAGAGGGTGCGATAAGTCAGTCAGCCAGCCATAGGTACTAACTCTCCGTTTGTTTTTCCCAATCGATAAATCAGCACTTCATTATAGTGATTAAAAAACGTAAGAAGCACAAAAACAATGAAATAAACTACTAAATCTGCTCTATACAGTCACATTTTGTTTAACATACACTAGCAGAGGATTTCGTTCTAGTTTTTAGGTAATAATTAATGGTTGTCGGTTACCGCTTCACGGTGGGATTGGCCGTGTAAGTGGCGGACGGTTAGCGAAGACTTGTAATTGCAAGACAACATCGCGCTTTAACGCCTCTCAGAGGCTAAATAGGTGTGCAAGGCTATCGTCTCCTATGAAGCTTGTCTTTAATTAATTATTTATTCCGTTCACAAATTCTTCTTCTTTTTTGTGGTTCTCGAGACTAGAAGGAGTACCATAGTCAAATCTCTCTAGTGATGGAAAATAGCAAGGAGTAAACCAGACCACGTTGCTATTACAATATCATTCGATGAAGAGTGAGCTTCTGAATGTTCCGTTGTCCATGCGGCAATTGTCAGCGTGGTCCGACTACTGTGTTTGGTATAAAAGTAAGTAATCTTGAACACCTTGATTATCATCTCATTCTAAAACTTAAAAGTTAAATTCGTTTAAGAATTGTTTTTTACAAACAGCGGATCAACATCAAATTTAATTGACGTCTCTCTCACAGTAAAGCCTTTAAATTTGTCATAATTTCCTAACCGATTATGAATGCAAAGGCGTACGAAACGCCCCCTTGTTGTAACTTGTGAAGCTGTCTCATTGTAGCAGTAATGTAATTATTAATACATTTATTGTCTTGGTGCCTGCGACAACAGCTCATGCTTATTACCTACCTACTGAAGGCAACTTAAGAAAACTGTACTCACCTACTTAGTTAGTTTATTGTCTATTCTGTAATCGTTTTAAACTCATAAATAGAAAAAAAATACATGTGTTATATACTTTTTTACATAGGTAATTACTTTATAGGTCTTCTCTAGAAAAATATTTTGATTTTTTCTCCAAGTTTGAAAATGGAAGTGACTTGTGAATTAGTAGGATTAGGATGCAGATACGACCTTAACATAAAATAATGCCTAGTTATCCATATTCTCGGAAACAATCTATTACGAACTTGCCTGAGCAATTCAACAAAAGCTATTTGCTAAATTCATCATGTAATAATCTACTTGACTCATATAGTAATTCTTTTATAAGTTTTCCATTTTATGAGTCATTGGTTGCCAATATTTTATGCAAAACAGCCACAGTCTGTATTAGCACAGGTGGCCTACGGATGCCATCTTGAGGAGACCTTTCATAATTAACTGCTCTTTCCTCCGTCCTTATATTTTAAATATTAAAGCAAGCAAGGTCAACCAGCCAGGAAAATTGTAATGAAAAATGCAGGTAAAAATTCACAACTTGAAAAACTACAAAAAATCGCACTACTTAATAGTGATGGGAATAGTATGCTTTTACAGACTCTATTTTTTAGTAATCTAAATCTAATCTAAATTTACCGTTTTTGGCTTTCAAATAGGAACAATTTGCATTAGACAATTGAAACTTATTTGAATTGAAAAATAACCTATCTCTTCATTGTATCCAGCGGACCTACTGGAATTCCGATAATGTAGTGAGCAGTAAAATATTTAGTAAAAACATAAAAGACGCTCGTTACTATAGCCTATAACGGTAGTCCTAGCCTTGCTGACGTTTGCCGTCCTTCATGGTGAACGAAACATTTTTACCTATGCCTTTTTTTTACCCGCTGAAATACATAGTACTTTTCTCTGCTCGGGGGAGGGCAGCCAGGGAGTGTGGGGCTCGCCCAGCCCAGAAGGAGGTGGGAGTACCCACTAAATCACCGGAGCGGCCTTCTTCTGCGTGTGACCAGAGTTTCCCGAGAACTCTCCCGAGGAGGTACTCTACCGGTGAAACCCTGGCGCGCTGTGCTGGCATTTCGGCTCACCTCGAGGGCAGTGGTGCCTCCCCTTTTACACCTGTCCGGTGTTTACGGCAGTGCGAAGCCACCCACACTGCCGTCCTCCTCGTGGTCACTTGTGCAATGGAAGCACACAGGTCACGACCACGGGTCCCCCATTTAGTCACCTCTTTTGACAGGCATGGGAGACCTTGGCTGAATTCTTACGCCCCAGACCACAGGGCGAAAACATTGGTATACCGTATACCCATGCGAAATCAAACCCAATGTGGCAAAGACTGCTGTTATCTCTGTTATCCGGGTTGCATGGGTTCTCTATTGGTACTTATTCATTCATTATTATAGAACTGGTATGATATGGGTACTTAATATTGCCAAGAGCGAAGAAGTCACCCAAGAATTCCATTACATCTACGAATGCAATCACAATAAATTCTAACGTAGAAGGAATGTTTCTATTGACTGCCATTGACATAAATTGCATCCGAGATTGTAGGATGACCATTTCAATTAGTTATCAGTAAGTAGGTACATCAATTAACATTTTTATCTTTTTTATTTCATTTAATTTACGAAAAAATGCTATTCAAATTAAGTAATTAGAACGCCTGTTTCGTATCAGGTAAATATATTTTTTTAAATATTTTCATTTAAGATACCGTTACGGTTTACGGTTTTTAAAAACAAGATCTGGCACAAAGAATTCTATGTTTTGACTTCTAACAAATAAAGTTATCTATAGTATCAGATTAGGATCTAATCTAGTTAAAATCTCATTCAGTTATATGATTTTATAAACTTCAATGATAGAAAAAAGCTTTTTGCTGCACATTGTGTTGGCTGGCACCTGCATTTCCTCCACTGATTAAAAATATGCCCATTAGAAAAACAGGATTTCATTTTTTATAAGACAAATACCATATTTCACAAGAATCAATTTCACATACTGACAAACCAAACACCTATCCTACAAGCAGAACTGTTGTCACCCCAGTGATGAGTGGTCTGACCGGTTGCGGCAAAGTCATGTCACCGATAACTCGCATATGTTCGCTACCTTTAAAACCCTGACCTGAACCCTCGACATCACACCGTATTCTTATCTTTTAAACATAAAAACAACCGAATGAACGGATAACGAGAGGGCAATGACTCTATTGCCTTCGGGACGCAATGCTAAGGGCTATTATATACAGTGTTGTTTCAGCCGAGCGAACCCTTTTCGGACTGTTGACTTTTGTAAATGACTCGTCAGGTGGAACTGCACCCATCAGGGACCATTAAGGTTTGCCATAAGCTCTGACCTGATTGCTGTACAATCAAGAACACCGTCCACCTAGTATCTTTGTGAAAATATTTTAGGCACGCTGTCCCATTAAGTAGCTATATAATTCTGGCTAACGCTGATCTCGCTCAGGAAAAAACGCCAACTTTAGTGGTCTACCTTCCGGCTGGCATTGAACTTGAACTCATTTTTATAGAAATAATTTTAAAATCTTATTTGGTTATAAGTTCTTTTCACTCAAACGATCACATCAGCACGTTGCACCCCAGGCACCCCAGGTGGCATCTAGTTGTAAAAGTGGAAATATGCACTCAAGTATATATTTATCATTAAAATATTCATGTGTGTTTTTGTATCGGGTTCCTTTATCTTGTTGTATGGCTGATTAAATTGGAAACAAACATACTTTATTGAAAGTTTAGGACGATTTCTCAATTCTCTGTTCAAACTTTGAGGTACCGGATGCTACTGAGTTTACATTAACTAGATCGGACAATCAAAGTGGTGTAGAAATACTTTTCATTGTTTTTTTTAGACCTGCACTCAAAAATTAACACCTCCAATCGACGTATAGCAAAAATTACAAGTCCATTTCTATAGTTTTTCCAATCAGAACAAGAACTTCGTTTGCAACCGCTCAAGTAAGTAGGTGTAGGTACTTAGCGTTGCGTGTGCCGTTACATTGATTTATTAAAGCATTTCCAGAATATGCATTAGGTATTCTGAATACATCTGTTCCTCCTTATACTGACAACCTGAATTTCCTTGTCTTGCCAATTCGTATCAGTTTTCTTACAACAAAACAATATCATCCATCATCAACAGGCTACACCATAAGGTGACGTTCAAAAGGTTTTTTGATTCCTCACACCTTGATGTATCCGGAAAGTAAGTATATTTTAGTTTTCTAGTTTAGTTTTTTCCGTGATTTTTTTGTGACAAATTTAAACTAATCTTGACTTAGGCGAAGAAAAATTGGAGTATTTTCGGATACACCGAAATGTGAGTCATCTAAAAGAAATAACGTCAAATTTTGAACACTTTTGTATCAAAGATTGACCAGCAAAGTAGTTTTCAATTACTGTGCTTGTCAACCCCATATCTGGACCTCACGACTGCTTCCCATCAGGTGGAGTGAGGTCATCTTGAAGACCAATATAAAAAAAAAAAAAAAAAAAGAAGTTGGGTTCTGAATGGTTCTGAACATACACCTTGCACCAATGATTACAATAAAAAAACGTGGCAAGTTTTTTGGCGAAAAAAGTGGCACCCGAAATCAGAACTTCGATCACCTGAGCAAAGCATTGACAGTTTGAGATGACACTGCGCAACATGTATCTGTCTCGTTTACGCTCTAGTAAATAAGCATGCTCTCTTGTACACACGGTCAAATTATAGGAATAATTACGCCAGGGGACAATTTTCGGCTTCGCATCAGTACTGACATAACGTATTTACCTTTTTTAAATATCATTGCTTTGCACTCCTTAGATATTGCAGCCTTGCAAAAGTCGTCGCTCTACTCTACCTGGCCAATGGACATTACGTTTGCTGAAACGCTATCTTCACTCAACATTCGCTATGGTCAGTTCCACGGCAGACATTTCAGTTTCCATTCAAATTGATTGAGCCAAAGGAGAACCATTTCGCTATTTCTAATCAAGCAAAGCTATTTCTGCTGTAAACGTAGCAGATCATACGACAGGCACTAGAGCGTTGGTCTGTGGGAAATAACTCGCTATCAATAATTGGACCATTGTTCGAAAACACATTAACGAACTTACAAGAAAGCGAGTGTGAACATCAGAACATAGTACAGTCATGCACAATTTAAATAGTTAAATGCATTCATGAATGTTTCCGTGCTTCAGAAGGCACGTTAAGCAGTTGGTCCCGGTTAACGTCGATAGATGTCAATCGTTAAGCCTAGTCAGAGGCCTTAGGGCGGCTTGATAACATCTGACATTAAGGTTGCTCACTGATCTTACACCCCTCCAACAATCCGCACTGAGCCCGCGTGTAGTAGTATGGGTTGTTCCACCTCATACTTAAGGTGAGGCCTGTGCCCAGCAGCGGGACGTATATAGGCCGTTTATGTTATGAATGTTACACATACAAGATGTTACATTTGGGTGTCCAGGTGTTACATGAACCCTGTAAGGCAATAATCTGAGTTATATTTATATTTGATTCCAGAATTAGGAGTGTTGTAAGACCAGTATAAGCAGTTCTCTCCCATAAAATGCTAATAGAACTGAAAGGGAAAACTATACTTCTGAGGGATGCTCAACCTTGATTTGCGTTTGTGTATTCGGAGGTTAGCCAAGCACCTCTATAAGTACGGTCATTGGCCCACTATTATTTAATTTGGCAAATTTTATTTTGATCTTATTCTTTCTTTCTTGTGTTTGAAGTATTGGATATCATAGCGTTAGTATTTTACTAACAGCAGACGTGATACTTCTGGTGGCATGTTATGTGAACATCCTTGTGGATGACAGTCCAGCTATTCACTGTGAAAATGTATTAGATATTTACAGGAGGAAGAAAAATATTACGGCGCTTCAATACCCATATAATTTTCTGGAGGAAGAAAACTATTATGGCGCTTCAATAGGTAGATATACCCAGTTTCATGGTACCTGAACGTTTTGTCTTGAAGGACAAAACGGCTACATATTTATGCACGTGACTGTACAAGGGCAGCGGTCATAAAAACGTTAACAGAACGAACTATGCCAACTTACAGTTCCGTCTCATCGCGTGTTGGTGTGTTTGTCACTCACTTTCAATATGCTGTAAGCATGCTATCGAGCACGTGAATTAGCATCGTCTAACATAATTATGCTGCAATTATACTGTTCTGGAATGGATACTAGGTACCTACCTGCTTATAAATAAGGTACATGGTAACAATCCTGTGTTACATATCTAACATACGCTCACGAATATATCCCAGGTGAGGTAGTCAGAAGTACACAGATTTTTGCCGTCATGGTGAACGGAACAATCAGAACCCCACATTTTGTGGAGCGAAGTTAAATCCAGCGTAGTAAAGGGCGAGCCTACTGCAGCGGCGGGTTATTAATCGGTGTTTTCAATCACCGGAGAGTTAGCCGCAAAATGTACAATGAACACTAAGTAGGTGTTCCTGCCAAATTTGATGTCGGGACCACCGATTTCCGAGCCAGAGTGTTAAACCTCTGGGCCACGACAGGACAACGCTCTCAAATCTCGTGACAATATCCCTTATTGAACGATTTTAATGTTATTGACCATGAAATTTCAAAGAAGGATACTAGTACCATGAACAGACTGACCACATAGGTTCCTACATACCTTCCTCGTGCATAATACCTAGTTCAGTGGCTGTAATTCCATTTTAACTGGATGCAAGGTTACAAGTAAATTAACGCTGTCACAATTCGTTTTTGTTTTCCGAGAGTAGGATGGTTAATAGGTCAAATTAATTTTCATCCATTCTACTACAATTTAAATTTCACTAAAACGTATTAGTGTGATTTAACTGACTTATTTATAGACAGTCATCTCGTGGCCCGGTGGCCCTGTGGTTAAACACTCTAGCTCAGATCCCGTGTGGTCCCAAGTTCAAATATGGCAGGACACCTACTTTGGGTTCATTGTACCTTCAATTCAATCGAAGTGTGGGCTTCTGAGTGTCGTGGGATATAGTCGTGAGCCTAACTGAGTATGTATGAATACTGACATTACAATAACTAGCACTAGTTTTAAAATCAATCATTCGAAACATTAACGTGCATTAAACAGAGATTTATTTTACGCACCTCACACACAGTATTCTCCATCTGTTTAACTACTAGCAGACAGACTGTATTGTTACCGTTGCATTTTGTACAGGTAGGTACACCGATATATTAACATGTTACGTGTAGTGTTCTTCACGTCTTTAGTATATTTAAAGTATTATGAAATACATGTTTTTCCTCCACACCCAAAAAAAATATTTGTAAATGAATATTTTCTATAGATAGGTAGTAGGTTTTATGAATGGCAAAAGTAGATAGCACTCGACTAAATCGTTATCATCACCCAGCTTTGGGTATTTTAGTATGGTTATTCGAAATGTGTAAAAAACTGGGTTATCACAGGGTTTTATAAATTAATAAAATTAGTAGTTATGTGAATGTATTAGTATGTAAATACCTCTACATATAAAAAACATTGATTTATTTAAGAAACCAATGTAAATACAATAAGCCCAAACTGCCTATCTATCTTTCGTCTCCTACACTTTCAGAGTTTGTAATAGTTATAATTAACAATAAATAGGTTATAGACATGCGCTATCGCGTAAAACCGCCCCTAAAACATTAAAAATGTTTATAAGCATTTATACTTACAAAGTAATAATCTGTGATAGTTATTAGCCAATAAATCAGGAAGGCAATGAAAAATAAATCATATCGGTCAGGGCCTATAAAAAAATATAATACTCGTAACTCGTAATTACTGTTAAGATACCTAAGTGTTAAATTTCATTTAAAAATATTCTTAATAATAAAGGATTGGTAAAATAAATCAGGATCTTATTTTGAATGCTTTTGAGTTGTGTGTTTAAGATACTTTGGAACAAGTAAAAAAAGCACCTACTTTTTAATTGTTCGCCAAGAGTTGAGAATGAAACACAAAGTCAGCGTTTCTTAAGACCAAGTTTTCCCGCTAGTAGGTAGGTAACGTAGTCTCCAAAAAGTTTAAAATTGAAAGAAAATTCTGAAAGAAAGGGTTAGCTTATAGTTAGACAAACTAAAGAAAGAAAGAGACTAATTATTGACATCAGCTGCATTGGCAACGAATAGATAAAGAGGTGCCTTTTTTTAAATATGCATTATTTGACCACACTGAAAATTCAAAACTGGCATACAGACTTGCAAAAATAGGAGGACCACGATTGATTAAGAACTCTAATTCAAAGTCAAAAAACTCTCCACACATTTTTTGTTTTTTTTTCTGTGAATACTCTCGTTTAAACCACCACAAAAAATAAAAACCTATCGTATTCGTAGGTAATAGATTGGAGCTGTTGGGAGCATTGAGCTTGAGCGCTGTGTTGGTTGGAAGATATGAGTACAATTACTACATACAATGAACTTGTAACAGCAGAGGACTATTTTTCGGGGGCTGAAATGTACTTGATGAAGTATTTAAGGGATTTTCAACACCGTAGCAAGCATCGACTCAAGTCAGCCGCGAATAGGACAATAAACGCAAAGGTGTTCCGTCCAGTCTAGAATTCGGGAATTCCGGATCCCGAGCCAGAGTGTTTAACCACTGGGCCACGACGCAAATCTCAATCTTATGTATGTACCTACAATTTGTTACGGAGGGGATGAAGAACTCTTATATTATAGTTAAAGAACTCAAAATGTTTCACCAGGGTGTGGTACCAAGGTGTTCCGTCCAGTCTAGAATTCGGGAATTCCGGATCCCGAGCCAGAGTGTTTAACCACTGGGCCACGACGCAAATCTCAATCTTATGTATGTACCTACAATTTGTTACGGAGGGGATGAAGAACTCTTATATTATAGTTAAAGAACTCAAAATGTTTCACCAGGGTGTGGTACCAAGGTGTTCCGTCCAGTCTAGAATTCGGGAATTCCGGATCCCGAGCCAGAGTGTTTAACCACTGGGCCACGACGCAAATCTCAATCTTATGTATGTACCTACAATTTGTTACGGAGGGGATGAAGAACTCTTATATTATAGTTAAAGAACTCAAAATGTTTCACCAGGGTGTGGTACCAAGGTGTTCCGTCCAGTCTAGAATTCGGGAATTCCGGATCCCGAGCCAGAGTGTTTAACCACTGGGCCACGACGCAAACCTCAATCTTATGTAGGTATGTACCTAAGTAAAATAGCCATAAGTGCTATTACTTAACTAATAATAGGTATGATTTTCCATTCAATGAGGGCGCTACTTTGCTTACTTTGGCTATATGGGCCATAACAAATATAATGACACGTCTTTTAACACAGGTAGTTAATCGATTATCTTTTTATTGCATTCCAATGAAAAGTGAGGCGGAAAATTACTATAACAGTAGAAAGCATGAAGACACAGGTATTCGGGCAGATAAACCGTTACACACTTTTGTTGTATTACTGTGAAAGTGTTGCTATCAAATGCCTGGCAAAGTACCTGGGATTAGTTCGAACGTATTACAATTGAATATAGAAAAAAGGGTCATGCTAATGACGAAGGGTTTGATCCACCACACACAAGCACATAGGTGTTTGTTCTGTGTGTAGGTGTTCTATTTCTGCGAACCTATTTCTTGAACAACTATCCAAACATGATTTTCCAGAGAGCCCATGCTGAGATGAGACAACCATAATGTAAAGCAATTTTGCCTAATTTGGGATCAGGTTGGGAGTGACGGAATTCTAGTTAAAGTCGACTTGTCTCTTAGATAATTAGGTAGGTGCCATCTTGTTTAAGTAAAAGTACCTAACTACCAAGGTAAACCGTGTTAACAACACTTAAACACCACAAAAAACATGATTCACTCACGTGTTGAGCTACTACTCATGGTTGTACGCTATATTATAATTTCAGTAGTAGCTCTAATTTGCGCAACTCAACGTTTCACCAACATCGGAAAAGGAAGTTGATTCGGCCGCGTCACGCACCGACGAGCTAAAAAAGTGTTCGGTAAAACATATGAAGTAACTAGTTCTTTGGGTAAATACTATTTGCTTTGCTCTATAATAGAGTGCGTACGTAAGTACTGGCATATTCATAGAAACGCGTTTTTGGACTGAAGATGCTATTTACCCACCCTTTTTATGCGTTAGGTAACGTAGTTACCGATTACGTAGTAAACTTAGTGTATGGCGCCCTAGAACAACTGAGGTATGTGGGCCTTAACTCCTGGCAGAGGCTCCTACTATAACCCGTCGGTGATGGGCTGTAAATAGTCAATCGTGTCGATTTACTACTCATAAAAAAATGCTATAGCTTCATCAAAATGATTTACGTTCCTATCATTTATAAATAGATATTACTATATCTCTATAGCTTTGCCATCAGAGTTACTTTCAAGTTGAGTTCCTACGAGACGTACCTTATGTCGTATGGCACTAAGACGTGTTGTTTTTAGGATTTTGCTTTTGGAATTGACCCGCCACATAAGAGGTATTTTCTTGGATGAAATTCATCATAGATACTGCTCAGAGTATTATAAGTAGATCTCGGACACACTGTTCATTCGTGTAAAATTATAACCAATGATATTACAAAGTGGAAGCTTATTCGAACTGCAAGAACAGGAAAAAAGAAAACACGTAATTAAATAAAGATATTTATGTATATTCCTTTTCTTACAAAATTATTTACAACACCATTATTATGCAATATCTGTTGTCATATAAAACATTACAATTGAGATAAATTAACATTTCTGCAGCGAATTTACAGCGGATTACATTAACCGCACTAACACTAAATATATCCTAGTTACAGATCGATTGATTTAGGCACCATTCTCCCAACAAAACATATTCAAAAACAGTAAAACACTAACCGATACCAATCGTTAATCGTTCCAAACTGTTACACATACGATACTTCCCTTGTAACACGGAAGCTGCTCTGACTCCAAACACTCCACAAATATTAACGAACAAATGACATTTTAACAAGCTGGACACTGCTCTAAGGCCTGTATTCTGAAATAACACTCAAGACTAACGACTGAACTCAGAGACTTAAATTGAAGTTAATGATCAATTTATTAATTGTAAAATTGCATATTTCAAAAGACTTTAAAACGAATTCCTCAGAATGACAAATTTTTACAGCTACCATTTCGTTTAATGGACGATAATTTAAAATAGAAAGCCTGTGACTGCTCTTAAAATTAAAACTCAACCTCTTTTAGGACCTTTTAGGGTATTTTTTCGTTTTAGAATACAGGACTAAGGCCTGGTTTCCAGAAGCGCAGAGTAGATGTGTTGAAACAACCAATCAGACATCGTTATTGTCACATCTGTTTCACACGACAACGATACCTGATTGATGGAAGTCAACCACAGCCCTTGAGAAGCATTGTTAACATTATTATGTCCCCGCGTTGTGTGCAGGTCCTTACCAGTGTGTTAAACTCAATAGTCTGACAATGTTAGACACTCCTGCAGAGCTGTACCCTGCGTGAAAGTCGTTCACTGACTTGTCGAACTATAGCTGTTTGTTTTCCATTTTATATTAGACAAACAATTGAACACATTAAATCATTGCTGTTTAAAACCATAGATCCACAGGCAGCGTCTAACGCAAAAACGTCTTCTGAACTGAAGGGCGCGTGTTTTGAGTTTGAATTTATATTTAGCCAAAAAGTAGTCGTGAACTTGGCTGTATGTAGACATTTTTGTATGAAACCATGAATCTAGAGTTTTAAACATTAATGTACAATGTAAACAATGAAAAATATACAATTAGTACATTACAGTAAATCTATGATCGTATAGGAAAAGAGAGACCACAATATATACAAATTTTATAGTAATCTTGATCATGTAAGGTATGAAATTAAAATTAAAATAAAATTTATAAAGAAATAAATATAAAAGTTAATGTTAAAAAATCAGGAATGTTATCTAATATTTTTCTACAACAAAAAATAATCAATTAAATTTCACCAAAATTCACGTAACTAAATCATATTTACATTCTCGTAAGATTAAAGCGATGGCAATTAATTTACACTAGATTATTCACTACTCTTTATACAATATTTTATACACTATTCTGCAATATTTCACATTACAACTACCGATAAAGTAATACTTTTATTGAATACAAATATCATTGTCGACACGTTCGCGCTTAGAATGCTAATAATTGCCAAGTAAACGTTTTATTGTCAAGGCAATCATAATAAGCACAGCTTTTTCTAATTCAAAATTACGCCGTAAAAAATGGACTATGCTCCTTGCATAAAATAAATATTCGGCAGTACACGCGGCATCAAAAGTAACTAAGCACTATAGCATAGTAGCTAACAAGACAGCTAAATCATAATATCTAAGTTAACTCCAAAAAAGTTACTACGTGCTTATTCACTTTTGAAGCTGACTGTATCTAAACTTAGAGGCCTTATACTCATAGACGGCGGCGAGCGTTTCGTGAGCGAACATGCAGTTATAAACTCAGAAACACGCAGTACTCTACACTCAAACTGCACATTCAATACTTTCAAGAAGTTGGTTCAATACAACTTGAACATTTTAAAGAAATGTAATTAAATAAAAAGGGACTACGGGCGATACTGCTTTGGCTAAATTCATACTGTAAACTACTAGATAGGGCTGCCAATACATTATTTTTGGACAACGATAGCTGGTTATATTTGGCAGAGCGCGCTCAATTCATACGCTCAAGAAACGCTCGGGCAAAAACGACAGCAGCCAAAATAGCATTTTAAAATAAAGAGATTTAGATGCTTTATATCGTTTTCAGTCTTACATTCGTTATGTACATGGACAACATTTATACCTACAGCCGTGAAGCTGCGCGCTTGCGTGATATACGACTTATTGTGTTGATATGCAAAACGCAATTGCACTTCCACGTGCTAGTACAGTTAGCATCAGAACCATGTCACCTTTCAGAGATGTCTTTTTTATATCTACAAGCGTCCGCGATGACTTCATCCACTTCAGGGTAAAATTGAAGAAAATATTTCGTAGTGCTTACTTATTACATCATAATGTTTTAGAAAAGCCAGTGGGATGTACTGGTCTTTCCATAGTTATTAGTATAGTTTTAAGTCTTTTACCCCCGAATTCATAAACGCAAATCAACGTTGAGCATCTCTCAGAAGTATAGCTGTCCCTTTCAGTTCTATTGACATTTTACGGGACAGCATGAGCGTGAGCGCGTGCTTAGCGTTGATTGTCGTTTGTGAATTCGGGGATTACTCGTTTAGATTTTAGTGATGCTACGAACAACACACAGCAACACAAATCTTTCCAACAGGAACACTTTTCCCAAACAGTAAAGATGACTTCACTTTGGTATAGACAATTTTGATCTGAAAGGTCACATAATTCTGATGCTGACTGTAGACACGGTCTTCACGGCCGTCAATATCACATTTGAAGTCAGACTAACCTCTTATGTCAAATCAATTTAGGATTTAATAGCGATGGACGTCTATTTATTCATTGTCTCAGGGGCGTGATTTTTAGTTATCACAACAGATAACAGCCCTAATGTTACTACAATTGGACATGAATGCGACTAACTTAGGCCTTCTGGTGGTTAAGGCTTCTTTAATTATATCCTGTGTTTAAAACGTATGCCCTTTCACTATCATTTTTTTACATCTTATATTTATTTACTAAGTAATAAATATTAGAAATCTTTGTTTGTTTCCTAGACTTACGTCACATATCCACGTAGCATTTATTTGTTTGAGTACATTTCCACTACGGGGAAATCTCCATTGAATCACATCATATTTCCATGGTATTGAATGTAGATAAACATGACTAGATTGAAAATGTTAACAATTCAATCATACATAACGATGGTAGTTTGCGGTATTTACACATGTTTACACTACTTGTTAATAGTCACAATTTGAACTATGTGGGCACGCAACCGAACTACGTCTACATCTCATCAGCTTTTAACAAACGTCACACATAGAGGCGAACGCACACGACCTCGTAAATCGTTGTTAAAAGAACACACTGAGAAATTTTAAGTGAAGATCATTTTACTATAGGTAAAAACGTATTTTCGTAAGCACTGTTTTCAGGCTACGGTGACTTGCTTATTTGATACAGTCGTATAAAAAAACACTTCAATTTTCACGAAAATCTGTAGGGCTGCGATTTGAGACGAACTATGATCACATGGCCGTGTTATTCACTATCACAGTGGAGCAGAGCCTCAGTAGACCTGCTCTGGTAATATCACTAGGCTGGTTACCATAGCAACCGTCTTTAGTGTGAGTTGGAGTGCACATTGTGTTGCGCCTTCTTCTTGCGCTGCGCCAACATGTCGTAGAACGGGTTGTGGCTGATCGAGCGACGGAGACACTCGATCCATTCGTCTCGCTCTTCCGCCGTTGATGCTGACATTCTGTAACGAGCAATAAAAGTCATTCTAATTACTGTGATATTTAAAGTTACAAACAATTCAGAGGGTGAAACTTTAACCAGACTAGATCTTTAAGTACGCAATGGCAAAATTTCGACATGAATAAAACTGTAAATTATATTTATAAACTTTTCTTTTTTTATTAACTTGGTGCCCACCAAATCTGTTTTTATAAATTGCTTAACGTCTAGCAGAGACGCTAGCCTTAACAGCTTCACAGGGCAGTCTCTTATTACACGGTGTCGAAAACCTGGGGAACGGTGATTGGTGCTTTTGACATAAGATTCCTTTATTGAAGCGTTCGAGCTCAATCCTCGAGAACGGAAACCGTTAAGTGCTAACCGAACCAGCAGTTGCTGCTGGGCCAGGGCCTCCCTACCGTTGCACCATTCTATGCGTCCTGAATCTGTAGTGGACCAATATTTAGAATGAGAGTTCAGCTCATCTCGTCATCGGATTTTGGGTCCTCTGCGACGCCGGTTTGTTTCCTGGAGCACCTATTCGGTCCCTTCTTTTATAGTTCCGTCGGCATGCATTGACCAGCTCAATCCCATTTTAAACTGAGCAGCCTTTTGACAGAAATCAGTATTTATTTATTTTTTTATTTTTATGTATTGTAACTTTAGTTTTTGAGCGTGTGGTGTGGGTAATATTATTATCCTAATAATATTATAAACGCGAAAGTTTGTGTGGATGGATGTGCCGTGTTGCTCTTTCACCTAAAAACTACTGGATGGATTTTAATGAAACTAGCTCATGCATCCGAATAGAATCTCACGCGGACGAAGTCGCGTGCGGCGTCTAGTGTATTATAAAGATAAGCCTGTTTTGAATAATTTTGCAGTATTTTTGAATGCCACACCGAAAATACTATTGGTTTACCAAAATACCGAATATAAAAACTGGCTATAATGTATTTTTCGTACCACTTGCTCGAGAAAGTGACATTCTAGCCCGCAAAAAGGGAACATAACAATAGTCATTTTTAATCTGTTAAAAACAGGGAAAGAAAATTGTACTGAATTTCATTCATCCCCTAGGGCGAGAATGTGATTTAAATTTGGAATACTGACCGAGGTTTTCGGGCGCTAATTTGAATAAAACCTTCTTATTATAATTCTTTATTTATGACCTGCCAGTATTATATGTGATAAAATAGAAAAAGTTTAATAATAAATATTTTTTCGCAAATGGTACGAAAAGTAGAGTATTTTCCTCGGTGGTAAAGTTGTCTTAGTCTTGGGTGAACTTAAATCCCTCGTTACACTGAGGACTCGTATTAAATCCCTCGCTTCGCTCGTGATTTAACCTCGAGTCCTTCGTTACGCTCGCGATTTCAATCGTCACCCACGACAGAAGACACTGCTTTATCCCCTTGGTTAATAATCTACTAATGTAGTTTGGTTACCTGTAGACGGTGTGCTTGCCCTCGACGACCTTCCCCTCGGAGTCGGTCTTGCACGCCTTGATGAGGTCCGCGCCGCCGCTGCAGTACAGCTCCAGGCAGTGCGGCCGCGCGCGGTCGTGCGCCGCTCGAACCTAAACAAACAACACCTTATTAGCTTAAAGGATTCCCTTTCATCGCCTAAACTTCACTGGTTCCGACACACAATAGGGAATATGCACTGTTCTTTTTTATATTTTTTACATCTACAAAGAAATAAAATTAAGAAATATTGATAGAGACGTAATAGGAATTCAAAATACTAAGAAAAATAATATGACGCTCATCTGTTTCAAGTGCATATTCCCTATTCAAACTCGAAGATATTTATTTCATTACAGCTTTTAAAAGTGTTTATGAAGTCAAAACTCTACCACCACATTTTAACACACGTTCTGTCATATACAGACGCGTTCATATCAATCTTTACAAAACCTTTGCGATATGGATCGATATGGATGGAGTAATGCTCATTTAAGATTTATTTATAAGGATTTTTTACGTCTATTCACAGGGCAGTCATGATGAAAAGTTAAGTAATGAGCAAAGGCAACATGCTGCTTGGCTTCTATCAGTTGTGTAATTACAGCTAAAATCGAGTAAAATTCACATGAAAAAGACTGTAGATTAAACATTCCGAGAGAGGCACTATGGCAGTGCCTCTTAAAATAAATAATAAATGAAATTGTACAAATAGTACTTACTGATATGTTTTCTAATGGGATGATGCCCCTCGGTTCCTTATCCGTTGTGTATTCGAAGTAGTACAGGCAGTTGTCATTCAAAATGAACCACCGTCTCTTCCATGACTTATATCTGCAAATAGACAAAAAACATTTTAATCAATTTGAAAAAAACTCAAAGTATCCATATTGCATTTACACTCGGAAAATTAATGTAAACAAACAATTGACAGCATGGAGTGTTTACTTTCTACATCTATTCAGGAGATAAATCGACTTGGACGTCGAGCTAAACATAGAATGTATAAAGGTTGCCAACCGAACTTATCGTCAAAAGTCGCGACACACCTCTGTGATAATAAACATGCCGAATTGATTATTTATTTGATGATTCCAGGAAACATCTATAAAAAGTTTCCTATCAATTCAATTCCAAGACTTTCTTTTGATATTATACTAAATTACACAGGCGAAATCATCAGGGCTGGCCACAATAACCACTCAAATCCGCGTAAGAACATTTAACCTATCTTTATTTTCTTCAGCTATTTCCATACAAATCACTTCACAGCATTTAGAAAGGTTTACTCTTTTAAAATTTAATCACAAGTTTTGGGTGGATGTTTATATTTAATTTAAAATACCAACTGCCATTTTCAATACTCAATCAACTGAGCATCCCCTGAAAACAAATTATACCTTACTGGAGTAAAGTTGAATAATAGGAGTGGTCATAAGTAACTATTTTATTTTTAAAATACGTAATGCAAAAACGAGAACTATCCAGACTTGAAAGAATGACTCATGTACGGACGGACATGTAGGGTAGGTAAGCAGAAAAAAAGGCTTAGGCTAGCAGTACTTTAGGGTCCTTTACACGCGGCGACTTTAACCAATAAAACAGACGAGATATAAACGCGGTAAATTCAGCAGTGTCAGGTATTTTATTTAGTTGACATTTGTTTGTAGTAATGGCCCCGATATAAGAGCACGTTATCGTTTAGTTAGCCTTGCTCACTCCTAATGTCATCACGCCTACCCCACAGCCAACGAGTTCACAGACTAGTCTTCCTTTCTTCATGTAAATAAGCACGAGACAACTTGAAAGATTCCAAACCACCTTTTCAGACTACTCTAGTTCTTGCCTTCCAGTGATATCAGTCAAGGCCAATGGGAAACGGCCTTTCGAAGCACGGAGGAGAACCGAAGCATTGGTGACTTAAAAACCAGTTGGCCGCGGGGCGGTTTATAGAACACACAGATCCATACTGCTAGAAAAAGTCGCTGTTTTGTACGTTAATCAACCGTGGATGAGCTCCTTTATCACTACAAAAAGTAGTTGTTTGTAAAGGCTCCGATACATATGGTAGTTGGAGAGATCGCGACATACCTGCCACCTTGCTTCCAGAGCCAGCCCTCCTTATCTGGATTGAAGAAAGTGTGCATTAGGTCGTTGCCGTCGTCCTCCGGTATCTTGAACGGCTCCGTCTTTATAGACTCGTATAATGACTGGAAATAATACAAAACATTTATGAGTACATGGATTATAAAGACAAGTCTGATTTGAATATCCTACTAATATTATAAATGCGAATAGCACATGGGCTACAATTTATAAAGATATATCACCTTTTTTTAACCTATGTCCACGCGGACGAAGTCCCGGGCGGCCGCTAGTGTAATATAAAGACAAGTCTTGAATAATGTTGCTGTATTTTTGAATGCCACACCGAAGATACTATTGGTTTACTAAAATACCAAATATAAAAACTGACGTAATAATATTTTCTGCCAATAAATTATTTGGCTACGATCGTGAAGACTCCATTATTCATTTTTTTTGTACTTTAGAAGCGAATCAATAATATAGTATGTGGAAGAGGTCGAAACAGCGTCTTGTTTTAATATTCAACATAACCGGTTCACGTGTTAAGGAAAGTAACACTACAACGCGCACAAATTGAAATCAAAAATTAATTAGGTTGTAAGGAAAATTAAGTGTTTACTCACATTGTAGGATACAGTAAAATAACTACATACAAACTGCAATTACGACTTAGACAAATTTACTGTTACCTACACAAAACAGAACACGGATAATTCCAATTATATCTTTGCACGTTCTAACACAAGGCAACACATCCCTGTAGTGTTAAGTTTCTCTACAGCACTAATAACTTCTAATTAACAGTAAATTACTTCGATCACGAACTACACTGTTACTTAATATTGGTGTATTAAGGTTGGAGAATTTCCTCAGACTGTGAAGTTCAAATAGATGTCATCTTGGACTCAATTATTATCTCACTGTGCGCAAACTGTTAGTCTGATAAGGAGTGTTGACAACTTTAACTGTGTTGTATATGTTTTGCATTGATGTCAATAGGTCTAATTACATATAAATAACATATAACATTTATTTGTAATATGATTACATAGCCATTCTAGACATACATGGTTACGCGCGGATGCAATTTTAATTTCAAATTGAAAGTGTGAATACTTCCATACTTTTTGACGATTGGTATAACATTTACAGCACTTACCGATGAAAGTAGGCTTTTTTAATTAAATCTTCGATATCTGCGTGTGGCTGACAAGATATTTTTGTAATTTTTTTTGTTCCAATGTTATGATTTTCTGATACTGCTCTAGCTATCTAGATATCTCATGCATCATGGTTTATTTTTATTTTAGTATTTAGGTATCAACTACAAGCAACAACCACAGAAAAAAACGATTATCAGCAGGAAGCTGACTTTTCCACGAAGACGACTAAAGCGACTAAGCAGGTGATTAAAATTATCTAGTTAACAAATTAAAGCCAGTTGGAATACGAAATAGTAGCTGCTAGTAAATGTAACATACCAAGAGCAACTCCTGAGGCAAATCTCCACCGTTGTTGATCCCCCGGTTCATGGCGACGAACTGTTCCGGTAAGGGCTTGTCTTTGACACTCGGGTTGTGCAGCGACGTGTTCAGCATGATGATGGCGAAGCTGAGGACGTAGCAGGTGTCCGCGTTCGTGAAGATGTCCGGGTTCAGCTGGCAGTAGCGCTGGGCGAAGCACTCCATCATTCGGTCGATCTTCTGCGCCTCTCCCGGCAATCGGAAGCTCCATAGGAATTGTCTGGAAAATTTGAAAACGCTTCGTTTTAGTACTCGTATTTGCGGCCATTGGGGTGATTTTCCAGGTATATGTTTTTAATTATTTTAATTCACATATTAGAATTCCCCTGTTACAGTAACTATTCCGACAGGCGTGCAATTCAAGTTGCCACAAACTGACCGGTGTAAGTAATTCATACATTTTGGATTACACATCCAGCCGCCTACTACGTCACTAACGTAGTATGTCATATACCTCGAATAGATGGATACCAACGCTGTCCGTCATAGACGTGGTACGTCACAAGCTCGTCTCAAACGCCGTTCGTTACGTACGCCGATTTTATAAGGTAAACGGTTTAACCCGTAACATGATGAAGAATGCAGAATTAACAGGCAATAATGAATGATTAACTATTACTTCATTTCCAATTATAACAGAAGTAGCAACATTACACGCTGCGTGAAAAGAGTAGTTACAAAGATTTAGGAGACTTCCTTAATGTCATACCAGAGTTTAGCCTAGGCGTCGATGCACCTAGGCGCCGGGAATGTTTCTGGTCTTAGTCGCAAACAGTCAATGAAAAACTTTTGTCTCTGATATTTCTTACTCTACAGCCGTAGATGAAAGTTCGTACACAGATACACAAAAACAGCCCTTTGGCTTTACCTAAAATAATGTTATTCTGTTTCGAACTCCTTGTTAGTCTTGTTACCAAATGGTCGATACCAGATTTTATTACCTATGCTTTTCTTGGCATCATTATGCTAATACTTGGTTGTTACCAAAATAAGAGTACCTGGCGGAATAATGATAATGTATTCAAAGTAATGTAATTAATAAAATAACATAACAAAAATCCAAACCGGGCGACTATCGTCCAGCCAGATAAAACAGTTGACTTTATCAAGTATGCTTGGATAACTCAAATATTTACTGGTGTTAGTTAACGGATTATTCCAAGGAATTTAGTGATTTCATCACAAGTTTCCATTGCCAAAAGATGATTACTAAAGTTCAAGGCAACGGAAATAACAATATGAAGATGTTGTTTACACACAACCAAATGTTCAGTCCATTCCTTTGTTTACATTATAAACAGAATCCGATATCATAATTACACATTTGCTCTCTTTCCAAGAATTTATATTTTTGTTTGATGAAACAATTAGTGTTTGGCAAACAAAGTTGTTAAGAGGCACGGTATTTCAAAGCAAACATGTAATTACCGTTTTAAGCAGATAGGACTCCATATCTCTTTTTTGCTCAATTCCAGAAAGATCTTGATAATTTTTTGAGGGTATCTCAATATTATTGCCTTGGTATACATTATCATCGCAAGCCTAGACTGCCCACTTGCAGAGGTCATCCCTGAACCTAGCCGAATGGCGTCCTTTTTCCGACACAGCGTTTTTGTGGACTACTAATACTGCTTGAGTTGTTTTTTTTTATAATTGACCAGCTGTTTGTCCAAGTTGTGGCGTTTACAGCTTCGCAGGACAATGAGATGAGAGGTTCTCCACTACTAATGTTTAAGTAACGTAGGTAGTGGTGCCGAGTCTCGGCTTAGGGCGTTACTGGAAGATGGTTTCGAACGTCAGCATAAGCTGGCGACGGCAGAGTGACTTCGTTAGATATGTAATTCATTCTTGATCTACCACACTCGGCTAGATCTTCGACCCAAAAGGTAGAGTAAAGGATAGGTTATCAGCCCCCTTACCTTAAAGCCTGTACTAGTATTAGGTCGGTGAAGTCGTGCAGCTCCACGAAGGCCCTTAGCACCGCCTCATTGAAGTCGGACCGCTCGCCAAGGTAGTCGCCGATCGCCGTTTTACTGAGCCCTTCGCCTTTGTGTAAGAACTGGGCCACATCTTCAGGTGTCCTTTGCAACAGTCCGTTCTCGTATAGATACTCGATTCCTAGAATAAAGAAACAGTAACTTGAAGTTGCTTACAAAATTGTATTCAATCTGTTTGTTTTCATCATTATCTGCCCTACCCTGCCCTGGTTAGTGTGTACTTGAAGATAATAAGCCGTTTTGGATTTATGGTATTTCAAAATCACGGCAAAGGAACACTTAAGAGCCAAGTTGCGAATTTCATTCCATCGCACTACACGCATCGAGCGCGTTAACATGAGTTTTTATGTAGCACATTAATGTAACCTTTAATTTTCCCTAATGCAAATCTGCGTTTACGAGTAATGCAGAATTGATAACCGTATCGTTCGATTAGGATTTTTCGTTTGAGTATCTATCTGCACTAAAAAATTAAAACAAATGATTAAGACAGAAATTAAAACTAATTTCTGTCTTAATTATTTGTTTTAATTTTAGATAGATACTTCTACTAAAAAATTAAAACAAATAATTAAGACAGAAATTAAAACTAATTTCTGTCCTAATTATTTGTTTTAATAACTACCAAGAGATGCTTATTGAATAAAACTTAACTAATTTACGGGTTATGAACTCCTCTAACATTTTCTTGTAACTAATATTATTCCAAACAACACATTTTTTAAGTTTTAATATAAGCCACAAGGAAAGTCCTCCATTTAAAGGTACATTACAGAAAGGAGGGTTTGAGTCCACGTCAAACAGTCGTGTGTACTGTAATTTCCATTGTTCACAAGCAATGCATCTAGCAAATGCAAGGTACAGTTTCAAGTGGGCTGAAAGGCTTAGAGTACCACACGCTAGAGTGGAGGGAGAGCGAGCTATGATCGCCGTTGTTAATATTTCAGTCTGTGTTCGTTCAAACTTACTTGAGGGCCAAGGCATTACATTTGTTCAACTATATACTAAGTACTACAGGAGACTAACTAGAGGAGAGAGCCTACCCGAGACGAAGTTTCTACATGTAAGACATTTTAAAATTTATGGGAATGAAATTAAGAGAGACTGCCGCTAGCTTGTCGTGTGGAAATGTCATTACCATAGCTCAAGCCCTCTGCCGCAGTTACCAGTTAAACAATGCCACTGCATTGGGCTCTAAAGTAATGAAGCCAATGAAAACGAAATTCATAACAACGGTTTCACAAATAAATTCGAATTTCAATCTGTTCCATGAAATGAAAGGTTATATCGAATAGTCACGCAAGAGCTCTAACGACGTCAGGACTTTTACAAGTTGATATAGAAAGGACGTCTACAACCGACGTCACTCGCCCACGCGATATTTCGACAATCTGAGCCCTCTTTAGTGTCCATTCAGAACTTTCAATGGAAGCAAAAACGTTTAATTTGTTGAAAATGCAGACAACAATGTTTGCATACAAATACTAAAACGAATTCTGAATGTTAAGGGTCATTCAATCGTCTTTTTATAATAAATGGATTTATTTCTGATTTATGAAAGAAACTGTTCAGGTCTTTAAGCTGCACATATTGACTTATGCTTGTAACTAAAGTAAATGTTTACTCTTCTGCTACGTGGCTTATAAAATTATCTTCGTGTCCTCGTTTCATCAACGCTCACCAATAATTACAAGACCACTACTTAGCTACTCAGTCTATACCTTCACTTTTATTCTAAAGAACTGCAAAGTCATTATCTTCGATAGCACTTGTAGAGAAGTAATATTATCTTCGGTGCGACATAAAGAAACACGTCCAACATAACAACGTCGTGTGTAATAGTTGTTTTATGTGTCCCCTGATGCAGCGGCGGAATTGTTAGAGCATGCAAAATTGCAGATAGCTGCATTTGCCTCTTGGATAATTTGCCGTCGAGAGAAGAAAGGAATCGTGCGCAGGCAATGTGACGCAAGTGATCTGACAACAAGACATAAGGTCGTTGATGGTTTTCATAGCGTCATGGTAAGTAAATTGACATAGTAAAACACTTGCGTGCATAACAACCGAATCGCCAATAATCACGCTTGGATTAAGTTCAGCTTCAACGATGTCTGATATTAGGTACAAAAAAGTAAGTTTTAATGAGATGTATTGTATCCGTAAGTGATGTTTTTGGTTACGTAAAAAAACATACATTTTCAAGCATAAGGTTATGAGTTTTGCAGTTGCCTGAAGATACGAGTTGATCTTAACGACAACGTTTATGTTATCAAAATGTTGGGAAGTACAAGTAAATGTTTGAATAAAGTTTATGAAAGCAAACTTCACAAACCTATAAAAGGGAGGCCTGCAGTTTTACATTTTTTTAGAATCAGAATCAGAATCAGAATTGATTAATACTATTGAAACCTACAGGGAGGATCAATTTTTATGCACGCAAATGTAGGTTTTACTTAGGAACCGTTGACGTGAACGACCGCGATGTGGCGTGATTAATGGGATAGATACATTGCTGTTATTATTAGGCTTCGCTATTTCATTTTTTGCTTTTTATTGGTGTAGCCATCGAACTGCAAATGTATGCATATCCCATAGGGAATGAAGCCCCCGAAGTCGCGTGCCGGTATAGAGCATTATCTGAATAATGCATGATCATTGCATATGCAAAGGATCAACTGGAAGTATGCAATATGACCGCGACAGCCATATCTACGGGATGCCAATTTCACTTTGAATTTGTTAATACTACTATTGAACATTCTTTGACTTACATAAGTGCATTTTTGACCTACCATTTCTTGCCTACTGCTCTAGGTGGGATTGATTTTAACGCCGGACAAACAGTTGTGCCCAGATGGATGGATTATAAGGATATATGTCTTTACAAGCCTTTCGCCTTTCATACAAGATTTAGTTCGACGTTGATTTGTATTGTTGTGAGTTGACTTAGATTTGTTTAAATAATATTTGTTCATCTTCTAAGCAACACAAAATAAAGACCAATTTATTTGAATCAATCGCACAAGCAACACGAAATTAGGACCAATTAATTTAAATAATTCTACCGTTGAATAAATGAAAAGGGCAAACCAAAGGTTGACGCAGTTCGATTCGCGCGGTCATATTTCGATACCTATATAAAATGGCGAAGATATTTTGTAGTACAAAACATATTTCCATAAAAAGCTCAGCAAAATCTGCCAAAACCAACACACAAAGAACTGACAGATCCTCTGAAGCTGGACTTACACAGGACCGATAAAAAAGTACGATAAATTTTATTATTTCACGCACGCCTGCCTCCCTCGACTGTAACGAAGTGAAATACTATCACGATGTGTATGCCGAATGTCTATTTTATTATTCCCAAAGCATGTTCCTTTGTCTTAAAGAGATGGTGACATAGTGTGAATTCGTAGGCACAAGAAATCTATGAGATTGCTTTATTGGCAGTTCCAATTTTTTCCGAATGTTTTCGGAGCAGGCAGACATCATTAGGGATTGGCGAGCGGGTTTGCTAAGGGAGATCTTGGGAGTGTCTGAAGCTGAAGTAGGTCTTCAGAACCAGTACGACCCGGGCTGACTGTATTCCTCGAGGACGTTGTTTTTAAAGTCAACGTGACCTAATTACCTACCCGGTATAAAAGACTTTGTTCGCGTCGAAGTGAGGAAACGCTAGCGACACTACGTGTGCACTGAACAAACTCAAAGGAATATACTACAGGATGAATTTTTCAAATCACAAAGTATGAGGGATATAGAAAAAATGTCTCGAGACTTATATTTTGAAAAAAACCTTCAGAATCGTGGCAAATCTTTATTTTAGTTTGCCTTTTAACATAATTCTCTCAGAATACTCAGAGGCGGCACTTGATAGTGGAAAGGTTAAAGAATGCAGTTTTAGTTTTTGCCAAAAAAAAACGTATTTCTCATAGTTTAGGATTTGGCCTACGCCCACATAAAAAATATCAGCCTGTTTACTACTGTTACTAACACCAATAAAATGCTTGGTATCAGTGTGATTACATACACGCTAGTAGAATAAGTAATTGAATAGATCAAACGACTAATGTCAACGATGTGGCATGAAGTCATCGATATAGTTATCCGGGTGCGTGGCGCCATTTACAGTCATAACAGGAATGACGACCGCTACTCAACACAGCTTATATCAAAACACCATTCGAATATAACTGAACTGTTTAACAAACCTTGCGAAACATTTGATCTTTAAATATTTTCTAATTGCTGTTTCCATTTTTCTTCCAGACTAGGCTGAGCTTATACCAAGGGTGTGGGATTATAGGTAGTCATATTCAGCCACAACCAACTGAGACGTTAACATCATAAATGCGAAAGTAGAGATGATTTCGATTTCTGGATTTGGACATAATTTATCCCTCGATTAGTATGCGATTCGATCACACATTATCACGCAAATTACTAGCAGCAAATTATATCAGATATAAGCTATCGAAAGCATTTCAAGTTTGAATAACGCGTTATGGAAAACAACCAGCTAAATTATAGCCATAATAATTTATGCGCATTAAAAATTATTAAGCTATAAATCATGTTTCGTACCTGCAGATAATAAAAACCCAAAATAATTAGGGGAAAGAAACTCATCAAGCCACGTTGATTAAGTAGGTAACACGGCTAATTAAGATTTCCGTAACAAAGAAATTCAGTTATCACACTTATTTCTAAGGGCCGCTCGCGCGGCCACGCGAATCACCCTAGTAAACGTTTTCTACTAATGAGGGGTATTCTTAGCTTCGTCGCAGGACGACAATAATTTACGAGACTCTACAAAAGGACCGTTGGGCAGGTGTTAGAACAATTTTCCGTGTATGTTGACAAGCAGGCCGCGCGAGTCGTGAGAACGCTGCACCTGTCTCACATACCATGCAACTAACATTGCAATCAATTTATCGCCATTATTTTATTCAGCATTGGAAAAAACACGCGATATAATCGGCGATTTATTATTATTTGAAGCGAACCGGTTCGTTCTCAGCAATCGAAAACACGAGCTGCTGGACACGTTCGTAAACACTAAACAGGTAAGATCATTAGTTATTATAATAAATCACACGGAATTTGTCGAGAAAAACAAGTTGTTGTTGTCAATAACATACGAGTAGAATGAAAAAGTAAATGGAAGGTGACGAGAGTACTAGCTAAAGTTGATGTGCGAAGATCAAGGAGATCGTTTGTTAACGATAATAACGATGGCAACACGTTTTTACTTGGGATCACTTACACAGAAAAAACGGTATTCTCCGATTTAGTGAAATAATCTTGCATGAAACTAAGTTGCATTGAACTAAGATTGTGGTTGCATCATATATATTATTATTATTACTCGGAACATGTTAAAAACTTAGGTCTCTTTATTGATAATACCCTGAGTTGGGACAAACATGTATCCGAGACCAGCCGGAAGGTTTCGGCTACTCTCAGGGCCCTCTACCGTCTCAAGAACTTTCTTCCTTCTAGTACCAAGGTTCTTCTGGTTCAAGCACTGGTGTTGCCCATTATTGATTACGCTGATGTTTGCTGTTCGAATCTTTCCCAGTCTTCTCTAAATAAAATAGATCGCCTCCTTAACAGTTGTCTTCGGTTCATCTTTGGAGTGCGTAAGTACGACCACATCTCTCCATACCGTGCACAACTCAAGTGGCTCACCATTCGCAAGCGCCGGGAGTTGAGGACTTTGTGCTTGCTTTTTAGTATATTAAGTGATCCGAATGCTCCTGAATATTTGAGGTGCAAATTTCAGACGAAGGGTGACACTAGTTCACGTAATCAGCGGTCCTGCAATAAGCGTGATCTGGTGACTCCTGCTCATAGGACGAGCCATATCGAGCACTCCTTTACGCTGGCAGCCATTAGGCTGTGGAATAAAATCCCTGAAACGGTCAAATTGGCACCGAGTAAAGCTGGTTTCAAGAAATGTTTACGAGAATATCTTTTAGATTCCGTTTAATCTCCACAGTTCGTCATCTACCTAGCATTTTTTTTTAAATTAACCATGTATATATTTTTAATTTATATATATATATATATATAATTGTATGTATGTACTGTTATATCGTATTGATTATTTTATGTATGCTTATTTTCCAAGACTTACTTTTTCATATTGTAATATTTTTATATGTAGTTTGTTAAGCTAGGTTTATCATTGAAATAATTATTTCTAAATTGGAATTTTGCACCGCCAACAGCATCTCTGTCTCGCCCGATGGTTGACTGGTAGAGAATGCTTTTAGCATTAAGTCCGCCTTTTGTACTATTTTTGTGCATTAAAGATTAAATAAATAAATAAATAAATAAATATATTGAAACTAATATTTTCTCACATTGAGAAACAAAAATACTTAAACTTATAGTTGAAATAATCTTGAATTGAACCAATTCACTATTGATTGAAGATAATACATCTTCAACCAAGAATGATTAGCATTCTTAATTTAAGATGATAAATTCTCTTGATGCAAGTCAAGGATGTGTTTTTACTTCAAGAAAATATTGATTTCGATTCAAAAAGAAATCACTTCACTGTGAACAATATATGCTTAATTTTAATAGACAAAGTGTTCTTCCAACAATAATAAATCTAGCTTGAACACTAATTTTACTTGATTCAAAGGTGTTTATTTTAAAATGAGAAAGCTATGTCCTCAGACCAATAACTAATATTATTATTTCAATTTATGCTGCCTTTAAAAAAGATGAACCTTTCTTGTTTCGTGAAAAAGACTTCTTGGTTTAATCATTTAGTTCCTTGCAAATAGAGTCTTAAATGCTTGTTCGAAGCGTTTCCATGTCAGTATTCGTTTTTAGTTAACAAAAAATCCTTCAGGAATGTTTGTAACTAAAACTGATAGGAACACAAAACAGGAACTCCTAATAGTCCCAATGGAAGTTCTTATGTCGTTTTCTGAAAAGAAAGTCAAAGAGAACAAACAAGGAACCAAAAGAAAAACATACGAAATTGGGTTTTCTTTAACAAAATAAAAAGACGTTGTTCATATAAACATTTATTGACACATATAATAAGACAACAATACTGATCACAATATTTTAACGTTCTCATCAACCTTTACATGGGCACCTTAAGCTGCTGACATGAGAGCCGTTTTGCAATGAAAAATAACTGAGTTGTTTGTTTCGTCGTCCATTTTGTTGTTGCTGATGTCGCACTTCCTCAAATCAGAACACAAGCACGGCACCACAAGACGTATTTTGATAACTGCAGACTACTATAACACTCCTAATCACCACTCACTTCCAAAACAGAAAACAAATAGCTCAAACGAAAATAATAAGTTGAAAACATGCTTAGCTTAGCATGGCGCGCGCACACACACTGACTAGACAAAAGACAATCTCCTAGCTTTTTTTTGAAGATAGCGTGGGTTGACTTACTAAAAAATCTTTCTCAAGTAAAGATACTGGATATTGAATTAAAGCATTTTTATAATTGAAACAACTCATTATAACATTTTGTAGCAAAACCAGGATGTTTATTCACAACAAGACTGGATGTCATTAGTTCAAGAGATATAATTTTTGAATTTGCTTAAGTTAGGGTTCAAGATGATTTTATCTTCATTGAAAATATTGTATCATTGTGATAAATAAACTTTCAGTTTGAAACAAGTAATTCATTGTATTAAAGCAATAAAATCGGAAGTTCTTAGATTAACTTTACTAATTATTCATTTAAAATATTTTTTCTTGATTTTAAAAATTGCAACAAGAAAATATAGTTTTTGTTTTGAGACTTCCATTATCTAGAAAGAAATAAACATTATTTGTTTTAAGACAATTTTCTTTAAAATGACTAAATATTTCAAGAAAACTATTTATCTTGTTTGGAGAAATCCTTTTTTTCTGTGTAGTATAGACTTGAATGCGCGTCAACGACTATTTAATATGGAAGAAAATACAAGAAAAATCTGTCTTAGTCTTTGAACAAAGCCGCTAGTTTAGCGCATGTGAACGTCATACACAATCTTTGAATTTTATTACACGAAGTAAAAATAATTCTGCTCGATATTGGAACACAGGTGACAGAGTTGCAAGCTCAAAGTCGAAGGGATAGAAGGTTGACCGATGAGTTCAAACCTACGATATGACCAGACTTAGATTGCACAGTACAGGATGGCAAGGCTGCCCTACCAGTGTGAAAATAGAGACAAAAACATAACGGAAAGCGGTTGAGAGAGTTAATTTCCTCACCTTTCTTTGGGTCCATGTTGAATTTCTTCCTGCCTATGCTCATCTGCTTGGCTTTACTGTTCTGCTTACACTCCTCCTGTCCGTCCAGGGCTTCCAATTCGGCCACCACTTCACCGAGTTCATCTTTAAGTTGCTGTAACAAAGAAAAATTAAATGAATAACTGAAAATTAAAGAAGTGAAACTAGGCACTGGGGATTCGTATCCCTAGTTCATGGTGGTTCGTACCATAGTATAGCATAGATATATACTTCAATTCTACATAGTTATTCTAAGTGAATACAAATAAGCTCACTCCTATTATTTGGTTTGAATTTTGAAAGCGTCCAGCAGAGTGCAACCGTAAGATTGCAAAATATTATCTTTGAATATTGAACCACTCAGAATCTAGTTTATCTATCAATTTCTCATTTTCTTAGGATTGAATTATTCTGAGTGTCTCGCCGTCGTGCGACCACAAGGCAAACCGCATGAACTCGAACCGTTGCACCAGTTTAGTATCGAAGGAATGTCTGTACCTAACCGCCGTGCCACCCGTGCGCTTTGGGAAATACGCTCACAATGTTGAACTTTTTATTGAGTCGGTAAGCAATGTGAAACTGTAACAAGTTCTGAGTAAATGTGTGACAAAGCAATAAATAAATCATGGAGCACGTACATTTTTTGAATGTTTCACAATGTTGTATGTTATGATATTAAGAGTACGACAAGAGGGCAATATTGACTAGTTAGTAAAAAACCGGCCAAGTGCGAGTCGGACTCGCGCACCGAGGGTTCCGTACAAACGTAAAAATTTAAGGTTTTCGGAATTTTTCCTTTATGTGTGCTATAAAACGTTGCTTCATGCCAAATTTCAAGATTCTAGGTCGACTGGAAGTACCCTTTAGGTTTTGATTCCCTTGCGAGTACTTGCGAGTTTCAAAATATGCAGCTCAAATTGCTGTTTCTTTTGATTGCGTTGACATAGAAGTTTGATTTTGTTAAAGCTTAAAGGTATTATAGACCTGAGTATTTAATACCTCTACGCGTTTATGAGGAAATGGGTAATAAGTTTAAAATTATTAAAAAAATATATATTATGTGATGTAACGAAAAATTTATGGTTTTCGTAATTTTTCCTTTATCTATGCTATAAGACGTTGCTTCGTACCAAATTTCAAGATTCTGAGTTCACGGGAAGCACCCTGTAGGTTTTGATTCCCTTGCAAGTGTCGAAAATTTGCGGCATAAACGGCTGTATCTTTTGATTGCGTTGGCTTAGAAGTTTGATTTTTTCACAGCTTCAAGGGACAGTAGACCCGAGTAATTGATATAAATTTCAGCTTCCTACCTCCACGCGTTCCTGAGAAAAAGGGTCTTGACAGACGGACAGACGGACAACAAAGTGATCCTATAAGGGTTCCGTTTTTTCCTTTTGAGGTACGGAACCCTGAAAATTAAATGAAATATACAATTAATTAGGAATTATTAACAGTACACAAGCATTTTTTTAATGTTATCAATTCTTCTCGTCGACTGATGCTGAAATAAATTTCACTTCAAAACTTTTGTGAAAACATCTGAACTGTACAACAGAGTACAGTTCAGTAGGAAATTAAGTTTGAAGTTGAAACAAAAAATAGCAGCACTGTAAGGGGAGGGATAATTAAAGTCCCTGGTCCCAAATTTGCCTCAATTAGACGCCCGTTTCAAGGGTTTGACTACAAAATGGAAACGTTGAATTCGGGGGAAAAATATTAAGACAGATTCCTAGAAGTTATATTGGGAATGGGAAATAACTCGGTAAAAGTTTACGTTAAGGTAAATACTTACTTTTACATATTTTCTTTACAAAAATAAACTGTAATGTTTTTTGTGCAATAAAGAATATCTATCTATCTATCTATCTATAAACAAATTTTAACTTCCTATTATTAAGAAGTTCAGTATAGTGTTGGAAACAATTACCAAACAAAGATCTACATTTTGATCCAATTTTATTGGTGTGACAAATTGGCTTATATCCAAATCGCCAACAATGAAATTGCATAATCCGTCAGTTCATATATTATAATCAGATTAAAGCTGAAAATCTGGTCGCCTAAATCGCCCATGGACGACACTAATTGGATGAAAGTTCTTAAGGAACAGCACCATTGAGAAAGATTATGTATTCAGTGCTCTTTACCACATATTAGATATTTGACTTCATTAGCTACTTGTCGGCTAGTGGGTGTAACTACAATGTCGGAAAATTGCCGGCGCTAAGCGGGCACGATGCATCGATCGTGTTAACTTCTTCAAAAACGTTTTACAGTGACTTTAAAACAAGAAATACTCTTGTAGCTACATAAGGTAAATAATTTCATTTCAAACATCCGCATGACTCATGGTCATAAGGGACCGTGAGTTGTATACTTGAAAAAACATTGCAATATATTTTAGTCCGGTCAAACGTGTGCATATTATGACGATTAATACTTTTACAACTTTTTGAATCGTTATATCTCAAAAACGGTGGCTCGTAGAAAAAAAAGTATTAATTAAATTTTTGTAGATCATTTTATGATCTACAATTTTTGTCTGAGATATTTTTATGATAAAACTTACCGTTTTGCTGAAAATCGCGAAAAACTCATTTTTTTTACCTTTGACCTTGAATTTTTTTGTTTTCCTTACAGGGGAAAGATGGGGAACTTTCAAATTTTGTTTTTAATGATATTTCAAACAATCTTACCGATTTTCAGCTTGGTGGGAATTTAGGTAACTTTGAATGTCTAATTTGACCGGATTATTTTGCGCGTCTTGCGTTTGTAGCACGGTAGCACCCAGCAGGAACAGATAAGTGACTGGCTCGACCGCAAAAAAACATATCTATAAGCCGTAATAGATATTCAAGAAGCATTCTCAAGTAAAATAATATTGCTTTTCTTAAGAATAATAACAAGTTGCACTTGAAACCAAATACAATAGAAATCACATATTATTTATAGTGGGTTTACTACAGATTACAATTAATAGGAGCGAATCATAACCAAGGGCGAATTTCAGTAGTTAAAGTAAACTAGTTTATGTCGTTAAAATCCGTGTCTAGACCTGAGACTGCGCGTAGTGATTGCGAATGATTAATTTATTTATTTATCATTTCTATACAAAGATTTTTGGCACGGGTATTACAGTTACACGTGTCGAGCGAGCGCATAACGTCAAATGCAACATTTTGTAATGAAAACTATTCACATGCCCACAATCAATTTTCCGTGACCGCCTGCACAATAAAGCGTTTAATGGCATAGCGTTCAATTTATTTGCTTTCACAACAAACGAGGTGCTAATATTTAAGTACATAAGTTTGCTAGAAAAAACTATGAATCGTCTGTTAAATAAGTATAGTGAATTTGCTCATTAAATGTTGGCGCGCAGGTGCAATTTAAGTGGTCATCCGGTATAGTTTACCCATATAGCCCAGCCGTGCTCAAACGAGGACATAACATACATAATCGGCCTATATACGTCCCACTGCTGGGCACAGGCCTCACCTCAACTATGAGATGGAACAAGCCATACTCCAACACGCAGGCTCAGTGCGGGTTGTTGGAGGGGTGTAAGGTTAGTGAGCAACCTTTTTGTCAGATGTTATCAAGCCGCCCTAAGGCCTCTGACTAGGCTTAACGACTGACATCTAGCGACGTCAACCGGGACCAACTGCTTAACGTGCCTTCCGAAGCACGGAGATGCCCGAAATACACATCACTAAATTTCGGTCGGATGGTCACCCATCCCTTTTCCGACCCGGCGTGTGTTGCTTTACAACAACGATCGTCGCCGATCACTGTCACAACTGCGCCACGGGCACCTCAACGAGGACGCCTCAATAAATATCCTCAGTTCATTAGCATTTCGATGTTTGTGATTTTTTATTGCAAATACGTAATAAGTGTGAACCTGTTAGCCTATTTTTAAAACCAAAAACTATATAAAATTAGTTGAGAGTGATTTTACAGCGGGTTTTGTGGAGGTGTTTCAAGAATCAGGGATAGCCAAGATTCAGTAATTTTTATTTGCCATTTTTACAGCTAAAACTGCTGGTTTTTTTTCATAAATAACCGGAATATAGTGTAAACTTTCAATATAAAAATAAATGGCAATGAATAATTGAGTATTGATGATAGTATACGTTTTTTTACAACGGTGTCCCCATTCGAGGTCAGTGGGCACATCAGAGGTAAATTATTCGTATTTTTACTAGGTCATTTTTCCTTCAAAAATGGCAAAACAAACATTTAGCAGTGTCAAGGAGTACTGCGGAGTTGAAAAAGCCCTATATTATGCTGTTATGCGTGAAGATGATGATGCATGGATAGATTGAGTTACTTTTCATGGAGAAAAAAAGACGACGAGGATGATAAACGAGGCAATGCAGTTCCACGTGACGTACCAGGAATCGAGTTACAGAAGAACAGGATAGACTACTTCGGGAAATGTCCAGGTGCCAATCGTACAGAGTCACTGGGGGCACAAGAATAGTGAAGCAATGGCTCAACCAACTTGGCACCAGCCTTAGAGACCATGTTGTCTTGGTTGATAATTTTTTCACCAGTTTTGATCTGCTAAGACTTACGGAAAGTAGCTTTCGTGGAACGGGTACTGTCCGTGAAAGCAGAAGCAAAAATTGAACATTAGTTGTGGTGTAGTAAATAAAGACGAAAAACTGTTCTGATTTTGACTACTGATTTGAAAAAAGTCAATTAAATTCTATTAGTAAGTTGATTGGACAATCGCGTCTGCATCATGGGTTCAACCACGTTTTGCCTCTAGGATAAGAAACTGCTGAAGCGCTGCGGAAGAGAAAAGTAGACTTTGGTATCCCAGATCTTCGCCAAAATCGAAACAAATGGATGTGCGGTATTGATCAAGCGGACCAATCTATTTCACTGTACCACCCTGCTATCCATGGGAATAAAATGGTGGTGGGTACTGATTACGTCCACATGTTGGCTCTTGCAGTTGCAAATGCATGGCACAACCACAATCTGACCCATGAATAGCCTAGACCAGCTTCAATTTCGTCTTTAAAATGCTCGTCATTATTTTTTTCCTTCGGACATTCTGTAGTACCAAGTTTCCACCATGATGGTAATGGTCACTTTCCACAAAAACTGGATCCACTTTACAAAGAAAAGCACGTTGACAATGCAAAAAGCGCGGAAAGTCATAATGTATTGCAAGAGGATGCTTCGAAAATTTCACTCCCCATGAACCCAGCGTCCTCATTTAAGGACGGCTTTTTTTTTCAAAGAAGGAATTTAAAAAAAAAAATTTTTTTCGTGGATTTCTAATAATAAGGATGGTTTCAACCAATAAATGTTAAAAAAATATAATTAGCACTGCTGGGTTTCATTTGGGTCCAAATGGGTTAATTATTATCTTATACAGAAGCATACAAGTGAGAATTTTCATAAACATAAGGATGAAGTCCAGATAGCAGTTTAGAAACACTGAGTGTTAACTAAGGCAAACGCAAGGTTTGCTTTGCAAGTCTTGTATAACCATGCATTCAAACTTTGTTGGGGTTAAATGCTGCAATGGCCCCGGCATATTCGTCGAGACGCAAGTATTAACTTCATTGTTTTCTGTTCCTAACGTTAGCAGATAGGTGTAACTCTAAAAACCTAGGTCGTTAAACTGCTGACCTGGCTAGACGCGACAGCACCCTCCTGACGCATGAGCTGTGAACAATGTTCTGTATTTGACAGTGCTACTTTCTTCCCCTTAATATGTTATTTACGTATATTGCAAGTACTTTTCATAGCGGTGGACTTGACAGGCATTCGACATTTTAGAAGATAAATATGACATGGTGCTCAAGCGCTCATCAACTTCTGTACCCGTATTTTCCACGTTGTATACTCTTAAGTAAATACATTGCAAATAAAATTACCTTTGCTAGTAGCAACCCTCTGTAATTAGTTTACCCGTCCCTTTGTCCCTGAAGTATTTAACAAGAGTTAGGTGTCACTACCTTTTTGAATTATTTCCGCTGGACCTTTATTACGGATATGCGAAGTATACGAGAATAATGGAACAATTCGTGTGTCTAACAGCGGGAGCGGGAGTACAATGGGCAGCGTAGGGCACAGCCGCCACGGTCTGGCTGAGCTAACATCATTTGCGGTCCGCTAAGTAGCTATCCCCTAGACAGCGCCAGGCGTGGACTAGACAATTAAATTAAGACTGAATTAAACAACGACGGAGTTTCTTTCTGGATGTTTAAAAGTAAAGGAAAAATCTCCGTTTTTTTTCTTAGCTGAATTATATTTTCGACGCAAGAAAATAATTCCATTTAGAGGTCAGTTTAATTCCCCTCTAGGCCACCTAGTCGGTCACCAAGTATTAAAATATAACAGTGGTTATAGAAATTAATTTATGGCGATCTATCATACCTATTTCAAATTAGGAGGAAGGTAAAAATTAAAATAACTCGACGGTCAAATACAAATACGAGACGTCAGAAGTCGATCAGTATCTTTAAATCTGTATAATAAATTAATTGACTACTCATTAATGAATCTATACAAATATTATAAAGAGGAAAGGTTTGATTTTTTGTTTGTTTGTTTGTTTGTATGAATTGAATAGGCTCCGAAACTACTTGGCAGATTTGAAAAATTCTTTCACTGTTGGAAAGCTACATCATTCCTGAGTGACATAGGCTATATTTCATTTTCAAAAAAAATAGGCATCCTTACTAAAATTACGAAAAAGCGGGAAAATATTTTTTCACATACAGCTAAGTCCACGCGGACGAAGTCGCGGGCGGCTGCTAGTATCCAATATTCGGAAATCTGAACGGTTGCGGATTGGACGCTAGCGTTGTTAGCTGTACCGATGACAATTTAATTTGACAGTTTGAGGGATTAGCCAGTTTGAACGAGTACTGAAGTTAGTTAAGATGGCTTAATAACAGGAACGTCGCCCTTGGTGGAATGTCACCCTACACTCTTAAACAAACAGTGCAGAAACCAATATAAACCTAGCAATAAGGTCGACAATTACTTGCTTGTTCTTTTAAATTGTATCAATGCTGTTCAATACATTGCGGAGCATAGGCGCGGAATGTGCCGTTTAGGGAACCCAGTCTAGACAAGTTTTTGCTGTGCAAAAAGTGCAGGTGTCTCTAGAACTAAGAAAACGAGCTCACTGCCTCATCTAGATGTTTAAAGCTGAGGTTACACGACCTGGGTTACAGTTCTAGTTAGAACTTCTGAAGATGTTATTACTTTAGCAAGTTTTTATTAGTCCATTCAATCAGCGGTCGTGATAGTGTAACCTATACAGAATACTTATACAGAATTACGTTTTTCCTTTCCCCATTAAACTTGAAGTTGGCAAATGAATGTTACTTGGTAATTCGTGCAAGCCATTATTTCAAAAAATCAGCACTTAAATGAATAGAATTCGCATGACAGTCAGGCAGATTGATGTAACTCCAAGTGCACGGCAAACGACAGTTCAACGACATAAGCTTAGAAAGACTTTATGGTTCGAAGTAGGCAATGCGACTTTCTAACAGTAAAGCAATTTTTCCGTGATAATACCACGTAACGTGAGAAACGTAATTGAAATAACCAACTAAGTGTCTATCAAAATGCGTGGAATACAGTACAGTCGGCGTCATATAAGTAGCATCCACGGTTACCCAATTTTCGGAAGTATTTAAATTGATCACTAGTATTCACTGAACTAGAGTTGTGATAAATGTAAAACACTGTATGAAAAAGAACTTCATCTTTTAAAAACAGTGTCGTTAATACTGTGTTTCACATTTATGACAACTCCGGATAACTAGCAAATGTATTTATTTGGTCACCAGGACTGCTATGAAATATCTGAAGCTGACTGTACATAGACGTCGTCAATAAGCCGTAGGCAAATGTCACAATGGCTTGAGACGCAGGTACACTCGCAGTCCCGAGGTTCGGTCGTTTCGACACAATAGTCGCGTGCTCGATCCGTCTGCAGTGAGTGGGGCTCAGCCCGACAAACGATCATTTTATTTTCCTGCTATTACAATATGCAACGAGCTACACCATTTGTAGTTTCGTGTAGATATATTCGTAGAAATAGATTCAACCACGTAAATCTTTCCAATATAAAGGTTAACTTACAGAACGTCTTAAAAGTTATAAATTAATTTACTAAATCGAGCTAGTTCTTCTCAAATCTCAACAAGTTGGAACGGTGGTTAGGTTACTGACTTTCATTCTGTCATTAGACCGACTACTATCAAGGCTTTTACGTATTTGGTTTCATATTTTTATTCGTGACGTTTCTAATTTCAATTCTGAGGTTTTGTATTACGTAATCCGTATTCAACGCTAGACTGATATTTACTTTCGCTTATCTCATACATTTGTAAACGAACCTTTCACCAATATTACTTTATCAGTAAAAGACATCTCATCTCTGTGTATTTTAAGAGTAGTTAATTAAGGCTGTCCTGTAATGAGTTTTACATATTTTAATTTAATGTTATTGTATTGGACTTCGCCAACTTTAATTGGAAGGCTTTTTCGTTCGAGTGGACGCGAGCGCTGTTGCGTGAAATAAACAAAAAAACGAGCATTCCACATGGGTATCTGATATGAAAAATGTTATAATTAAAATACAGTCAAGCTAGGATGCACATGAATAGGAATATGGAGGATATCGATTACGGCATGAAGGTCGAGTGAATGTCGTTTACATCATCCTGCAGTTCAGTGGCCTACGGTCTCTTCGTGGGCAATAAACGTCAAAGGGAAAATCGAGCATGTGCCCTTTATATCTTGGAAGATTAATTGCCAACCACAGGCATCCGATCTGCGGCGTTATCTCGTCTAGACGAACTGTGGAGACCGGTACAAATGTTCAGGCTGTTGGCGCTTTGCAGCCGATATCGTTTTCCGATAGTATTTCTGCATGTGGGGCTTGCTCTTTAAGTTTTAATGCATCAAAGACCTTTTATCAGACATTGTGTTTTTTGCTTTGCCGACCTTGTAAAACTAATAACTTTTTTGCTGTCAGCTAGATGAAAAATTATGAACAACCGGTTTCGGGCTTACAAGCTGAATTTAAATCAGAATGTATCATATTAGATACACATTTGTAGGAAATTGCAGATCTATCTAAGACTGTGAGATTCAATTTTATATCAGCGCAGATGATATTGTGGTAGCAAACTTTGCATAATGCACCACGTGATAGCAATAAGGATGCAGCAGCATGGCTACATTAGCGGGTGAGTACGGGCACGTTGACGTTATTATAATGCTTTTAAGTTGGAACAACTCATCTGACGTATACAGGAAACTGACTCACTATACTTAAAACCACGGTAATATTATTGATTAACCTTTTGGACGCCAACATTTGAAAATGCATGTCGCTGCCCAACGCCACGACACATTTTCGACTGAATACGCGAGTAACAATATAGTGTTGTGTCTAATTTTATCGACAAAGTATTTAAATAAAACAAAATTGTTACAAAACAGTATTTTTATTGGCTTTACCAAACTAAGACCTTTTATTCATACTTCCTTCTTAAATCACAAACTGTTATTTATGACAAACTAGTAAAAAATATAGGAAGAACATCAGCTAACATTAATGAAACGAAATTTCCAACCCCATCACTAACGGTGGATAAATCCGTCATTGGCGTTGGTAAGACATATTTTTTATTGACAATTAGTGTTGAGTTATAGTAGAGATAGGTATACATCGATAAATCAAAAAATTAAAACTATTGAAATAGGACTTGCCAGATATACCTACTATTCCACGCGGACGAAGTCGCAGACACAGCTAGTATACAGTGTGTTTGGGAACCGGTGTCCGACCCGTTAAGGTGAAGTAATATGATCTATTTTATGAATAAATCCACCATAATTAAGCACGTTGCCCCAGTTGTTTTAAAATGGCCGCCATTTTAATTTTTTTTCTCGGGAGTACGGGTGGGTTATTTTAGTTTGCAATATCTGCCGATTTAGAGGTCCTACAGTCACAAAAGTGGTATCGTTGGACAGCTACAAAAGTAGGCAATAAGCTGACAAAAAAGCATTTTTTCATAACTCCCTTAAAATACCTCAAAAAAATGTTTGAACTTGAAAATTGTGATAGAATTTGTTAGTTTTTTTTACATTTTTTTTTTCAGAAAAACTAAACTGTCAACATACATTTATTTTTAACTTTTTGGATACCCAAAGACATCACCTAAACACTGAAGCAAAAATCAAAGTTCCAAGTAAAATAGTTTAGAAGTTGTGACAAATTGAATATCACCCTGTCATCAGAGACCCTTTGAAACGCAGGTAAAATTTACCTGAAATAAATTAAAAAAAATAATAATTAAAAGTGCTTAATTATGGTGGATTTATTCATAAAATAGATCATATTACTTCACCTTAACGGGTCGGACACCGGTTCCCAAACACACTGTATATATTTATATAAAGATTTTACAGAAGATACTGGATCTAGAACTATTAGTATTACTTGTCACACTTAAGGCGCGGTGGCGGCAAATGCGCCTTAATGAGCACTTCAGTGCTAAAGCCGCCAATTTGTAAGCATTCTAAGTATCAACCTTCTGTCCAAAAAATCTATACACTATGGCCATTTTTCTTTTGTGACTATAGATTTTTTTTCATGTGGTAATCTCGAAAACATGGCACAATACATAATGCAACATTGCACTCGGGACATTTATATCTAGTGTCTTTTCTGACTTTGGCTCCATTATGTGTAGGCAGTTTGCAACGTAATGATGCTTTGCCCGGGATATGTGCCGGCATGTGTCCCGCTGCATCTCCAGGTAAAAAACGAATAGGATGATTAACTGAACGGGACGAACTTGGAGCTTGTCTTGAATCTGCGTTCGGTTTGTATTTTAGAAATTTTCAAAGTTGTTTTTCTAAAATTGATTTAATTGAAATATTGTTTTTATTAACAACGTATACGTTTATTTAATGCATACAGAGGATCCTGATGCTACCCAATGTGTTGAAGATCAACCATATTCGCAACCATTATTCACCGAAATGGATAGCTCGAACCCAAAAAAACGGAAGCATGATTTGGAAACCGAAACGGTAGCTAGCGGTATTCAGTGTGAGATTGATACCAATCCAAGCAATGACAACTTAATAAAAAATGCAGACTTCTATTTTAGCCGCCTTCTCGTATTGCTACTAAATTGTCCTAATAAAAAAAGAATATCAAAATATATAAAGATCTTGCAAATTTTAACCGAACCAGATACCGAATAGTAATAAAATGGTCAAGTATGTTCTGAATAAACACAATTGTTAAGTTCCTAATAAATTATAACATTCATATTGTAGTTTAATTTTTTAACAATCGAATTTAGGAAGTACCTACATTTTCATAACTTGCACATCACTAATCGACGGATTTACACGTCAATGGCGTTTGAATGATACAAAATACGCTATGAATTGGGTGCCTCCAAAATATTTTTTTAATTGAGTTTTATTCCACAATATAGAATAGGAATTTATTTATTGTTTGAATTTAAGATATGGTCTATAAATATAAATTTTGATTTTTGAATAAAAACGAATACAACACAATCATATTTCCCTCCGAACTTGCAGACGGAAATAAACGTCAATGGCGTCACAGGCACGTTTTGTGTTTTTGGATATATCCGTGAACGGCGTTCAAAGGGTTAAACTAACCACAAAACGAGGAGAAACCTCGCAACCTGCGAGTGAAGAACAACAGTAAGTAAGTATTGCTAAAACCATGAAAACTATTTCATTTGATTCTCAGCTGCAAAACAGACGAAGACATTCCGTAATGTCCGACTGCGCCATATACGTCATTATACACAATGAACTATGCAGTAAAAGTGTGCGTTACTCCAGCAAAATGTTGACGCGTATCGAAATAAAAATATATAGAAAAATTAGAACCGTACGAAAAAAACATGTGCCCCAAAAATAAAATTTGTGCCTACTAAGGTTTCTGAGTAATTGAAGAAACCAAAATTCTGCTGGGGTAACGCCTCCAAACGTTACTGCAGCAGAATGCTTTTTACCTATTGGACTCAGCCAAAATCCAAAAACCTTGAAAGGTAGCTTGAATTTGTGCCAGCACTTGGGCACACAGCAAGATTTGTGCCTGTTGTAGTTTTTGAATTATTCAAAATTTTGCTGGGGTAACGTTTGGACGATTTCTATATCTCCGAAACTACTGGACATATAGTAATGATATTTTGATGGTAGGTGTGTACCAATTCGTACCGTTGGTACAATCAAAATGATTCCAAAAAAGTGCGTATTGTATGATTTAAAAATGTTTTTCTGAAAATCGAAAATAGCCCCTAGCTCTTAAATTTCCAATGATAGATACAAGGTGATTGCAATAGCGGATGCCTATTGGATATATGTATTGTCTGGCGAAGTCATTTAAATCTACATCTTATTTTGAACAAATTAAACCACTTTTACTACTGAAATCTGTTACAAATGTTCGAGCCTCAAATACGGTGGTTTTTACTAAACTTAGAAGTTACATGTTTTGTCACAAATTTAAACCCATATTCAAATAAACTCACACAAAATTTCAGCTCTCTATACCTTCTAATTAACTGTTAATGAATAAAAATAGCACAGCAAGAACTTTTCAGTAGTTACCCGACCAAATACAAAAGGTCATAAAAAAGCGATCGGTTCATACTTCAAGACAACGATTTTAATAAGTTGCATTATACATGTTGAAGTAAGGTACACTTGCGAAGACAAGTTTTACTACTGTAAAACTTGTCTTGGATTAAGTTTTATTAGTGTTGCATGAGACTTAAAATTTTATGTATTTAGTTAATTTTATAGGTCTGCAAGTCAATATTACAATATTTTTTTATTAGTATTGGCCTACTGCAATCAATCCCGTCGACCGATGTTCGTCATTACCAATTACCTATTTATAATTTAGTTTAAACGTTAAAAACTCAATCCGTGTTTTACAGTTTAAAGCTGTTTCAATCCCAAATATTGTACATAAAACCATCATCTATCCATAGAATTGTAACTAAACATTACTTCAAATCACAGATATTGTAAATAACAGTCATTTCGAATTATCTTATTTATAAATTACAAACATTTAAAAATCACAGTATTTTTTCAAAAGACTACTAGTATCCAGTCGTCGCGAAACAATTACCATACCGCAAAACCGGTTTAAGGTGGCTCACCGTGCTATGGAGCGAGCTATGGTCGGAGCTGAAGTGACAACGATGGACCGATGGCCGTTGGAGCAGGCGCGTCCTGGAGTGGAGACCGCGGATCGGCAACGTAGGGTAGTCCAGCGAGACGGACCGATGAACTGAGAACGGAGCAGGGCTCGGGCTGGATGCGGAGGCCTCATAACTGGGAGTTGTGGAGCACTTTGGGAGAGGCCTATGTCCAGCAGTGGACTGTAACAGGCTGATGATGAAGATATTTTTTGATACTCTAACATTGGTCGTGTTTGTAATCACTTCCTCCCTCGATTGACATGTGTTTCACGACATGTTGCCGAAATATGTTTTTTATCCGAAATGGTGGACAAGTAGGTACGACATAGCCCATACAAAAATATTCAAAATTATTTGTAAATTACGAAGTAGGTACATAATATCTATCTCCGAAAGTCAAAAGGAATTTAAGTCACTAGTACTTATTCCTTCAAGTTTCGGAGACATACGAGCTGTCAGGGGCGTTATCGCTGAATCTTACTAAAATGACAGTAGAATTTTAAAACTCATCACGAAACGGCATGGGCTCCGCTCCTGTATGTTTTGAAGTGTGTTTGACTTTGACTTGTGTAACTCCTGAGTGAAAGACAAAAATGATATTTATCTCTTCAAAGGAGCCTATCACTCACTCACTCACTTGCATTTCAAATATATCTTTATATCCTTTGAAATAAGACTCCTTTTCGAGCGACTGAACGGAATGAGTTGAACGAAACCACGAAACGTTTACTGAGTTCTGAGCCGTGAGTTGTATTAGAGAGAGAAGTGCTACAGCTCACTAGTATGTGAGAGAGAGGAGAGATAGCATAGATATTGTTGTGATGGCTTCAGCCGTGTTATCAAGCTAAAATGTACCCTGTATGAAGGTGATAAAGTTCAATGAGTTGCCTTAGGGTAAAGCCGGCAACGGTTTTTGGCGAACTATTCAAATGATGATTGAAAAAAAGAGAGAGGTGCCCGTGGCGCAGGTGTGACAGTGATCGGTGACGATCGTTGTTGTAAAGCAACACACGCCGGGTCGGAAAAGGGATGGGTGACCATCCGACCGAAATTTAGTGATGTGTATTTCGGGCATCTCCGTGCTTCGGAAGGCACGTCAAGCAGTTGGTCCCAATTGACGTCGCTAGATGTCAGTCGTTAAGCCTAGTCAGAGGCCTTAGGGCGGCTTGATAACATCTGACAATAAGGTTGCTCACTAACCTTACACCCCTCCAACAACCCGCACTGAGCCCGCGTGTTGGAGTATGGCTTGTTCCACCTCATAGTTGAGGTGAGGCCTGTGCCCAGCAGTGTGACGTATATAGGCCGATTATGTTATGTAAAGAAATAAAATTAGGACATATTGATAGAGACATAACGGGAATTCAAAATAGCACTAAAAACAATTATATGACCCTCATCTATCCCAAGTGCATATTCCCTACTAATAGCGGCCGCCCGCGACTTAGTCGGCGTGGACTTGAGTTAAAAAAAAATTATATATCTTTATAAATTGTAATTATTATGTCTTATTCAGATGCATAAACTATATTATTGTAGTTTCATTTAAACCTATCTAGTAATTTTTACGTGTAAAAAATGGAGTAACTTTTCCCGTTTTCCCAATATTACCCTTCACTGCTCTGCTCCTATTGATCGTAGCGTAATGAAAAGTATACTATAACCTGTCCAAGAGTATGAAGAATAATTGTGCCAAATTTCGTTAAAATCCTTCTAGTAGTTTTTGTTTCCTTAACGAACATACAGTAGACAGACAGGAAGACAGACAGACAATATTTTTTTTTTTCAAATTCCTATATTTCATGTACAGATTAGGCCTCCCTACAGATTTATTATAAGTATAGAATAGATAAATATGTCCACTTTTGAACTGTTTGCAAATAATTTTTTTTATTGAAGCTAATTAGGGTAGGGTAGGTAGTAATTTAATTTTGCCACAATGACAATTAATAAATCTTTAGTGCAACTAAGATTGGTTTTGCTTTTAAACTCTCGACAATTATGTCGCCTGACGGTTTAATTGAACAGAAAAATTGGCGAATTGTCACTTTACGACATTATGTCAAATTGTCGGATTGTGACTTTATTGAACAGGGCCCTGGTTGGATAATTCTGAGCTGTAGGCTAATAAATGCAGGGCTTTGGAATCTCAATATAAATGTTGCAATAAAACAAAGGATTTTCTAAGTCTAACAGTTTAGACTATATCATTTGCAAACGAATAAGTACCTTAAAATAAGAGTAAAGTTGGTACCATTTTGACATAAAAACTACTCAACATCGTACCTCTTTCCGCGTTACATTTGAAATGAACGTCATGATAAATGAAATACCATAACCGGAATAAGTTTTCTACACAACTGTTCGAATAAAATAAAAGTTGTTGAATAAATTAAGAAGGTCAGATGTTGTTCCTAATGTCCGCTTTTTTATGGCCTTTTGTATTTGGTCGGGTAACTACTGAAAAGTTCTTGCTGTGCTATTTTTGTTCATTAACAGTTAATTAGAAGGTATAGAGAGCTGAAATTTTGTGTGAGTTTATTTGAATATGGGTTTAAATTTGTGACAAAACATGTAACTTCTAAGTTTAGTAAAAACCACCGTATTTGAGGCTCGAACATTTGTAACAGATTTCAGTAGTAAAAGTGGTTTAATTTGTTCAAAATAAGATGTAGATTTAAATGACTTTGCCAGACGATACATATATCCAATAGGCATCCGCTATTGCAATCACCTTGTATCTATCATTGGAAATTTAAGAGCTAGGGGCTATTTTCGATTTTCAGAAAAACATTTTTAAATCATACAATACGCACTTTTTTGGAATCATTTTGATTGTACCAACGGTACGAATTGGTACACACCTACCATCAAAATATCATTACTATATGTCCAGTAGTTTCGGAGATATAGAAATCGTCCAAACGTTACCCCAGCAAAATTTTGAATAATTCAAAAACTACAACAGGCACAAATCTTGCTGTGTGCCCAAGTGCTGGCACAAATTCAAGCTACCTTTCAAGGTTTTTGGATTTTGGCTGAGTCCAATAGGTAAAAAGCATTCTGCTGCAGTAACGTTTGGAGGCGTTACCCCAGCAGAATTTTGGTTTCTTCAATTACTCAGAAACCTTAGTAGGCACAAATTTTATTTTTGGGGCACATGTTTTTTTCGTACGGTTCTAATTTTTCTATATATTTTTATTTCGATACGCGTCAACATTTTGCTGGAGTAACGCACACCAGTAAAAGTATGACCCCAACCAATTATGGGTTACATCACATATTTTTAGTTGCTATGCTTTCTACAATTATCCGATGGATGAACAATCACGACAAAGGTAAGGCAGTGTATAATTGAGATTCACAATTGTAAAAATTGCTGGGCGTAGTGTGAGCTTCTGAATGATCCATTCATCATAACGGCAACAGTTAGCGGGCTTCTCTCTAGCTCATTTGGCATTTCGTAAGCAAATGTTGAAGAGAACGCTATTAGATTTCAATAATTAGTCTCACAGAATTTGATGATCAATTTAGGCACAGAATGCGCACTTCATTGAGATCAAACGAAATAACGATACCATTGAAAATAAAGACGAACGGACAACGAGAATGTTGAAGGGAACAAGACCGGTGATCAACTGTCAATCGAACTTGATCTGTGAGGAAAGACTTAACGATTCAAATTGAGGGGTCAAAGCGTACAATTGATACCTGACCCCAGTTTTGTCATTTGTCAGTCCTTTTTTACTACGAAAGAATTTAGTTATTATTACTATTATAGCCAGATGTTTTCAATTATGTTAGGTAATTTTAAACGACCCCACGCCGTACTACAGATCACATGTGGTGCATTACCAAACAGTCAACGATATCTTTTTCTTTTAATAGAAGGTTATTTTTAACCAGGTTAATAGCGACAGCAGTAGTCTAATCTGGTGTAATAACTGGAGAGGACCCGAATCCTAAAGTTTTTATACACGTCAGTAAAGCTCGTCGTTAGCTGAGCTTTTAATGGCCATGGCCAAGTATAAACGCACTTGCCCAGCTTTACTTTACACATCATCATACATTTTTGGTTCAACTTTATAAGCTTTTGTTTACAAACGAAACATGTTTTTTTCGTCTTACACAAGAAGAGTTAATTGTTAACATGTTTTTTTTCTTATTTCATTTGCTTCGTCAAACTGGCACTCGTTTGTAGACCTTTGATATACGGAACCCTTCATTAGTAGGACAGGGTGAGTGTATGCGGCTACAGAAGGGTCGCCGAGAATAGCTTGGCACGTGACCCACATATTTAAAGTGCAGTAAATGAATGCACAAGGCGTAAATAATGGAGTAATTACATTCAGCATACCGGTCGTAACCTTTTCAACGAGTTTTTTGACGTTTAACTGAGTATGCATTTGTTTCAGCTCCAGAACTCATCGGGTAGAACCAGTCAAGAATGGCAACACTGCGTTAAGTGATTGAATTATTTTGCTGTAACCAGTCCCTGTGACCATGACGTCAGTGCACCGGTAGCTATTGCTTGAACCCCAGTGTCGTCCAGAAGCAATCTTATCTCAATAACGTTTAGGACCTATTGAGGAGGAGCCATAAATCTGCATCAAGAGCGACGATGCAGCGGCCAATCATGTAATTGAAATCGCAAATTATTTGCAATTTCTTCGCCAATTGGTTATAGACCGCATAGGAGCGACACGAGAGCCATTCATTAGAAACAGTTACTCCTGAAACGTTTAGTAAATATCTGTTTATGTAGCTGAGATTTCTACGAATTACCACAAAGAAAAGTGGTTGAAATTCCTTCATGTTATATTAGCAGCACGTAAAGAGAGCGCGCGAATCCTTTGAGACTTTCCCCTATTAATTCACTTTCGCACTGTTGTTTAGTTTCGATTTCGCGACAAATCTATAAGGAGCCGTAATGATGATGAAATAGAAGTTATATGATGCTGCCTCTTCCATATAACTATTACATCGCAGTTATTACGACAAATACGGGCACATTATTAGTCTTGATTGCATGTTATTCGAGTTGATCGTTAAACAAATAAGTTACCCTTTGAACGTTACACTGGAAATATTTAATCGTGGTTTAGAACAATTAATTAAGGCATTAAATGTACATTGCGTGATCGATAACTGTTTATATTGCGTGTATAAGCCTATTACCTAGAAAATCTAGCCACAATAAGTACTGCTATGAAAATGTTGATTTGGCTCAATTTAGCTAAAAATTAATGTTGGTTTTATGAAGCGTATTCAAACCGGCACGTAAGCCCGTATGAGAGGAAAATGTAAAAGATGAAAATAGTTTTTCCTAATCAACTTTGCTGCCAAAATAGACAAAAGGCCTGATGCAAGGAAGGAACTACTTAGCTCAAAGAATTTTAACCTTATTAGCAGAGCTGAAGTTTATAACGGGACGAAGCTAAGGTATCGTATCTATTAAGCGGGCGTCGGGTCATGTTACACGCACTTGGCGCCGCGTGACCGTGCACGTGAACAAACACTGAACACCGACGGAAACTATTACAGCGGAAGCTTGTTTACTAACTTTCCCCCACGTCCTGGAGGCGACGAAAATTTGTTTCTTCAACAAACAACCGAGAGGATACTTGGACATAGGGTAAGACGTTGTGACGGAAGTGTAGATGATTGATAGAACATATTGGTAAGCGAAGGTTGAATGTTATGTTAGTTGAGGGCACTTCTGTCAACTGGTTGCAGGGTGTATCTTCAGGCGATCGCTGAAAGCCAGTGTTTTGCTCATTGGGCTAAAACAGAAGGGTATACTGAGCCATTTGCCGTATTGTTGCACTTTGCTAAACACATAATCAATGTTTAATTAGTATCTAATACCTATGTATCGTTGACACCCTTTCTTCTCTTTTTTTCATGTGTGAATTTGCTATGTAAGCAATGGTGAAAATAAAAATAATAACTAACTTATAAATGATACTTGTTAGACATTTTGAAATATTAAGACGTTAACAGCCATTGCCAGATTTATTGGCAACTACTCCTACGATGAGACCTGTGCAGAATACTTAATTGCTTTGCTTTTCAACCCATTAACCATACAAAGATAATAAAAACACTATTCACTTTAATAGCCTTCCCAGAATGGTTTAAATAAGATCAATTCGTTTATTGCAGTTATTAAAATGAATACATAAGAGGAATTTACCACCGGAAAAGCGATAAAAAGGTAATAAAACTTCACATTGAATATTGCATAAACAGGATAGAGATTCACGAGCCGGACGGACATCCCGAGGGAAATGTCATTAACAATGAGACCCACCAAGATATTCCAGTACCTACCTGCTTCTTACTACCTTTCATACTATTATAATCTCAAGTTAATTGACATAATGAGACTGCTTGAAAAAAGCTATGCCTAGAGCGTGCCGAGCGGGGAGAGCGTCTTGGCTGAGTGGTTAAACACCCTGGCTAGGAACCCGGCGGGTGGTCCAGAGTTTTGGACTGGCCGAAACACCTACTTTGTGTTCAATAACTCTCCGGTGATGGAAAACACTGACGAAATACCCCAAAAACCCGGATAACGTCGGTAGGCTCGAAATGTGGGCTTCTAAATGTTCCGTTCATCATGACGGCTACAAGCATGGTGCCCCCGATTACCCCGTTTGGGATATAGTAGTGAGCGTATGTTCTAACAATAGGTTCCAGGTCATTACTCGGTTTTGAACGAAGGCCCATCCGCTTAATGGGCCGGCTAATGTGTGCTATAAATATACAACCTACTTAATAAAAGGGCTCGAGCATTTTCTGATAATTACCTGTTTTATAGATTAGATACAGATATGGAAACCAGTTATCAAAAGTTGCTGCTGGCCGAATGTTATTTGCGGTTTTGATAACGACTCTACAATCGCCTTTTGGGAAATTTACAGTTACAGCATAAGTGACATATTTTCCAAAGAATTTAAATTAGGTCATTGAAAATGCACAAATTATATTTAATTATCATAGTTGCATATGGTCTGGGTCCTTTGGCCTGGGATTTATCTACTCGTACAGTCAACAGCACATCAGGTTACCCCATTTCCGTTTTTTCTCTCGCTCTTGCCAAATGTCATTTCTTCGCAAAAGAGCAAGGAGGACTGAGCGGGAATGGGTAGCGTGATGTGCCGGCCACCGTACATAAGTATACTTTAACTTGAAGGAGTATACATTTTTTAAAAATGTTATATGTTTATTATTTCTGCATATTTTTTCACCTTGTCCTGAGCTGACAACAACAGACACAACTAATTATCTGACTTGGTGTAGCCTTTCTGAAGTTAGACGCGTACGTACATATCGGGAATTCATTTTTTTATGAAGATTCAAGACTTATTCACGTCTGTGTAGTTAGCTACGCAACTCGTCCAATTTATGACAGAAGCACATTTGAAACATCGATTATAATAAAAGCATTGTGAACTAGGTCCATCTGTCTCGAGGTGAATTGCGGTCAAGCGAATACCGAACAATATCTGGCAAGTTCCCAAACCCACTAATAAATAACTGTACAGTGGCGTTCACATCAACCTTTACAAAACCATTGCAAAATGGGTCTTAATTCAGCAGCGTAAGGTGCCCCTATGTAAAGGTTTGTTGTGAACGCCTCTGTACATTATGTGTATTGTCATTGTATACGGGCGGCCTTCACCGTAACACTGTATTTATGAGAATCCAGTATGTGCTTAATGTAATTAACAAGGAAATTAGGAGGTCATAAACATATTCTCATAATGTGTTAATGATGAGTGTGAGCAAATTCAATAGCCGCTTACTGTTACGTTAATAAAGCTTATTAAACATAATTGATATTATGATTGATTATAACATAACACTTCTGTATTGCCTTATTTTTCATCTTGCTTTTATCATTACTACGGTCAATAGAAGGATTATAATTTAATATCTTAGTTTATACTATTTGTGATCTCAGGCTACGAAATAATCACTGGTCGTTTTGGATGGACAGCTGACAGATTCACAATATGTAGATAGAATTCATTAAGTTAGATTATAGGTACCTATTAAAATAGCAAATCTGAACAATACAATGCTAAAAATAAACGCAAATGATGTTCAGCATTAGTGAACAGCATAGATAATGCTATTCGCAACCGATAGCGAAGCTATTGACGGATTTCCAAACTAATCAGTACTAAGACAAACATGAATAGTAGGTACTTGTTACCTAACTCAAAGCAATAAATACTAATGTTCATCACAGTCTACCTGATTCTTTCAGTTAACTTCGCCTATCAAAGGTAGAACTATCGATAATGACACAACACTAGCCCAAAGAAAGAAACATATTTTCGTTTTTTTGTGGCCTAGTGATATTTGCGAGGGCGGGCGGCGGCGTCATGTCTGCCAAGTCTGATATTATCGGGCCCGCCATTTTAGGATGAACTGTGACATTTAACAAGGGGAATTGCTGCGTGTTTGAGGTTTTAACCTTAATGTTTACAAAATAGCCACAACCAATAGAACTGAGTTTTGTTTGAAAATATTCATGATGATTTAGCTCCTTAAGGAAATGATGTAATCAGTACTTTAAGTATACTATATTCCCTTGTGGGGGCCTGTGTCCGGCAGTGGGACGTAAAAGGCTGTTGTTAATTAAGTATCGTTGTAAAATTGATTTATATTTTAAGCCGACAAACGTCAAGTAAGACTGTTAAACAATCCTAAGCTACTAAGCTGAGCTAATACATCATATTCATAAAAACAGTGCCTAAGAAATGACTGCTCCAGTTAACACGGATATTGGTCAATCACTATTGTTGTCTGAACGTTGAGCAAATACTAATATTCTTTGGATCGAGCGCGGAACTGTAACCTGATTTGATACATGAATTAATGAACATGTAAATTTACATTGACGCAAAAACCCAAATAACAGTTTTAAATTATACAAACAATATTATAGTATTTATCTACGGACGTTTTGAGATAGTTAGTTCACAGAGATAATAAAGGTTCACGGATAATCACGGTGCACGGTGGGAAGAGGGTTCAAATCGGTTAGCTTGCAGCACTCAGAAAATTAAAAAATTAAATAGTGCATCTGGACTAGCTAAAAACAAATTCTATGACCTAAGTTCTCAGAGAGGGTTCGAAAAACTCTCACAGGGTCGACAACGCGCAAGTGGTATCTCGGATATTGCAACTATACATAGGATAGGCTGCCATGAAGAAGCAGTCTGCACGCTTGTTTGCCAGAAAGGTTGTGGAAAAAACAAAAAAGGAAATTAATATTAAAACTAAAAAGCCCACTCCAACTACGAATCTGCTGGCGACAAAGAAACTTAATCAAGAACGCCTCGCCAGTTCGCCACTCAAGACAATGTTCCTTCATAATTTTTGCAATCTCTACCAGAAGTTCCATCTGGGCGCGCAACTTTTTATGATGAAAATCTTTCAGCAAAAAGTATTTCAGCAAAAGATATCTTTCCGGCAATTTTGGCTAAAATTAAGCGCTTAATTACAGCGCAAATATGAAAATCACGACGGAATGATAAATCAGAGAGGAATTTTCCGTGATCGCATCACGATTGACCTCCAGGTGATTCAAAGAACGTAAGTATAGGTACACACAAACATATTGTTTATCCTTAAGAGTGTCAATCTGAATAAGATCGACGTAATCGATGGCACGTCGTAACACACGTAAAATGGGGACAACTATTATTAGAGGCTAGAGGCACAAGTGTGACGAATTAGGAACGAACAGTTGTAAGCGATTTAGAAACAAATGTTAGTAATATAGACTAGCAAGAATGCAAATCAAATAGTGAATTTAGAGGCTTTGCTCCCTTTACCGAGCACAGTGACTAACAAAAATTTTCTTATGATGTTAAGTTCTCGGCTTTGGAACCAGAAGAAGCTAAGGAGTTACTAAGCACCAATTTGTTAGTGAATTAAAACTTCTCGTCAACTTTAATCGAGTCATATTGCTTCATTCGCGTTTCATAAGAAAGAATGCGCCACCTTCGTGACCTAACACCTGTTCACAAGTAAACGTGTGAACCAGTCATCATTCCACAACACAATTTTGTAGGGAATGAATTGACCCGTCGTGACACAACGCGACCACACACCAGACTAGTTTACCGTAAACGCGTAGTCATTCTACTGACTACGAAAATGGGTTCCGCTCCATTTTAGATCAGCCCCCGTTGATGGTTAACTGATACACAATCTCAATGCATTGCTATAAACTTGTTTTTTACGCAGGGGATGATAAGAATTACTAAAAATAATTTTAAATTAATAATGTTATATAAATACTAAAAACCGGGTTTTCTACAACATTTGAACTACGGTAAAAACTACTGTATACTAATAATGTTATGCTTGACGTGTGGCAAATTGTCCAAATTCGGGATCAGCGTATACGCTTTAGCAGTTTCATATCACCTTTAAGCAACCCTCCACACGAGCTACGCGCCACAAAACGCCGCCACCGGCATACGTTTGTAGCGTGTGGCGGCCACCGGCATACCCGGTGCAGCGATCCATTTAAAATGTATGAGAACGACAGGAAATTTGTCGGTAGCAGCGTTTTGTGGTATGTGGTATGTGTAATTCCCGAACTACTGTGTTATGCTTAACATGTAGCTTACTGTACACCGTTCAACATGATACCGTATCATTCTGAAAGCGAAAACTTGACGTTACAATCACTGAAGAATTGGAGCTCGCATGGCAAGCTAAACAGCTGAATAAACAAGGCCAGTGTTTTAAACAGTATAACAGTAGTTTATAAACAACTCGAACATCTTGATAGAGAAGTTATTTTTCGCAAGTTTAGGTTTATTGAACTTTTTGATCGATCATAAACAGACTTTTAAAATCCTGCCTTTTAATGGCTAATGTTTTAAAATAGTTTTTTATTCAATCTTATCGAAAAAGGATGCCCATATTTTTGGTTGAAATATGTTCAAGAACAAGTACTAAAACCTAGTTCGCCTATTTTTTTAATGGATAATTTTAATTTATTCAATTAATTATAATATTTATTACTTGCTTGTTAAGCAACGATGTTGCAATGTAAAGCAATAAATTAACTGTACTGAAGTAATTTTATTAATGTAGCCTACACTGCACACTCCATTTGCCTTCAAAGAACAAAACAGTTACCCAAGTGCCTGTCTTATATTCTTTAAAAATGTATTGTTGGCTTCGTACTAAGGTAACTACTATATTTAAATCTGTCAGCATTGAAACAGCTAGTTACCCAGCACGTTCGATACCGGTGAGTCAGTGAGCAATACAAATTCGCTTGCGTCTAGCATTCAGCGGTTCTGAGAAAGGCAATACTAAATTCAACCGAACAACAGTCTGACTTCTTTAAAACGTGGAAGGGAGAGGCAATTGAAAGGTTTGTTTAGACTTCAGAAATGTTGCACAGCTTTCTGGCATTGACATTCCGTGATTGCGACTGCGAATACGCTTGAGGATATTAATTTAATACATGTGCATAAGTAAGTAGTTGATGAATATTGTATTAACTAAGATATTGAGGCTTTGTCAGATATTTATAGCGTTGTTAGTAATTAAAACAAACTTATCGAATAAGGAAATACGTGTGTGATTAAACAAACGGAAACAACAAAGGCGAAGAAAACTTCTGGTGTAATATCACGTTCTCTTAATTTGTATTATGGTGATCATGGGGAGCCATAAATGCAAAATCTGTAAACTAGGTATAACCTCTACAGACTAAACCAACTTTGAGTTTTAAAATGGAAACAATTAGATTAATCAATCGATCGATTGATGAATCTAATTGATGTGAATCGATCCATTATCTGTTTTTATAAGCAATTATAATCAGCACGAGACTGAAGTTTGTTTGTTTAAAAAGATTCAACTGCCTGAATTCCGCAATTAACAAGGTTTTAAACCCTTCATTAGGTAGAGGAAAATAGTTTCCACTTTATTTTAAACCTTAAGAGACATTGTAATAGGGTGCCAATGAAAAATTGCAACATTGCAAAGAAAAGCAACGTTTGCTAATAAATCAGCCCCGTCGATCAATAAATCCACAAGCATTACGTTCTCATGGCGCCAGAATAAGCACGAGTACTGTATGATGGATACGGAAGACATTTCCAAATTTCAACAGACGGTAAAACTTGGCAATGTTGAAACCAAAACAAGTGAATCGATCAATCAAAGTCCAAGCACTCAGTCCCGAGGCGCCACTCGCCGCACAACCAGTAGTACAACAGTGCAGACTGCGGTTTGTCGCTGTGACCTACACGACCTCGGCTGGTCGCCGCCGCATTCCTGACCCACGCGAACGCACACGACTAATATGCGACACACGAAAAAACCCGTTATGCCGGCGAAATTTTTCGCTCCCATTTCAATTAGCAAACAACCTCGCACGGTTATCTTACCACTTCGAGCCGAAGCAGTTCTCAGAAAAGACACGTACCTGAAAAAAAGAAAACAAGACGTTAATAGTTATCGAGTCGGATTCGCGGCGTGAATGTCAATAGCGTTATGGATGCCAAGCGCGAGGATTAGTCATAAAAAACCCCAGTATCTGCTGCACGCGGACGTTTTTTATCGTAACCGTTACTATTATGAATTCTGCCATACTTACCCCAACGAATATTTCATAATAGATATGCAATTTTGAATCCGAAAAGATTATTTTTAATAAAACCGCAACAAAACCACATGAATAATTCATAAGGACGCAAAAGTTATATTTTATCCGGAAAAGGTATAAAAACTTATGCTGCAAACATTGCTTTAGAAACTGGCAGCACGAACTGGCAAATTTAAACTATATTAATAATAACGCAAGCTCAGAGAAGTGCAGGCGCAACAAAAAGACAAAGCCAACATACAATGGGTTCATATTTCCGGCGCGGTCATGGGCCGGCGCTGGCACAGTGCAACTTTCGAAGATTTTCGCCCGGCAGAGACTCCCACAGTCCGCGTGTAAATTAAGGCCGATTGTAAATCTGGCAGACGCCCAAAAAGTGTGGAGGAACATCGAGACATTAGAGAAAATTAAATGCCGCCCCTTTGGGATTGCTTCGAGTCTACTTGGCGATAGAATTTAAAATCCTTGGAACTAGACTGAATTGTCACTTTGCTAACATAATAATCACTGTTACAGTAGAAACTCAACTCAGCTTAACTCTAACTATGGTAGGCTTCGATCATAAAGACGTAGGTAATTATTAACAAGGTGGTTCTCCTTTAAAAACGCATCGGTGACACATAAGATGTTGTGAAACTAGTTCTATTTTTAAAAGCTCTAGAAAAATGTTATCCAGCTCTCAGGAACATTAACGCTAAGTTGTTAAACAAGAGAACAATTCATTTCAATTAAATGACCAGGCCCAACTTCCTACAAATAAAACAAGCATGTCCGTCGACATTATACTCCGATACGAACGAGGGTCAAAGAGACGGGATGCGACTAAAAAAACATATATTCGCCGAGGGAAATAATGAGACAGTTCGTATGGGAGCGGGCATGACCAACACATGCAAAGGATACGGACAACGCCCTCAGCGTTATTAACACTGATAAAATTGGTAACGCTAATAAAACATCTTCAACCAACGAGCTTCATCAGGAATAATTGAGGAATGTGTCAATAGAAAAACTCAGCATTTGACATAAGATCAATTTGATCTAGGATATTAAGGTCTATTTTTCAACGTTTGGACGAATGTTTCGATAAAATTGTAATGAAGATCCATGTCTCATCAAATGAACCTAGCACTGTACAGTAAAGACAAAGCATTGCTTCAACTTTTAACGAATCTATTGCCGTCAGTTCACATTGCACATAAAGATGTATGAGAGTTAACCTGCAATTATTGCGTAAAGAATAATTTTCCATTTGACCCGAACAGCAATTACCAGTTGCAGATACGGTAATTAATTGCATTAAAGATGTTATAACCTTTAGTTAAGGGTCATTAACGTTGCTGGTTTTACTCGGCACACTAGCAAAGTAAAGTTTGAAAACGAAAAATAACAGCCATAAATAAATTAACAGTTGAGTTTTCACACAAAATGTGTGGCACTAAATGGACGTGACATAACGAGCGTCTCTTGTTTTATGGCTTCTCTTTGGAGTTATTTCGTCCAATATTAGCCAGGTTGAGCTTCCCAATTACTTAGTGGTTTGTTTACTCTAAGTCCTATATATGGTACGTGTATGATAAGAAAGCCATGTGGCAGGCCATGTGCTGTTGTGGAACCATAAGTTATGGCTAGCGACCCTGGCCATGAATATTCTTGAATATCGATAGCTCTTAAGTTTTTAATCGCATTTTAATCACCTAATCAATCATAGACATTATTTTAAATAGCTGTAATAAGAATGGAATGTTGCTTGATTTTTATTACCGTTGAAAACTTCTAATCCAAATTTGGAATATCGTTTTTGTTCCAAAAGTAAAATAAACATTTCAAGAGCAAGCAGAAGACAAGGTCAAGCAAAAAATAGAACATTGACATGAAACACATGGCACGCCAGCTCAAAGTGGCTAGCACGATATCCGAACGTCACACAAACATTTTGTAAGTTGGAAGAAGATAGATGAGAAAGAACAAACTTTACGATGTTTCACAGATAAAATATACTCTACGTACCTACTCTTTTATAGGATTGGCACATAAAAAAGGCGAAGGATGAGGGTGCGCGGACAAAACCTAATAAATTATCCCTACCACGAACACGGCTCTGGCTGTCTTTAACAGAATAGAGCAATTAAGTCTTTAGGGGGTCTTCAATAGGGCATTAGGCATCCCCTTGAGGCACATTTAAGCACGCTTCCAAAACTGACGACTATTGACAACATTAAACCGAGTTTGTTTTGTTCCGCGTCACCGATTAAATCCACTTCCGTAATGGCGTCGCAAATGTCAGACTACATTTCAGGATAATAGTCAGCACGTTATCACCATTGACAGGCTTAAAACTACAGCGTGAATCACGGTTCTAGCGATAATAATGAATGATGATAATAAATAGTACACATAGATGTAACAGTGATACTATTGATTCAAATTAATCAAATTAATATTATAAAATGTCCTTTTTGAATTAAATTAAACTTCATGGCAATTTGTACAACTATTTTAATAGGTTCTAATTTTAAAGTCGTTAGTTTTTTTTGCATTACCAAAGGTCTGACAACGTATATGTACGGACACTGTAGAAGTAAGTAGTACAAGTAATACCGCGAAGATTGTGTGGGGCAAATTGTCAAAACTCCGTTGCGTTGTTTTTATTAATTTTATTTGTGACTAACTCATCGCGACAAGCTAAAATGCATACAACATAACGTGCGTACAATATACTTTTGTAATAATTTATTAGTAGTAGCTGCATCATGCCAGCCCCGGCTTAAATAAGAAACAATATTACCACAAAAACACGTGCATGCGGAAAGTTTACTGTTTTTTGCCCATAAAGAATATCGTGAACACTACTGACAGTTGGGTTTTAAACACTTAATTTTACGATCTTACAGGTAGATCTTGAAAACAAGAGCTTGTTTATGTTTGGCAAGATACTTAGTACAAACTATTCTTGTACGCGCATTCAAACTATAAATAAGCCGACTAGCAACCCCTTTATTCGCCAAGGAGTTTGTTATAAAAACTAGCAAGACGTAAAGAAAGTTAACTGCAAAAAAACTAGACAAACACTGCTTTCTATTCAAGTAGAAAAGGAGCCGGTGTGAACGTTGTAAAACGATTGTATCTTTATTTCTTCAATCTTGAAATAACCGAGCTTGTAGAAATTCTCGTCACGTAAGGAGCTTAAGCAAGGAACATCATTCCGTTCATATTCCACTCACAAGCCTACCAGCTGAATAAAATACTTAGTCAAACATTTCAACTTCTGCAACGAATTTATTCGATCTTTAATAAATAAATATCCAAAGATAAAAGATTGCTTACTTTCTAAAGTTTATTTCGTTGAAAAACGCCTAAAAGGTAGAGTTACCGAAATTGTACGGATTTTAATGTATTGCTTCAAAGCTATACCCACATCTAATGTTGAAAAGATTCTTGCGCAGCTTAGTAATGCTTTGATGGGCGTTAAAAATTACTATTTAACCTATTTTTAACGGTCTGTTTAAAAAGTTTATATAATTTATTATCTGTGGACCGTTATGCACTCCGCCAACTGTTAGTACTAGGACTTCCCGGAACGAGAAGGTAGCACTTACGACCATCGCGTGTTCACTTACTGAAGTAGTTCCTCCACAATGTTAACTACGTTTAGGTACTTACATGATAAATCACTCTCAAAGAACCATAAAGAACTGGTGACTTTTGCGAAAACAATAGAAGTAAGTAGGTAGGAAACACTTCTTTTAAAATGCTAACATCTTACTGACCTCAAACAGTAGGTCACTAAAAGGTTGCCTCAATTAGCAATTTTAAACATGCAATGTTCAATACGCGTACTTGCAAATAGGTCAGTTTCTTGTAGCAGATTGTCGTTTATCCTTCTACAAGATTTCATAACAAACTGCGTATCATTGTTTACGTCGATTACATGTTCATTGTTGACATAACTATGTACTTATTAGTACGATACTTCATAAGCAATATTTTTATAACATTATAAAGTAACTGCCTCCCACACTATCTGCTACAAATAAATAACTATTATGGGTATCTGAATGTTATGATTCTGTATCTTAGATAACAAACAATATGCAAACCACAATCATACAATATGTAAAAATCACAAACGGCCACGCAGTTCGCTTGAATAACCTCTGCTTCTTAGTTGTTTGCAAAACCGTAGATGGCAAATCACAACAAGTCACAAAACAAGTCGATCGAGTGAATGACCGTGGTGCGTTTGGTACACAGGCTCGCGTCCCTCTCCCCCGGGCAAGGTCAAGGCACCTCCTTGTCTTGACGGATGCTATTCCCGGCCCATTCCCATTCATCCACTATCGGCATCGGGAGAGCTACTTGCCTCATTTATTTTTGTTACTCACCATTCAATTGCACGCAGCAATTTAGCAAAAAGCGAATGTATTCTCAAAACGGGGCCACCACAATCTGCGCTTGTGATCAACATCACATTACGTTATGATTCTATTTGAGTCACATTACGAAAATTTAAATTTTCTCACGACGATGCACAAATGCGAATGCAGACACTGTAATTTATTCGGACGCAAAACAGACATGTTCGAATTAAAAGTTGCGTGTCACAAAGAAGTGGATTACGGAAATTTGCAAAGGAGTGCCAACGTGTGGGTCACGCATGCCATGGGATTGTTAATAGACCTGATTAGCGCACCAGGTGACGCAAGACAAGATACCTAAGGTCAACTCCATTCGATTCTGCGCATAACTGTAATGTCGTTCGGAAATGGGACAAACAAGCAATTGGTTTACCTAACAGCTTCAGAGACATCACAATTGGATACAGTCGGTATCTTATGTCATATAAGACAACGAGAATCAGGATTGTTGACAAAGATAACACTTTTTAGTACTTAATGAATGATCCAAATGTAACCTTATCAATCGTTATCAATCTAGAACTTGTTGCAAAAAGGCATTATCTTTAGATCGTCTGCATTACCTACTCACATTTTTGAATTATCAATTTCTTCAATTACAGTACTCCAATATTCTAGCACTGTTTAGACGCAGCTTCATTTTCATATGCAATTCTGTACGATTTTGTTTTTAACTAAAGTTGGCAACTTTAGATCATTGGGTATTCAACTGACATGGGAAATGTACCAAAGACTACCGAACTACTCCACTTTTGCGTTGCTTTTGAGCAAGTTACCGATCGTCCGGTCTAAGAAGGGATAGGAATAAATTCAGGCAGAAATATAGCTTTGATATAGAGACATGTTTAACCATAGTTTTTTTCACACAACACGGTCAGAGCGTATCTTCACAATAGCTGTATATTTCAAACAAATTCGACGTGGAACCAACTCGGCATAGAGAGAAAAAACGTTCAGCGTTATGCATGGATGGCTCCATTCTACGCCTAGCCCGTTTAATACGAGTCATGGGCTCATCTCAAATAAACACAATACATTGTATGTACGTAAAGCTTCGGCTTTTTCAAACTGGAACATTAAATTCTGCACAAAAATTAGGTCTCCTGCGTCGCCTAATTAAAAGCTGTCTATGCATGTTTTATTACTTACAAGTTTTTATTTAGTTACAACTGTGGTTTTTTTTGCATTATAATTATTATAATGTACGGAAGAGATACATACAGGTTTTTTTTTATCAGTGCACGACCTATGAATCTTTGTCACACCTATATTCTAATAAATCTACTTGGCATGGTATGCATACTATCCGCTAAGGGGTACTGTATTAAGTTCACATGTCAGACTATGCTCAAAATAAACGCAGAGCCTGCGATTGCGTAAGCGAAAACTTGTGCGAAAACTTGTCTTGAGATACGTAAACGGGCAGGAAAGTTCTAGATACTAAAGAAAAATCTCTTCAGAAAGATTCACTGACAATAGCTAGTAAAACATAAAATGGACAAACAGTAACCAAATATGATGCGACATCGTTTAATTAGCCAAGCAAAAGCGAAAGTTCGCTAGGCGGCAAATTAATATCTCAACACAAAAGCGTCGCAAGTTTCTAAAAGGGGTTTACCAGTTACATTAATTAACTCTATTAAGTATCTCCTCCAACAGAAACGCTTTTCTTCGGCGTCTGAAAAAAGTGTCTAGGTTTTTGATGTCTTATTCTAACTTTTAGTCTACAGAATAACATTCTTACTATACTTAATAAAACTTTTCTGAATAAGAATAATTATGTTTTACATGACCTGTACGTGGATACTGGTATTAAGCTCCTCAGTAATTCAATGTTAGATAGATGTCTAGGCCTGAAATCTCGGCAGAGTAGCACAGAGTAGGTTTCGGTCATTTACGTTGCGCTTATACTAGGTAACTCAAGTAGTTCTAAGAGGAGAAAACTCTTTGATATATTCTTCGTCCGTTGAGGGTCCACTTGACCTGACCCTTTCTGCGAACGTCTTAAACTTGCCCCAAGATATTCTAGAGTTCTAGACCGACAACTACCTATCTATAAATTAGTTAATAGTCCTTCCAGGCCAAGACAGCGTACGAAGGCTGACCCAAAAGTGCTCGTGTCACATGTGTTCACACGATTAGGTCGTCCAAACATTGTTTTAGTTGTGCACACAGTGGCAGTTTGTTTAATGACGTCACAACACCTACTGCTACAATGGACACTGTTGAATACACATTTAACAGACAACAGCGTAGGAATTCAGAAAGTTCATACGTTGAAACTCACAGATGTAGTTGGACAGTTCGCTGTCAGTGTTTCCATGATGGTAATGATAAACACTCTTATATCAAATAATCCACAACTCATCTTCTGTATATTTATTTACTATTATATTTTTGTAAGCAGCTTGTTTGGACACTCAACGTTGGTAAATCTCATAAATCTAAATTAAATGATTCCGACTAGACTAACGAAGTTAACTTTGATGGATAACTGTGTCTGTGGTAGCTGATTACTAATAATGTTGTTGTGGTTGCTGGCATTCAAATTTCTTAGCGTTATATTTCCACAGGATTATAAAGGTAATTTTTCAACTGGTCGTAGCAGACGAAATTCACAAGTACAGGAAATAGCGAAAAGAGCTCAAAATAATCTCGTCGTCTCAAAATAATACGTAGGTCTATTTTTAATTTGACTTGCTTCTAATATTGTTGTCAAGTGATATCAAAAGCCTTTAAATTCTTGATATGCCACAGACAAATAAGGGGATCAGATGAACAAATGTTTAAACGGGCACAAGTGTTCGCTATTATGTTGCTATGTCCATAGTGGGGAGGAATTATTGTCTTAATTTTTTCAGGGTTCCGTAGTAACAACAATTAGGATTCATTTTGAGCAGTGGCGCAGAGTGCTAGGTAGTTGCTTTATTCCTTCACAAACTATAGGTAATGACTGAACAGTGCAAACCTTTAAAGTTTTGTAAAAGTACTGATTAACCCCTAATTCATAAAAACTTAACAGCTGTTCAACAACATTTTAAATTTTGTATCGTTTGTCACTGTCATTCTTGATGCTGCCGCCATTTGCGACTAAGTGACACAACACGTCAATTGCTGCTTAAACAATGCTTTAGCGTTGCGTTCGTTTTTATGAGTAAGGGGGTAAGTGTTTATGAAAAAGGGTGTTGTCTGTATTTGTTTATTTGTCTATGAACATATGATGTATGGCATGACATAATCCGACGAACTTTTTGGAAAGTTATTTGTCCGTTTTACAATACACACCGAATATCTATCGTATGTATCTTAATTACCAATACTCTCGTTCTAGACTACGGAGCTCTAGCAAGTTTCGACACTAACTTAACTGCTTTTTAAGTTACTCAAAAATACTTAATTAATAGATTACCTTCATTATATTTTTTGTTTGGCCAAAGCAATGCTTCTCGAATAATGAACATTCGCATTGTAAACATATCTTTTATCTTGGTGTAAAGATGTCCCAGATATTAATTTATTTATTATCTTATCAGTGTAATCCAATATTTCTAAAATTGCCCGTGCTAAGAAAATATCAGTTTATCTACAAGAGTTTAAGATTTAGGGCATTGTTCACGAATAAAGTAGGTAGTCATAATATCTAAACTAGGAACACGTATTCAGACGAACCGTGTTTCAGTGTCGATAAATATTTAGAATATTATGTACATTAATTTCAACACAATAGAGACACATTTATGTAATTACCACATTCAGTGATGACGATTTACTGAATTCTTTAATATGAATACAATAACGTATTTTACATAATATAGTTATAAATAAACCCATGCGTGTGTTATTTACTTAACGTCGGCGCTTTAGTGCCACCACATTTCATAGGGTTACAATTCACACACGTTGAACTGAAGTGACGTAACTCAGAAATTATGGTTTTCGCAATAGGTACTAAAGAAGACCAAATTACGCAATATCATTTTTAATTTAGAAAAGTATATTAACAAACTTAGCTTTACTTTCTTAAATATAGTGCCACCCAACCAGTAAATGAATAAAACCATTTATTTCATATGTGCAATGTCGGTGCGATGATGATGAGTCATCTAAAATATATGAATTTGTATCTACATTACATGTAACAACCACAAAAATAATGGATGAGTAATATAAAACCACAAGTGTGCGTATACCGATTGTACCTACCTACGCAACATAATAAAGTAAGTTCGTATCAAACTGATAACAACTGTCCAATCAAGCTATAAAAACAACAAGGCTTGCATGTATAGTAAAGTAAGCGCACATATTATGGCGTTATTGAAAACAAAAACTCTACAAAGCGGATCTTGTGGAGTCATCATTTCGCACGCAGTCGCAAAGAACGTGATCGATCCAGCACATTTGGATAAACGCCAACGATGGTCTCCAGCGCAGTGTGCCATGGGCGACACAGCATTTTGCGATGATAGATAACTATTGAATAGTGAGTGATACAGACCAGTCTCGTGACGGTGGTAAGGTCCCACGCGGACCTGGTCTTGCCGCGCGGCTGCGAGCCATCTTTCCGCCTTCCTAATGAACCGTAATTCGTAGGAACGGCGGTCTCTTCCCGCTTACGCCGTCCTGCACCGCGACGGAGAGATGAAAACCAGTTGGAAACAGAGCCACGACGCTCCTGTTCGGCCGGGCCCGGCCCATTCTTGATGAACATTTCACGAGTGCAGTCTGCACATCACACACAGTAGCCGAGACACGCGAGCACCAGTATTAGTAAAGCTTGGAGCCACACGTTACCTATAAGCCCACAACACTTATTATAATATGCAACATAATAAAGCAGAACAAGTGGAAGAATGCATGACTGCCGTCAGATATCGCTGCGCCGCCGAGGTGGTTGCCAAAAGTCGTAACAGTGAATGTACACAAAGAAACTGCGAATGCGGAGTGCACAGAAAGCGACGTCGGTGACGCACCTGCTCATAGCCGTCGTCGTAGGTGCGGGCGGCGCGCGCGCAGCGCTTCAGCAGCGGCCACCACAGCGCGCCGCAAAGCAGCCGGACATGAAAACACATCGCGTCTCAACTTCATACACTTCCCACTAAGGAACGCACTCGACTGAAGATAGTAGCGGGCGCCGCCGCTGTTTGGCACACTGACAATTACATACGTAGATACCACGCTTTATCTTTCTACGCGTCTGTGACAAGCCTCGTTTCACACCTGTAAATTTTCAGAAACCTACATAACAACGTAGGACGAAAACATTCGTTCAAAAGACAAAATCAATCGATAAGTTCGTCTTAAGATTAAATTACCAGAAAATCATATTAATATAGAAGATAGTGTAGGATAAGAAGGAAAAGACGGATGTGAAAATGAAAAGCGTCGAAAAATACAACCAAGTCCTAAACTTCCAAGTGAGTAGTTTGCTATTGGTCTAACAAAAGCTATCGACGGTTTTGTTATCAGAACTAGCGGAGCGGCCAGTCTGCGGAAGCAGAAGAGGAAATGTGATAAAGCCGATGAATCGCGAACATTGTCCGGTTCGTGGGAGCTGCGCAAACACAAACACGGCGTTACCAACTGGAATGAGTCAGTCTACACTGCTGAAAATGCCTAACTTAACTGACAGTTTGACTTTTTAACAATACTGACTCTGACTCAGGGGCAATCCACTTTCTCAAATAGGCTAAGCTACAGCTGCAAACCTTAATGAGATAGAGCCTCATAATTTAGACATATTTGCTTTAGGATTAAATTATTTCTGGTATGAATTACCTACTAAATAAGAAAAAAAGTTTTTTTTAATTCAGTTAAGAATTGTAATGGCACGATAGTACGATTTTTTTAACGTTGTAATTAAAATTATGTAACTTGCAGATAGCGACTAATTACCAAATAGATAATGACTCAATAACATGACTCCTGGAATTAGCTTCTAAATAATTCCCAAAAATGACAAAATGAGACGATTTCTAGCTATCGCGTTCATAACAAAAGCGAATAACAAATTATTGATAACATGGATGTGTCAGAAGGATCATGATTCACACAGTAAATAAGAGGCAATATAACGGTGAGTTAATGTCCTCGCTAATTATGTATATTTTGATGATAATTTGTACAAAGCAGCATTGGTTTATCACTGCACTAATTAATTTTCCTGCTTCATTTAATTAATATTTCGTTTTGGAAAACAAACATTTAAAAAATCAGGAACTAGAACTAGTAACTATAACTTTTCCCTCCACTAACGAAATCAATAGACCTTTGGCCAGCAGTAGAACAGAAAAGGTTACTTACAAAAAAACAAATAAGTAATTCGCTACTATTGATTGGTAGGATCTAAAATTGCCACGCGAGTTTAATGTATCTGACATAATTAATTAATAATAATGTCTTAACTTTAATTTATATTAGCAGTATTACAAGTATGCTGTCAAGTCCAGGTATTATGTTATGGAATAAAAACGAAGTAAAAATTCAGACTAAAACCGACCCTTGTTGGTTGAGGGTCCAAAATAAAAACAAGGAGTTGATTCCACATAGGGAGAAGAAATTGCAAATACCATCTGACAGGGGTCAAAATTGGACGGTTCGATCGAAATAATGTAGACAACACAATAACATTAAATAAACCCTCGGCGGCAAAGGACGTAGTCAAAGCAATTTCCACTTCTGTGCCTTATCACTTGAGAACTTACTGCTGATAGCACTACACGTTACACTACGTTTACGTTACGTTCACTACACAAATTCCTGAGGATGTAAAACTGGCGGCACTGTTTTCGTTTTAGGTACGGTTAATAATAATTGTCATTGATAATGTGAACCGGTACGGTCGGCGGCGATGCGACGTACCCGCGCCGCGGAGCTCCAGGCACTGACGGACGTGAGCGTTGGCGTACTCGCTACTCCCGGCTGAGGCGTGTAGTAAGCTGTGCATTGACGACTGACGTCAGACTGGTCCTGCCTATTGAATGAACCCCCGGCTCTGCGGATTTTACTAATGCATAACCAAACAAAGAATTTGGAGCCAAATATTATCTTTCCATTATAGTCAGCGTTTAGTGTTACTGTATAGGTATTTACTAATCGAAAGTTAAAATTTATTTAGGATTATTTCCTTTCGGAAATATTGTGTGCCATTTTCTGCTATTTGCTACTTACTACATTTTCATCAATTCACTCTTTTTTAGCCAAAGCCGAAAAGGAGAGTTATACAATTACGAGTAGGTATAGATTTAAATAAAATGCCTCTGTTGACCCTAACGTAGTAGGATTTTTTTTTGTCAGCAAAAAATTAGTTAAAAGTTTGTTGGTGTGATCAACCCTATAATTTGATATAACACCTGTACGGTTCTCAAGACAAGGCGTAAATTTACAGTTACGAACATTAGTGGTATTGTAGGCGAGTTGGACGACATTTTCCGAACTTATCCGATGTTCGTAAAATGTCTCTCTCATACTAGAAGAATTCCGCCGGTGGGATCGCCGGTTACATAGCAGTTTAAAATAATAATTCGTTAATTCAGAGAATAATAGAAAAGCATTATGATTTAAATAATTCATGACGTGGTGCCCGTGGCGCAGTTGTGACAGTGTATCTGCAACGATCGCTGTTGTAAAGCGACACACGCCGGGTCGGAAATGGGCTGGGTAACCATTTCGACTGAAAGAGCATCCTTCCTCGTTGGCATACCTACCTACTCGTCCGCCACTTTGAAAAATAATATACAGTTATGGTTATTATATGTTATAGGTTTTGTGGCAGCAAGACATATTATTTAGCTTTTATGAAAAAAATAATATGGATGTATAATTCATGTTTCTGTCGGCCATACTGTCTCGAAAGGCAATATTTGAGAAAAATAACATGAAATAAAACATAACTCGAAAGTTATCAAAAATCGCGGAACATAGGTGTACATGGGGGTGATTCGGGTAGCGTAGCCCTAGTGATGCCTAACCTCTAGTCCAGTCTTCGGCTAGACCCCACTTTTTGGGACATCCTGTATCTTGTATTATTTTATCAATAGAAAAGTTAGGTGCCTGCTGCTCTATGATATTCGCACTTGCAGTCAATCACGCAGTGATTTGCCAGAGTTCAACCAATAGCATTTGACAGAACGACGTCCGTCGGACGGCTTCAACGACAATCGTCACCAACACGTCAACATGTCAGATTAAAAATATTACTAGAAATTATTCCACACATCGCCATATAGCCCATAACTAGGCAACTGAATGCTTGGTTGGTATACCTACTAGACAACGGATAAAAACACTCACTACTTAAATCCTTTTTTTTGTAAATACATACTTAATATACATAGGAAACACCCAAACCAGTACAAACAGACATGTTCATGCACACAAATATTTTTGTGCGGCGATCGAATCCGCAACCACTGGTGAAATAGCTACACTTTGTTTTCTTGTTTAATTTTGTTTCAATTGGTTCTTTTAAAAAAACAAAATGTCCTCTAGGAATTTATAACTAACCATGCTATGTACACTGTTTATGGATTACCGTCTAGCCAAGTATTGTTAAACTACTTATCTTAGCCCTGTATCGATTGTAATCTGTCAGTGTACATATTTTTAAATAAATAAATAGCCCACTTTGAACCATTACACCAAAGAAGTCATCAATTTGCAAATTGGGATTGCCCTCTTCAAGTAACATCCTCTGGAGTAACCCTTAGGCACAGTTCTCATCTACTCTCTGCACTCATCCCAAGATCTGGTAAAGCTGTCAAAGCCATCAACAGCTATACAGCAGGAGTCAGGTGGAAAAGAAAACAGAACAACTAGTCTTCAATATTGTAACACAATGGCTACATGGAGCAATTTCAAAGTGCTTCGTCTTAAAATGAATGCAGTAATTACTTAAATTAATGCATTGACCAGGCCAGTGAAAACCTCATAATATCTTGGACAATGCCTCAACTGACACAATTATAATACCAACGAGCATTTTACCACAAACACAGCCTCAGTCTCAGTGATACACTAATTTCCTATTTGTTTTGTTTGTCACTATTGTTTTCTAGAACCTACATGCCCACGTTAGGACTTTTCTCCTTGGTTCACAACAAGTAGTTGTTATCTGGCAAATGTCACTTAATGTATTCACTTCAAACTGTATCAATTTGTATAGTATAATGTTGGGAAGTAGATAAAATGGCCCACGTCCACCATGCTCAACTGGAAATAATACTTCAATATTTTTATGATTTAGAGTTAGAATTTTTTTCATTACTGATGAATTCATTGCATTTCATGTAGCATCATTTGCATTTTTGCACTTGAGTTATGCATCTCTAAGCAGCCTTAAAAATGTATCGCTAGAAAGAGAAATTTTACAACTAGTAGAAAAATCCTAAATTTGGAAGAAGTTGTGATGCCCATTTTGGCAAAACCTAAAACTGCATCTTTACCATGTGACTTCCCAGGGGTAGTATTAATTACACTCTTCGCAATATAACAGATACACCTGATGTAACAAATAAGCATCTCACATTAAGAAAATAGCAATAAAAATTATTGCCATTCATGTTTCTAGTTTAAATTCAGTTTTTCTTATGTCAACAGCATTTTAACTAGAAATCAATAATTATACGATTACAGTTTTTTCCAATGTTCTTAGTCTTTCTGATGTTTGAAAGACTGACTAAATTACATGGTAAAGAGGGATTTTGTATCATATGGTGTGTCACAAAAGCGGTGTGCAGGACATCTTGTAAACTAAACAAAACATTTAAACTAAACTAACTAACTAACTAAACTAACAAAACGTTGCTTACACTCTAGGACCGTGAAGTCAGAACCACTATGATTACCGGACACTGACTGTGCAACTCTTAACTTAATTTACACCCTTGTTTCACACTACTAGCAGCAGGTTTCCTTAGCTGAATATATGGCAACTGTCTGAGCAAGGACACACTTAACAGTGTAGAATAACTGGGGCGTTAGGGTGATCACACCATTTCAAAGTTGTTAAATATGATTCACCCTAACCCAGTCATTATAAAAACATAACAAAATTGAAAGAGTTATTATACCCCGAAAGAGTAAAAGCTCAACCTCATTTCAAATGGGAATAAATACCTGCAGTATTTAAGTGCTTTTACAAATCAAACCAGCTACATGGGTACCTAAAAGGAGCTGTCAAGCAAGGTAAACTGGCTTACCTGAATCTCCAACAACAGTTCAGTTTTCCTACGACGAATATCAATCAACGCCTTTTGCTGCTCTTGTGTCAACTCTGCAAGTAATGAGAGTATCCAAATAAATACAACATTAGACGAAGCCATTGAGGTCATGATATAATTGGAAAAACAACTTGTTAAGTCTACACGCAGTTAAAATAGATCTTACCCGTATGAGTAAAAGGATCTCCATGGTTACTTGCAGCATTGCTTCCACCAAGGGACAAATTTTCAAATTCACTGATCATTTCTAAAATATTTCAATAGAAGAAAGAAACAATAAACAAAGTTTACATCGTTATTGCTGGCTGGCGGCCATATTTATTTACTATTTTATTTTCTACTTCAGCTAGTGCGTTTTGTTTCTGTTAGTTTTTGTTGTTCTCATGGTCAGCATGCGTTTAGTTTCAAACAAATATGACACCCATTTAAAAAAACTACTATTATGTCGAAAATCACAGCCATTGGAAAAACTGAAAACTTTAGCTGAAAACAGACTTCAAATTAAATGTGAAAAGTTCTTGCTTATTTAAGTCAAGCCTGGTCAAGCCCTTCTTTTCAAAACAGTTTTTTTTTATTTTCTTCCTTTTTTTGACGGGGGATTCTGTTTGTGGCTTAGACAGGTTTACGGACATCCAGCCCTCCCGAGGGTGCCGGCCGGGCTCCCTTGCCGTGAAGCAGCAGAGATACCAACCGTCCTCTGGGTGATACCAGGAGGACCCCGAGGACCCCAGTGTAGACTCTATCGGTGGACCTCTGTCGCGTTCTACCGACTGCTCGGCCCATCTTGAGGGGAGTTGTACCTCCTAAGGCACACAGATCCCGCCCAGGCACCCGTGTGCACTCATAGTGACCCCGGAGGCCAACCTTTTTTAGTCACTTCTTAGGACAGGAAGAAAAGGGTCCTTCTTGGTCGTATTCTCTTGCCTCTTGAACTATAACAGTTGCTAACTTGTTATTTATTAATGTTCTTTTGTGTAGAGAAAATAACATTAATAAATAACAAGTTTTTATTAAAGATTCAATGCCGAGCTTAAAAAAAAATTCTTTGATTTTTCCAAATAGCTAGTGTCTTGTTTGTTTTGAAAGAAGCTCTTGTCTAAAGTTTGCTAGTTGCTATCTAGGTACTTATTTTTTTATTACTTATAATAGAAGACGAATAAGACGATATGTGATGATGAAGTTTAGTGATGTGAGGCACGGATGCAGTTGCCAGCCAGGTGTTAAATGGATCACTATGGGGACTTGGTGACAATTGTACATCCACCTGACTTTCAAATTTTCACCACGGCGGGAGATGGATGGAATGCATAATTATGGAATCTATCAACAACAATGTCAATTACTAATGACTATTGTCAAAACTACTACTTAGAAGCAAATACATTATTTGGTAACACCGACAGTTGTTTTTTCGTAGATTTTAGTGAGGGGCAGTTGTCGTATTTCAAATAATTTTAATCGATTAAATGCGATACCGAGTAGTTGAATTGATTTTTTAAAAATATGTCTTATTGTTTGCAGCCTTAATTGGAAATAAGCCGAGTATGGGTCCTGAAGGTATCAGACACTGACAAATCTACAAATATTTATTTAATTCACAAAAAAGACTTTGCTATGCTGTGAAAATCGAAGATTTATTTAATAAGATTCGTTTATCGTTAGGAGGGACTAATTTAAAAAAAATATATAAAGCAATAGACACAATAGACAATTTTGAAAGTTTCCGATGGTGGAGAACACCTCAAATTGTGTAACACTGTCCTAGGATTAATGATGAGATGCTAGGCATCAGACATAACCAAGCCGTATTCTTCTTGAGGTTCGGTTAAGAAAACGGAACCGTCAAAGAATCGTAATGTCTTTCTGTCAGTCCGTAAGTCACAGATATTTTTATCCAAAACCTTAAGAGAAAATTATACTCTTGAAATGTGTTGATGATGTATTCTGTGAACCGCATTAAGATTTTGACACAAAAATCCCCATCTTAGAACTAAATTCAAGAAAAAAACCCACACGTTTAGGGTATTCATGGATAGGTTTTCTAAAATAATGTTGATGTTTCTAAAATTGATAGTTGTGCTAAAGTGCTAAAATTAGTGCCCCCCCCCCCCCCTGCAACTACTAAAATAAGAGAATGATTAAGAAATGATGTACAGTCAACAGCACATCAGGTTACCCCATTTCCGTTTTTTCTCTCGCTCTTGCCTTAAGTCATTTCTCTGCAATAGAGTAAGGCGGACTGACCGGAAATGGGTAGAGTGATGTGCCGTCCACCGTCCACTAGCGGCCACCCGTGACTTCGTCCGCGTAAACTAAAGTAAAAAATGTTGTATTTTTTTATAAATTGTTATATCAGATGTGATCAGATGTATAAGCAACATTATTTCATTTCATTAAAATCCATTCAGTAGTTTTTACGTGAAAGGGCAACACGTGGCTGTGCAGTGTTGCTCTACAAACCTACAAACTTTCACATTTATAATATTAGTAGGATTACCATGACACCTTTCAACCAAAGTTGGTTCGAACGAGATCTAGTTAGTAGTTAAAAAAATTGGTTGTTTGTAAAGTACGTGTAAGTTTACGTGATAACGGCATTTCACGGAATGACTGGCAGCGCTCGAGATGAGACGGGAGATCGGTCCGTCTCTCTCTCGTTATACCTGCGATCGCGCTCGTGAGGTTTTGGTGTGACACAAGTTTCTGAACATGTCACCCGACTAACCCCCTTATTCATAAAAACGAACGCAACGCTAACGCATTGTTTAAGCTATTGACGTGTTCTGTCACTTACTCGCAAATGGCGGCAGCAACAAGAATGACAGTGACAAAGCGATACAAAAGTTATCGTGTTCTATAAGAGCTGTTTAAGTTTTTATGAATAAGGGGGTAAAACGATTTTAAAGACGTTATCACGTCAAAAAATATATTTGATACGGAACAGTTCATCGGCGAGTCTGAAAATAAAAATAAAATAAAAATAGCGGTCAAGACTCGCACTTGACCGCTATTTTTATTTTAACTAATACCAACAAAAGGCGCCTTAAGGAATCTGTTTACTTTTGGATTTGGAAATAAAATAACCAATTGAACATTCAAATGTCTGATCGCTGTTCATTGCAGTCGCATCGAAATATTTGAAATGAAAGACGGAAGACATCACTCAAAAACAGTTGTTTTGTGTGAAACGTAGCGAGCCTGTGCAAGCAGCTAGCCAGCCAGCAGCCCCGCTCAAGCGAGTTGCGAGAACGAGACGAACACGCCCCCGTCATTCATCCATCACTGCATCACTTGACTTGCCCTTCAACAAACCGGGGTTTCTCAAAATATTACGAATACTGTTGTATTATCCGCTATTCATTCGGTGAATAAGTGATTTTATAATGTTTGTAGTTTGAACTGTGGTAAATTTATAGAAGACGACTTTGCAAGCCGGTGTAAGACTTTACAAGCGAAATTATGAATGACAATGGATGCATACACTTGAATAATTTTAAGGCTGCGAAAGGGACGAATCCTTACAAAATAGTGCATGCGTTTTTCGTGTCATGCACGTCTTTCGAAGCCAGAAGATACAAGGTGAGTCAGAATTAACAGGTAGCTTCGTAATTGTATTTATTTTTATGTCGCTATTTTCTGACTTTCGTAAACCAAAATTGTTGTATTTGGCTAATAATTTACGTACAATACTGATAACCAAGGTTAAGTAATGTTGTTTGTTATCTTAGGTTTGTATTTTCTTTTTCGCAAGCCGTTTTATCGGAGTTCTTTGTGTCGTAGTTTGTTAGTCAGCTGATTTGTGATCTTTGACCTCGCAAGAACAGCTGTTCGTCGAGCGCTGCCGTTTTTGTCGCATTGTTGCGTGATATACTTACGTATATTTATTTAATTTACTCATTTACTAACACCCATACTTTTTTAGAATTTTAGAACTGTTCTAGTCTAGGTACATACCTAAAAGATGTCAAAACGAATATAGGTACACAAATATTAGAGATAAGCCAATGTCAATATACAAAACAAAATATCCCATTTGTAGGTGTCAAACAATTTCTTAATATGCTCATGAAATTCAATGACCATCTTTTGGTGAATTGAAGATGATAATTTGAGGTTATATTTTACACAGGGCTAGCTTGGGCTTTCTGCAGTAGTAGGAATAGGGGTATACATTTGCAGTTAATTTGCTAACAACTCCAGTTTGGTCATTCATACCAAAATTACTTAAACTTGATTACAGGATCTATTAGTGGTCAGTGCTTTGATTTCTACCTAACAAGAAATTTGTCTGGGTAGAGTCCTTTCCTTGACTATATATTCATATTGTTGCCTTGTATTGTATTAAAATACATCTTCATGTCTCCTCTGTCTGTTCTCAAGCAGTTTTCCAGCAACTTCCATACTTGTTTACAAACTACTCATTCAGAACTTGATTGACATTGCCATATTGTTTTTTATGAGATGTTAAATCTTTACTTAGGTAAAAAAAAAAATTAAAATACCTACTTCTTATACTGTATGTATTCTAATAAATATCTTTTTACAGGCAACATCATGTCTCTGCTTTGTCTGTGGCCTGCCAGGGCCCCGGATACACTCCTGTCTGCACTGCATTTACTTTGCTTGCTACGCTGGCCATATACAAGAACACTCAAAATCTAAAAAACATTTCTTGTATGTTGACTTGAGTTATGGAAATATCTTCTGTGCACAATGTCAAGATTACATTTATGACCGGGAACTAACAGAAATTGCAATGAGTCATAGACTAAAAGAGGCTAAGTAAGTATTTGTTTCTTTAATCTTTATCATTTGTTGTTGCCACAACATGAGTTTTATGATAAACACAACTAAGCAGTTACTGATAGTATGTTTAAAATACAATAGACAGTAAAATACTACTCATCCTAAATTTTGTGTTTTAAAATAAAGACTGGAATCTCATCATCTTGAATCACAAAAAGTACACCAGAGGGTGCAGGTTTGATCCCTGCACTGTGCACAGTACAAACATTTGTGTGCATGAACATGTCTGTTTGTATTTAATCTGGTCTCCTATGTATATTATGAATTATCATTATTACGAGCCTATGTGCTATTGCACTGCAAGGCAAAAGCCCTCCTTTTCCACTTTCCACTCATTGCGGCCCAAAACATCTACTTATAAAAATATTCAAGTATGCTTATCCATTGTCTCTGTAGGACGAACTTTGCATAGTTTAGGGTGAGATGGCGCTGTGTGGAATAATGTCCAATGTTTGACTTCTCTTTACACTTCGAAATGTAGATTCAATGTGTTTTCCCCATTATTCAAAATCTACTTAATATACACTACTTATTTATAATTAGTAGGCTATTATCACTTCTGATCTGGAATGTATTATGTAATCATACCAAATAATAGCAGAACGAGTCTTCTTTTGGTTGGGTTTGAGTTTGAGATAGAGATAGAGTGTGATTTTAGCTACTTTGCTTCATAGTCGTTTCCCTTACTATCCAATATTTAAAACATGTAATATAGTTGGGTGAGCAATCCTAACTCTAACATGAGTACTATACAGTGTGTTTGGGAACCGGTGTCCGACCCGTTAAGGTGAAGTAATATGATCTATTTTATGAATAAATCCACCATAATTAAGCACTTTTAATTAATTTTTTTTAATTTTTTTTTTAATTATTTCAGGTAAATTTTACCTGCGTTTCAAAGGGTCTCTGATGACAGGGTGATATTCAATTTGTCACAACTTCTAAACTATTTTACTTGGAACTTTGATTTTTGCTTCAGTGTTTAGGTGATGTCTTTGGGTATCCAAAAAGTTAAAAATAAATGTATGTTGACAGTTTAGTTTTTCTGAAAAAAAAAATGTAAAAAAAACTAACAAATTCTATCACAATTTTCAAGTTCAAACTTTTTTTTGAGGTATTTTAAGGGAGTTATGAAAAAATGCTTTTTTGTCAGCTTATTGCCTACTTTTGTAGCTGTCCAACGATACCACTTTTGTGACTGTAGAACCTCTAAATCGGCAGATATTGCAAACTAAAATAACCCACCCGTACTCCCGAGAAAAAAATAATTAAATGGCGGCCATTTTAAAACCACTGGGGCAAAGTGCTTAATTATGGTGGATTTATTCATAAAATAGATCATATTACTTCACCTTAACGGGTCGGACACCGGTTCCCAAACACACTGTATAAGGCTTGTTACAAGAGAAAAAAATACTGCAAGCACTCTGGTGCCTAGTCAAGCGAGCATTTCGGATACTAAATCAAAATAAACATTCTTGCTACTTTACCGTTATAATAATGAAAATATTATTTTTGCGGCATTTAGCCAGGTAGTTAAATGCCTATTTGTCCCAGGTCCCTCGGGATTAGTGTACCGTTCATGCCCTGGCTGCCGAACACGAACGAGGCCCTGGCCTTGCGACGGCTCCGGAAGCGGCGCCTCATCAGCCCACACACAACCATTGGCCTGCGGGGACTCCAGAACCTTGGCTCCACTTGCTTCATGAACTGCATTGTGCAGGTATGTCGTTTTAACTAGTCTAGTAGGTGGTGATGCAGGGGCAACACACTTATCCATCTAAAAACGCAATATCATTTTTATCGCAAAATAAACTCCAAAATCAGCTTAATTATAGGCCATTATCGATTGTTAGTGGCGAACTTTGAGAGCAAGCCGATTTTTTATGTTTGTGTTTTTTTTATTAAACAGGCACAGATGTTATTGATATTCCACCAATTCTCACCATCCGTTTTGGTAATTCCTTCCTGGACCGCCACTTTGAATCCATAGGTACACTATACTCGGGACTTTTAATCAGGTGCAGTATGACTGGTAATCTGACAGAAAACAGGTGATCTTTCAAGAAAATTAGATAATTTTTGTCAAATAACTATTTCACCTGGTTAAAAATCCAACCTTGGCCCCCGCACCTACTTACTACACCTGCAAATTGCAATTATTAAAATGAAGTTACGAGCGGCAGCGGCATCTTCAGTTGCAGTCGGCAGCGAAAGAAAACGAAAATCGTTTTCTTATCTTGGCGAAATGACACCATACAAACTGCTTAAAGCAAAACTTCAGAAATATTGTCATTGCACATCGTAGAGAGGCAGATTTCGGGCGAATGCCTTTTCTAGCATGGGTTTGCGCCCGCCCCCTCAACCGCTGCATGTAAATACAAAGCTGTATCTCCACATAAGGGTAAATAGATGCTGACATCCAGCGCTTCAATAACCACAGTAATAACATGATTAAACTTTTTCCGCGCCAACACTCCTCCAATCTGACGGCCGCAGCTCGCAATTGAGACCACTTGGGGAGGCTTCAATTTAATTAGTGCGAATAAAATTGGTGTAAAGTCCAACCAGATCATTAATTTGAATATGAGTAACTGGTTTGTTTATACACTGATGATTCGGTTTATTCTGAATAATTATGAAAAACGATTGAGAAGATCTTTAGAGGAGGAGAGCATAATATGTAGATAGGTCCAGTTACCGTAATCACCACTGTAAGCGTATTTAAAAATCAAAAATCTTTATTGTAATTGGATGTTTACTGGTAACTTGAAGTGCTGTTCCATTCTCTTGTCCTCATGATTAAAGGACATGCACTTTAGGTAAATTATGTAGGTATATGTATAGTATGAGAATGCGTGTGTATCCTTTAAGTACAGTACTTTGCTTTAATTAACTATATCGGTTTACAATACTGTGTCGGCACGGTAATCTGCAAATTCTCAAAAACAATTCATTCCACAATTTCCTTTTTAACAAAGTTACATAGGTATCGACTATGAAGTATTCGAAATAATATATATCTTTTAAAAGGAAAAGCTTTCAAGAGGACTTAGCAAACAGCTCTTACCGAATAGAACAATTTAGAAAAAACAGCCATGTGGTACATGTTTATCTTTGTAAGTTACAAAGATGGTTAAGAGTTAAAAAAATGCATTTTCATTAAGTTTTAGTTTTAACATAGAATGCTGCGGTAGTGGGTCACCCTGCGAACTGATTACTATGCGATCATTTTCATTAAGTTTTAGTTTTAACATAGAATGCTGCGGTAGTGGGTCACCCTGCGAACTGATTACTATGCGATTTTTATCTGATTTGAGCTTATCTAAATAATGATATCTCAAGACATTTAGGTCGTTCAGATAGCTGAAATCTTTTTATTTACTATGCACAACGGTGTCAGCCGAACACGAATTTCGTCATTTCATACCATAAAGGCGTACCTACTAAAAACGACGTAATTATCACATTTGAAAAATGCAGTATAGGTCATTTTCCAACTGCTATGTTTAATGTTACGCTTGAGGTGCAGCCTACTGTACTTACCTGAATCTCAAGATTCTCAAGTTCTCTTTGTCATGCCTCTCCCCGGCCCCGAAGACAGCCGCCATTACAAAGTTAGTAACCTACCTACATGACGTGTAAACATGTCTACGATTTTACGTGTTTAAATGTAGTACGTGTCCACCGTATCATTGTGATCATCATGACTTAATAATCTATCTATGGCAAACCGACAAATTAGACGCCTTGTTTTTTAGGTTTTAAAAAAAAATGTGCATGTCGTACCTAGCACTCTATCATCGGTAAGTAGTTTATAATAATATAGCGAGATGGATTGTAAACTGACGATGTTTATTATAATCATACGGCGACATACCCCCGTCCGTCTACAAATGAAAGCCTGTTAACCATAAAATATGCATCCTGCAGATCAATGAACTTTCAAACCTTCAGGAAACCAATTGTCAATTTGTCAAATAGTCAATAGTCAGTCCCACAGGTGCAAGTTCGTAACATAATTTATTTTTCGTAAGCGACAACTTGTTGCCATGCACCTTCAGAGCTAGTCAAACCCTGTGCCGTGCGACCTTTCGCATTTTCTCGCACGTGTTCATTCGATTTCCCGCTGCCATCGCTCCCGCCACCCGGCCCGCGCCACCCTATCACCACGTCATTGTTATTACAGTGACGTCAGAGCATTTGCTCCCGATGCATCCCGCACCCACGCCCGTATCGGCTTTCTTCAGTCGCCCCTTCTAATTGATCCTTTGTGCATCCATTTTATGAAACTCATCATACGTTACTTGGCTTTTATCGTGGTTGGATCTATTAGCTCTCGCTTTTATTATTTGAAATGAAATAATTAAATGCCATTTTAATTTTTAGCTCTACTCTGTGTTAAGAAACCTAGACAGATATTTGGACTGCTGTGGTTGGGCAAAGGGACATCCATTACTTTGTTGGGTATCAGCCCTCGTAAAGTACTTTTATTGAATTCCCTATAATAATTTCGTGAAGTGCTCTTAATATTTCTTTCATCACGTTGACCTTTGCTAATGGCAAGCCATACTAAAAATACGCGGGTGTAACTTTGACTTTTGTTCAATTCAGATGTGCACCCTTAGTAATTTCAATCCAAATTCCCTTCTTCTTCACAAAGTCTCAGCTTGTCGTAGGTATGACATTGTTTTTTGAGGAGTTTTGATTCTAGGAAGAGTTAGCTGTATTTCATATTTTTATAAATATTTTTCTGTAAACTACGTTGGAAATTCAATAAAGGTTTAGCTGTATTTCATATTCTTTGTAAACAAGTTATTCTGTAAACAATGTAGGTATGTGGAAAATTGATTGTAACTCGATATCGGCCAGAGAGCTTGTTTCCCCTCAGAGGATGTCGTATGTTTGCGATGTTCTGTTTATTAACTGGCGTTCCCTAGGCAAACTCAGTTTTCCCTGTAGCTGAATCTATTTGCAGCCAGTATTGATTTTCCTGGACGAATGAAATCAAATACTACTGTGATATGTACAGGTATTGCTCTGTGATGTTGTGTGCAACTGAATTGTCGGAAATGGATTGCACTCCGCAAGTTGTGTTCCCGGCATCCTGATGATTTAATTACAGGGATGTTTTAGATTTTCGGATACATATACCTACTACGGATATGAAATATTTTTTCTACTACCCTAGATTAGTACATCCCCTGTTCGTTTTGGATAGTTTCGGTTATGGATATAACATTTTTAAGGAGCTTCTTCTTCCAGTTTATCGAACCAAGTATTCGTAAGTGTAATTTGCTGACTACGAATATTTATGACTAACAACAAAAGAAAACAAACAATGCAAAGGACGCGCCTGATTTGTGTCTCGGTTGATCGTGTCACAATCATTCCTAAAGGACCCGATTTTACCATTTTCAATTTTGAACTACGAAGTGCGAGTTTTTCTTTAGGTCTTAAGTTCTTAGACTCCATCTGTATCCGTTTTTTTATATCTAATTGGGTAAAAGGTACGGATAGATTCATATATCGCATATCCGTTAGTTTCTGTTACAGACTCTTTAACATCCCTGTTTTATTATGGGCTTACCTGAATGCGCTCGTGGTGCTCGGGGCGAGTTAACGTCACGTGTTTAATTTATCTAGTGTCTAGTCTGTTAACCTCAATTAGTTTATGTAATATAACTTCTCTTTTAATATTTATGCTCATTTTCAACTGTGCTAGTCGTCTGTGGGGGGGCATGATGGTGACCTGTAGCCGAGGTCACAGTATAAACCATACAGTAGGCTATCTAAGGCCGCCCGCCGAGTTATTAGCCTACGTGCACACAGACACGCGGCACAGCCCGTCCGTACTGCCGCCTCCCTATGCCTCCCTATTTTATGCTAGCGTGTGCGTGATATCGCGACACGCATTCAAACCGAGAGTGGCACGTTTGTATGTAGATGTTCTACTGTAATGATTATACTGTGCCCAGACCCTCTTTTGAAACCTATTTCAAGAGCCAGTCCGGGAACCCGTCTGTTATTGATTTTCAGCTCGTGCATGGTGCGTTTAATTAAGTAACTGAATAAGTTCTTTGCAGACTTTATTGTGTCAGGTTGTTCAAGCAAGGTTCGCGAGATTACTTGATGTGGCAATCTGAGGAATCCAAAGACAGTTGTTTTAAATCAGTTTCGATTCTTCTATTGGTATAACAAGACCATCAAATAGACTATTATAAATTGTTTGTCAACCTACTTGCCCTATCATGTGCCCTAATGCGTCTAGATTCGGTCGGCATTGGTCTACAATCTCCATTTGCTCTGCATCCGCCCTCGAGGGTATAGTTTAGACCTAACAAACACTTAATTAATTCCTAGTCCATTCTCGTTCAATGTAGCATCTACTGCGTTAGAATCGTGTTACAGAATAGTGTTTTGAAATCTGTACCAAAACTCTCGACGTCAATCTAGATTAAGTTTCAGCATAAGTCCTTTGTAACATTTCATTGTTGTGCTATAAAGAATAAATAAATAAATTATGATAATGCGTTGTCGCTCTACCGCAATGTCTGTGAGATCTTATATTATGTATGAACCGGCACGCGAGACAAAGAATAATGGTCTTCTCAGGAACCCTAGAATAAATACTCAATGGAGTGACTAAGTTGTATGTGTTAGAAATCTGCGTTTTACCAGTTAATATAAAAACTAGCAGCCGCCCGCGACTTCGTCCGCGTGGACTTTTCTGTTCAAATTTTCCTGAATTTTCTTTGCTATAAACCTTACGGAGCCCGAGACCTTTCCAACGAATGCAAAACCGTGGAAATCGGTTCGTGCGTTCTGGAGTTATAGCGTCAGGAAGGAAAACCCGACTTATTTTTATATAGTAGATCTATTATTTTTATTATCATAGTCAGCCAGACGTATCTCACTGCAGGGCAAAGCACTTCCTACCACTTTTCCATTGCTCCCGTTCAAGAGCCAACGACGCGCTCAATCTTTGCGACGGTCGACAAGCTCGTCATTTCTACGTCGCCTTGTTCTACCGCGAAGTCGTCTTCCATTCTAGGCTACCAATCGGTGCTTCTCTTAACTCCAAACTCAGTTGGCATGCGGCAAGAATGCCCGGTCCAGTCCTACTTTCAAAAATTAATATACTCCTTTATATGCAGGACACGGGTACCTACTGCCTTACATTGGTTTCATGTTTTTGTCAGCTGGGGCGAGTGGTGCCTAGCAGGCAAAAGATACGCCAGCAAGAGCGTGGTAAACCAGAGTTTTTGTGGACCCGTTTTGTCTATTCAGTTTATTTATTTGCTTACATACAGAGGCCAGCAGGTTACCATTGATCTTTACAAAAAGGGTCCAAGACATTCACGATAGTTTACGGTAACCTCACCTGCTAGCCTCTGTACGTAAATAGCGACGTAGTATAAAATAATATTCTCATTTCATGTCGAAAATCTTTAGTTCTTGCCTAAACGAGAAACATATTTAATTCAGTCCCAGTTTGTTAATGTATGAGTAAGCGTTGAGAAATATCTTCCATTCTAGGTAGTCAACAAGAACTTCGTCTGGGGCTCGCAGGTTCTATTTATAATTTGTATTGATTCGTGTGACCTATTTACGCTGCTTTTCCGCGTGCTTCGTGTTGCAAGCTCTGACCTTATAAGCAATTATTAATTTCGGAAGACGTTTGTTGAATAAATTAGTTCAAATCACAGTTGTAATGATCATTACTTTCGCAATTTGTAATCTTGTTTTGTTCGAAAATAACTATCAAAGTAGGTAAAATCACTCACGGATGTTGTAGTCTGCCTGCTACTTTTGAAGAGGCGTCTATTTCGTTGCTGAAAAGATATAGCAAGAGGTTGTCCTACATTATCATCATCATACGACGTCTTCTGCTTAACATAGATCGTCTTCAAATGCCTGAACCATTCGGCCTTAACGGCTATCAGTTCCTTGCGCTTTGTGCCGTGCTTACTGCCACTTCGCCGAGTTTATACAGGGTGTCCCGAAACGTGACGTCAAGCGGGCACGGGATGATAGGCTAGGTCATACCAGTTCTGGGAAAAATAAGGAAAAAAATCTATGTCACTTGGTTTAGTAATAATAATATTATTTTTGATTTTTTTGGAAATCGACACCCTTGACTAAGTTTTCATGTACTGTACTCAGAAATTACCAAATTTCGCAGCGTTTTATTTTTTTATTTTATCCTAGAAAACTATGCTTTCGATTATAGTCACTTTTATGATGATGAATTTAAAACATTTATTAAAAAAATATAAAGTTCGACTGAGTCATGGTTAAGAATTTTTATGTCAGCTAACTTCATCCCTAATTTTCTTTGAAAAACATTACTATAGCATCCTTGGCAAGTTGTCTAGAAAAATAGCCCATTTCATCAAGATTTCAAAAAGGTAAAATACTAACCATTTCCTTGTCTTATCTTTCCATGAAAAATATTATGAACCAAAATGGGTCGTTTAAAACTTGAACTAGGTGAAGTCTATTAGTATGCTTTACTTGGATGATAAAAGAAAAAATGACCGTAGGTTAGTGGCAGCGGCAAAAATGAATCGTTTGCTGTTGCTAAGAATTCCATGATTGGTCGGTTAATGTGATGGGGACCAGTCCGATTTTTTTTTTCATAGTATCTCCGTACACATGACATGAAGCAGTTGTCCCCAGCTGAAGGTGCTAGCAGAAGTCAGCCGCAAAACTTATTCAGAGGGCTTAGGGCGCCTTAATATCATCTAACTACATGGCTCAATAGTAGCTGTGGTATCTTACTTTTACGGTAAATGCCACATCACCCTTACCATTTGCGTTCAGTCCTCCTTAAATACAAACATACATACATAAACGGCCTATATCCGTCCCACAGCTGGGCACAGGCCTCACCTCAACTATAAAGGTGGGCGCTAGCCATACTCTAACACGTGGGCTCAGTGCGGATTGTTGCAGGAGTATAAATTCAGTGATATAAAAAAAAACTCAGATGTCATCAAGCCGCCCTAAGGCCTTCGACTAAGCATTATGACTAACATCTAACGATGCCAACCGGGACGAGCTGCTTAACGTGCCTTCCGAAGCACGGAGATGTCGGAAAATACACTACTAGTCTTCCTTGCTCTATTGCAAAGAAATGTCATTCAGCAAGAGCGAGATAAAAAACGGAAATAGGTAGCCTGAGATGCCGGTGACTAAGCTCACTGTGCAGACGTGTTAGAGTATGACATTGTAGCAATACAGGGTAGTTTCGTTGAGCGTAAGCGTGAACGTTGAGCATAAGTCTGACCTCAACTGGTCTGACAACACTTATGCTCAACACTGGGCACACGCAACGACTTCCGGGACCAACCGCTTAACGTGCCTTCGAAGGACGGAGAAGCTATAAAAGTTTTTTTTTGGAGTGGTCACCCATCACATTGACCGACCAATCATGGAATGTTTAGCAACAGCAAACGATTCATTTTTGCCGTTGCCGCTAGCCTACAATCAGTTTTTCTTTATCATCCAAGCAAAGCATACTGTAGACTTAACCTAGTTCAAGTTTTGAACGACCCATTATGGTTCATAATATTTTTCATGGAAAGATAAGACAAGGAAATGGTTAGTATTTTACCTTTTTGAAATCTTGATGAAATGGGCTATTTTTTTAGACAACTTGCCAAGGACGCTATAGTAATGTTTTTTAAAGAAAATGAGGGATGAAGTTAACTGACATAAAAATTCTTAACCATGACTCAGTCGAACTTTTTTTTTTTTTACTAAATGTCCAAAATTGATCATCATAAAAGTGACTATAATCGAAAGCATAGTTTTCTAGGATAAAATAAAAAAATAAAACGCTGCGAAATTTGGTAATTTCTGAGTACAGTTACATGAAAACTTAGTCAAGGGTGTCGATTTCCAAAAATTTCAAAAATATTATTATTATTACTAAACCAAGTGACATAGATTTTTTTCCTTATTTTTCCCAGAGCCGGTATGACCTAGCCTATCATCCCGTGCCCGCTTGACGTCACGTTTCGGGACACCCTGTATACCCTCTGGGCTATATCAACAACAGTTCATCTACAAATTTTAAAATGTTTGATTCGTCGTTCTATGAAAATACATTGTGATGGTTTTGTTATTTGTTAGAGGCGTTTAGAACCGCAAAAGTTTCACCTTCTTTATGTTTAAGTAGGCGACGCGCATTTGACCACAATCTCACCTGACCTTTAGTGATGATGTGGTCTAAGTTGGTTCATGCCGGCCGCGCGGCCTAACAAATTGCTGTTCACTCTCTTCCTGAAGAGGGCCAAGTTGTGTTGCTGTAGAAACACTTCATCAGGAAGCTCATACCACTGCCTTGCTACATATTGACCGATATATTGTTGATTGTAGTATATTTGATGAATTTCCATGGAATTTTAATGTTCGCAATATCGAATAAAGTGAAATAAAGCAGTTTATTGTCTATTTACAGACATTGATCCACACCCCCCTACTGCGCGACTACTTCTTGGGCGAGAAGCACAAGTGCAAGGCCCAGGGCGCCGGCAAATGCCTCGTGTGCGAAGTCTCCAAGCTGTTTCAGGTACGAAGGGGGCTACAGGCTATTGATTTTACCTTTGCAGTGATGCAATGGAAGGATAGTTGGTGTTTTATAGAAGCTCATTTCTTATTCTTGACGAAGAAGGGGATTGTCGAGTTTCTAAGAACGGAGGTTTTGTAAACAGTCAAGTATGATATGTGGGTTTTGTGAATGGATGGTAATAGATGAAATCAAATGACTCTGAATGACTTGCTTTGATGGACTTTGCCTGTGGCGCTGTTGGTTCCTACATCAATTATTTAAGTGCAACTCCCACTTAAATAATTGATGTGAAGAATAGGTGTTTAAGTGGTTAGATAATAAAATCAAAAAACAGTTATAATGCTAGCTCAATTGTGACCGTGGATCGGAATCGATCGCGGTTGTAAAGCAACTTTCGCGATGGGTGACCAAACCGTACGAAATTTGGTGATGTATTTTTCGGGCATCTCAGTGCCCTGTTTCACTGATGTTATGCGTTAAGCCTAGTCGGTGGCCTTCTTACACCCCTTCAACCATCCGCAGTAAAACCTGCGTGTTGAACTATGGCTTACCCCACCTCATAGTTGCGGTGAGGTCTGTGCCCAACTGTGGGAGGTATAAAGACTGCTTTTATTTTTCGAGTAAAAACATGTAGGTATGCAACGAAGCGTTCAGTAGAAAACTAGTTTGTTCCGTAGGAGTTCTACTCCGGCGCCAAGACGCCGCTGACGCTGCACCGCCTGCTGCACCTGATCTGGACGCACGCGCGGCACCTCGCCGGCTACGAGCAGCAGGATGCGCACGAGTTCTTCATCGCCACACTCGACGTTCTGCACAGGTACATACTGTGGGCACGGTCCGTTTTGAGTCAAAAGTGATAATAGCGCGCTCACACGCGTCCCGAATTGATAAATTGTATGAGCGTTAGCGTGATGCGTGTGAGGTGCCCGTGGCGCAGTTGTGACAGTGATCGGCGTCGATCGCTGTTGTGAAGCAACACACGTCGGGTCGGAAATGGGAAGGGTGACCACCCCGACCGAAATTTAGTGATGTGTATTTCGGGCATCTCCGTGCTTCGGAAGGCACGTTAAGCAGTTGGTCTCGGTTGACATCGCTAGATGTCAGTCGTTTAGCCTAGTCAGAGGCCTAAGAGCGGCTTGATAACATCTGACATTAGGGTTGCTCACTAACATTACACCCCTCCAACAATCCGTACTGAGCCCGCATGTTGGAGTATGGCTCGTTCCACTTCATAGTTGAGGAGAGGCCTGTGCCCAGCTGTGAGATGTATATAGGCCGTTTATGTTATGAACGTGAAGGATGTGAGCGCGCTATTATCACTTTTGACTCAAAACGGACCGCACTATGTGTTTTTACTACTGCGTTAGTTTGGTGGGAGGGTTAGGGTTTTTTTTTTTTTTTTTTTTTTTTGAGTAGGGGAAATGCACTTACGCATACCCGCCAACCGGGGGGTTGGACTGGTTATGTCGGACTCTCCACGGGGAGCATGCTCTACCCAGTGGCTCTACCGACTAAAAACCCTACTACTCCCTCTCTTCGTCCATAGTGGGGGAATACGCCGTATAGCTATAAGCCCTGTGCGCGTTCTCCCGGACGGTGCCCGCCTACACGGCGGGCCGGAAGCGACCCCCCCTTCGAGAGGGGGGGCCAGTAGGGACAGCCGAGGGTGTCGAGCCGTCCCTACCAGGCAGTGGTCTAGGCCTGTGCAATGCCGGCAACGGTACCCCCGTACCGCGCGCCGGCTGGCCTCTACCACGGAGGGGTGCGACACGGCGAGCAGGTGCGCGCCGTCTTCCCCCCCTCCTCGGCCTGCGGAGCTCATCGGCTGCAGGATTAGGCTCCCGCAGCCGCTCCGCCTCTTTCTTAGCGGTCATCACCTCCTCGCAGAAGGTGGCGAACGCTCGCCAAGCCTCTTTGTCTGCCAGCATTGCGATCACAATGCTCGGCAGAGAGAGGTCCTGGCCCACCTTGGCGACTAGCGCCATGCGCTGTGGAGCCCACGTTTGGCACACCGCTAGTGTGTGGTGCGCCGTGTCCTCCACAGCGCCGCACTCATGGCAGAGTGGGGCTGCCTCTCGGCGGATGCGGTGCAAGAATGAGCCAAAGCACCCATGCCCGGTCATAATTTGCACCATCCTGTATGAGAGGGACCCATGCTGCCTCTCCAGCCACTTATCAAGCACTGGAGCGAGTGCCTCCACCGTCCGCTTGCCAGACTCCGGAGCTCTTAGGTCCGCCATCCACAGCCGGACCAGGCTTGCCTGAGCCTCCTTGCGGACGGCCTCCCGCTCTTCGGGGCAGAAGCGGTCACCCGCGGCCCTCTTGGCGGCCGTCCAGCGGTACATGGCCGCCAACACGTCCGCCTCTAACTCCCAGGGAGCGTTTCCCGCCAGCGCGCAGGCCGCGGGAAAACCAACGGTGCGATATGCTCGCACGCTCCGCTGTGCTATCGCCCGCTGGGGCGCTCGGAGGAGGCGGACGTTCGTCTTCTTAGACAGGGCCGCCGCCCAGATCGGGGCGCCATAGAGAGCCATGCTCCTCAGAATGCCGGAGTAGAGCCTCCGGCATTTGGACCCCGGGCCGCGGATATTCGGCAACAGCCAGTGGAGGCTGTTTGCCGCTCTCAGCAGCCTGGGTGACAACTCCCGGAAGTGGGGCAGAAATTGCCACCTCGAATCGAGGATCAGACCGAGATACCTGATCTCGGTCTTCACCACCGTTCGGACGCCACCGAGCACTATTTGTGCGTCAGGTGGCGCCGGAGGTTGTCGCGAGCCATGGAACCAGATGGCCTCGGTCTTTTCGAGCGCCACCGTGAGTCCGAGGCGACCGATTCGGTCGGCCACGAGGTCTCCTCCGACTTCCGCAAGCGGAGCCGCGTCCCTGAAGGACTTCCCCCGGGCAGTGACGAGCGTGTCGTCAGCGTAACAGATTACGCTCATGCCCGGAAGGAGTGCGCCGCGGAGGAGCCAGTCGTAGCCTATGTTCCACAGGAGCGGCCCCAACACCGACCCCTGTGGAACCCCGGACTCGACGCTATAGCGTCGGATGGCGCCCGAGCTGTCTGAGAAGACAATTGCCCGATCTCTGAGGTAGCTCTCAACGAGTCCCTGTAAATACAGGGGTACTCGGAAGTACCTCAGGGCCTCCAATATTGTAGCGTGAGGGAGGGAGTTGAAGGCGTTCTTGATATCGAACGATATCGCAATCACTCCCTCCTCACACTCTTCAGCCTCCAGGATGAGTTCCCGGAGATGGGCCAGGGCGTCAATGGTGGAACGCCGTGCCCGGAACCCAAACTGGGCGCCCGCCAGGTCCGGGCCTACCTCCCGTAGGTGCTCGAGAAGGCGGTAAGAAACCACCTTCTCGAATATCTTCCCTACTTCATCCAAAAGGATGATCGGACGGTAGGCCGAAGGCGAGTCAACTGGACGCCCTGCCTTTTGGATAAGGCAGAGCTGACCCACCTTCCAGATCGCGGGGAACCGCATCTCCCGGAAACACCGGTTGAAGAGGTCCCTAAAATTGCCCTCCATTTGGCCAGCCGCTATGGCCACGACCTTGGCTGGCAATCCGTCTGGACCTGGCGCCGTCTTCTTGGCCCGCCACTGGAGCACCACCGCTCCGAGCTCCTCCGCAGAGATAGCGGGGACCTCCTCGGACTCGTCAAGAGCGCCGCGACACGGAGGCATCGCCGGCGGGACGAAGTCCTCGCAGCGGGCCGGGAACAGAACCCGGACCACCTGCTCCAGGAGAGCCGAGTTGAGAGTCTCGGTCAGGGGAGGGCCAATGGGACGCAGCTGGGCGCGTGCCGTTTTATATGGCCTCCCCCACGGGTCTTGATCGAGACTCTCGAGCATTTCTGCCCGGGCCCGATCCTTGGCCTGACGAATGGCGTACTTCAGGGTGCTCCGTGCCGCCCTGTACGCCTCGTAGAGGTTGACCTCCTCGTTGGGGTCGGCCCTCCTCCGCCGGCGTTTACAGTTTGTATACGCTCTCCGGGCCGCAACGCAGGCAGCCCGGAGACCCGCGATCTCCTCCGACCACCAATAGACGGCGGGAGGGTTAGGGTTGCCATACTAAGAAAATGAAATTTCAGATGAAATTTCTAAATGCCGCGGTTTTGGGGGTTTTAATTGGGATATGTAAAATACTAATTCAAATGTTGGTTATATTTAGTTTTAGGCGTGACTTTTTTTGTATTCGTTTTGCACTTATATTTTGAGACATATTGACAACAGCTGATGTGCTAATAGTAATGCTAGAATAAAATTATTTTTAACCGTACTCTTTACACATATGCTACAAAGTCCACCTTCTTCTCCAGGCATTGCATGAACGGAGTAGAAGACCCAGAAACCAAAAAGGAAAACGCCCGCTGCAACTGCATCATCGACCAGATCTTCACCGGTGGTCTCCAGAGCGACGTCGTCTGCACATCTTGCTCCGGGGTGTCCACCACAATCGACCCCTTCTGGGACATAAGCTTAGACGTGGCCGGGCCGGGGTCTTTACAAGCCTGCTTGGAAAGATTCACTCGAGCGGAGCATCTCGGTTCCGCGGCTAAGATCAAATGCTCCAATTGCAGAGCGTATCGGGAGTCTACGAAACAGCTGACGCTGGAGACTTTGCCAATTGTGGCGAGCTTTCACCTGAAGCGTTTCGAACACTCGTCGCAGATAGATAGGAAGATATCGGCGTTTGTGTCGTTTCCTGCCGAGTTGGACATGACGCCGTTTATGTCGTCGCACCGCCGCGCCGTCGACGTCGGCGTGGCGGACAACAACAACGCTCCGGAGGGAATATTCGAAGATAACAGGTAATAATCATTAATAATAACAATGTTTACCAGAAACAACATAGAGGGTGAATTTGTTCAAGTGGGAGTGGTAGGCCAAATCCTTAACTATGAGGAATATGACAAACATCTCAAAGAAGTCTCGAGGCCGATATTGTCTAAAACTGCAAACTTAGATTTTTTTAAACTTTGGCTCTGGCCAGCAGTCGAATAAGAATATTAATTTCGCGTTTCAGTCTCATAATTTACCTTTCAAGCGAAATCGAGCAAGACACATTCACCCCCTGGGGCATGTGCCTGTATTAATTGTGCCATTTCGTAGTGTCAAATTCTGGGGAGCTCATAAGGATCAAATTCTGGGGAGCAATAACATTTATTATTTATTAGTTTGTACATAAAGAGACAACTACAATAGGCGGACAATTGGGAGATTAAAAGTACAGGTGAGCTTATCTCTAAAAGAGATTTCTGCGAAGATTGTGTTGCAAACTGGTGGAAAGGCCTCATTTAATGAAATATTTTCATTTTCCGTACATTCACAAGACCCATCAATATAGAGGCGCCCCCTCTCTAGAGGCTCTCAACCGTAATATTTAAGTAACGTGCCGAAGGTTACCCCCAGTGGTGGCAGAGCCGCTCAGCGCGTTGTAGGAAAACGCAATCGGACGCAAATATGCGTTTAACACTCCATATCCCTTGCCCCAGGTACTCACTGTTCGCGGTGGTGAACCACCTCGGCTCGCTGGACGCGGGCCACTACACGGCTTACGTTCGCCAAATGAAGGGCAGCTGGTTCAAGTGCGACGACCACATGATCACGCGCGCCTCGCTGCGGGAGGTTCTAGATAGCGAAGGGTACGTATTACTACCACCAATCGCCTAGGGAGGTTCTAGATAGCGAAGGGTACGTATTGTTGCCCCCAACGCCTAGGGTGGTTCTAGATAGCGAAGGGTACGTATTGCTACCACCAATCGCCTATGGAGGTTCTAGATAGCGAAGGGTACGTATTGTCACCACCAATCGCCTAGGGTAGTTCTAGATAGCGAAGGGTACGTATTGCTGCCACTAACCGCCTAGGGTGGTACTCGCTGTTCGCGGTGGTGAACCACCTCGGCTTACGTGCGCCAGGTGAAGGGCAGCTGGTTCAAGTGCGACGACCACATGATCACGCGCGCCTCGCTGCGGGAGGTGCTAGATAGCGAAGGGTACGTATTGCTACCACCAATCGCCTAAGGTGGTTCTAGATAGCGAAGGGTACGTATTGTTACCACCAATCGCCTAGGGTGGTACTCGCTGTTCGCGGTGGTGAACCACCTCGGCTCGCTGGACGCGGGCCACTACACGGCGTACGTGCGCCAGATGAAGGGCAGCTGGTTCAAGTGCGACGACCACATGATCACGCGCGCCTCGCTGCGGGAAGTTCTAGATAGCGAAGGGTACGTATAACTACCTCCAGCATTGTTACTATCGTTTGGCACATATTGCAAGTACGATGTGGACTTTTGTGTACTTACTTTCACGACCATATCCCAAACGGGTAAGCTCTCTAGCTTACCCCCACACTGATTGTAGCAGTCATGGTGAACGGAACATTCTTGAGCTTCATTTGAACCTAACAGCGAGCCTACTGCCCTCATCTGGGTTACTTGGGTTTTTTATCAGTGTTTTCCGTTACTGGAGAGTTTGCCTGAAAAGTTTTGTTCACTATCCGTAGTCTAGTATCCCACAGTAGAAGCTATCCTCACTTCGTGTAAATCCGCTTACATCTTCTCGATACGTTTGATCAAGGAAAATCAGACTAGGCCATCTTGTGATTGTTACAACTATTGGTCTTGAGTTTGCAATAAAATAAGTTTGTATTTTTCAGGTACCTGCTCTTCTACCACAAGACTGTATTGGAGTATGAATGCGAAGTCTCCTAATCCTTCGGAGACTGGTTTGATGATTAAATGTATCCACAAAGCTCTATTTGACGTCAAGGAGATATGATGTTTCGCCTATCAATTATCGGCGTTTGCTTACGTAGTTAGAAATCAAAAAATACTTCTGGGTGTTTATAAAAGTCATGTTCCCTCTCGTGATATTAGTGTAGATGTGTGCAAGTCTTGGGTGGGTGATCTTATCTTATCTTGTGGCGTTCTGAGTGGAATCATTCACGAATTTGTTAGTCTTAAGCTTTAATGTAATATTATCGTATAAAATATTATTCCTAGCAATTATTTTACAAAACTTCAAAAACAGTGTAATTAAAATTAAAATTGATATATGAATTTCAAGTAATATCTTTGACTATTTACGCAACATAGCTCTATTGAGCATCAAAGAGAATAATCCAATGTGCTTTGTTTGCGTTAAGTAATTATTTTATACAAATTATTGTTTTGTCGTATGATAGACATAAGTATATCAGATCGTATCTACTATTAATAATAAATCTAATACATTTGAATATAATGGAGTATGTAAGGGCCAAGAACATCTCATTCCTAACTAAGAGATATTTCTTATTTGGATTCTTAAGTTCGTTTCGGTTAAGTAAAGAACAAAATATTTCTAGCTACCTCGCTGATATCTCTCATATGCATTTCGCGTGGATCTTGTGAAGTTATTTAAGTTAATGATTAGTGTTTTTTCTTATACATAATTATGGTATAACCATGAGAATTAAACCAACTTGCACCACAGCTCACCTAACAATGAATTATACACAAAATCGTAATGCTTTATTAATATAATTCATTCTGACAATTTGAAACGAATGACCATAAAACTCTTTAGTAGCATAACGGCAAGATCGCGAAATGACAGAATCAGTATAGCATATTCCAGCGACTGAAATTTAGAGAAATTATAGAATTGAGATTCTCCATATCCTGTAGATCAACTTAAATACAGAAATATCTTATTCTTATTCAGGTCATCGACACACAAGGGGATAGGCGTCTGTTGACCGACTAAACTAGACGTCAAAGTATTGCGATTCTGAAATATAGGTAATCCAACCGTATGCTTCTAAACGAAATTTAATAATAGTACGTTTAAAGCTAAGATCAGCCAGTTAAGTTTCCTGAAAAAAACACCCCCCTCGATTATAATAACACCCCCTCGACAGTGTTATGGTGCAAGTAGGAAGTAGTTTAAATATTCATGTTGAAGAAAATTTTTCAAATACGGAAAGTATGTATCATGGTTAAATAACGTGGGCTATTAATTTCCCAAAAACAACGTTATTATTACTAATAATGTAAATTTTAAAACTAGAAATAAACGTTTACCATGTGGTATACTGTTTAGAGTTACCTTTTGCCATGCATTTGCTTTTTACTTGTGTAAAGTTTATTTCTTTTTATTTGCTTATGTGTATTAGCATAGTTGAATTAAAGTAGATGGTAATCTTTGACTGAACTGACATTAGTTTAATGTGATATTTAATATTTATGACTTGTATTAAAAGTAGTTAGTTATGTAATGACATTTTCTAAAAGCAGATTATTTGTTCAAATGATTTTAATGCTGTGTCATCTGAGTTCTACAGTTATCTAGCAAATAGTCAAAATAAACGATTAACTTACGACGCGGCGGGAGAATAGTTACATGAATCGGACCGTAACCTGGATTCATTTTCCAGGTTACGGAAACTCACATACGGTAGGCGTTTGCCTAACGTAAGTGGGGTGAATAAGACCTTATTTGTGTATGAAACAATAAATCATCAGAATTTCGATAATTTGATGTTTGGTTTTAACGTTCCGTTAAACTATATAACTTTAAATACACTTATTGAGTTTAAATAATAAGCACTACTCAATTTGTATTTAGTGTAACAATACCCTGTCGCAAAATATATATAAGTTTCGGTTTGACAAGTACACAAGTAACGATTTGAATACATTTTATTGTTTTTAAATACTTACGTAAATGATAATCTTCCACATCCCAGATGCTAGTAGAATTGTTTTATTTCCATGAGTTTGAAAGATATTTTACTATTTGCTAGATGGCTTATGTCAGTAAAACAAATTGATATGCATTTAATAATTTAGTGACATGCATCCGAGCCTAATCAAATGTATCTTACTAATAGTCCATGTATTATAGTGATAAAACAATAAACAATATCATTATTTTATGCAATACTTGTTTATGTGTGAATATTCAAATTATGATTTGTAATAAATATAAAAATGCCTATCTTCAGAATATAGATGTATCTTATTAATTGTTCAATAATTCAAGTGAGTATGTAATACTGATATGTTAAAGCAGGTGAAGTTCGAATTAATCATTGTAAGAGAACATAATCGCATAAAGTGTAATCGCTGATTGTTATTTCTCTTATAACATTCAGATAATTCTGAAATGTAACATAATCAAATAAAGTAATAATAATTGTGTATGTACTTGCGTGTGTTATGTGCGCAAAGCAAGGCTCAGGTGGGTACACAGAGCATTCCATCGTACTTGTAAAGTAGTCAAACGCTGCTTTTGAGCCGTGAATAAATTGTAGTGTCTAACTCAACACGGAACATGCGTTTTCGTTTATATCAGTCGTTCTATTTAGGATTAGACAAACTCTACCTACCTAAAAATTAATTTGGAGAGTATGATTTTGACAAATTCATAACTTTTCAGTATGAATGCAGTCGACATGACATGTTAAAAAAGTGTTTTTATCAAGCTATGTATTGTGCCATTCACATTATAAGGAACTGCTCTCATGTGTACTCACCTTTTAAAGTTCAAATCAAATGTTCCAAAACCAATGTATTACACTCTCCTGTTCTGTTAACATAAAAATATCAAGTATCTATAATCCATGAAATAAAAGTACGAATATAAAATAATATTTGAAAATTGTCTTTTTTTCGTTTCGTCACGGGACAAAATATTTGTCATGGTGAGTTATCTTTAAAATTAATTTTCTTTGCGGCTGTGATCGTTTGATAGAAAATAACTAAGCCAAAAAGAAGGAAAAAATACCAATTCAAAGTGAAGCGTATTGATGATTGAAGTAAGCGTGAAGCACCGAGATGTGAGATGATATTAGCCAGAATGCCACCCCTGCATTTATTTGCACATCGTACGAATTCGAAGTGAGATTGTATTTTGGCGTTTTGTAAAACTCAATAACTACGCAAATGTGATCGTTTGAGTGCAAAGAACTTAGCCAAATAAAGAAAGCCAATAGACGAATCGATAATTCGAGATGAGATTTGGCCATTGACAAGTATTTTGGCGTTAGCCAGAATTGCATAGCATTTTGCTAAGTGAGATTCTGGACGCCTTTTTACCCGACTCGTCGTCTTCAGGCTAAGTTTAATTTTTGCCTGTTTAATAAATTTAAAAATAAATGTTATTTTAATGGGAATTAAATACTCTTCTGTATAGTGCTGCTTCACGCTGTATGCGACCCTGTGATCCATTATGCAATCTCTGATTCTTTGGCGTTTGTATACCTACTATACTGTATGCATACTACTCGTAGTCTTTTTCATATAGGATGGGTACGTGACATTTGGGCTTTGAAGTTTCTAGTGATGTGGTTGGTAACTGGGTACCTATAGTACGATTAATAATTGTAGTCAGCAAAATGACAACTTCAACAGTGACTGATACAAAAAAGGGTGACCCGCTACAATAGTGACGTTCGGCAATCACTAGACTTAGACATTTAGTCATGATTTATTTTATGAGGTATCAAAGCCTTTGTTAAATAATTGTAAAAATTGAATAGGTACAAAACAAATTAAATTATACGATTTAAGAAATATGGGCCCTACCACCATATTAAAATTTCTCACTAAAAAATTAAAACCATAGCTGGGAAAAAAAAATTCAAAGAGGTTCAGGGGAATAAACACTTGAAAGTCAGCAAAATACAAGTAATTATATATGTTTTTATTCGTTACGGTTGCTATTGATTCCGACTCGTGATTCTGAATCGGTATATTCAGAATCGGAATCGGAATCAGTTACATTTATAACGAAGGAATCCACATATTGGTCTATAATGTGGTAGAGTTGACACATTTTGTCTTCGACTTTGATGGCATGGTGTATGCACTGTCTCCAATTATCAGGCGTCACATCTTTCAGGCCTTCTTCAAATATTTTTTTACCTCTTTTATTTTAAAAGTTTTATTGTTCCTGGCAACGTACCCCTTTGCTTGAGCCCAAACTAACTCTATTGGGTTGAGCTGTTCCGCCAAGTATTTGCTAGAAGCTCTCGACAGGTTGCAGCGACGCACTATCCGCATCATTGATAGCCCAGAGGCAACTATGGCTCTGGAGCCTCTCCAACTGCGTAGAGACATTGCCAGGTTGAGTGTCCTCTACCGCCTTTACAACGGCGAATGCTCTGAAGAGTTGTTCCAACTGATCCCGTCCTCACCCTTCCACTCCCGCACCACACGCGCTGGTCTGCGTCAACATCCACACACGATCCAGCGACTGTCGGCCCGCACCAAAAGGTTCGGTGCCGTTCCTGTGTCGTACTATCCAGACGTGGAACGCTCTTCCAGCGCATGTGTTTCCTTCTTCCTATAATCCCGGGTTTTTTAAGCGGAGCGTGAAAAGGCATTTATGCAGGCCTTCAAAATGAGATTGACCAGCAAAGTAGTTCTCAATTACTGTGCTTGTCAACCCCATATCTGGACCTCACGACTGCTTCCCATCAGGTGGAGTGGGGTCATCTTGAAGACCACTATAAAAAAAAAAAAAAAGCTCACAGTGATAAGGTGGCAGACGCAGGATTGTGACACCGTATTCAGCGGCCAACTCTTCCACAGCATAGCGTTCGTAATAAGATTTTTGTAATTTTACTATTTCGATTAATTGAGCCTTTATCATTGTAGGTTGATATTTAATTTGTTTTTCATCTAACCACCGAACAATTCCTTCCGCCAGTTTGAAGTGGGGATACGCTCGACTTTTCTTGAATGGTACTGTGTGTTATCTAATACCAGCACCGCATTTGGCTTTAATTTTGGCAAAATGCTTTTAAGCCATTTCTCAAAACACTCTGAATTCATCTCTTCATGATAGTCTATACTATTATTCAAAAATAAGTAAACCGGAATCTACAAAACCTTCATCACTGCCTATATGTGAAATTATAAGGCGTCGTCCTTTGCCGGTTGGGCCCTTTAGGCCTGTAGTCAAACTTTTAGAAAACGCTTGTTTGGAAGATTCTACTGTTGTATCCTCCCAAACTTTTCCAGTTGTATGACCTGTTAATAAACGAAATTCTTACCTGTAAATAATATAATACAGAAACAAAACATTTTGAAACTGAAAATCTATTTACTAAATACAGTTTACCGAAATACCTCTATGTCTCAAGACAAAAGTCTGACCAGTGTGTGTTGCCAGTAATGACATATGGAAGTGGGACGTGGTCATTCACTACGACTTTTTTGCCAGGCTGTAATGTCGACTAACTTTTAATTGTAAAAACTCGATTTACCACATCACTATTTATTTGGGACTGAAAACCTGCCACACTGAAAATGTCATTTCACTGACTACAATAAAAAATCCGAGTATAGATGGAATTGCGGCCTTCACAAAAGGACATATTCTTAAGTGGTGTTGCAATTTCTATAGGCGGAGGTGATCACTGTCGATCAGGTGGCCTATAAGATTATTTGCATAAAAAAATTGAATTCTAATATCATTCCATCCCCAAAATGAAAGATAAAATATTTTTCAAACTTTTTATTTTAAAATATCACAAGAACAATAAACAACTAATTTGCTTCAAGCAATGAGATGCGTAACTTACACATAGGTACATACATTTATAAATAAAAGTAACATGGTAATGTGTGTAAGATCATTACTCCTTTAAGGCTCGATACCAGGAAAACGGCTCTCGGGAAAACTAAAGTTTTATATAGAAAATATGAAGTATGAGGCACGAAAAAAATCGTCACAGTAGTCAAAGAGTTGCACAATCAGCTCAAACTTCCAGTATATGGATCAACTTACTAGATTAATGTGAAAAAAAATCAGAATATCGCTAAAAACGTGCAAAACGCACTCCCGTATTTCAAAAGTTTAGGCATCATATAAACTAACAACTTACGTGTTTTAAATAACGTGTAAAGATCAGATATCAAAAAAGCATTGCCAATCAGTTGTTTTTCATTGCTTTATTTCAGTTTTGTGCAAAAAATTCCCAAACATTCCGAATTTTTCGCTTGAAATCTCCATACAAATTACTATGGAGTGAGTGAAGTTTCTTTGATAGCTGTCCGCGCACCGTCGCAGCTCACTCCCCCCCATGTCCCCAAGGTGAGCGCACGTCGCTTATGACGAAAATGACATTTATAATTACGCGGATAATTTACACGAAATAGGCGCACATAGGGTCTTTTGTTGAAAATAGTACAACTTTATTTTTTTTCCTCCGTACTGTTTGTTCATATGCATTATGCATAATTTATCAAACGTATGATTTTATCATGATTCACCATGAGAGTTATATGGCAGGTTTATATTTATAAGTACACTTGATTAAAAGCTCTCTTGGGTTTGACAATTTCGTACTAGTTGCCATTTCATTTTCCTATTCTTTACGCAGTGACGTGCACTCACCCGGCGTCATGTGGAAGACTGACTTGCGGGACTGCGCAGACGGCTGTCAAAGAAACTTCACTCGTTCCATAGTAATTAGGATGGAGATCTCGAGCAAAAAAAATTAAAGTTTGCGTTTGCTTATACGAAACAGAAATAGTTATAGCAATAGAACATAATGACAAGTTATTCGAAATGGAAACACACTTCACACCGGAACAGCTTTTACAATTGTACCAAGCACAAATTCGGTTGTAAATGGAGTACTTCTGCCACCTCTGGGATGGCTCTGCCAAGTATCAGCTGGATGCACTGGACTCAGTAGACCGAAAAGCCAGGAGACTGATAGGTGACGAGACGCTCGTTGGAACCAAACTCGAGTTTGGAGCATCGGCGTAGAGTTGCCTGTCTATCGGTTTTTTATAAGGTGTATTTCGAAGAGTGTGCGCAAGAACTTCATGACCTGATACCACCCTCTACTTTCTACTACCGGACCACAAGACGCCGCGAGGGCTCTATCTCCATGTGGTCGACTTTCCAGCGGTCCGAACTAAGCGGTTTGGTGCTTCCTTTCTGGTCCGCACCGCTAAGGAGTGGAACGCCCTCCCTGCGTCTGTGTTTCCGGATACATACAACCTTGGTGTCTTCAAGGCAAGAGTGCATAGGCATTTTTTGGGTAAGCGTGGCTGGCAAGACTGAGGTCAAACGCAAACCCATTTTAAATTAAAAAAAAATGGATCAGATAGAACTTTGATATAAATATGAATTATCATATTTACGTCAGCCATGGAAAAATGGCAGTGCAAGCATTTTTATCTCTAACTGGCTATTTGCACACAGCTTTTCCCTGTAGTAATTTGAATGAACTACACAGACAAACCTTCTAGAAAATATAATTAGCATCAACTATCATTTAGATAGTGAAAGCTTATGTAAAAACAGACAGAAAAACGCGGAGGGTGACTTCCTTTCATACTATGCTCTACTCGTAGATCAATTCCAGTAAGATGAAGATCACGGTGGATTCTGTATTAAATTCAGCGTAAAAAGCCTGAAATACGATGGCCTCTACAGGAGACTAAAGGTATTATACTCAAGTGTTCTTATCTAAAATAAATTATCCACTAAAAGTGTCTCAACTGTTGACAACTGTTAAATTCCTCGTTTTAGTTAGTAACAAGATAGCTCCGTTTAATGCTTCTTGCAGCTTTTCATTACAAGTAAGACCAATTAATTAGTGGGTTCTTCTGCATGTTACTAGAAATGGCTCCGTGTATTGCTATATCATATGCATTGGATGTAAGAATTATTTTGTGTTGATGATGATCGAACGGATAAACCAAGTTACAACTAAATCTCGATGGAATCGTCAAGTACCAGATATAATATTGTGCAAATAACGTGGTCACGAGAATAGATTGCAAATAATAGTGTAAAAAAATAATTGGCAAAACCGCTTGTTAGTATGTTTAATAAAATACAATTTTTGGTTAGTTTCTTTTGTTTGCCCTATATCCTGAAATATATTGGGTGGCGAAATAAAAATATCTTTGGTGAACGCATCAAATGATTATCATGCCGCGATTTATAATAATAATAAATAAATAAATATCCCTGGACATTATTCCACACAGCGCCATCTAGCCCCAAGTGAGTTAATTATACTCCGTTTTTATGGGATACTAGACAACGGATAAACATACTCAAATACTTTTTCTTTTGTAAATACATACTTATTATACATACAAAAACACCCAGACTAATACAAACAGACATGTTCATGCACACAAATGTTTGTACTGTTCGGGGATCGAACCCGCGACCTTTGGTGTAGTAGCCGACTTCTAAACAATTACACCAAGACGGTCGTCCGGATTTATGCATTGCGTTTATGCACGGATTGCACGGCCCAACCACTGTGTGACCATAGCTGTCACGATCGCTTTCAAATTTGACAGATTTTCTCTCCGGCCGACCCTAGTAGCGAACCTTAAGCGTCATTTCATGACGAATTTTGTTCACAAAAAATAAAAAATCTTCAATAAACTCGTGATAACAAAAATATGTCTCCTTTATAAATGTCAAATAAACTTATTACATTCTAATCAGACTACATCTTTACAATTTTTATCACCAGATTCCAATTTTAGAAGGTTTCAAAATAAAATAAATAAAGTGAAAGTAAATAACAGTGATATGAGATAGAGTTCAAAATCACTGAACGAATCTAGTATCTATTATGTACTTCTTCTATTTTAATACATCGGTTGTGTGATCGCAACATTCAACTTTAATAACACCTATTAAACGCTCATAATGCTGTTATAACGTTATTTCTATGACTAAGCTTTGTTAGTATCTAATACGTAGTGATTATAGATTTATGACACCCAGAATAATTATAGTTTCCAAACAAACCCTGTTTATTTTTATGAAAATTTTGTACAGGTTCTTTTGAGGGGTAGTACATATGTAACTGCATTAAACAGGGTTTTGTTTTTGTATAACTGAATAATGCTTAGGTGTCCGTTTATAAATAATAATAAAATAAATAAGTTCTTGCATAATTGGTGCAGTACCTAAAGATAACAGCTAACAAAAAACTTTTAAATGTTATATCTAACACTAATTGACTTCATTTCTCCTTGTTAATACAATTTATACCATTAATCGCATTTCGAGCTCACAGATTGCAATACGAGAATGGTTATAAAACGTTAGTGTTTTATCTGTAGGCCTAGCACGAACCGCTAACGTTTTGGTAATCGAAAAGTAAACAATACGTTTTTTATTTTTCCTGTCTTTAAGAATCAATAGTTTCGTTTGTTTTTGGATTACTAAAACGTTAGCGGTTCGTGCCAGGCCTACTTGATAGTTGTCGGCGTTCTGTGACGGGTTTTCTGCCTGAATGGTTTGTTCTTGGCGATCTGTGACGTCATACTTTACTGCGTGCTGGAGGCGGGAGGGGCGGGCGCCTCGTCCAATAGCGTCTCGAGTTGCTTCACGTCGGTGACGGGCAGCGAGCACGCGTAGCGCCGGCATACGTACGCTGTAGGCACGTCGCCTACGCTTCTGATGCGGCTCAGCACTGGAATGGAATGACTATTTGGTATTTCTAAGGTTTTATAGCTACTACAAACAAAACGTAAACGTTTACAACTAAAACTAAGTCTAACATTGATTTAAAGAATGTGACTGGCAATAGTTAGCAATCAAAGCATGGCAGCATAGCCATCCAAAGTTGCGGGTCCAGTAGTGAGTAGGGTCTGCATACGGTAGGAGCCAGCAGGCAGGCCGGAGTGCACGGCATTCGCCAAGACGGCGGGAGTGCTTGCGTACTTCAGGCGCGCTTTCTACTTTTTCTTTGTGGGGGGTCAGTTAGTGGAGGGGGCTACCAGGGGCAAGCAGTGGCGGCGGAGTGTTTTGTGGGTTTTTTTGGGGAAGCCCAGTGTCGGCGTCCGTCGAGGTTTTAACCTGTAGGAGTCTCCGCCCTCCCCATCAGATGGAGGGCTTGAAGAGCGCAATAAAAAATGGTCTAACCTAACTATATACTAAAATTATAAAATGTGAGGCGTGTTCAAATCAAAATGTGGTCCTGATGGCTATGTGTGTCGGACTGATCGTGCATATTAAGAACACGCAGACTCACGTATATCGGACATACCGGCGGGCGTCTCGGCGGCGGGGTCGGCCACGGCCAGCACGCGCCCGGGCAGCAGCCGCGAGCGGACCACGCGGACCAGCTCTAGCGTGCGCGGGTCCGTGCAGCCGCCTGCTATCAACACCTACGGAAAAATATTATCATGTTATTATTATTTTAGCATTTTCCATGCTGTATCTTTACTAAAGATCCGAAAACGAGAAAAAGACATTCGGTCTTGGTTGCAGGCAGGAATCGAACCGCTACTTTCGCAAGCCGAGCGACTACTCTTACCATTGAGCTACCGAGACTACCGAGGCCGAATCTTTCTGGTACATTTACCCACCCTATGAGCCATGAGGAGATTCCATCACTGTAAAGGCAGATAGGTACACCTTCAGCAAAAGACGCGGGTTCGATTTCCGCCTTATGCCAAGACTGAATGTATTTTTCTGGTTGTCTGAACATTATCATGTTAACATCAGATTATCTACATTAACGTACAACCATCTAAACTTACAGATCATTCACAGGTTCGCGCCTAGCTGCGTGGATGGAAGCCTTTTAAATTTAAGTGACCCATGTCGCGAAGATGTTGCTAGTTAGAGATGGGTTACTAAAATCTGAAGGGCTCTGTACTTTACACAAAAGTTCTTCTCACGCGTGGGTGAGAACGCGCGATTACTAATTTATTTGATTATTCTTCATTGCACGTACCTATCATCATCATCATCATGTCAGCCGAACGACGCCCACTGCTGGGCATAGGCCTCCCCCAAAGATCTCCACAACGATCGGTCCTGCGCTGTCCGCATCCAGCGGCTTCCCGCGACCTTGACAAGATCGTCGGTCCACCTTGTGGAGGGCCTGCCCACGGAACGTCGTCCGGTACGCGGTCGCCATTCGAGAACCTTTCCGCCCCAACGGCCATCGGTTCTCCGCGCTATGTGTCCCGCCCACTGCCACTTCAACGATGCAATCCTTCGAGCGATGTCGGTCGCCTTAGTTCTCCTGCGGATCTCATCATTTCTGATTCGATCAAGCAGGGAAACACCAAGCATCGCTCTCTCCATTGCTCGTTGGGTGACTTTGAGCCTTCTTATGAGACCCATAGTGAACGACCACGTCTCACTCCCATATGTCATTACTGGCAACACACACTGGTCAAAGACTTTCGTCTTGAGACACTGAGGAATTTCGGACGCGAATATATGCCGGAGCTTCCCGAACGCTGCCCATCCGAGCTGGATTCGACGAGAGATCTCTTTCTCGAAGTTGGACTAACCTAACTGGACTGCCTGTCCCAGGTAAACATAGTGGTCAACAACTTCGAGTGTAATGTTCCCAACGTTAACTGGAGCGGGTGCAACATGGGCATTTAACATGATTTTCGTCTTGTCCATGTTCATCCTAAGACCCACTCTTTGAGAAGCATTACCGAGATCTTCGAGCATTATGTTCAGGTCTTCCAAGGTCTCAGCCATAAGAACTACATCATCGGCGAATCGTAGGTGTGTTAGGTACTCGCCATTGATGTTGATGCCGCGTCCTTTCCAGTCCAGAAGCTTGAAAATATCCTCCAACGCAGCTGTGAACAATTTCGGAGAAATGACGTCTCCTTGTCTCACGCCTCGCTGTAGTTGGATCGGATTAGAGCTCTGGTTCTGTAATCGGACCGACATGGTGGCGTTTTCGTATAGGTACCTTAGCACCTCGATGTACCTGTAGTCTATTTGGCACCTTTGGAGAGACTGCAACACTGCCCAGGTCCCAATCGAATCAAAGGCCTTCTCATAGTCCACAAACGCTAGGCAAAGTGGCAAGTTATACTCTTCGGTCTTCTGTATAACTTGCCGCAGCGTATGAATGTGGTCTATGGTACTATAGCCTTTTTGGAACCCGGCTTGTTCGGGAGGTTGGAAGTCGTCAAACCTGCGAGCGAGACGATTCGCAATGACTCTCGAAAACAACTTATAGATATGGCTCAGAAGCGATATGGGTCTGTAGTTCTTCAAGAGAGTTTTGTCACCCTTCTTGAAAAACAGCATCACATCGCTTCTGCCCCATGCCTTTGGCGTTCTGCCCCCGAGGATGACAGAACTGAAGAGCGTCTGGAGGACCTTGAGTAGCGGCCGACCGCCCGCTCTCAGAAGCTCTGTTGTGATTCCGTCATCACCCACCGCCTTGTTGTTTTTAAGCTGCTTGAGAGCCATCCTAATCTCGTACAGGCTGACGTCCGGGATATCTTCGGTATAGTGTCGGGTAAGCTTGGCGCTAGGGTCTTTAGCCTTGCTTTCAACAGGTGTTTGCGTGGAATACAGCTGTCCATAGAAACTCTCAATCTCCCTCAGGATTTCAGGTGTGGACGTAATGATGCTACCTGCCTCAGTTTTCAGCCTCGGGAGTTGGCTTTGCTTAATAGACAGATCTCTAGCGAACACTTTGGAGCCTTTGTTCCGCTCATTGGCCTCTTTAATACGCTGGGTATTAAATTGGCGAAGGTCGCTCGTCAAAGACTTAGATATCTGTCTATTGAGTTGCCGATAACGATGGGCATCCACTGAGTTCTGTAGCCTCATTTCGTTTCTCTGATCCATGAGTAGGAGAGTATGGCTGGAGAGTTTCTTTGATTTTGGACGGCGGGTTTTAAAGTGCTTGGACCCTACCGTACGGACAGTATCCACCACCATGTTGTATTGATCGTCCACATCGATGCTGTTCTCAAGGGCTTCGAAACGGCTTTGAAGCTCGAGCTGAAAGCACTCGGGGTTTTGAATCTGAGCCGGTATTGGTCGGAGCGTGGATTTTATCAGTCGCGCTCTCTCAAGCTTTATGTCGATATTCAATGTGCCTCTGACCATGCGGTGATCGCTTCCTGTCTTAACAGCGTTGATCACAGTGACATCATTGAATATGTGCTTCTTCGTCGACATGATAAAATCGATCTCGTTTCTCACCTTACGGACTTCTTGAAGAAGGAGTTCATCATAAAGAGGTTCTCCTTCTCCATAAAGTCTGCCAGCATCTGGCCCCTGTTGTTCCGTTGCCCAAATCCAAATTGCCCCACTCTCAGCTCATCACCGCAACGTTGCCCCAACTTCGCATTGAAATCCCCCATCACAACTGTGTAGTGGGTTTTATGGCTATGCATGGCTTTAGAGATCTCCTCATACATAGCCTCCACTTCGACATCGTCGTGTTTCGAGGTCGGAGCGTAGACCTGAATGACATTCAGCAAATATCGTTTCGATATTCTGAGTATCAGGTACGCTATCCTGCTCGAAACACTTCCGATAGTTATCACGTTGTTGACAAGGGACTTGTGGACGATGAACCCGACACCACCTAGGGACTGTTGGTCGCCCTCCCGGTGGTATAGTAAGTTACCGGATTGCAGGGTTATCGAGTCCTCGCCCTTTCTTCGGACTTCTGATAACCCACTAATATCCCAATGTAACTTACCAATTGCCTCTTCCAACTCAATCAGATTCGCGTCGAGCCTCAGTGTGATTACCCGGGGATTCTTCGCACCCCTTGCCCCGCCGTTACCATAACCGCTGCCGTAGCCAGGAATAGCGGGGCCGCCGGGGACTGGGGGCCGTTTCTTATGTCGTGCCATCATTTTGGGGGGGGGGTTTGCCATAATCGCCACGCTTGGCAGGCGGGTTGGCGATCGCAGTAGGGCCTGCTGTTGTTTGGAGACGCTGCTGCCCATCTCATGGTGGCTGTTTTCCCTCAGTCGGCTTTTACGACACCCACGGGAAGAGAGGGGGTAGTGCTATTCTATTAACGTGCCGGCACTACACGGCACGTACCTAAGTAGAGTACAAATGGCGAATGCTTAGAAGCATTTACTGCCAGTACTTGTAACTCACTATAGCCTTTAAGTAAAATCTATAGCCTGCTGGAAACAGGTGTCACCTAAGCGAGCCATATTCAACGCGTGGGCTCAGTGAGGATTGTTGGAGTGGTGTGAAGTTAGGATAAACTTTACTGTCAGATGTTACCAAGCCGTTTAAGGCTCCGACGACCAGGGAACAACTGCCTAACGTGCCTTCCTAAGCGCGAAAATGCCGGGATGCACTTTTATATATGCACGATAACGTGTCAGTAAACGACAAAAAAACGACGACGAACGGAGGGTAGCTGTCCTTTTCTACTAATATCATATAAATTGACTCACTAGTTAAATAACAGTGATTCTAATTAGGTACCTACTTTGAATGGAAAAAAAATACTGTTTCTATTCTACAACATACCTGAGTAGGCGAGTCGTTAAAGAACATAAGTGCGGACATCATCTCCGGCAGCGCAGTGGGGGTATCATTAAGCCTCTTCGCGAACGCCATGATGAGTCTCTTGGCCATCTCGCGGTCCTGGTCGCCGCCTTCCGCCGCCGCGCTTTTGTCGGCGTAGGCCGCCAGCCGCTGTAGGTTGTGGCACGCTACACTGTTGCCGGAAGGCTCGGCGCCATCTTGGTCTGGAAACGGGGCGGTAAAATAAATAAAAACCTCTGGTTGATTAAGTTAAGTTTGGTCATATGGAAAGAATGGATGGAAGGCGATTAACGAAACGGATTTATAAGGCGAGAGTGAATGGAACTGTTGGAAGGGAAAGGCCTAGACGAACATTTCTTGGACAAGTTCAAGATGTTCTCAGAAAGGGTCAGGTCAGGAGTACCTTTAACCCGCAGGGCGAGGAGGGGAGGGAGACGGCGAACAGTTGCCCGTCGCCTCCAACCTCTCCGTGGAGGAGGCCAGCTGGCGCGTGGTACGGGGGTACCGGCGTCGGCATTGCACGGGCCACCTCCACTGCCTGGTAGAGACGGCTCGACACCCTCGGCTGTCCCTACTGGCCCCTCCCTGCAAGGGGGGGGGGGCCGCTTCCTTCCCGCCGTGTAGGCGGGCTCCGTCCGGGGGAACCGCGTAGGAAGCCTCGTGCCAGTCGCCACAGTTTCCCCCAACATGGACGATGAGAGGGAGTCCTGGAGTTTTTAGTGGGTATGCCATTTTCTCAGTGGTGAGTCCCACATAACCCGTCTGCCCCCCGGTGGACGGGTATGCGTAACGTCATTTCCTCGGGGTCAAAAAAAAAAAAGGAGTAGGAGGACTTTAACCGACGAGCATGTATGAAAATACATGCTCGTCGGTTAAAGGTACTCATGAAAGTAGAGGAGGCGCAAGGTGTGTGTCAGGACCGTAGCAAGTGGAAAGAAGTGGTCTCTGCCTACCCCGTAAAATGTATAAGGAGACATTTTGGATGAAGTGACAGCGCTGTAAATGTACGCTGTTTGCGACAGTTCGCTGTGACTCCTTTTTTGAGCGACTGATTCACAGCGATCGGATTCATGCGCGCGGTCGGCGGCGTGGTTTGTTTACTACGCCGAGCTGGCCATCAGCCGAGTCAGCCATCATTTCGGCATAATTTAAATATACTTCAATACTTTTTCTGCAGATAAACACATAATATACATAGCAATACAAACAGACATGTTTATGCACACATTTTCTTGTACAGTGCGGGAATCGACCGAGCGACCAATCAATTATTTCGCGAAGTCTGTTTTTTTCTCTCGAAACCACAAAGATATTGAATTATGTCTGCAGTTAACTGTGAAACATCATAAAAGAGTAATTATTGTTATTCAGAAACGCAAATTCACAAGCAAAAAGCTGCGGCCTCATTTTCACTTGTTTTTACTGTTTATTGATCACGCAAGATTCACGGAGAATAGAGCAATATGGCAACATTGGTTGAGGCTATCTCCAGTAGTGGAATGAGGTAGAATAGAATAAACTGATGGTTAAGATCGTCACATCACGATCTTAAATTGACAAATTATTTTTTATAGCAAGATGTTTTTCAAAGTCAAAAGCCAGTAGGTCATGACCACTTTGAACCGACGAGCATTTACGAAATTTTAAGATCGTAACATTTGGAAATCACATTTTTATCTCAGATAGAATACCATAACTAGATTGAGTCTGGTAGCTGTACCCATACTTTGATACATTATAAAGATTCACTGCTATCTAAATCTTAAAACTGCCGCATTTAGAGTCTGATTAAAGGGCATGGCTCATTGGTGTCAAAATTGGACATATGAAAAGTTATTTTTTCAGTTCCAAAGCCTCTTTTTAACGCAATTTCGATCGTTTTTTGGGTTAAATCTCTAAGTGCGGCGTCAATTGTTAATATTGTTATAGTTATAGTTATGAATGATCGTTACAATATTCTTTATGATTATTTCGACCGGCGACAACCGATTTGGTGTAATGGTTCGGGAGTGGGCTACTCGTATTACACCAGTAGTCGTGAGTTCAATCCCCGCACAGTACAAACATTTGTGTGCATGAACATGTCTGTTTGTACTGGCCTGGGTGTTTGATTATTATGTATGTATTGACAAAAAAAAGTATTTAAGTATTTTTATCCCTGGCCCAGCAATTGTGGTCAAATAATACTCTATAATTTCATAATCCTCACCTTCCTTGAGCCGAAGAACAACAGTATTATCCTCTGTGGAGCAGGTGAAGTAGCCTCCATTCACAGCGTCCCAGAACAGCTCATTCTGCTTCTGCTGCAGCTCACGTGCCCAGTTCAGCCATTGCAAGTCGAGGGACGCCTCGTACAAGTCCAACAAACCCTTGATTAGAAACGCGTAGTCGTCCAAGAAACCTTTTATTGGCTGATCACTGGAAATAGCATTAGAATTGCTTTAGGCAAAGAGCTTAAAGAGTAACCTCAACAACACAAAGAAGCATTAGGGCACAATAACAATTTAAAATAGATCATTGACAAGCTCAATGAAAAAAGTCTAAACAATATTCATATTCTTCGTAGGCCAGAAACACAAGTTACACTTACGTTTGGGCAATAGATCCATCCTCAGCTCTGTAACAAGAGTGCAGCAATGTTTTTGTAGATGAATCATACAGGTGCTTCTTTATGAACTCTGCTGTTTTAATAGCATCCTCGACATAGTGTTTATCAGCCAGCCCTTGGCCTGCCTGTGCTAGTCCAGCCAGCATCAGTCCATTCCAAGAACACAGCATCTTGCTGTCTAAATGAGGTCGAGGTCTCCCTTGCCGAGCGTCATACAAAATAGCAATACATTCTGAAATCACTTGGTTGAACTGTTCTAAGGACAATTTGAATTTCTCAGCCGTTTCTTCCTTGCTGCCATAAATAATCAACACATTTTTATTTTTTAATTCCTCATGAGGGTCACTTGTTGGAGAAATATTTCCATCTTCCTCAACACTGAAGTAATCACAAAAAATGTCTAAATATGGTGTTGAGTTAATACTTTTGTTTTCGAAGAGAGATTGCAATTCTTCATATTCCCAAACGCAAAATGCTCCTTCTTTCTTGTGGGTGGCTCCAAATGTTGGGTAAGAATCAGCATCTTCAGCACTATAATATCCTCCTGATTCATGTCTCAGATCTCTATTGACATACTTTATTATGTCACGGACTATGTCTGCATAAAACTCATCTTTTGTCGCAAGATACGCATCAGTGTAGGCAACAGTTAGTTGAGCCTGATCGTAGAGCATTTTTTCAAAATGTGGGACATGCCAGTCATTGTCGACGGAGTAACGCGCAAAACCGCTGGAGACGTGATCATGAATTCCCCCCTTTGCAATTTTTGTCAAAGTATACAGGCACATATCTAGACACTTCTTTCCTTCAGGCAGAGATTTGTCACGAGCATAGAAATGAAACAAAAAGTTGAAAATGGAAGCCTGTGGAAATTTAGGAGCCATGCCAAATCCGCCAAATTCTGGCTCATAATTGGAAATGTATCTACGAACACATTTGTCCCATGTTGCTTCTCCAGGTAATGTGGAAGCTGCTTCAGCATCAACCAGGGATAACTTTTGTAGAGCTCCTAAGATGTTAGAACTGGTTTCAAGAAACTGCTGCTTGTTTTCTTTCCACTTTTTAGCCAGGGACAACAAGATACTTTTAAAGCCAGGTCTTCCCCATCGGTCTTCTGGAGGGAAGTAAGTGCCTCCTGTTACTGGGCGTAAATCAGGGGTGAGGAAGACTGACATGGGCCAGCCTCCGCTGCCTGTGGTAGCCATTACAAACAGCATGTAGACACGGTCAATGTCGGGACGCTCCTCTCTATCTACCTTGATGTTAACATAGTGCTCATTCATAACTTTGGCAACATCCTCATTTTCAAATGATTCTTTTTCCATAACATGGCACCAGTGGCAGGTAGAATAGCCAACTGATAGGAAGATGAGTTTATTCTCTGCTTTTGCTTTGTCAATGGCTTCCTGGCACCATGGGTACCATTCCACTGGATTATGGGCATGCTGGAGTAGATATGGAGACTTTTCTGTGATCAGTTTGTTTGTATGTTTTGGCTTTTCTACTGGGTTTATATCAGAACTGGGTGCAGCCATCTTTATAATATTGTCACTGAAACTTCTTTTCAGTTGTGGTGTAGGGAGAGGTTGCCCTAATGATGATAATCTGAAGAAACGAAATTGTATTTTAAAGCCTTTGACAATTGACAAATCTGAATTAAAGTTAAGATAAACTAAATTGATGGTTTAAGGTGGAAAAGTAACAAATAATATAGACTAAAATAAATAACACAGGTTCACTTTAAATTATGGAATTCAGGGTATATATGAATCTAAAGTAAACACATATTTGCTTAATATCAAGCAAATATTTGGCATGTTGATAACGGTTTGTTAGTTGATTTATAGACCTGTTGCATCAATAAGGAAACTCACTGTTTATCAATGTCCCAATTAAAACAAGACAAGTTAGTTGCTATGTGGTATTATATTTATATACAAATATGTTTTATCACTTATCATTCAACTCTACAAGACAATAATGATAAGCATAGAACCACAACATTGATTAAAAATGCATTGATAAGAACAAGCAATAAATGCTGTAATTATGCTGTAAATATAATAGCTATTCAATATGAATAGCTATTATATTTACAGCATAATTACAGCATTTATTGCTTGTTCTTAAAGGTACATTACATACATATTGTATGTAATGTACCTTTATCAAAGTCATACTAATAAACAATGAAATGTTAGCTGTAATCTGCATCAGAATCACTTTTGCATTATTCAAAAAGAGTAGCGTTTCATAATGAGGCCTGCCGTATTAGTTTTATAGGTTCTTAGACCTGACTACATTATGATATGGCTTGTCGTACCTTTCACCCACAAACATATAAACATAGCTAGTAAACAAAAACAAGGTCATGCGACAGAGTCAACATTTCTATGATATAACATGTGAATCTAAGCGGAATCAACAAACATTATGATCTATGGATTAATTAACATGTAATATCAAATATCTTTGTCTACAGATACCTTTTAGGAAGGCCTAAATCACGATGATTGCAAACCGGGTTTGCGATGGTCTCCTTGGTCGTGCTTTGATTCAAATTCAAGCTCTTTAATCTGTTATCACCTGTCGACAACCGCCTCAACAACAAAACGGCACGGCCAGTAGGCATAATAAAGTTATCTTGTGAATTTGAATGTCTTCACAACATTTAATTTCCACTATATTTTTAGAGATGCATGTTACGTAGACAGACCCGAAAAAAATATTATGACATTTGTTTTTTTAAATTCCGTTGACACTTGACAGTTGAAAAATAGCATTGGACTTCATTGGCTTGGCTCATAAATTCAATGGCTTTGCGTTTCTGGCCAGTTTTATTTTTAAAGTAAAAAAAATAAAATTGATTGGCGATTAAAAAACAACTTTTCTGTAATTTAATTCAAAGTTCAACAAACTGAATCATGTGTTTAATTAGTTTTTCATTTTCCTTGCAGATAATTTACAATCAAGTAGACTTCCATTAGAATTGCTATGTTACATTTAGTAGGAGCGTGGATTGTAAAGTAATTTTGTTAGTAAGGCGCTTTGCAGACAACGGGATGGGCAGGACCGGTCAATTTTTCCACGAACGATAGCGCAAAGGGAATCGTATACTACCAACGCACACGAAGGGCAAAAAGCCCGCGCCGCAGGTGCCCGCTGAGCACTTAAATTCGCAGTGAGCAGTGTATAGTCGCGGGTGTGAAATTACGACTAAAGTAGGTATTAAGTATGGGCTAACATTTCTAGTATTAATTCTAATAAATAAAGAAATGAACTAGGAATTTACTCAATATTAATTGTGTACCTGCCTACCTAATAATAATAAAACGATTAGGAGAGGAAATAAGAACAGCAACAAGGAGTTTCAATGATATTTATATTAAAACTTTCAAAGGAATCTACCACCGGATCGGAACCTTGATTCTACTGAGAAGATCCGGCAAGAAACTCAGTAGTTAGTCTTTTCAAATTCAATATCACATTGTTAAGAATTAAGTAGTATATAAATATAATCTAAATAAAATCAGTTTCATTTCAAATTAAGTCAAGAGACTTGAGGTTAAATGTTAAGAAACATTTTTTCGCAACAACAGGTTATTCGCAATAAACTAATATTCTTAAACTCACAAGCAAATGATTGAAATAAATTACAATACTCAGAGAAACCATAGCAATAAGCGGATACTTAATAATTATCACCAAATACAACAATACAAGATCACAGTCACAGCTTAGATCCATAATTACTTGAACCTAGTAAATAGTAACAAAGTACTTAACTTAGATCCGTCCAGTCTGGGAGCTCCAACCAAAGTGGAGTCGAAAACCAATCTTTTTCTTTAATAGGCCACAACAACCAAGTTGGCGGTTTTCTACGTCACTTCCGTTCTGTTATTTTGATTTAGAAATATTTTAGCTAATTATCGTAAGAGATGTTAATAAATATTCTGAAGGTCATGAAAATTATACATAATTAATGTTACATAATTTACAGAAGCTATTATAATATTCTGTGTACTATAAACTATTTCAATTAATTAAAATAGTAATAGGAAACGGAAAAGGAGCCGACAACGGATACTATACTTTTTGAAGTAATTAAATAATGTTTGGACTAGTTATAAATACAATAATCCTTACATAAATCAATAATCTGTACATTAGTCATTAACTACGACTTAATAACTAGAAATACATGTTTATTCTATAAAATATATTTCGTGTGTGATACTTGAATAACTTTTGTAGTCAAAAAACAACTTTTAAGTGAAATATTTATTTTAATGAAGATAAAATAAATGTTTCCTTTAATTATAATTAATTTTATTATTATAAAATTACGTTTTGCCTTTTTATTTTATAAATGATATTAATATATCTAACACGGGCATCGGTGGCAGACGCGGTCTTTCCGCGTGCGTACACCAGCCCGACCGAGTGCCCTCCACAGCACACAGGGAGCACTGGGTGAGATGAGACTATGTAGCTCTATAGATGACACAGCGTTTCCAGGGGCGGCGAGGTGGTCATGGTGTGCGCCGCGTGCGCTAAGTTAGCGGGCATAAAGATGGCTCCGCCACGTCGTCTGCAAAGCGCCTCAAAGGTAAGTCAGGACACAGGTCAGGATGCTGCATGATGTCAAAACATAGATATGTGTCGAATCGTAGCAAGTGGAAAGGAGTGGTCCCTGCCAACCTCTGGGGTTAAGAGGCGTTATGGTATGTATTTATTTATGTATCAAAGCCCCAAGTAAACAATAAATAAAGTAAATCTAAGGGTGCGTTTCCATCAGAGATGAGCGTAGATGCATCACGAGGGATGTGTTTTTAAGAACCAATTGAATCGCTCCATTCACCTAGCTTCGCACAATGAAGCGATTCTACATTGCGATTGGATTGTTTCTATTGATTCTACAATCCAATCGCTATATTCATCACTCGGTTCTTAATCTCTCGCAGCGCGTCTTCGGTCATCTTATACTCAACTTATGCTGTATCTGCTATCAGAGTCAATTTCTCAAGTTACGTTAATATACACTAGAAATAGGTACTGTAGGACATTACAAATAAAACGTGAATAAAATTCAACAGACGTTGCGTTAGCGAAAACTTATGATAGACTCTCCGATATCTCTTGATGTAGGTCTGTAGATACTACTGCAAATAATTCGTTGCTGTTTCTGTTGAGGGGTCGCCCGGTCGAGTCAAGGGGGTGCAGCAGTAATATTTATTTCATGCAGTCACCCTCGGTTTACGCATGCGCTGACACTTCGACGCCATTCTCACTTTCACTGCAACACGGCCTGTTTTGACGTAAAGCTAAATGTCCATCTCATTTGTCGGCCTAATGTGTTCTTGACACGAAATGCTGTATATTATTTCGGAAATGAAGTCCGGTGTGAAACTCCCTTTATGATAGTGAAATAAGTTAAGTGGTATGTGGGTAGAGAAAATTGTTAAAGGGTAAGTCTTTTGTTATTGTGCAGATTTAGGTTAGTTGCCATTGGCTACTTTGTAATGTAAACAAGAGTCTTGGAAACGGAAGCTTGTTGACTTATGCAGTCAATTATTACAATACTTAATACAATTTTGATCAGTGATCAAAGTAAAAAAATTGGTTGTGATCTTAATTTTATTAACTATGGATGAATTAATTACTTAACTTTTTCGTCACGTGACCATTCTTACAAGATTCAGTGGCATTCAACCCTCTTTTTGTTTATAGCAATGCATTCAACCTAGAATTTTATAGTGTTTAAGAAACAGCAAGAGTAGTTTAGGTTGGCCAACAGTTTTGTTCTACTTTTGCTTATAATATAATTATGCGAGTATTTGTGTCTAGCCTATTTATAATCCAGTCCTACTATTATTCAGTAACATTTAAGTAGATAGGACTTGTAGGTAGGTACTCCGAATTGCTAAATGTTTGGTTGGGACCAAAGATAAGATCATTAGGTTAAAAAAGTTTTACATCTGTAGTGGTGTGGTTAGGTTTCCTAGGATCTCCTAGCTAATAAGATCGAAATGCACTCCACCACGTGCGAGCTACGTGGTTCGTGTCAAGTGGGGTACAGAGTTGCGGATTGTTGCCATGGCAACGAGGAGAGGGGTGCACCCTCGGTACTTACTCACGTTCCTCCCTTTTATGGTTATTTACTAAATTTCAATTTGTCCATAAATCTATGTTAGACAACAGGTAATCTACTTTTTGCTTCTGCTTTCGGCCAGGTTTCGGCCACAGTTATTTATTAATATCGACCTCAAAGTCAATAGACTTTTAATGACTGACGAAAGGATAACAATATAACAATCACTGTCTTTTTAATTTTTGTCTATAGTCGGACTTTTGGTTCCTTGTTTTTTTTAATCAAAATTGGTTGACTTTACGGAATTGGATAGGTACTCACATACATACAGTCTGCCTAGCAATTATAAAAAAAATGGTATGGTTGGTAATGGCAAAGCCCCAAAAGGTTTTGAAACTATTTATCGTATTTTTCGTGTTAGCAGATGTGTGGCCCGCCACACATGTCTCTTATTATATGAATTAGCCAGCCTAACACGATGAAGCTGGTGGCCGCCACACGCCACAAGCTACAAACTATAGGAATAAGACATTGTTTTGTGGTCTGTGTGCCTAGGTCTCAATCTCTCCATACAAAATTCAGAAAGAGAAAATTGACGAGAATATTTAAAATAGACAGGGGAGTTTTCCTAAACGTTTACATGAAAAACTATGAAATATGATTCATTATATTCAAATTGCTATAACTTATATGGCACTGTTCACTCTACATAATATTATTATTAATAATAATGGCTCGATCAACAAAAACAATAACCACAATGAATTTTGGGGCCGTCGCGTGCCGTCCTTAGGGAATGAGAATCAAGGACGGGGTTAATTAAATTATTATTGAGTTCAAAGCATTAAGCACTCATCAAGGTCACGTTTACACAAACAAGAAAAACCGTTAGGGTTGGTTACCTCATTTGGTTAAAGCTGGTACTAAACTTTTGTAATGAATGAATATCTGAAGTGGGTAAGTGGCTTTTGTTTTGAACCTTGCGAGTGGTATGATTTGCTATAGAATTTTTAAATGAAGTTTAACGCTAATCGAATGTTATAAAAGCAATTAAACTAGGGTTGTTTTTTTAACCAACTGATACCTGGTCAAGGTTTTTTTTCCAAAGTTTAAGGTGCATGTGCAGTTCAAGCTTTTGTCAAAATCAGCCTTGAGACGCACCTTAGTTTTTAGGCATTGCGGTGTAGGCGACTAGAAGACTCGATGAAGTTTTCCGAATGCTGCCCAGCACAGCTGAATCCTTCTCCTAGCTTGATAGGGCGCGATGGCGCGCTTTAGGGGAGGCTTACGTCCAGCAGTGGACCAACATAGGCTGATGATGATGATGATGAGCCTTGAGACTCATTATAGATTATTCGACGATTAGACGTTAGATATATTGTTTCTATTCCATGATTTGGCCTGTATACTTTTCTCACCCCCATTGTAAGGTCCGATTAGCCCTCTGGAGTGCCCTTGGCTCACTACTAAAAATATTAGGGTTGAGCTGTCAAAGCCATCAGCTGCAGCGGCTAAACAGCAGTAGTGATCAAAGTCAGCAAAGAATAAGAATACATTTGTTCTGGTACTGAGGAATAAAACAATTAGAGGAAGAAAGATTCAACAATTTATTGCACACATGTGGTGAAAGAGATCTTGCTGGATCTTGGAGCCACTGATTAGTGGTCGGTGGTTCAGCCACTTCTTTTGTGACGCATCACTGGCCCTCTCACTTCACACATAAAGGATTAGTTTTTCTACCCCTTAGTACAGTCTGCCCCACTGACTTTTAGGTAATGGCAATAATTTTATTGGTTTCAGATACACCGCAAGCAAGCCAACATAATCAGAACACGTGCCTTATGATCTTCCTCCGATGCTATAAACCGTATATGTTCTTGTTATTCGTTAAATATTCTGTCCAGCAAAACATATTCCGTTAAAAATCTAGTCGTCCAGTTTCAAAGTCCATTTTTTCTCAGCAACTTTATATTTTCTACTATTTTTTACTGTGGCAATAAAGAAAGACTGAAACCTGAGCAGTGATAAAGACATGTTTGTAGTTGTAAAATTGTAAATGAGTAGTTAGTTAAAAGAAGAAAATGTGCGTACGGTTGAATTAGCGATAGAGTGGATGGTGTTGTTAGGGCGATGTCTGTATGGGTGGGCAGTGGGTGCGCCGGCGCTGGCGAGCTGCGCCCGGCCGCCACCGCCACGCTCCTGTCGACCAACACGTCCATGGAGTCCGGTATCGAGGCCGGGGTGCTGCCCACCGTCACGGGGTCGCTGGCGTCGGCCAGGGACTCGCTGGGCTCGCTGTCCAGAGCCGCAGAGCCACTGTACGACACAGACCACACCGATCTTGGCTCGGAGTTGGACGAGGCGGAGATCCGACGGGAGTTGATGCACGATGTAAGTCTGCTTTTCTGTGTTAACGTCAGTTCATTCAAGTTGCCTTGCTTACTAACACTCTCAGCGGTTCAACAGGCTACCCATTGCCGTTCTTTACCTTGTTCCTGCCAAATGTCATTTCTTTGCAAGAAGGGCTGACCGGAAATGGTAGCGGAGTCGAGGTCTTATTAGAATTGGCTAGTGCGGACGGACTACGGCACAGGCGTATATTTGTACTTAGTTAGCCAGATTCAAAGTCAAATCATCTGAAATCATTTTGAATTAATAACATTGGCAATTTCCATCGTAAATTACAATACATTGAGTCTTTCAAGTAATATTTAAGGAATCGGATAGCTACTGTTGTAGGTGCAGTTTTTTCTCTTGATGTAATACACACATCAAAAGTGTCTAGGGATATCTCAAGCATTTTCATACAAAGTATAGCTATTTGGGAGGCTGTAAAAATTAAAATATTGATACCAACGTAGAATTTTTTAGAACACAGAAACTGCTATATCTGCCCTTTCAGATTGTATAAAGAAATTCCTTGTGGTAGCATTATTGTACAATCGTAAGGACGTTAAAAAAGACAGATTTTTCTTTTAACCTTTTTTTTAAAGTGTGTCAAAATTTTAGCAAAATCAAACGTTTTTTTCTGTAATATTCTTAACCTTTTTCTTATGCCTGTGACCTCGCGTTATTCTAAGATAATACTCAACTTGTAAACAAACTTAACTTTATGAAATATTTGAAAAATGATATCCCTATGATATCCCTAGACAGTTTTGATGTGTGTATATTTTCCAATCTTATGATATGACACAACTTCAGAGCTAAAGGTCTCCCAAAGCTAATCGGTTAACTTTATTTTCAGAAATGGCGTCTCCTATTCGATAGGGTAAGTTTAATCTTTTTTCCATGTTTAAAGAGCTATTAATATTTTTAAAGCGAATAACAAAGCATAAAATTTGCTGTCGCCAAAATACGTGACCTGTTGGTGTGAATTATAAATCGTTGTAAACACGTCCCAGTGATTTTACTGGAGATATCTTTATTTTATTTCGCTACCTGTTATTCCACTTTGCCGGTTGCCATCGCCTTAGAGCAGTCTTTCCCAAAGTGGGCGATAACGCCCCCTTGTGGGCGCTGCAGGTCTCAAGGGGGGCGGTAAGAGACCCAGAAAAAAAATGGGGGCGTTGTGTAGGGGGGGTGATTTGTAAAAATATTTATTCTCAAAGTGGGCAGTAGACAAAATAAGTTTGGGAACCACTGCCTTAGAGAGAGATCTTGTGTTTGACAAATTATCCCTGCAGAGAAAACTTTTACGTAGGACTCTACCGTACGTACTCGTTGGTAGTTAGTAGTAGGGAGTAGTAGTAAGTAGTAGTAGTAGGTAGTCGCAGTAGTAGGTAGTAGTAGTAGTAGGTAGTAGTAGTAGTAGTTGGTAATAGTAGTAGGACCGGGTCAGGTCCCTATCAGCTTATCGACGATACGATGACCGCTTGTATAGGGATCATTGAGAATGCTCCTAGTTGGTTCTTTACGGGAACATGTTTAGAAAACTTATGAAACTTTTCAATTTCTGCCCCACAATACATACTATGTAACCTAAGCAAACATCCTGTATAAGATAAAAAGAGTACATGCACCTTGCTGGAGCAATAAGTAGCTGTAAACATAGGTTATATGTATACCTCAAACGTAACGCTTTCTCAAAGACATGAAATTTTCAGAATAGCAGAAAACATTCAAGACAAAAATGTTCATAAAAGAGCTTAACTATGACATTATAGCAGCAATAGTAGGTACGTAAAACAGTATCCACTTCGCTGTTAGCTGACTGATGGTAATACTTTACGTACATACATGTAGGTACTTGTACCTACCATACAAATCGGTTTCAGTCACGCACTGATCGAAGTATGACCGATGTTTCAGAATTTAATATTGTTATTTCTTGGTATTCCGCAGCATGGAAGGGTTTACCTAGTTTGCGGGTTAAACCTTTTGAATAAGAAATGATCGTTAATATTTAGGTATATAATGTCAAGGGGAGAGACCAAAAGCTCATAAAGCAAGGTTAAGGAGAAGTTCAAAACTTTGTTCAAGTAACACAAGACTGATTTAGATTAAGTAGAGTGCGATGTTTAGACATCGTCATGTTGCTTTTTCAAACAAGGAAAAACTTTTATTAGAATTTTTTTAAGTTTAATCACCAAAAAAGTTGTTTATTTGTTCCTATCAACTTGAAGCTCGAAGAAAACCCTGCAACGTTATTAAACAATTATAGAATTATGAACAACTTGCTAATGTATTTCGGTCACAAATTCAGTTATTATATTTTCGAAAGTTTAACAGTCATGAAATTGACACGTAATGGCACCATTATTTTAAATGCCCGTAAACTTGCGACGTCGCTCTAAACGTTCGTGTTGAGGGCGCATATTTTATGAAGCCTGTCGTTTGTTTACAATGGGGAGACAAATTTCAAAGAATAACCTTTGTTTGGGCTGATTAAAATGTACAGAAGCAGGATATAAAATGTTTTAAGAGGAGTTAAAAAGCGGCGGTGGCGTTTGGATCAAACGCACAGCCGTCACGTAGGGAACATTCAGATAATACGAGTACGAGATAGGGCGCTTCGTTTTTTTTGAGCTGCCTTTTTGGGAATGTACGAAACGCATGTGTGAAGTTGAGAATGTGCGTGGTTATTACGTGGAGATGCTCTGTCTGAATCCTAATCGATGTCTCAGCGCGTGACCGTGACACAAGTTGAAAACTACTACTACCTACCCTACATGAGATGTTAACTTAGACAATTATTGCCTCTTAAGGGAGTGGAATGAGCTTCCCGCTGAAGTGTTTCCACAGCAATACAACTTGGGCCTCTTCAAGAAGAGAGTGAACAGCCATTTGTTAGGGCGGCATGCACCACCTTAGGCCACATCATCACTTACGATCAGGTGAGATTGGGGTCAAATGCACGCCTAATTAAGCTATAAAAAAAGGGATGTTAAGGTGACTCAAGACATCAAGAGGCGCCCTCATTAAATAAAAACAAAACAAATCAGTCATGTGTTCAAATCTGGCCTTCATGTTCATAGTAGGTACAATTTCAACTGGCTCTCCGGTGATGGAAAATAGTCATCAGCGTATGTTTGTTCGTATGTAACTATTCAATCTATTAGATTAAACAATTGGTTTACGTTTGTTAAACAGTTCGACCCTGAGGGTTTTGGCGAAATACCGTGGCCTGACTTCTTGAAGACGCTTCAGCATCCCGACTTCATAGCACAGGTGCCGCACCACAAACGAGAGGTAAGTTTGAACTTTTGAAGAGCAGTCTCAACCAACTACTTATGGTTTTCTTAAGGAGATTAGTTTAGTAAAAGTGTTGTATGCTATTGTATCGACGTGAAAACCTGCCCTACAGCACCATTTTAACTAAACTACTAGCTTTTTTGGTCTCGCCCAATGGTGCTGAGCGTATTGTATTGAAACGGAACATCTCGAACTAATTTCAAAACGGCGAATTTCAGTAATCTCGAGAAAGCTTGAAAAAGCTTTACACACAGCGCTCGAGTGCCAAGCTCACTTCATTATGTTTAAAAAGTCAAATACTTTACGAGTAATGACGCAGCCCAAATAAATCTTTACCTTATTTCTCACAGATTCTTCTGGACAAAGCCCAAAGTTCAACGAGCAACGCCATAACATTTCAGGAGTTCGTCAATGTGGTGAGTGTTACTTAGCGAGCCGCTTGCCGTCAGTTGTGTCTGTAAGCTCTAAATAACGTACCCAATTAAGGCAATAAATCGTTTTTTACTCTCACGTCTAATAAATACCGCGGTATATGCGTCAGTGGCCCGGCGTCCTTTGGTCCGGCCATCGCAGTGGGTTAGGTTATGTCCCACAGCGCCGCGCACCTCCCACAATACAAGACAACTAAATTAAGATGCAACGCCGATTACGCTCAACTCGCGCGCGTCCGATCCTCACCCGAGTCTCTAAAACAAAATTCCCATCCAGAAACGTTACCCATAGCTTTTAATATCCGAATCCGAACGTAAACGCACACGTTCACCTTCTCGGACCGTCTATTTCCAAAGGACCCATATCCCTTATCTGGTTCTTACTGTCCCGTCTCGAAAGACGATAAGGTCCGGCACGATTTATTAGGTGGACATTTATTTTTGTGTGGTAAAATATATTATCTTAAATGCGTATTAACACTGAGCACAGTCGTTTACTACTTATTTTATTTGATTGCATACGCGTTCATTGAATTCGAAATATTTAGATAAAAGATACATAATTTAAACATAAATAATGCATTAATTATTGGGGCTTTAATACCACAAACTTCACGCTTAAGCAATCGAAATAATATTATACCAGATTAAATAGGTCTTGAGTGCCTCAAGCTTTTACGGGCTTCCTAAGACCATTGATTCAGCGGTGGTCCTTGCTCACAGTCCATGATAGCTCCACTTTAGACCTATGGACGATGACCATGGACGATGAGTTTAAAATAAATGAACATTAGATTATTATATATTTCTATCCGGAAACAAAAGGAAGTCGCCGCCATTTAAGTGTTAAGTGCGTATCATTGCCCTCTGTAGACAAACTTTGCATTAGAAATGAACCCGTAGGGCCAATTCGTGGAAAAATCTAGGCCTACTGCTTGCGTAATGCTCTCCCACCAAGTCCAGCAAAAGCAAACACTAAAGTAGTATCATCCTTTTTTCGAAGTTAAAAAGGGTAGCGAGCCTTCTGTAAGCTTGTTGTTGATATTACTGTCTCGAAATCAAAAAAATAATTTAAAATCGAAAAAACATAAGTCTTCTTCACAATCCCGGTGAAGGATGTTCAAACAAAGTCTTATAGTCTATTTCATTGCTATGCTAGCAGATACTCGTAGTTTGGACTTTCAACGCTAATATAGTCACACTACTACCTACTTACTTGCAAGACAGCATACTTATCATTTTACGTTATTTTTTTAAAATTCCGTGGGTTTATCGATAAATTACAGTTTATTAAAGTTCTAGCATTACATACCAAGGCGATAGGTATATTATTAAATTTTTTGTTTAAAAACACCATCCAGTCAGACATGTGCATAATTGTAATAATGATGATATTGGTTGCGAGACATTCAGTGTGAAGTAAAAATCTTAAAAGGGACATAATATTAACGGATTGAAATAAAAAGGCGTCAAAATTTACGAGCTGCTTAAAATAATTAGACGGTCTGATTATCCTCATACATCAGATTAATGCCGGCTGCGTCAAGAGCGAGCAAACCCTCAATTAATTATTCCTCGGAGACGAGATATTTTTACCAATATTTGCATAAAAGAATCTTGGGAAGCACTTTGCGCGACCCTAATGTCGGTCGTGAGTTATGGCCGGCCCCTTGCCTTTATTAATTAAGTTATTGGGTGTTTTTAAAGACCTCTTAAGTTTGGGAACATGGAATTTATTTTAAAGCGATCGTGTTAAGGTAGGTTTAGGCATCTAATTTAGGTCCGCAAAAGTATCAACTTTATTGCGAAGTTTGGTGTCATTTGGGTCTGTGCTTAGGATAAACTTCTATTACGGTTTTAGAGTAATGTTAATGAGTGCGAATTAGCAAATCAGCTTTGCTATTCCGGCGGATGCCAAAACTCCCTTCGCTCGTGTGAGTGAACCTCAAAATTCAATTTCTTTGCAACTGTGGTCGTTTGAGAGAAAAGAACTAAGCCAAATAACATTTTTTAATTATTTACATACAAAATAAGAGAAAATACTAATTCAGAGTGAAGTGATGTCCGATGTGCACCGCCGGAATAGCACGGCAGTATAGCATGAAAAAGCTTGTCTCTAGATCGAATAAACATCAAAATGTAATGCAATAGCACTTCCGTTTTCTCAAGTGTTACCCTAGATTTTGAAGACACTGGTTTTTTACTGGTGTTCATCTTGTGTGAAAGTATTGATGGTGCATCTGAACTCAGTAAATCTCATAGAGCAACACGATTACTTTATTTTCAGGTATTAAGTACTGCCATGTCACACGACGGTCCCCAGACAGTATTCTGAATGTCATCAACATTTAATAGTTTAATATTCTACCACTAGACGTGTCGATTGTTTGTTAGTCCTTGTTGCACTTTGACGATTGTAGATTGCGTAATTCCGATTGTAGATTGCGTAAAGATAAGATAAGATAAGAAATACTTTATTGCACAAATAAATTTACAGATAATGAAACATAAATACAGTAACACGTTGAGTTGATGTACAATTTAGGCGGTCTTATTGATAAAAGCAATCTCTTAATCACTTGAAAATGAACGAAACGTATATGTTATTTGAGTAAAAAGTGTTTCTCAAACATTACCTTAAATCTTAGACCCAACAAAATGCACGACAACAAAGTCAAAACGCCTATTCGCTTGTCATTTTACCTCTACCAATCAACTAATCGCTATTTTACTCCTTGGCTACTTTCGTTTCGCGCCTAAATAAGCGTAATAGAGTGAACTAATTTCCCTTAGGAAATTGCTTAGTGGCGCGAGCGTGATTTCCCTAAAAGCTTCAGTTACCGTTCACCGACAGAACATCAATCACCCCTTCCAAATGTTAGAAAACATTTTCATAACAATAGATGACATCGGTCCTTTTTTGGAAACCATAATATTTGTGCACCACCGAATGACTTTGGTGTTTCCGCTTTTGTGATATCGCTATAACACAGCGTTTGCAAGAAAGCAATGTTTCTCATGTGCTTTTTATCACAAGAAAACTTTACAACTGTGGTTGAGTCACATTCACTGAAGAACCTGCTGTAAGTATACATGAAGACATGTATTTACTGAAATTCATGTCTTCATGTATAATGCTAAGTTCATTTTCTTTAAGTCAGTGAAATACAACGATTTAAAATCATCTTGTGAGATTTGGATTAACATATCGGAACCTAACTGATTTGGCAGACATTGGAGTCTGATGGTAGTTATTATTGGGATTAAAAGGGAAACAAGCAATATAACTAGGAGAAAAACCCGTGACTCTATGAGTGGTCTTGGTGTTTAAAATGTCAGCTTAGTGTACACCAACTGTGATAATTATTTTTATTATGATTATCCGAGTCGGAGTGACTTCAATATTTGATACCTACCTGCTCCAACAAATGTTTACCAGCAAATAATCGTAATCTTAATCAAATGCAAAAACGATTGCAACCCAGCTTATCCAGGGCAATGAAGTCGCCCGTAATTTAGCAGAAGTTTTGGTAGATTCCAATAAAAAAACGCGAGGTGACAATATAAATAACAATTTGGCCCACCCCGTTCGAATGTGGTGCGTGGATTAGCATAAGAATGCCGCATCATGGACGCCCACGACCCTCGCTGGGCCTCGTTGTCTCTTTATACGTCGAATTTAATTTTGATTTACGACGAAACACACAATTGTACGCAAAACATTCACCAGACGCGCCCGACAATGAATTGAAGAAAAGTGAATGAATCGGGATGCCTTCGCCTCTATGGAATAGGAACTATTTCATTGTCAACGTACATACTGAAAAAAACCTGTCTAGTTCTTTAACTGATGTAATTTCATTAAGTACCTTCAAATTACAAAAAGTATTCTAATTATGAACCTGTTATAGTTTATTTATTTCTTTATACTTTAATACAACCAAGTACCTACAAAAGGCGGACTTAATGCTATAATATGACGTGAAGTGTAGGCTGACGGATTTTCAGAACATCAAATAAATGTATGTCTTCAAAGAATATCTGGTAATGTAGATGTTAAATAACAGTATTCATTTGCGTACTTGGAACTTGAAACAACAATAAACAAACAGGAACAGGATTTTGATAGTACTTTTTGTGCGTGTTTGCAACTACTTTCGAAATTCCCCGCATAATGTTTTTTCCGTAGTTATTTTCTTATTGTAAAAGTACTTATTTGCTTTTACATAATTCAAGGTTTCAACAATTAGCGAGACTCACAAGGGCTACAGCAGTATTTCCCCTGACGTAGGTATCCACGTTCTACATACAGAACTGGTGGTATCATTACTTTGTTTTAAAAATTTCGCGTATTTTCCCATGTTTTCAGATTCAGTTGATGTCTGCCTGTTTTACCGTAGCTATCAAGACTTCCTTACTCCTTTAACATTGATATAACCAAAATTATCTGATCTGTATTTTTATTTCTAAGTGTTACGCCTGATGATCAAGCTTCTTAGGTAATCAGCCCAAAGGCAATATTTCGTGCTTTTCAAAACAAAGAAAATAGTATCATTATGTGCATTTGACAATCACGCCATTTTTTCAAAGTACTTCAATTTCAATAACGCAATCTCGTTGCCCTTATTCTACCTCACATTTAATCTAAGCTAAAAGCTACCGTATAAAGATTAATTTTATCGCACTTGTAATTTTTACAGCCTCAGTTCCAGATAACCTTAACCTAAAATTGAATGTTCAGATTAAAACTTCAGAATGAAAGATCAATTTATCGAAAGATTATTAGTTGGACTAAACAGTTTATCGTGAGTTAACCCTCCGACGGGCCGATACCTGTGATGTAACAAAAACTGAGGGCCGCAGCGGTCCCTTAATCAATTTATGGGGCGCTAACTGGAACATGGAAAATGTATTAAAGCGCACTGTGGGAACTACAACACACATGCCAAAACATTTCGGATACTCATAAATACTGTAGATTAACTAAATTCAAACGTATATACCACCTAGTGTTGTGAGGCGGTTTCACTTCGCTTTCATGACAAATAAAATTGTTTGATACGTTTAAGGAATGCCCTCGTTCAAGTAGTTTTACTTATTCAAGTTTTAGCTAAAGTTAAGTTAATCTTATTATCTGCGATTTTATGAGATAGACAGTTTTAAAATATCAATAATGTTCTAAATTATTATAATTTTAAGGAAAGAAATACAGTTCACGATGCTTAAAAAGCTACTGTGAAAATAGGACGCAATGCTTTTTGTTCAAGTGTCAGATGAGTTTTTTTTTAAAACAAATATTTGTCCATTATAGCAAATAAGGTATCTAAGTAATCATGTCTTATTCAAAGTCCACAATGCGTCACTAATCTACATTGGGAACAAAAACAATTACTTAATAAAACACACCTCAATCAAAATTAATTGCTTTACGCATTAATCTCTTTATCTTCCCCTTACAAAACAACGTGTCCGTTCTCTAAGGTAATGGAAGCAATCATTCCAGATAAGATCCCTCTAATGTGAGAAAAGGTAGACGTTCCGTTCGGATCGTTAATTTAATTTGAAATAATAAAAGTTATATCCATCATTTATCACTTTCGACAAATTTATTTTTAAATGCCCACTTCTTATCTGTGACTGGCCAGCGGGGTGGGGGAAAAGAGACAAAAAGGTCGGTTATAAATAGGCGTAGGCGTGCCGCTGTCGGCGAGGCGTCAAGCCGTCATTAATTCGAAGTGGCGGAGACGCGTCACAGGCGCGGGCGCAGGCGACGGCGTCCGCGACCGCCGTCCGCGCCGGTCGGGGGTGCCCCGTGGCTGTAGCGGTGGTTAACACGCGGCTAAACAACCCTTGCAGTAACCTTAGGACTTTATCAAACCATGTTGTTCAGCTATTGTCTTAGGAAAGCCATTAATAAATTAATAATTGTAGATCCTTGATTTTGTCACTAATAAATAACCTTAATGACGAGCCAAAGTTCAAAAACAAAAAACAATTGTAAATTAACATTACAGTTTGTCTACTCTACGTTGACTTCTTAAATAAATTTCTTTTGTATAAGACTAACGGAACTATTTAAGGATATTATTAAATATACAACACATACAACAAATTAAAATAAAACTCCGGAGAACGCAGATTGATATTATTGCCAGCGCTGATTTACGGCCACCCCATTTCTTTAGCTTGAGGTTTCAGCAGCACATATTGTTACCAAATAAGTCACTTACTAAAAGTCAACTAGTGGTGTGGTAAGTGAATAAACAAGTTCAAAACTCTCTGGACCCAATCGTAAATTTTAGAAAAATAAATCGTCAAAGGAAAAGTTTGGAGCAAGCTAATTCGTTAGGTCCTGTCGGGGGCGCATTCCTCCGGCGAGTAGGTTTTCGTGTTCCCCGTGTCCGTCCGTAACTCACGCTGTATCGCAGCGATCTAAATTGAGATTTTATTGACGATTACTGTTCTAGCGGGTATCGTCGCGATCTTGGCGCCTGACCGGCCGCGACGCGCGACAGCCGCCCGCTTTGATCCACCCCCGAAGTGGGACCTGTTTTGAAACTGAGGTTTATTTTCTCAAACGGTTAATTAGTCAAAAAAATATTAGATGTATTGTATTACTAGCGGCCGCTATCACGGTATCACATCCATCTAGTAGTTCCTGAGATTAGCATGTTCAAACAAACTCTTTAGCTTTATATTATTAGTATGGATAATAATAGGCTTTCATTTACGTGCTTTAAAAAATAATTTCATCTTTTATCCTGTATTATTTGTACACCCACTTGCTCGTTCCGTCATATTTGCAATCTCTGCCAGACAAGCAAGGGTGCTTGTCTGGCAAATATTGCTTTTAGGAATAAGACCGCCTAAAGCGGACGGCAATATGAAGACTGCATTACCTACAAATTAGATAAGTAGGTATTTATTTTATGTGCAATAAAATATTTCTTCTCTTGGTAAAGCACCTAGAATTTTTATTGAAAAAAAAGGAGGATGCTTCCAAAAGCTTTTATTACGCATTCTATTGTTCGGCTAACTTCTGTACAGCTACTGGTTACACTGTTATTTTCAAAGCTAAGTACTTATTCCCATTTAAAATAACGCTTTTAAAGTTCCTGAATCAAAACATCTCAAGATTCGCATAAATAACGAGTCCCATCTGTCGCTAAAACGATCCATGTTCTAATTAAAGGTTTGTCAAACAATTGAGTTATATTATGTTTTATTCACGACCGACCATCATAATAATGATTGTATATCGTTCAAATTACTTTTTAATATGTCCATTCCCAGACTCTTTGTCTCGCATCTTTTTGTCGTCCACTCAAAGGGATAATAAACAAATTACAAATTCTTCGGCCATGTTTTTACACATTTTCGCGCCCATTCTAACGAACGCTAACATAACGAAGTCGCTGGAAAAATATTTTTACGAGTATTTGCTGACATTGATCCGAACATTAATTTCTATATCGGCTATTGTTATCCGGTCACACAATGCAAGGTATTCTAAAGGGCTAACATCAGGCAAGTGCTGAGGTTTTTTCTTTCCGGCGTCGATTGACATCGCTGAAGTGCATTTGAATTATCATACAAAAGCGAGGACAGTATATTTGGAAGTGTTTCATACTCATACTGGTTTATGTATGATTCACGGTGAATTTCCGAGCGATTTTATCCTGGCTGATGTCACAAGTTATTTCGGATGAGTTTAGATTACGGGTCCACGATAAGTCCAATGTACCCCTTACCTAGATAAAAAATAAACAAAATTGCCAACTTTGATAAAATAAAACAAACGCGACGATGCAGTAGGCACTTATTTGTTCTACTGCCTGACACCCTGGTACCCGTAGTCCTGGGGTCCTGGTACCCAAAATCTTTCTTCGCCGAGACTGCTAAAGCGATGCTATCGAGGTTAAATCTCCTGTTTTTCTAGCACAATGTCATAGGTCATTGATGTGAATTTAAGTGTGACATGAAGTTATTGTTTTATAAGATATCACAGAATGCACATAGAGTTGCACAAACAAAGCAATTACATAGGCATAATAGTCAGTATTGATAACACAAGTACATTTTAGGTAAATGTGAAGTTTTTTGAGAAACTTCCACCGATTAATATTCCACCAAATTCGTGAAGGATATCTAAAACGACCTACTAAGTGCTAATCACATTTTAAAGACACGCAATACCATTTCGCGAGCGCATTATCAAAGGCTAAACAGTCATCATGTTTGGTTGTGACAAAAAATGGCGGCATCCCTTGGGGGGTAATGGAGGTAGAGGGCCAAATGATGATGGCCGGAGGTCCCGTGGCGAATCGTGCGGGGGTTGATGGCTTGTGTAATCGTAACAGTATTTTTTCAGAGACCACACCGGAGTGGATTTGGTAGATTTACAGTAATTTCACGCGCGGCGAGTTCACACGCACCTGTGCCCTCCGAGCTTTGTTTTGTTTACGAGTAGAAAGGTTAAACAGAAATAAAGATGACTGGTTTATCTTATGCCTTTTTTATCTTGACGGAGTTAATTGATCAGTGTGATGTTTGTATTGAGAAAACAAAGTTACTTGAGGTGAAATTTTGGTAAACTTACTCATAGAGGGCCAAACTTTTTGTAAAACTAAAAATATAAAGCTTTAGCACCAATGATTTTTGTCCTGTGAGGATATTAACGTCAAAAGTAGCTAAAGTATTAACCTAAATTAACAACGCCTTGCTCTACTGATTATACACTTTTGTAGTTAACGAACTGAACAAGTGAGTAAATAATGATCAGAGAAGAAAACGACAAACAAAACAAACAAAAACGGTTGCATGTGTTTGCACTTGCAACAGATGCATACCAAAATAATTTACTATAGGCTTTAGTAATCTACATGTACAGAGGAGCCCGTGGCGCAGTTGTGACAGTGGATCAGTGGACGATTGCCGTTTTAAGGCAACACACGCCGGGTCGTAGAATGGGTGACCGTTCCGATCGAAATTTAGTGATGTTTTTTTCGGGCAATCTGAGCGCTCTACTACTTCTCACATAATTACGTCTACAATCTGTTTTACCCTTACTGAAGTAATGAGCTTCGTCAGAGAAGCAGGGAAAGACGCACCGCTACCGAAGAGTTCCCTTACCGTGACACGGTGCTTGAAAACACTGGACTAGGTACTCACGGTAGTCTGGGTAGCCACGCTCACGACTATCAAGGGCTAGCCTGTAAGGAGGCAAAAGAACAAAACTTGTCGTGTTCTAGCTCCGATACCTACAGAAATTGTTCTGGTAGCCCAGTGCTCTATGCCAGCCGGACGCGTGTGAGAAAAGAGATTCCTTTATGGACACGGAATTCTCAAATTGAATAGGGGCGAAAGTACCCCCTATGCAGCATGTAGCAGCTAGCGGAGAAGTAGTAGAAGGTGCAGGTAGTAGGAGTGATCGCTGGCAACGGGAGCAGTTAAAAGAAAGAGTTACTTATTAGAACTACTAAATAGAAGCAGTATTCATTCTGTTGGGTTGGTAAAATGTTAATAGTCAATAGTCAAATGTTTATTTGCAAACTAAGTGATAGTACAGATCTTATAAGACATAGGTGATTCTTAAGACTTAGTCGCCTTTTTAGGCACAGCAAATTTAGGGCTAAGTAACTAGTGAGACTAAAACTAACATAATTATAAAAAACAAAGAATGAAGATAAATTATCTCGTACATAACTTTAAAACAATATCATAAAATGTATATGCTTTTTAACAAAATCAATTATACCTTTTTTTTTTTTTTTTTTCGTGGGGAAATCCTCATGGATACCTCGCTGCCCGGGGGGACGACGAGGTTATGTCGGACTCCTACCGACTAAAACCCCACGGCACTCGACCGTGGCACTTTGGCGGCGAAGCTGGATCCTACCGTAAGTAATGCCGCACTGCTCCGCCGCCAGTGCTAGCCCCTAATGGGGCCCCCTCCAACCGACCCCCCAACGAAGGGGGGAGGCCACGAAAGCGCCTGGAGTACACAGGCACTTTCGCCGTCTCGGTGGACGCCGTGCAATGCAAGCCAGAGCACCCCCGCACTCCGGCCCGCTGGCACCCACTGTTCGCAGACCCTACTGGGCCCGCAACCACGAGCCACCCAAAGGGCGACTCCGCTGCCGTAACCGGCGGTACGGCCCCGCCGGGCCGCGATGCACAGGGGGGATCAGCCTCGGATTACTGGCCCCCACCAACCGGTTGTGCGCCGCGGCCCCAACCACGCGCCTCAAGGCGCCTGCAGGCCCCACTGGCCCCGCAGCCCCGCGTCGCCCTTGCGGGCCGCAGCGGGTGGGTTCCCAGTCCACCACACTGCCACGCCTGGGTTCTCTTCGCTTCCCGGTGGTTCCCCTATCACCGGTACTAGGCCCCCTCGCCACGCCGAGGCGAGAACCCATGAGGGGGAAAATCAATTATACCTAGTTAATTGATTTGATTAATTGACTAAGTTTTGTATTCTTTATTGTTAAATGCGATGTACCTATACACTAGATACAAGTATATCCTAATTCATTGTTTCTGGAAGCCAGGCTACATTGTGACCTTACTTTGCTAATCAGGAGCAAAGAGAGGGTCAGTGTTATTTATTACTGCGTTTTATTCCAAGAGACACGTTTATGGGGCGGCAAATTAAATAGCAGTCATTATGGGGCAGAAGACCGGGTTGGGTCGCTACAATTTGGGGCATGCCTCTAATACATACAACTGTAGATGGAGTTGCTAAGACACGTTTATAGCTAAGTTTTGCGTTAGTTCCAGAGATCCAATCATAACTTAAAACAAAACAACTTGAGTTATAAGATACACGGCGTTGATGATGTCTGTGATTGTAAAGTCTCCCATTGAAAACGCTTTGTTAACAATCACATGAAGCATTTTTTTATGTTGGTTAAGAGCTGTGGGTCTTTAATTGTGGAACGAACTCCCAGCCGAGGTTTTCCCGATGAGCTATAGCATGGAGTTCTTCAAGAGGGGTTTGAAAAGGTTCTTGCAGGGTCGGCAACGCACAAGTAATGCCCCTGGTGTTGCAAGTGTCCATAGGCTGCGGTAGCTGCTCACCATCAGGCAGCCCGCATGCTTGTTTGCCACGGTCGTATAAAAAAAAAAGTTTCTAGAAATGAAATTCTCTACACCATTTTTAATTCATACAAACTCTTAGCTGGAACATAAACTCTTATCAGATGACATCATATAACCATTTTTGCGTATAGTCAAACAAAATATTAAAAGCCACATGCCCCTTAAATATCTTTGCACAAAAAAATGAATAACGTCTTTGGACTTTTAACTTTAAAGGCAACTTTAATGTTTCCTTGATTAACTCGGAATATTGACGTCGCATAGATAAGTCTCCGTTGACAATGATCTTCGCATTCGCCGGTGAATGAACCGTTGCGAATATGTGGAGGTGTCGATCGTAAACTTGCCAAAACGGGCCTCGGATGATGGCATGCCAGTGACATCACCCAGGTAACAACAATACATTGCTCCAAATAGAGCGTGCTGCCTCGCCGTCAAGCAAGTGGCATTTAAAATAAGAAATTGCAATCGAAAAAGGATAATAAAACAATTCGACAGTTGACCGAGAACAAGGCGCGTTGTCCGTGGAATGCCGCTCTCTATATTTAGCGAGCTCGTTTGCGTTGTGTCGAAATGAATAATATAATATGAGAACAGAAGTTGAACGGCGCGTATAAATTAGCAGATAATCGGCCGACATCACCTGTCGGTGCCCACGCGCACGCGACTCGCAGCCACCGATCCGCCGATGCTTGATTTACGCCGCTATCTCCAGCGCTATCATATTAGAACCACGCGTCTACTGTCTGCCATCCACCATCACCTCTGAATAAATAACCTGCGAGATAATCCTGCCTTCAGCCGCCTCTAGGTGCCACTTTCTAATCTCTATTTAAATGTCGGCAAGAGGCGCGAGGTTCGCCCATGAAATCGTTCACGCCCAATGAGCAGATAAGGCGACCGATGCCAGACGCCTCCAGAACTAAATATTTACAGTGCGACTGTGGGGAAACATAAATAGCGTACGTCCGACAGCATTCGTTAGTCCTGTTAATTGGATTCGTCATGGAGCCGCGGGCTGGCGCGGATCACCAGACAATCACGCCGAAATACTACCCGCACAATAATCCACTGATTACGATGGACGATACGCGCGAAAAATAAACATAACGTTTCAGAGAACGACAAAAACATTGTTGCATTAATGAGAGCAAGAAAGTCGGCCTTTTAAATGTAATGCATTGAATTAAGAGTGGGAAAGCTCGCACAGGCGCGAATTATCATCCGTAGGTATGTAGATGGAAATACAGGGTAAACGCCCCTAATGCGGCCGCTAGCGTGTATTTGATGTCCAGATAATAACGCATGTCTTGGCTTAACCGACAATTAACCTCGCGTTCTCAGGAGCTGCCAATTAAAAAGAGCAGTGGATTCGAACCTCGACCCGTAGGAAACTCTCCAGATGATGATTGCTGCACTCGGAAATAACAAGCAATAGAATTATAGGAAGGCGGTTGTTTGTCACGCATTCTTGATCGCATATTTATTAACAAAAGCATTTCAAGTCACGGCGTAACTACACCGTGTAGAAAAAGAAAGAAGTAACAAGCTATTTGAAATTAAAAAGATTAAGTTTATTGTTAAAAAAATGTAATCTTGTCATAATCAGCATAGTGGAGGATTGTTTTGAGGTATAGGTATTTAAATGGTGTAATTTCATGGACGTTGAGCAGAGGCAATTAGTCACCACGGCGCGACGTGAGAGTAGTGAGAGAGTGATAAGGATCAGGCCCACATTCGATGCCGGGAGTCACCTCTCCTGCGTCTGCGCTCAGTTCACTTCACACGGCACCGCTATGCGATGGACGGAGATTAGAACCCGTAACGTTGGCCGTAAAAGATACTAATTAAGTATTTAAATTGTGATTCGGTAGCTTTATTTTGACGCTCATTCATTAATTTGACGTGAATGTTTTTTTATGTCTAAGGCATTTTTGTGTTTTGTGAAAATATATTTCAAATATTATAATCGAACGCATCTTACAGTTGGTAAATAAGTATACAGTACACAGATTTGTGAAAAATAAGTGATTTCTTTAACCAAACATCAGGGTAAACTATAGCTTCTAAGAGTACATTTATCTGTATGTCCAATACCGATAAAATAGTAAACGATGAAATCCTGAACGTTCGTAATATCTGTAGTTTTCCAGCAAATAGGTACTTTGTTTAAGAGAGTGCAATTCCTTTGGGTTGAGACTGAAGAAAAGACACAGAGTTTGAAAGTCAAAAACTGACATATAAGGTCAAGACTAACACTGATTGGTGTGACGTTAGTTTTCCATTTATAAAACAAAAGCTTAGCATGGCCTGGCGCTGCGTGTTTGAGCAAGGCATTAGCGCGCGCCCTGCGCAAGCGACGGTTTCTCACGCCCACAGTCTCCAAGCTTTCCTCTTTACTGCTCACTGGTTTTGTTATAAAGCTATAATTTTATGAATCTTCGATATGCATGCAAGGATTTACTTTGTGGCTATTGTTTGTTAATTGAAATATATCCCATGACGGTGGCTATACTGAACAAGCTTGTTGTTCATTTGTGTGAAACTTCTAAACACGACATTCAAGATTATTGACTAACTACTTACTAAACTACCTTATTAGAAGCCTTTCAAAAGTTTCAAAATAATCTAAAGCTTTCGGTAATATTCTTGCAGACGTCCTCCTAACCATGAACTTAAGAGTATACAATGTACAGAACAGCTTCCCCCAATGTTACCTAGAGGTGATGGTGACAAAATCCATTTATTAAAAATATCTTTAAGCGGTATGGTTTCATAATTGATTTTTCAGACCAATTTACGTATCACATACGGGAAAAGCAATAAATAAATAAATGAAGTAAACACATGTTCCATGTTCATCAAAAGTTATTATACTCTGCCACTGCCGCTTCTGGTGGCATCATTGATAAATAAGCACCATCTACCTATGTGAAAGATTTCATGATTCCTTGTACTTTGTTAGTATTTCTATTTTGTGTGACGTTGGTTTATTTGTATCCACCTCTATGAGATTTCTGCTTCACCCGATTGAGTGGTAGTAAAAGCCTAAAAAAAGGATATATCCGCCAATAGTTTTTTTTTGTGCCATAAAGAATGAATGGATAAAAAATAGCCACACTATTGATAGGCATGGAATCTAAAAAATATATAGCAATCTTAAACTTACAGAAAAACAAAGGTCAGGTGTAAAGTGTTATACACTTTGACCGTCTACAATAAAGCTCCTTTCCAACTGCTATCTTGAGCCTAACGAAGCAAAAGCAGAAAAACACCTCCAGCTAACATTTAAACAGTTTTATTTCAGTACGCAAAGTCCTTTGAAATACTTTTACATCCGGACGGAACTAAGCTTTACTTGTGTCCGCCACACAAGTTGTTACTTGTTCCATTCCTAATCCCCTTTACTGAGAAGACGGTAATAGGGCCGCGCAGACCGGACACATCCAATTGTTGGCACACCCAATTGGTCGCACTAATGTGTGTTTACCCTATTTTACTAAAGAGTAGGAATAGTAAGAGAATTAAGGATTTAGCTGTGAGCGGTTGCGGTGGCACGTAAATAATCCGGTAATACCCAATGTTTTTTATACTTTGAGAATCATCGAAGACCGTCATGCTGGAGACTAAGAAACCACATGAACAGGCATGTAGTTTTTTTTATTAGCCTGATGTTTTCATCACCGAAGGATTCTGTCATCATTCAGAACCATGTAGTAGAAGGAGGTCTGCCTCCTTCTACTCTATAGTTCTAGATAACCATGGAGATCTATGAATATCATAATAATTATATATAAAAATAATTATTTATAATTAAAATGCTATTGAAAAACACATGAGATAATTGTGTTTACATCAATGTTACTTTTACTTCAAAAAAATATCGTGGCTATGATTCATCAGATGGCCATTCTTTTACACTAAGGCCTCATGGTCTTCCAAAGTATCCTTTAGTCGAAAGCGTTAAAATATAAATACTCATTATTAAAATAATCGCCGGGATCTCGTTCAATTAGGATTCTCATAGAACTGTCTAGGTTTTCCTGATCAGCTATATTCGGCACGGGGTTCTTCTTCAAGAGAGAAAATATCTTTTCCACTGTTACAAGTGTTTATAGGCTCCAGTAATCGCTTACTATTGGGCAGTGCGCATGCTTGTTCACCACTGTAGTTGTATGAAAAAGAGAATCTCCAGAAACACATAGACTTAGGCATACAAATGTCCATTTGAAGTCAAAGTCCTGCCAAAATTGATTCGAATCTGTGTTACTGCTTTGGAATAGGTCCTGCCCAAAATAAATTAACCATGTATCATTGAACTTAATTAGTTAGATACTTACGCCAATTTATTGCTGTCTTTTGCGTTTTCGTTGGTAATTAAGAGTCTATATCTGCCGTTCGTGACGCCACGTCTGCGCGCAGGCACGTGGGTAGACAATAGCTCGCGAGGTGGGCGCCGCCAGCACCAAAATGATAACCCACGCCATAGGAGCACGAGGTTTTGGAGCTTATGAGGAGACTGATAAAAATAGATCTGATAACTGAGTGAACTTTAACGGCTTTTGAAGATCTACAAGGTCCTATGGTCGATTTAAAGTTGATCTCTTCAAAATGTCTCCCAATCTCATTGAGAAATAGGATGAAAAAAGTTTAAAAACCTTAAACTTTACCACTTACCATTAGTTTAAATTCTCTTGTGCTCTTCGTAGAAGGTAAACATCGAACGTTGTCTGGAAGAGATTGCTCCCTAGCGATAAGACCGCCTCAATTGTACATTGGCATCTAAAATTTAGTACTACTATAACGTTTTGTTAATGTAAGAGTGTGTTGACAAATATTTGGGTAAGCATACCCAAATATTCATCAGTCTTCGACACGAATAGTAGGTACAAGATCTTAGTTTCATATTTGTCTATTCATAGTTTCCTGATTTTCTATAAGTCTCAAGAGAATCCAGTACTTATGTTGAGCAAGAGCGCGGTCTCGGTGACCTGACCCGCCGCCTGCGTGCGTGCTGGGACTTTACTTTTTATATTTTATTGATTAATTAACATATTCCAGCCCGCTGCTAGTAATCAAGATTAGAGCCAGATTTGCGTTTTATGTTAGGGTTGAGGTCGTTGACCGGAAACTAACTGGAGCATGTAAGAAAATATTACGCTAGTACCTATATTACGGACTTGCAAAGAAACACAAACACAAAGCAGTCGGTCTGGTCAGTCTTGAACTCGGGACTTCCCGTGTTCCGAGTCAGAGTGCTTAACCACTGGGCCATAACAGGGAACCCGTCACTTGTCCGAAATTTACTAGTCCGAATTTCATTTGACTGAAAACTATTGACCAACATTTTATTTGCCAGATGTATTGTTTGACATATTTTTAACCCGTCGAAGTCTCTTTTGACATAATAATCCGGTCAATTTAGACATTCAAAGTTACATAAATTCCCACCAAGCTGAAAATCGGTAAGATTGTTTGAAATATCATTAAAAACAAAATTTGAAAGTTCCCCATCTTTCCCCTGTAAGGAAAAAAAAATATTCAAGGTCAAAGGTAAAAAAAATGAGTTTTTCGCGATTTTCAGCAAAACGGTAAGTCTTATCATAAAAATATCTCAGACAAAAATTGTAGATCATAAAATTATCTACAAAAAATAATTCATACTTTTTTTTCTACGAGCCACCGTTTTTGAGATATAACGATTCAAAAAGATGTAAAGTTGTAATCGTCATAATATGCACACGTTTCCACGCCACCTATGAGGTAGTGTACTTTTTTTTTTTTTTTTTTTTTTTTAAGTAGGGGAAATGCCTTACGCATACCCGTCCACCGGGGGACGGACGGGTTATGTCGGACTCTCCACTGGAAAGGTGGTATACCAGTGGCCCTACCGACTAAAACCCCTACTACTCCCTCTTATCGTCCGTATAGTGGGGGAACACGGTGAGTAGCGCGAAGCCTGTTACGCGTTCCCCCGGACGGAGCCCGCCTGGACGGCGGGCCGGAAGCGACCCCCCCTTCGTGAGGGGAGGCCAGAAGGGACAGCCGAGGATGTCAAGCCGTCCCTACCAGGCAGCGGTGAAACCCGTGCAATGCTGGCGGCGGCACCCCCGTACCACGCGCCAGCTGGCCACCGTACGCAAACCCTACTGGGCCCGCAACCACGAGCCACCCAAAGGGCGGCTCCGCTGCCGTAACCTTCGGTACGGCCCCGCCGGGCCGCGACGCACAGGGGGGATCAGCCTCGGATCACTGGCCCCCACCAACCGGTTGTGCGCCGCGGCCCCAACCACGCGCCTCAAGGCGCCTGCAGGCCCCACTGGCCCCGCATCCCCACGTCGCCCTTACGGGCCGCAGCGACCCTACTGGGCCCGCAACCACGAGCCACCCAAAGGACGGCTCCGCTGCCGTAACCGGCGGTACGGCCCCGCCGGGCCGCGACGCACAGGGGGGATCAGCCTCGGATCACTGGCCCCCACCAAACGGTTGTGCGCCGCGGCCCCAACCACGCGCCTCAAAGGCGCCTGCAGGCCCCACTGGCCCCGCAGCCCGTCGCCCTTACGGGCCGCAGCGGGTGGGTGTCCAGTCCACCACGCTGCCACGCCTGGGTTCTCTTCGCTTCCCGGTGGTGCCCCTACCACCGGTACTAGGCCCCCTCGCCACGCCGAGGCGAGAACCCGTGAGGGGGGAGGTAGTGTACTTAGCGCAACTTTTACAGCTTTTTGAATCGTTATATCTCAAAAACGGTGGCTCGTAGAAAAAAAGTATGAAGTAATTTTTTGTAGATCATTTTATGATCTACAATTTTTGTCTGAGATATTTTTATGATAAAACTTACCGTTTTGCTGAAAATCGCGAAAAACTCATTTTTTTTACCTTTGACCTTGAATATTTTTTTTTCCTTACAGGGGAAAGATGGGGAACTTTCAAATTTTGTTTTTAATGATATTTCAAACAATCTTACCGATTTTCAGCTTGGTGGGAATTAATGTAACTTCACTCTTATTTTTTGGTCTAATTTGACCGGACTATAAGTGTCGTTTTACCGAAGTACGTTAAACTAAATTTCACAATAAACTTTTTACTATTGCCCGAAGTCTTTGTTCAACTTTTTTCATTTAACAGATGACTTATTTGGCATATTATGATCACTTTGCCTAAATCTTATTTTACCGAATATTACTAGACCACAACTACTGTACGATAACGTTCAACGTCTCGTTAACGTCGATTTTCAGTAATTTCAACTTCAGGGCGAATCCGACTCAGTCAACCCCAACACCACGTGGTAGTTGTTTTGCCCTACCCCAAGAGTGTTATTTAAAAGCGCGTAGGCATGGAGGGGCGAGGCGGCCCGCGGGCTGAGGAGCAGGTGGCTAAGCGCGAGGCGGCGCGGCTGAGGCTGGCCGGCGAAGCCGGCCATCAAGCCGAAGCTTCGGTGCTGAGCGAAAGCCATCTGCGACGATTATCACGCGAGGAACCGCCGGAGCCCCATAATGCCGGAGCCGTGACAGAATTCTTGTGTTTTCCTTAAACTTGGATGCTGTTTGCCTGCGTACATGCTGTCAATTTCTTATTTTATTTTAAGTCCAAAAAATTATTGTCTGCTTAACCCGTAACTTTTTTATGATCGTTTGGTAAACTAAAAATATGGCAATCAAAACAGTGGTCTAATGATTGTTCTGTAAAACAATACTTCGTACAAGTGTCATTTCGGACAATCATCACTTCGGTAAAATGTTCTGTGGTCTAATAAAACGTCTGGCAAACGAAAAAAATCCAGTTGATAATTGGTCAACTGATATAGTGGCAAACGTGATTTCGGGAAAATGAAAAAATGCCGAACGAAAAAAAGCGAAACGTTTTCGGGAAAATGAAATTCGGGAAAAGAAAATTCGGTCTTATGATAGGTAACCCCATAACATTTTCGTTTAATAATAATGTGCCTGATGATGTAAAGGAGTATTTGTCATAAAAGGAGAAACTGACTGATTGACTGACCTTCAGTCAAAACTACTGCCTTAGAAACGTGGAATTTAGCACAAGCACGGTAAAGGAATATGAGGCTACCTTTTGTATTACAGGTGAGCACTAAAAAGGTTCTCGTTCACCTCTAAAGGGTGTGAAAAGAGTGAATAACTGGCAACGAGGGGAAAGCTACACCACCGCTGCTTTCACAGTTTATTTATATTTTTGGCTTCGTATTATTTTAAACTAAAAATACTGATAAAGTGATAAACATGGTTTTACGAGATAAATTGATAATTTCATTTTGTACGAATAATGTAAGTTTTCTGTTGCTCTTAAATTGTAAATAAAGACAATAAATGACCAAAATACTATATGAGATAAACCTTAAATGTAGTAAACTAGTGTAAAATATATAAATACAAGATAAATAAATATACCATGCAAACTACTAAATACTTACTTTCTAAATTCTTCTCACACCGCGAGGGTGTAGTGCTAAGTAGTAGATAATAAAGTGTCATTTTATGAGGTAATCGAGTTAGATTGGTATGCGCGCGCGCAGTCAGGAGTAGCCGCCCCCGGGCCGCGCCACAGTATAAACCATACAGTAGAACATCTACATACAAACGTGCCACTCTCGGTTTGAATGTGTGCGTGAGCGTCGCGCGCCGTGTCGCGATATCACGCCCACGCGGTTTCACGCACACGCGAGCATAAAATAGGGAGGCGGCATCGGCAGTACGGACGGGCTGTGCCGCGTGTCTGTGTGCACGCAAGGCTAATAACTCGGCGGGCGGCCTTAGATAGCCTACTGTATGGTTTATACTGTGGCCGCGCTTTGTCGGCGCCCCCTGCTGCTACCATCCAGCACTTACTTGAAAAATTGCCCTAAAATACAAATACAAGCTTCACTAATTGCTGGTAAGGTAATGTAAGCCTTATTAACGTATTTTAAAAGTTTAAAATCAAATGGATGGATGAAGATTTTTTTTTCTTTCCAAAACAGCTTCTCCTGACACTTTGTGCCATTATGATCGCCAACGAAGACTTTATTTAGATTTTTTATGTAACAGCATACTGCAACCGTGGAGGTTAATGAAAAATGGGTTTGATTACATGCTTGACCCAACATGCACCTCAGTATATTTCTCATACTTAGTTAATTCCTTTTTTGACAAGTTTTTTGGCGCATAAAGGAAAGGCCTGGCTGCAATCTCTTCGAGTAGTAATATAGTTTTATTAATTGTCATAACTTATGTCAATTTTTAAGTTCCGAGCAGCCAGTGAAGAATAGTCGGGCTTGAGCGTGTTGTGCAAATGAACCATATTAATTGTTGCCAAGAAATAAGTCTGCCTTCGTAAAAGTGAATACGATGTTCAAAAAATAAAATACTCACCAGCCTACCGTTCTAAACCTTTACAACATTATTATCCTTAATTAAATTAAGAATAAGGTCCATTTTATAATTTCGGCAACCCCATGCGGTCTTGGTGGCCCTAAGTGATATATCACAGTGGACATAGACAAATAAAGGGTCTCTGCTAGTTCAGGCGCCCATTTAGTAATTTTCTCCTTCTTTATATCACAATATAATGTTATTGATGTTGGACGGGCTCCATGATGAGAATAAATATTGCTATACATTTTTATTTCCAAGTGAATAAAGCTCTAAGTTATTGAAGTGCCTTCTTCCAGCAGCTTCTTGTGATATAGTTTCTCTTTCTCAAATGAGCTTTCTTACTATGTTTGTTTTCAATTTAACTTACTTTTTTGCTTTTGTTAGGTGCTTTCTTAGGATAAATTGCAACTTAGTATATAGGGTAATTGTTTATTTTATGAAAGTTCATCCATCATCTTAGTCATTCGACTGTATTGTTTTTGCCGTTTCTGACTGACGGAACGAGTATCATCCTAATACCTTGGCCTCTTGTGACCTGGCCTTTACAGTGGGAATAGTGCTTTTCCTCATCACGTTCTCAATATACACAGACATTCTGAAAATCGGTATTGTCACAATTTCTGATGAAGTCGTCTACGTTGCGGAATCGATTCGACACCGGTCAAATAATGTGATCGACTGCCGCCGCTTGACGCGACCGCGACAGGTGCGCGGGAGTTGATCGACACGCTCCCGATCTTTACCGATAATTCTATCGATTATTTACAAATAATCGTCCGGAGGCGAGCGCTCGAAAGCCACTGGACACGTCTATTACCCAAAAAAATCGATTACTAAATCGTGCGGAAAGCTGTGATCGATTATTTAGATGCTGTACCGAAATGAGTGTCGTGTTGAAATTTTTCTTATCTATTTGGAGTGTTCAGAGGCAAATAACCAACAACTTACTTGTAAAAAAAATCGTAGGACAGCACCTGAACGCGAAAGCCCTCACCGCAGATAAATCATAAACTCGGATAGTGATGGGAAAAAAACCAGTCGATAGAAGCCGCAGACTGCATCGTCAGTTGTCCGTCACACACACGCATATTAATTAATTTAATATGATGCACTAGCTACTGCCAGCTTTATTTTTTTTGTATGGGGAACAAATAGACGGCTTTGTAAAAAAGCTAAATATTTTTAAACTATTTACCTAAAATGAAAACAATTGATGATTAAACGAACTTACCTTAAGTGAAGTTCTATCATAATTATATGAGTCGCTGCATCCGAAGGGATTTTATCACAAGGTAGTACATTTCTTCATGTACCAGGCATCAACACGTTTTAGAGCTGGTATCACTGAAACAGAAAAAAAACAAATTCCCTCCCTACGGTAGGTGCGTCGCTCTGACAGGTGACAAGTTCATCATTCTTTTAGAGACAGATTTCCCTAAAGTTACTCGGGTCAGTTACCAAAGGGTATGATGGTAACTATGGGTAGGGTGGGAGCTAAAATCCCTTCGGATGCAGCGACTCATATAATTATGATAGAACTTCACTTAAGGTAAGTTCGTTTAATCATCAATTATATTTCGTCGCTGCATCCTCGGGATTTTATCACAAGGTAGATGTTTAGAGGTCTAGGGAAATCAATATCAAGGATTTACTAAATTGAATTTGATACCAAATTTTATTTTTGATGTGAAATAAGTAACGTTTATTATAATTTTACCTGTTTACTATAAAAACGCAACAAAATTAAGGACTAATGACCAAAAGTCAAAAGATCATCGCAGCTTCAGTATTATGTTCCAAGATGAATATATATTAAGATAACTTCATGTTATAAATATGCTTTGCATAATAATTATTATTAATTTACGCAATGTTAATTAAAAAAACTTAATGGTAACTGTATGAACTTTGCTGTTACCACACACAAGAACAGGTATACATATACCACCCAATAATAAAACCTAATTTACTCGAATATTTAATCCATAGTAAATTCGGGATCAAAGAACGACGTCTATTGAAACAGGTTAGCAGCTTGAGCTGCAACTTTTCCGTTAATATTTTCGTAATAAATGTAAAGTAAGGTGGTACATAATTATATACAAGTACACTGGGCAGTGGTTTATTACAACAATTTAAATGCCCAGCATTGTATGTGCTCGTTGTGTGGGTGACACATAATTAGTCACCTAACTTAATTCAACTAAAGCTGTTGTTTGGAAAACCTATTCCCAAATAGAACCCAACGGCAGTGGGTACTAAAGTAAGTTAGTTAGTAACTTACTCTCCTAGTTTTTGCTAATAATATTTCTTAATGTAAGTATGTTGTCTACTGCACAGAGTAAGCAGACTTTAGAATCCGAAAGAATAATAACCTAGGCATAATAAGCTTTAGTTTTTATTATTTTTCTTAAGAGTTTCTATGACTCTCATTGATTGAAATGTCCTTCCAAGATAGAAACTACACATGACCTAGTCAATGCAGCTGGCCTATGTTTTTAATCTAATAACCTAACTGAGGTATTATTACTTAGGTAGTTTATGCCACTCTGGTGAAAGCTGGGGCGTTTTGTAAGGATGAGACGTCTTACTATTCTTTATGACAATGTTTTCGTGAGTGGAAATCGTCTATTTTTAACTATCGCTATGCGAATAATATCCGTAACACTGTAAGTAGGTAGGTACCTACAGTTCCCTGTTGGTACAGTTAAGGTTAGAATTGCATTAAGATATTCTACAGACTTCTCTCCTTAAATCTTCTTACTGTGAATTTCTTATTAAATGTCAAATCTTGTTTGGCTTGGCACACTACTAAAGTGTAAACTAATAAAAGAGCTGTTGCTTATGCGAAGGTGTTATTTTTCATTAAATTATTATTGTGATTTCAGTCCTATTCTCACGAAAAACTTAACTTATAACCTATTTCGGTCATTTTGAAATGAAAGACCACGATGTCTTCTACTCGTGAGTGCGTATGCAACAAATCCTTAATGGTAGGTCACCTACATAATATCAAATACTAAAACTATTAAATTGTAATTTTGCATCTGATTGCAATTAATTTCTTAATCAACAAACCTTGCCAGATGCGAACAATAAAAGCTAAAACTACTTCCTATAAATTGGGAATCTGCAAATCATTACCAAACATTTTTGTCTTTAGGTATATGCTGTCAGAGTATCTGCAAATGACTAAGTACTAGTCTTACTGAAATCGAGACAAGATAAAAATCTTTTTCCAATACATTTCCTGTATTCAGAAATGCGATCAATGTGAGATGGTTTTAGTTCAATTTATAACTTTTAATCCCAAGTCAAAACCAGTCATGCCTTGGATATGGTTATCCACTATACTTATTGATTGATTTTGTTATTTCAAAAAATAACCACGGAATCGAGGTACTAAATCAAGCATACATTACAAGTTACTATTGAACTTGGCTAAAACAGCAGATATACCTTTTAAAATCATCTACTCAATCGTTAAATGACAAATTTAACGCTTGCTGAATTATGAGTAGTCACTAATGTTTGCTAAACGGCGAAAGTGTAGCATTTTGCATATAAAAGAAATCCGCGTGCGTAGCACACCACTCAACAACAAGTAAATCAAGTAGATACAATGTATGCATATACATTTAAAAGACGGCTGTGTTTATGTACTTACACCATTATTAAGTGTTGTTATTCAACTTGTTATTGTTAAACGCGTGGCTGCATTAAATACTTACTGTGTTAATTATTAGGTGGATTAGGTTTATCGCTTCATAAGAATAAACTATTAATAATAAAGAATTCAAGTGTCTCTTCAATTCATGTTGTTTCAAATACTTTTGCTTATTTATTATATTAAAATAAACTACTATATAAAAATAAGTCGGGTTTTCCTTTCTGACGCTATAACGCACAGACCAATTTCCACGGTTTTGCATTCGTTAGAAAGGTCCGTGAGGTTGATAGCAAAGAAAATTCAGCAAAATTTCAACAGAAAAGCGGGAAAATCTTTTTTCACATACAGCTAAGGCCACGCGGACGAAGTCGCGGGCGGCTGCTAGTCATAGATAATTATTTCTTGAATAATAAAGGAAATTTTGGAAAACTTACATGGGTTCTCTGCCACCAGGTAAGGTTATCAAACCATCAGCAAGGTAAGATACAGAAAAATACTGGTAAGGCTAGGTTGTTTAATACATACCTGACTTTTCATAATCACTATGAAAATACTTTTCATTTCATTTTATGTTTTATTTTATTTAATTTTATTTCATTTCATTTCATTTCATTTTATTTCATTTTATTTCATTTTATTTCATTTTATTTAATTTTATTTCATTTTATTTCATTTTATTTCATTTTATTTCATTTTATTTCATTTTATTTCATTTAATTTCATTTTATTTCATTTTATTTCATTTTATTTCATTTTATTTCATTTTATTTCATTTTATTTCATTTTATTTCATTTTATTTCATTTTATTTCATTTTATTTCATTTTATTTCATTTTATTTTATTTCATTTCATGGGCCATTCACGGATTGAATATAGGCCCTTAATTCAGATATTGCGATATCGTTACCGTCATGTTGACACACGGCCAACTCCCAGGTTTGTTCCTTATGTACAGATCAAGCTATTAAGTCTCAAATTTGAGATCATTTTTCTGTATTTATATGCCTTCGTGATGACTCGCGGCCAACCCCCAGGTTTTTATTATACCTTCGTGATGACTCTCGGCCAACCCCCAGGTTTTTACAATACCTTCGTGATGACTCTCGGCCAACCCCCAGGTTTTTTAAGAAGTAAATAAATAAAACAAATTTAATTAGGCCTCTAATTACATAGCTAATTGAATACTTCATTCTGCTAAATCCGCATTGGATTGTCATTTTCTCATATGTTGTGAACTTCGTGGGCAGCAAGAGGCTAACACCCGTGGTAACACGGGTGTTAGCCTTCATCATATTATTAATATTGTAAACGGTAACCACGAAGTGGTATCAAATGTATTTAAATATAAATTTTATAGCAACTAGAGTAAGTTATGATGTTAGCCATAGCTGTATAGCTACAAAAGCTGTGGCGTGGCTACTCAGATGTGTCTGTGTAGTAGCAAAATGAAACATTATTTCAATGTCAGGTACTTCCATTACTAAGACTTATTCTTAGTCGTTAGTTTTCAATTGAAATTACAATCTAATTCTTGAAGTTTTTAGGTACTAGTGTATATAGAAAGAAAGGTTTTTGTTATGCAAGGATAGCACAAAATAACTTACAGTTTGTTCTTCGATTTGATTTTCACCTTAAAATGCTTTCGAAACCACACTCGCGTTGTGGGCCTGGCCGTGCTCTCGTTACGGGACGTCCTCTTGGACAGGAATAAACAGGAACCTTTATTCTGCTTGGCTAATTTGTTGAAAATGCACCGACCAACTTGGTACGGGAAAAAACAGGATCTTCTTCTTCTGTTTGTCTCGTTTGTTGGAAACACACACTCAGTGTGCGTTTTATCGTAATCTCGTTACGGTGGGTCCATTTTGGACAGGCCTCAACAGGATCATAAACAGCTAAAATTAATGCCAACATTGATTAAAACCACTTCACGGTCTGATCATTGACGTGTTTTGTTAAATTTAAACATTGCATCGTCATGCTATTGCTTAGCTTTGTTTACATTCATACGAAGATTCACTTTTAATCACGAGTTCTGTTATTAAAACATTTTGTGCAAGAAAATGTGGGTAGATTTTTATTGTAGATCGTATTTAGTTATTGTTTAAAACGAACGGTAAGTACGATCTTAACGTTGTATTTCATTCAGGATCTATCGATTTACACTACTACAACTATTGCAAACACTTCAGCACTTAAAGAAACCGTTATATAAAAAATATAACGAGAGAGGGTGTGTCGATGCCCGAACACTAGAAACGAATGATGAACTTGTCACCTGTCAGAGCGACGCACCTACCGTAGGGAGGGAATTTGTTTTTTTTCTGTTTCAGTGATACCAGCTCTAAAACGTGTTGATGCCTGGTACATGAAGAAATGTACTACCTTGTGATAAAATCCCGAGGATGCAGCGACGAAATATAATTACATGTAGCTATCACATGGCCAAGTAATTTTCAAAGCAAAAAAAATAACTAGGAAAGACATCATTGCCTCGTTGTTTGCATGTGTTGACTGTATGACCCGTATTGAATCATGTTAAATGAATGTTTTGTTTCAGTTGATTAAACGGGTTGTCACGAAAAAAATCTGTCAAGCGAAGGTTTGGCCAGCGTATTGGAAAATTGAATGCCAAAGTTGTTAGAATGCTTTTGATGTGATATAACATCAAAAGTTGTTTTCAGTTTATCTTTAAGTTATCTAACTCAAGTATAAAAGTTAAAATGTTTTATGACCACTTTTCAAACCTCACCGTACAATTAGTAAAACTAGCTCATTTGACAAAATTGTAAAAAAAATGTTGAAAATGACTTGATTGAAGAACTTTAGTGTGCGCTAGTTTTCCATCATCAATTTTGATGTTACGTGCCCATTTCGATTTGATAAGCTCGAGAGTCTAAAAAAATTAACAATCTTTAATAGTGTCACAAAAACAGCACCTATCGATAACTCAATTTGTCACATCCCTGACGTAAGCTCCATTTATAAATTATAATAAGTTAATTTTTTGACAAGACCCGTAAACCGATTATTACTAACAAGGTGGTCTTTGATCTGTCTCGGTCTCTCTTTGCAGCATTTGTATAGCTGTCCCTTTTCGTAAAACGTGATGATACAATGTAAACACATATAGAAGGACAAAATTGCCACCTTCGGCCGGTTTTATAATAAAGGTGTCTCCAAGTGCATTCTTATTTGTTATAAGCCTCTGGAGTTTTTGATCTGTCGCGCCTGTTGACCGTTTCTTGGAAATAGAAAAGGTTATTGTTGTTGAAGAATGCAATATTTTTATACCAGTGAAATAGGTTTACTACTTGTGTTTGGATGATGTCACGTCGACTTAGCGGTCCATGCCGCTAAAGGAAGTTGCTAGCCTCCGTCGTTGTTATTATTGTTAATACTACTATGAATGAGCTTCCACCACTCTTGCTAAAAACTGATTGGCTGTTACAGAGACCAGCTTATTTTTGAAAAATACTTTTCTCGACCTGAGAATTGAACAGTCTTAACGTCAGTCAGTGTTATTGGTCCGGTGCGAATTTGGCATGTAGGCCTAGCACAAAACGGCTGACGTTTTGGTAATCGAAAAGTGAAGGATACTTTTTTTTCTTAAAGGCATAAGAAAAAAAACCTATCGTTTTTGTTTCGATTACCGAAACGTTAGCAGTTCGTGCTAGGCCTACTGGTCCCGCTACCGGATCTAATATGGTCTAAGTGTCGATAGCAAGTAAAAGGAGCTTGAAGTTAGAAACACTAAGAATATGTGCCCGTGTTTGAGAAGGCTTTGTCAAGAAGATAAAAGTGCTTGACAAGGTCGCTGAAATCTTCACTGAAAGTCACAGCTAAATAAAGACTTTCAATACAGACGCAGATGTAGTTTAAAAGTACATCGATACAGTTCTTATACATTATAAATTCTAGAAACTATACTTAAAGCGACTAAAACATAACATACTGAAGTTCTACTTGTTTAATAAACTTTAGTCTATCAAAATACCCACGAATTCACTAACGTCAATAAAAATTGATCTCGCTTTCTAACTCAAACCATCCCTTAAAATATTCATAGAACTAAAAGTGACATTGATACTTGCAGGGGCTGGTTACATTTAATTGACGTTGGTGAATTCGATGAGATTCCTGTTGGAACTTGAAAGTTAAATCTTTCACAACTACCATGATATCTGTTGGTGACAGGCCTAACAAGTTTGTATGTTTTCGTAATGTCACTTTATTGGAAGAAGTTCTTTCGTTACAGTCAAGTTGGGTAACTTTGAATTTCAGTGTGACATTGAATCCACTGTTTAAGAACAGTAAAAGTACCTACATACTGTTGTTTATGGTTTGTTTTTGATCCAAACCCCTCATAGACTCAACAACATCTTTTAGTTGGCGTACTTGTCAACAGTAACTAATCTAAAAGAGTGAATTCAAACTTACCCAACTTGACTTTGTGTTTTTGTCATTTTTTTATGTGGCAGTTTTGTTGTGATTTCGGTGAAAAGTGGTGTTTATTGATTGTATTATTTTGTTAATCCTACTAATATTGTAAAGGCGAAAGTTTGTATGTCTGGATGTGCTGTGTTGCTCTTTCACGTAAAAACTACTGAATGGATTTTAATGAAACTTTACAATAATGTTGCTCATCCATCTGGATAACACATAGGCTACAATTTATAAAGATATTGTGTAAATTGTTGAAAATATCAAGTAAATATGAAAATGTACGCGGAATCACGTGGTATGACATGACAGACGGCTGCTGTCATCAGCGTAACTATGGGTGCGTTCCGAGTTGAGATATAGCGCTAACGTCCATCTAACGTCAGACAATTTGACGAATCATATATATCTCAGGTGAGTGGTTTTCCATTAAACTGACCTGTCTTATTTGACGCTTTCGTAATCTACCCTTTAATATCAATAAGCATACCTGTGCCTCGTCGATCACCGTTTGGAGGCAGCAGCAGCTATTCCCGGCCGTTCCCGGAATGCGGCGGAAGCGGCGGCGGATCCGCGGCCGCCTCCTTATTAATGGCCTGTTTAGATGCGCTCCTTTGTTACTCCGTCTCTTGTCCTGCCACTTCGGCACTAGTGTTGTCACATCTACCAACTGGTATCAGAAGTGTTTGGGTGCTTTAAAAGGCCTGTGTTTACTGGTCTTGTTGTTCATGTTCAGAAGCGTAGTACAGTTTCACTTTGATGAGCAAACTACATTCTGGACTTTGTAACTTGTGAAGAAATTCCTAACTATTATTTTTATTTCTTATTGTTGGTATTGTTACTGTTCTTATACGAAAATCAATGGCAGTTTTTCTCAAGCTCACCGGGCTTCTAAATTATGTTATCTTAGTTTTAGTAGTTACCGGTCGTATTTTGGGCCGCATCAGTTACCAGTTATGCATTTTTTTCTGTTAGTATTTGTTATACGGTCATAAGATCGAATATTTTGATGGATGGAAGTCAAAATATCGTACGACACCTTCCACTTTGCTACCCATAATAACACTGCCGAGCGTAGTAAATAGCGATTGTCTTACAGTTACTCCGACAAACCCGATCGTTTCAATAATTATACGCTAATAAAACCGTTTCAGCAGATTAAAAACCGCGATAGTTGGGATCAATCAAGCTTAGGTACTTAACATTTTGAATATGACCAAAACGTGAACACAAGTTAACGTTTTGGTCTAAGATTCTTACAGTATTGCTGCTAATTTTAGTGTTGCATCTATCGCTCTCCACATATTTTTGCTACATAAGCACTGTTCGAAAAACGTTAACGTTATTATATCCCATGAACTCTCGCTTGCCTGCTGCCGTACCTAAACTAACGTAAATAATATTGCCGTAAGTAGTTGAAAAAATGGCTTTATGTTTATTGAACACGCCAATTTTACAGTATATAAATAATTACATTCGGTACTGTGTACTGTGATATGACAGTCCATACTATCGATATTATTTCGCCTATTCCAACAGCCCTAACAATAGGTGATCGGTTCCCTACTATTTTGAATTGACGTATCCTGCTGTCGGATTCCCCGGCGTGGTCCTGGCCGTCTAAATCATGTCTAAATTAGTCCCAGCGTCCTGCTGCTTTGATCTTTGGTTGGCTTCTTCGAAACGACTGTTTTTACTGACACCGATACATTGTTTTAGTGAGCAGGTGAGGAAATAAACAAGTTCATTGAGCACACGTCATGATCTGTCTGCACTCTGGTGAATCGGTGTCGAATGTAAACATACCTACTAGGTATGTATCTAAATTACAAAAAACGCAAAATGAGGGGAGTAGAAGCCAACATTACGAAAATACAACATTTAAAGATAGAAAACCCAGTAAAGCATTCGGTCTTGGGCTCAGGCGGGACTCGAACCAGCGTCTTCGTCAGCGAAAGATATTGCAATATCCATAATGCTTAGATAAAAATGAAGATGAAGAAGATACCTACTAGGGATTCGGGTGATCAATTTTTACGACAAACTGCGAAGGCCTGAATTTTTCATTACCTTAAGTAAAGATTAAAAGAGCCATTCGAGAGAAAACAAAACTGACTCTTCAAAGAATAATCTTGACAAAGCTGCTCATAACTTTAAATAGCAAAAGCGTGCTCATCAGCTTTTATAACTTGACATAATAATGTTATATATCTCCGAATTTCGAGAGGCGTGTCCCATGAATCATAGCGGCATGCGCGTGCGTCAGGCCGGCTGCGACATTCGCAAGGTCGCCCGTGCTAATGACCGTACTCTGCATCCTATATTGCGTCTAGGGCTATCAGCTATGCTATTCCGGCGGGCGCCAAACCTCACTTCCCTCGTGGTTTGTGAACCTTAAAATTTAATTCATTTGCAACTGTGGTCGTTTGAGAGAAGAACTAAGCCAAATAACATTTTTAAATTATTTACATAGAAAATGAGAGAAAATACTAATTCAGAGTGAAGCGTATTGACGATATAAGTAAGCGTGAAGCACCGAGATGTGAAGTGATGTCCGCCCGAATAGCACCCCAGCAAACTGTGAATATGAAACAGAAACGAATTTATAAAAAAGACATTCTTGTATTGCACCGTATTACAATTTAATCGTTGAACATTCAGTAGTTTTCAGGTTTTTTTTTTTCGTGCTTTGAGCGGTTGACGCTTTCTCGTTCAAAAGTCTAGCCGTGTAAGATAGTATTATAACGTATGTATCATACGTGGACAGTTAAATACAATCTTTATGATTGTTTTAGCATGTTCCATGCCGTATCTTTAAAAAAATAAATTAATAATTTTAATATCTTTAAAGATCTGAAAACCAGAAAAAGACATTTGGTCATTTTGGCATCAGGCAGGAATCGAACCCGCATCTAGATATGCAACTACAATATCAAAATCTATAGTTAACTACAATATCGAACATCTAAAGTTTAGTAAAAACATCAACACAACAGTAAGCACAACATAACAGTCAAGGTTTGTCTAAAAAATGGCCATTTTTAGACGTTATTCAAGACGTTACGTAAGATGTTATTCAAGGTTAAATAAATGTATTTAACCTTGAATAACATCTTTTTGTGTATTGCCATCGGTATACTTATATTAAACCAGTGGCTTCAAAGTTTTAATCGATTTTTCGGAGTGGTAGATCAGTTGGCAGCCCTAATTAGGTCACACTACTTATCTACAGACAGATTATCATAGTGCTCATTTGAACCTGCCGGCAGTGTGGGTTTTTACCTAGACGGTCTAAATATCTAGAAGTCCGCAGGAGGTTGCAGATGGGTAGCAATCTGGGCAATACAGGGTGTTTGATAATAAAATCATATTTTTTTATGAAAGTTTGTAGAGGAATAGTCTTACCATTTCATTAAAATTAACTTTGTACAGGTTGTTTACTTTCCGAGGCCGATGGTAGAGCCACAATAAGTAGTGGTTGACACATTCACCATTTAAACACAATAATTAAATATTCTTAATAATAATTTATTATTATTATTATGTCTATCTAAGTCTTCTCGAATAAGCCATGCCAAAAGTATTGTAAAAAGTCGCGTAAATTATTTTCTTTTATGTAAGTAATGGTTGACTTCTTAACTATGAAAATCAATGCAAAAAGTATTGATTTATACTTTAGACTCGTAGACACTCTGTAGCTTTAGACTTATGCCACTTAAGGCAGTTACAATAAGCCCGAAGGCTAACTTATGGACGAGAAAACACATAACCATAGCCTGCAGGCATAATAATATGATGATGAATTTATATTTTTTGCCTAGTCTCCAAAACACCTACATCATCACTACTATTTAATTGGCTGACGTTATGTTAAGAATTTTTCATTACTCATACTCTGAAAGTTGGTCATTACTGACCTGAGAAGCGGGCTGAAAGTAATACTTTTCATCCCTAGGGAGAATCACTTTCAACTGACAGCTGTCAAATTACTAAAAAAACTAGTTCTTTTTCACATAAGTATCTATTGAACCATGTTCCAACTTTCTATACAGCCACGGTGTAAAATTTAAATAACTTGAAGTTAAGTATTGTTAAGGGAATATATATTTTTTAAATAACTTTATTACAATTTAGTTACAACAATTTCTTTGAAATAACTTAGCTTTGAGCAAAATATTTACCATTTTTCCAATGATGAAAATAAAAAAAAAATGGCTGTACCTATAGCGGGCCGGCCACAGAAAAAAAAACAAACAAAATAGGCGGGAAAGCGGCAATTCAATCTTCATTTATTTTTCTCATTTTTTCTTTAGCTAATTCATGTTTTCATTTTTACTTTCATCGTATTTGTAATGAAAAGCACAGTGTTTACCTCGGGTTAAAGACTTATTTAGTCCCTCGAACTATTGGCGCCCTCACTTCGTTCCGGGCGTCAAACCCCGTCTCGGGACTAAATAAGTTACTTTCACCCCTAGGGTAACAATGTACTATTTCATTACTCATACTCTGAAAGTAGGTCATTACTGACCTGAGAAGCGGGCTGAAAGTAATACTTTTCATCCCTAGGGAGAATCACTTTCAACTGGCAGCTGTCAAATTATTAAAAAGTAAAACCAGTTATTTTTCACATATCTATTGAACCATGTTCCAACTTTCTATACAGCCACGATGTAAAATTGAAATAACTTAAAGTTAAGTATTGATTAGAGAATATATGTTTTTTAAATAACTTTATTATAATTCAGTTTCAACAATTTCTTTAAAATAACTTAGCATTGAGCAAAATATTTACCATTTTTCTAATGATGAAATTAAAAAATAATGGCTGAATAGCCGGCCGGCCACAGAAAAAAAAAACAAAATAGGCGGGAAAGCGGCAATTCGATCTTCATGAAATTAATTCATGTTTTTATTTTTACTTTCCTCGTATTTGTAATGAAAAGCACAGTGTTTACCTCGGGTTAAAGACTTATTTAGTCCCTCGAACTATTGGCGCCCTCACTTCGTTCCGGGCGCCAAACCCCGTCTCGGGACTAAATAAGTTACTTTCACCCCTAGGATAACAATGTACTGTTGCAGACTACCTTCCAGAGTTAATACATCATTACGCATTATTTCAAACAGCGCCGTTTAACCCCAAACTAAGCAATGCTTTTCTATGGGAATTGGATACTAAACGACGGATAAACATACTTAAATACTTTTTTTGTAAAACACATTACATAACGTAGAAAACAACAACAGACCCATACAAACAGACAAGTATAAGATGCAAGTTTCGAACCTTCGATGGAATCGAACCCGCGACCTCTGGTTTAGTAACCGACTTCATAACCATTACATGAAATCGGCCGTTAATGTTAGGTAGTTTAGACTGTGCTCACTGTCCTAATGTATCGCTATATTACACTTACCCATTGACCAAATTCGAGTCACGGGCTGATGATCAATATGAACTAAATATGTTTTTTCCTATAAAATGTTTAGTAGGTATTGTTGTTTCTGAACACTTTAGTAATCAACATGGATGCTTTCTCGGATCCCGTTCGGAACCATAATTTTAATATAACAAATAAATAAAACAAATAATAGGAAAGTTCATTTATTTTCAATGCGTCGCTCACCGCAACGGGCTAGAGTAGATGATTGCTCAATTACCAGGACCTCCTTAGTAGAAGCACTGACAACAATTACACGCAGAAACACATTTCAGACTTTAATCATCAGAGAATAAAAGTTATTTTCTGTTAAAGTTGCATTAATGCCAGTCGGCTTTACATAAAAGATGGGTACGAGTCTGCGCCTTGTCATTAGTGCACAATCAAACATTATGTTTAGGGATCGCCGACAGCTTAACCGGGGTTTTTCATCCATTTCATAATTTGTTATTTGGGATTATAGGGAGCGTGCCGCGAGACAAAGTAAATATTACCGGGCGGTGCGCGGGCGCGGCGCTTAACGACCCGTGATAATCGGCCGAATGACCACCGAGGGGTTTTTGCAGAGGAGACCTGATTGTGCGGGGACGAACTGGGATTGAGGACTCGCTGCTTTTGTTTTGCTCTTGACTTGACTTGTCTGTTGGCTCTACATGACTATTTAGTTTCGGTAAATCGATCAGTAATCTTTTCATGCAGTCGCGTTACAATAGGATAGCAGACTTGCGAAAATACATGCCCCCGGCAAGCAGAGTTGCAACGCTAGCCCGAAAGAGGTCTGCTTGATGAATTTCACCACTGGCTTTAGTATTAAAATATCGCTAATGTGTTGTGGTCAACATAAGCGTATTGACTTTACGTTAGACCTACGCCAACTAAGCATCAGTTACTTAGTGTTATTGCTTTAGGCTATTCAAATATTACTTTTTTTGTTTCTTTGTTTTTTGTTAAGTGGGTGATGGTTAATTATTTTATTTGGTTCATTTATTTTTCAAGCCAAAGCCACTAACCTGATAACAACACCAGTGAGGTGAGATATTCACTTTTTTTTTATTTAAAAAGCCGTGTAAATCTGAATATAAATGCTCTGGCTCTACTCGCGTAACTTTGACAGAAACTAATCTAATTATTGTTTCACTGTACATTTCTTTACTGTACCCAATTCACCAGGAATTAAGTGCTGTTAGTCGACTATAAAGACTGAAGAAGTCGTAACAATAAAAAAAGTAGAATATTCTTTCGTAGACTCGAGCTTTAAAAATTCGAATCAAAATAACAAAGTTTCATTATCAAATAAGTGAATTACTGCTGTCAAAACTATACCGAATATGACTGCATTTTGTTTGTCTAAGAATCTTCTTTTTCTCAAGGTGCCATAGTTATAAACTTACAATTTACGATCATAATTAGAATTATGAATACGTTAAAACAAAGAATTTCAAAATTCTAAACTCCCACGTTAGCGGTCGCATCAAAACTTATTGCATACCTACGAGTACATTATTCTCGCGGGAAAATTGACCAACATATTTGCAAAGAATAGCTCTTATTTTCTTCTCATAAAGATGCTTTTACAAAAGAACAATTAACGTTTAAAGATGAAACAGCCTTAACATAAACTTGCATTTAACTTCTAATTTGAGATGTATTTAATTACTTTCACACAGACGAAGAATAACAAAAGTGTTATAAAATATAATAAATTGAGGTTACAGTTATGATGGAAAGGTTGCTAACCCTACTTATTATATTTATTGGGCTTTGTATTTGTTTCTAAATGAAGTTAAGTTTTATATGCTCTTCTGTGGTATTTTCCCATAGTAAAAACATATGTACATGTGATGTGAGCTAACGTCTTTATCGCAAGAGGTGTGGTGAACGGGAGCTATTTGTCGTCGGGTTGAACGGAACGCTCAGTGGCCTACACTTCTACCACTAGCCAAGATGGCTTGTTTTTTTTTACATCAATTGTTCAAATGAAGATGGTCTCCTGAATAGGACCTGGAGGTGATAGTGGAACTCTTCAACGACTTCTGTTAAACTACCCAAGTTTATCTCTCATTTGACCTGTTTTATAGAGCCCAATACGATTAGTTTATTCTTTTAATAATTTTAATATTTAATATTTTTTGCATTATTCATGTTCCATAAGGTCATCATGCGTAACATAATGTACCTTAATGACATGGATCTATCAAATGTCAAGTTCGACGAATTGAGCCAGTTTCACTACAGAATCGCACTGTTACTGATACTCATAGTAACATGTTAATGGCAGTGCGTGCTTTACGCCCGTACGGTAGAATACGGTAAATGCAAATGCCACTTGTTAGTTCCGCTACATGCCACCGCCGCGTCGCGTCGCTCCGTTTCACGGACACGGTTGACGGCTCGGATACTACTGTTTGTTTCCCTTTTTTATTGGACGCACTCGTTTTGCATTCATTCGGGCATTATCAGCTGTTGGCTGATAATAGGCTGTTGACAGGCTCTTCAGGCTGCTGGATTACTCTGTTGTGCTTTTTTACTCCTGTCTCCTTCTTCTGTAAACAAAATATGAGTAACCTTTTTAATTTATATTCAACATAAGTATTATCTACGCTCTAAAATCATAGGCGATATGAAAACTATTAAAGAAGGAAAAATATAGGAAATAGATAGGGATGTTTTAGCAGTGTTAACAAGTATAGGAACAGAAAAAGACATTCTCTACCCCAAACTGAAGCGACTGACACAGTCCAAAAAAATAATGACTATTGCTCCACCGATCCGAACAGTGCTCTTAAATTTAATGATGACGTTTATTTTTATCTGAATAGATTTAACTATGTTAGTACCTTAATCCTTCTTGACGGGAATAAAAGCTCATTTTATTCTCCGGTTCAAATGTGCTCCAAATTATACACCATGCATGCGTGCATGAAATTTTCTGCTCACATGGACTTCGCTTACCCCTTTCAAGTAGAGCAGCGTTAACTGTGAAACGGCATGAACACAATGATACAATAGAACTATGGATGGACGCAACATTTTGTGAATTGCAAATAATCTTTCTAATCGTCTTTTCTTCAAGGATTAGTGCTATAGTAAAATTACAATGAATTTTTGAATTTGCAGTCACGTCTGTTCTCATGGAGATTCTGTTGCTTAGATTTAAGCACTTGCTAATTTAGTAGCATAAGGTAACTAACGTGCTAATGCTAATGTTGGTATAGTTATTGTGTCAGATTGGAAATAATAAAAAATAAGAACTCAAGTTAAGTAGTTATCCAGAAAAATGTAGTTATCAACCTTTTCTTTCTGAAGTGTGTTTTTCTAAAAAGGAACAGCCAAAATATTTTTTCTTAGACATTTTACTCCGTAAACCGACATAGGAATGAAGCCTGTTAGTTTCATTTATTGTTACGCATTCATTGGAGTTCTAATGTAGATACTCTTGATGTTGTCTCACAAAGAAAGAGCCGGGCACTTCACATTATTTGCCTATTTGCTCTGCAAATAATCGTCCACATAACATGCGTGCAACCAATTGGCCACGACGCAGCTGATGCGCCCTGACAGTTATTGCTTCACAAATTGCGAATTTGTAAACATTAGTAAATCACAATAATGGGACGGGAAAAAATGCGGATCTAGCCTCTCTACCTGCGGCTTCCGAATCCGCCGGCAAAAAATGCCAAATGGAATCAACGGGTCCGCACAAAAAGCAGCGCATTGTGTCCCCTGTATTTAGCCGTGCCGATTCGAATCAACAAATAGGTTATATCGTTTGGAAAAAAATGTGGATTATTGGTTTGACGAGCGCGATTGAATGTTTGCACATGCTCGTTGTAGTGAGATTCCATCTGATTGACTATCGACCTGGTTGGTTCCCGGAAAGTGGGTCAGTGTTAGAGCTGCAATTGAGGTTGTAGGTAGAACTGACAGCGTCGGCAGGATGCGCGGCCGGACGGGCGAGTTAGCCAAGACGGCCCACGCGCATAATGCATAGACAAAGAACTTGCGTTTTGCTCAAATAGTCGCTAATTAGGATTACGGATGCACTATTTACTTCATTGATGTGATGGCAGAGACATAAGCTACTGTTACTGTTCATCATGTGCTTCATTCAAACTGTACGGAATATTTGCTTGGGAAAAAATACTTCTGGGAACCGAAATATTGTTTAGGTTTTAAAATATCTCAGTAAGTGGTTTCATTTTAATGACGATTCTCTCTTATCAAGTCTGCATTAACTAGAACTCAGAACTTCAAGTCAATAAATTGTTGTGATACCAAACCTAACACGGCATTTCAAGAGATAAGTGTTTAACAAAACACAAAACCTGATAGTATCGAAGTAACATTGACAATCAGACAAGATACATTCTGGTCCTCAGGGATCATAAACATTCCGCTCAACGTAATAAATTATGAATGAAGATTCCTTCGGACTGTCCAGTTACAGGGGGCCTTCTTTCGTTCATCTCAGATAAAGTAAAGAAAACATTAATGATAACTTATTACAAACGCAACAAGTTGAAACTCAAAAAACAGAAAATTCAAAAATAAATGTAAATAAAATAAAAACACGATACATAATGTAAATAAACTTTATGTGACTCTAACACCGATCCGAACGTCGATTGGGTCCAGCTCCTCACATAGCAATTGAAGATTAAGAAGTATCGTTCCTTGTTAAAATAAACTTACAGTTCAAAATTGATTTTGACCATAAGCATTACATTATCTTAGTTACCTTGGGTAGGTAACTACGATAATGTAATGCTTATGCTATCCTATTAAATCACACTCTTTTTACTACCTTTTCAGCCACACAATGTTTTTCAACTTCGTAAACGTTACGACGGAGTAGACATCCTGCAGCAGCCGCTAATATGTAACGGGTTATTCGAATCGAGCGCAATTAATAAAAAGTAAAAACGTCACACCGGATGCGGCAGGGGCGACGCGTGCGCAGGTCGGAAATGCCGCGGATGTCCGACGGCGCGGGAGTGCATCGCGATTGCGGTAATGAGCCGCATTCCTTCAACGCTATTTCACGGTTACTTTTCTGTCTGAATGTTTTTGCCTAAAAAACCAACACACACGCCGATTTACTTAAAGGTTGTAAAGCTGTTTCGCAGTATCTGTAGTTTTCACCCAGTAAATAAACGTAATTTGAAGTAGGTTTTTATGTTTTGTTCACTTAGAATTTAACAAAAAAAGTTAGATGATTCGACCACGAAGATTAACTTGCACTTAAGTGCTTGTCTCTTAGAACCTACTGTGTTTTTAAAAGGTATCAATCATGTAGGTATTAATGTAAAATTAAAGTCGTAAATATCTTTTTTTTTTTTTAACCCGGTGAAATGCCTTTACGCACATCCCGCTGCTTGGGGGGCAGCGGGGGGGTGTGGGACTCGCCCACCCTTGCAAGGGGTGAGAATACCCACTAAAACACCGGGGCGGCCTTCTTCTGCGCGTGACCAGGGTTTACCGAGGACTCTCCCAGGGAGGCACTCTACCGGTAAAACCCTGGCGCGCTGTGCCGGTTCCGGCTCACCTCGAGGGGAGTAGTACCTCCCCTCTTACACACCCGCCGGTGTTCGACAGTGTGAGGCCACCCCACACTGCCGTCCTCCTCGGGGTCGCATGTGCAATGAAGGCACACAGCCCCCGCCGTGTACTCTCCTAGCGACCCCGGGGCCCCTTTAGTCGCCTCTTACGACAGGCGGGGGTGACCTTGGCTGTATTCTTACGCCCCAGACCACAGGGCGAAAGTCGTAAATATCTAATTTAATCAGGTGCAAGGTCTGTCGCATCGCTTCTGCTTGAATGAGCAAATTGGCTGCTTTTCCGGTGACATCTCGCGGCGCCATTCCATTTGTGCACATGCAAATCGGATAGAAATGGCTCGCTGTAAAATGTATTGAATTTGTCGAAGTTTTACTACTGATACAGACATCGTGGATTAGTCTATTTTTGATAGACTTTTTTCTTAGTGCTATTTCAAAAGATATTGCTTTTATGAGTTCATGTCTCTTTTTGTAGGATGGCAAACTAAAACACTTAACCAACTTCTTATGTGGGAGAACCTACAAATTGTTTTTTGATCTACAAAACATTGTGTTTTTCTACTAATAATCCCACAAACAACTTCAGGAATATGTTGTTGATGAGAAGGAACTGTAAGTATAGATTATTCGGCCTAACAACAGGACACAATTTGAAGCAGATAATCAACGACAATTTGCTTATTATGATAATCTTGTTTTGTACCGCGGTACTTATTGAGCAAAAATTACCGTCTTAGATTTCGATATCAACAGACAAATTTGCCAAACGATCACCTATTGTAGGCTCGGTAGACAAATGGGATAATGAATTAAACAACTCCAACCTTCGCCCCGTGGCACGAGTACGAGTCATAGTATAAACCATCCAGTAGAACATCTACATACACACGCGCCACTCTCGGTTTGAATGTGTGCGTGCGCGTCGCTCGCTGTGTCGCGATATCACGCACACGCGATTTCACGCACACGCTAGCATAAAATAGGGAGGCATAGGGAGGCGGGCAGTACGGACGGGCTGTGCCGCGTGTCTGTATGCACGCTAGGCTAATAACTCGGCGGGCGGCCTTAGATAGCCTACTGTATGGTTTATATACTGTGTACGAGTCTAGTTTATTCATAACGCGTCGTCGCCGGCGCCGGCACATTGGATAATAAGCAATCACGAGGCGTCATGCGCGGCGCTATCAATTGGATGATTACGCTGACTTTTAGGTGTTGACAGGAGCTGACTGCCTACTTGTGACCTAATGTTTTTGTTTTATACTTCAGAATAATTTTCCATGCAATCATGGTCATTATCCAAGACCGAGTGTCTTTTTCTGGTTTTCGGATCTTTAGTCACATCCTTATTTTACGAAGTAACACCATGTCTGTAGGCACTGCAACATCAGTTTAGGTACAAAGTTCAGACTTGACTACCGAAGTTAGACCTCATAATTGGGTCACTTTTAAGAAATGGATCAATAAATATTATAAAGTACCTACTTATACTTCCTGAAAGTGTAGGTACTTGTTGTTTATAGACCTGAGATCATCAGGAGGTCGATCTGCCTCAAGAATATTCACAAGCTGTCCTAGCAGCTTTCTTTTAATTTCGTATTAACCAGGTTTTTTATTTTCGTTTCGTTTCGATCAAGGAACAAAAGGTCCAACAAGCTTTGAAGAGGCTATGCAAAGGTCGCTAAGTGTCTTCATGTGCTTCTTTAAAAACTCCCTATCTGTCACGTTTGGTTTATCATCGTACTTTTTGCTGAAAGTAACAATAAACATTTAACCACTTTTTCAAACGATTTATCAGAAATGGAGATAAAAAATGTCCTTTAACAGTACCCGAAGTCAACTTGACCAAGACGGAAAGTCCATGCTACAATTTGTGGTATTTCCCTGTATCAAAACACTTTTTTAACTATAAAAGTGGAACAAAAGCATGCACCGCATTTAAGCATGTACCGATGTTGAATATCTTAGGCTACGAATCAAGAGCAATAGACATTTTAAGATCTAGTAAAAAACTGACGTTAAATAGGTTAGTTCCACAATTTTTATCTTTTCAACAAAAGCCTTCTTTTCTGTAAACAAGTAAGAAAAAAGCTGTTTATTTCGGACTACGCGTAACATAAAATATTTCGCTGGTAACTGCATGCAAAGATTTGACGCACTCACTCGGTTACTACTCTTATCTTCAATAGCATGAAAATGATGCAAAAGTCATAGAGATTGAGTTCCCATCGGATTTGCGCTAATCAGGAACGATTTTCCGCATTCGAGCAGGTACAAGTCAAAGCATGATCATTACATTAAGGTTCCGTATCTAATGAAAAGAAGAATACCGTGTATTTCTGGCCTAACATAAAAATGCTGCTGAAAAAGGAAACATGTCTGGGACCTGTAAGCAAGTCCACCCGAGCACTTACCATGGCACTGAATCTTTTTATGTGTGAATTTTCCTTTAGCTGTTCCAATGGTATTCCGCTTTTCCTGCTGAACCTTGAATTAAAAAGGCATCGTTATTCGGATTCCACGTGAACTAGCTTAATTAACCGGTGGTTAATTAATGGATCAACGCGTGGATTTGACGACACGGTGATTAAACGGAACTGAATAGTTTAGGGAAAAACTCTGGCGGCTGAGGCTTTGATATTACACCGGATAATTCCGCGAAACTTTGGATTTAATTGTTACATCGTTATTGCCGCTCGATTCGTTGAACATTGCTTGCGACGACGCAACGCATAATGTGGCTTGTCAATGAACGTGAAGCTTATAAGTAAGATTAGATAGATATATTCTTTATTGCACACCAAAACAACAGATATGCAAAGTAAAGAAATATAAATTAACGTTAATGTACGATTCGGGCGGCTTATCGCTAAAAAGCGGTCTCTTCCAAAAAACCCACGGGTGGAGGAAATCTGGCGAGTTCTGAGTTCTTTTTATTGTTTGGCTTAAGTATAACCTTTCTCTATAATTGTGTTTTTTTGTACTTTTTTTTATTGTTTTGCTTAGGTATGCCTTTTTTAAAAGCCAAAGTGGTGTGTGTCAGTGATTTCATCAAATAAAATTGTTTGGTTCTTCTAATGGTTAAGTTTTCATTAAGAAAGTGATGAAATTGTGAATGTATTGATGAACAATCAGTGCCCACTAAAAATGTGTCATGAAGTTGACGCCCTTCATTGGCTATCAGTTACAGAGCGAACCACCCCCACTAAACCGACACCACTCCTCAAACATGCCCGATTCTCACACACTCCAAACAAAGCTGTTGATCCACCCCAAGGGCTGTCACATTCGAGAGCAAGGCACAAGAACCTTTCTTACTTAGAAAAGAGCAAAGAACTTTCTTCTTAATAGCAAGTAATAATAGTTACAACGGGGTATTCGCCATCTTCACCGTCGCCGACATCATCTGTTCTCAGGTTCGGTCCAGCTAACTGTCCACGCCGCTAATTCGCCTACGAGCAGAGCCGGTGGTGCTTCTAAATCGGTTCACATACGAGTTCCAACATAGTGACAGTTTTGACGATTTGAAAGCACTTGTAACAGGCCTATTTAAATAAAGATATTTCTGATTCTGATTCTGACATTTTGCAAGATAGCATAAGTACTGTTGTATCTAGTCTAAGGGTATTCTTGACCAATTATTTAAGATAGTTAGCGTTTTGGTTGTCAACTGTGAGCCAACAAAAAAAAAACTTGGGCTCGTAATTTTCAACACTCGCTCGTCACATACAGACATCTTATTTTGTGAACCTCTCAAAAAAAAAAACAGTTCATTTGAAACTCGTTTTGAGAAGCTTTGTGATTGGCTGAAAATCATAGGCTTTTATCCATTCTTACCTTTAGTATCCGATTTTTGTTCTGTTCCTTAAAAACCACAAGTAGATACATAGGTGTGATTTCAACACAAATTGAGGTCTGCTGCTATGTTTTTAGCTGTGATTTAATTTATATGTGCAAGAGTACCAGGCATGTCTATATATGGGTATATAAAATATGTCACTGCTACTTTTTCATAGTAACTAAAATATTCACACAATAGTTTCTATAAATCCCCTCAAATTTAGCATTAGCTACTCACGACGTGTCTTGTAAAAGAGGTTGCATTTACTTTCATAATGAAAAATTGAGCCAACCCGCTGAGGCAGCCCTAACCCCATCTCATCTGAGCTGGAGTTTTCCCACAAACTTTGAAAAATACTCGTTTACATGTATTTGTCGTGCGGCTACGCTAGTTGTCAGCGCAAACAGCGCTGGTCAATCTCTTAAGTAGGCAGTGGGTAAATATTTTTGTTAATAATTTGGTCGGTTCAGTAGGGAGGTTCCCACGGCGCAATGGAGATGACACAGGTCGCTGGGGTTACAGGGATCGCTGGTGGGATGGGTCAATGGACTGAAGCTTGAGCGCCAATCAGATAACGAAAATTTTTCAACATAAAAATACTGTAGTCTGCTTAGTTTAATCAAGGTGTCATCCTCAATGTACACCTCGATACTGAACTCAAATTCGCCTGTCTGATAATTTACTATGTACTTAGGTCTTTTTTGGGTCCTTCTTCGTGCTTCGGAAGACACGTTAAGCAGTTGGTCCCGGTTGACGCCGATGTCAGTCGTTAAGCCTAGTCAGAGGCCTTAGGGCGGCTTGGTAACATCTGAAATTAAGGTTGCTCACTAAACTTACACCCCTCCAATAATCCGCACTGAGCCCGCGTGTTGGAGTATGGCTCGTTCTACCTCATGGTTGAGGTGAGGCCTGTGCCCCAGCAATGGGACGTTTATAGGCCGTTTATGTTATGCGGCTCTTTTTTAGATCTGCAGAGTGATTCAGTAAATATCAAATAACGGAATAAGCTTAGTTTTAGTTTATAAGGTGGATACAATTTTACGATAAACGTATGAAGATGACGCAAGCAGTTATTTATCTGACAGGTGAATTCGAATTCAAGATCGAAGAGAGATTCAAATCGAATCCTTTTTTTTAATGGTTGTATAAAAACTATTTGTTACCAATATCATAACGCTAATGTGTAATACACATAGGTATTGTGTAAGAAAAATTGGGTCAACTGACTGTACTAACCACAGTTGGATTGATTTTCTTCAAAGAAAAATCATCGAGGTCGTTCCGCGTAGACCTATACGTAACTTATGAAGTCTATTACTAAATTATGAAGGTTCTTTAGACAATACGACTTTAAGCAGCGATACAGACGCGACGCAATCGTAATGAACTCGTTGCCTTCTTATGTCATTTCACTTTTAAAAAGATAATTTCTTTGGCCTTATTTTTGACTGGCTCACTGCTTTTGACCGTAATATTTTAGGCGCAACGTTTGATACTCACCCAGGACAAACATTCATGATTAAATCCTTCTGTGTTTAGGGGATGTAACTATACAGGGTGTCCCGAAACGTGACGTCAAGCGGGCACGGGATGATAGGCTAGGTCATACCGGCTCTGGGAAAAATAAGGGAAAAAATCTATGTCACTTGGTTTAGTAAAAATAATAATATTTTTGAAATTTTTGGAAATCGACACCCTTGACTAAGTTTTCATGTACTGTACTCAGAAATGACCAAATTTCACAGCGTTTTATTTTTTAATTATATCCTAGAAAACTATGCTTTCGATTATAGTCACTTTTATTATGATAAATTTTGGACATTTAGTAAAAAAAAATAAAGTTCGACTGAGTCATGCCTAAGATTTTTTATGTCAGCTAACTTCATCCCTCATTTTCTTTAAAAAAATTACTAAAGCATCCTTGGCATGTTGTCTAGAAAAATAGCCCATTTCATCAAGATTTCAAAAAGGTAAAATACTTACCATTTTCTTGTCTTATCTTCCCATGAAAAATATTATGAACCACAATGGGTCGTTCAAAACTTGAACTAGGTAAAGTCCATAGTATGCCTTACTTGGATGATAAAAGAAAAAATTACCGTAGGTTAGTGGCAGCGGCAAAAATGAATCGTTTGCTGTTGCTAAGCATTCCATGATTGGTCGGTTAATGTGATGGGGACCAGTCCAATTTTTTTTTCATAGTATCCCCGTACACATGGCATTAAGCAGTTGTCCCCAGCTGAAGGTGCTAGCAGAAGTCAGCCGCGATACTTATTCAGAGGGCTTAAGGCGCCTTAATATCATCTAACTACACACATCAAAAGTGTCTAGGGATATCTCAAGCATTTTCATACAAAGTATAGCTATTGGGGAGGCTGTAAAAATTAAAATATTGATACCAACGTAGAAATTTTTAGGACACAGAAACTGCTATATCTGCCCTTTCAGATTGTATAAAGAAATTCATTGTGGTAGCATTATTGTACAATCGTAAGGACGTTAAAAAAAAGACAGATTTTTCTTTTAAAAGGTTTCAAAATTTTAGCAAAATCAAAGATATTAGATAATGCTCAGCATTATCTTAGAATAACTCGAGGAAACAGGCATAAGATAAAGGTTAACCCCCTTATTCATAAAGATTTAAACAGCTCTTATAGAACACGATAACTATTGTATCGCTTTGTCACTGTCTTTCTTGTTGCTGCCGCCATTTGCGAGTAAGTGACAGAACACGTCAATAGCTTAAACAATGCGTTAGCGTTGCGTTCGTTTTTATGAATAAGGGGGTAAGAATATTACAAAAAAACGTTTGATTTTGCTAAAATTTTGAAACCTTTTAAAAGAAAAATCAGTCTTTTTTTTAACGTCCTTACGATTGTACAATAATGCTACCACAATGAATGTCTTTATACAATCTGAAAGGGCAGATATAGCAGTTTCTGTGTCCTAAAAATTTCTACGTTGGTATCAATATTTTAATTTTTACAGCCTCCCCAATAGCTATACTTTGTGTGAAAATGCTTGAGATACCCCTAGACACTTTTGATGTGTGTACATGGCTCAATAGTAGCTCTGGTGTCTTACTTTTACGGTAAATGCCACATCACCCTTACCATTTACGTTCAGTCCTCCTTACATACATACATAAACGGCCTTTATCCGTCCCACAGCTGGGCACAGGCCTCACCTCAACTATAAGCATACTCTAACGAGTATGGCTAGCGCCCACCCAGCGGGCTCAGTGCGGGTGGTTGCTTAAGCGGGCTCAGTGCGGATGGTTGCAGGAGTGTAAATTCAATGATATAAAAAAAACTCAGATGTCATCAAGCCGCCCTAAGGCCTTCGACTAAGCATTATGACTAACATCTAACGATCCCAACCGGGACAAACTGCTTAACGTGCCTTCCGAAGCAGAAGCACGGAGATGTCGGAAAAATACACTACTAGTCTTCCTTGCTCTATTGCAAAGAAATGTCATGTCAAGAGCGAGATAAAAAACGGAAATAGGTAGCCTGAGATGCCGGTGACTGTACCACAATCCACACTTAGCTCACTGTGCAGACGTGTTAGAGTATGACATTGTAGCAATACAGAATAGTTTCGTTGAGCGTAAGCGTGAACGTTGAGCATAAGTCTAACCTCAACTGGTGACACTTATGCTCAACACTAGGCACACGCAACGTCTTCCGGGACCAACCGCTTAACGTGCCTTCGAAGGACGGAGAAGCTATAAAAGTTTTTTTTTTTTGGAGTGGTCACCCATCACATTAACCGACCAATCATGGAATGCTTAGCAACAGCAAACGATTCATTTTTGCCGCTGCTGCTAACCTACAATCACTTTTTATTTATCATCCAAGTAAGGCATACTAATAGACTTCACCTAGTTCAAGTTTTGAACGACCCATTTTGGTTCATAATATTTTTCATGGGAAGATAAGACAAGAAAATGGTAAGTATTTTACCTTTTTGAAATCTTGATGAAATGGGCTATTTTTCTAGACAACATGCCAAGGATACTTTAGTAATTTTTTTTAAAGAAAATGAGGGATGAAGTTAGCTGACATAAAAAATCTTAACCATGACTCAGTCGAACTTTATATTTTTTTACTAAATTTCCAAAATTTATCATAATAAAAGTGACTATAATCGAAAGCATAGTTTTCTAGGATATAATTAAAAAATAAAACGCTGCGAAATTTGGTCATTTCTGAGTACAGTACATGAAAACTTAGTCAAGGGTGTCGGTATAACCTAGCCTATCATCCCGTGCCCGCTTGACGTCACGTTTCGGGACACCCTGTATATCTAAGAATGCTTTTTGCAATATTTTGGTTTGTTTATCAGTCTTTTTACCGAATTCACAAACGCAACTTAACGTTGAGCTTCTCTCAGAAGTATAGCTGTCCCTTACAGTTCTATTCACATTTTACGCGACAGTATGAGCGTGAGTGCGTGCTTAGCGTTGATTGATGTTTGTGGATCCGGGGGTTGACACCCATAATGCTACACCGACTTAGTTTGGGGTCGAACGATCTGGCTGTGCAGATGTCCCAGATATTCATAGAATAGAATAAATTTTATTTGCACAGAATACAGGTCAGAAGTCACAAAGGTTATTGTTACATTTGTGCTTACAGAACCTACAAATCGCATGCAAATCTTAATATACGCAAACAATATACCTACCGTTACAAGCAAATACACAAATAGCGTTACGAGTGCACTTTCAAAATTTTTGCTAAAAGTAGCAAAGTGTAAAGGGGCTTAATGTTACACTACTTATAGCAACCGCATTGGTCAGGCAGCTAGTGGCGACAGCAAAAGTCGCGCAATTGTTACAATGAGAAATAATACATTTTGCAAGATGTAAGCGCACCGTTTTGTCATAACAATAAATTATTGTTCAAGAAAACAAAATGCTTGCATCGTCATTTATAATCGTTTTTAGTTTTTTCGCCCCCTCTTTGTTCTTCGGACTAGCTCCGTGTGGTTTCGTCCAGGTATTACATGATATCATAATAGCCTTTTGTTTGTTTCTTGTATTGTTAATTTGTCCATTGGTCAACTTTTTGTTTAATTTGACATAATGTTGATAAAATCTACGTTTAATTCGTTTCTTATCTATCTTGAATTTAACCATGCGAGGCCAGTATCTACATACTTACTACCTACCTACTGGATCGGATTTTTGTTTGCTATAAAACAAGAAAAACAGACTCAGTACACCTGTAGTTTCATTTACAGGAGAACGAATTTTCGTGAATGAAACAAAACAACAAAAACAATATCTTTATTAGAACGGCGCCGGCACAGCGGCTTAAAGGAGCAAAAAGAGGCGTTCAGCAGAACCCATGGCAGGGTGCGAAATAGCCGGCGCGGGTGCGAACCGCAAACACAAGTAACGCCATCGTTGCCAACAGGCCCGCGTTCCCACGACCCCGACCTGCCAACCTTTTCAATTTTACGAATCAAGAATTCAAAGGCTTCCGAAGAAATCAAAGCGGTTATTAGAGTAATTCTCTACTTCTGTGAAGTTTCCCTTTGCCGATACTGTAACAAAGGGTGTTTTGATTTAGTGAGAGCATGTTAAAATTTGCCTGTAGCTGAACAAAAAAAAATTACCAGCTTTGACACTTCTTCGAAGTGGATCTAAAAAGATGCATTCGTGGGGCATTCTCATCCGTAATAACAAAAATGAAACAAAATTCATAACTTTGCGTGTCTAGTTTCGTAGATGCCGAAAAATGAGTAAAAAAGGAACCGATACGACATGTTTAATAGTCCATGTCTTACAAGTCTGTCGTTTTCCTCAAACTTGGGAAACACTGAGTTTATTCGCGGAGCGTGAATCCATGTGAACATTCCAACAACGAAAGTTTCTAATGCGTTATTTTTCCTTCGTTTGGTGACTTTTTCCGAACTATGTCGTACCGAACTTAAACTAGTATGCTCCTACTAGTAGTTTCAACCGGGACGGAAAGTTTTTGAAAATGAAAATGTAGGTTGAGCGCTAAACAGACTTCGAATAAGCTAGACCTACTAAAATAAGAAATAAACATTGTTTTGATTTGATGATATACCACGGACTGAATACTTGTAAAAAATAATTTGTTGAAATTACTGGGGCTATGGTTCAACTATAGACCAGTAATTTGCTTTCTCCTAAGTTGCACTCAATGTTAAAACATGATTTTCATTAACTGCAAGTTTTAGTACGAGGTTGATTTTTTAGCATGATATAAGCAGCCCTAAAAGTTATTGATATGTTGGGACAGCTTAGTAAGCTGATGAGTCCAAAACCTCACACAAGTATGCTCTTAATCACGCTAAGTAAACACCAAAGTATACTGTTTCCACTTCAGTAGCAACAAAACTAGGGTGCCATAAACGCAATGTTTGCCGACGGTGTAACACACTGGTATAAAGTGAGAAGTGGTGAGAAGTGGCGAGAAGTGGTGCAAGGCTGCGCCGGCGCTGGCCTGACTCTACATTGACGCGCTAAATTGGGCGCCGCGGCCACGCCAAGTAAACATTATGTAAGGCTATTCGGAAACGACCTTATATGTATCTACTGTTGTTAAACGATTGAAGCACTTAGAAAACGTATGTTGTCTGAATACATCAAGTAAGACCAACTGAACCATACTGACATCTATACCAATAAATATGAAGCTGAGAGTTTGTTCCTTCAAAAGCTTAACTAAGGACTACTGGTTCGAATTGCAAAAAACTTTTCATGTTGAATAGTCCACTTTTTGAACTATGGGTATTAACATCACGCTATGAAATATAAAACCTAGTAGAGCACAGTGATGGAACTCAAAACAATAATTAAACATTGTGAATCTAATTTTCGGCATGCATTTCGTTCATTCATGAACTATTAGTATAATAAATAAGTCAATTTTATCCAATTGTACTTTTGCTTTGAAAAAAAGCAAAGTTAAATTGCTTTCACCCTCGGCGTTTGCTTCACACCTTAATGTATTCGAAAGGGTTGTTTGGCTATAGCTGGTAATCCCACACGGAGTTCGGAGAATGGCATAAATTATTTCGTGATTTGTTTATACCTACTGGAAAACGGTAGTTAGACTTGCCGTCGTGTTGCCAGAACTTATTATGCTGGCTTCAATTAATCCGCTCTACGAACCCCATTTTAATTTAGGTATCAGTTGCTTTGTAAGCAAATGTGAATATTTATATGCACCTATTAGTTTCATATCTCATTCACGATTGTCTGATGTTTAAAAGAAAGACGATTTTAAAAACATGCCAACACTTAGGGTAAGTTGCACCATAATAGAAGTTAAAGTTAAAATTAAAGTTTTTGTCAAATTTGACAATTTGACGTCATTTTTGGGCCTAACCGGTAACTTTAACTGAAATTTTGATGTTTGTTATTGTTTAAGTCAGATGGTGCAACCCAACCTTAACCATGTTGATGAAACTACTCAAGATTAAAAGACACCTACATGACACACTTCAAAATTATTATCTAACTGAGATTTTTAACAGTATGGTTATTATTGTTGTTAGCATTTTCCATGCAGTATCTTTACTAAACTACAACTATTTTTAACAGTAGTTTAGACTGTCATTTTCTCCTAGTTCACAAAAAATACAGTTTTTATGTTCTACTTTGTCAGCTGGAAAATATATCTAGGTATATCTATTGACTTGATAGACAAATAGTGTATTTACACTTGCCGTCTGCCCCAAACATCATCACCACCGTCACTGGCATAACGGCCGATATTATAACTACACGGTCGACATAGCCGACAATGATTTAGCCTAATGACTTCCGTGGCAGCCCATGAGCATGCGCGCCTATCATTGGGTGCACCGGGGCTGAATGGACGCTCGGGCAGGCGACAAACATGGAGCTACATTATTGTGGATCCGTCAATAGTAAATCTGGAATGACAAAAAAATATATTTTTGACTTGGATTTGACTACTCGTTTGACGCAGATGAACCAAATATGCCATTGAAGAGCCAAAGATTCCCGCAATTTCAGTTCCTGCATCGTTGGGTACGTTCTTGCATTGCAGTTGGTATCGTTTTCATCAATAAACATTAGTGCTGGTTGCTGCGTCTGGGTGTTTGCTTCGTTATTTTTGATTCCCATATCACATCACTTTCGTGCCTGAGCATCGTATAAGAAGTTATGATATTTCTTCATTTATAGGCAATTTTGAATGGGGATAATTAAGTATAAATCGGCCTAATTCTAGGTTTTAAGTTATAACTTATAGGTACACACTTTAGAGGTCGAAACCCTTAACATTTATATTTGTGTTTTGCACAAGTCCAGACAACAACGAAATAATTTAAGCAGCAAATGGAACGAGTTCCCCTAATAGGGTCCCACCTAAAACAAAAACGGTTTCAAAAGAAACAAAAAGTCGTGTGCTTCCTTTAAAAAAGCTTAATCTATTAACAAAGTGTATATCTGTGGCACGCACCAAAACAATAACAATGCGGCGCGGTGCGCGTGCGCTGAATGCGCAACACAAATCGTTTCACACAACACTAGCAGGTACCATAAACCTGATTTACACGATACTCAGCCTTATGTGAAAGAGATAGGACCAAATATCTGAACAGGCACAAATATTTGGAGAGGTTGACTGTAAGCACTGAAGATTGATACACACCAACTATACGAGCGCAAGGTTAACGATTCTTACATAACACGTGGTAATATTTTAATGAGCTGATTATCGATCCAACGAATGGAAACCTATTTTAGACTGGAAATAATCGCACGGCACTTCTGATTAAGTCTTTACTTCCTTATGATGGTTTTGGAGAATTTTGCCGACCTTGCCGACTTATTGGTCATGGGTTTGATACACAATCAGGATAAACTTCCCTGAAATCTGTGGCTCTCTAGGTATGTTGATTTACACGAGTAACTTTATAAGTTTCCAACATCCACTGAAGCTTTAAAAGAACCCGTGTGGTCCCGAGTTTTAGTCTGACCGGAACACTGTAATTTTAATTTCTCTACTTCACTCTCATTGTTAAGCTTGCTACCTTGCAGGCTACCTTCCGGTGAAGGAAAATACCGATAAAAAACCCAAACAACCCGGATGACGGCGGTACTTGTTGGGTTCAAAATTTGATTGGCGAAATGTGGGCTTCTGAATGTTTCGGTAACCATAACGGTAATAATCAATGTGAATTTGACTACTTCGCTTGGGCTTTTAGTAGTGACTACTATTAACTCCATTTTAAACGGTATGGACTTGACGAATGTGCTAGCTGGCATCGAAAATGTTTTAATGTGAAAAGAGACTGTTTTAATGAAGGTGTATCATCCTGTTGTATGCATCATGTTTCAAAGGAAGCGCGAGAGTTCCTGGCCACTCATTCATCCGACTCAAATCACGGTGAACTATTGAGTGTGAGAGTGAGTCACTATCTACCGGTGGGTCCGGAACTAGCCGCGGTCGAATTTCATTGATGAAATGACGCATTACCCTTTCGTTCAGGGCTGTCACCGGGTTTTACCTTTTAGAAGTTTTGTTCAAAATAATCTATACGAAAGAGGTAACTAAACTCTTACTGTTTTTAAATTGTTAGATTTTTTGAAATTTATTACGTTTTTGCGCACAGTAGCTCTACATGTAACACTGATATCGTCGTTTGGATTTGGAGTAAGTAATATTGGACAGACAAAATTTGGTCTTCAATACAAAAAAAGATGGTGAATTCACACATGTTATAGTATGTCTGTAAAATAATTCATAGATTGATGACTAATTTAACACTAGCTGCTGAGGATTTCGCAATACAAACTTTATTAATATTGAACGTGTTTTCACGTGTTATGATTTTTACAAATTACGCTCTGGGTAAAAAGTGTAGGTGCAAAGGTAAAGTGAACCACCTCATGTAAACACTTTGAAAACACAACACCCAAATAAATGTTCTTGAAATACGCCATTTTTGAACAAAAAAATAACTATCGTTAGACAACAACAGCCTTTACATACTTATTCTAACACCTTATACTGCTGACATAAGACCCATTTTGTAAGGGGTTGACGTGAAGGATTCTGTTCAAAAATAAAATGAGTATAACAGGGCTAAAAAATCGTGTGGTAGCCCTGTGTAAGCGTGGATTCCGGTTGGCGCAGGAAGGTCGCTCAAAGAACGGACATGAATGCCGTACGCGCAGCCGCGGGCGCATGCGGCCTGCGGTGCGCAAGTGCACCTGTACCAAAGAAGTTAACTACTGACTCTCTCAGAGTGCACGACATCGGAAATAATTCAATTACAACATGTTTATTGTACGCGCATTAACTTCAAAACTAGTCCTTAGCTCCCTCAATTAGTTAGGTTTTGTTTTTATTTTCATTGGGACAAGGTTTAATTTCTAAAATAGACCATTGAGCGGTTTTATTCAGTCTTAACACTGTTGAAACTTATGATTTTTGTACGGTTCCCAGGACCAATTCTATGGGGTCAGCTAGTTGTTGATGAGAGTAATCTGTATTAGATATGCTAGATCTAGTAATCTATATTAGATCTTCATGAGATCAAAACATCGCTCTAATTTAATGGCATCGTTATGCCAAAATTGAGTTCCTAAGAATTCAAAACTAGACCCAACTAGTGCGTGAAAAGAGCCTAGTCAGCCTAGTATAGTGCTCGAGGATTTCGGGCCATATATACGCAATACGTGTCACCAACGAGGGTAAACGGAACGAATCCAACTTTGCTTAAAATATATAGTGACGTGTCTGAGTGTCTGTGTGGACGCTACTCTATGGCGATGAAGTGAATTGAAAAGGCGACCAGTCGCCGATAGTACGTGACGACACTGCGGTATATGCGGATACGACGCGGGCGCCCATTCACGGCCGAACAATGACACCGCTGACGAACTATTTCGAGCCTTTTTGTAAACGAAATTGTTTGAAAAAAGCTCATTCAACTTTTCACGGTGCTGTTTATATTTCACAAGCCGTAGAACAATAGAGGTGGTAAACGAAACGTAACGGGCGTCACCGTCGTTTGTTTACAATGAATGCAGAACGTGAGAATGTTGTTTTAGACAAACTCGGCCCTGATTCCCTATCCCTACGTGCTGGGACAATAACTGGACGAAACTCCTGGTTTATTGTGAGGGCGGTGCGCGAAGGTGTCATAAACAAAACCATAGACAATATAAAAAACTAAGCCGCCCGCTTCGCATACAATCACGTAATGACTTTCGGGCGAGGAAATGCAATTATTATTTGTGTAGCCCGTGGGAAAGTATTAACAATTGTCGGCTTTTTACGCCACTTCCGCACGAAGTGAGCTGTGAAATAGCAGGAGCTTTAGAATTTATAAAAGAGATTCTACTAAATTATTCAACAAAAGTTAAATATGAGTATTATTCAAAAGCCTGTGTTAAGACACAAGTAAATTCACTCTTACATAGTAAAGAAAGCGCAGTGAGTAATTGGTTCACCATCATGCATGTTGATCACCATAACTGTAATGATTGTTCTGGGTGACAATCGCGGTCTGACGAGTCATGAGTATTATCTTTACCCTAGGCCAGTAGAATTAGGGAGTTTTGTGTAACTTTGCAAGCCCAAAACAATCAGATCATTAGATTTGTGTATCTTGAGTACCAACATACGATGTCTCGGTCGAACACATAACAACCTTGAAATTTCACAATACTACGTAAGTAACCAAGAACGGAAGGTAGGCTGCAACGTAACCTATCACATCTATTTGTTATAAATACATTACATACCATCACGCCTCTTTCCCAACTGGGTTCCTGCAGAGGCCACTTCTTTCCACTTGCTACGATCCTGACACGCCTTGCACCTCCTCTATTTTCATGAATCCTTTAATACATGCTTGTCGGTTATAGGTACTCCTGACCTGACCCTTTCTGAGAACAACTTGAACTTGTCCAAGAAACGTTTGTCAAGGCTTCCCCCTTCCAACAGTTCCATTTACCCTCGCCTTATAAATCCGTTTCGTTAATCGCCTTTCATCCATTCTTTCCATATGACCAAACCACCTCAGCATTCCCATTTATTTTTTTGTAGATAATAATGTCTTCTTTATAATAATGTCTATTTGTTATGCTGTTAATATAGACCAACGCTGATGATTGATTCTGTCAGTAGACCGGACATCCACTTATATCTCTGATTACACCCCATCTCTATGCCGGGATCGCGATCTCTGATTGACTGCGATGACGTCACGCGTGCGGTAGGTAGCGGATAGACGCGACATCCGGCGGACATCGCGCTTCCGCCCTCGCATTGTCCTCTCCCCTCCTCATTGCTGTATTAACCTCGCCAATGAGCCCTTTACTCGCATTATGAGCTTATGGAATAACAATGAAGCAATTGGTAATCGCGCACTTTGGAACAATGCCTACGCCAAATGACATTTTAGATGAAATCAATTATTTCGTCTCCTTTACATTTACCTCTATGAAAAAGTACCTGGAAAAAGCTACCATGGAGACTGGTGGTTTCTAAATAAAAAAAACAGCCTGTATGAGCTGCCATGTAGTACAATCATTTCTTTTGATTTTAAGAATTTGGTATGGAATAAGTTCGGGGAACAGTAAAATTAGTCACAATTTAAAATGACTTTTTGAACAGTTCTTAGATTTTTAGTTTAAACAGCGTTTATTGAGTAGTACCTACCAGCTAGATGCCCCTTTCATTCAGTAGGGAGAAAGGTTTCATAATTTAGTTTAAATTTTACAAATAAGTTCAGCCAAATTTCGCCATAGGAACAATCCAAAAAAACCTACATCTGCCGTCCGCGTCGCAACGCAAACAAAGATAGGTACTCACAAGTGAAATTATCCGCTTAGCTTATACAATTAATGATACGAACATGAGAAGGGAAGTTGGATAATGCTAATTGCTGCTTAACCACTGAACCTCGGAGTGAGCGCAAGGAACAGTAGGTACTTACTCCCTTCTGGGAGAGTAAGCGAGTACCAGACCAGAGAGCAAGGTTGGTACAGAGAGGCTAGTGTAAGTATCCTCGATCGCATTACGAATGTCAACTCAGATTTGTATGGCATTCGTGGTGGTGCCTCTGGTGGTAGTCAGACGAAATCGATGGATATCCGCGTTAACTTTCTCGTGCATATGATCAAGGAAATTCGAACTAGGCACTCCGAAGCCCTCAGGTCAAGTGTAGTTACTTCAGCAGGTAAAACAAAAGAAACTCTAATGACATTTGGTCCACTGTGCCTTCTATGTGCATGGTACGGCCTCACTTCAACACAGGTTTTTATGGTTAAATGAAACTTTTATATGATAGTTTCATTTAAAGTGTTATTATTGGTTTATTGCGACTAGTTACATTTTTATTTTCCATCGCAGAACGCAAGCAAGAAACCGAATATTAATTGCATTTATTTTTTCAAATGATGGTTCCCCCACTGTACGCTTTATCAGCTAATCTAAGGTCTTTTGCAAAGAAAATAACTGTTTAAATTAAAATAATCCCAAAATTAATGTAGTTACTTGTTTCAAGCCATCAATGAACGTTTTTATCTGGTTACTCTGTGACCGAGCGGTCGTAAAAACGTAATCGGCGCTGCAGCGATTAAGCCAAATGTTCACTGTCCAAATTACATCAGGACGACTTGTTTTTTACTAATCTCCCCGAATTATGTTAAGTGAAATAGTTTACTTAATTACCGGTCAGTTTAAAGGGAATAATCGCTACAGTAATAAATCTTCAGTGCTGCAATTTTAAATCGGTTGGGAGCCTTAATGATTCCTACAACATTTAAAGTAATGTCAGCTATTCAGTAGAGTCAATATCCTAATTAAGGCGGAACAACCAAATTACTATCGCCTATGTAAACAGTAGGAAGTGTATCAAAATATCGTTCACTAATGTCTAAAACTCACTATGTTATCACGCGATAAGATTTCGATGGTACTCTAGGGTTGGCAAAATATTTTCTACAGATATTTTACTTCTTATTGCAAATAGGGTAAAGCCAGGAGTGCGCGGTTTCACAGTAATTAGCAGATTGCACCACTTATCTACTATTGGCAACTTCAGACAGTCCTAATTGAAAAGTTCACACGGAAACGCGGTTATGCTTGCTCCTCGCATTTTCATGTACCTGCGCGGCCTGAATATACAACCACTAGGTACATAGTTGAATTGGTAAAGTTATATGATATCAATGTGTTATTTTCTTAGTGTTCGCTTATTTGTTTTTAGAAAACAATAAAAGTTACATGAAAAAATTACCAATATCCTTCGGGCACATTTAGTTATGTCTCTCTGACTCCAAACTCACCTCAGTTTGCACTACATTGTGTTGTGTTTGTTTGCTAAATATTGCACTTAAACATAATGTTAGTGAATTAGTTTAATGAATTCGTTATATTGTTGTGCTTACTTTAAGTTTAAGCTCAAAAGCTCAAGAATTCTCAATTCAATTCTTTATTGCGGGTTACATTGGAATAAGTTATCTTTGCCTAGTCGAAATTGAAATTAGGTATTATTTAATTAGTACAGATTTATTGCAGTACCCACCATCCCTGTTAGCACCCCTCGGCTCGGGTGGGGGTGGCCGGCTAGGCAGGTGCGCGGACGCACGTGCGGCGCAGCTTTCGCCGCACCCCGCGGGATCGGCCCAAATAAGATTTTAATACTACAAAAAACTAATTTGCTTGCTAAGCCACCTTGACGAGTGTATCATTACTGACTGTCTCAAAAAAACTGGCTTATGACTTGATAGGAAGGCACTTTGGATTACACCAACTATCGAAGATTTGATTGTTGATGATTATCATAGATATGGCCCATTTTAAAGTAAGCACTTACGAGTATGATTTGAAACAAAATAGGCAGAGCTTACTAAATAAATAAATAATAATCTAGAATAATATAATATAATAAGGGTGACTTCGGTAAGAGGAGGAGAAGGAAGGTGCATTTCGAGTGTGCGAGTGAACTGCACGATTTGATCCCGCCAGCACCTTTTCACCATCGGAGCACTTTCCACCCTTACGCCCAGTCCCGGGACACTGGACATCACTAGACATTATTCCAGACTGCGCTATCTAGCCCCAAATTAAGCAAAAATACTTGTGCTATGGGATACTAGAAGAATGATGAAGATCATTTGCAAAGTAAGAAGATTACACTTACGATGACGAAAAAAAATTGTCATTTATGGAATTCTCTAGATAATTATACCCATCTCATGCTTGCTTTATAAACCACCCATACATTTAAAAACAAACGTATTGGACATTAGCCTCCACCTTTTCTGAAGCAGAATAAACAACACTCTAATTGCCCCACAAAATTGTAGAACTTTTCATTTAAACGTTGGTAGAATTTTGCATGCTACTGTATCCCCCGTTTTGTACACTTTACATCTCATTTTAATAGAATTACACAATAATTTACGAATCTATTATTGCCTAAATCATTACAACGAACAAGATTTTTCTTTCAATGTGTCAGATCTCTTAGGAAAGTTGACATGATTTTATCAGTTTCCCGACTCAGTTCAATGACCTAGACGGGAAAAGCTATGAACTTTGAATAGGAAATTCCTAAGCTCAGTGCATTAACATGCCCTTTTTGAGATCTGTGAAACACACGAGTTCCGGTGAGTACCTACACCTTTTGGTGATGTATCTAAACACTTATCGATCCCAATTGCATATTGTGAGATTGACTTTTAGGTAGCTCATTAGGATTCTGACTAAACAGCACGTTAAAGGGCTAGAGATTTTCTTGCTTATCTCAGAGATTGAGGAAAACACAAAAAAGACAATGCTTACTTACCTACTAACATAAGAGTATTACGAGTAGTCCGATTCAAAGAGACCTGCTACGAGACTGTTTTAATATCGGTGTTCAGAGAGCAGACTACGATCTCTAATACTTGTATTTAAAAAAACTTGAAAACGAAGAACAAAAAACAAATGAAACAATCCAATAACACCTGGCTCACGGTGCATTAAAGAAAAACACCATCATTAAAAGAACTGAACTACGTCTTTATTTCTAACAGTTGAACCTATTACTACCGGATTTGGAGTTTTTACGGTGGCTGTTACCACTATTACTCAGATAACAATATTAAAGGTGTAATAATGGTCGCTTTTGTCGGCCATTACGACATGATGAGGCGCATACCGCTGATTCAAATTACTTTGACTCTGAACTTATTTTCATTGTTACAAGTGCGGTCAAGGGTGAATTGATTCTTTGGTTACCAGGGTTCTCTGGCAACGATAGGAGTGACGGCAATCATTGTTGTGATGTTGAAAGTAAACATTATTTCTTGTTGTGACATAATTAAATATAGCATTGGCCTTTACGTCCCTCTGCACTGTAAGGTTAGATACAGTCTTCACTTCAACTATGAGGTGGCGCGAGCCATACTACAACACGCGGTATCACTGTAGGTTGTATTACAGTAGAGATGTATGCAAGGCTAGACTTGACGAATTCCAGAGACTTGCCCACGTCTCTGGAATTCATCAACGACCTGCGTTGGTCACACGTTAATCCCTAAAAGCTCGTTTGTTTGTTCGCCACTGAAAGTGTATTTTCTTGAGGTTGCAAAAGACCCACTAAATTATGGCCTTAAATCCGCTGTACCATACCTCACTTCGATGCTTATCTCTCCACCGAACCCCAAAAAGTCACGGCACCAGAACAACTAGTTCACGTCAGACAATAGTGGACAGCGCCAAGTCACCGTGGAGGCGTCAGCCGAGCTACTTGGCTCTGTTGTCACAATGTCACCCGACACTCCCGCGGGAACTCGTACGACACTCCTCAATTATATTACATTACATGCGAACCTAACTGTAAACAATTCACTTTGTTTGCATTATGAACGGCTGTAAGACATGATTGTGTGAACAGACCTTCGAACAGGTTTTGTAAATCTAGTAAGTTTTAATAAATGTATTCTATCTAGAGAATGAAATTACAGCTTGGACTTGAAAAATATAACTGAATCGCGATTTTAGGTTCGGACTGACTTAGCCCATCATTCTCCTTGGTGGCGGGAACTTCACGCAATTGCTGCTGTTTTATTGGACTTTCCTTCACAATAGTAATAATACACTTAGCCGTTACCATTACCTATAAAAGGCCGGATTACATTCCCCTAACCGCGGCATTTGGCAATTGTCAATTCATGTCCACCCTCAAGTGAGCAGGAACAAGGGCAAGGCAGCACAATCAAACGGAAACGGAAGGCGCGCGTTTCGCGATCTCGCGGCGAAATTCGGCCGGCAGCTGCGCACACGCCGCCACCTGCCAGCAGACGTCTAATAGGTCATTTCCGCCGCGCGCGCCGAACTCTTCGGACGTCTACGCGTGCCTCTCAACAATTGCACCGACATTATTTGTGGTTAGGATGAAATTGGCTGACGAGAACAAACAATAATCATACCGTTTACTAAATGCTCACCTGTTGCGTACTTTACGCCTTTGTCGACCTATGAGTTCTATTATATATAGCAAATAAATAGTACTTTAATCATGATTACGAGAATAATGTGAATAAATGGCTCATTTAGCCAAATTATTGCTGCTGATTACTAGCCATAGACTGTTTTGACAGCACTATTGAACTTTAGTACTAGCGCAGAAGGCTCTCAATCTAAAAAAACAGACTAAGGCTGGAAGGGGCCAACTGAACATATTCGTGCATCAATATTTTTCAGTAGCATAGATCTTTGTTAAGGAAACGACGGATTTAAGAAATGTGAAAATGGATGGATTAAAGAAATAATGACGTATTGTGAAATTATTCGTTGTAGTAATAATTACGTATAACGTATGTATGATGCAGTAATCATTCATGTCATTAATCACCGCAATCGGTATAAGATGGAATGAAAAACACTTCATAGTGTATACGAGTTCCAAATGTTAAATCTAAAAGCTAAATTTATAAATACGCGTACACAACTCTGGGTAAGTGTTATTTTTTTCAATATCCGCACCAGTTATATTTTTAAATCACACATTTACGATGACATAAAAAGTGAGTCTATTAATAGAGAATCCAGGGGAGTCGCGTAAGCTTGCATTAATTAATCACCTGGATTTGAAAAAACGATCTCCTGAGACAGGGGTTGTTATAATATGTTTCGTATGTTGCTCTATGTCATTTTAAGAAACCTGAAAGTTGCGATGAACATATTTGTTTTAGCTGCGTTAGAGAGAGACGTAACAATTGTAGGGTAGTTAATGTTTGCGTGTGCGGTAAAAAGACCTTGACTGTTTTTAATGTATAGACATAAGGTAGAAGAACTCCATGAGCGCCCCCAAAATTATAATTTCATGGTGTTGGTATATTTTTTAAAGTATTTTCTGTTTGTAAGTATAGATACAGATGTTCAAGTTTTTATCGCTTTCAAAATAGGAATCGAGTTTCCATGAAACGTGATGAAAACTAAGCGATTAAACGGTAAGTTACTCTGGCAATAAAAAGAATTGTATTAAAATAATCTGTGGACAATAAATATGAATTGAAACTTGATTACTTATCGGATGTCACTGACTGTGAAAGTCTGAAAAAAGGAAAATTAAAAATGGTATTTTCAAGGGTTTTAAAAACGTAAACAACACTACTACATTTTTCACAAAATTGTAATAATTACTTAAACAAAGTTGAACTTTTTTAGGCAATTAGTAGGCTAGTCGGTCAAGGAATAGTGTGTTATCAATACATTATCTTCTTATTTATAAAAATGGATTGCTGTTCGTTAGTCTCGCTAAAACTCGGGAATGGCTAGACCGATTTGGCTTATTTTGGTTTTGAAACATTTGTATTGGTCGAGGGAAGGTTTAAAAGGTGAGTAATCATGAGGAAATGCTGGGAATATAGTAAAAATCTCAATTTTAGTTTCCTCTTAGTAAATGTTACTACCTGTCACGTGACACTAAATGTTTGACAACAGAACGAAGTCTGTTGTAACAGCTAGTAATACATAAGTAAAGTTACTTGTTTCATTCTTTCATATCATACGATTTCTGTTTGCGGAAATGACCCAACTGAACTACACATTTTGGAAACTGAAATTGAGTTTCCACTAATATACAGTGTTGACAAATGGGCCATCATGAGGACAAATGAACCAAATATTTCAAACAGCTCTAAAGTCATTCCCAGAAAGGTTAAATTCGAATGGTATTTACGGTTCTTATTAATCCCGTCTCCTCAAGCGAAGGAAATTTAATAAACCTCGACGATTTATGGTTTTGTGTCGTTTGCAGGAAGCGCTGTAACATAACTGGACGTTTAGTGGTTCCTTTTATACCCCATTCGTGTTCAGTTTTATAACTAATAACTTTACCTCTTTTTTATTTTACGTAAATACATAAAAAGAAAAATTCCCTATCTGATTTTCCAGAAATATTTATAGAAACACTTTGCCTATGATGTGTTTTGTTATACAGTTAGAATAACTTTGATACTTTTTTGTTTCGCGTAAGCAGTCATTGTACTCGTACTTTAGTATTATTCTAGCCTTAATTTTGGCTTAGTCTAGTTGGGTCTTATACTAGAAAATCCAACCTTAGTAGAAAATTTGGACAAGCCCTTTAGAAGTCGCATATAATGAAAATACTTTACTTGACTTCCAGAAAATACAATGAAATATCAAAATATTTTATTAAAAATAGTTTCGCTCTTTTAAATGAGTGATGAGAAAGAATACGAAACACGATTATGAGCTATTTTAACATTAAGCCTGGACTCAATGCCTCGTACCACTCAAACGTCTATTTACATGAAGAAACGTGTACTCACATTTTTTGCCCACGCACTTGAGTTAACCCCCGAGTGCGTGCTGGTAACTCGACTACCGGCTGCAGCTCCATCTGTCAGCGAAACCCTCCGCGTGGCCAAAAAAGCCACTCGTCTTCCGCCAACCTGCTTCCGCTGCGAGATGGGTGTAGATCGCGATATCAGTAGCGGGTTACGGTCTATTTTCGAACCTCAAATTGTGTCTTAAAAAATAAAACATGTGGGCAAAGTCCTTGTTCAATAAATATGTATGTACATGCTTGAGCCTAGGCGCCTTTGGGAGGCATCTTCAACGATTGACGTCGGCGTTGCGGCACTAGAGCGTCGTGCAAAAATACGAAATCTTAACCCTTCTGACAAACACAACCTCCAGTTACGTTCATACTTCCTGAATTGGAAAACTAGAACATGACACTGACGTATCAATGACTTTCACGTAAACGGGTCGCTATCATATTGGCTTGAAAGTTTAATAGTTAGATCCTTTCGACCTACTTTTGTCTAGCCATTTTCGGTACGCGAGTGCCGTATCCCCTTTTTGATTTTATCAGAGCCTACACGTAAACATCTGTGGTAGTGCATGAGCAAATAAGAAATTCACGGAATAATTATCGCATGGAAGAAGAAAACACTACAGATTACTCACTGTAAAGTAGATCAACAGTTGAGTAAGATCAAGACAGCGCATGCGGATTAATCATCGTGAATAATTTTCCACTCTCATAGAAAAACGGTGACGTGTACTGATGACGTATTCACATTGAGCAGGCCTGCTACCCGCAATAACCGCTAAGGTACATTCGGCAGGCATCTGGTAGCGGGGGACTTTGGCAAGCGGAAGCAAACAAACACTTGAACACAAATGTTTACAACTCGTTGCGCCATGAGCCGTGTTAAGTGGTTCTCAGAAACCGTCAAAAATTGACGACGTTCCGTATCGATGGCGCTTTCGGCAGGGTACACGGCAGGCATCTGGCAGCAGAAGATGTCGACGCCACAACAAAAACACTTGAGTGCTAATATTCGATACTCGTACCTCACACAAACCATCGTGAGGGTTACCTATTGAATCTGGGGCATGGTAGTGCGCGGGCCTAGACGAGCTAAGCGAAGCGCAAGGGTAGTTACTTACTTTTTCGTAAAAAGGTGTACCTCGTCTGAGGAACTAACTACGACAAATGCTCGGTGCTGAAATTTTTGTCTTGAGTAAGAATCAAACCCATGACCCTTGGCCGCAGTTTGCAAAGTTACAGTCTCTAATGACACATTTAATAATGACACACACTCACAAACTGTAGTAAAATAAAATCGAATGTAATCCCCTAAGCACCGCTTAAATTACAACCGATTACTGCTAAGAAATAACAAATATAACTGCTAAGAAAGCCTATTATGCGATTAGATAAATAGACTTTAATATGAATCGCCCGTATTAACGATACCTTTTTTGTTACAGGTACGCATCTCAAATTACAGTTTTGGTGACAAACGCTAGTTAATAGAGGCGCCTCGTAATCTTATTACAACGATTGTTCCAAGCTGTAAAACGAGATTAAGCTGGTAGCGCGGTGCCATGAATGCCATGATCCATTGTATTTTAGCTCTAATCCCATTGTCCACAATCTAACGCCTGCCAGCAGATTATCAGGCGAGCAATCTACTCAACAGTAGAAAGAGATAACGAAATCTGATACTGTTATTTATTTTGTTATTAACGTTTGTCCTTCCGCCTCCTTGCCGTATTTTCTTTCGCCTTCCATCCATGGGGATGTTTTTGCACATCCCAGACCTTATTATACTCATTTTATCAGATTTACGGCAGATCCTATAACGGATTTACTGATTGCCCATTTATAGGAAGGATCAAATTTTTGCTGAACCAATTTTACCTCAATTATGCTAAATCTAATTTCATTTTAATCTGGTAACAAAATTAAGTGAATATTAAAATAGATACCGCCAGATAACGTTTTGAATTTACAAAATTCTTTGATGTCTGGACTACACAGGTAAGAACATGCATGCTATGAAATACCTTGAATTACTTTTTCAAGACTTCTTTCTAATTCATTATTGTCTTTGAGTTCATTTTTTATTTGATATGTTTAACTGAGTTAATCAACTAAAAGGGTAAAACAACTAAAAGGGTAAATTACTTATTTTACATTGACCTATGTATGGACCCTCAGCTTCCTTTCAGAAGTCGGCGCTCTAGGACTCTGCGTTGCCAAAATCGTCTTTTAAGTAGTATCAAAAGGAATTTAATCTCACTATTATTCCTAGATCTTGACTAGTACCTACTACCTACTACATAACAATGATTTCTAAGAATTGTGAACTCTGCGAATAGTTTATTTAGTATAATGTTTACCTACAAAAATAATGTCTTACTTTACCTTGGGTCCGTTTATTCGTTTAGTAATGGTCTTAACCTATTATGAGCATCGATCCTTAATGCGGTACAGAAGGCTACACAGGTCAAACACATACACTTTGACAATTGGTACTACCTAATATAAATGTGATAAGGGTGATTTTCCAACGGCCAAGACGTGTGGGTGTACAATGTGGTCGCGCTCGTATTCGGCGAACGATAACATCTGTTGGGCAAGGTGTACTCGTATACTGTAACCATTCAATTATAGGATATCGTAAAAAATACTCTATTTCCCAGTCACACGTGTGCCAAACACGTAAGCTGTGGATTAGGACCGATCCGAAACTTCGTACGAAATGCAGATGCAGTCGTTTTTGCTTACATTTTATTAAATTATAGGTGGAAGCTGAAATTAAATACTTCAACGAAGTAGACCTTACAATTATCAAGAGTTCTCACTGACAAGTCTAATAATATGTTTTTCCTTTAACATTATTTAACTCTTTTACATTATTTGCATTGGACTTGTGTTGTTAGTTCGACCACCCTTAGCCTCACATGCAATTAGGGTTGTCTCCACAAACATTTTACATATACACCTTTATCATTAGAGTGAAATTGAATGATTTACTTCTTCTTCTTATCGTGTCGATGGTTATAAATGATTTACTAACGAGAGCAGTGTCAGGTTGCGGGGAGCGATTAAGTATGTGCTATTTATTATTTCAACTAGGGGTTTGTTTCAATTTATTCCGCGTGCTGCAATAAACTTTTAATACTTTTAAGTAAATCTCTTTCTGCCAGGATTTTGACTTCCTTCGAACTAGGACCACTACGGGAATCTCAGCACCGGTGGCAACCCTATTTTTAATGGTCCATTAGGGTATAGTTTCAATAAATCTTCACCCCATACCGTAGTGCTGAGGTAGAAGCTGACTGGCATATTAGGGAGATAGGTAATGGATTTTCTTCAAATCATATGTTATGTAGGGTACCATCAATAACATCCTATCTTCATATGCATACTTTCAAGATGTGAGAGATTGCCGGTTTTGTTTTCCAAAGGTTTTTCTTTGAATGGGAAGAAAATAAAACTTGACTTATGTAGTTATCATTTGTAGCAGTGACTTAAGCTACATTATTGTAAAGTTTCATTAAAATCCATTCAGTAGTTTTTACGTGAAAGAACAACACTGCACATCCACACATACAAACTTTCGCCTTTATAATATTAGTAGGTTAATAAACGAGACTCCTTTTTGCACGGAATCGTAATTTACAGGTATGTTGTTCTATAAGTACAAGTCTATTAGTGCAACGAACAATATTTTTTTATCCAATTCGGATATGGTTCCGCTAAATCTCTACCCCATTGCATTAAGCTTAAGTAGAGGCCACGGGTGCATTAGCCGGGTGTTAATTAGAGTCCGACCGAAACTGGTTTTCCGGCCGAAACCGAAACCGAAACCGAATGTTCGGCCTAGGCTTCAGTTTCGGCCGAAACCGAAACCGAAACCGAAACTCACGTGGTCAAGTATAAAATACCTACAATTACTAAAATTTGAAAAATGATTTTCATTATTCTGTTAATAACAACAAAACTAAGTTACAGACTCATTTTTTTTCAACACAATATCCTACCGCTGGACAAAGGTCTCCCCCAAATTTTTCGATTTACCTCTGTCTTTTGCTTAAGTCAGCCATTCGCCAGAGTAATGTGCCAGGTAGTCGCACCATCGTTTTTCTTTCAATGATATCAGTCTTTGAGGAGCCGTTGAGTTCTCATTCGGGCCGGATGCATCTTACAGACTGCTCAGTGCTCACTCCCATTTTGTCAGTTTGGTGACTTTCTGGCCTACGTCTTGAACGTCAGTTTTGGCACGGATCGTGGTAACCATTTTCTGTCTGTGTGTTTAATGCCTAACACAGTCCACTACATTACCCTTGGATCCATTCCGAGCTTTGACTTAAGGTGTTCTATGAGCAACCAGGCTCATGCACCGTGAGCAGAACGTGGGCAGAATGCAAACGTCAAGAAGTTCTCGCTTTAAAGATATAGGAAGGTGACACTTCATTTATTTGAGCTAACTTTTAAAGGCTTATGCCTTGAAGAGTTAGCTCCTCTAGGTGATTCGGCATTGGACTTCCACATCCTGCCTTTTCTCGAAGAAGACTATTATCTCTTTTTTTTTGGAGGGAATCCGTTTATGGACTGGACTGGTTATGGACGACCCAGAGGGCGGGACTCAGGGTGAAGGCCGGGGGTGTGTGAGGCGGCAGACATTACTCACTAAGCCCCCCGGTGACCTGCTGCAGCGCGTTTCCAGAGGTCCGCGTGATCTCTGGTCAAGAACTCTGTGCCAGTGGACCCCTGCCGCGCTATGCTATCCAGCCCACCTTGAGGGGAGTTACACCTCCCCTCTTCACCCGCCATTATGTACGGCGGGCGGTGTTAGGTCACTCTTACACCGCCACCCATCCTCGGGGCCACTTGGACTGGCGGCACACAGCCCCCGCCGTGTGCAGTGGGTCCCAGTGACCCCGAAGGCCCCCTTTTAGTCGCCTCTTAACGACTAAAAGGGAACCGTGCCAGAATTCTAACGCGCCATACCACGACGTGAAAGGAGACAATCTGGCCCAAGTCAATATACTCATCAAAGTTGCATTGTCCGCCGTCTACCACTTCCTTACTTCGTGTGCCGTTAGTCGTCAGTTTTGTTTTTGTCTGGTTCATCATCAGTCCAATGCGATAACATGCTACACTTAGTTCTTTGAACATTGTCTGCCCTGCCACTCGGCGGATGTGTTGGCGAAAAGCACGATGTCTGGTCAAGCACTGTGTCGTCGGCATGACGATCAGTTGATTTCTATAATTCGAAGTCGACTCCTTCATTAGACTAGGGTCTTGCCAACTGCCTAAAAACTGCCGCCAATGGGATAGTAAATAATCTGAGTAATCCAACATTAAAACGAAACAAAAACTTCATCAACAGTTACACGCACGACGTCCAATTCTGAATATCAGGATTCCCCCTCAGATTTCTGGGGCGGCTGGTAAGGGGCGGCCCACATCCACCCAAACCCTGCGATGCCTATGTGGTCATTCTGCTTCTTTGCTGGTGGAGTCCCACGCTGCGTTGGCTTCAAAAGATTTACCCCTGGGGGACTTTTCGACCCCAAACTGATGGCCCAGTTTCTCGTGCAATGTGCCCTGCCAACTGACACTTCAACCTACTTTCCTTAGTGACCAGCCGTGTTGGATGTAACAATCGACAACTTCGAGAATCGAGCTCCCAACAGAATAGTCTCAACGAAAACTTACATGTTATCATTTCCTTCAAAACATTACTTCTATAGAAGTTTTGCGTCTGGCGATTACGCACTGACCAATTTTTGTGTTGCTACGGAGCCATCCGAATGTCCCACGACAATTCCCGAAGATTGTGGAGGTCGCCAGGCTCTGCTATAACGTTGCCGCGAGAAACGAAGTTATACGAGAGCGTACGACATCTTCCGAAGTGAGTTTCGGTTTCGGCAAAAGTTTCGGCCGATTTTGGCCGAAACCGAAACTGTGGCCGAAACTCGATTTTTTGGCCGAAACTGGCCGAAACCGAAACCGAAACCGAAAGTTCGGTCGGACACTAGTGTTAATGCGTTTTTTCTAAGACATCTGCTACTGCCAATTTAATAGAGGAAAGGTGTTCTGCGCCCGCGCACCGGCGCCCGCGCAGTGATTCGACACATTTCACATGTGCTACGATGTTTATTTGGAGTGATGGCTGAGGTATGGCTTGTGCTACTGAACCACACTGGCGAGTAAACAGTTTGGAATTACCCTCACGATGTGCTTGTTCGAATTGATCCATGCTTTCAGGGTAAGCTTGTAATTATGTCTAATAATTGTTGTATTTTCATTTCTACGTAATTATAGTTGTGTCCATCGATCGACATACAACTATCTTACATATGTTCATACAAAGATACATCCCTCACGCCTCTTTTCCAACGGGGTAGGCAGAGACCACTTCTTTCCACTTGCTACGATCCTGACACACATCTTACGCTTCTTCTTCCCTCATGAGTCCTTTCACACATGTTTGATGGTTAAAGGTTCTCCTGACCTGACCTTTTCTGATAACATCTTGATCTTGGCCAAGAAGCGTTCTCATGTACAGGAACAGATGATATACACATAATGTATGAATGAAAATGTATCGCTTTCTTTACGACTGCCAAAAAACTTTTTTGCAAGCAGACTATTCCTCTATTAGATTGGACAGGAACGTCGGGGACCATAAAATATAAATTTGCAGAAAGTGGTCGTAATTTCCCGACGGGAGTGCAACAATATTGCAACGTTTGTCGGACAAAATGTGAAACGCGAGGGGAAACCCCATGGCGGTCGTAAACGTTCGGGAAATCGAACCAGGGACAGGACATGTAGGTATCACGGGATTAATTTTATATTTATTTAGTCTGAGTCAATTAGGCGAAAGGTGTTTCGGTTTATATTACGAAGATGAGCAAATATTCAGACCACTATATGGTAAGCGGCTAACGCAGCCTAGTGATAGGGACACGTTGTCACCAGACAATTATCACTCGCGAATTGTCGGAAAAAACTAATACTAAATAAGTTTTCATGATAATATTTAAGTTAACAAAGAAATTGTCTGCATTCATTAAATAAAATAATGTGGCGCCTTTTCTTTTTAGATAGGCACTTTTTAAGAAAGAAAGAAAAAACGTTTATTTCAGTTGGACATCGCAACTTATAAGATAAAAACAAACAAAACTAAATTGTTACTCAAACATGAAATTATATAACATGAAGTTTTAGGTCTAGACCTCTAGATGAGCATTAGCAATTTTGGTTTTTAAAATGCAAACTCCAATAAGTTTGCAGTTCTCAAATTATGTAAAAATACACCCCCATTGCAAAAAAAAAACAACAACGAAAACCCTGATACGGAGAAACCCCCTGACGCTACGGCACGGGGCACTGCGCGGTCGTAAAAATGCACTATTTTTATTAGGTACTCTACCAAATGGAAAAATCCTTTTGGAACCCGGACGTTTTAAAAGCTCTCTGGGAATCGAAGGTCTTTTAAATTGGTATTTTAAAGTTTTTTCACAATTCATTCTATTGCGTTGTTTTTATTGTTTTAAACAGTGAGGTGACGAGTCAATTAATCTTCGTATCATGCAGATTGGAGGTACAAAACCATCAGCAGGTTCTGTACCCTTATCGCCTTCGTTTGTAATGCAATTAATATCATAATGATATTTATTTTGATCTTAAGTTTAAGATAATTGGTATCACCCCTGTGATAAAATTGTCTAGAAACTATCTGAAACCCAAAACTCTATCCCACACTTTTGTATTTCTAGTGACGACAGCAAATCATTAAAAGGGCTCTGAGGTAGAATTGGGCCGGACAACAAAAGTCGTAGAGCGGAAACATAGTAGCAATTGAAGTAATTGCCGTTCATCGCTTCTGATGATTATGTACTCGGTTTAACTATTCAAGCAAATTCATAGCAACTACAATGGCGCAGAGACCATTGTAACCATATTTAATTGCTTTTATTCAAACCGAAAACGTCCCATTTGAATGAGATTTGGGTTATTTCGTGCTTGTTAAGAAAATAACCAGGTTAGGGATATAGGGTTGACTATCAAGGCTCCGAAGTTAGGTCTTGATTTGAGAATCAGCATTAATTTTAGGGTTATGTTTTCGTAATTTTTTATCCATGTCCAACTGCTGAGCAGAGATGCCCCTTAGGATTTTAAATCTACATTGCACTTATTCTGGGGTGAACCCTGCAAATAAACTAAAAATAACACAAAAACATAAGTAATTAACCACTGTTATCGGCGAGGATTAATAGTCTTTTGCAAGTCATTTTTCTAGACCGAAGTAGACTGCAAGGTTCTATGCCGTGACCGAAATGAATGGATTGCTCAAGCTCGGCGCCGGAAAGCCTGTCACGTAGACGATAAGTGTTAGACTATTCTTTTGCGACCTAGATTGAGTCTGGAAACAGTTTTATGGGACGATATTGTTTGCCATCCCATTTTATTGTGTGGGAGGTGAAGTACTAATCTGTATACAGGCGCTTGGTGAAAGGACTTCAGTACTCTGGCTTTTACATACTTCCTTTAAGAAACATAGTTTGCTTCATGATAATATCACTCGGTTTATTCAATTTATTTTATACGGTTAAATATCTACAGAAAAAGATATTAGACATGTTTATGAGATTTACTAACTTACTTTTACATCTGTCACTAAGGTTGTTCACTAACCTTACAAACCTCTAACATTCCACATTGAGCCCCGCGTGTTAGAGTTGAGGTGAGGCTTGTGTCCAGCAGTGGGAAGCATGTGAGACGTTTTACGTTTTTACTAACTTATTTTTAATGGTCGTCCCTTAATAATTCCCAATTCGTATTACGTATAGTCGCAGAACAGCACACATAAGGACCTTTCCCCATGACTACCCCGCCTGGGAAATAGTGATGAGTATATGTATGTATGTATTAAGAGATAGTAGTCAGAAAGGGAAGTGTGCTAAAAGCATAGAATACAAGCGCAACATATTTGCAATTCAGTTGGAAGGAATAGGAAAGTTTCGTGGCGAACTTTTTTTATTATCTGGCTCCTGCCCCAATTCACTTTCGCATGTTTATACATGAGGCGAATAAGCATCCCTGAATTATACCATAGGCGCAATTTTTGCTTAAACGAGACTATGTCAGGAGGTCTACTGCAATGCAGAACTTGCGCAGATTAGAAAGACTTCAGTAGACGGATCATGCAAAGACGAGTGCGATTTTAGTAATTTATATGAATGTTATTGTTGTTCGGACCAGTTTCCATTTTATCTCATGGTGGCCATTGTGATTCAAAGACTAAACGACTTTTAGGTATGACCCTGGTATAAGGTGAAATTATTGAATATACCCTTGGACAATCCCACGCATATGAGCATCATCATCATCATCAGGCGGTTGCAGTCCACTTCTGGACAAAGGCCTATCTTATTATTATTATGTGGGCATGCCATGTAGATATTTATTTTCAAAACCTAAAGCTTTGTAAGTTCAGTCAGACGTAACGGAAATCAGAGTAGACCTCCCAATTGTCAGTGCTGAAATGTTAACACCCAGACTTTTCGGCGCCGACTATGTACTGACATCGCTCCTTGATAAATTGATATTAGTATTTATTAAGAAAGATTTCGCAGCAATTGCTACAAAAAGTGATGAGCTTTTGTTAATAGTAAAAGATGGATTTAGACGAATCGAAAAGCCTGAGCGTATTTATCAGTTGAGACAATATGTTTCCAATGCCGGATTTTTAAAACCTGTAAGGATCTACAATGAACTACTACTATGCAGATTATCCGGTAGTATTTTATAGTATTAGGCCATGAGCGGGATAGATAATGATCCTGGGGCACTGGGGGTCGTATACTCGAGTTCTTTCTTGGAGAAACAATGAGATGACAAACATTGATATTTGTTATCATGTATTTAGATTTGACTATGTTACGGACATATTTAGGGGTCAAGGGTAAAAAATCTATGAAAAAATGGCCCGGAATAATAATAATTATTATTTAATTCAATGGTGAATAAGATTGAGGAAAGCATTTTGATATAAAAAAATGTATCTTTGCGTGTTCATGAAATGAATGGCAACCCAAGTCAACTACAGAAAAAATCATTGTTTTATTAAAAAATGCATTTTACAAAACGTAACCGTAAATAAAAAGAATTACCAACTTGATTCCGAGACTTGATAAAGTCGAATTGCCGTGTTTTTTCAAAGACATTAGCGTGTCCGTAGTTGTGGTGGAGTTTACTGCTGTTTTAGGAATCAATAGAAAAAATGCAGTTAAATGGTTGTTTCATGAGCCCTATTGAAGGGTAGTAAAGAACACCGGTTCGTGCGTGAAACCCGTCAACGGCGGAAGACGTCGCGACTCGCGACGGTTCCGACCCCTCGGTGTAGGGCTGCTTACTGTTGAGCAAGTTAGGTTTGTTTTCCGTAAAATATAATTTGAAAGACCGTTTTTCCGTCAAATGCGCGGTCTGATTTGTTTTTTTTTACATAGGTAGTTAATTTTCTTTAATTTCTTCAAGTCGAAAACGTTTTATCCTATTCTCTATTTTGATAAAAGAGTAGGTACAAAAATATTAAGTGTGTTTACCAAAACATCGCGTCGTTCATACTGTGTTGTGTGTGTTGTGCAACTTTATTTTTTCAACTAGACAGACTTTATATTTACAATTTATACAAAACTAAAACAAAAACGAACAAAAGGATATAAAAACCTAACCTGATGTAAAAACTAAACTACTTGTAAATGAAAAATGACATTTGAAAGAGCAGGCATTTTAGGCATGAACCCCAAGATATATAAACAGATTTATATATATTTATATATGACAGACTTTCATAGCGAATCAAAATGTTTAATGGTAGACTAATTTCATGTTAACTTGCAATAACAATACGCTTAAAAAGTGTTGAAAATACTATCGAATTTGTTATTGAATAATTAAATTCAAATAATTCTCAGAGGTTAAATAGAGAGAGGCAGCCCTGTATCTACCCCCCGAATTTATTGCAATCCGATACACGGCTCGCCATGTCTGCGAGGGGGGAACATTAACTACGATAAGCGGTCGATCTGCGACTACTCTCGAAAGAAAGCTTCCTAGTTTCGGCGAACACGAATTTCGATTTCCGAAAACTTACTCAAATTATTCTTGCGACATGAATGTATGGGCCACATTATATTTTTGGCAATATGACTTACAAGGAAAACATGATAATGTGATTTGAAAATGACGTATCTAAACAGGGTTTCACCACTCAATTTGTCTGTCTGTGTGAACCGAACCGGCCTGCGGCCGCGGCCCTGGCGGATCTTATTATATTGCACCATAGGCCAGTCTACTTTCCTATCGTACATATTGCCTTTACGCATAATTACAGAAATCATGTCTTGTGCTCATTATTATATGATTTAAATTTGGCTTAATTCGATTCATCATTTCATGGTCAAAGCTGAGTTTCGAAGCTGAGTTTCGATAATTTTACCTTTTTATTCCGGCTTGAATCTTGCGCTATCTGATTCCCTCTAATTTCTAGGTGACACTCCTGTAGCTTTAGAAGATATTAATCGTACCTAGGTACTGTTTATAATGTTTCTTCATTTTGCTTCAAATAATTATCAAGCTACGTAGGTATTTTAGTGTCGACCGAAATCTTCACGTGTTTTCGTTGGGCCGATTCGGGCCGGCGGAAATAGCCAGTGCCGCAGTCGACATGCAAACCCTTACTTAGGCCCGTAATTCATATCTCTTAAGGTCATAGCTCATTAGGCCAGCACGGCAACTGCAAGGCTCCGACCCAGCAATTATCTGAACCTTAAGTTGTGATTACATAAACGGCTTGTATACGTCCCACTGCTGGGCACAGGCCTCACCTCAACTATGAGGTGGAACGAGCCATACTCCAACACGCGGGCTCAGTGCGTATTGTTGGAGGGGTGTAAGGTCAGTGAGCAACCTTAAAGTCAGATTTTATCAAGCCGCCCTAAGGCCTCTGACTAGGCTTAACGACTGACATCTAGCGACATCTAGCGACGTCAACCGTGACCAACTGCTTAACGTGCCTTCCGAAGCACGGAGATGTCCGAAATACACATCACTAAATTTAGGTCGGGCTGGTCACCCATTCCATTTCCGACCCGGCGTGTGTTGCTTTACAACAATGACTGTCGCCGATCACTGTCGCAACTGCGCCACGGGCACCTCACTGCGCCACGGGCAAGTTGTGATTGGTACAATATATTTGCAATAGTATATAATATGGGAAATCCAACGTCGAGCTGTCAGCGCTACTATACCACTCAACTCGCAGCTCGCGTCCTTACAACTTAAGGTTCAAATTTAAATAGCAAGGCAATTGCTGTGTCGGAGCCGTGCAGTTGCCATGATGGGAAAGTGTGCTACGAGCTTTACTTGATAATAAACCCGCCGTTTACACACAATCAACTTAACATTTCTGCAATTAACGTTTTTAAAAACACTCGAGGTAAGTGAACACGTGCTTTCGATTAATTATAGGGTAACGAGATGAATAATTCAGATGCTACGACTGGTCCGTCGGCGCGTTGGGTGTGGCTTCGATTACCACCCCGGACAAACATTAAATTGACAAATACTTGCGTTTGTTCTCTAACTGGGTGTAATAGAAATAATCTTATCAAGTGACTATTTAAAATTCACTTTAACGTATTTTATTAACTAATTTACAGTAACGGGTATTTATTCCTAGAAAAATACAAATGACGAATAACCTTGGTACGTGTTTAGTAATATATTTTCTTAATTTTTAAAAAAGCTGTTTCTCTTATATAAATTGAGGTTGAATGTTGTGAATATTTTTGACATTTAAAGGTTTTACTATTATTTTACAACCTAAGTAAGAAATAAAACTCGACTACTTACATGCAAGCGGTGCGTACTTACCTCGTCTTGTACAGTCAGCTATAGGAATACATGGGTATCACAATTCACAAGTGAGAACTGCAAAGAACAAGTGTGTTTTGGTTATTCCTAGATTGCCGTAGATTGATTCTTTTCTTATAGCTTCATCATCATCATTTTAGCCGAACGACGCCCACTGCTGGGCATCAGGAATCTCTACAACATAGCTTACATTTTGATGAGAATACACAGTTAAATTGATTGTGACATACGCCGCTTTTTAAGCTACAATCCTTATCATATCAATTTGCGTTATAAATATGTATTGTAGATATGTTAATTATGTTAATATTAACACTAGACCATTCAGAATTATGAGGCCAACTTTACCGTTTATTTCGCGTGTTTGCGTCCATGCAATCAACCCACATTATTTATTTTATTGTAAGGGTTAGTACTTGCTAGGGCCAGGTGGTTCTTTATTATTTGGTTTCTAACGTCAATAGAACCATAATGACTAGGTATGTGTGTACTTACTACGTATTAACTACCTTCAAAGAGAAGTATATTATAATTATTTGTGAAAGCAATACCTACAAGCATTGGGGTTTATTTAAGTATCGTAAAATGTTAATGTAAATTAACGTACACTTATGCTTTCCTGAGCATAAGTTAGATAAAAATCTATAGCGAGTAAAAATTACGAAATCCGAAAAGGTCACTCGAAATAATGAAGAAATAATATCAAATTACTTATTCATTTCAATAGCGATTCTACGACGGCTAAAAGTACATGTGAATGAAAGCAATATGTCTTGATATGTATGATGCGTTACCTGATGAATAAGCCCAGTAAGTTGAACCCTTGTTTACATTTAAGTTTAAAGGTAACCAAGCACCTTCTTCAAATTGGCTAATTACCAGCAACTTGTAATAATTAACCGTTGATAAGTAGCAAGCCAGCATGCCTGTCACATAAATCGTCTAAAGAAGTAACTTAATTTCTGTATGCGGGCTCCGCAGTGTACAGCAAGACAAGCGGTTATCGTATTATGTTATCTACAAGTCTTACAACTAGGTTAACTCGCCCTCTTTGGCACCTTAACACGTTCATTACCAGTACGATTTTCATGAGGTCTACTAGGGTGCCGCCTACATTTCACGGTAGACTCGCCAGGCGAGTCGCCGGCACTGCAATATAAATTGAATCGACTCGCCACGTGAGTTCACTGGTAATACGTAAGGGTAAATTCTTTGTTTTGTTATTTTTGTGGTCGTCATAGTGTATGTAACGTGTTTATCGCAATTAAAGAGTGTTTTACGACTATTCGGCGTACTCTAACTTGTAAAAATGGCAAAAAACTCTATGAATAAAAAGTAAGGTTAGTTTCTTTCGTAATTTAAGCAGTGGTAGTCAATCTTTTAAATAGTGGTTATTGCTAAGGCGGTAATTTTAATTTTTATTATTTAAAAAAAAAACCTGAAATACCATCGATCCGTAATAATAAAAATATTTGACGAATCAAACACAGGCGATGCTGCGGGCAAAAACTAGTTATAAATAAAAATTAAGCACTTAGCGTAAGCTTAGTTTTACATCGACTAGGACAGGTTCGGTTAGAATAAAGCAAGCATTATTATTTTTATGCAGTGGTAGTGATTATCATTGCGTATCCATCGTCTATATTTTATTTTATGGTTTTTAAGGTCCCGTTTTCACCCTTTGGGTACGGAACCCTAAGTACTATAAAACAAATTTTAAAACCCAAAAAATCTGTTTTATTTAGTCCAGGTTGTTGTATATTAGTTCCATTTTACAAGTATGTAGGTAGTCTATGCTACTATGTTTACGTCGTTGTCTAATATGTACTTCAAGGTTGAGGATCTATGTCAGTGAACTCGCCTAGCGAGTTCAAGGCATAGCAGAATAGTTTTTTCCTTTCAAATATAAATGGGATCTCCACACCCACCACGTTAATCTTTAGATTAGTGTATATTTAGTCTATACTATAATTTTAAGCAGTAAATACGGACGCATTTTGGAAATATTAGCGAAAAACACTGAACTCGCCAGGCGAGTCCTCGGCACTGGAATAAGATTTACGTGAACTCTCGGGGCGAGTCGGTGGCACTGAACGTGTTAAAAATAAATTAAGTACAGTCAACAGCACGTCAGTTACCCCATTTCCGCTCGTGCCAAATTTCATTCCTTTACATAGAGCAAGGAGGACTGACCGGAAATGGGTAGAGTGATGTGCTATCCACCGTGCATCCCCCCTTCAGAGTAAGTGATATAAGTACCAACTATGTCACATTAGAAAAAGATGTCATGGGTATGACCAAGACTTAAACAATTCATTTCGCCAATTTCAGATCTTTCTTTATTTTCTAATACTTGAATATCAGCCTTAAATCTTAATTCGTGTCCTCTTAGTTCTTTTACATCAGGAAGAGTCACTCTACCCTGGATGAAAACTAAGTAACTAATACAACTAAACTTTCCATGTCAATATAATAGGTTCACGTAACGTAAAAAATCTTAGTTACTTAGATAGATATAAGTTACATACTTAAGCCTGTTAGCAGCCAAAAATATAACTTAAATTGAGCAATATTCTGTACCATTGCACAATACTTGTGGCATTATCACAAGAGTATAAAACCCGCCTCGTTTTAAGAAAAGAATACAATTGAGAGAATATTTATATTGTTGACAAACGGCTACGGATTTGTAGCAACGTTTTTATGGCTGCATCACATAATTGAATCATAAACACCAGGCTGATGTAACTTTCTTCGATAGCGCTCTATTATTGTCACTGCGTTCTTATCTGGAGAAAGCTTGCAATCAAAGAAAACGTGGGAATTTTTAAGAAAGCACCTAATAAAGCATGAACGTCAACATTATGTGATAATATACTATGCCTACTACGCGATGGTAGTAAGTTGACAGTGTTTGCATGGATACAAGACGTAGCACATTTTTCATTTTCGCAAGCATGCCATTAGTCATTCTTTTTCTTGCTATTTTGTAACGAGTATTTTGTAAACCGCTATGCTATTAAAAATAATCATTATATTTTTCCCGTAATCTCTACATAAACCTCATTAACTAAAGTAAATGTTGGCGAAGACATCTCACTGGATCCCTAACTGGCACCGACTGCGCCCGAGGCCTAAACGAAGATGTTTTGTGGAACTAAACACTGAAACTACGCATCTAATATCCCAATTCCAGACGTTCTTTCTATAAAATAAGAATGTAATCAACTTAAGAAACCTTTTTATACCTTTGCTACTTTAACATACAATCCACAGGAAGTACCCATTCCTGAATTCGATGCTGAAACATTGTTTAAAGTCCAAATGGCGAGGTTACATAACTTATAATATACCCGTCTCTCTCTCGTGCCAAACATAGCATAAGCTTGAGCAATAAATAGCTTTTATATTCCTTGTGCCCATCGAAATTTTTAACAAATGTTAGTAAGAAGGGCTCAGGCGCAGAATGTCCTTTTCTCAAAATGTCCACTGGTCGCAAAAGGGCCTTCACATAGAAGAAGAAATATGTTCAATTTTATGATAGAGTTACGGCCACAAGTTTATACTGTGGACGTGCAATATTGTTTCGAATTTCTTGCGTAGCACGTTTATTGTTTTTGATGATATTTTTCTAATAGAACAATCAGCTATTCAGCGATGGAAATCATATGAATTCATTGTTTCTAGTTGTCTATTGTGATCTCTGTTTGTACACAAACGGAAAGATTCGTCAGCAACGGCAGATTGTAAACAGGAGGATGTTTTAAGAGTTGTTAGAAAGACTAAAATAAATAAAAGATTTAAGTTTATTTGAGGGAGACCCAAAGGTTGAACCAATATAAACTCACTTTTGACTTGTGTGATGTGTTTTATAAGCTACTTGTATTTATTTATTTATTATTTATTGCACAAAAGTAAAGTACAAATGGCGGACTTAATGCCTAGAGGCATTCTCTACCAGTCAACCACAGAGTCAGAGAGAGAAATTAAGGCGGTGCACCGAACCAAAAGTAAATCTTAGTCTATAAACTAAATCAATTCTCAGTCAAACAGTTCATAGTATTTTTAAACCACACTTCACTGCGGTTTCATTCAAAAGTTAAACACAAAACAGAATGCTATAAATGTGATTTGATCGAATTAGCATTCAATTCATTTTAGCACACGAAATAGTCAAGCCTATAGAAAAACCTACCTACCTAGCTGCTTTTGGGTTGAAGCAATAGCTAAATTCATGTTAAAATGGACACAATTGAAAGCGAGACACTTCAAGATTACCAAAAATTTGTGAAATATAAAAGGCAATACCCGTCCATTTTCTTAAATCGTGCCCAAACGTTGTTAAATTAATTTTGCATCATTATTACTTTGCTGCTCGCGCAATGAGATCATAAAATGAGGCCCTTACCACTACTTGTTTGTAAAAAAAACATCTCTTAATTTCACATTACAGTACTAAGTATTGTCCCTCGCGACTGAGGCATGCGCCTCGTCCACCTGCGCGCTCGTCAGACCGGGATCGACGCGTGCGCACACGTCTGGTAAAAACGCTGAACCTGCATCATACTTTAGTACTATTAATATTTGTAATGCAATATTTGCACAACTAATTGAAGTTGGCAATTAAATAATTGTAGCCTTGGTATTTTAAACCCACTCAAAGTAAAATATATTATTTACAAGCTTTCTCATAAATATAACAGACGATTTCAGCAAAGTTTTTTTTAGTCATCGATCCAGTGTAACCAGCTGGTTAGTTATTGTAGGAAAATTTGTTAAACGCACCTCATATTTGTTCATATTATATTATATTTTATGAAATTTTCTTTGCTGCCAAACTTTCTTAAACAAACGAGATCACTCCAAATCTTGAGGTTTCTGAGGTAAGCTAACAATTTTTAAATTTCGATAAAATGTTTAAAGCTTATTCAAGTATAAAAATAAGTAGGTACCTGAAAAACGAGTTTCTATAATTTTGATTCTGTTATGACACTTACTTTGTAAAGACACGTAAAAAATACTGAAACATTTTCGTAACGTTTGTGGGAAGGAACATGAGCTATGTCCGAGTAGCGCTTGCGCAGCGCCTCATCGGCGCGGCGCGGACGCATAAATTAGCTGAAACGACGCAAGAAGCGCCCGGCGAGCTGCAGATCCTGTACCAGGTTTTTACTTTGAGTAGCATCGGGAATAACAGCTTACATAACCCAAGCAACTCACTTTAAAAGGGTTTTTCGTCAATGGCGAAAAAGGTTCGTGAACACGTTTACGTACAATAACTCGTAAATCCATTCGATAATGCTTAACCACAGGTGAACCTAATAGTCCACAAGAAAAAAAGAAGGCAACTTGATAATGATTTTTACAAGAATAACGTAGTTGATGCTGACTGTACACATTACTCTGTATGTATGATCCTCAAGGAATTTAACACATCCTGTGATCAATTTCTGTTCCTGAATGATATTTTCTTTTTTATATCACCTTTTGTAAGTTGTCAATAAAACATAATGTAACCTGACACTAGATTGGTAAATCATCGTTTCATCGTTCACCATGACGTCTAGGCACTCATAGGAACTTCCTTTATTACAATTGTAACATTTTCCAATGTGACATCGGACACGGGAGGTTTTGTGCGGCGTGATAAAAAATAAAGGGAATAGTGGCGGCATTTTGTGGCGGCGTTTTGTGGCGCGTTGCGTATCGCGTTTTGTGGCCCGTGTAAGGACGCTGAGAGATCTGGAGAGTAATAGATAAATTCAAAGTAAGAAAGTATCATCTATCTGTTAACCCAGACTACTACTGTAAGGCTGCGTTTCCACTAGATATGCCTCGCGAGGAAGGTGTTTTAAGAACCAATTGAATCGCTTGATTGAGCGAAGCTAGCTAAATGGAGGGATTTTATTTGTTCTTAAAACCACATTCTTCGCAACGCATCTCTCTGGTGGAATTGCAGCTTCAGCCCACTTTGTTCTTGAAGTTAGAAACATGAACATTTGAGTTACAGTCCGCTTGTTCACAATGACCTCTGGAGACTCTACCTTCTGAACGATCTACTCCTCCATTATTTAATAAAACACAACACAAACTTGAAGCTACCGACGGTCACGCTTTCTTCACGTGTATTGTGTAACCCTCTCGTTTATGCAACATAAAATATAATTATCTCTATGAAATCACGACGCGATTTAATTACCTACACGTGGTAGAGTTTTTGAAGCACGAAAGCTATCGTTTTACTTTATCTGTATAGTAAAATGTATGTTCTCTATAATGTTAAAGTATTCATTAACTGTTATTCATTGTGTAAGACATTGAAGTTTGCTTTTGTTGGCAGAAGTCGCATTTTCTGAATAGGGAAAGCGATAAAGCGATGACATATTCCTGGCTAGTTATCCATCCATCAACATAATAAGAGGTTTTAGATTAATATATAGATTAGCTCGTAAGTATATTTTAGTCATATTATCTAATCAATAGGTTTTTTTAAATCTAAGTGGAGACAACGGCTGTGCAGGCAAGGCCTAGGAGAAGGTGGTGAGATGAACTGAATTCCTGTGAGAGAGATTAGACCGTGTGGGCTAGAGACTGATAGGGGAGGCCATTGCCCTGCAGTGGGACGTAATCAGCTGATTAAGAATTAGTGGAGACAAAGTTGCTAAACTAGTGCTATGTTTGTGATTCTTAATTTAGTGCAGTTGCAACAGTAAGGAAGTGGCAGGGAATTCGGCCGCAATCAGGCTGCAGCGGCCGCGTCCGTGAGAGCGTTAGTGAGTGCGTGTGAAATGTGCGACAATGGACTACGCACACTGGGGCTAGGGCTATCTCTAACTTTTTAGGAAATAATATTATTGTTATTAGTAAATCTAGGCCTAAAAGTTTACTAATGAACTGGACTAGTGCCTGAAGTAGCATTTAAATAAACCTGTAACCTGCCCTGATGAACTATCATTTCATCAAGGCCCTTAGACATAATGAAGACATAATATATGCATTGTAATTGCTAGTATTTTAGGTAATGTATGAATATTAAGCATTGGAGTAAGACTTCACATTTCAGATAATTATAATCAATTCATAATTTTGTTTATATGTATGAATAGATTTGGTTCGCGAGTTACACAGTACACTTATTTAACATAAGAGCTGCCGAAGCCTATTTAGAATTCCATCTGCTGGTTTGATCCTTCTGAGACCTAATTAAACATCTGTACAGACCACTTCTTACTGAACCAAACTCCGCTTAGACAGTGTCAGTGTCGGTGTGTCAGTGCTTGATCTTCAACGATATGTTAAGAGTCCGACAGCCCTGCACAGACGGATGATGCACGGGGCAGGTCTGATTTAGAGGAGACATTACACGAACAATGCGCGATCGCGACGCAACAGGCGATAATTACGCGTCGCGTAGGACGCATGGGAACCGGGCCCGACCACACTCCCGCCAATACGACCGTTACTACAAAGGCGACAATTAATAATGTTTACTACTTACCATTGATGATGACATCTTAGATTCGCCTTTAAAGGACTCAGCAGAAATGGTTCTCAGGGAAACGTAAATCAGTGAAAAGAGCTTTCACTGGTGTTAATTTACCATGGTAATTTATTTCAGTTCAACTGCTATGTCTTCTTTTTGCTAAAGCCGATAGGTTCAGCTGAAACAACGGTTTCATGACTCACTTTGCCGATAATTCCTCAAAATCCATTAAAATCTTCAAAATAGGGTATCTTTCACAAACCTCTTTATTTGATCTCTCATCCGCAGTCATTCAGGACTCCATTGCAGAATTGTTCGACCGGCATCAGTTCTTCAGTTTTCTTAGGCGGTTTTCTATTTCTGAATTGATGACATAAAATAGTACAATATAATAAAAGCGGGCAACGCTCTATACCTACATTATGTGTTGAATGAACTTTAGTCATTAAACATAGACTATTACTATTTATTTCACATTCTCATAATCCAAAAATTCCAACGATTGTAAAAAAGTTTTTATCATTTGTCCGCTGCTGAATCAAAATCTCACTTTACGAAATCAAAAATAACTATAACAGAACACTCAGACATACACACAGGTTAGCTCAATTAGAAGAAATCTAACCAAATCCTTAATTAGACACATATATTAATCATTTTAATCACAGCTACCTCAAAAAGGTTATTGTTAATTAGTCATCAACAGCACAATGTAGAAAAAGCAGACACTCTTCCCAGCCATTGTTACACTGCTATAGTTTACGACAAATTAATCTAATAGAATGTTGGATAACGATCTCGGGCCGGGCGATCCATCACGGGGTCACGGGTTCGGAGCCGGTGTGTACATTGAGGATGGATGTCAGTCAACGAACTGAGGTCTTATCGGGAACGAGATCTTGTTCAAATAATCTTAGCGCCGTACCTACTAGCTTATGAGATATAATTGAGCGGTCTGAATTTCATTCCCCGTCAAATTATAATAGCTAAGTCATCTCAGCCGATTTAGATTTCAGTGAAAAAGTAAAGGTTATTACAGGCTATAACTCTTAATTTCTCTACGAAATGTAATCAGAAATTATGAAATTCCCAACTGAAAGAACTGAATTCGCGACGTGGCCCAGTGGTATAGTATGTGAAAGAGGCAGTAGGAAGGTCGCCAGGGCGCATGAAAATGACGGAAATTGGGTATTCAAATTATAACATTTCGACCATTTGATGGCTTTACCATCAAATGCAACGCAGGACGACCGCCAGAATTTTGCGGCAGCACTGGATAGTATCATATTATCTTGGGAGATAACATGCTCAGCAGTGGACGTCTTTCACTGACTATGATGATGATCATTTCTTTTAGATGGCTTTGATAGACCATCATTGAGACCACTGCCGAATCCGAAAAGAGATTTATTTATTTATTAAAGATAGTTAAAGTTGGGCCGCTCTCACAAGCCTAGGTGTTCCTACCTTGTGTACTGAATGACATTGTACTGTACTTAGTAGAGCTTCAATTTGAAAAGTTCGTAAGTTATTTTCGATTAGCCTTTAAAAACTTGAAGGTGGAGGTTACTCTAACATGCAATTTTATTTTTATTTCACATAATTTGATAAAGCGTGATTGCGAGCATTTGAACTCATTAGTTAAACAAACTCATTTATCTTTGAATTTAAAGCAGCTTGTTTTAAAAATATTCACTAAGAGAAAAGAAGTTAGTTACCGTTATTGCTCTGAAACACACGAAACATTTTACCATTTTTTAACCATTTACATTCAAAAGAGGTGGAAAATCTTGAATACCTTTCTACTTTACTTGAAGCAATTCATTTCATACATAGTAGTATTTTCAAAGTTTTCTGGGAGTAAGTAATTGTTTGATTTAACTGCTATCAATCTCCATAATGAACTAACGGTCTTTCGAACACACCCAAATCCTCAAATATTGCATGCACGAGTCGCAAGTCGGCATTTTGTAGTTCTAGATAATTTGGGAAATGAATGATGTATATTCTGTTCAGCAAGTGATTCATTAACGAAGTTATTGTAAGGGGAGATAGGTGTACAAAGTCAAAAGTCAGTGAATATAAAACCAAAACGATAATGAGACCCACATTTTGATTCAGTTTTTGAAATGAAGTAGGTACAATTCACCTTGCCATTACAGGTCTTTTTTTCCATCGAGCTGATAGTTTTTCCACGGTTAATTTGTCCTGTGAAACCTAAAAATAAATGAAGGCAAACATAATGGACATCAATAACATTATTCTATATTGATACACCATGTAAAGTTAACAAAGAACTCGCCGGAAGTGTCATTCTGGATTCCGCCGTCTGAAGTCAGGACAAAGCGATTAAAGTAACGTTCACCGTTTTGTTTATAAACAGACGAAGACGTGTTCGGAGGAAACAAATAAGTCCACCAGGTCCAGTCACACTGAAATCCAGTTATTTTTGATGCACGGCATCGTTTATAATTACTCGCCCGTGGCCTACAAGCGAGGCATAAATTTGGAACTGTAAAGGGGAAGCAAAAGGGATTCACACTGAAACAAGTCCTAAAACAAAGATAAAACCACATCTTCCTTTACACACTTTTTCTTATTTCAAAACCAAAATTGGACAGGGACTGTCCTATGATGACAACATTAGCAGTCGTAACGAGTAGGTATGGAATTTCGTTCTAGTGTTTTATGGTCTCTTTTTAATCCAATGCAATTACATAAATATTTTATAACGAAATCAAGAGCCTGCTTTTAATCGACTGACAACTTTTGTTACTTATCAATATCATTATGATGAATCCTCATGAGTGAATTAGGATCTCATCATCCGCCCGGGATGAGGATGAGGTCATGACGCACTCCTACCGACCAAATCCTCACTGTACTAGACATCGGCACTTTAGCAGCGCAGCGGGATTCACCGAATGGTTTCGCCACCGTTTCACAACTTCCATTCATTCGTCATAATTCATGAGTACACTCGCAATATATCCCTGAGTCTGCACGTAGTAGGTAGGTGCTATAGTTGGAGGCGTCTGGACGTTGCAAAGAGAGCAACTGCGACGACGCGGCATCCTTTCAGGGTTGACAGCTGGGTATTGTTATTTTGCTCTTGGAAGCCCACTTTGCTCTACAGAAGCTTTCCTCCCTTATTGAGGCAAATCGTTGACTTGAGACAAATGTAGGCAAGAAAATGTTCATGTAGAGTATGAAGTTCATTGTAAAAACTTGTTGTGTAAGATTGGCGGGCTTTGTTTGAATTTGAACAATCTCTTAATGAAATTTGCCAGCTGTAGGTAAGATATGAAGTGGAAAGCGCGTCTAACGTTCTGCAGACGAGTCCACGTCAAGCTTCACATGGTACCACCACCCTATGCTGCTTACAAGATTACCTATTTTGCAATATTTTTGTAAAGCTTAACCTGGCGTCCTCTGTACGAAGAGTAACATTGACTACCGACTTCGAATAGTCTGCGCGTTATATAAGAGATCTAAGTCATGGTCTAAGGTATGCTTGGTTGAATACCCCTGGGAAATATATGGGCGTTAGCCTGCACTAGTCAAGCATCGAAACTCGTTCAGAGCGACTGAGTAGACGTTCCAATATTTTTTTCAAAATCCGACAGTTCATTTCTGGTTCAATCATCTGTTTTCAAATAAGTTGCAATGTTTGATCATTTTGTTTTATTATTGTTTTTAGCATTTTCCATGCAGTATCTTTTAGTAAAGATCTGAAAACCAGAAAAAGACATTTGGTCATGTTGACATCAGGCAGGACTCGAACCCGCATCTTTCGACACCAGGCGACTGCACTACCAATTATGCTACCGAGACCATTAACAGACCGGCCGAATCTTTCTGGTATATTTACCCTATGAGCCAGGGTGATTTCAATCAATATTATAGGCATCCACCTCTAACACCCTTAGACGTATTTGATCATTTTGTTGAAACTAGCAACCCTGGCTCCGCTGGCGACGCGGATGCCTCTGGAATTAGACGCGTGCCCCGCGCGTGCTGCGGCGCCCCTGCGCAAGGATTCGCGACGCGCGCGGGCGCCGCCGCCCCTCGCGACGCGAATCCTGCTCCTAATTCCGGCATTCTATTTCAAGTGTCAAACGCTAGTCATCACTGTGCTCTCTTTTCGGCGACCTTTGAGCCTTAATCTGGAGACTACAAGTCATTGACTGGCCCGTTCTAATGGGTAGAGAGAGATAGGCCTAAGGCATCTTAGGAAGCTTAGGAAGTTCGCATTACGCAACATTCATGTGACAAACATTTGTATTTTTTAACTAGATATTTAAATACCTATGTTAAACCGTCTCTCACACGACGAAAAGCTTCCTCAGTTCAAAAATATCTTGACGTAGAGATATCCTACATAGTTAGTAGCGCAAGTAGCGCTTTTTAACTAGCGTCGAATGTTTGTCATGGATTACCCAGTTTGAATTTATCATTTAAAACATTTATTCGCCAAAAAAAGCCTGCAAATAAATTAGTTACAATGGAGATGGAGACTTTGACAATGGAGGAAAGATTTCGTTCATATAGTTATTCAGCTAAGTAACGGCAAATTTCATACACCCAAACGAAAGTTATTTCACCTTTTCATAAAACTATTTGGATAAAATTAGCAAAACAATAATTTGTAATTCACCAACATGTGCACCATAGTCTAGACAAAATATGGCAAAGGTATGTCGAGTAAGGTAATCTTTAGCCATTATCGCGCTCAGTATTCCCACATATCGCCCATAACAGGCGCAAAAATGTCTTGTAGTCTAACCGCATGCGTGCTAAATGAAGTAAGGTCCTCATAAAAATTATTGCAAGGCCATAACACAGTGTAAGCTATAGCATGATGAGCTATAGGTGATCTAGGTCTACAGGCAGGCCCCTCTCAAGTGGTTTTAGAGTATTTTTTTGTTTCATGCCAAATGATTGGGGTTGGATTGAACCGATCTATTGGCACAGATTGACCAATTATGATGGGAAAGAGGCACTTCAGTCCTATTACCTTTCAGCCTGTATATAAAAAATATATTGTCATTAAACTAGCCATCTGCATTTAACATCCAGCATCTTACTACCAGACTTCCCCAACTGATTTGGGTTAGCTTCCTGATGACTAACCTGCAGTTCCGAAAATGTCATAGGCTTCAGTTAGCTTCCTCATACATTTCATTGCGTAAAACCAAACACCACCATAGCATTAGCTGCTTGTGTGTGTAGCCCTAAAACCTGTATGCAGCTGAAGGGAAGGCCTTGAACTGGCGGGCGCGTGCGTAGCGGGCTGGCCTTGTGACCTATTGCGGCCTTGCAGATGAGCGCCGGCGCAGGTGACGAGTAATTGACCATTAATTGAGCTGCTCTGCAACTGGCTAGATGTGCGTCTTCGATTGTTAGATCACCTGGCTTTTGAAATGCAACTTGTAAACATTTAAATGTGTAATTATTGTGACAAAATGATACAAAAGATGAAGAATAACATAGTATACTTTGAGCTACTTACTAACGCAGTAATGTCAAGTAACTGGAGAATAAAGTTTAAAGCTCCAGGTGGGCTAAGATGTGCGGTGCGAGAATTTTTGTTACGCGTTGTATCAATTCGAATGGTTTTGGCACGAAAAAAAGCGTGACATAATGATTTCATGGTAAGTATATTTGGCCACCAAGCTTTGTTTGACTAATCGTAAGTGATATATTCCGGCTTAGCAGATTACAAAAAATTAAAGATAAAAAACGAAGATTGACGGAAAAATATTTAAAGGCTCTATAAAAAAAAATTATATACATGAACGGTCTTTCGCTCTCGCAGAAGATGAATGAGAGCATACCGTCAAAAAGGAATAAATACAATGACAGTAAAATAACTGCTTCCATCTACAACGAAGCTTCCACTGCACATATACCTACGTATATTCGTAGCGTGTTCGTTGATTGAAGGCTCCGTAATCTCCGCACAGTCGGTTCGCGCAGTCCCGGAGTCGCGGCACGGCCGGCACTGCGCCGAGGAATGCAACAATCGCGATGCACAGGTGCCCGCACACCTGCCGCGGCCGACGACAGCCGATATCGATGCGATACACATCGATACCGTCGATTAAACTGTTCGCCACCGCGTCGGGATATATTAAAAGCCTGTTAACTTTATCTGATTCGCTTTGAGAACGCGCGGCGTACGCAACAATTTCTTTTGCCGCCGTTTGAGATAATTATTTTGATTATTATTTGTTGATTAGATCATTGATTTTGAAAAATTATGACTTATGTTGAATTGATTGAATCTTTTTTAATAAATAATTTGATTTGCAATATCCATATTTAACGGTGTAAAATGTGGTTAAGCAACTTTGACAGCGATTTTCCTGCCTGCTGAGGATCACAGGATTTTTTGGCTGCTGCCTGCCTACAACTGGTCACCTTGGCAATCAACAAGCTCATTTTCAGCAGTAGATGTGATACAAATAATTGTGTATCTTGTCTACTGACTGTACCAACCTGCATTTCGATCTAAAATTAGCACTGAACATTGTTAGACATTCAATGCAAATAAGAACCTCCGAACATTAATAAGGTGCTGGCGAGTTGATGCCTGCCGTTAGATCATCCGCCCTACGCGCATGCGTGAGATTTGTAGTTTCTCGGCGAATTCGCGCGCAAGGGAAATGTCCATCACTGACAGTGTTACTAGGGCTTCAATAAAAGTCTAACTTTTATTATAGTTTTGAAAAAAAAATGTTTTATAAAAAAAAATTGAACACTCAAAATTTATTATATGAAGCTTACTTGGAGCGTGTACCTGTCAGTGAATCGTATCTACTAAAAATCATAAAACGTTCTCTGACATAAAACTTTTTTATAGTTGACCGTTTAGCACAGTGGTTGCAAGTGACAGTTGAGTTCTAACTTAAAGGTTCGATACGCCTTCCGCACTAGTACAATTTCCCATTTGTCTGGGTCTGGGTGTTGGGTTAGTACCTTCATTGCGCCTTTTTGCTTAAAACAACTTAACGATCGCATTAGATGACTTACTTAGTTTCTAGCTTTGGCGTTAATTGTACTGTAAACTAAAGTACAACACACAGTGCTTGTTGGTCTTCAGAATGTATAGGTAATTCCGACTGATGCAGTTGCTCAATAACTCAATGTTTTCAATTAGTTAAGAAACCTATAGGTATATTAGCATTCTCAGACTGGTCAATCTTATCTTACCGCATATACGTATTTGATATGAATAGATTTACGCCTCAGTCCGCAGGGGGCAACACTGTCGCAGCGCCCGCTCCTGCATACCAAACGACGCGTTTCCGACGCGCGTCAAATTAATTCCAACACCGCCTCTCCAGTCATTGCTCTCCCTCAAATGCAGCTTTAACTGATCTGCTGTCTGCCTGTGATCTTACCCGACAGACAAAAGAAATTACTGGGTCTCTGTAGAGGTGCTGGGACACTTGGGTAAATGGATCTTCTAATTTGCAAACCAACTAGGTACATACTTTTAATGTTAGGTAAGCTGGAGCCTAACACACCTACGATTCGCCGATGATGTAGTTCTTATGGCTGAGACCTTGGAAGACCTGAACATAATGCTCGAAGATCTCGGTAATGCTTCTCAGAGAGTGGGTCTTAGGATGAACATGGACAAGACGAAAATCATGTTCAATGCCCATGTTGCACCCGCTCCAGTTAACGCTGGGAACATTACACTCGAAGTTGTTGACCACTATGTTTACCTGGGACAGGCAGTCCAGTTAGGTAAGTCCAACTTCGAGAAAGAGATCTCTCGTCGAATCCAGCTCGGATGGGCAGCGTTCGGGAAGCTCCGGCATATATTCGCGTCCGAAATACCTCAGTGTCTCAAGACGAAAGTCTTTGACCAGTGTGTGTTGCCAGTAATGACATATGGGAGTGAGACGTGGTCGTTCACTATGGGTCTCATAAGAAGGCTCAAAGTCACCCAGCGAGCAATGGAGAGAGCGATGCTTGGTGTTTCCCTGCTTGATCGAATCAGAAATGATGAGATCCGCAGGAGAACTAAGGCAACCGACATCGCTCGAAGGATTGCATCGTTGAAGTGGCAGTGGGCGGGGCACATAGCGCGGAGAACCGATGGCCGTTGGGGCGGAAAGGTTCTCGAATGGCGACCGCGTACCGGACGACGTTCCGTGGGCAGGCCCTCCACAAGGTGGACCGACGATCTTGTCAAGGTCGCGGGAAGCCGCTGGATGCGGACAGCGCAGGACCGATCGTTGTGGAGATCCTTGGGGGAGGCCTATGCCCAGCAGTGGGCGTCGTTCGGCTGACATGATGAAGCTGGGGCAGTTAGCAACTGTAGAAGGATCCACTCATTACTAATCAAGTGTTGTATGTGAGCAGCAATGAACAAGCAACATTTTTTGTAGCAACAAGGTAACATCATCAGCTCATAGCTCTAGCTACCTTGTAGCAGTTTCTTCATTTCAAACATTGACCCACGTTTTCATATTCCTTACCCAAGCAACGCCAGTCCCATAAGTAGGTTTCGTATCCACACTTTAATTAGACGTGTCGATTGTTAAGAAAACTACTGAGTTTGTGTACTTATTTGCCAAACGCGTGTATCCTCATCAATGGAATGGGCAGAGCACCCGACCTCCGTGCGTTTTCTTCCAACCAGTCCCTCCAGTTCCTCTGTTTAAAATGCAAATAACGCAACCTGTGACATCGTTGTAAATGCTACTAGCTTTCCTTGGATCAGATATTAATCTGAACCTCGGATGGAGTTTTCACACACCGCAAATATTTCGCTGGTTAGCACCTTCAAGGCAGTTTGCCGTATTTCCGCCGTGTGTCGATATACACATAAATACAACAATAAGAAAGGAGCCCTACACTCACCCAAAACGCCGATAAGTCACAACTATTCATTATATCCGATATCTTGATTTTCCAATTAAATTTGTTAGTAAGGCGGCCGCCGCGGGAAATCGTCCATTTTTAGTTGAGAAAAGTCTTCAGTGACAGCTGATTCTGCCGCCAAATTTAGCGTTGCCCGCCCATAAAGAAATGAGTGCGGGAGGGAGATAGACATAAAAAAGAATACTAGACAAAGACAGTATGTGTGTTGTGTGGATGCCGCGAAATAATTATAACTTTTAAAACTGTACGCTTGTTAATCAAAGGCAATGATATTATTAAATCCAAAGCATAAAAACTAAACAATCGTAGTGCAACCACTTTCTATTAAATTTTCCTTATCTAATAAAAAACTGTTCTGCCAGCTTCTTCCCTAATCTTTCTCATTAAAGCCACTCCGAAGTATCCAAGTGTAGCAGGCCCAAGAGTACAAAGCGGCCGCTTCGCCTCGTAAATTCCAACCTATTTATGCAACACAAACGGCAACAATGTTCCTTGCACATAGGGTAGATAATCAAATATGAGCTGAATTCGCACACTAAATTTTACGCCGGATGACTGTATTAATTTTACTACCTATTTTACATACATGTTTCGTATTGTATTTATGTCTTCATCGAATGCCGGTTTAACAGAAGTCGTATTTTAATGTGATGTTTTGGAGTTAACCCTATTATTAGTACCTACCTTCAGAACTCCAAAGAAGTACTATGGGTAAAAATGTAATCTTAATGACTTAATTATCTACATTTGTAGATAATAGTTTGTACTTAAAAAAAAATAGATGCTTAGGAATTGCAGAGGGACATTTACGGTTAATAGAATTTAAAGAAACTTAATAACCTTCTTAAAGCCAATCATATGAATTTGATACTATTTATACTATGCGTAATAATTACCAGCACCATTTTTCTCAGCTTACAAAAAAATCTATTACTCATTACTACTCCTTTCTTTCTTCATACGGAATGTCGACGGACAAAATATCGATGGACGCTGATACGATGCTACAAGACTGCGACTGACGTTACTGCGAAAGACCATCACTACGAAGCCACCTTACTTCGATGCACGTTACCGCGAAAGGTTTTCACTGCGTTAATACTTTAATGCGATGCATATTACTGCGACAGATTGTAACTGCGAAAATGTTTGTCTAAGATGAATGTGAATTGTATACTTACCTTTTAACGGAAAAGTTATTTCCAAACTGAATTCCTATCAAAAAAAGTGTTACTTTGTCGAAAATTGGATAAAATGTTATGAAAAATAATTTTGCATTGCTATGGGTCGAGGGCAGAAACGAATATGGACATAAAGATATAAGACAACAAAACCTAAAAACTTGGTAACTAATAAAAGGACTTCTTCTGCGCGTGACCAGGGTTTCCCGAGAACTCTCCTGAGAAGCCACTCTACCGGTGAAACCCTGCCCTTTTACTACCGTCCGCCGTGTACGGCAGTGCGAGGCCACCCTACACTGCCGTCCTCCTCGGGGTCACATGTGCAATGGAAGCCAACCAGCCCCCATCGTGTGCTCTCCGAGCGACCCCAAGGGCCCCCTTCAGTCACCTCTTACGACAGGCGGGAGATTTACCAGGCCTAGCCAAACTTTAAAACTAGCAACATATGGTTTATATCTTTATGTCCATATTCGCTTCTGCCCTCGACCCATAGCAATGCAAAATCATTTTTCATAACATTTTATCCAATTTTCGACAAAGTAACACTTTTTTGATAGCAATTCAGTTTGGAAATAACTTTTCCGTTAGAAGGTAAGTATACAATTCACATTCATCTTAGACAAACATTTTCGCAGTTACAATCTGTCGCAGTAATATGCATCGCATTAAAGTATTATCGCAGTGAAAACCTTTCGCGGTAACGTGCATCGAAGTAAGGTGGCTTCGTAGTGATGGTCTTTCGCAGTAACGTCAGTCGCAGTCTTGTAGCATCGTATCAGCGTCCATCGATATTTTGTCCGTCGACATTCCGTATTAGACTCAGAGTTCAGGCTTATTCTTCGCAAGCACGACATTCGAACCCATCATCATCTCAGCTTTATCGCATGAGTAAGGGTCTATATGGAGGAACCAAAAGTGTAATTAAGAGGTATTTCCCCATATGGGCGAGACTGGGCTCAGAGGCGGTGGCACGCGGTCGGGCCCGCCTGTTTGTCGTTCCCAGGCGATAGCTGCTATCTCTCGCAAACACCTCGCTGTTTGACACGCCCGACGACCACCACCAACACTCAATTACAAACTACCAACGCCATTTTCAACCTTATTGCTCAGGAAATAGAACATACAGATGTAATTAGAGATGTAAGAATGCATTATTTTTGTACTAAGTATTTCTGTTAGGCAGAAAGACCAAAAGCGCTCAGTGAACGATAAAACCGTCCGCAATGCGCTACTAATTTGCTACAATGCGAAACTCGTGCTGTGGAATTGTCAACGACGCTAACTTGTGGCTTTTGCTGACCTAAGTATGTTAGCGTATAAGCCGATTTCTGGTTGAGAATTGCCTTAGTATGTTGCTTGAATTGTTCCGAGTAGTTGGACTCTAACGCAGGCATTTGATTTCAATGTTTCACTGAAAACTCTTCATTCTAAAATTGGTAATAATAATTAGTTTCGTTCTAATTGTTCTTGACCAAAGAAAGGGTGCAAATAAATCATTTTTGAAAATTCTAACAACTTTTAAAACTGAATTTTCATAATTTTCTTTCGTTTTAACTAAAATTTTCAATAATAGAGGCTTTAATGTTCAATGTTGACAGTCGTCTTTCTACAAAGGTTTCGACAAGTTTTACTCGTAACTCGTTTAATTTATGTAGACATAGGTATATTTTCATACTTCATGGCATTAAATTATAATACACCTTTTTAAAAAGCGTGCCTTTTTTTTCAGACCTACACGGCATCTGAACCCACTACGACTCCAATACCAAATTCCAATCGTTTTTCTTGCGCAGTGACCGTGTCACTCCTTCAAGTAACATGTCTCCTAATGTAGGTCCGTGGCCGCCACGCGACTCTTATCTATCGAGTTTCAAGTGAAGTCGCGCGTCACGCGATGTTTGCTCTCCGACAAGTGTCACTGTTGGATCGATATCGATTTGTAATAGATCAATATTGGCTTTACCGAATCCAATAGGTGTCTGTAGATTTTCTCCTTTTGTGTCAAAGCTTTGTTAATACCAATGTCAAGGTTCATGATTTTCAATTGGGTTTCGTAGTTAGTGTGTAAGATTATTACGTTAGTTTACGTTTATATCTTCAACAATTTGAAGCTAAAGCTACTATTTTAGCTTTAGCAAAGGACGTCGGTGCCTTTATTTGGCAAGACGAATGTGTTATCTACAAACAATTCTAACATAAAATACCATCTAAGAACCTTTACCCCAGGCCAATAAATCACTCAGTCTGATCTTTGTGGTCACCCATTGGTTTGGTTCGTTATGATGATCACATACCAAATCCATCAGAGAATTAGGTTATGCCCAGCCAGAAGAAAGGGGTATGGCCGCCCGTTAAGAAGGTATGGCCACAGGGTTTAGGAAAGTAGAGTTGCTGTTTGCACGTGCTGACAGTAGTTATGTGAGTTTCCTTTCATTGTAACGTCTTTCGAAGTTAAGTGGTCTATATCTCCATATCTTCTTAATGTCATTATGTACAGGATCGTTAAGCAGCGACATGATGTACAGAGGCGCACACATCAACCTTTACAAAACTATTGCAAAATGGGTCTTACGTCAACAACATAAGGTGCCACTATGTCCAAGATCGTTAAGCAGCTACATGATGTACTGTTGCAGTATTAATGAGCGCGATCCGGAAGCAGCGCCGGAGTCGTCCTCGTAGAATGCGCGGCGCACCTGCGCTTGCGCTGGTAGCAAAAACACAACACGACACGACACTATGTCTTTTCACATAATCTCTGGTGTACTCTTTCAAACAATATTGCATATAGGTATTTAGCTTAAGTTTATAAAAACTAACTACTTTATTTATAAAAAGTCGAAAGGGCTCATAGTTATTTATTTTTCTGAGCCATAAAATACATAATGTAATAAGATCTATAATGAAATGACATAACATAAGTATATTTACATGTTTAGGCATTGTAATTTGAAAACATCGCTGTAAGTAATAAACCAATTTATCTCTTTTGGAGCTGAGTAATGCGGGAGGTACCTACTGGTTTGGTGTTCATAAATGATTGCGTTAAGCTTTATTAAATCTAGATCACTAGCTCTACCACTTGCTGTTTGCACGTGCTGACAGTAATTATGTGAGTTTCCTTTCATTGAAATGTCTTTCTACCTTAAGTCGTCTATATCTCCATAATCTTCTTCATATTATTATGTACAGGACCGTTAAGCAGCTACATGCTGTACTGTTGCAGTATTAATGAGCGCGATCCGGAAGCAGCGCCGGAGTCGTCCTCGTAGAATGCGCCCCGCACCTGCGCTTGCGCTGGTAGCAAAAACACAACACGACACGACACTATGTCCATTCACATAATCTCTGGTGTACTCTTTCAAACAATATTGCATATAGGTATTTAACTAAAGTTTATAAAAAACTACCTTATTTATAAAAAGTGGAAAGGGCTTATAATTATTTTTCTGAGCCCTAAAATACATAATGTTATAAGATCTATAATTTATATCATGTTATTATATGTTTGAGAATTGTAATTTAAAAACGTTGCTGTAAGTAATGAACCAAATTATCTCTTTTGGAGCTGAGTAATGCGGGAAGAAGACATTAGCCAAAGGACTGGTTTGGTGTTCGTAAATGATTGTGTTAAGCTTTATTAAATCTAGATCACTAGCTCTACCATCAAGCAAAGCAAATTATTGCAATCAAACATGAATCAAACAGACTAAAAATGTATATACTCAGTCTTATTTTTCTTACACAAAGGAAAAAGCAAAAGTTCGCTTCGCGTTTCGCTACAGCCAAATATTTCATCTTTCGCTCTTTTAATAAATGTCATTTAGATGCGAAGTATAAAATATTTGCGAAGCAAAATACACTGATGTTGGCTGTCCAGTCGGTTTCTATGAAAAACTCACGTGCCAGCATTATTTTTGAGGCAGATCTTATATTATAGTTATTCAGTGTAGAGCAAACAGAAGGGCCGCTCAGTTGCGCGCGAGTCGTGGAATGCGCGGACCAGCGCACGCGCACCTGCTCCTCCGGGTGTAGTTATACATCTCCACAAAAACTGACGGGACAACTCGCAATGCCCAATGCCCATTCATACCTATATCTACTTGTGTACAATGCATTTTAGCAGTATCTTATTGATATAACCGTAATATATTGATTGAAGAAAACGCATATTTTGTGCAGAAGGATTGAATTGAACTGCTACGTCTAGAAGCAGTCAAAATAATGCCTCGACGCTCCAACTTCGACTTATTTGGATCTTAGCGCAGCTACTCTATCAACAGTTACAAGGAAGTGGCTTATTGGTGTATTACCAATATGAAGGTTTGTGTGTATTTAATTAGGACTGATTACGACTTTGCCACAAACAGGTCGGCCATCCAGTGCGGCCGCCTTAACATCAGCATCAACTCATCCTTGGCATCATTATCTTATCCTGGACCTTCATAGGGTTATGCGGACACCTTTGGTCTGCGTCCTACTCTGCGATTGCCTTCAAATGACTAAGAATGGTCTCCATTCCAGAATTTTCTGACTGAACCGCCATAAGTTCTTGGCGATTATGTGCCCTGTATACTGCTATTTCTACTCGTTACATTTAGTTCTTCTACCAATTGGATAATTTCTGCCAAGCTTAATAATAATAATGGTAAGGGCTCCAGATCCGTCAGTATCTTTATCATATCAAAAGAACTAATCATCCGTGACTAATAATCACCAGGCTTACCTCAAACGACCTAACAAGCAATAAACTGCAGTAATTTGATCTCATGAAATAGTAAGCAGATCATAACAATACCGCACCACAATTACTTCCGACCCAAAACAGCGGTCCACGGTCGAGTTGGCGCGGTGGAAAAAAGTCGCATAATCTGGAAATGCTGGTGCCTGAGGGTGCGTTTCCATTGCGCGAGTAGGTTGCCTGCCTGGTGGGAAGTAACATGATGTTGGTAGTAGTAAGGCAACTCAAATGCAAGAATACGGGTAGGTTGAATTTTTAGTCTCATATCTGTGAATTGAGCACTAGTGGCACGTGCATGTTGACTAAGTTCCATCACACTCAATGCAACGACTTCCAAACTATGCGGAGGCTGTCAGGAGGAGGTCAATACAATATTCACTAATAAACACATGGTTGCAATAGATGTAAAGGATATCCACTATCTTTAAATATTATAACGGTAGAGATGCAGGTCACGTTCTTGACTGAACATCTCAACACAAGCCTTGTTTAGCAATTAACGTCTAGAAGCCTCTAGACTGACAAACGCTAAGCTAACTTTAAAGATGAACACGAGAGATCAAAAGAAAATATTGTATCTAAATTCAAGTAGCTAAGGTCCACATGTGACGTCATATCTGCATGCAAATCCTGGCCCGTGGAAACGCGTCACCACGACCGGCGCCGGCGCCGCCGCGCTGCGTGAGAATCGACGCGGGCTCGATGACGCGCCGACCGTGACGCTTCGTGTCCGAGCGCAGGCGTGATAAAATATACTTCGGTACAGATAACGCCGTCACGGTCAAAGTGTGATGCGGGCGTGTGCGAGACGGCACTGTGTCTAAGTGATGTAGAGTGGTGGAGTTTAATGCTAAATGGGTAATTAAACGACAGAGTTCCTGCACTTAATACTTTATGCTATTGACTCTTAGCTCTAACTGCATCTCAAACCTTATTTGACTATTTTAGCAAACATGATCAAAGAAGTTGCAACTCGCTCTTAGTGTTTACAACTTATACAAAAAATACATTGACGACTATATTATACCTGATCGTTTAACCACAAACTACCGACTTTGTAATAAAAGGATGTGAGAGACGGATAAATACACTAGAATATTTCTAAATACATATTTGACTCAATAAACCTAGCATCACACAGGAATGTATGCCAGGTGAATGTTCCGGGTGGGGATCGAACTCACATCCTTGTATGCTTTAGGCATGACCTTCTACCCTTTGCGCCAACAAAATTTTCCAGTCAAACGTTTAAATACCTAGCATTAGACCTAAACGGATTTCCTTAAAAAATGCGGTGACTTTCTGTCAAATTACATTCTATTGCTTCCAATTAAAAGTACGACTGTAAGGTTTTTCTGGAGAAAATCTACTTACTAAATACCGAAAAGCTTACTAGGAACATAAGTTTTTATCAAACTTGGTCAGGTAAACGCTCCGTCTCAATTCTTTTTCCTGTCGTGCAAAAAGCATGTCACGGGAATCACGAAATCGATTCTCATCGATTCGGAGTGGACGTCTCGTATCGATCTCTCTATTAATCGTTGTTACAAATCCGGTATGCGGTGAGGTGACTAATACAAAATAAAAGTCCTCCGGACGAGTTACGAGGTGGGAACGGAAGGACTTCTGATTTGTTCTTTTTGTACCGGCCCGTTTTAGACATACCTATGTGAATAGGCAATAATCATGCTTTTTTCAAATTGTCCTTGTTTTACAGGAAATTGAAAAAATATGATAATTTTGTTTTACTGTAAGTGCAATCTATTTTATAAGTAATTTTCTTGGGATTATTGCTTTTTTCGATACTATTGAAAACCGTTCATATGATGTCAATGAATCAATTAATCAGTCATACTACTAAAGTTTTATTTATTTCTCCATTGATGATTTCTTGACGATCATGTTTTTTTTTAAATTAGGAATGAAACGTCAAAATGTGCTTAAGTTCAGAACAACTGCCCTAAATTAGATAACTCTACCATTGTTGTGTTTGTGATTATCAGGAAATACTTTGTATAAACGATAATTTGCAAAAACAAAGGAGAATGTTATGGTTTTTTTCGAACGAAAAAACTATTAAACTTCACGCGTTTTACAATTCTGTTAGCAGGACAACAAGGTCTTCTGTCACCTAGTTTAAATTAAATAATAACACGGCAAGTATGAAACTTAATATGACAAATCAACATAAATATAATATTCCGAAAAAAAACTGCGTATAATGATCTCTACTAAATCCAAAACTTGCAAAGCATTCCTTCTCTTAGCCTTTTTTCCGGTAATTAGTTTAATTGCGAGCACTTTACTCCAGTCAAAAATGGTTCACTCCCAAATTGAATTTCTCAGGTGGAATATGGCAACCCTATTATCGGTTATTATAATGGGATCGGACGCTCGGTGGCGCCTGCGCCGTCGGTGCGCTTCTGTAGTGTTTTAACAGCAGTTAAGTTAACTCTGTGCCAGGGCTGTCGGCAGCTCTTCACTTCTCTAAAGAAGAAGAATAATTTATTTAGGGCATCGCAACCAACTAAATAAAAACATAGCACTATTGCTATGTTTACTATTGCAAAATTAAAACATAGCACTGTTGCTATGTTTTTATTTTGGTTGGTTGCGATGCCCTAAATCAATTATTCTTCCCAACCTATGCCCAACAACAAATAAAAACAAATAATTAAATCTTGCAGTAAGTAGTGCTGTCCAAAATTTCTATTTAGCTGATACATTGGTCCGATAGGCTCGTAGGCTAGTTTCCAAGGCTAGTTTACCTATCTAACTGCTGCGTATTTAATCTAAAAAAGTTTACGAAAACTATCAAGGATGTATTGCCTTAACAGCTATTTAAACACATTTACAGCAATATCTTAAAATTTGTTCACTAAATATTTTCTCATTCAGTGTGAACTGAATAAAAAAACGAGTTAAGTAATGTGAATTAAACCATTAATTTTTGAAAATACAAGCTACGTAACGTGTCTTACGCTGACTAATGTAGAGTCAAAAGATTATAATTCCATTTTCTGATACAGGAAGCGCTAGAAGCTTGTCAATTTGAACGCAAGTTTAGCATCGTTATATACTATCAGTAAACGAGAAATTAGCGAAAATCGAAAAAATGGCGAATCAGTCGGCGGCAGTTCTGATTTCGCTCCCTGAAGTGAGCAGCAACCCTAGCGGAGTGATTAAAACCGTCGGCGCGCGTGCCCGGGGCGCTCGCCGCTCGCCGCCCGCGCGTATATCACATTCCAATATAAATTAGTTTCGGGCACCGCTTGATCCGAAAAATACACCGCTTGGTAATTAGCTGGTGCTTACCGTAACAGCTCGAGTCTGGAGGTGCTCTGGTACAGGTAGGTCTGAACCAGTGCCGCTAGCTCGGAGCTGACCAAAATTGAACAAACCCTTTGGCAGATGAAAGTTATTCAATTGAAGAATAATGTAGGTAGTGTTCATTTCAGGCCGTCCTGTCCTATATTAATGATATTTATTTATGTATAAAGAGGCTCCTTTCCCATTTATCTTAGGCAAGTCAACCATCTAAATAATGTAGTTGGCAACAATATTTATTTAAACAAAATGTACACCGTGACTTTTGAAGTAACTACCCGAGAAAATGTACTTAACTTATTTAGACACCGATGACCATAAATTTTTGAAGACACAAGTCCTGTTATGAAGCAAGAACTGTTAGTAACTAAGTACTCCTCAGACTCTCATATCGGCAGTTCTACAAGAGTATTTCACTGGAGGCAAAATACGCGCATAAATAACTAAAACCGTCCGCACAGACTAATACATGTAATATTAACGTGCTCTCTTCAAGAAATGTTTACGTTGTAAAAAATAGCAGCCGAAAGGGCCGGAGTATGCTAACAACATTCGTACGTATCATTAGCGTATTCGCATTGGAATTTACGATTGGTAATTGAAGAGTTCACTTTGGAGTAGAGCCGGCCGCCGCGGCAGCACGCGATTCAACAAGGGGCTTATTCTCAACGTCTTAGCTTCCGTGCGATGTACTAAAACGAGAGCAAATTGTGATAAAATCAATTATTGACCGCGAACTGAGAAAAGTATACCAACTGTGAACAGGCTTTTAGCTTCCCTTTTCAAAAAAAATTACATTTCGAGCTGTGATACAGCTATTTGTTGCTACTAGCGATTCAAATTATCATTCTGCAAATATAACTTTAATGAAACCTAGGTTGACGGCCTTAGGGCGGCTTGATAACATCTGACATTAAGGTTGCTCACTGACCTTACACTCCTCCAACAATCCGCACTGAGCCCGCGTGTTGGACTTTGGCTCAATCCACCTCATAGTTGAGGTGAGGCCTGTGCCCAGCAGTGGGACGTATATAAGCCGTTTAAGTAAGTAAGAAACCTGGATAGGGGATGGAATTTTTAATCGTGCCTGAAGGAAAAAATAAGAATTAAATTGCTAGATGGCGTTTATTCAAAATATCACAACATGGCAGAGTCACTTTAAACAACGATAGGAGCTGGGGCAGCAACGTACGGAGCTGCTACGTACGGGGAAGCGGCGGCGACGTACGGTGAGGCGGCGACGTACGGTGAGGCGGCGGCAACGTACGGCGAGGCAACGTACGGAGCGTACGCGGGAGCTGCAACGTACGCAGAAGCAATGCCGTTGTTGATGCGGTGGTAGTACTGCGAGCTGCTGGCCGTGACGATGGGCGCTGGGGCCACCAGGGGGGCGCTCACTACCAGGGGCTTGGCCGACGAAACGGCAATGAGGGCAGCGACGAGGGCGATCTGGAGATTAGATACATTATTTAAATACAAGATAAACCTTTTGATAGATCCGATAATTAGAGTTTAGAGAAGACACGTTTGGTAATAACTGGTAACCATTGAAAACTAGGGAAAATTCTATTCATATATACAGTTTAAAATTTTGAGAGAGAGAGAGAGAGGGTTGATTTACTTACGATTTTGAACATTTTGCTGGGTGTAGATTGTCTTGGTTGCACAGGACTGATGCTGACCGATAATGCAGCTCCACATTTTATAGTCCCATTCGAGTCTGTGGCGCAACCACACTCGCCTCCGACATTGACGACGCGTGATGTGAATCCCAAGGCGCGATGCACCTTTGGGGAATCACTCACTGTTACAACACTTCGATTCCGTAGACTTGAAGGATAATGGACTGCGATTTGTTAAATCTACGCACACCTCTCTCTGTGCTACTTGCATAATTGTATCAATTGTGTGAGGAATTGGCAGCTTGCGGAGATAAGAGGAAATTCTAATTCAATATTACATAAGTTCTCAGAAATGAAGCAAAAATCCAATGATTATGCGCTTATTTTTAAAGCAATGGGCATTGTGTTATGTTTCTCCTCACCACAGACGTATCTTAATTAAAGATACGTGTGACCCTTGACTTTGGACTCTTATTCGTGACACGTTTGCCCTGGTTCTAGATTTTGTTTTCTTACTTCAGTACTTATACTTTACGTAAAAAAAATTGTATGGCCTAATGGGCTGACCTAATTCGGGTCAGAGGTTTTCAAACCACCTCCGAGGCCTGTGACTTAGCATGTTCTTAGGACTAAAATGCGTTTTCAAAATAGATCGTAGCTATAATTGGAGCCAGGTGCGTGAGTGATCCAACAACAATCTTTCCAAGTCGTGGAGATCAGAATGGCAGCGGACCCAACGCGAGCGATTCGCGCATACGTCTCCTGCGTTTTGCGAAGGTGCGCTGCTGAAAGCGATCGCAATTTCTGCTTCTCGCCCGCGGCCATCGCCAAATTGCATCCCAGCGGCGTAATTGCGAGCGTGTGGGAACACCGCCCGATTTATTAAGATTTAATCGCGCCCAATTAAAATACGCACCGCGTTATTACAGAGCATCGAGCACAACCCTTACATGCGGCCGGCGCCTGCCGAAACAAGTGCACAGCGATGAAGACGCCTGGACTTGCGTGTGGCACGGGTGTGCCCATTATGAGCGGCCGTAACGAGCACGTTATACACGCGGGAGCATTTTAGTATGAGTATAGGCCAGATGCAAAATACGTCCGCAGTGAAACTCACCGTTTTTGAAAAATCTCCAACTCTATTAGTTGTTAGGATGAAGGATTTATCAAAACTGGTAGTTTCCTTACTAACACAGTCAGTTCTCTACTTGATGGCAGAGTGACTCCGGGATTTAAGTAGTCTGAATTCTCTATATCTCCAACCCGGCCATAAATTGTAGAGATCACGTGATAACTATAATGAAGACATTGCACTCTAATGATACTGAGAGTTTTGAAATTTGAAAACTAGATGTTTTTAGGAAAGGTACAAATCACAATGGTGCTGTCAAAACACCGAAAAGCGGTCTTAGCCGTTTTGATTTTCCAGATAAAAAGCAATGGGCTAAGCACAAAATGAGATTTCACGTTCGTTAAATTATACTTCTTAGATGTCGACTACGCTACTACTCGTAGAAATATTCATTCTAGCCAACGTGTAGGTAGGTACCCACGTGACTATAGCTGAATTTATATAGGCCTTACCTTACAAATTTTGCCTACCAGCTACTAGACAAATTAATTGTGAGCAATTGTGTAGGAGCGAAGTCCCAACGACGAAAACGACAACAGCTAGTCAAGTTTTAAATGACATATTCGTCTAAAACACTGGTGAATTGCTCAGTTATGAGATACACTACATGAAAGGAGAACCTTTTTTTCTATGAATACAGCCTGGTAATAACAAATTAATAAATTTTACTGTATCGTTCATAGTACTACTACTACAGCCGTCCATTCTTGCCAGCACGGCCGCTACGCGCTACGGTCGTAGCACGCTGTAGCGGCTCCAAGCGATCTACCGTAATTACTATCCTAGAGCCGGATCTATGATGGATTCCTAATTTGTAATAAATCATTACATCCAATCTACATAGATTTATTTATTAATAACAATTATTCATATTATTTTGTACCGACTATAAATTACTTATTGTGCGATGTATGACGGTTTTTATCCTACATGTATTGTAAATTATTTTGGTAATTTGGAAGTACATAACTGCAAAATTAACGAAAGACACAAAAATCTGGTAATACTACCGCTGATATAATATAAAAGCCACCAAACCATAAAGTATTGTTCGTAAATACAACTTACAATCTTGAATCTCAAAACAAACCCGAAAACTCGTATTCTGCATTGAGTTCATTTAGATCATTGAAATCATTGAAGGAATCATTGAAGTTAGCTTCAAACACGTTTGTATTACCAATCAAACTAAAAAGCACGTCACATAAATTGGTCCAGCATTATATCGGTCAAAGTGTGTTGTTGGAGATCGCGACTTCCCACGACAAAGGCCCTCCACGTCGCGCATACATTACCGCGCACGCATTGTCGCTGCGCGCGCAGCCTGCGCCCGCGTCGGCGCCCACACGCACGCCCAAATAGACATCATCGAAATTAGCCCTAATTGTTTTAGCGTATTAGGAGGGGTCCAGGCGAAGCTGTACGCTCTTGATGATGATCAAATTAAAGGGAAGTAAAATAATTAAATTATATTATTAATAACAACACACGAATTGGAACTTGCCGTAGATTGACTTTTCTCGCTCATCGTGTCGAAATTTCAGCCATCTTCATGATCACTTTTCTCATTTATTACATTTAACAAGAAAACAAGTGCTTCGAAGCCTCCCAACTTGGGTTCTTTCATGAAATAAATGAATTAACTAGCAATTGTCTAAATTGAATTGAATTTGTTATGATATACCATGTAAAAGACAATTTTATGAGCAATCTTGTCAGGCTAAGTAGCATGGGCACCGCGACAAAATTATCTCTCGCCTTTTCTCGTACACTTAATCATAGAAATTGCACGAGATAATGAATGACAAAATTATGGTGCTTAGGCTGGCAGAATTCCGAAATATCTGAAATCCTTGGGAGTATTCAACAAACCAGACACCGACCACCGAAGCGCTCAAAAATTCCAGTGAGGTTTCTATTATTGTTATGATTAGTGAAGACAGAGGGTGCTCCAATGGCGTCCCAGCTCCAGAATCGGTATTAGCATGTTAATGAAGGGGCGTGTCGCGGCTCCACACAAATCAACGCGTGCGCACCGCGGCCCACGCGCGCCCGTGATATATGCGCTTTTTAATAACCAATTACATTGTCCACTGGCCCTTTGTTTGGTGCGGGGTTAGATGTTAGATAACCCTTAACATGGAGACGATCTTGGTTTTTCAGCGTCGCTATTCAGAGGTGAAATGTAACCCTTAAGTATACCTTACCCTTGTATCGTTTATGAACAGCAGTACATGTGAAGAGCACACAAATGAATAACTAGAGCACACTGCTCAAAATATGATTTTAATATCTAATCTGCTATGGGTGTCAGAAACTATTATTAACCGTAAGAAACTCAAATGTTTCTGTTGTTTTAGTTACGTCAAATATTTTGGCAGGAAACTGTTTAAATCTCAAAATGAAGATAGAAATGCAGCAGTGTCTACCAGCAGTGGAAGCAGGCTGGGCCCATGACCCGATGGGTTATGAGCAGGAAAAGTGAACGATTATTACGAAAGAAAAGGATAGTTTATTTGATACGAAGTAGCACAAGACATTTTTGACAGACTAAGGAAAAAAACTAGTCAAATGAACATTTACAAGGAAAATAACTAATATAACCGGATCACGGAAAAGAAGTATCTGAACTATTTCTCATAGAAGCACTAGATAAAAAAATGAAAAATGATGACATTTAATAATGTGAGCAATGGTATGAAATGGGAGCACCTGTCTGGAGATTAAAACGGGTATCCAGTAGGTAGCTGTATTAACATAGTAACGAAGAGGCGGGCCAGTAACTCACGCCCTACAAAATAAATAATTTGACCGGAGGAATGCGAACGGATAATGGACCGAATGTTTGGACCGCTCGGATTTAGAGCCAAATTAAATTGGTAAATAAAAATACCAAAGCCAAGGTAAAACGTCTCCAGCCAGACAAAGCTTACTAATTTATGAATATTTGCAACTTTTGAATTCAAATCACAGTAATGAACATCTTCAGTAAAGATACCTCAAATAAATGATTGTTATTATCACGAGCAGTGCAGAGCAAATGTCTCTCATCCCTTATACCTATTTATTTATTTTTATAGTTACAAAAGGAATAATAAACATAATTCAGATGAGCTTATATCACCATGAAAGATGATATTTTTTTTGTATGCGTGAGTTAAAAGAGAGGCCGCATGTATCGAAACGATGTACGTAACTAACAAAAGTTCTTCATCATCACTGGAGATTTAATTAAATCAAAGCAATTCGCTTTTTGCGGTCCGACCTTCCTCCCGCGAATATCAAAGTCAAGTCGGTCCGTCTCGTCCTCTCGAACACTTTATATGATCCTCTAATTTACACCCGCCGACCAATTAAGTGTCGAATAAAACTCATTACATCGGAATTTGCCCAACATTTTTATGGCTATAAAGAATTTTAAGTGGGTTAGCTTCGGGGTCTCCGATTGATTTTGCATGAATATGCATCTTTATTTACACATCGACCTAAACCTTACGAGACGTAAATTATGAATTGTTGATTTTATTGGTTACATTGAATTAAGTATAATGTTATACATATTTCGGCCGTTTACCGGATACGGTTACAAGGTTGCCTTTAAAACACTGTTTGTAGTATGTAAATATTTACTAGCTAACAGGCATTGTTAGAATTGAAACATCAGGATTACTATATTATCGTCAATATTTTGCTATTTTCACACTTTGCTTCTTCTCAATGCCATCTTCTTTGTATTGGAGTAAATAAGTGCATAAGTAACATGCTTAGTGTGATTCACAACAAACAATTCGCAGCACTACGTAGCGCAAAATATTATCGTTGAAGGAATCCGAAACGTCGACACTGGAAGTAAAGTTCAAAATTGCCACATATAATACCATTTTGTGGAATCCGACCCGTTTCTAGGTTTGTTATTGCATTTTAATCTCTAAAAGATGTCCCAGCTTTCTTTGGGGATTGTACAATGCGTTTTGTCGCATAGGTACACCAACATGTCGTCTCTAATAGGCTTCGAACTTAAATTCAGCAAAAGGTATTAGAAAAGAGAGTTTCATATTCTAGTAGTTTTTGCAATTCCAGGCCTCGTGAGTATTGTCTCTATATGCCAAATGGCAGAACTTATAATTGAATTTGTAGGTAGTTCAGATTTAGTTTGTTCATGTAAACATTTTATCGCAAGTACCTACTTGGTTTCACATGTGATCCAGAATTAAGACATCAGAGTGGGGAATTGAAGTAAATAAAAAGCTTGGAGGTATAAATTGTAAGTTGTATTTATTGTATCGTCTGCGGTCGTGCGTGCCGTGGGTGGCATCGACATTTGTCACGAGCGCCCGCGACCGCGCGCCGCCTGAGCGCATCGTAGAAGGAGTGAGCAGATACGACTCTGAAACAACACTAGCAGTAGTTGAATCGTTTGAAGTTCTACTTACATCGCTCAAGGTTGGCCAAAAACTCATTGGTATTTTTTAACCATCTTCGGACATTCAACACGGCGCCACCTAGACCTGAAGTGAGCAAAGCTTATACTATTCTAGACAAGGGATAAACGTACATTGTAAGTAATACACGACAGTAATTGTACTTTTTGGTACTATTACTGTTGTGTACCTACCTTTGCTCGTCATTTTAATTTTTTCATTTTCATTGCAAATAATATTCATAGAAGACACTCAGTCCAGGGCATCGAACCCGCGACCTCTGGAAGTAGTAACTAACTGTATAACCATTACACCAAAGCGTTCGCATTTAAATTCTCTAATTACAAAACGTATCGCTACCCAGTGGTAGAGATGTCTGTGTGGTGTGTCATATGATACCAAGGTCTAAGGTCTCCGATTATGCTTAACTACTGCTGCCCTGACTGCTGCGTGCCCTTCCGTAGCACCCATCCCATTACACAACATGACGTGTGTGGCTTAACATTGATAATAGTTTCCGACCTGCCATTACCACTGAGCCTCGGGCACTTTATGAATTTAATTATGTTAACCTGCTTTACTTAACCTGCTTGTCAAAATAAACACAAATTTCAAGTACGAGTATAAAAGTGTAATTTAGGATACAAAAACTATAATTTATTGGCTTACTTTCACCAACAGATGGCACAGACAGGAGCGGTTCAATACATTACTTGTATAGGAACATGACTTAGCTTTAAGATAGAGCTTAAAACAGTTGTTATAAGTACCACATCCACAAATTTAGGCGCACATGTGAGTAGAGCTCTGCAGCCGCTATCTCGGCAAGCATCGAGCAGTCTATGCAAATGCAGTTTTTGCAGCTACCAATTGAGGAGCAGACGAAGGTGCATCGGCAGTGGGTGGCCGGCCGCACTCGCAGGGAGACGCCGCTCCCCAGAGTCTGGTAGAACCGCCTTGTAATCCCCTAATTACAACCCTAATAAGGAGGCTGTAAATGTGAAATGAACTCACTGCCCAGGTTTTTCCGGTGCTATATCGCTCATAGCATTGCTTCCAAGCAATTTTTCATCAAAAGGGTTTGAAAGGTTTAATGCTCGATAGCATTGCTTAGAGTTCATCAAAAGGGTTTTAAAAGGTTCATGCTCGATGTGAATACGCCCCTGGTGCGACATATCTGCTTAGGCTGCGGTAGCCGTTTACCATCAGACGGTCCAGCACACTGGATTTTTGATTATTAAATCGCTTTATTGGTTCAGATTCATATATTTTTTTCTCTCTGTCATATCCCAATACTATATTAACAATACCTGCACCCACTTACAATTCTAAGAGTGACTTGAAAAAAATGTATGAAAAAAACGCCTTATCTATAATCAAAATACTTATAAAATCGAATTATAAAAATATATCTTCCAGAAGAGGTACTTTTAGCATGGATCTTTTATTAATTAGTTAATTTAACTAGTGATAAGAAATTTAATCGACTTCAAGTGGTTGAGAGCTTGACGATCCTATCGCAATATCTTGCCTGGCAAATATAAACAGCGGGGATTATTGATGCTTACACTTCTTCAAGAACTCTTTTAAGTAAATATTTCAAGGTTTTGGTTAACATGATAGATAGCACACCAAAACAACAGAAATAAACAGTTTAGAAATACAGATCAACATTAATGTTCAATTTGGGCGGCTTTCTCGCTAAAAAGCGATCTCTTCCAAACAAATATGATAAATTATACCTATTATATGTCTTAAAGTCTCAGTGAATTTCCCCTTGTATTTGGACCGTACCGTCCCCTTGTTCATAATTATACTTAAATTCAAAATATAAATAATACCTCTCTAAAGTGTTTTCTTAAAAAAAATATTAGCATACATTTTTCTAATCGAACTACAAAGATCCACTGTGTAGGATTTACTATACTCTTGTTTTACAGATATGAATGTTATTAAATTAGCAGAATGACAAGTCATGTAGACTCAAAAGTTAAAAAAATAAAGTAGTGTCTTTGATATCACTTAAGTTTAATATTCTGATGTCTGTCGAGGGATGTGTTAACGCGATGCGTGTTTTTTCTGGCCCCCATACAATCGTTGTTCTAATAAATGTCACTAATTGTATAGCGCTCTCCGAACACCAACTAGTTTACATATTATAATATTCAAAATTGTCCTCAGCGACTGAGTCATCCTCCGTCAGGATTATTCTTAAATTCAATTATGTGTAAGGTGCGGTTTCGTAGCACTACCACTCAACGCGAGAGGATTTATCGGCTAGCATGAACTCAAAATACTGGATTTTTTACTTGCCATCTACCTTTGTTGATAGTCCAGCCAAGAACAGAGAAGCTTTGATTAACTTGGGTATATGTTTTTTTTGAAAATATTTTAATTTTATAGTAATAGAGCCTTTGTTAAAATCAAATAAATTAATATTTCTTTAAAAACTGGGACTACACTCCGTCAAACAATACATAATGTACTACAAAGTAGTAGAGTAGTGACTCAATTCAGCGTCAAAAAAAATATGTCAACTACTCAGTTAAGCTAAAGCTTAGAAGTTAAGACACTAATAATTTTGTTATGTAAAGCTTCTTGTAAAACTTTGCAGGCTATGGCTATTTTATTTCATGCTATAACTTAAGTTCATGCTATAATATACGTACGCACAAATATCGTAAAAAAAGAGAAACAGTTGAGAAGAGTAACTGCTGAGTTTCTTGTCAGTTCTTCAGTACAGAAACAACCTTACGATCCGGTGGTAGCGTCACATTTACCCATTATTAAGTATATTTAATTTTCGTTGATTAGAATTGTCGATTTGAAAGTAGGTACTTTGTAACAGGTCTATTCGAATAAAGTTATTTTTGTTTGTTTGTTGTTTGCTCAGAATGATACAATATATGTGGTTCCAACAGAACCGTACCTTAACACTATATTTTTTGCGTGCGCGGCGCAGTGCCACACGACAATAAATTAGATGCGTTGAAATGTTTGTGTTGTGGCGTCTTGCCCGCTGGGGCGCTGTCGGCGGCGGCGCGCGCGCATACATTAGCGCACGGGTTCCAAAACTGGGCATTGGGAGACCCTTGAGGACTTTACATAGAATTTGGAACTGCACTGTTGTTGGTACTATAAAAACGCGTGAGTCTTGGGGTTAATTTGTACTGAAGTAAACAATTATTATGTTAGACTTCGTATTTTTTGAGTCTGGCTGTTAATATCTAAGCATGACTTGAATCCAACTGCTGGACAAAGGACTTCACGAAACTTTTTCAGGTGACAAGATCCCAAACCATGGCCGTGTAGTTGGATGAATGGGGTGGGTTCACCGGAGAATTGTTTCCGAAACCATCCTCATAGGTTACACCAAGCTCTCTGTAAATCTATGGGGGAGGCCTATGTCCAGTAGTGGACTACATGTGGCTGTTGATGATGATGATGTCTATTGGTCGCTGACCCTCCAGGGTACATACCTACAGGTTTTGCTTATTTAGAAGTCAGTTGACCTTTACAAATATCCATTATATTAATTTAGCAGGCTAGTGAAAGATCTTTTATGTTCATGAAAATCATTTGCATAGCTCTACACTACCATAACATTTTTTAGACAAAAGTCTGAACTCGAGAAGCAAAGGGGAAAAATTCAAAACAAAGAAGGAGTTGCGGACAAACGTGTCTTTGAATGATTTATAAGTTTACCAGTGGAAAATAACATAATTTATTTTTGTCTTTTTTAAAGTTTTAAAGTCTGATTTTATTACGAATTCAAGTCGACACTGCTAGTAAATTACTAACAAAATATCATCTTTTTGTTCCAATTGTATTTCAAATCAAATCATTATGCCACACAAACAATTTGAGGAGCAGTGTATTAGCACAATACCGCGGGGTGCGCCATTGTGTCCTCGCACTCGCGCCCCCGCCCCGCGCCCCCCGCACGCCCCTAATGAAGGATTCAACGCGAGACCACCAATTAGGAGATAAAAATCGGTCCACTCCAGATCCTAAGCCGGGACTGGCCGCAGAGTAAACACGAATTATCTGACGTATTCTTGCAGCGGGTCACGAACTCTTAATGCAAAGGATTATTGTGTTAGTGGGACATGGGCGAAAGCTTAAAAATGTAGTTAAAAAGCTCTACCTCTTGTTCATAAAAAACTAAAGCGACGCTGAAAGAAATGGCTTAGCGATTGGCTAGACCATTTCTGAAGCGTTGTGTCCTGTCACTTACTTGCAAATGTCAATTTCATGAAGAATAAAGAAGATAAAATATTACACTAGTTATAGTGATGCTGTAGCGCTATTTGAGTTTCTATGATTAATAGGGCTAGTAATTCACGAATAAGAATAAGTCGCTTATACGTATCTAAATATTTGTTTGTTTTTTTACTTTTATCAATCATTAATATATAATCAGTTATTAAAATAAAATCTGTTTTGGCGCTTCGCCCTTCGACGCTTTGCTGATTCGGCGCGCGCATTGTTTCACTGTTCTTTTTGCTCGTCCAGTGAAATAAAATCTAAGCCTTGTGCCTGGGAGTAACGGGAGATTGTCGGACTATCTGGCTATCTTACTCTCTATAAGCAGAAGACACTAGTTGAATGGCAGTTGTCACACATCTGAATTTTGAAAACAATGTCATCAAACAGTTTTATGTGTATGCATGTTAAGGTTTTTCTCCATAGTGTTTTAATGTTATTACAACTTGAAAGGCTAGTATATGTAAGCTTTTTGATCTGATCTAATAAAAAAACAATTTTAATTGTACTCCGGTCTTATATTCAGAGATCGTCTTCCACGCAGTTAGCTGAATAGTTAAGTAACGTCAGTAATTTGGGGTTCCTCAAGCCCCGCTCTGAACTGACTAATGAGCGCAGGATTGCGGCAGGTGCGCGCGCAAGGGCTGCACGCTACGCGCACACGCCAAGCGCCGCCCGCTAAAGTCTATTTACTTTTTAGGGTTAAGTCTTTTCATGGCCAGAAAACCCTGGTTAGCTTCAATTTTAATTAGAGATAAATTTTAAACCAGTTTTGGTTTCAAATAATATGGCCAATAAGTTTTTTGATAAAGGTTGGTAAAACGGCGTTCATATCATTTCTAATTTTGTTTCGAATAGCTCGTATAGTAGCGAGTTTGCCTAATTGTGCTTGATCTGAGCCTAGGTGCGATATTATATGTACTCATTTAAATATGTATTCGTAATATCGCCACATTTCCAACAAAACATAAAAAGTAACGCACAAAATAATAATGCTATCGTTCCTATCGTTTATGACCGCGTTGCAAGTGTTGCTACGAACGTTAACACATCAAACCCTAAATTCACAAACGTGAGTAAAATTGTCCATAAAACTGAAAGTGACAGCTATACTTCTAAAAATTGCTCAACTTTGATTCGCGTTCCTGAATTCGACGGTTAGGGATTTACGAATTCTCTGCTGTTTGATAGAATAGTCCGGCTGATGCAGAACCCCCATGTCTTTCGGACTTCCGCCTTTTCAATGTAAACCGTAACGGTTAGACTTCTAAAAGCACGCCGATCGGGGTTTGAACAGATTATACGCGCTCCTTCCGTTGCATGCCTCTGATAAGCGATTCCTTATTATTTCTATTACTAACTATAATTAGGGTTTTAACTAAAAGCTTCGTGACTAAGCAATTTTTAAGCACAAAATTTGAACTTTAGTTATAATTGATGAATGAACGAACTTAACTAAATTAGGTTCTATCTTAATTAAATGAAGTGCTTCGTCGGAAGAGATTTTCAGCATGTGTTGTAATGATTTAGTTATATCTATTCATGGATACAATTTTTTTCTATAATTATCAGATATTATTTTAGGCATCATTGTTTCCCTTAAAGCTACCTACCTTTATCAATCAGATTCGAAGTTAGCATAAGATTAGCAGGTGCTCACCAGAATAGTAAAAAAACTAACCAAATAGTGACGTTTCCGAAATCTTGGTATAAGTAGTCAGATGAAGACGGACTTCAAAAAGCAAGTACCTAGTAGCCATGATGTTAAAACATTTCGGAAAAGGACCCTTCTTTTTCACACATACTTTTTCATTATTCATTTATTTAATACAATTAAACGGGCTAAACCCAGTATCATAATTATGTAGTTTATTAATTCAATGAATCTTCAATACGTTTACTTATTCAAAAACCTTGACGTCTGATTGCACTTATAACATTTTTAAAATAAATATGTATTAATAAACGCCAAACTCTTCAGTAAACAGCCAGGAATAAAGTAATCGTTATGACATCGAGAGCTCTTCAACGTGCCAGTCGGGCAGGAAGCATGTTTAGCTCAGCGCGAGGGTTACAGTACAGTCGCCAGCTGGCCAACGCACCTCCGACCTCATTTCTTCGCGTACTTTGTGGATATTCATAATAAAGAATAAACAATTCAGAATTAGGACATATCCTCACTAAGCCAGCCTTCTTTTGTTGCCAAAATATGATATCATAATAAAAAAACGAGGTAGATAGGTTCCTTGTGCAAAAAAGTGGCACCCGAAATCAGAACTATTAGTGCATCTAAGCAAAGCATTGATAGTTTGAGATGACACTGCGCAACATATATCTGTCTCGTTTACGACCAAGTAAATAAACATACTATCTTGTGCAACACGGTCAAATTATAGTGGTTTGTATACTGCGGCGGTATTTGTCTTGCTCCGTTTGTTATAAAATGGTGTATGTTACTGTTGTCACCGAAAATACTTGAAAAATATTTTTTGACTTAGTGCTTTTTAGTAGAACCCTACCTAATCTCACTTCAGATTCGCTCGTGGGACGTTCGATGCCAACCCTCTCATCATCATTTTTGCATACATTTTATTGACTACGCGAACTGCACAGTGCTATGGAAATAGTAGATGTTTATTTCTACTATCCGTAAGCAAGTGATTCAATGCAAAATAAAGGTATTTACCTAGTAGTATTCAAAACTACTACGCACGACAAAAGTTCTGTTTACCCATAGTATTTCCTGTTACCATTGAGTTAATAATCGCGTATACTTCATGAGCCAGGCGACGTCATATACTCGAATGTTTGACCTACGTCACTGCGGTCTCTGCGACAAAATCCCACCGCAATATATCAGCGCTTCAAGAAATTCGAACTTACAAAGTTTAATACAAGGAATTATGAATGAACAAACAGGCACCGGTGCCAAATACATGTTCGCGGTGTGTAAAATCGGGTATTTCGTGTTTTGTAGTTTTACAATGTTAAGTTAACCTTATGATAAGTAGGCAATTAAAAACTTAAATAATTCCTGTTACTTAATTTGAAATAAAATTTGTTCATGGACCAGTGCAAATATAATTTATGTATCTGAAAATAATATTACATAAACATATAGTTACTAAATATAGTTTGCACATTACTTACAGTTTTTTGAAATATATTGAAATTAATATTAGTTGTATGAATATTTAAAGACTTAATGCATTGGTTCTGATAGTGATTGTATTATTAAAAACGCATAAAAGCAATCTTACCGTTTTTAATATAAAGTGGAATAACTAATACTACTTAACATAAAATCATTTCAGTATCCTCGCAAGTTACGGGTACAGTCACGCTCTGCAAGCTGTTGCGATGAAAAAAGCTCTTTTTCGAGACCACCTGGTACGCCACCCGCGCCCAACAAAAACTTGGACGAAAAAACGTCATAATATTTGAATATTATTACAAAAAACAATTAAGGGTGCCGCGCGTCACCTGTCGCGGGCACGAGATACGCATTTGCATAGAAACAAAATTTAATAAGGATGCAGCCACACGCGACACTCTTATAAGTCTTCGACTCCAATTGACTGAGCATAGCGATAAAAAATGTATGATGTCTCGTGTACTTACGTGTTGTTGACCCTTTGTGGAAAATAATGTCTTATTTTAAGCGTCTTCACTTGTAAGAATTAATTATTAATGGTAACACATGGTAGCTTTCCACTCATACCTACAGTTGTTGAAATAAGACTTGTCAACTTCAGTTCAAACAAATGCTGCTTAGATTAATCTGATTTCATCAAGTTTTTTTCTTTAATAAAGGTCTGTGCAAACAAGCATGACCGCGTAAGCGGTAACCCCAGTCTATACTCTCTTATATTCTTAATCTGCACCCTACTATCTACCTCACCCTGATTTGTTTTAGTTAATTGTAGATACCTGGTCTAAATATTTTAGATATTTCCCAGTCTTTTAATGATAAAATTAATGAAAAAAATATTGCTGTGGAATTGTTAATGCCATATTATCTTGATTCATCATTATTAGGCAAACAATTATCTTCCTAACCTGAAAATATCTTCCTAGGACTTGTTAGCAATAATGGTTAAGCTACATTTCAGGTAACATCTCTCTGAGTAGATATGACAACGATAAGCTAGTATAACAGTATCTCATAATTAATTTATAAATGTATCTCTTAATATATTTTTAAAGCGATAGCGACAGTTGTGCACGCAGGCTTACCGCGACAACGCGTTATTTTTATTTCAAATATCCCTTACAAAGGACCTTTTGTTATACCTACACACTCTCTTTCGCGATGTTATCTGAAGTCGCATCAAAACACGCATTGTTACAAACACCAACAGAAATGCTTGGTGACATCACTTTCCATTTTAATCTGAAAGCCGTGGGTGAATATTAAAATTATTATTTAAAAACTGAGAAGTCGAAATAGGTTGGGTCCATGTTAGTAACAGGTTTTATTATGTATCAAGAGCTTAATTGGGTAGAGAAATCCTAAAATGGTGACGCATAATCGAATTGATCTAATTTAATTAGGCACACTAAACACTAATCGCTCTAAATTGGGCAACAAAGGCCAACTACATTTATATTTGACTGACCACAGTTTTTGAAGCAACTAATTATAGATAGGAATGCCAAAAAATCTAAGCGAATGTGAATACCTAATGCAACATCGGAGTTAGATCTTTCTTCTGTACACAGGTTGGTCAAGAATATCAAAATTCTTGATGAAGGGTAAGAGCTGTCACCTTCAAAATTTTGAAAGCAATTTGGTACTTTGCCAGACTGGCTAATTTAACAGCATCTTCATCGTTCCTGTGATAACTTCAACAAAGTTCAGCAAAGTTAATACGTCGTAGTTCTGAAGTGTTAACATTTGTTTATAAAGACTCTATATAGCGGCTGATTAAGCTAACTAAGCTTCTAAGTGTGAAAATTAAAGACAAATAATGTATATTTACTATCTTCTTTCTTTTACAACAATTAATTGTATCACCAGCAACCAAAAGGGGTCAAAACTGTGTATGCGGCTCGACATTTTCTTCTCACCAATAATGAGATTCAGTTCAATTAAAATCTAATGAGATGGCATTAGTAGAAACTCGATGACGCCTTTGTCTCGTGCATCAAAAGCACCCAATCATCGCGTGTCAGTGGGTTAATGTAAATACGTGTCCATTGTCACAATCCTCTGTCACAGTATAACCATACAGTAGGCTATCTAAGGCCGCCCGCCGAGTTATTAGCCTAGCGTGCACACAGACACGCGGCACAGCCCGTCCGTACTGCCGCCTCCCTATGCTATGCCTCCCTATCTTATGCTAGCGTGTGCGTGAAATTGCGTGTGCGTGATATCACGACACGGCGCGCGACGCGCACGCACGCATTCAAACCGAGAGTTGCACGTTTGTATGTAGATAGCTTACTGTAAGATTATACTGTGCCTCTGTTGTGCATGCCCCCGCGATGACGAACTGACAACATGCTCCGCTCTTGTCTAGTTTGAGCAATTGTTCAGTGGGAACATTCTAGCATAGCTCATTATGACACAAGGAATTTGATTTCTAAACAAATTATTGGCTTGGTGCAGAGCTGAAGATTTGTTATATTTGTGAGGTAACTTCCTTTTACTCATACATATTTTCTGCCATGAAGATATTGCTACTTGTGAAATTCTCTTAGTAATGATTCAAAATTTATGGTGTTGATAGTGCTTATAAATAAATTAGGTTATAACCGAATTATAACTAATAAAAAAGATCATTATTACTGTCAGTAGAGCGATCAGCATATACTTACTCCTGCCTCGAGTCTTTTAGTTTCGACAACTATCTATTTACATCCACGAGTACGACAATGTTTTTCCATTTTCTTCCCTTCACTTTATTACATGAAATTGAGTCTTTCAGCAAATTCAACCAAGCATTTAACTTAGTAAATGTGATGAAAATGGCTAGCCTGGTTTTTTTTTAGTTTTTTTGGTAAATAGAATAATATCCTAACTGCAAACATTTCAGAGAAAAACAAAATGTAAAGATGTGGTCGATGTGAGGTAGAAAATATAGAGTACCTTCGCAGTTACGCATCACAACTCAGCAAGTCACAATAATTTGTACCTATTTACCTTTAAATGTTAACGTAAAAGTGGATTGCCTTAAGCGATATCATTTGTGAGAAATAAGCGGCAGCAAGCGCAAAATAAAAATAGTTTCCTTCCTCCACTGTAACTGCCCGCGCGCCGCGCATTCCGCGGTTTGCGGCTGAAAATCTGCACTTTTATTCCATAACGTAGTAACGAAATTGCTTCCCAGTGCCTCAAGATTCAACCTTAGACTGTTTCGTGTGAAGTTCAGAATCGAATGAAACGTAGATCGTAGTAAAGGACTTATTATGCGATATTTAGGCTTAAATAGGTGCGGCAGCGTCGGCGGCTTTGAATTTTGATGGCCGCTGTGGCCGGTGATCTACGCATTGATACAAATCGGCTCGTTACGGCCCTCGTTGGGCAGTGAGAGTAAGTGCGTCTCGCCACTTACTGCAGCGACCGGTTAATGTCGTAGTTGCGTGGAAATGCAGACATGCAAGGCAGATCTATTTTAATATTCACTGGTCTGTTGGCGGAATGGTTAGACGTCCGGTCTAGAGCTCTGAAGGTCGTGGGTTGGGTCTCCATGCAAGACAAACAATTATTTATGTTTATGCTGTGTCCCAGTGTGTTACCTATTCATCTTCATTTTCATCTTGGAGACCTAATAGTACAAGCATTGTTTAGTTTGGGGTCAGATGAAGAACTTGGTGTAAATATTGGCAACAAAAAAAAAATAAAGCTTACCCTATACCAAGCCCTTCAAATGAATAATGCAAACTAAATGCATTACATGCTGAAAACGAACTAACTAATCAAATGCTTACAAAAATATATCAAATACAATATAGCGTAACACATCAACAGATCAACTTAAGTCTGCCTAGCTCTAAGTAACAGTTGGATGATCAGCGGTTAGTCATCAAAAAAAGTCAATGGCGGCGTAAGGTGTGCAAATACAGGAGTCGCTTGGCAGCCGTTGACGCAAACTGCCTGGAGCGACACGCACTGATCCCGTCTCAAACGTCAAACAAAGCGTGAGGCGGTCAAACATCCATTAAAATTAGCTTAATATTGTAAATCACTTAGCATTCAAGAGCGTTGTAATTTATCGAGTATAAGAGTCGATTAGTGGCCGTTGACACGATTCGCTCGGAGCGGCACGCATGGCACCTCGCCGAATGTCAGCGGCGTGTCGGCATCCTTTTAACGCCTAATGACTGTCGAAAGATAAAACACAATCTTCAATAATCATCAGCGCAGCGGAAGCTTGAGTTTGGCTAAAAGTTCTTTACCGATTTAGGCTAAGTAACGATACTAAAGGGGAACCCATCTGAACGGGAGTAACAGATTGGGAAACTGTCGTGATCCTACATCAGAAAGCCTATGTGCTGCAGCTTCAAATGCCCTATTAATCGAAATATTAATTAATGCAGACTATATTTATCACATGAGTGCATGAACGTTTTGTGAGCTGTTTCAAGACAATAATTGTAACTACTATACTACGGTGGCCGGCACACCGTAGTATAGTAGCTACCCATTTCCGGTCAGTCCTGCTTGCTCTATTGCAAAGGAATGAAATTTGGCAAGAGCGAGAGAAAAAACGGAAATGGGGTAACCTGATGTGCTGTTGACTGTACATCATAAAACGCAGGAACACACGCTCGCGACTTTATCTCAAACCATATAGATAATTTTTTTTTCAGTGGTATTTTCCATCAGCGGGGAGTCAAGAACAATTTTCCGTTTTTTCCGGCTAGATATCAACTCGGAACTCCTCCGGTTCCGAACCAGAGTGTTTAACCCTGTGTCACGACGTTCTTACTTCCAAAAGAATGCCAGCCTTTTGTTTTCTCTTTAAAAAGGTTCTAAAACGGAATCGATAAACACTGTAAATATAAAAGCTCACTTCCCCTCATTATTATGTAGCCCGTAGTCGTAACTATTGTGTTTCCTAAATGAGCGCATTAGCGTATATCGAAATTACGATAATTACGGAGATGAGCGCGTGCGCACCGATTGCGCTCAGTAGCGCCACCGCGGGCGCTCGTGCCATTCGCGTTCCAATTTTGAATGCAAATTTTTCTTTCTTTTGAAGAAACAGAAATGATGGATATGGCCAGGGCTGACAAAAAAGTATATCATTTTTGTTTTGAAATAGAGACTTGATTTTATGTGCTCAGTGCCTCGGTTGGTAGTTCGCTGTCACTGGCCGTGGGTTGGATACCCATTGAATAAAATATTTTATTCGTTCTTTGTCTTTTTAAGAATGTGTAACATTATTTCAATGTGTTGATGGACTTTTTAGTACAGTTTTGAAGCCAACTGGAAATGAACGTGGATTAATAGAGAGGGCAGATGTAGAGCACCCTCGGACACACAAGTCTTCCGTGCAATTTAAACATATTGGTGATATTTTTCGTATCCTAAACACCATTTTTTATTACTCAAGGGGGTATAAATAAAATAGCTAGTACTTCCTTCCGCTAGTACTTCCTTCCAAAGTTTCCTAAAATCTTGGTGAATTCAGTTTTCCAATGGTAGCGATTGAACCGGTTATCGAACGATTCAGTAATTTCTTTATAATTTTAGTAAACTGCTCGTTCAGCAAACCGTTAATTTATTTACCTGTAAAAGCCAATGGTTTCTAGTATTTACTTTGAATAATGGGATTAATATCATAGGAAATTTACTTAACCGTCCGATTTCGCGATTCAGAATCGGCCACCTTGTCTCCCCACACAGCCCTAGTGATGCCCGGTCGTAAGAGCACGTCGGATTTTGACCGCTCGCGTGACGAGAGCGTTGCACTTGCTGCAGGCTGTTTAGTATCGGCCATAAGTTGCGGCCGGCACGCTATGCCCCTTGCGGGATAGTGCCACTTTACGGTAGTTCAACCAATATGCCCAAATGCCATGATATTATCAGTAAAAAAGTAGGTGCTTATAAAAAAGTGGCAGAAATGCGGAATGGCTGACTGAAGGTATATTTTACTTTTCCTTATTACCCGCTATTTTATGAATGGATTTGCGATAACTTTAACAGATCAGATAGAAACCTTTGAGATATGTAATGTACAAAAATTCATTGCCTGAATATAGGTCATATCATCGTCTTCTACGATTCTTGAACATACTTTCTGTTCAATCATTGTTTTGTTTGTTTATTTGTTTATAAAGATCTTTATTAAATAAAATTACAATAAATACTTATGCCTAGTGTACATTTGATCCTAGGAGTAGTATACTTATAATGTAGACAGTTTAGCAGACAGTTTGTCTTTTTTAAAACTTTATGTTAAGATGGAACCAAGTTGGGTTTATAGCTAATAAAATATGACTATGATTAAGTACTTACATTTACACTTAGATGAATGTCCAACATAAATATGCTCGCTTTGTCACTAGCTCACATTTGCAACTTCTACTATTTACACTAAGGTACGTTTTCAACGTAATAAATAATAAACTATGTGATAATCGTATTAACCAGTAACACGGGCACAATAACAAAAAACAACAGATCACCAGAATACCACAATCTTAAATAATCTGAACCGATACAATTAAACATTACACATTACAATTATGCGACTAAAATATGAGAGTACCTACATGTTTAGTTTTATGCGGCGATGTTAGTCGTCGCGTCAGTCCGGTTCAAGCACGTAGTGATGGGGAAGGCGATACGTTCGATAGTTGTCGGCATATTTTAAGTCCGGTAATCTTGTGATTCCAATATTTGCAATTAGTTTGTTCTTACTTTTAAATTTTTTTGACAAATAAAAGGTTTTTGTTAATTTTAAAATGAAAGCTTTGAGCGTCGGGAGTTGAATTTTACTATGCAATAGTTTAAGGTTAGTATATCGTGGTGTATTATGAGAAATTTTTATCGCTTTGTTTTGGACTCTTTGTATTTTCTCGTAGTTTGCTTGACAAGTGCTACTCCTTACAGGGCACGCGTATGTTAACAAAGGCCTCACAAGAGTAGTATAAATTCTGATTTTAGTGTAGCTACTCATGGGGGATTTCCTACTAAAGATTGGTTTCAAAGCCCCGATGGCTTGGGTTCCTTTGGATACCAGTGATGATGTGTGGTGACTCCAATTTAATTTTGTATCAAGGTTAACACCAAGATATTTTACGGATGTACTCCAGGGTACTTCATGACCTTCAATACGCAGTTTTCTACTTGGCAGTTTTCGTTGCCTCGTAAACATTATTGCTTCTGTTTTTGCTGCGTTTAACTTTAGTTTCCACTTTTTAAAATAGCTAAGTAGGAGTTCAAGGGATAGTTGCAGTCTATCTATGATGAGATCGATGTCATTAGAAGATGTAAATGAAGCAGTGTCATCTGCAAAACAGGCCAAGTGGGTTCTAGTTTGGATGGGTATATCATTTAAGAAAATAAGAAAAAGCAGTTCCACCCCATCGCGCGATCAAAGTGGGCTAACGACCCCTCGCCGGCGAATGACCACATGCCAGAATAATAGTCTGGTCGGAGGTCACGCACCTCGCAACCTGCCCGAAAATATTGCTCAAATTGTTTTCTAGGACGCAACTTTATAGTACTGAGCGTCACGTGGCAATCGGAACATATTATAGCAGTTGGAAAAGTACGTTAACCTATTTGCTGACAACCTAGAAAGACAATAAATAGATAATAAACAGCTTTCAGAACTGTCACGCTGTATTAATATACAGTCATAACCGTATAGTTAAAATAAAATCAAAAAATCGTTTTCGTGACAACATTTGTAATGAGTACTAATGATAGAAGACGTGCAACTTCCCCTTACGAAAGAATAGTAGATTATTAACCAAGGGGATAAAGCAGTGTCTTCTTTCGCGGGTGACGATTCAAATCGCGAGCATAACGAAGGACTCGATGTTTACTCCCGAGCGTAGCGAGGGTGTTAAAAACTTAAATCACGAGCGAAGCGAGGGATTTAAGACAAGTCCTGAGTGAAGCGAGGGATTTAAGTTCACCCAAGACAAAGACAGCTTTATCACCGAGGAAAATACTCTACTTTTCGTACCATTTGCGAAAAAATATTTACTATTTATTTATTTATAAACAACATACATAAACATACAAACTAAATTATGTCCCGCAAAACTGCAGAACAATTTTGACTGCAGGATCAGTGATTCTTTAATTATACTCTTTTACAATAAATATCAGGACTAAGAATTTTCAAACACACATTAAATGCCTTCTAATCACACCCTTTTTTCTATTTTATCACATATAATACTGGCAGGTCACAAATAAACAATTAAAACTTCTAATTCAAATTAGCGCTCGAAAACCTCGGTAAGTATTCCAAATTTAAATCACATTCTCTCCCTAGAGGATGAATGAAATTCAGTACAATTTTCTTTCCCTGTTTTCAACAGATTAAAAATGACTATTGTTATGTTCTCTTTTTGCGGGCTAGAATGTCACTTTTTTGAGCAAGTGGTACGAAAAATACTTTTACCTACGCCGCATAACCATTGCAGTCCAGTTTTCTCAAAAACATTTGCTACGTTAATAAATGTAAACAACACATTTATGTTAATTTTTGACTCTCCCCTTTCTAGCTTAAAATAGGTCTAAGCAATTCGGGGCGTTGTGGCTCGTGAAAATAATCACAGTAAACCATACAGTAGGCTATCTAAGGCCGCCCGCCGAGTTATTAGCCTAGCGTGCACACAGACACGCGGCACAGCCCGTCCGTACTGCCGCCTTCCTATGCCTCCCTATTTTATGCTAGCGTGTGCGTGAAATTGCGTGTGCGTGATATCGCGACACGGCGCGCTACGCTCACGCACACATTCAAACCGAGAGTAGCACGTTTGTATGTAGATAGCTTACTGTAAGATTATACTGTGAAATAATAGTGCGGAGTCCGGTCACAGGTCAGGCCCGGACCCTCCTGAAGCCGCCCCTGCGCCCACGCGCGGTCACATCAAACGCTTGCTGCGATCGTGACTAAAGCTGTTCATGCTTATCAGGTAACGTTTCGTTTATCAGCATAAATAAAGCAATTATATCACCACGTTGAATTTAATTATGTTAAAACTTAAACAATCGTTGCTGTAAGATATGAAGTAATGTACATGATTTTAGGAGTTTATAAAAGGTTGGTGAGAGAGTGACTTGAATTATTTTTTCAAATATTTTTTATGCTGAGGAAAGAACAACAAATCACTCAACCAACTATATGGATCAAATAATTTACTCAAAATGATTTTTCGTTACCAACTTTTTTTTTTGATGTAAAGTCAAATCACACATCATAATCCTTTCCCTTTATTTTGTAAATAACTGAGCAACAAATTTATTCTCAATTCCAGCTTTCTAGTAATTTAGCGTGCAGGTACGTTGATCTTATCTCAGCGCAAACTGTTTTATAAGTATAGAAGATGAATGACGCGACGAATCGTACGTAATCACCGCTGACCGAGATCCAGATTTCAGCGTGTTTACAAGGACGGTCAATAACTCCACATCTAAAATTGTAACTAGATACCCAACTACCCAGACGTGTTCCCGCCGTTATTAAACAAGAGTGTAACGTGGTGTAATCATTGAGTCATAACATGAATCACGGACAGTGTCGAGAGCCCGCTATTTGTTTTGTATTGGCACCTGTCTCTATCATGCTTTGCTATTTTAAGCGAACCGGAACTTTAGTGTGTCTAGCAGATAGTAGATATTTTAAGATTCTGGGTGAAGGACTATTTTAGTCACTTCATAACTAGGTATTACCGTGCGTGTTTGTTGGTTTTCCAAATTAAACTGTGTCGAACATTACTATCATTATTGTTAAGCTTAAACATTTTGAAACTTAATATTAAGGCAGTATACTACCATATTGTAAGTGCAAGTATGTGAGTATACTTTATATCTATTAGTATTATACGAACAAGAGTACGTTAGAGTTGAAAACTTAATGGACCGCCGAATTAACCGAACGAAATTACAGGTCGTTTACTTTTCAAGTCCTTGTAATTGCTGACCGCTTAACATCCAGATTACGTGTGTGTATCGAGCGAGTATCGATCACGGCCGATGTGGAGCGGTCAATTTGTCGGCGCTACTAAATCATCGGACAAAAGCGCCGCCGATCTAAATCGATTTGTCCAAATTATGAGATGGGCAGGACGTAATGCGACCGCCGGTGGTTACTATCCTCTTTAAATATTTGCCGCCCAAAAACACTGGAGCTACCAAGCGTTGGCAGCGCGAAGATCGATCCCATAACGCAAGCAACGCTTGCGTAAGTAACAGACGGACCGCACTCCTTCTGTTATCGTTGCACAATGAAAATAATGGTTATAACAAAGTAAGCAAACCACCATCTTCTAAAAACAAAGGAATATGGAAGTTTTCATACAACCGGAAATATTTTCCTATCCTTCGTCTAGAGCAACCTGCTGCTCAATGCGTACGAGTAACTTAAGCTGAAAACCTTTTAAAATTAAGTTTTGTTCCATTTTCTCAGTAATCTCTCTCTGTGAGCCAATTACATAGATTATTTTTTAGAAGAATTCACAAACAAGGTTAAGCATGCCTTTAAACTCATGCACTGAACTTAAAGTGACAGCTATACGACTTGTGAGAGATGCTCAACTTCGATACTTTTGTGAATTCGGGAGTAAGCTACTCTTAAATTGCACTTTCAACAGCTTCTCTTTGATAGCCAAGATATAGCGTTGTGGTTCAGCAGCCTTTATTAGTGAAACAGTTAATAGGCCATCACTAGATAATGATAAGGATTATAATCCTTGTTATTTTCCTACACAAAAAGCTTTTGTTATTAATTAATGTGCTCTAATTAGGTCAAGTATGGGTCAGACACACGTGCAGTATGCACTCTAGGATTTACATTAGCTGAATGTTATAGTTAACTAACCACCTATATAACTACGTGCTTACTTAATAAATGGGTTACATATAGATATGTGTAAATTGGCAACAATTTAATTTAGTAATTATAATTATGATTAATTACCTTCCTTATGAAGTAATCACAGCCTCTTCATAATGAAACGGGCTCACTGATAAAATGGTCACAGAAATTAATGGACGAGTTGTTGTTGGAAAAAATTAAAAGTATAAAGGGTCATGAAATACACTGCTCAAAAGTGTCTAGGGATATCTCAAGCATTTTCATACAAAGTATAGCTATTTGGGAGGCTGTAAAAATTAAAATATTGATACCAACGTAGAAATTTTTAGAACACAGAAACTGTTATATCTGCCCTTTCAGATTGTATAAAGAAATTTATTGTAGTAGTATTATTGTACAATCGTAAGGACGTTAAAAAAGACAGATTTTTCTTTTAAAAGGTGTCAAAATTTTTGCAAAATCCAACTTTTTTTATGTAATATTCTTAACCTTTATCTTATGCCTCTGTCCTCGCGTTATTCTAAGATAATGCTCAACTTGTAAACAAACTTAACTTAATGAAATATTTGAAAAATGATATCCCTATGATATCCTTAGACAGTTTTGATGTGTGTGTGTAGTATTATTATGACAGGTGCAAACGACACCTAGTTATGAGTTTTACATGCACCATTGATGAAGCAAGTCAGAATGGTGTATCTAAATGAGACACGGATGGGAGCACATACTCCAGACCTTCAGTAGAAATATAATGTTGCACGCCCAGTTCCGTCAGGCTGCGCATAGTCATAGTTTTAATTCGGTACTATTGTTAGGGGCAAATGCTTAATTAATAACGCTAACGCAAGTAAGACATAAAGTTCACAAAATTGTGTCGTTACATGTATATTTTAATTATTTATACTAGTTACTAGTTTGTTTACGGTACAACCGACCCCAAACTATAAAATAAAAATAAGGGCCGGTGGCAACAAGCGGGATGACTGGCTGTTTTGAGTAGATTAACAAATTTTTGATAACGCGACAGCCTTCGCACCATATGCTCGGATCGTTAGCTCGGCCCGTTTGTAACCGATACACGCGAAATACTTTTTTCTTGGATCTTGATGTGGATTATAAAAGCCGATATGGATCCTCGGGAGTTGTAATCTATACGAGAATATGATGCGTTACGGGCTTCGTAAAAGACTTCCAAGGTGACAAAGTATGATGAGATGACGTAGAATGAAAGAAGCTCATGTCGAATTAACTAGAAGGTATGACAAAGTACTCAAGTAACCACACCTAAGGTGTTATTTTCTAAGTTTCATAATGTTATGTAATTTGCTAGTAAGACGCGACCCTGTTACGGGAAACCAACTTGTCAGGCTATAGTGGGAAGTCGTTGTACAGTAACAGACTATTTAGGAACTTCATCCTACTTAAAGTCAGTCAATTTTATGTAAAAATAAACTCTGCGCGTGGAAGGCTATATTTCAGCTGCAGGAAGAAGAGCAGCAACAAATTTTCTATGCAACAGCAGATGGTGGTTTGCTTAGTGCTTTGGTACTAATATTTTGAAACGAAGTCTTGTTTCCAATTTCACGATTCTAGCTCCAATCGACTGGGGTTAACCCAACCTAATTCATAGCATTAGTGCAATATGTAGTAATTTTTCATCATCCTAATTTTTTGCCGAACTTTATACCACATTTTAAACATCCGTCCGAACTCCGAAGTGTTAGTAGTATTAGCAGCGGCACCTCGCCAAATAGCAGCAGTAATGACCTACGATTTGTGCCGGCGCCATGCTGATGTGAATGTCGGAATTAGCGCCCCCCGGCCGGCCGGTCCACCTGTCATGCAGGGTCGTGCCTCGTGGCGAACGCGACCATGTGTTGACGGACTGTCGGAACCAGGGATGTTAGGGACCTCCGTAACCGTAACCAAAACTATCCGTAACTGAATAAAAGTCTTTCGGATAAGATATTTTTATATGCTAAGTTGTTTATCATCAGCCGAGACACAGCTGCGCACGGCGTCGTCACAATTCTTTGATTTCTTCATGTTGTTGGTCATACCTACTCAGCCGTTTTACACTAACGAATGCTTAGATCGATAAACTGAAAGAAAAAATTGCTCAAAAATCCATAACCAAAACTATCCACAACCACCGGATAATTCTTTCCTACTAATATTTATGTGTGGATGTGTTGTGTTGCTCTTTCACGTAAAAACGAACGATTCAGAATGAAACTTTACAATAATGTTGCTTATAACATCCGAAACAAATTATTAATAATGCGACATATTTTTTTTTAACTTTAGTCCACGCGGACGACTAGGTAGTACGAAACAATTTCATAGCCGTATCCGATACTTCATATCCCTAACATCCCTAGCCTGAACGAGAACGGTTTCTGCTTCGGTTGTTATGTAGACTGACGTTTGAAGATCAGCGGCGAGGTAACATCTGTTAATTCACCCTAATTTACCTTTTTGCGCATAGTTTAGTGTCTGCTATTGCAATTGATGGGCTTTTTCATGAACCTGTCTTTCATCATTAGTGTTTATAATTAAATTAGGCCTATAATGAAGTAATCTCCACTGTTACCTAATTTAACAGCTGTAACCATTATTAATTACCGGGTTTTAGAGTAACAGTCGCAGGTTCTATTCTGGCATTTTGTAGTTACCTCAAAAGGAGCATAGGTGCACCTAATCTCCGTTGAGACAATATTCAAGTATAGGTACCTACATATTTCATTCTAGGAAAAACCCAAATATGCAAATTAATCCTGAAAATCTTAATTAGTCCCAAACTCAAGTTTACGAAAAATTAATGATGGCCTTGTGTTAAATTTAAGTTCGCCTATTTCCAACAGTTATGGTGAAGGTCTTACTTACTTAAATATGTAGGTATATAGGCAGTATAGTAACTCGTGGTAATAACCTTTTTTTAGACTTAGCATTCATAAAACAATCAAGCAGTTCTGAACACCTGTAACGGATTACAGCCGTAAGTAATGGCATTTTTCCAACATTGACCGATGTGCCACATGGCCAGCAGATGTTCAAACTTGGAACAATTAGCAACAAAAACAGTAATTACCCACGAAATGGTAAACAAAATGCATTTAGGTTGTCATTCAGGTAATAACTTGCATTTACCTCCGTGGGTCTTTTTCAAATAATAAAAAATAATACCTTTACGATGTTCTTGGTAAGTTTGAGTAAATAAACCCGAATAATTTTGAAGTTCCCACGGTGCGATTTGTCTAGCTAGAGGTGTACAGTGGGTCAAAGGTCAACTTCTAATATTTACACTTTGACAGTTTGTACTACCTTAAACCAATGCACTTAGTAATTTTTCAAATACTGTGCTAGGCAAAACGTGTGGCCACTGTATTATATTTATTTACCAATATTAGTCAGTCTGCACCTAAAATTTGAAAAAGAGACTCGTGCGGACTTCATCCTGACACAGTGGTTTAAACACTCTGGCACTCTGGTACCCGGGTGGTCCAGAGTTCAAGACTGGCTGAGACCTGGTAAACCTAGGTCTGGGTTTATTATGAAATTTGCGGCTAACGGTGACTGAAAGGAGGAGGGGCTAAGATTAGGCAGGTAGGTAATACCTAAGACAACATTAACCAATAAACTAAAATGAAAGCTCGCTACGGTTTAATTACCCATTTGCAACTACCCTGCCTAGCGAACATTATCATTCCGATTCATCGAATGCCAGAAAACGAGCAAATACAATAAAGAAGAACTAAATTCGGAAATGTAAAAAAAAGCAATCACTATAGGTACGCTCGGAAACGGAACCACCCTCTCCAAAACAACTGCCTCAACCAACCACCACTCCAAAGTACAAAAAAAATATACGGAATATGACTGCCGAACGAAAACGAATGAACGAGCGACCAGTCTGCAGCGAACGCCCGAGAGCGAGGTGCGTGTCGGTCGTCCGCGCCGCACAGCTGATTTCATTCGCGTCTTTACGAACGTATCCATAAAACCAAACAATTGATTTAGAATTATTATTAAAAACAACTCTGCTTTATTTTTCCAATATAAGAAGTGACTTAATAGTGTTGTGAATGTTTAAAAGGACAAAATAAAGTGGTTTTTCCAAACTTCAAATACGATGAGTAAGTTAACTTTACACTAAGTTTATTGCACAAATTGTATTACTCCTTTGTTTTTAACGATTAGTCTTTATTTAACAATATTTATTTAGTTTATTTTTTACCACTGGCGTATGAAAATTAAAGTATGCGCTGAAATCGTACAATCAATGTTTTAAGGTTATAATATTTTGTCAGTCGTTTGTTTACCAATCTCACAATTCAAATAAAATAACAAAAGCGATATTTTTCAGTGTGTAGGTAATGTTAGTTGTGTATTTGTAAACTAAAAATTGGATCATATATGGATAAATAAATTATTTTGTTGAATAGAACAGAAAAATCCTGTACTGATTTTATAGAGCGCCCAGAAAGTGTTGATACTAAATAAGCTGAAAATATTTAGAGGAGTAGGGGTCAATTAGTGAGGAAATGAATGTGTTCAAAAACATTATGTTTATCGTGTTTTGTAATAGTTATGACAATAAACAATACTTTTATACTAACCACTATTTAAATATAAATAGATGTACTGAATTTAAAGATTATAATTATGAAATTAAATTTATAACCTACCTACGCATTTTAACAAAACAGATAGAAATTATTCGAGTACATAGTTATAAGCTCGACTTACTCTCCACGCCCTGCAAAATCAAATTTATGTGGTACTTTTTATACAACGACCGCGGCAAACAAGCATGCGGACCCACTTTGGTAAGCGGTTACCGCAGCCTATGGACTGTAACGCCAAAGGCATCAGTCTCGCGTTGCCGACCCAATGCCCTGATTAAGAAGCATGTTGTCTATCTATTCGTTCAATTTTATTAATGTTTAGTAAATCACTCGTTCATCGGTGGCTTTTAATTCCATACCAATAAATTGAGTTGAAATTGGAAAAGAATTGTCGAATCATTCAACAATGGGATTTTTAACCAGGGCACTAGGGTATTCGGTAGACTGCTAAAAAACAGTACAAACATCTAGGCCCAAGAAAGCTTAAGATAGATTAAGTGGTGCATATTAAAAAATACTTAAATTCGGAAAAACAGACAACGTAAAAATATATTACGTGAAAATCTATCGAAAGCGTGTGACTGAGTGGTTTTCTATTGTATAGTGTTGTCATGGCTTTCAGTTGTCTGGTATTGACACTAAGAAACTCTTTTCACCTATACCTCACGAGCGTGTTTATTCGCCTGGGAAACGAGAGCCTCACTACTACTGTCTATTTTTTGAAGCTAACAGATGTCCACTCTCTTAATATACAATAGAATATTATAATTAAAAACAGTTTATTTCCAAAATTTATAAGTATTTATTGATCTGCATACCTGAGAAATATTGCTAGACAGCTTAATAAAGGTAGGCAAGTACTTGTTCGATTTGTTAAACTTACATCAATCTACATGCAAGGTCTTTGAAATATAATTGCAACTTTTAAAACTCAAGAATGGCAGTTAACATTTGGGTTAAACATTTACACGCAATTCCGAAGTACATTGATTGTAACTACATACCTAGTACAAATATATTTATCCGTTCTTAAAGTCTAAAAACTTGCTTGATTTTATTTATTTATAAGCATAAAAATATGTTATTACATCATAAGTTATTGCGGAAATAAGTTTAAAATTGTATGGGTGAATCAATCTGCGTGTGTTGGTACCTAGTGTACCTACTTAAAAAGATGATTTATAATTGCCACAGACGTGTATGAACTTGTCGCAGCAGGGACAGACAACGCAGACACGTACGAGTATATGCAAGGAAGTATGCCATTCAGAAAACGAATGCGTAACACCCGGCGATGTATGAATTCAAAGTGGATATAATTTCATTTAACGACAACGTCTAAAATACAACAATATTTTACTTATCTGCTTCTAATAATAACATCACGTTGGTTTATGATGGAACTGATCAGGAACCTACTACACTATTGTGTAACTAACACATCTTATTTAATCAAACTGCAATTTTGTGTGATCCTAACCCTTACCAAAATACAGAAATATATCTCGCTTTATAAATGTAAGTTCATCTTTGTGTCTCTTTTTACTACCAAATAATCATGAATATTCAGAATTTTTGAATTCCGTAATCCATTTGCTTCCCGTTTGCAAAGTGTATAGCGTACTTTCACGGCATCATAATAATGGAAAGAGACTACAAGAGATTAGAACATAATAGTGCGGAGGTGGGCGCGTGGGAACGCTCCCAGCGTTCACGTGCCCGGCACATCACTTCGCAACACTAAATCTAACATTAATATGCTAGATTTAGATAAAACCCTCCGTTGAGTGGTACGAATTCACTTGAAGAAGTCATTATTTGAGGCGAAAGCTACCGCGAGAAACACCGGAAGAATAGAGATTTTTATCTTCTCGAGAATATTCATTAAAATGTTTAAGTTCCCCTTTCGAATAAATAGCGTTTCGAACAATACCTACAATAGGTTTTCGATGGGGTCTAATCTTTTTGAAGTTACAAATATGTATAGTGTTTGAAATAACTACTCAATCGAGTACACATTGCAAATCCTAATTCAATAAGATCTCTATTACCTTCGATTGAAGTCACAAATCTATGTATATTTATAAGGCTCCATGAATAATACAAGTGAATGAACTGCGCGAGGAAATCAATTTATACATCCATTCATAAAGGCTCACTCAATGGTTTTAAGTGAACGTAGGTGCACATCATAAATAATAACATAATTTGGCTCGTTAGTAGGTAAAGAAAAACCATCAAACAAGTAGGAAGGTTTTTTTAACATGAAACCTGTGTACTTATCAGGAGGACTGCTATCTTTTGTATCGTATCAATGTATCAAAATCAAGACTTGTAATGATCTCTTGAATGAAATGTATCTTGATTTGGAAAAAGGTTAAACCTATAAAATACACTTTTATTAAAATTTTGTGCGTGGGTACACCATCAGCTCAAATACGAACCCTATGAAATTGGTTTGGTAATACTAAAAAATTTGGGAAATCTGTAATGAGAATGTCAGCTATTGAAATTGTGTACTGTGTCGCGTAGGCTCGGGCGCTCGTTTGACGGGCCCAGGCGACGGCAATAGTACCTAGTTAGTGGTTCCGGATACGTATCGGACGTGTCGGATGTCGGCGTGACTCACGCGGCGCCCACGCCGCGCCACCGCGCCCACTGGCGCCCGACCCGCGCACCCACCCGCGAATTTCTATTGCATTAATTTATAATATCATGACATTATGACCTATTTGTACACACACTTATTATTTTGATTCTAATTGTGAAACTGCTCAAATGTATCAAGATTATCATGACGCAATACATTTTATTTTTACGTGCTTAATTTTATTGTAAGTTATTTATTGTATCTTGATGGTTCGTGAATCAAATGTTTTGGAAATAATCAAATAATAAGATGTCCTGTAAAACTTTTTAAATAAAAATAATTAATGAAAACTTAGTTCAGGTTAAAAAAAATAACTTAACTGAGTGTCCAACTTTAAGGAGTTGTTTCGAACTTTACATTACATGCGAACACTGCGCCTAACGAAACAAGGGCTGTTCACTGTTGCCGAGACAGATATAGCGTGCGTCTGCGGCGCGTCTAGGCTATTTGTATTTGGGTTTTGGCATTGGACATTTCGCAGTCTCGTGGGAAACTGAGTTGAACGACTGCGGAGACAATGCGGTTGTCTGCTATCGCGAACAGTCGTTCACCGACGCGCGCTGCCGCCCACCCGCGCTGCCGATTGCCGCTGCCTCGGCCCATCTTAAACATCTTGCTGTCTTGCGCTACTTATACGTCTCATTGTTTGCATTACAACTGTTGCGAATTTCAAGACTTGGTGGAATGTTCTATCTCGACATACTGCATAGTTACAACACACTGCATAAATTACAACATAATACAAATTAAACATGCATACACTATTGCTATGTACCTATTGCTTAGTTTTAACATTAAAAAATTAAAAAACTCCGTTGACTGTAAAAAGCTGTCGTTAATTAGGAACTATACGGCCAATTTTCTTAGTTACAAACTTGAAGCAACGTTGGTAGATGGAACTAATATTGAATTCACACTCAAGCTAAGATGAAATGGAACCAATTTAAGTGGTCGACCTCAAGAGCGGACCTTGGCTCATGAATCTCACAACACCATTTTTATCGCGGGGCAAGGTGTCTCAAGGGCGGCGAGGGGGGTTGGTCGATATGGCCGCTGGCCGAGAGCCAGCCGCCGCCGACGACGCGCCGCGCGGCTTCGCGACACATAAATCCACCCTCACATCGCTAAAGTGCCAGTTCGCTCTATGCCAGGAGATTAATATAATTTATTGTATATTATTGAATAAAAGGTATAGGTACACAGTACAGAAGAATTATTACATGAAAACAATAGGATTCCATGGTATTCATGTAGCTGGACATTATTTAACCAGTATTTTTATTTCATTAGAAATTATTTATTTAAATCTATTAACGCACTGACCGATGATTAACGATCTTATTAGAAAAATAATCAGACATTTCACCTAATTTTCTTTAAAGGAAGTTAGATACAAAATAACCAGTAAGTGGAGTTGTTACATGACGTAGATGAATAAAGCAAGCGAAAATATAATCATTCTAAGTATATACGCAAAAAAGTGACTAAGTGTGCGTTTGTCATGTTAAATTTCCTTATTGGTCTTATTGGATTTAAACAAAACCTAACGTTTCTCGTAACGAACTTTTTGAATTTTTTTCATAATTAAGTATATTTCCATAAATCACGTAGAAAGAAAGAAAGAAAAATTATTTATTGGTCCACAAACAGCAAAAATATACACCAAATTAAAAGAAAAACAAAAAAGAAAAAAGGCAACAATCAAACAAATGAACAAAAAAAAAAAAGAAAGTGAAGTGGGGCCAACCAGGTCTCTGTCTCAGCATTTGTCGCCACAAATTTGTCGCCACGTAGGTACTTATACTTTTGAAGTTTTTGCATTTTAAACTCTGTACAAAATTAAAAGAACAACGCGTTAAAGAATTAACCGACTGTGACAGCCTGTGTGAAAGGGGGAACCGACTACGTAAAGATTAAAAAACTCATGTGCCGTTAAATTATATCGGAATAATTAAACGCATGCAATATGCACATTACAGACACCATCTAGATTATAGAGTAAAAGCAGCAACCGCGGTCAAATCATCTGATCGAGCTGATAGGAGAATGAGCCGCACCACTGTTAGGTAATCTGTGGACCTAGAACGCAAGCACTAATATTTCTAACAAGACTGCACTGCAGATAAGCCAATTAGGAGGTTAGACGCCACGACGTGCGCGGGTCATGGGAATTGGATTCAATCTCATTTTAAACGGTAATATCTACAGTAAAACGTTTATGATATTTATGGCAGCTCAGGCCTTAGCAATTAATCGTAACTAATTGATTGCAATATTTATTTACCACCGGTCTAAGATTTTCATCTCAAGGAAAAATATTTAGATAAAATCATTAACAGTTCTCATGTGTTTCCTTGACAATCGAAACAATTTACTCCTGTTAAAAAAGTATGCTAAGTATTTCCGTAATATCACATCTTTGCTAGGCTTAAGCCAAACTCAGTATGAATTTTAAGAAATTAATCTTATAGAATGACAGTATGACAAATAAAACTGACGCAATATTACAGCTTAAAGAAACAACATGTTATGTTATAACGAAAATACCTATTCAGTTTATTTCTTTTCAAAATAGGCGAGGGATTTCTAAATAGTAGATATTCTCCTATTGAATGTAATGTAACTGTCTACTGTTTCTTAGCTGTGTGAATAACCTGTGAACTAAACATTTCTACTTTACCTATGTATTTTTTTGCTTAAATATAAATTACAATGCGAATATTTTCAATTGTTTTAGATGAGCGGCAAGCGCACGCGCAGCTATAGATGCGCAGTGCACCAGCGCGACCGCGAGGTCAGCTCTGAAAACGACTTCCATCTTCTTCTAGAAGACCCCACCTTATTCGCCAGGTAATAAATATACAAATCTGGTAATCTTATTGAGCTAGGAACTAGGTACTACGTACTGAATTAAATGCTGAAAAATTCGGACGTGATCATCGAATAGGCTGATTCCATGCTGAAAGCTCTGCGAGCTGAGATCTTCATCTTTACGGGAAAAATAATTAGTTCTGCAATCAGAAACTTCAACCCTTTGTGCTTTGACAAATAAGATTTATTGTCAATTCTGGAGATAAGTATGTAAATATAATTTACGCTTCTTGCGGTCACAGAAAGAAACATTAGTTCATATTTGGAAGCGTATACAATACAATAGGTTAGATTGCATGATTGTTACCTATTTAATATCTACCAAATTGGCACACTCGATTACCTACCCACACATTAGTTTTATTGCCAATGACACAATCATGGTCGTATGATCTACGTAGTACCTAGATCTGTTTGTAACATTAGAAATATTACATCTTACTTACATATTAATTTAGTTTGATTGCTCTTCTAATGGCAATGTTATTCTTGTTAATGCTTTTCCGGTGTATTTTCAAAAGTGTTCGAAACATAACAATAGGTTTCGAAACTAATTTATACGATAAATTAGATTGGCTGTTAGCGCTAATTATTCGTAATTCAATAAATTCAGGATGAATTCGAGAATGACGTTCACAGATTGTATTTGACTGCATCTGTCACATGAACATTTCAAATGTTTGCGTGATGCAAAATTAGATTATGACCGTGATTTAAACATTAAATTCTTGTAAAATGTAAATCACCTTATTCAATAATATCAAAGTCAATCAAACTAGAACAAAATGTTTAGTAAATAAAATTCTCTGTATTACTCCATTTCGTTAGAAACTATTCAATAACGTTTCTAAATATATTTTTATGCTCACTTGTCGTGTCACATTGACATGTGGTATGCTTTGCTACAATAAAAATCGTTAATAAATTGCCTCTACACGGACCAAGAATATCGTGAAAGTAAGATGATTGATGGGCTGTTAACAATTTTCTCTGTCGTAGTTTTCCGTAGTAATTTGTCTTTAGCAATCATATCATTCTTCCACTAGCAGGTACTTTTTGTAGGTAGCTTATTGGATTGTTCTCCTAAAAGTAATTTTGTTGTAAAAATGCTCGAATGGATTTTTTTTATAATGAAATGTTTGATAATTTGAGGAAATTCGTTATGAAGGTGGACAGTCAAAGTATCATTGCGCATTGGTTCGAGTTTAGAGAACAGCTGCTATTTTATGTTCTTTATCGACCGCCTTTTATCAATTCAAGTATTGGCTACCAAAATTATTGTTTATAGGAAAAACTAATAATTGCTAATTGATTGCAGAATGGTGCACCTCGTTGCAATGGAGATGCTCCCGGAGGAGCGCGAGCGCAAGTACTACCAGGAGCGGTATACTTGCTGCCCTCCACCGTTCTTCATCATCTGTGTCACTCTCCTAGAGGTAAATATCCTAAACTGCTGTAGCTGTATCATAACTGGACACACCAAAGTAATCTGTAGCCTCAAAGTTAGTTAGTTAATTCTGCTTATCATGTTATTTGATATTGAAACCTATTTTTTACTAATCGATTTTCGTCTTGGCTTGGATTTTCGAACCTCCAATCAGACGATTTCACTTTTAGAGACGTCTTGAGTAGTTTCCGCTAAATTGAGTTGCTTCAGACATGCAGTTTTGTCGACTGCAAAGTTGCAAAACCATGCAATATGCATAGAGTACGTAAATACGTTAAAATGGTGCATCACTTTCTATTGCACGTTAGAGACCGCTTGCTCAGGCCCCGCTCCAGTTACCTCGGTTAATTAAAATTTGTAATAGCGGATTTCACATCCGTGCAAACAAGCGGTTTACGTGAATCATAACAATTGGTCCGACGGCGCGTGCGCCGCTCGTCTTACGTTGATTCACCGCAGCGTGCATGGTTCCTATGAAGTACGAGGTGCCGTATAGACAAATCGCACACAGCTTTCTGTTAACGGTTTTCCCTCCATGAATAATGGACGTAAACGTCAATGATTACGCAAATCTCTCTTTACACATAAGTTTCTAGTTGTTCAGTATCATCTGATGAAAGAAGCCCATCTGATATTTTATATTCCGATCTTAATTGGACATGTCGCCGAGCTGCGGCCGAAGCAGGAAATTTCTCGTTACACGCAAAGTCTTGAGGAATTTATTCGCCAACGAGATCAGTTATTTACAAAATTCCATTCCCATAGAACGGTAACATTGTAATACGAAAAATGATAAACCTTTTATAAAATACATCGCGTTTAATTGAAGAAAGCATGTGGCGCTGAGGCGTTGCGAATTCCCTGCCGTCATGAAGCATTAACCAGCCAGATCTAGATATAAATTGGATTTGATAGCAAGATAATGGGAATAAAAATAAATTGCATTATACTTTTTAACACCCTTATTGATTACCATAAGCTGCATTACTTAATTAGAATTTTACTCTGAAAATTAGCAAACCGCAAAACATTAATTTAAACTTACTGTTAAGTTAATTAAACATCACGAACGTTATTTCTTTTACACTCGCCTTGTGGAGTACATTACTTAAGTTCTAGTGTTATTACTAGACTAGCTAGATCGGATTTATTAGATTTAGCTTAAGGCTCAGTCTAGTAGGTTAGGTTATTTGTTCGTAGATCGTCTATATTGTACTGTCTGTAAAATCAAAAGGCAAATTCCTTTAGCTGATGGATTGGCTTGACTTGAGTAGGTATATATTGCACCATAAATCGCCAAGTTTGAAACTACCTCAGGCCCAGTCTCCAACAAGGCGGAAAAGAGATGTATAGTGTACTTATAGTATGCAACAATCGAATATTATCATCTAGGGATGAGCAAATGTGAAATGGCGCACATCTGACCCCTCGTTTTGATGAAAAACCGGGCCTATCGGATATTTAGTTCCTGTAAATTAATGATGTGTTGTTATTTCAGCTGGGAGTATTCGCATGGTACGCGTGGGGGTCCGGCGGTATGGCGGCGGCGGCGGGCCCGGTGCCCGTGGACTCGCCGCTGGTGTACCGGCCAGACCGCCGCCGCGAGCTGTGGCGATTCTTCACTTACAGCGTCGTGCACGCTGGCTGGCTGCATCTCGCCTTCAACTTACTTGTGCAGCTTGCAGTAAGTAACGTCTATAAGTTACCTAGCTATAGACTTCGCTTCGTCATTGATATCATTTAATTAGTACACTTGTGAGTACTTCTGCTTATTAGACACACACTCAAGCACTAGCAGGTAATCGATTTTACAAAATTTAAGTCCATCACGGGCTATAATAACTTTACCTGGTTAATCCGTCAAAAGTATCAATCATTGCTTGGCGAGTCATACCGACCGAATTCATTCCAAAACGCCAACACCATTTCTCTCTACCCAGAATTGACAGAAACTTTCACCAACAGGTGGGTCTTCCCCTCGAAATGGTCCACGGAGCCGTCAGATGCGCGGCAGTGTACCTCGCCGGCGTCCTGGGTGGATCCCTAGCGGCGTCCGTGCTAGACCCGGACGTGTGCCTGGCGGGCGCCTCGGGCGGCGTATACGCACTTTTGGCCGCGCACTTGGCTAACGCGCTACTCAACTTCCACGCTATGCGCTACGGCGCGGTGAGGCTTGTCGCCGCGTTGGCTGTCGCGTCGTGCGACGTCGGGTTTGCGGTGCACGCTAGGTATACTAAGGTGAGTCTACTGGAGATGTAATATAACATAGTTAGAGGCACTGTACTAGAAATATTGATCGGAACAGTAACATAGTGATCAAATTGTATTCTCTGTCTACAAAGTTAGGATCTGGTGATTTAAAGAAGCTTAGCGCTTGTGCTTACCGTAAAACAGCCTCTGATAAGGCTGCGCGCATTAGGCAACGTCCAAAAAAGATCGATTACCATAGGCTAAATTGTACAAATGATAGTCCTGCAATGTAATATCTACCTCCTGTTGTATTTTCGTAATGTAATAAAACCGAGACATTAGAGATGCAAATCTATGACGCAAATTATTTTAAGTGTGTTACTTTTAACCTTTACCTGTCTAGTCTTTTTAACATCCAATCTCCATTCCAGGAAGCGCCTCCAGTTTCCTACGCAGCGCACGTGGCTGGAGCCCTGGCCGGGCTCACCATCGGCCTCCTGGTGCTGAAGCACGCACAGCAACGGTTATGGGAGCGGCTACTCTGGTGGGCCGCGCTGGGCGCCTACGCCGCCTGCACGCTCTTCGCAGTACTATACAACGTGTTCAGCGCCCCTAGTGACGAACTTCACTACATGCCGCCTGACCCGCCGCCCGATCTCGCCGGATTCTGACTCCTGCGGTAGGCTTCGAGTAGCTACTGCGTACCGCGATTCAGGACCCTGATTTTGTCATCAGAGATACAAATATGTCCCAGTTACCATAGGTCACAATTTGGAAGTTAGTAGTGTGTTGCTAAAAAGGAGAAACACCTTATCGACGGCTAAATAAACCAAGCTGCTTACTTAATTTTTGCAAATCTGACTTTGTGTCTAACAACGCCTACGTATTTTTTTTCAAATTCTTAAAAATCTGTTTCTTTTTTTTCCTCGGCATTAAGAGTTACCAGTTTAGTTTATTTAGTCCGGCGGTATTTCATTTCATAGACATACCCTACTGGGGCACTTGTATCCCTGAGTGTACATTAGGGGTATCTCATTGTAGACAAATGGTGTTGAGGCTGTTGCTTCTAATTATTGTGTTGGTGCAGGTCTAGCCTTGTGTAACCTTAGGATTGAACATACGCAGGTAGAGATCGTCCCGCGATTCATATCGAATGTCAGAATTGGTGACCGTTCTAGGTTCTATTAGCGTTTCCATAGGTGAAAGTGTACTTTTCTATCAATAATTGCAAAAATACATTTGAAAATAACCGAAACTTTATATTGTGAATGTCAGAAGACGTAGGAACGCTCACAAGTTATTCCTCGCGATTGCAGCAACAATAATTCGATACGCGAGCAGACAGCTTTACACGTTACTTTAAAAGTCGAAGCCTAACGCTCGGAACCGGTACGACCCACACACAACACGCCTAGTCAATTTACCTTAGTGTGATTCGCGATAAGTAGCATTATTATTTGAGGAGGCTGTCGGTGCCCGTTGATAGACGTCGTGTATTGCGTCTATTCCAGTTAAAAGATTTATGAATCTTACATTTTTTTACTCTAACCTCGCACGTTGAGGTGTTTTGTCCCGTTTGATTAGTGAGCCTCCTCGCAATACTTAATTGTTAAGTAGTATTAATTGTATTGAATAGGTGAACTATTTTTGTACCTATCTGCGTCCGTAGTCAGTGTAGGATGATGGCGTTACCGCGACACACTTGTTCCCGAGTGGGCGTCCGACCGGGCCGTTTCTGCGTTGTTACGTGTTACTACAGTTGTTGTTATGAGGCAGACCCGCGCGGTCGGACGACCCCCCGTAGTTGTAATACCCAGATCACCAAAGATTAGGATAAAAGCCATCCATACTTACATGGTGGCCTCACTTCACACCTGATTATATCTGATTTTGATATACTTGTAAAAGATTTTACTTCAAGTTTTGCTCAGAAGAAATACTATAAGTATGCTTCAATATTGATTTTAACACAATTAATTAATATAAGTAATGTTGTGTAAATTGCTCAATAGCAATGATTATTTTATTAACTCAATTGATTGTGCTCAAAGGTGAGTTTTTATTTTAGTGAAATCGATTTGATTACTCAAATTATTTCAATGTATGATTTTTGTAACGAGAATTCGTCCATTCCCAGTAGACCACTAATGTCTGCCTATTTCAGCTTCTAGCAAAATAACTCATTAGTATAGACTTATTATAATAATGTGCCTGATTCCTATTATTGTAAATTTGATTGTATACTTTTAATTCTAATCAAATAATGTCACAAAACGACTGATTTTTTGTATAAATTATTGCAGAGTGTTTTCATTTTAATTTATTTTAAAATTATATTAAGTGTGAATCGGAATAATTATAATAATTATGTGATTATATGAAGGAAAAATAAGGATGATAATTATTAAAAGTGATTGGAAAATTATGTCTAGTTTTCTTGACGTAAACAAAAACAACCCATTTAAACAAAAACATTTTATGTTCGTAAATTCAATACCATGGCAATATAAGCCTTTGTTTGCCACTTACTAGATTCCAAGTTGCCTGGACTAGATAAAATCACCCTTCATTTATATATATTTTTATACAACGACACTAGCAAACCGGCATACCAACCGCCTGATGATAACCGGTTACCGCATCTTAGGGACACATTGTAACAACAGGTGTATTGTATCCTACATTTTGACCTTTTCCTAAAGTACATTAATAATGTTGTGCTTAAATGCACGTCTGGATGCTAACAGGATAAATGGAATGTAATAAGTTGCAAACAGAAGGAATAACATAATAATATTATCACAACAATAAGGTAAGTACCCATCAAATATCAATACTTGCTTTTATGGATAATTAAACTAGGATTTATTGCCACAAATAAACCAGCGTAAGAATAATGAAGATTGATTTATTGCCTTATAAATATCGATCACAATGAAGGAAGGAAATTGACATAATTACTAATATTGCTGCATAATTATTGCATAAGTTAGTTGGACTCCGTAAAGTTATACATAGTGAAACTATCTATTCACTAGGTACTTAAAGTTAATATTCGAAGCATTTAGTATTTTCAGTTTACTTACTTAAAAACAATAAATTTTGGAAAGTTTACTTATAACAAATGCAATGTGCAGGAAAATACCAAGTTTTTGAAAGATAACAATATTGTAATAAAATAAATTCTTCACCATAACACACGTATTCATAAAAACTGAAACACGTTTTGTCTTTCTCATTCTTATAGCTGTCGACATTTGCGAGTAAGCGACAAGACATGCTAATTCAATGCTGCTGCATTGCTTTAGTTTTTATGAATAAGGGGCCTAAACTATAATATAAATTAGGTAACTACAACGTTTAAAGCTTTCATTTATGACTCTAAATTCAAGAAACCTCATTTGTACAAATACTTTTCTGGGTAGGCATGCAGTATAGTGCCAATTAACGCCGCGACGTTGAAAATGCTCTGTCAAAGTCGCTAACCCTAGATCATACTCTGAAATTTATGGGGTTAGATGAATTTTTAACATTTTGCTCACATTGACTTGAGAAAACTGGTAATGTTTATATTACCGAAACTGATCTGCAAACAACAGCAAATGCAATAATGGAGATTGTGACATAAAATTTTCCAAAAATTTACTAGGTAATTTTAAAACATCCAAAACGGGATTGCTACCATGTTCCTTTACCTACCTACCTTTACCTTTTGTGTTACCTTTTGTAGGTATTTTTGTTAAAACATTTATTTTCGTGCTAGAACTTCTCAATACATTCAAATTAGGTAAGCTTGTTGAAAACTCAGTCATTGAATGAATTTTCATGAATGAAATAAGCTCCAACACGACATTATTCCAGCGTGCCAATAAATATCCTACTAATGTTATAAAGGCGAAAGTTTGTATGTGTGCATGTGCCGTATTGCTCTTTCACGTAAAAAACTACTGAATGAATTTCAATAAAACTTAACAATAATGTAGCTTATACATATGAATCGCACATAGGCTACAATTTATAAAGTTTTTTTTGTTTTTCAACTTAAGTCCACGCGGACGAAGTCGCGGGCAACCGGTAGTGTTTTCATAAAACTTTAAACAACATACATATTTACGAGATACCTGACTAAAACACTTCAAGCAAAAGCATACATATACTTTGCTAAAATGTATGGCAGGGACCATCAATTTTGTTCTACTGTATGCTACCTCTTATGAACACAGAAGAATAATACTAAAATAAATAGAATCACTATGTTGTTATTGGTCACTGGTGAACTGTTTAAAACTAGCCTAGTAACCCGGTTATTAGTTTATAACTAATATACTTTTGTTATTGACGTATACGTAATATTTATTAACAAAACCATACCTGGTAAGGTACTTTTAGTCCTTCTCGGAAAAAGTGGTAACAACTTCACACCACCTCCTTAGACATAAGATTCAGAAGTAAGTCCTGAAGAGCCCAACGGTGCCGCGGACCCATAGTGGGGTCCTGCGTTTGCGCAGCTCTTCGCTGCATTCCGACGCATGCTGGTGCAGCTTCGAGCATTCGTCATGCAGGCGCTCCTGGGATACAAATAGATGATCAGCAAAAAAGTAACCATTATCGTCTCAATGTACTTATCATTTAATGTGTAATTTAACAAACGGAATCTGTAGGCAATCTTATTGATTATAATAATCCTGCAACACACTTTACACACTTCAGTACTTCATCATTTCTATCACAACACAACATCAAAAAAGGTAATGTGACATAGTTCGAAAGTGTTTGAATATTTTTGAAACTGACTGTACTTCCAATTATCCTGTCTTTCTATAAAATCTTTTACCAAGATTTTTCAATCCAAATGAAGCAGAGCTTGGACTGTGATGATTTTTAAATAAATAGGATAGCATTTTAACCAAGAACAAACGCAAAGGCGATTGCCCACCAATGGTCTAACATTGTCTCATGCCTCAAAATGAAGTTAATATCTTTTTTTTTTTATACATACTTGCAAATCAGTAGACGCGGTAACAATAGCGGCTTGCGCCTCTAAATCGCGGCGCACAGACCTTTCGCCGAGATTGGCGGATCCCACCAGAGTCGCCCACGGCAAGTCACAGCCTGGAGGGTAGTACCTAGTAGAACAACTGAAGTATTTATATCAAGGCAAGAGGCAGGATTTTTTAAGTATAGCTTAAAGAGAACTGTCAATAGACTTGACATGCTGTTGCTGAGTTAAGGAAGCGACAGGTCTCACCTGGGGCCTTGGGGAGACCTATCTCTAAGCAATTATATATTCAGCTTATACTATTCATTACACCAATGCCGATCAATGACATATTAGGTAGATGAGTAATTTAAAGACTTACAAAAAATATAGAAGCTTTTGCATCTTACCATAAGCCCTTGGCATGGAATGTCCATCCTGGTCTCTCATATTCTAATATGTGTACTCTGCTAGCCTGGTTAGTATGAATTACTCTCTCCCAGAATCTGAAAATGTAAAAAAATAGTATCCATTATTCAAAGCTATCAATGAAATTATTATTTATTCATTAAAAGACAATATTTTCCTGCACTTTAGAAAGTATCTTCCACTAGTCTGCTTATATCAGCAGTCAGCTTAGGTAAAGTTAAATGGTTACTAATTAACAAAAAACATTATTTGAAGATGTATCTACATAACCATAATTAAAATTATAATTAGGGCCTGAACTGGTTAACTGTATCAAATCATTTGATAAGAATATTGATATTTCAACAAACATACTTGCTTGCTATCAAAGAGTAGGCATGTGGAATTCCACCAGCTGGTCCCGATGCCCCCAAGAATCCATTAGCCTGAAAACAAAGATTATAAAATTAGCACTCTAATTGGCTTTCGAATGTCAGGGTTAAACATAGTCTCAAAAAATCATCACTGACTATGCACTTACATTAGGATGAGCCATCAACAGGCTTATGTTAGCTTTACAATCCTTTAGCAATGTATTTGCATACTTTTCAGTTAAGTTAAAGTATCCAGTTGCCAAACGGATGAACGAGCCCTTGGGTGCGGCCTCCAGAATGTGATGGGTTGCCTGCTCATCTTGTGTTACATTGAATTCTCCCATTTGTAGCAAAGGAAACACCCAAGTGTCTTCTGGGCCAGCTGTAATTTCATGAAAGGGTAAAGTTTTATCATAATTTATGTGGCTGAAAATGAATAAATTTGTACTGATGGCATTTTTATTTCAATTCTTAGTTTTCAATTAAAAGGTGCTTCAAGCAATGGTAATTGCTGCAATAATTTATGTTTGTTTTATAAATCTCTATCTTCAGGTGACTTTTCAAGTATAGTGAGAACTGAAAAAGTTACATCTTACTGAGGTAATTTTAACCCTTAATCAGTCATGGCATAGTTACATTTTTCATTGGTTTTTGACTTTAAGCAGAGGCACCAAGGTTCAAACTCAGGTGGGAACTATTTTACCATTAACCATTTAAGGGCTAACTCTGCTATGGGTGACCTGCCCCTTCTAGCTCTAGCATACTTACAAGAATTAGAACCATTTAGCTGTTTGGTCTCTTGAGCACTTTTCCATTTATCTATGAGGTTTGTAATTCCACTATTTACATCCTTGATTATTGCCTCTTTGTCTTCTATGGAACCATTTTTTACACACTTCTTGCTATGTTTGCTCACTTCATCTGAAATAAAATTGCTTTTGAATTTTGTAACCAAACAAACAACACATTCAGTAAATATACACCAATCAATGAAAAAAAAAGAATAAAATTAAAAAAATAAATAGTAACTTACAGTCATCATACCTATAACATCACAGTAAAAGTCAGCAAGATCAGCATCTTGAATTTCAACATAGCGGTCCTGCCTCTGCTGGAAGTAGTCATTAGAGCAATTGGCCCCGCTCAACAACACGGAATCATCAGCTATGTATAGTTTCATGTGCTGCAGACCCACCAGCTCATTATACCGAGAAGGCAAAGCTTTTGACCAAGAGCCTTGCAACCGAGGAGTTTGGTACAATCTTACATCGCATTGCTCAGGCACTTCATTCACAAACTCTTGCAATAGAGATACTGAATTCACCTCGCCACGTGTTCCTCTTTGATAATCCAAAACCACATTAAACTTAATATCACTATTCTTCAACATGTTATCTTTTGTAACCTCCAAAAGCTTGCGTTCTAGGACTCCTGTTCCTATATACAGGCTGGCTATAGACACTCTGCGATTAGCATTACGAAATCTTTCACAGAGAGTTTCGTAAAATTTACTGGGATCACTAATTATATTGACTTTGGAGGCATGTACAGGAAAACAGGGAGCGATGTTATACAACCAATTAAAATATTGTAATTCCTTTGCTTTGAAACGAACCGGAAAGCTACCTTGCATTATCATGATTATCTTTAGTGGTTAGAAAATTAAGTAGTCGAGCATTTAGCTTATACCGCGAACGCGATGTGCCTTATTTAAATAGTAAAAACAACCGTCCATGAAACATAAATTATTTCACCCACTCAAGGCAGAGTGCTCCAAACAATTTGAAATTGAGTGACAGTGACACTAGAGTGACAGTCACTGTCAAATTGACAGCCTTATTTTTTTAGGTATCGTAGCTTTAGCGATTGGCAGATGACCCATCAGCCAACTATTATAATGCTAGGTTCACACATCTATCTCTGTGTTGGGGTGTGCCGTGGCGCGACAGGACGCTATCGGATTGGTGGATTTGCGCCACATCACAACACAATGTGAATCTAGTCATAAAAAAATTTAACGGAACCGATAACATTGTGTCGCGCCACGACACACCCCGACACAGTAATATGAGCCCGGCTTAAGTCCTACTCAGCAAAGTTCCGTTCTAAAACAGGTGATAGGGTTATAGTAATCTTCGGCGTGGTAAAACACCCGCTCACAATACTAAACTCTATTTGGCCAACTAAATGTGTTTACCAGTTTACCATGTAAACAAAGAGTGTGAAAAGTGAAATGTAAAGAGAGTGAAATTCGATGTTAGTTACTTTTTGGCGTAAGCAGAGCACAATAATAGGAAAAACTTTTTAAATCAAACACTGAACCTATTGCTGAATCATAACATTTATTTCGATCTTCCTGATACACTAAGTTAGTTTAATTGCAGTCATGTTTTTAATCTAAATCCTAGAATTTCTGCTTAAAATAAGTACAAAGATAGTAAAAAAACATCTTCATATTCTAATTACACCGATCTGGTCCCCAACAATTTTTCAGCTTTAATAATTATCCGAGTATGGTATAAGCCTTCCTAAGTTTCACAAAACTTAGTAGGTAGGCATTCTTAAGGCAACAACTATGGTTAAGAAAAATTGTTATAGCCGGTATCGGGCAGCCTTTCGTGCTTTTGACTGTTTTGACTACATATAGGTACTTGCTGTACACGGTGTATCATTGCATATAAATAGATCCTTGGCAGTGTTCTCATTTAACATAATTTAATAGATTATAAGGCAACGTACATGTCTTCTAAAACCTGACCGTGCTCTATCCCATAGAAAATCTTATTATCCTTAACATAAGCCCAAGACATCCGTTTAGAACTAAAATAAACACCAATTTCACCATCCTTTGACAAAGTAATAGCACCAGCTGTGTTGTTTAATCGCCTTGTCATACCTTAACAAAGGTAATATTAGGTAAATTATCTTAAACCCATATCATTTATCAATAAAATTGTAAATATCACCCGATTATTTATAGCCTATAAACTGGTCGCAATAAAATACTCGGGTGGGTAAATGTGCTGCTTAGTCTTACCCATGAACTAACAAACGTCTATCAGAATTGAGCACGCCGGAGCTGTCAAACTCATGCCTTCTTGCAAAGTGTCAGCTGTATGCGTGCTCAACTTTGATCGAAGTCTGTGTATTCTGGGGTTGTAATAAAAATCTAAAAAAGCACAATGAGATAAAGATAGTTAATAATACTAACCCATTACAGCATTTTTAGTGGCAGTATTAGCGTCGACACCACTTTCGATGGTTTTTACTATACTGTGAGCCAAGCAGTATTTCAAGATGGATTCTCCATGACCTGAAATCCAACATCAACTTTTTAAAGAATATGCATTACAATGTTAGAAAAACGACGCTAGTAGCATCCACAGTCTAGACAAGACGAAGACCAGACTTATCTCATAATTGAAATAAAGTATTACTAATACTGAACTATGCAAATACATTTATCTACACTATAATAATTGCTATCACTTGATTTTGTCTGGAACTACTACTGTCTCTGCTGGTTTTCTATTAATTTCCCCTTGCCCCTTCAACCATCGGACCACCAGACGAATTCGAATGAAAAAAGGTAGTACCTACCACTAATGATGTAAATATGTGGTGGTAATGGAGGTTTTTTAATGGTCACGCTTACCTGTGGTAGACACCCCGCCAATATTATCGTCGGCGTAGGTGCCGCTACCGATCTGCGGTGTGTCGCCAATCCGTCCTACTGCTTTCCCGCTCATGCCACCAGTGCTAGTGGCGACTGCTACGTGACCATTGGCGTCCACAGCGACAGCCCCAACAGTACCTACACCTCCCTTAAAAAACGAGAGATCTGGTCACCTTTTGGTGTATAATTGTCATAATTAACTATGTAGTCGAAATAATATAAGACGTTTTATTTTTCCACATAATTAAAATAACAGTAAATAGTTCGTTCCAACCTCATCCTGTGCTCCAATTTCAGTACGACCAAATTCCCCATGCGTTAAAAACTTTTGGAGAGCGTCTTTAGCATTTTGACTGATCAATGACTCAGGTGAAACTATCTGGAATCCCTGGAAACAATATAAGCCCAAACTTTACCTATAGGTACATAAGTTACTAACATTTTTAGTAGTGGTATTGAAACTAATATTACAACAAATGTTCATGTGTGGCTGTTAATTCATTGGTAACGTTGTTACGCTTTCGCCGCTGAACCAATTTTGATAATTTCTGGTATACCTAGAGATAGATTGGACTTTGAAAATAAATATTCTTGTATTAACGATCTCTTAGGATTTTTTGCTCATGATAGATGTTTCCACGACATGCGCGATACTGAAGATATACAGGGTGAATTTTAACTATGCGTGGTAGAAATCCTAAAATGTGATAAATGTTCAAAGCAGTCAGCCTAGCACCAACACCGGCCCGCATTTTGAATGATCTGGCAAAATTACTCACACACATTTCAGGGAAGAAGAAAAAACTAACAAACAAGACTGTCATATTTTTTTAAAATAAACAATTTATTCGCATTTTCTCTTTTAGGTACTACTTGAATCTTAGGTCCAGCACAGTTCATGTTTCATGGTGCTTACAAACAGCATGCAAATGTTCCTTAAATTTCATTAAATTGGACGCAAGAATTGTTACCAAATAATATGATACCTACATTATTAGATGTTTAGGTAATAATAAAAAAACTACTAGAAATACTATTCTAATAAAGGAAGGGATCGTGAAGTTATTACCTTCTGCAAGGCGAACCTTTTCGCTCCTTCTCCGCCGAGCAAAGAATGTGGTGAATCTGTTAACACTTTCCTAGCAATACTGATAGGATGTGTGAAGTCTTTAATCAATGTTACTGCACCGACGTCAAGTTTACTTCCACACATAATGCTGGCTTCCATCTCCACTTCTCCATCCAAGTTTAAGACCGAGCCATAGCCTTTGAACATAATTATAATTAAAAATGATTGTCTGAAGAAGTATAAAAATCATCAGGATAGTAAATAATTCACTATCCTTTCATTCGTTCTCAATAAAGTGCACGTTTTTTCACTGTATGCGATTTAGGGTCAACGGTATGGCCTATTTCTTGTGAATTCTACTTGCTCCTGTTCTATTACACGAAAATATCGTTTGAAGAGCGAGATGAAAACGGAAATGGGTACCCTGACGTACAGTCAACGGCACATTACGCTACCCATTCCCGTGTTTCTCAAATGTCATTTCTTTGCAATAGAGCAAGGACGACTGCCTGACCACGACAATGGGTGGCTTGTCATGCCGTAAGTATACCTACATGTATAGTATGAAAATGAATTCAAAAGACTAACGGCCGCACGCTACTTTGGTCGCGTGGACTTTTGTTTAAAAAAACGTACGTAGGTCGTAATTTTTTTTCTTAGACAAAACAATCATACCTGAAAAAAACATTGAGATCGGTGTAGCCGTTTCGGAGGAGTTTGGCAACAACACTGACACAAGACTTCTTCAGATCTACTGACTTTACTAAAAAAAAACTGTTTTTACCAGCATTAAAGTTTTCATCCTTTTCCATGGACACCACGGCGGCCTCAACAGCGTCCAACGCGTTTCCGCCTTTCAGAAGTACTTCATGGCCTGCCACCACTGCAGCTTTTGTCCCAATTAGTTTTCCTGGTACCCGGCTATCTGGTATATCACCGGCGCCACCATGAACTATTATGATAGGCTTCATTTTCTGTAATCACTTGAATTTTCGATTTGTTGAATTTAATGGAACAGTTGGGAATGGACACACTCGTTATGTTGTTTCTTCTGTTATAATAATATTATTTGTTGTAGGTATCTACTTAAGTAGGTACTTGCCCACACATAAGAACAGTATGCTTAAGATAAGAGTGACGAAGTGTCAACCTTTATCATTAACTAAACTACGATATCAGACCCACTTGCAATAGTAAAACAATATAAAGCGTGATCTAAGAATATACTGAAAAGAAAAAAAACCTGTTTAAAAATAAATTTGATCGTAAAATTTTAGAGTTTGTGAATAGTTATTTTCTGTTATTTTCTTCAAAAATGAAGTTGCAAATTAATGTGATTGCATGACAAAACAAACAAACTTGTGCCTAATCAACATTTGATTTACGGTCGACAGGTCGACAGTGATACTATGCATATTTTTTAATCACTACTTTTTACTCTATTTCAACAAAGAACATTGACATGGCAAGAGCGGTATGAAACAAACAAAAAATCATAAGGTCAAAGCTTCTGGAAATCATAAAATAACAGAATACATTCTAAAGTACGGGGGTTAATCGGGTTAAACTAAAAAAGAAAGAAGATAGAAAAATAATGATTGTAAACAATACACACGTCTTTCATTGAACCAGCCTTTTGTTAACTCCAGATATTACCTAACAAAATAACTAACCTAGTAGTTAGCAATTTTTAAACTCTTTTTAACGATTATCAACAAAACAAAATCCTAAAAAAAATAGAAACACTACGTACAGAATCAGCTGTTTTGCTATTTTTGTTTATTTGTTTACACATTAATCTGCTGACGCTCTGACGTCTGTCAGTGAAAATAAAATACCAAGCCACAGAATAGAAGCAACAGCGACATTGTGTGGGAATAAAAGGAACTATTAAAGCTGTTGCTTGAGGTGAGATGAGACTGAAACTGAGAGCTCGAAGGGCGCTTACTCCAACAAACACAGCTGCGTTTTATGCAATGACAACCATCGACCACAGCTTTTAACGAAAACTGGCTGAATATAATTATGTATCTTTTGTTTATTCAATACGTTTGGTAAATTTTAAATTCAACATAACCCTTCATGGCGTTTGTTACATTTAGGCTGACTGAAACTAAATGTCTTATGCTTACTTTTTCCAAGGTGACTTAAAACCATAGAGCTTCCAGAGCGTGTTTTCAACACTTATAGAGTGATCAAGTGAGGAAAAGAGAAACTATTGCATATATGGACATCACACAAGAGGAAAAGAGACAGAGATATGCCCAAGATTTGTTGCCAAAAACAAACCGAAAACTACACCACCACACCACTGTCAAAAGCGGGAAATTTGCGTTATCAAAATTTATGTAAAGTAGGCGATAAAAGTGGATGAAGCTTTAAAGAAATAAAACAGTGGTTTGTTGCTAGCCCAAATATAAAACGAATCATAGAAAACATCCAGAAATGCAATAGTTTCACAGGTAAATACAGAAAGTAATTGGTTTTTTCCAACTATGTTTTGAGCAATTATTTTCACTACCCAGTTCAATTAAGTTATTTCAGCTATCATAATATTAGTTCCTCATGCTGCATAAGTTATTATTTCATAAATTAAATAAGAATTGAAAAAGATTTTGTGTAAAAACTGAATTGATTCACGTACGATAGGGATGTACTAAATGAAGAATGACACGTATCGATATACGTAGTCGATATTTTTTTAACAGCTGAAGTCATGGCCCAGACTAGAAGCTTAATAAAACTACCAAACAATAACAATCAATACTTGGCGCCATTTTTGAGCAACTTACCGATCATATGACCACTAACGTACCTACTTATTTGAAAAAGCAGATAATTAAATTTTCTTTATTTTTATAGGATACCAAGACCACCGTGTTCTTATGTTAACAAAGACTATATGCCTAGGCCGAAACAAGAAAATCAATTTAAATCTACAGAGTACGGGCCAACAAAATACTATTTAACCCAGTCCTAAAAAAAGGATAAAAATGGATGGTGTGGTGTTTATATTATTTCATCTCGTAGTTGATGTTTAGATATCATAAACGATGTAACGAGTAAACCTAATAAATAAAGAACCTCAGCCTTTTATTTTGAAGACTACGAGTATCTATACCTTAATTCATTTGTTGTTCGTGATTTCGATAATCTGTTAGATTGTTATGGAAAGTACCAACACTATTGTGCTAAATGACAGCAGATGTCAACGCATACATAGACAATCACTCACACATGCGCAATTCATTTTTTGGCACGTTTTTAGAGGCGCTTTATCAATCTATTACTTTACATCATTGCTTAAAACAAAACCTATCATAGTCTATGGAAGAACGAATGAGAGGGGGATTCGGTCATTCATTCTTTCACTCGTTCATCAATGAAAGAAAAATGGCGATCTGAAGTTTACGCAGTAGGAACTAGGAATGTGGAGACTTGTGAAAATAAAAGGATTCTGTGATGTTTAGTTGTAAAATACCCTAAAATGTCGACTCCTGTGTCGAATCGCAAATATGGAGCACAAAAAGTACGACTTACAAGTAAGTAACTCATCTTCAGACTTCCTAAAATTGTGTGCATATTTTGCTTTTTACGAATCTCACATTCCACGATAATAACGCACTTATTCCTTTTCTTTTTAGTTTTGTGTGCAAGAAACTTGGTCCGCAGGGATCTTTTTCGTAAGTTTACTCCTTTTTATATCATTTTAAGGCTCAATTATTCAAGGTTTTCATTAGGATTTTGTGCCTAAATGTGCAACCATATTCATCACATTTTTAAAACGTTGTTATTCCCACTTTTACTGCTGTAATAAGTATTCCCTTTCAAAATTACTTTTACCTAGACTGTTATTTTCTATTTACTACATTACATTTCGGTATTATTTTAAAGCCGTTAGATTATAATAAGGATTAGCTTAGTTTGGATAAGCATCTGTTGACTAACACTTTATTGGTTTTATAGGTTTGCCAGATCCTTTTGCCAAAATATCAGTAGATGGCAGTGGCCAAGTGTATTCAACGAATGCAGTAAAAGCAACTCTTGACCCTAAGTGGAATACACATTATGACTTATATCTCACTAAGGGCGATGGAATCACTATAAGGTAGGTATTGGGTTTTATTTTAAGTTGTATTATTCCTTTAAATGTAATATGTTTTCCATTACATATCTTTTTTCTTTTTTAGTGTATGGAATCAACGAAAAGTACACAAAAGACAAGGCTCTGGGTTCCTCGGATGTGTTCGCATACAGCCTTCTACTGTGCATAAATTAAAAGATACAGGATGTGAGTTACATCAAATTACTAATTAGGAAGTACTATGGTATGACAAGTGTGTTTTACTGTTGGGTTTTACAGAATACATATGCGTATGGTTATGCTTATACATTATTTGATTCTGGACTTTGAAATTTAATTATTTGTTACTTACTTTGGGATGCCTTTTTTAGTTTGCGAATGATTATTCAGTCAGCTAACAATACGTGCTTTAACAGGTGTGTACTATGCATGCAATATTTTTTACTGTTGTCACTGGTTGATGTTTTATAATTTGTCCATGCATGAATTATGATGATAGTTACTAATTAACATTGATTTATGTGTTTTTTATAACAAACCACTTGCTAGCAGTTTTCACTTTAGGCACACATAGGACATATTCATAAAATGGCATCATGTTAGCTAGTGGCATGAGCACATTCACCTTGTACAGTTGGCATCCAAATTATGTGTGCATATAGAGTGGTTAAATATGATTGTCTAAAGCATTTCAGAAAAGTAACCTTATGCTCTGCAGAACAAAAATATTGTTTCACTTGTTTTTATAGCTGTTCATGTGACTCTTCACACATGACTCTTGTCACTGTAGTATCACAATCGCTGAGTTATTACATTAAAGTTTTGGCTGGGAACACTTTGCAATTGTTTTTTTCTTAACTCACATTGCATAATTTTTCTTTAGTCTTGCTTTTAATAAGTCATGCAAATCAGATCTCTTGCCTGTAACTGTATAGGTAACTGTAAATAAAAATATATGTTGAGTTACAAATAATGTGTAATATTGTTTTAGTAAGTTGGTTTATCATGTTGAATGTCCTAGATTTCTGTTTCTCACCAACCTAAAGAACAGGAAATGAAATATTCTTATTTTGATTTGTTGCCCTAACAATCACAATGTTAACATGCTTTTATTTCCTTCAGACAATTCAAATTGTGACGATTGTATTTATTACTTTTTGTGGTTTGCAGATCAGTGCCTAGAACTTTGTGAAGACGGTTCCGGAGAGACATGTGGAGTCCGTGGGCAAGTCATAGTGTCTCTTCTATCTCGGGATGGAGCTAGAGGTGAGCCGGCGTCTGCGGCTGGAGAGGGGTCACCGCTGGCGGTGGTGGGTCCAGCGGGCGACGTGCGCTCTCCACGGGACCCCCCTATCAACACCAATGCGTCGCAGATGCCGCTGCCGCCGCATTGGGAGGAGAGGTTTACTGCTAGTGGCAGGTACAGACACAACAGTAACCGTTATTTATACACAAGTCAATGTTTTTTTCTATTCTAAGCCAGCCAGTCAGGTTATGACCTGGCATCCATACCTTTGTAACTGAAAAAAATATATAGGTATCAGGCTTGAAATGAAATGATCATTTTTTCAATAAATTTTAGTTAGGATTCAGTTGCAAATCAGTTTGAGGGGCACAAAATAATGAATTATTATGAAAAGGGAAGTTGAAAAAGGAAATTAGTAAATGCATGAAAGATAATTTTGGGCCAGCGAATGCATCCCCACCACATTTTCGGTGAAAACTGGAATCAGAATGTACTGATAAATTTTTATCTTATAAGTTTCCATATCTCCATGAGTAATACAGGTTGTGGTTGTGTTAGAGAAATGAAAATACCATTTATGCTTTGAAAATGTTAACATTGCTTTCAAACAAAAGGTGCAGTCCTGTGAATAGTATTCAGTGGAATATCTTTTCTTCTTGGAATATGATGAAGTGTCATGAATGTAATAAAATTAAGTGATTTGTGTATATTTTCTAGGCCATATTACGTGAACCACTTGCTCAGATGCACACAATGGGTCCGTCCGGTGGCGGAGACGCCGAGCCCGGGCTCGCCGCCCGTGACGTCACCGCCGTCGTCGCCGTCGCTCCCGAGTGCCGCGTCCCCCCCGACCCTCTCCCCCACCTCGCCCTCCTCGCCTGTCTCTGACACTGATGTTAATGTCTCCACGTCAATATCGCTAAGGTACAGAACTTGTATTAATTTTTATTTGATGACTGATTTGGTGTAATTTTTGAGAAGTCGGCCCGTACAGTACAGACATTCGTGTGCGTTAACGTATGTTTTTACAAAAGAATGTTTATCCATTATCTAGTATCCCATATTAACGGGCTATAATTAGCTCATCTCGGGGCTAGGTGGCGCCGTATGGAATAATGTCCAGAGATATTTATTTATTAAACTAATACTCCAAATGGATCACAATGTGCGCCTTATTCGCAAATCTGCTCACGTATGTCGTATGCGTGAAACTATGTCAAGGTTGAAGTGGACTGTGGTTAGCCGTCACGTCTGATTTCATTTTGTCGTCCTGTCATTACATATTCGAATTAATAAATATTATAATTACTTGTCAGTATGTGTGTAAAATACTTCAGTTTACTGTTGACTGGCTGAAGCCTTCAGATTTGTAGAAACAGTAAGGGGTTGTCCCCATTGAATGAATGATTTTCTGAGCCACGTTTTGAAAAATAATCAAGAAATAGTGACGCAACCTGGACTCCTCTCTTATTCGTTTTAAGTCCATAAATAAGAAGGTTGTGTTTACCCGTAGGCCAGAGCCTCAGCCGCAGACGGCGGTGCGGGCGCGGCCGGGTCGCGAGCCCCCGGGCAGCCCCGCGCCCCGCTCCACGCCGGGAAGCCCTAGTACCCCCGTCACGCCCACCGATCTTCCGCCCGGTTATGGTAAGTTATATTATTTTATAATTAACTAGTCAAGTGTCTATACCAAATCACTTTGTGGTAACCCAGAGATAAAACAGAAAAATCGTTTCAAAAATGTTAGTATGATTTCTCACTTAGATAGCAAACGAAGGTGCGCTACAGTTATCTACGAATGTATGTGCCGAAGGCTTGGCCTGTACAAACCTCTGAAACAAAATAAGTTGTGTTGTCTTCAGAGCTCAGTGAGCAGACACAACTTTGTTCTTATTTAATGGATGGCACCCAATAGCACTACATAAAATAAAGGTGCACTTTTTGTTTGTAAACAGTCTTAGTGATTAGATTAATCACAAAACTAGGGCAAGGTCACATCTGATCAGTCTGTTATCAAAAGACCTTGTAATATGTTTTACGTAATCCATAATGTATTTCGCACCAATATCGGTTTTACGTTTATTTATTTATTATTTCAATAACATATTCGTTTGTTATAATATGAGGTTTAGAACCAATTTTGTTAGTGCCTATGTATTATGTATTTTACCGTTTTAGTCACTGGGTAAAAATATTATTACTCATTAAATAAAGAATATTTGTTTTTGGGTTTTTCCTTTATAAAATAAATTCAGAAGTCAGTGTTTCTTTTAAAACATTTATTTGATATTGTTTTGGAATAATATAACTTGGAGTATAATACGGGATCTCGACGGACAAAATATCGATGGACGCTGATACGATGCTACAAGACTGCGACTCACGTAACTACGAAATACCATCACTGCGAAGCCACTTTACTTCGATGCACGTTACCGCGAAAGGTTTTCACTGCGATAATACTTAAATTCGATTCATATTACTGCGACAGATTGTAACTGCGAAAATGTTTGACTTAGACGAATGTGAATTGGATACTTACCTTTTGTTGGAAATATAATTTTCAACATGAATGTTTATCTAAAAAAAATACTTTGTCGAAAATTGGATAAAATGTTACGGAAAATAATTTGGCATTGCGACGGGTCAAGGGCAGAAACAAATAAAGACATAAACCATAATTATGTTGTCAGGTTTAAAATGGCAATTTTTTAGGACGGCCAGCTTTACCAGCTTTTTCTTTTTGACCAGAGAAAAAAAAAACTTTTATAGACTTCACGTGCGTGGGGGAAGCCCGTATGAGTGTCGGACTCACCAGCGGCCCCTGCGACTTACGGCATACCGACAAAAAAAGACGCTGGGGGCACCCTCATCTGCTGAACGTTTACGGGATGGAACCAGTCACTCTCCACAGACGTTCAGCAATTGACCGTTGGATCGGCTTATCCTCACTAAAGAGAGACCCTTCGCCTGGTAAATCAGGATATTATATTGGTAATTGGCTGTGCCTTGGTACCTATAGAGGTTTTTTTCTGACCTTTCGAACGGTGTAAGCCTCATGGCATAATTTATCATAGTTTTATTTGAATAAGACTTGTTAATTCACTTACCACGACATCATTTTTAAAAATTATTTTCCATAAAATTTTATCCAATTTCGACGAAGTATTTCTTTTGATGAACATTCATGTTGGAAATTATATTTCCATCAAAAGGTCAGTATCTAATTCACATTCGTCTAAGTCAAACATTTTCGCAGTTACAATCTGTCGCAGTAATATGAATCGAATTTAAGTATTATCGCAGTGAAAACCTTTGAAGTCTATAAAAGTTTTTTTTTTCTCTGGTCAAAAAGAAAAAGCTGGTAAAGCTGGCCGTCCTAAAAAAATGCCATTTTAAACCTGACAACATAATTATGGTTTATGTCTTTATTTGTTTCTGCCCTTGACCCGTCGCAATGCCAAATTATTTTCCGTAACATTTTATCCAATTTTCGACAAAGTATTTTTTTTAGATAAACATTCATGTTGAAAATTATATTTCCAACAAAAGGTAAGTATCCAATTCACATTCGTCTAAGTCAAACATTTTCGCAGTTACAATCTGTCGCAGTAATATGAATCGAATTTAAGTATTATCGCAGTGAAAACCTTTCGCGGTAACGTGCATCGAAGTAAAGTGGCTTCGCAGTGATGGCATTTCGTAGTTACGTGAGTCGCAGTCTTGTAGCATCGTATCAGCGTCCATCGATATTTTGTCCGTCGAGATCCCGTATTATACTCTATAACTTGTATCATCACGTAAATGCATAAAAGCTTCAAGTTGCACTTGTTTTCGTAGCCTTTTCAAACCTTTCAAAGTATTACGAAACTTCATAAATATCGGACCGAAGTAGACGCACTGGCCTCACCCAGTGTCCTCCACTGAAATTCATTTGATACTAGTTCTACTAGTATAGTACGATTCAAACTTAATGGTGGCTCGGAAGCTAGCTGCGAGCGCCGAGTGCGCAAGATTGACTTTACCTCGCAACTTGCTGACTACTTAATTTGTGTTCTGCGCATCGACTCGCGCAATGTTCTCAGCAGCCATTAAGTTTGAATCGTACTATACATAGTACAGTCAGGTAAAAATACGTTGCCCGTGGTTGGTGTCGCGGTAAATGATTTATTATTACTATTTCAAATTACTCTACACTTCCAGAAATGCGAACAACCGCCCAAGGTCAAGTGTACTTCTACAACCGTGCAACGAACGCGTCGACGTGGCACGACCCTCGAGTGCCGCAGCACCTCCGGCACTGCGCCGCTGCGGCCGGACCGCTGCCGCCCGGCTGGGAGATGCGGCACGCGCCTTCAGGCCGGCCGTACTTCGTGGATCACAACAACCGGACTACACAGTTCACCGACCCAAGACTGGCACTCACCGCAAGGCTGGTAAGTCATAACTAACACGCTGAAAAGAGGCCTCCCCGCTCCCCTAGGTTGTGGACGGCTGGCATCCACCGAAAACCTGCGACCTTTATCTAGACTTCGGTCCACCTGCCTGGTGTCCACGTGCCTGGTGAGTGTAATTTCTGACGAGCAGAGACTAATCTTGACCAATCCTTGAGCTATTAAGCCGGTTCTACGTCACTGATCGGTCAATAATCCATGGCACTTCGGACACTGCGCCGCGGCCGGACCGCTGCCGCCCGGCTGGGAGATGCGGCACGCGCCTTCAGGCCGGCCGTACTTCGTGGACCATAACAACCGGACTACGCAGTTCACTGACCCCAGGCTTGCGCTAACCGCTAACCGCACGACTGGTGAGTCATAATAGGCTAGACGACTGTAATTTTTTTTTGTTTACTATCGAAAGACGTTACATTTATGAACGCAATCCTAAAAGAATTACTGCTATAGTATCAATACTACCCGAGATATCACAATTTGAATTGCACATTTTTGGACTTGCCCAAAAACGCTCCATTCAAACGTGTCCTAAGTTATGACGTCACACCAACGTAGTTATAAGGAGCGCGTAAGAAGTTTGTACGACAGCTATATTAAATATTGCGTTTATGAAAATGGTATCTTAACAAAATTGCTTCCTAATAGTCTCTGTTTGAAAATGGTATTATTTTTTTACAAAATATGTATACTTTTGAAATGGACTTGCCCACCCAACTTTGAAGGTCTATTGTGGCTTCATACTGAATCAAATCTTGATTGTGGTTTCACAAATCCATTTGATTTTAATGATTTTATTTGGTAAACATAAAATAACACGCAAAATGCATCATAGTCGTCTACCCTATTAACAGCCTTATGACCCTGAAAATAGGCCTCCCTTTTAGATTTCTCGAGCAGCTGGTTGTAGACGGTTGGTGTCCACGTGGCTGGTGAGTGTAATTTCTGACGAGCGGAGACTCTCGACGTATACGTCTTGTTGCGGAATCCATGCATCTGTCATCAGTTTTGACCAATTCCTTCAGCTGTCAAGCTGGGGAAACGTCACTAATCGGTCAAAAATGCACGCTGACCAACTGTTGCCGCCCGGCTGGGAGATGCGGCACGCGCCCTCGGGCCGGCCGTACTTCGTGGACCACAACAATCGGACTACGCAGTTCACTGACCCAAGGCTGGCACTCACCGCAAGACTGGTAAGTCATAATTAACAGCCGTATGACGCTGAAACTAGGCCTCCCCCCTCCCCTACATTGTGGACGGCTGGCATCCACCGAAATCCTGCCACCTTTATCTAGACTTCGGTCCACCTGCCTGGTGTCCACGTGACTGGTGAGTGTAATTTCTGACAAGCTGAGACTGTCGACGTATACGTTTGTTACGGAATCCATGCATCTATCATCAGTTTTGACCAATCCTTGAGCTCAGTGACGATTAGTCTATAATCCATGCTGGCAAACTGTGTAACGGGTGCGTTGACATGGCACCTCCGGCAGTGGCCGCCCGGCTGGGAGATGCGGCACGCGCCCTCGGGCCGGCCATACTTCGTGGATCACAACAACCGGACTACACAGTTCACTGACCCACGGCTTGCGCTTACTGCACGGCTGGTGAGTCATAATTAACAGCCGTATGACCATTATAGATTACCAGAGCAGCTGGTTGTAGACTGCTGGTATCCACCGAAAACCTGTGACCTTTATCTGGACTTCGGTCCACATTGCTTGTGAGTTATTTCTGACGAGCGGGGACTGTCGACGTTTACGTCTTGTCCCACTGCTCGTCTGGTGAGTCATCATCATCTGAACAGCCCCCTCCTGTACAATTCCAGTAGTAACAGTTAATCGGCCTCAGAGCCACTAGGCACCTGGTACCGGACCACGCTGTTCACTGATCCGAGGTTTGCGCCCTCCGTCCGGCTGGTGAGACATCATCTACATTTTCAACAGGCATATGATGTCCACTGCTGAAGATAGGCGTATCCCACAGATTTCAGATAAGGGCAGCTCCATCCATCGAAATCCAGCATCCATCGAAATTCTGCGACCTCCAGAAGGAGATCCGTCCACCTTGTGGACACTGACACACTTGTCCACTGACAATGTATCAGTTAATACAACTTGTAATGAAATCCTTGCATCCAACTATCATAAGTTGTTACCAATTTTTTCAGCTGTCAAGCTGGGGCAACGTCACTAATTGGTCAATAATTCATGTTGGACTTTGTCCCTTGTTTTACTCTCATCAAAGTCGTTGACAAAACAATGCAGCTAAATAATTGGTAGAGAAAAAGATATAACTATCGACAATAAGGGCCATTTTATGACCTTTTTCCTTTTTTTGAGCTTTACATTGAAACTAAGCGCCAGACTGCTGAAAAAAATGTACTGAGACCCTTAAAATTTTGTTTGTTTCCAGCCGCCGCCCGAAGGAGCCGCCGCTACAGCATCCACCTCCCCCGGCCCCCCGCCCGCGCCCGCGCCCTCCAGCGAGCCGACCGACGCGGACGCGCTGCCCAAGTACAAGCGGGACCTCGCCGCCAAGGCGCGCGTGCTCCGCGCCGAGCTGCAGGCCCTGCAGCCGCAGACCGGCCACTGCAGGATAGAGGTGAGCCATGACGTCACTCCACAGCGGGCTAGCGCTGCCCAAGTACAAGCGGGACCTCGCCGCCAAGGCGCGCGTGCTCCGCGCCGAGCTGCAGGCCCTGCAGCCGCAGACCGGCCACTGCAGGATAGAGGTGAGCCGCGCTGACCAAGCACCCGCGGGACCTCGCTGCCCTGGTTCCGAATAAAAAAATATCTAAAAATAATAACGTTTCTTGTTGAACCTACGAAGTCCAATTTTAGGGTAACAGCCAATCAACTGGAGGTGAAAAAATCAGGTGTTGTAGGTAGTTTAATATGTAGCATAAATGTAAGTACCGGCATTAATACAATAAATCAGTTGCTAACTAGACTCGAGTCGTTCCACTACTACTAAGTTTCAGTTGTTTTTTCGCTGCGATAACGTTGTGTTTTTAATAGTGCCGAGGTGTAATATATAATTGCTTTGGATTATGGAGCATGCTCGACCACCGCCGGAGTTGAGTCTAGAGCAATCTTTCCCAAAGTGGGCGATAACGCCCCCTTGTGGGCGCTGCAGGTCTCAAGGGGGGCGCTAAGAAACCCAGAAAGAAAATGGGGGCGTTGTGTAGAGGCGGTAGGTGAAAAAATGCGGGCGCTAAAAATATTTTTATTCTCGAAATGGGCACTAGACAAAATAAGTTTGGGAACCACTGGTCTAGAGGGTAGCTCCGTCGGCCGGGCCGACGTTTGGAAGCGCTGGAAAACCCAATTTAATCTCTTCTTGAAAGCATCTGGGGTGCATAAAGAGGAAGGTGGTGTGCAATCTAGCTTACTCATTAACCTCATTGGACCAGAGGGATTCGATGTGTACGAAACTTTCTCAATTGAGCAAGATAGTGATGACGTCACGGTGTTGATTAAAAAATTTGATGATTATTTTGGTGTGAAACCGAATTTAACCCTTAATCAAATAGAGGTAGGTGACACTTTTCATTGGTTTTGGACTTTATGTCTAGGCATCAAGGTTCAAATTAAAGTGGTAATATATCTACCTTTATTTGAAAAAGGGTTAACACTAGCAAGATACAATTTTTTCATAAGAAATCAGGAAGCTGGCGAGTCCATTAATCAATTCGTCACTGCATTGAAGTTACTCAGCAAAAACTGCGAATTTAAGCTGTTGGAACAGGAACTTATTCGAGACCGTATAGTTTGCGGCATAAAAAATACCGTTTTTCGTGATCGTTTGTTAAGAACCGGAGATTTAACTTTAGAAAAAGCCGTCAAAATCTGTCAAGTCGATGAGATATCCAGTGACAGCAATCAGTTGATGGAGACGCGTGGCGCAGGCCTGGGGTCTTCGCACGTACGGGTGGCCCGCCGCCGGGGCCAGCGCGTCGAGGGACTGAGCTCCAGATGTCAACTCGCCAATGGGCCACTGCCCTCGGTGTGGAGGCGTGGAACCTAGGGAGTGTTCGGCCGTTTCAGTGCAGTGTTACATTTGTGAAAATTACGGTCTTTTTGCTAGAATGTGTAGAATAAAGAAAAGTGTAAAGAAAATACAATTGAAGAGGATGACTGTGAGTCGTTTTATGAATCCGTTATATTGAATGTTTCTAACATCAGTTCATGGTTTGAGATATTGAGCAGCGAGTGCGGCTCGGAGCAATTTAAATTAGATACCGGTGCAGATATAAATGTTTTGTCCCGACAACGCTTCTTGCAGTTAGGTTTTGACCAAAATATAATTAATACAAGCCATAAAGTGAAACTACAGTCATATAGTGGCGATTTTATACCTATAAAAGGTATTTGTAATTTAAATTTGTGGTTCAAAAATGTTGAACATAGTTTAAAATTTGCTGTGTGTTGAGATTGGAAACTTGTCTGTCTTTGGGCTTAGTACAAAGGATTCACCATTTAAATTCTAAAAGAAATGACGTTTTGTTTACTGGTCTAGGCTGTCTGGTATTTTCCAAATTTAATCAAAAACTAAAAAACCATTTAGCCATAAAATGCTACTACACATTAAACGAATATTTTACTGATAAAAATACATAAATACCTAAACTCAAAATAAAGAACTCCTCAAATTAAAATAATTTGAAATAAATTAATGTTTTTCTTAGTTGAATAAATTTTAAGATGTTGTTTTAGTATATAGTATCTATACCGCAATACTTAGCTCATAAGCAAATTGTATCTTTGTAATATCTAGTTGATAAGTAAATTGTCCTAGAGACTATTGCAGTACCCGCAAAGGGTCACTAAGTTATAAGTGCTTAAATTGTTGACATCACCATGTATCCACTTAGTGAGCAAATAAAGTTTTGAAGTTTGAAGTCTCCAGGAGAATATCATATTGTTGTAAACAAAAACATCATGCCCGTGGTGTGCGCTCCGCGGAAGGTGCCGTTAGGACTGCGAGATCAGTTACGGGTGGAACTAGACAGGATGGTTGAGTTAGGCGTCATTAGAAAAGTTGTCCATCCTACTCCGTGGGTCAATTCTCTTGTAGTTGTGGCTAAGAAAAATGGAAAGCTGCGCGTGTGTTTAGACCCTAGGCCACTGAATAAAGCTATACAGCGAGCCCATTTTCAATTACCCACAATTAATGAATTAGCTACTAAACTTCATGGTGTTAAGTATTTTTCGGTATTGGATGCAAATTCTGTTTTTGGATAACGAAAGCGCTGACTTGTGCACCTTCAGTACGCCGTTTGGGCGTTTTCAATATTTGAGACTTCCATTCGGATTAAATTGCGCACCTGAAGTATTTCACGCAAAAATTAAACAATTGTTTGAAGGCCTCGAGGGTGCTGACTCGTTTATTGATGACCTGATCTGCTGGGGAAGTACCCGGGAGGAGCATGATATACGTCTTAATGCATTGTTTAACAGGGCAAGGGAAATTAATTTAAGATTTAATAAGGAGAAATGTCGAATAGGCGTGCAAGAAGTGACGTATTTAGGTCATATTTTTAATAAAGACGGTATGAAAATAGATTCTGAGAAGGTAAGAGCTGTAAGTGAAATGCCAGAACCATCAGATAGGAAGAGCTTGGAAAGATTTTTAGGTGTAATAAATTACCTTTTAAAATTCATACCAAACTATTCGGATCACATTATTCCATTGACCGGCCTCTTAAAAATGGCCACAGGCAAGCACTTGAAAAATTAAAACAGCTCATCTGCAATGCACCGGTGCTGGCGTTGTTTGACGTCCGCTGCGACGTCGTGGTGTCGGTGGAGTACGCGTCGCGCACGCTCACCGACACGCAGTTACGGTACGCCACAATAGAAAAAAGAACTGCTAGCTATTGTGTTCGCATGTCAGAAGTTCCATCAATATATTTATGGCAAGAATCAAGTAGTTATCGAGTCTGACCACAAACCACTCGAAAGTATATTTAAAAAACCCTTGGACTCCATCCCAGCACGCTTGCAACGTATGATGTTAAAATTACAGGGATATAATTTATTAATTAATATATAAGTCAGGCAAGTTAATGTACATTCCAGATACACTGTCACGTGCGCTGCTTCCAGACTTATATTATGATAAAATCAGTAAGGCAATATTAAACCAACTAAAAATGGTCATTGATAATGTGCCGATGTCTAAAAACAAACTAACATTAGTTAAGCAAGAAACTGTCAAAGATAAGACGTTAAATCAGTTGCTGTTGTATATTAACCAGGGCTGGCCAGATCATAAGTATAGAATAAAAAGTCATGTTAGTTATTTATGGTCTATGCGAGCAGAATTGTACTGCGTCGACGATGTAATTTTTAAAAATAAACAGGTGGTTATCCCCAATTCTTTAGTAGATCACATGTTAAATATTATTCATGACACTCACTTAGGGGTCGATCGCTGTAAAAGGAGCGCGCGTGAGGTGTTATTTTGGCCAGGAATAGGGAAAGATATAGAAAATTATATAAAAAGATGTAAAGTGTGCCAGGAGAATTTAAATAAACCTTGTAAGGAACCAATGATTCCAGTACCTTTACCTTGCTTGCCCTGGAATAAAGTCGGAACAGACTTATTCGAATATGGAAAAAGAAGTTATTTACTTTTAGTTGATTATTTTTCTGGGTTTGTAGAAGTAGCCCTAATAAAAGATACGACTACCAATTCAGTAGTGAAAGTTATGAAACAAAATTTTGCTCGGTATGGTACCCCTGAAATCGTAATCAGTGATAACGGCCCGCAGTATAAGTCCCGGGAATTTCAAAAATTTGCTGAAGAATGGTGTTTTAATCACATAACATCATCTCCTTATTATGCTCAATCAAACGGTAAAAGCGAAAGGGCTGTACAACCATTAAGAAAATATTAAAGAAATCAATTGACAGTAAATCAGACTTCTATTTAAAGGACAATGACGGATTTGTTAGGGGTAGTGGCGTCTTTTTTTTTTCTTGCGGCCAGCGACCGAACCTTGTTTTTTAAATAGAAAATATTGCAATAAACCAAACTTACTATGGCATGTAGACTCCTAGATCAGTCCGAACTGAGTTATGGGCTTTTGAAGTTTGGTGATTTTACAAACTAGATATTTTTTCTTTTGCGCGCAATTTTCGCAAAAAATGCAACAAAATAGAGAAATTATACGAGTAAACATTGTGTGTGATATTTTTCGCAAATGGAAAAATATCTTACATGTCATTCGTAGTTTTTTCGGGTGGTCATCAACCAAACCTTGCTTTTATGATTAAAAAAAGTTTAATAAACCAAACTTACTACGGCATGTAGACCTCTAAACGCAGTCCGAACTGAGTTATGGGCTTTAGAAGTTTGCTGATTTTACAAACTAGATCTGTTCCTTTTGCGATCAAGTTACGCAGGAATTGCAACTAAATAAAGCCATTGTACGTGTACACATTTTTTGTGTGATATTTTTAGCAAATGGAACAATAATCTTACAATGTCATTGGTTTTTTTTCCGGTGGTCAGCAACCAAACTTTGTTTTTATGGGTTTTTAAACTTTCTTGTTGCATTTTCCACTATATAAACACTAAATAACCGGGTTTTCTGCAACATACAAACTACGGTAAAAAATACTATTCTGCTTTTATGATTTGAAATAGTGCAATAAACCAAACTTACTATGGCATATAGACCCCTAGCTCAGTCCGAACTGATTAAGGGCTTTACAAGTTTGTTGATTTTAGGAACTAGATAAGGTAAGATATACTTTATTGCACAAAAAAAAAACAATTAAAACCAGAAATAATAATAATGTTTGTCCTTTCGCGAATAAGTTTCGCATGAATCGCAACAAAATAGAGACATTGTACGTGTAAACATTGAGTGTGATATTTTGTCGGAAAAGAAAAAATATCTTATATGCCTTACGTCTTTTTTTTCGTGCGGCCATCAATTAATTAAACCTTTCCTTTTCAATGCAAAATAGTGTAATGAAGCAAACTCACTAAGACATGTATCTTAGCACAGTTTTAACTGAGTTACGAGCGTTAGAAGGAGTGACAGTGGTTTAAGGGCGTATTCGCCGATGTTCCACTTAATGTGTAAGTTTGCTCTTATCTTATGATTAAAAGTAAAATAATATCCGTTATCACGGAATATCACAGAATAAAATATGAAACCACATAAGTATCATATTCTTTCATCAGCACCAAGACCCAGCACAAATATGATGAAACTCAGTTCAGACTGCGTTTAGAGGTCTTCATTGCTTTAGTAAGATTGTTTTTGTCTTCGCCTGACACACTTGAGCCAATGAAACCCTGTTTTCTTCTATCAACTTGGTATATTTTAGAATGTTATTACAATTTGTACTGTCCATCGCAACGTCGGTCGTAAAGTAACTACTGTCGCGAGCAAACAGGCAATGTCCGCGTTCCCCGTATGATGCATGGGTCCAGGACCATAGGTGCCTGAACAGGTTTATTACATGAACAGGAATTTAAAAAGTAAGGTTTAATTAATAGCCACCCGAAAAAAAGACGAATGACATAAGATATTTTTCCTTTTGCGAAAAATATCACTCACAATCTTTACACATCGCAACAAAATAGAAACATTCGAAACATTGTTTCTATTCGAAATGTTCGAAAATTCGCGATTCATGCGAAAAATGCGCGCAGAAGAAAAATATCTAAATTGTAAAATCAACAAACTTCTAAAGCCCATAACTCAGTTTGGACTGAGCTAGGGGTCTATATGCCATAGTAAGTTTGGTTTATTGCACTATTTCAAATCATAAAAGCAATGTTTGGTTGCTGACCACCCGAAAAAAAAACGAATTACATTATAAGATTATTGTTCCATTTGCTAAAAATATCACACACAAAATGTTTACACGTACAATGGCTCTATTTAGTTGCGATTCATGCGTAACTTGTGTGCAGAACAGAAAGCTGTAGGATTCGATGTGCAACGGAAATTTATTTGGTTCCTAAAATCGGAGTACAATATCGGATGGTCAGAATTAGGAACCAACTTGAATGCAAAAGGAACAGATCTAGTTTGTAAAATCAGCAAACTTCTATAGCCCATAACTCAGTTCGGACTTGCGTTTAGCCCCCTTATTCATAAAAACGAACGCAACGCTAACGCATTGTTTAAGCTATTGACGTGTTCTGTCACTTACTCGCAAATGGCGCCAGCAACAAGAATGACAGTGACAAAGCGATACAATAGTTATCGTGTTCTATAAGAGCTGTTTAAGTTTTTATGAATAAGGGGGTAGATGTCTACATGCCGTAGTAAGTTTGGTTTATTACACTTTTTTTAATCATAAAAGCAAGGTTTGGTTGATGACCACCCGAAAAAACTACGAATGACATGTAAGATATTTTTCCATTTGCGAAAAATATCACACACAATGTTTACTCGTATAATTTGTTGCGATTTTTGCGAAAATTGTGCGCAAAAGAAAAAATATCTAGTTTGTAAAATCACCAAACTTCAAAAGCCCATAACTCAGTTCGGACTGATCTAGGAGTCTACATGCAATAGTAAGTTTGGTTTATTGCAATATTTTCTATTTAAAAAACAAGGTTTGGTCGCTGGCCGCAAGAAAAAAAAAAGACGCCATTTTCAGACATTGGCTTTTGCTAAGTTACAGGAATGCCCCTCGTGAACATTTGAATTCTCCGGCACAACTAATGATGGGGCGTAGATTAAGGTGTAGATTACCGGTGCATCCCGATTTATTGAAACCCAATGAAGGAAATATTAACTTGCAATACACAAAAATTGTTGGTAAACAAACCAAAAGTAAATTGTATTACGATCAACACAGTGAGACACTACCTGAATTAAATTTTGGCGATGACGTGATTATGATAGAAAATGACAAAGAACGACTACACGGCACAGTTGTAGGTAAAATGTCAACTCCGAAGTCATAAACAAAAAAGGTATATTTCGCCGTAATCGCCGACATTTGATCAAGCCTGATAAACGTATAATCGTATAGGGAAGCAATTTATTTTCAACACATCAACAAAAGAACTCGAGCGCTGACATTGCGTTTTCGTTAAACATTCTCTTTCTTAGTTGTTCAGTTTATTTTTCTGTAGGCCTAGTGCGAATTTTTCGATTAAACGCATCGAATGCGTTAACGCAGTTCCACATAATTCCATACTACTTCGCGCGCTCGATGTGTGAATATGTGAATTTTTCTAATCCGTAACTTTCACTCGCAGGTTTCACGCAACGAAGTTCTCGAAGAATCATACCGGCTAGTAATGAAGCTACGCGGCAAGGAGCTCCGCAAGCGTCTCCTGGTGAAGTTCCGTGGCGAGGAGGGCCTGGACTACGGCGGCGTGGCGCGCGAGTGGCTCCACCTGCTGGGCCGGGAGCTGTTCAACCCGCACTACGGGCTGTTCCAGTACGCCAGCGCCGGCGACGACAGATACGCGCTGCAGATCAACGCCGACTCCGGGGTTAGTACTGAGCTTAGGGCGTTACTGATAGATGCTCCTACTCATCAGGAAATTGGAGCACTCATTGGAGGCTCCTACTCCTACGTTGGACTCATCAGGAAATTGGAGCAGTTCCAAGCGGCAACTTTAGGCCTAGTATAATTATGTCTTTCGCGCTAAAAAATTGACCATTTTGGCCATTGGCATTTTGGCATTTGCACCATTTTGGCCATTGGCATTTGCGCCATTTTGGCCATTGGCATTTGCGCCATTTTGGCCATTGGCATTTGCGCCATTTTGGCCATTGGCATTTGCGGCATTTTGGCATTTGCGCCATTTTGGCCATTGGCATTTGCGCCATTTTGGCCATTGGCATTTGCGGCATTTTGGCGCCAAATAATGACGCGCGACGATCTACCGCCATTTTATTAAGATTCGGCGGTAATTGCTGAGGGTCGTGATCATCTTCATGGAACACTTTGCTGCGGACTATTTGTCGCCATCTCAGAAGAATCCTACCGCCTAGTAATGAAGCTCCGCGGCAAGGAGCTCCGCAAGCGTCTCCTGGTGAAGTTCCGTGGCGAGGAGGGCCTGGACTACGGCGGCGTGGCGCGCGAGTGGCTCCACCTGCTGGGCCGGGAGCTGTTCAACCCGCACTACGGGCTGTTCCAGTACGCCAGCGCCGGCGACGACCGATACGCGCTGCAGATCAACGCTGACTCCGGGGTTAGTACTGAGCTTAGGGCGTTGCTGAGAGATGCTCCTCCTCATTGCTGAGGGTCGTGATCATCTTTATCTCCTGGAGTGTCGGACTCATCAGGAAATTGGAGCAGTTCCAAGCAGCAACTTTAGGCCTAGTATAATTATGTCTTTCGCGCTAAAAAATTAACCATTTTGGCCATTGGCATTTGCACCATTTTTGCCATTGGCATTTGCGCTATTTTGGCCATTGGCATTTGCGTCATTTTGGCCATTGGCTTTTGCGCCATTTTGGCCATTGGCATTTGCGCCATTTTGGCCATTGGCATTTTGGCATTAGCGCCATTTTGGCGCCAAATAATGAAGCGCAACGATCTACCGCCATTTTAGTAAGATTCGGCGATAGCGAGACAGCTCGTATGTCTCCGATACTTGAAGAATTATAGTGCACCTTGCCGTGGACTATTTGTCGCCATCTGCCTCTGTCAGAAGAATCATACCAGCTAGTAATGAAGCTCCTTGGCAAGGAGCTCCGCAAGCGTCTCCTGGTGAAGTTCCGTGGCGAGGAGGGCCTGGACTACGGCGGCGTGGCGCGCGAGTGGCTCCACCTGCTGGGCCGGGAGCTGTTCAACCCGCACTACGGGCTGTTCCAGTACGCCAGCGCCGGCGACGACAGATACGCGCTGCAGATCAACGCCGACTCCGGGGTTAGTACTCAGCTTAGTGCGTTACTAGGAGATGCTCCTCCTCATTGCTGAGGGTCGTGATCATCTTTATCTCCTGGAGTGTCGGACTCATCAGGAAATTGGAGCAGTTCCAAGCGGCAACTTTAGGCCTAGTATAATTATGTCTTTCGCGCTAAAAAAATAACCATTTTGGCCATTGGCATTTGCACCATTTTTGCCATTGGCATTTGCGCTATTTTGGCCATTGGCATTTGCGCCATTTTGGCAATTGGCATTTTGGCATTTGCGCCATTTTGGCCATTGGCATTTTGGCTTTTGCGCCATTTTGGCCATTGGCATTTGCGCCATTTTTGCCATTGGCATTTTGGCATTAGCGCCATTTTGGCGCCAAATAATGAAGCGCAACGATCTACCGCCATTTTAGTAAGATTCGGCGATAGCGAGACAGCTCGTATGTCTCCGATACTTGAAGAATTATAGTGCACCTTGCCGTGGACTATTTGTCGCCATCTGCCTCTGTCAGAAGAATCATACCGTCTAGTAATGAAGCTCCTTGGCAAGGAGCTCCGCAAGCGTCTCCTGGTGAAGTTCCGTGGCGAGGAGGGCCTGGACTACGGCGGCGTGGCGCGCGAGTGGCTCCACCTGCTGGGCCGGGAGCTGTTCAACCCGCACTACGGGCTGTTCCAGTACGCCAGCGCCGGCGACGACAGATACGCGCTGCAGATCAACGCCGACTCCGGGGTTAGTACTGAGCTTAGGCGTTACTGAGAGATGCTCCTCCTCATTGCTGAGGGTCGTAATCGTCTTCATCTAGCATGCTGCCAGCTGCCTCTGTCAGAAGAATCATACCAGCTAGTAGCATCTTGAGTGTCGGAGAGCGAAATATGAGCTGAATTAGTTCATCAGGAAATTGGTGCAGTCCCAAGCGGCAAATTCAGGCCTAGTAGAATAATGTCTTTCGCGCTGAAAAATTAACCATTTTGACCATTGGCATTTGGGCCGTTTTGGTGCCAAATAATGACGCGCAACGATCTACCATCATTTTAGTAAGATTCAGCGATAACGCGCCTGACAGCTCGTATGTTTAGACACTTGAAGAATTATGGTGCACCTTGCCGCGGACTATTTGTCGCCACCTGCCTCTGTCAGAAGAATCATACTGGCTAGTAATGAAACTCCGCGGCAAAGAGCTCCGCAAACGTCTCCTGGTAAAGTTCCGCGTACGCGCTGCAGATCAACGCCGACTCTGGGGTTAGTAATGAGCTTGTAGCAATGCCGTTTGTTTTCAGTCTCGTGGACGGTACAACCTCCACGATGGCTGAAAACTCCGTACAAGTACTACAAGTACTCTCCGGCGAAGAATACACTGAGGATACTAGAGACGCCGCCACACTAGCTCTACACGAAGAACACCTACATTGAGGATACTGGAGGCGCCACCACATTGGCTGTGATCCAACGCAAGCCAAGCTTACAAGCTTAGCTTAGCTACAAGCTTAGGGCGTAACTAAGAGTCCGAGAAGAGAGGAGAAGGAGCCTTCCTCCTTGGGTCGGTTTCCTCAATGCTGAGGGTCGTGATCATCTTTATGGAGCGCCTTGGCGCGGACTATTTGTCACCATCTACCTCTGACAGAAGCAGAGTGAAAGGCATTGTGGACAGTTGTATTAAGGGTAGTGCAAATCTGATCGCTCCATCGCATTGGACTCTTACTACTCGGTCTTTTATCCTCGACCTTGCCAGAGATAATTAACCTCTCCAAGTTGTCGACATCCTTTCATGCAATGTGGCCGAAGTACTCCAGGATAGAGTCCTGGCAGGCAGATGAAGAGATGGTATTCGGATGTAAAACAATCTCTAGTGCAGTAGAATATTTACAATATTCACGTGTGAAAAAATAAATTTCAGGGTAATGGACCCTGAAATTTATTTTATGTTGAACCCAAAAAGACAACCTACTTTTACCTACAAACGATGTTAGAAACACCATCTCCATAAAAGTTTTCGGAATGATTTGTAACATTTGACGTCTTTAGACGCTACTCCATTTGCGTCCAAATAAGCCTTTCTTATTAATCTGAAATTAAAAATTAATCCTTCCCCCAATATAAAAACTACCAGATTCACAGAAAAAGTAATCTTAAAACGGTAGACCTTAACCATTATCAACCCCATCAATAGGTAACAAATGCCTATGTCTAAAACCCTAATTAATTATTCCCATAGGTGAACCCAGAGCACCTATCGTACTTCCACTTCGCCGGTCGCATCCTCGGCGTGGCGCTGTTCCACGGGCACCAGCTGGACGCGGCGTTCACGGCGCCCTTCTACAAGCAGCTGTTGGGGCGCCCCATCACGCTGCGGGACATCCGGGACGTCGACCCTGAGCTGCATCGGTCGCTTTCCTGGATGCTGTGAGTTTAGTTATAGCAAACTTCATATGTGAACCCAGAGCACCTATCGTACTTCCACTTCGCCGGTCGCATCGTTCACGGCGCCCTTCTACAAGCAGCTGTTGGGGCGCCCCATCACGCTGCGGGACATCCGGGACGTCGAGCCTGAGCTGCATCGGTCGCTTTCCTGGATGCTGTGAGTTTAGTTATAGCAAACTTCATAGGTGAACCCAGAGCACCTATCGTACTTCCATTTCGCCGGTCGCATCGTTCACGGCGCCCTTCTACAAGCAGCTGTTGGGGCGCCCCATCACGCTGCGGGACATCCGGGACGTCGACCCTGAGCTGCATCGGTCGCTTTCCTGGATGCTGTGAGTTTAGTTATAGCAAGGAGTTTAGTTATAGCAAACTTCATAGGTGAACCCAGAGCACCTATCGTACTTCCATTTCGCCGGTCGCATCGTTCACGGCGCCCTTCTACAAGCAGCTGTTGGGGCGCCCCATCACGCTGCGGGACATCCGGGACGTCGACCCTGAGCTGCATCGGTCGCTTTCCTGGATGCTGTGAGTTTGGTTTTTAAAAGCCTTATTCAACATGAATGATTAATTTGGTTTTGTACTCTCAACAGCAAATCTTAAAGTATCCTTAGACTGTTGGTATTGATGGTGTGAACAATAATATGATTATGTTCACGGACGACGCGAAGTCCAATAATTAAAGCGTTCCCACCAATTCCAGACGCGTTTGAGCACCATTGCTAAAATGACTTCACATTTAAATCAGACCATTGTCAGTTGCGAGATGGCTAGTTGTCACCTCGCCTTTGTAACGTCTGATATGTATTTCAAGTGTCATGCTATTTGCCTTACCTGTGGACAATTATGTATTTAAAATTTAAATCATTTATGTTACTGCGTGTTTGCAAATCTAGCTCTTACAGTGTTGATTCCATTATTTATAGGTTGGCTGAATTGAACCCCTTAATTTGACAGGTCACTGTGTTATCAGCGTGCTAACATGGACTGTCAAATAGTCAATACCGTCACGCAATTTCATATCGCTGAAATCCCATTCTTTACGATCAAAACATTCCCGGTAGTAAAGTTACTGTAAAATGCCTAACTAAATGTGTATTTTTCTTTTCAGTGACAACAGCATCGCCGGCGTAATAGACACGACATTCTCAGTGGAATGCTCGTCGTTTGGCGCCGTCCGCAGCGTGGAGCTGCGCCCAGGCGGGGCCAACGAACCAGTGTCCGACGCCAACAAGCGCGAGTACGTGCGTCTGTACGTGGCGCACCGCTTCACGCGCGGCGCCGAGCGGCAGTGGCTCGCGCTGCAACGCGGCCTCACAGGTACGAGTGACAACTACTGGCACAGCAATAGACACACAGCGCCGGTGTGTCTGACGCCAACAAGCGCGAGTACGTGCGTCTGTACGTGGCGCACCGGCCTCACAGGTACGAGTGACAACTACTGGCGCAGCAATAGACACACAGCGCTGTACGTGGCGCACCGCTTCACGCGCGGCGCCGAGCGGCAGTGGCTCGCGCTGCAACGCGGCCTCACAGGTACGAGTGACAACTACTGGCACAGCAATAGACACACAGCGCCGGTGTGTCTGACGCCAACAAGCGCGAGTACGTGCGTCTGTACGTGGCGCACCGGCCTCACAGGTACGAGTGACAACTACTGGCGCAGCAATAGACACACAGCGCTGTACGTGGCGCACCGCTTCACGCGCGGCGCCGAGCGGCAGTGGCTCGCGCTGCAACGCGGCCTCACAGGTACGAGTGACAACTACTGGCGCAGCAATAGACACACAGCGCTGTACGTGGCGCACCGCTTCACGCGCGGCGCCGAGCGGCAGTGGCTCGCGCTGCAACGCGGCCTCACAGGTACGAGTGACAACTACTGGCGCAGCAATAGACACACAGCGCCGGTGTGTCCGACGCCAACAAGCGCGAGTACGTGCGTCTGTACGTGGCGCACCGCTTCACGCGCGGCCTCACAGGTACGAGTGACAACTACTGGCGCAGCAATAGACACACAGCGACGGTGTGTCCGACGCCAACAAGCGCGAGTACGTGCGTCTGTACGTGGCGCACCGCTTCACGCGCGGCCTCACAGGTACGAGTGACAAGTACTGGCGCAGCAGCGCAGGCACAATAGGTACAAGTTGAAACACCAGAATAGAGTGAAAATTTAAGAATTGGAATGTTTAAAATTATTAAAAAAATACATGATTACAATAACAATAAGAACAAAGCTAACAAATAGTAGAGATCGTCTAAGCTGAAGTGACGCGCCCCTCCACCGCATCTACCCATACCATAAGTGCTTGCTTGTATAAGTAGATGCAGTGGGGGGCGCGTCATTTCATCTTAGACGATCTCTAACAAATAAAACAAGATAACGCAAAACAATAAAAAAGTGCGTGGTCACAAATTGATTTCGCGTACTTGATAGCTTAAGTTTCAAACGGTACTGAGCGTTGAAATGTCAAAACGTATGTCACGAAAATGGCAGCCAGGCGCATTAGCAATTGAGTAGCTTAACTTCAAACTCGGATAAATCCAATTCTGACAATTTTGAAGATTTTGGTGTCAAAAAAAGCGTAAAAAAACTAGCTTTGGAGCTATTTTAGCAGTTGCGTATAAATCCGCATGGCTCCTGAGGAATTAACCGTTAAAATCGTACAATTTTATCAAAACCAGATAGATCCGTGACATAGTTTTTTTCAACTGTAGATAGATCCCTCCGAGCCAATCAGCGAACAGCATTTTTTCAACATGGACGTCAGTTGACGTAAACGCACCGACAGTATCACTGTACTCTCCTGCTTTTTATTGTATTTAAATAAATAACAAGTTACAAAAAACCACACTTTAACTGTCGATAGTATTCCCTATTTTAGCCACAACTCTAGTCCTAATCTTATTTCATCAAAAACTCCATAAATCCATTCAGTGTTTTTTCAAATATAGATAAATCGCACTCCGTTAAATCAAATGAAGTTAAATCCAATCTAAATATATTTATAATTAATTCAAAGATGGTTTTGTAATTGATTTTGTTATAGAGGGTCGTTTTTTTCAATACTGTTACCCCAAATAAAAAATACGCTCTTTTAAATCATTGATTTAGGTTAGATAACACTTTTTCATTAATATCTCCTAAGAGGGTAGAGTGGATTTATCTGGGTTTGAATTTAAGCGACTCAATTGGTGGTGATTATATTGAAAACCACACAGGTCCAGTTGAATAACACTTTCAGATACGAATCGCCTTATAATCAGCAATGCACTAAAGATAATACGCAATACGCGAAGCTCAGTGAGTTCGCTTACAAGCGCGACGAGTGGTCTCTCACAATGATTTCATGTGTATGTTCCCCCAAGATGAATAGAAAAGTAACAAAGTATTTCTTTCCAGATATAATCCCGCCCGCCCTACTCCGACCGCTATCTCCACGCGAGCTGCAGCCGCTACTGTCGGGGCGCGCCGACCTGGACCCGGCCGACTGGAAGCGGCACACGCGGCTCAAGCACGTCGCGCCCGACGCCCCACTAGTGGGATGGTGAGTGACAGTGTGGACGTGTCTCAGACATGATCCCTCAGCCGCTACTGTACCTGGACCCGGCCGACTGGAAGCGGCACACGCGGCTCAAGCACGTCGCGCCCGACGCCCCACTAGTGGGATGGTAAGGCACACAACATGACTAAATAACACTGTTTATTCATAGCCAGACTTTGATTGACGAGCTGTTGGCTCTAATTTGGCTTTTGTAGCTTCACGTTACTATAGGGTGAGCCAATGATATTATAATAAAAAGACGTAGATATGTTACTTGTGCTAAAAAAATGGCACCCGAAATCAGAACTTGGAACACCTGAGCAAAGCATTGACAGCTTGAGACGACACTACGCAACATGTATCTGTCTCGTTTACGCCCTAGTAAATAATCATACACGGTCAAATTACAGGTACGTACGCCAGGGGAAAATTTTCGACTTCGCATCAGTACTGACATAGCGTGTCTCTCTTTTAAATATCATTGCTTCATTCATAGCCATGCAGAGTTTGATTGACGAGCCGTTAGCTCTAATTTTGGCTTTTATAGCTCCACCTTACAATATGGTGAGTGGAAGGCTCTTAACCCCCAATATTTAGGTAACGTGCCTAAGGCCTAAGGGTGGCCCTTGCAGAAACGAAACCTCAGCTAAGTATCATTACTAGAAGATAGCAATCGAGTGTACTTAAGCGATACCGCGCAGACTAAATATCAGTGTTTATTCATAGGCACGTGTCATTTTGTTTGTCATATTGCAAACCCTTTCTCTGTCTCTATTGTGTTGTTTGACAGCAATGCCAATGTATTAATTGGCTGGTGTCTTTTTGTTAGAATCAATGTCCACACTGGTGATAATCACTAATCATTATGTTATCTTGTAAATGGACAATCTTTACCATAATTGTTTTTGTAAATTAACTTACGTACAGGCAGCGGCCTATTAGGCTTTTATTTTCGTTTTTTATCTTGCTTTCGTTAAAATGTGATTGTTTTGCAATAGAGCAAAGCGGCATGCCAGGAAATGAGTAACCTGTCATGCCATTGGCCGTACTTATTAAAATTCTGAATGAAATATTTTTCACCAGGTTCTGGGAAATAGTAGAAGCATTCGACGCTGAGATGCGCGCTCGACTACTCCAATTCGTGACGGGCTCACGGCGCGTGCCTCTAGCTGGTTTCCGGGCTCTACAGGGCTCCACCGGCGCCGCGGCCCCGCGCCTCTTCACGCTGCACCTGGTCGCCGACGCCTCGCCCGACTCGCTGCCCAAGGCGCACACCTGCTTCAACCGGCTCGACCTGCCGCCCTATCCGACTAAAGAGAAACTGCACGACAAGCTGGAGCAGGCCGTGTTGGAGACGGCAGGGTTCGCGGTAGAGTGATCAGTGCCCAGCGCCTTACAGGGCTCCACCGGCGCCGCGGCCCCGCGCCTCTTCACGCTGCACCTGGTCGCCGACGCCTCGCCCGACTCGCTGCCCAAGGCGCACACCTGCTTCAACCGGCTCGACCTGCCGCCCTATCCGACTAAAGAGAAACTGCACGACAAGCTGGAGCAGGCCGTGTTGGAGACGGCAGGGTTCGCGGTAGAGTGATCAGTGCCCAGCGCCTTACAGGGCTCCACCGGCGCCGCGGCCCCGCGCCTCTTCACGCTGCACCTGGTCGCCGACGCCTCGCCCGACTCGCTGCCCAAGGCGCACACCTGCTTCAACCGGCTCGACCTGCCGCCCTATCCGACTAAAGAGAAACTGCACGACAAGCTGGAGCAGGCCGTGTTGGAGACGGCAGGGTTCGCGGTAGAGTGATCAGTGCCCAGCGCCTTACAGGGCTCCACCGGCGCCGCGGCCCCGCGCCTCTTCACGCTGCACCTGGTCGCCGACGCCTCGCCCGACTCGCTGCCCAAGGCGCACACCTGCTTCAACCGGCTCGACCTGCCGCCCTATCCGACTAAAGAGAAACTGCACGACAAGCTGGAGCAGGCCGTGTTGGAGACGGCAGGGTTCGCTGTAGAGTGATCAGGTACTTTTAGCACCGACTCTGTCTGGGTTATTGCACTAGTTCTGTTACTTTGATCCATGATGGAACTATTGGTTATTTTTCATATATCATTGTAAAGGCTACTAGTTCCGCCATGGGCCAAAAAAAAGAACTACTGTCCAAAAAACTCAACCTTTCCCCCGTCTGACTAACAGGAAGTTTATGATAAAATATCTCATCAGAATTAAGGCTCAAGTGAGCTAGCGGGGCTTGAGATGGCTGGATTCGCTATAGACTGATGTGTCGCATCTTCTTTTTAAATCGAATTTCCTATGCTCAATTCTTTAGCCTAAAGCGCACACTACTTTCAACTGGCTACATCTCCCGCCCAACTCGAAAAAGTAGATGCTCCACTTAGACTCGAGCAGGCGGTCCCGACCAACTCGAATAAGTAGATGCTCCACTTAGACTCGAGCAGGCGGTCCCGCCCAACTCGAATAAGTAGATGCTCCACTTAGACTCGAGCAGGCGGTCCTTGAGACGGCCGGATTTTCCGACGAATGATAAGCTCAACTTGCTTTTCCTTTAAATGTGTTAAGCTCAGTCGTCTTATTGCTTAAGTTGCGATGTCCAGATGAAATAAACGTTTTTTCTTTCTTTCTTCATGAGATTTTGCAAGAAATTGTCGAGCAGAAAGCCCGAAGTAAAACATCCGTGAAAATATTAAAATCACTAGTTTGCCATATTTATTTTTTCAATGATTACTTTAACTTTGTATCTACATTGTCAAAAAATCTGCTTAGGTTGGCTTATCTATAAACAATCACTGGACTTCACTTGACACATTTTTTTAGAAAATATGTATAGCCATCTTAGGAGGAAAGGGACGACTCTACTACCCTCATACAATAGTTCCATCTTTTGTTCTTTGACACCTGGCATAGTGAAAGGGCTTGTTCTTAGTCGTTGCGTTCTCGATGCTCCCGGAGCGCTGTTAGATAGAGAAAAAATTGGTTGTTTGTAAAGTAGGTTTACGATCGAGATGTTTACGTGATAACGGCATTTCACGGAATGACTGGCAGCGCTCGAGATGAGACGGGAGATCGGTCCGTCTCTCTCTCGTTATACCTGCGATCGCGCTCGTGAGGTTTTGGTGTGACACAAGTTTCTGAACATGTCACCCGACTAAAACGATTTTAAAGATTTTATTTTCATACATGTAAAAATATTAAATCATTCGCCATAATTTGATGTTGAGATCATTGTCATGGAAACATTCGAATGTGAAGACGATTTGTATATTGAGAGTAGAGTACCTAAAATTTAGAAATATGATTGCATAATATGATGCGATAAGATTGGCTATTTTTCCAAAAAAGAGTGCAAATTGAGGAAGCCATTTGTTAAATGAGACTGATGTGAAATTTTATAAAACATGACAAGAATGATATACAACAGACCATGAGTAGTTATTTCGAAAAATTGTGTAACTCACTCTAGCATGCTCACATTAGAGTAACATCATGTCGACTGCCAGAATAATGAGCGTTGAAGCACTTTCTTTGTGCCCAAAGCGAAGGAATTAATGCTGTTGTACTTTTTAAATTATCGTCATAGTTTGGTGCAAGTCACAAAGTATCGAAGTAACTGTCGAGAAAAGTTATCTGCCAAACAAGTTATTTTGAAAAAGTACTCCGAAACATGTCATCGCCATTTCCGCAAAAACTAAGCCAGTCGTGTTACTAGATTGCCTTTAAATTAACGGCTTGCTCAATAAAACCAATGTTTGAGACTAGTTTGAATACAAATGAGTGTTCTATAGTGAGTGTGCTGGAGAGAGAATGCGTAGTCATTTACGATGTTTGTGAATAAGCAGGTAAACCATTTGTTCGTTAATGGGGTCGGCCAGCTAAATCATATTAGGTAACGCTTCTGGTCTCGTTGCCTTAGCTCTAGAAGCTTTTTCTTATATGCTTCAATAGCATTTAAAACGTGGTGACGTTTAGTCACCAATCGAAAAGTATGTCCCAAATGCTTTACGCAACTATAACACTTGCCGACCCCATTTATTTCGTGTTCATTATTATAAATATTCATTCAAAATTATGTTTGATTCGTAACTAGGTGTCGGTTGCACATAGTAAACAAGTGCACATATCATTTATCTAAAGATAATATTTACATGACTAACAATTCTATAGCACACCATGCTCAAAAATGGTATACTTACATTTCATTGTTATTAAGATAATACTTTAAATTTATATGGAAACTAGAGTTATTGTTATTATTATGAATTTCCAGTGAATAAAGTATTGTCTGTTTTATATTTGCTGGTCTTCCGTATGCATTATATCTGATTTTTAAGCAATATTAATTATTATAAGCAGATCAATTCATATTAGATAATTTACATTTACAACGCGGCACTTTTGTGTATCGACATGTACAAAACTTACTTATATGTATTGATATTTTTATAGTTAATGATTTTACATATTTCAGTACAAAATACAATCACACTAAATTTAATATTCAATGTATGCATGTAGTTATACTCCGAATAATCTAGAGCCCTAAGTATGTATGGCCTAAGTATTTGTGTTAGGCCCAGGCAGACTCCACCAGAGCTGAGCGGAGATGTGCGGCGTCGAGCTGTGTTTTCAACAACCAATAGAATCACATCTCCATGTGTGAATAACGCAATTCCATTGGTTGTTGAAAACACAGCTCGACGCCGCACATCTCCGCTCAGCTCTGGTGGAGTCGGGGCCTTATCATTGTAAAAGCTGAAATAATTGCATGTTATGCGACCTCTCGCCGCACGTAGCCATCATTTGTAATCATTTAATTAGACAATAATGGCAAGTGCTTCGTTTTTGGCTGCTACTGCATTAGGTCTTTCAGCAAGGTTACGCCATATAAGTTGTTTCGTACGTAACTACTGTATCAGTGAAGAAATTAATTTGTTGGTGAAAAGAGGCCATTGCTCATGATGTTGGTGCCTTAAAAAAACAACAAAATATGTAAATAAACCCTTATTTACGAATTAATAATTTTCTATTCTTTAAACATATTTATGACTGAATATTCCACTTATTGTTGTTCATCGACATTTATATGTAAGAATAATTTACTGAGTATGTTTGTAAAATGTATATATTATGATATGACCTGGATTAGAAATTGATATTTATAACAAGGATGAGTGCCTTTTATATATTTAAGTTACTTGTAATTTTAAAGTTATGACTGTTTAGTTATAGATATTGATTTATTAGAAATAATTAATTACCTGTCACTGTATATTTAAAATTATAATATTTTTCCACAAAGTCAAATGTGTGTTGTATTGTTACCCCGTTTGAATATCTGTCCAATATTATGTGTCTTTACAGACGGCATCAAACACAGCTACATTTAATTTACGTTTAGCTTCTTACACTCAAAGCCGCTTTGCGACAAGCACTCTTGTTTGCGGTGGAAGGGCACAGTCCGGCACAGATAACTATATTAGTAGTAAGCTATGGAAGGGCGTGCCATTCAGCTAAGACGATCTCTAGCTATCTATAGAACTGTTGTCGACATGCCGTTGACGTGCTATAGGCGGCAGCAATGTTGATAGTCGTCGACAGGAGCTAGGATGCTCACAAAATGGACTCAGGAATTTGTTCTCAATTTGCTAATTAGTGTTGTTAGCAAAAATAAATAAGTTGTTAAACTATAACAAATCACATTCCATGATATTCGATAAACCTGGTGGGGTCTCGTCTTGCAGCAATAAATGAGGGTAGTCTGATCGCGTTTTTTTTTTAAAACGAATAATCTACTTGTGCTAGGTTCACATTGCTGTGTATGTCGTGGCGTGACAGCTCGACAAGACGCTTTCAGATTGGTGGATTGGCGCCAGTCCGCTTATAGTCTGTGGTCAAAAAGTACAGCGACCAAAGAAATTGTACTTAAACTAGAATGCGAGCTATAGCGAAAAACCGGTCCGCGTGTGATAGGACGGTTTGTCCCTTTTTAACTTAGACAATATAGAAATGGACTCGCGATTGGGCCGCCCGTCAATGCAAAAAAGTCTGTCCCTTTTTGCGGGGGCAGGGGGAACACTCACACAAAGAAACTGACCTCTACTATAACAGAAGAGGCTTGTTGGCACAATCGCACACAAACCTAAATAAGCAACACAGAGATATTTTACACACACATGTCAATAAAATTATTCACACTACCACAACTTTTGACATTAGTTATGTCTTTACACGGTACTTATGTCAACTTGAGATTGGCTACGTACTTCTCGGCACGGACTACTCTTGCATCCCAGCGAAGCGTCGACTCCCGCAGGAACTGTTACTCCTTCCCGGCCTCCCACCAGCGGGTCTCACCGGGGAGGGTAGTAGCGATTGCGGTCGAGTCCGCCTAGCTAATAGTCGCCGAAGTACGCTTCCCAAATTCGCAGCTGTAACAAGCACTCCCGTGCTCATCAGGCGATGCCTCGCCACGGCGACCTCGGCCGCATCCGTAAGCCGGCCCGGACGAGGGTGTTCGTCCGGTCGGCCTTACACGCCTTCATGAAACCAGATGTAGCCCACCAATTCATGGCTCCTGCATCATCCACAACCGACACCGTCAAAACCTCTAACTTCTCGTGGGACAGCTCGGCCATCCTGAGCCAGCTCCCAGCGCCCGCCGCGCGCCCCGAGGCTGCGCCCTCCGCGTCCGCGCCCGCCGCGCCCCCCTCGCCCGCCGTGTCCGCCGCCCTGGCGTTGACCGCGTTCGCGTCCGCCACCGCCGCCAAGGCTCGAGCCCTGACCGCCCAGGCCTCCACGTCCGCCGCGCCCGTTGCGTCGACGTCGACCGCCCCCACCGCCGCGCCGCGTCCTTCCGCAGCTGGAGCCTCCGGAGAGCTCGCTGCGACGAAGCGCCCGCCGGCCGTCCCGTCCGCCCAACCCGAACCGCAACCCGGACCCTCTCAATCGAGAGACCCCCGCCTGAGAGGCAAGGCTGGCCCCACCGGTGCACAGGCCGCGGTACCCGCGCCAGTGCGCCAGCCGGTGAGCAGGCTGCCAGTGCCTACCGGAAAGCCGAAGAAACCAACATCTTCCGTCTCACTCGCACCCGCCGCATCATCCGAGCCTCTGATGCCAGAGCGAGCGCGAGTGATATCTCCATCCCGCTTTTCGCCACCGACGAATCTGCCTCTGCCCTTCGCCGCAGTAGTTGCGAAGCGCCCGCAGAGCGCATCACCGACCGGTGGTCGGCAGCAGGCATCGATGCCGAGGCTCGACCTGTCCCCTATGGACACGGCGCCTCCGCTGACGCCGCCGCCTCGAACACTGGCACCGCCGTCTCGACCACCGACTCCGCCATCCCCGACGCCTACATCCGCTGCGCCGCCGCCTCCCAAACCGGAGAAGAAGCAACCGCCGCTCATCGTGGAAGTCCTGCCCAACTGGGCGCGTCACTTCCGTGAGCTGCGGGTGCTTCTCGGAGAGCCACCGAACGCCAGACCGTATGGGAAGGGCATACGGTTTCTTCCCAGATCCGATGATGAGTTTCGTATCATTCAGCGATACCTAACAGAACCGGAGCGGACTGACAAGATCGCCTGGTTCTGCTACTCTCCCCGTGCAGAGCGGTCAGTTAAGGTAGCCATCCGAGGGCTACCTGTTAACACCCTGCCCGAGGAAATCGCGGAAGCCCTGGAGTCCCACGGATTCACAGCAGAATACGTTCGCCAGATCAGGGCGAGGAGCGGCAGGCCCGGCTGCATCTTCTACGCCCAGATCGGAAGAACGTCAGAGGCCCCAATAGTGACACTCTACGAAATCTCCGAGCTCCTGGGAATGCCGGGAGTGAGGATTGAAAATTGGCGAGGCAGGAAAGGCCCAGCGCAGTGCCAATCCTTCCGCCACTCATCCCACAACTGCCACAGGGTGCAAGCCTGTGTACGTTGTGGTGAGGAGCACGCCGCCCGCGATTGCCCGCGCCCGCTAGAAGACCCGCCGACCTGCGCCAACTGCCATGGCTCGCACACGGCGAATAACGTGCAATGTCCGGTTTTCCGCAAGGAATTCCGGCACAAAGCTGCCGGGACCATGGCACGGACCGTTGCAGCACCTCCACCACCACCGCGAGTCCACCATCCTGACGAGGCTAACGCTCCAAACTCGCTTATGGCAGCAGCCAATGAGAGACTCGGACCCTCAAAGGCTAGCAGACGCCGTAAGCGAAGACGGATGGCTAAAGCTGCGGCAGCAAAGTCAGCCGCCCCGATCGCCAAGTCTACCACCACGGCCGCCACGACCACCGCGACAGCCAAGACCACCTCGACGGCCACGATCACTGTGACCTCCGACACCACCACCGACTCCGCCCCGCAGATCACTCCTGTGGACACGCCATCTGCCGGCGCACCGGTACCAGCCGCAGCCGAGGCCCCTGAAGGGGCCAAAGCGAGGTTGGATGGTGCAGGCCGTCAGACAGAGCGCCAGGAGGTGATCGCGGAGTGCATAAAAGTACTCCAGGTGGTACTCGAGGCCATCCAATCGGGACAGAACTAGGGAATGCAAATCCGTTTTCTTTTCAAAATCCGGATTTCAAAAAACGGATTCGGAAAAAATCCGGATAATCCGGATTGAATCCGGATTTTTCCTCTTACCATACAGAATTCTAAGTACTTTGAAAATGCCATATAAATAGTATAAAATAAGCATTACAATACGTATTCAGTAATCAGAAGTGCGCATAAGAGAGTCAAATCGCATAATAACATCGTTTTCAAAACCATTGATTCTGATTGTGAAATTAATTCTGATATTAAAAATGAGTTTTCGATTGACCCCAGTCTCGCCTGATGGTAAGCAACGATGAGGTCGAAGGTGTAACACGCTCACCCAGAAAATGCCTATTCACTCTCGCTTTAAAGTCACGAAGGTTGTATGTATCCGGAAACACAGACACAAGGAGAGCATTCCACTCCTTAGCGGTGTGGACTAGAAAGGAAGCACCAAACCGTTTAGTCCGGACCACCAGAAAATCAACCACAGGGGGTGGTGGGGGTGAAAGCCCTCACGGCGTCTAGTGGTACGGTGGTTGAAGGTATAGGGTGGTATCAACCACCCTTTACCTGACCTGATCTGATGGTCATGAAGATCCTGCGCACGCTCTCCGAAATACATCTTAAAAAAACCGATAGACGGGCATCTCGATGCTCCGGACTCTGGAGTGTGGTTCCAACGAGCGTGTCGTCATCTATCAGTCTCTTGGCCCTTCGGTCTACTGAGCCCAGTCCATCCAGCTGGTATTTGGCAGAGCCCTCCTAAAGGTGGCAGCAACACCCCATATACGACCGAACTTGTGTTTGGTACAATTGTAAGAGGTGATCCCCTACAAACTAAACGACCACAATATTTCATTCTCGTACCATTTAGATATGATTTATCGTGAATTGAATATCTAGCCTACTTGCCGATAGGGCCAATACCTTCTTATTGCTATGTTGCTCAAACCTTTTGTAAAGCCTGGATCCTTGGCACCTGGAGATTTATTCATAATTACATATTTTCACATTTGGACACTAACTAACCATTTTTATAATGGCACAAAAACGTTAAAGATATATGAATATCCAAGAAGGTAATCCTGATACTCCACTTTAAACAACACTTCCAACAAAAAAGTTAAAACATACTTAAATGAAGCATTTGTTTGTATACATATTAATGCTCGTGATTGTACAGGACGTGATCGTACGAACATTGTCATCTATCTAGTGCGTAAAACTAGATTGTTTTTTTTTTTCGATAAAATATCCGAAAAAACCGGATTCGATTTTCAAATCCGGATTTAAAAATCAAGTAAAAATGACGGATTATCCGGATAAAACGGATTACGGATTATCCGGATTGCATTCCCTAGACAGAACCCTGTCCCGGTTATTCTCCGGGGTATAGCCGACCTTTACGGGTCTGGCTAGGCCTCCCACCAACGCCAGGCGACCATCAGCCTAGCCCGTCTCTTCTCGGCCGCCAGCTAGAAGGCATCGCCTCGCTGGCGGTCAATCAACCACCGCTCAGCTGCACGGCTGGTAGGCTCACAGCCTCGCCGTGCCGCACGACCGCACCGCTGGCTTGAGATTCGAAGGGCCGATCTCGCCAGCGGCACCCCACCGCCCCATCCGTCTTTCCGGATGGCGACCGCAACCACCCGATAGTGACTGTAGTCACGAGCGGTTTCCCCGACTTAACCGTCGAGATGACAACCCGAGTATGTCAACTTGGCTAGTGCTGACCATAACACAGCTATTGGATGTACAAAAATAAATTGAACAAATGTTTCGATTACAAATTGTGAATTATTCTATGTATTGGAAATTACGCACTTTCCATAATTTCTAAGCCTGATTTAAAATCAGGCCTTATACCTTTATGGATATTTACTTAAAACTATTAGACGAATATTTTAAATTACAAACTTATTGAAACGTGTAGATTCTTCTAATCTTTCAAAGCAATATAGCAGTAAGCAATCATTAAATAAATCATTAGAGTAAAAATTTGGACTAAGGACCAATTTTGAGGATTAAAAACTTATCAGACCTATTGGTCTAACATATATAACAATTAAAAGCTAATTGTTCGCAGCCCATATGTGGGCTGTGGACTGTAAACCTGTTAACCTTATATTTTTAACCTATAATAACGCCGCAGATTTTAAAATCTACCCATGACTATACTACGCACGCTGAATGATGATCCCTATGACAGATCGTTAGCGCTCAACATTGTACAGACGTCCTGTCACAACAAATCCTTCAGAGGTCCATTAAAAGATCGAAAAAATCATAATTGTGTACATTTGTAAATTATAAAGATGAATATTAAGAAAATATTACTTAATGTTCGTAAATAATGGAAAAAAGATCAATGCAAGTGTACATGGTACGTGCTGCAAAAGTTACGTCGGCCAGCTGTTATCGACTAAGAAGGGACTCATCGATAAACAAAATATCGATAATTTGTTGGAAAAATTTAACAAATGCTTTGAGTTTGTATATTATTTATATCAATCTAAATCTGATACAGACTCAAGCGGATCTTCAAAATCTGAGTCTGAACTGCAGCTATCCGTGACAAGACGTGAACGTGACAGACTGAATTAAAAAAATATGGCAGTTCTGTGGCCTCCTTTTGAATATTTTTCATGAAGCTGGCACATATGCATTCATGTCAAAAGGATTACCCTTTTGACATGATAACGTCTTTAAAATCGTTTTAGTCGGGTGACATGTTCAGAAACTTGTGTCACACCAAAACCTCACGAGCGCGATCGCAGTTATAACGAGAGAGAGACGGACCGGATCCCCCGTCTCATCTCGAGGGCTGCCAGTCATTCCGTGAAATGCCGTTATCACGTAAACATCTCGATCGTAAACCTACTTTTCATTACTCATACTCTGAAAGTAGGTAATTACTGACCTGAGAAGCGGGCTGAAAGTAATACTTTTCATCCCTAGGGAGAATCACTTTCAACTGACAGCTGTCATATTATTTTAAAAAAAACTAGTTCTTTCTCACTTAACTATTGAAACATGTTCCAACTTTCTATACAGCCAAGATGTAAAATTGAAATAACTTAGTTAAGTATCGATTAGAGAATATATATTTTTTAAATAACTTTATTATAATTAAGTTTCAACAATTTCTTTAAAATAACTTAGCTTTGAGCAAATTATTTATCATTTTTCCAATGATGAAAATAAAAAATAATGGCTGAATAGCGGGCCGGCCACAGAAAAAAAAAACAAAATAGGCGGGAAAGCGGCACTTCGATCTTCATGAATTAATTCATGTTTTTATTTTTACTTTCCTCGTATTTGTAATGAAAAGCACAGTGTTTACCTCGGGTTAAAGACCTATTTAGTCCCTCGAACTATTGGCGCCCTCACTTCGTTCCGGGCGCCAAACCCCGTCTCGGGACTAAATAAGTTACTTTCACCCCTAGGATAACAATGTACTATTACAAACAACCAAATTTTTTCAAAATAAATAAATATTGCTTATTAGATTGAATGACGTGACATTTGACTAAAAAAATAGTATTTTATCGAATTGTTTGAAATAGTTTAGCATCACTATTACAACTGTCAGTTGAGACGTCATAGGGATCATCATTCGCCGTGCGAACTATAGTGCATAGTCTGAAATGGATGGTCCACATTTAGATTTCGTAATTCAATATTTTGAAATCTGCCCAGTTGTTATTTGTTCATCCGATAACTTTGATCTAACTGTTGAATAATCTGCCCTAACTGAAACGAGCTGTATGTATGTTTCTAGGGCTTGACAGTAAACTTGTAAACTTGATATTATGTGATTGGAAACATCGGTTTTAAATGCATGCTTTCGTATTGTAAGATAATGAAGCTTACAGCTGGACAAATAACAAGTTTTATTTCAAACAGTGTTACCTACCTCACCCACAGTAATTTTTTGGTGAATATTTGAATCACTTCTCTTAATAAATCTATAAATGAATCAAGGATTCAAACGGTGTCTGTATAACATTGTAGAACACTGACGCATGCATTCGATAAAAAATGTCTTTGCATTAATTTCAGGCAAACACTTATGGACCAGTCAATTTACTGCCAAGAAAAGTTAAAAAACCCAACTGCGTTTATGTGTAATGTAAAAAACCTAAAACGAGATAGTCGGCTTACCCGCCCAACAAAAAAAGGAAAGTACGTTACGTTCATACTTCGCAAATTCGAAAACTGGCACATGACAATAACGTATATGAATGACGTGCTCGTAAACAAGTTGCTGCAATATTGGCTCGAAAGTTAGGTCCATTGGACCTAGCTTAATGTGGCCACTTTTGGTACGCGGGTGTCGTATCTCCGTCTATTTGTTAGTATCAATGCTTATCGCACTTAATTTAAGAAAAAATGTAACAATGGGGACCCATTCTACTGTGTGTTTGGGAACCGGTGTCCGACCCGTTAAGGTGAAGTAATATGATCTATTTTATGAATGAATCCACCATAATTAAGCACTTTTAATTATTTTTTTTTAAAAAAAAATTAATTTATTTCAGGTACATTTTACCTGCGTTTCAAAGGGTCTCTGATGACAGGGTGATATTCAATTTGTCACAACTTCTAAACTATTTTACTTGGAACTTTGATTTTTGCTTCAGTGTTTAGGTGATGTCTTTGGGTATCCAAAAAGTTAAAAATAAATGTATGTTGACAGTTAAGTTTTTCTGAAAAAAAAATGAATGTAAAAAAACTAACAAATTCTATCACAATTTTCAAGTTCAAACATTTTTTTGAGGTATTTTAAGGGAGTTATGAAAAAATGCTTTTTTGTCAGCTTATTGCCTATTTTTGTAGCTGTCCAACGATACCACTTTTGTGACTGTAGGACCTCTAAATCGGCAGACATTGCAAACTAAAATAACCCACCCGTACTCCAGAGAAAAATAAAATAAAATGGCGGCCATTTTAAAACAACTGGGGCAAAGTGCTTAATTATGGTGGATTTATTCATAAAATAGATCATATTACTTCACCTTAACGGGTCGGACACCGGTTCCCAAACACACTGTAGAATGAGTCCCGAAGTTTAGTGCCATCGAGTGTGCCAACTTTCCTGTTTTCCTGTTTCCGGTTTTTACACTACACAGAACCGCAGTGTGCTTTTTTAATTTTTTATTACCGGGTATTTAATCTTTTTTTTAAATGAATTTGAATGTTTTTTATATTGTTAGGCCCAGTATCACTGTCGCAGTAATTACAAATCTAACGACACATCTCAAGCTGAAATAAATCGAGCCGTTCAGGCTGCAGAGCGTGTCAAACACTATTACATACAAACATACTTACATATATACATACCTACACTCGAAAAACATAACCCGCCTTCTAGCGCAGTCGGATAATAAATAAATGAATCATTAGAAACATTATTCTTACGTCAATCGAACTAATTGAAATATTTTATTCGAGTGCAATCGGAAGTTGCCAATCGATTTTTCTTGCCACTAACCCCAACACTAGTGTGATTACGAAAACACTCAAATGTCATTCCAAACAATGTTTCAGGTGTTTTAATTATTAGTGATTTTTGCAAAAGAAACATGAAATTGAACCAAAAAAATACATACGGATGAATCATAACATTATCCTTCTTCCAATTTGAGTTTCTCGAAATGTTCTTATAACTATCTACATCTTTGAAGACGTTTTCAATCCCTTAAATTACATTTGGAACAGAATAAAGGCTACCATTTCTGCCAATCCCAATGATTGGTTAAACTGGTGAACGTTAGACAACACCAGTGGTAGTCCAGTACCGCTTTAGAGACTAGGATTTTAAGGACCCTGGTAAATCATAAAAAAGAAAAACATAATATATTCGATTAAATATGCTTTCATTTTTCATTCACTTTTTCTATAATGGCTATTTAAATTCATCTTATTTCTTTAGCTCTCAAAATGTTACGGACGGACGGGGTAATCTAATTCAAAATCACAATAGACAAAAGCGGCGCAAAGCTAGAATAAAAGGGGGGTTTTTTCCTTACTTTGAATGAGTATGCTATAATTTTAATGAATGAGAGCGGAATGAAGTGCCTCGAACGTGAAAGATTTCTGGAACATTTTTCGAAATATCGGCCGTAACTATAAGATCATCTTGCATAAACATAAACGCACCATGTACAGTCAACAGCACATCAGGTTACGCCATTTCCGTTTTTTCTCTCGCTCTTGCCAAATGAATTTTGTTCGTAATAGAGCAAGGAGGACTGACCGGAAATGGGTAGCGTGATTTGCCGGCCACCTTACGTCCCACTGATGGGCACGGCCTGCACGGAGTGAGCCGTACTCCAACACTCTTCTACTATTTTTACCAACCCCAATTTTCAGTTGAGCTGGCAGGACGTTAGACAAAGACACTCACCCACCGGACGCCTACTCAGGCCGGACCGTTTTTGGATGGCTATTGCTTTTAAGGAAAAAGCGATCTTAAATTTATGCACAAAGATCTCATTTTAGCAAAACAAATATTTTTGTGCACATAAGTAATTCAAAGTACTATTTCTTTGACAAGCAACACACAACAGAGACACACTCACACAGCAAGCAAGCATACTGAATTACTGAAATACTGAACGAACACTCACTCAACCACAGAACTTCACAGAAAGAATGCCAGCCAATGCGCGTGAAGCGTGAACATAGACCGTTTGTGTGATGTTTGTGGTTTTGTCAATCTCACGTTTTTGTGGAAATAATTTGTTGTAAAATCGTCAATCGATTAGGTATCCAGAAACATTTAAGATTCTTGTTGAGTTCTAAAAAAGTGCAGTGAACGAAAAACTGAAGCAGATTCTAGTTGGTGCGCGTCCCTAATCAGCTTTGGATACGTAATTTGCACAGTAGTTGTTGAGCTTTGTTTTGTAAAGCTATGCTGACTCTCTTGTGAAGTGTTTCTAAAAAAGGACTATTCGAGAATTTGTTTTGTGAGATTGTTTTGGTGTTATAAATTGTCACGATGCCTACGAGTGCGGTGTACCAGCCCACAACGGTAACCTATGAGCAGCAGCCCAACGACCAGCGATGGAACTGCCCTATGAGCTACTTCTCACGCAGAGTGACAAGTAGTCTCAATAGGGCAACCTGTGTACGGATTGGACTGTGTCTACTCGGCAGTACACTATTCATTGTTGGTGAGTAGTCAATATTATTGTTCAATCACAAACTTCCACTTGATACCTACATCTAAATTAAAATAACTTAATAACAACTTCTTAAAATGCTCCTAATTTATAAAGTCTACTGAGGTTCAATTTTCATTTGGAATAACATAGTTTAAACATCTGAAAATAGTTATTAAATTTAGGTTAAATTGCAATAACATTAATTAACAATGCCATTGTGACTGACTACACAATCTGTACCTTTTATTATAGGTATTCCTGTGATTCATTTTTATTTTTAAAGATTTCACATTACAATATCACATTTCCGCATTCATTCCTGTCTCACCAAATGGTTGACTGTTAAAGAATGCTTTTGGCATTAAGTCCGCTCTTTTTACTAGTTTCAGCATTGAAAATAAAATGAAGAAAAGAAACAACTCGTTTTGGTATCAGGTGGGTTTCAATACTGCAGCAACCATAAGTCATGCAGTGGGATTAAATAAAGTTATTATAATAAAATTTTATCTCAAGAATTTGGATACCATAAATGATTTTACTTAGCTATTTTAATGTGAGACTAAACATGATTGTTTCATAGTATAAACATTGGAGACAATAATTACTGTATTATTTAAGTTGCATAGAATTTTTGATGACATTGTCACATCTACAGCCACTATACCCTCCTTAGGAGTGCCACTGTAATAAATTGCAGCATCATGCTCAAAACATACTCTATCCACACTGACAAGACGTGATGTTGATTACTTGTGCTAGGAGAAAGCAGAAGAGATATCCCTTATAAAATATGGGTTCCCTAATTGTTATATTCACCCTGTCTCTGTGCCATGTAGGAGGTGGCCAGTAGGTGGACCTGTCTTAAGTCCTCCAGGGTAATCGTAAACATGGGTAATTCCAAATGAGCATAAAAAAACCCCTGTTTAATTGGTTGTCGGCCCCTTGGTTGTCCCTTAGTGTTTTTTTGTATTTGTAGCCCCACATCTGTACTTATGTATCTGCTGTAAAGCCATCACCAACCACTAGTAGCTAAGCTTTTTTTTGTTATTGTTGTATGCCCCTGTAAAGCTATCGAAGATGTCTGTCGATTTTTTTTTTTATACTTGGGGGGGCGAATGTTATGTCGGTTTCCTACAGACTAAAACCCCACGGCACTCAACCGTGGCGGCGAAGTTCCCTCGAAGAAGACCCCCAACAAAGGGTGGACGCTACGAAAGCGCGTGGAGTACGCAGGCACGTCCGCCATCTCGGTGGACGCCATGCAATACGAGCCAAAGCATTCCTGGCCCGCTGGCTTCCACTGTACGCAGACACTACTGAACCCGCAACTACGAGCCACCCAAAGGGCGGCATCGCATCTGGCCGCCGGCGCACAGGGGGGATCAGCCTCGGAACACTGGCCCCCACGAACCGATTGTGCGCCGCGGCCCTACCACGCACCTCAGGGCGCTGTAGGCCCCGCTGGGCCCGCAACCCAACGTGGCGCCCTTATGGGCGGCAGTGGGTGGTTGACCAAGTCAACACACTGCCCCTCCTGAGTTGGCCTCCCGGCGGTTCCACCCTACCGCTGGAACTAAGCCTCACCGCCACGCCATGGAGAGAACTCATGGGGGACGTCTGTGGTTACCTGAGGTTAGGCAGCAGACATTAGGGTATAGAAGAAAAAAATGAGAGGCCAGTGGTCGTTCAGCGCACTACCTAGTTATGAGCGCCGCATAAGACTAGATGCGCGGGTTATACCTACTTACCTACCTATTAGCACGCACAAACGTGACCTGTGTAAAATCTGCTAATGAGGCTGACAATTTGCTGTTTGTGTCTGCGTTTCTACCTCACAAAGCCCAAAATTGACCTCAGCTCCACCCAAGGGCGTATTCACCCCAGAGCCAAAACGGGCACTTACCCTAGGCGGCAGATTGCAGGGGGCGGCAGCCGCCCCAAGTTTAGTTTTGAGCACCTGAAAGTTACAGCAGCAGCGTGAGACCTCGGGTCTGAGGAGCCTCGCGTTTCGAAGGCGCACAAAATCGAAATTAAACAGCTAATTAAGTGATAGCCTAGTACTCCTGCCGAAGATCATAATATCGTAAAATAACCAATTAAAATACCTACCTAATAACTAAATTTTGACACTGGAACTAACTTAACCATGAAAATCAGTCACGCTCGTGCGCTTTTTGTTTCCTCTCATTTTCCAATCTACATTTAAATAGACCTTTGGTTGTGGACGCCAAACTACTTCCTCACTACAAAAACCTATAAGGTACACACGTACTTACTGGATTGGCGTGGTGCGTAATAAATTATACCTATTCACCTTGACGAGACTCGTTTCGCCTCAATAAATATCATTACTGTGGTGTGTAAAGAAATCTCACGACTCCAATATATTGGTTGAATTGTTGTGGATTCCTTAGTTCCGAAAATAGTAATAAAAAACCTATAGACTTACCTACACAAATAATTATAAACATGGCACAACATTTTGTAACCATACTCAAACTCAAAGCGTTGTTTAACGCAACCGCAGAAAACCTCGCTCTGACTCATTAGTCGCTACTTTTCTTGTGTATGCCTACAGAAACAAGACGGTTCACTAACTATTCTTATCCAACAGGAATCAGGGACGTGTCTACCAGATATAATTATCTGTTTGGCACTGCAAAGGGACTTGTTAACCAGTGACATTTCAGTGCGTTCCTCGACAGGTTCTAGCGGCTTTATCAAGCTGGTAGAAATATAGTGATCCACACACGATTTCGCCTGCAGGAAATGTGCTAGCTCATAATAATAATAATAAACTTAATGCTTTTCATCGTAAATGACGGAACTTTCGCTATTTTCATAAATTATTGTCAAGAAATTTTATTATCAGCTCGGTTAAAACTTAAAACATAAATTTTATGTGCTTTTTTGATGCTGCGGATTGGTCGGCAGCGCGTATCGGTAATCGGTCGACCGGTGGTATAAGTAAATGGTGTCGGGTGTCGGGTCTGCCGGGCCGCGTGGCGCTCGCGGCGGGTGACTCATCCGGTGGCTGGTTGCGTGATATGATCTCGGCGCGGTTATAGACACCTATACGTTTAGAACTGAACGGTGTCGATGACGCTGCGCTACACAAATCGCATGTACGAAAACTTTGGCACGGCTGGTTAAAAGATCCTACCTCTGGAAGAAAAAAAAAAAAAAAAAAAAAGGATTAGGTATTCAAAAAGCAATGCTGCTGTAAATAATTTATTATATTTTTCTTAAAAAACTAAACGAATAAGCAATGATTTGCTTTTCTTTATACGCACTACAACCCTAGAATGGCTGGATCGTTTCGGATACATTTTGTTTATCAAATATTTGCGAAAGTCCAATGTCATTTGACAGAACGACAGACGTCTTTCGGAAATTGGAAAGTTGACGTCAGTGTGACCAAAAGTCACTTCTAAAGTTTCTTATGCCTAATTGAAGGAACAGGCGTCGCGCCCGAAGGTCGACAAACTCCACGAAGGCAGACTATCGAGTTGTTTCCGTACTACCTTCAACTGCTCTGTGATCCAATTGATCGCTTCGTAGTAGCCGAACTAGTCCAACAAGTCATTTTTAATTCATCGTTTGAGCTGCATTCATTGAAGGTCTCCTTATGTTCAAAAGTATGAAGGTATGAGGTAGGTATGAGGCATACTTTTTAAAGTTATTGTTTAGTTTATCAACTTTCGGAAAAGACTTCGACTTCGAATAGGTACCTACATAATACACAGCTAAACGTTCATGACATCATCTTTATTATTATTATTTTTATTAGTCCGTCCGTACACAAACACATCCCTAACAATGTAGGTAGGTAGGTAGTCCTTTTACCTACTGACCGTGGAAATAAGCGAAAATTCAAAAAGTTTAAAAAGTTTACTGGTGTCTACAATTACTTTCAGTTCATAATGTCAACTTTTCAAGAAGTTGACGTTTTTAGAAATGTAAAATTTTCGTCCGGTTCACATTGAGAAGTTGACATTATGCGCTGAACGGTCAGAATTTTTTAAAATTGCAAATCATAATAGACTTATTAACTTTCTACGTTTGCAGGCGAAATAATGCCGAAACCAGTTGCATTAAATAGGTTTCCGACAACGCGTTCTTGTAGTATTAAAAAAACTAGTATTTTTTATGGCATCCATAAAACTCAGCTAAAGTTTTTATAAACGTCGATGACTGACTGATTCATTAGGCCAGCCATTATTTTTAACTAAATATCACATACTTATCATACTAAAAACCCTGTTACGTAGTCTGTGCTTTCACCAAACAATAAATAAAGTCGATGCAAGTCTTTTTGATGTTAAACAAACAAGTGAATGGCGAGTTTTTAGTAACACCAAAGAACTTACATCCAGACACAGGCAGAACCAACAAATGATCATCACGTGATTTTAAAAAAAATATGTAAAAAAACGCGAATTGAAATGTTTAGACTGTGAATTATTCTCAAGAAGATTGATTTATTGATAAACAAGTGAATATTTTTGCCGAATTCCTTTAATTCCTATTAAAAGTATCCCCTTGTTTATTAACAAGGACCAAACTACAGAATGGAAAACCTTCCCCTTTCCGTGCGTTTGCGAAGTCTGTTAGTAAAATTATAAGTCTGTCTGACTGTGTGACGTAGGGCGCAATATGAAATCAGGCTACTTTTAAATGTATGAGTGGGTGTTTATTGTTCAGGTCACACTAATGCGAGTGAAAGCTGTCTAATGAATCAGTAATGCGCTGCCCACTGAATACCCCGCCGTTTCCGTTGCGGTGGCCCATTTTCGCAATCCTCCAGAGCCCGCTAATCGCCCGGCCAACTTCACTGTGCATTCAACCACTTCTTACTTTGTAATCGAGTACCAACGCGATTGTCCGAATCAGAACCTGCTAATCGAGTGATTCAGTTATTTTCATACAATTTCGAACATCTGTCAGTTTTTACATGTAAAAGCTGAGTCTAGTAGGTATTTATTTATAAACAAAACATAGTACATTATTTATTATTTTTAGCATTAGGAATAATGCATTATCATCTTACTCATAGTGCAGTTGCCCGGTTTGCGAAAGATGCGGGTTCGATTTTCGCCTGATGCCAACAAATCAAATGTCTTTTTCTGGTTTTCCTATCTTTAAAATATAATACAGTCGGCACCAGCATTAAAAAAGGATTTTATTAGCCTTTCAACCTTAACATTTTAACAAAACATCGTAAATGTTGCACTGAAGCATGATTTAATAACCCTATTGCCTTTGGGGATTAAAATACAATTTCAACAAAATGCATATTTATGATGTAGTTTGAAGAAGGCTCAGGTGGTACCTATAATATTATTATCAACTATGTGCGTGCAAAACCGCACTACCGTATATCGCATAACGCTGCGTTTCAGCCCTAGATCGAAGCAACCTCAAGAATTGCTGTGTAGTTCAAAAATCGGGATTAATAAAGTGAAAAATCAGTCAGAATAGCAGTCTTGAAAAGAAATAAATAGAAGGAAAAAACAATTACGCATTAATACATACGCAAAATAGCTTGCCTCGCCCAGGCGGGGATCTTACATTAGTTAGAGGTCTTAGCTACTGCGCTTGGGGGCAGTGGGTTCAATTCCCACCGAAAATATTAGTGTTTGTTCTGCCTGGATGTAAATATCTACAAGTGGATATATTTGTAACGTATCTGTTTACTATAATCGCAACCCATGTTTATTTATTTATTTTTCAGCCCTCTGTTTGCTCAGATTATCAGTACACAATGTAGCATGTCTTAGATCGTACATATTACTTGTTGCAATGAACTTAATTTTACACTATGTTTGTACAAGAAGCCTGTCACTCGCCAGACTTGCGGTTTGTGGTGTAAATCAAATGTAAAAGGATACTGCCTTAGTATTTCCTTCACAGTTACATTAGTACATACTTAGTACTCAAGTTACACACTACTGTAGGTGCTTCCGACATCCTCGTGATGATTCAACACAATGTCTCATTCATGCATGATATTTTATGTTAACTTCCTGATCAAATTACTCAGTCAACAAGCAAAGTAAATTAATGTTAATAATCAAATAACAATATTAATGCAAATTATTTATCTAGTCATTTCAATGAATTCAAATAAGCCTCTTATGTACATATTTGTATAAACTACGCAGTTGTACGTTCTATTTAATAGATTGATCTAACGTTTCATTATGCATACGGTAGACTCGCCCATATGCTACATAATGGACAAAGAAGCTATTTTTAAATTGCCTATATTACTACAAAATCAACAAATGTAAAAATATCAATCAGTTGGTTAGCAATGATGAACATTTATTGATGGAATGATCTGTTCAATATGACGCAGAGGGAAACTAAAGCATGTAATGTAATTGCAATAATGCAGATGCACTGTTGCCCTTCGCAATTGCATTAATTACTCTTTTTCCGGCATACATTTAATACAGAACACTGACCTATTTCTATTCCGAGGCTACGGAAATAGTAAACTATGTTCGTTTTTTTACTAGGTAAACGATCTTGATCAGGCCTACTATGAAATACATACCATTCCATCACGCACGCTGTTTTCATCGTAGAGGTAGAGGCAGGGATCACCACCTTTCCATATATCACATCTGACTTGCATGCATTAAAAATCACCTAAAAGTTAAGAATAATGAAGTTTTTTTACATAAACAATGAACCGCAAAAACATAAATAGCCAACTTTCTAATTTCTAACCCTAAACCTTTGAGAGTATTTCGTTTATATGAACAATAATGTTTAAGTAAAAAGTCATGCCAAGATTGACTGAATGGGACAAGGAAAGAAAAACTACTTTAGTTTACTTCATGTAAACTTGGGTTCTTACTGTAAACAGAACAAATGTGTATATTTTACACGCGTTCAACTACTGGGTAGGTCCTCAAGGTGAATCAGTTCGTCATGCGTTTCAGTGCAGGTGTGCGCGTTACTCAATGTGGTACATGTAGAAATTACTTCACAATAGTCATCAAAACTGAACGCAACGTCGTTTTACTACAAAACGTCTTTTGAGAATTGGTTTGAGTTTGCTAGGTCTGTTTCATTCACCCCATTCGTCGTGGGTGGTGGAGTGGAGAGGACTTTTTTCATAGTTTTATTTAGGCTCACTTTAAAGGTAACGCTGTACAATACTGTGGAATCAGTTACTGTAATTGTACTTGATTTAATTTAACTGTAACATTTGATCCATATCAGCTTGTTTGTTGTGCGTAGAATATTCACCACTATTGACTGAAGATGACTTGACATTGGGCACAAAAATTAAATAATTAGTAGGTAGTTAAACTCGGCAAACATTTCCGCGTTACGAGTAAAGATTAATAAATAAATACTCCTACTAGGATGTAGACACAGATGTAGATGTCACTAAGATGTCTTAATTTTCTTTAAAGAGGAAATAATTACGTGCTTGGTTCTGTAGTCTTTTGTTCACTTAATGAAATACCTAATTTTAACTACATACTGTCCACAAAAACTAGTCTGAGCAACATTCCATAATAATGTTATAATGGATGCTTAACCTAGTTCGAAGAGGTAATTAACATTATTTTTGTACGGTGATAAATAATATAGCAAGCGGTGACACATAATCACAATTAATTTACTGAGATTTGTGTTAGTGATTAACTGATAATTAATCATTATTATTTTATTGATTAGATAATCATGAAAACTATAATTTATTATGACACAGCACATACATACAGAGATTCTGCAGACATCAGAGTCCAAGTTAAGGTAGAGCACAAGAAAAACCAATAACGTAAAAAAACACACTTGTATAGGAAAAACCAATAGGTCAATTTGCGTATGGCAAATTGTTTTTTGAAAAATCTCTGTTAAATCACGAGAAGTTCGTTTCAGTCGCATTTCAGCTAGGCCCTATCGATCTGTACGATCTCGGTATTAGTGGAATTGTTGTGGCTTTCTGTTGCATACATTTATTTCCTCTACGTTGAAAATTAACGAATATTTGTCGAGTGCCAAGAACGTACATCTATTTGGCATTCGCAAACCTTTAAATTGCAAATCGCGTTGATGACGGGGCTTTGGTGTTACATATTGATGGTTGGCGGCCTTGAATAACGCAATTTAATCGTGTTTCACGTGTATTTGTAGTTTAGTCTCTATTCAAAAAATACTCTATCCCAGTGAGCTCTTTTGCAGGGGTCATCAACTGCTTTCATTAGGGGTCCATTTTGTAAATACCATTTTACCGTTGCGATCCAGAAGAGATAAAGCCACCCCAAGAAGTTTAAGAATTATTATAATTAACTACTCTCTCTCTCAACTCTTTGAATAGGTATATCTCTGGAAATCTATGGGGGAAGTATAGGCCATGCTTAGCAGTGGCTGTCCTGTTTCTGTTAATGATGATGACAAAATACAATACCAATGACCAACACTATTGACTTCCGAAACATTATCATAGGCGCGGGAAAGCTTATCAAATTACGTACATACTTAAGTAATGTATAATTTATAAGATTTTTTATCGTTATTACAAGGTCCGAACATAATAGGTCGCGGTAATTTGGTGACTAACGTTATTTTCTTTAGTGTTCACACCTGATCTTATTATACTGCATCGTTCCTTCACCCACCCACTCAGCGCGTTGCACTGGACACCGCGTGGGTGGGAAAGTGGTTTGAAAATTGAAATGCTAATCCTTGTTTTCGTGAATAAATAAGTTTCCAACCGACCGAGATGTAGTACACCGTTGAGTAATGCAAGTTAATGTTGGAAGTGTTGGTTGCAAAAATTTGCAAAGCAATGAGACAAAGCTTCTATCTACAGCAAGGAAAGGATGACTCACAACACGCACATCCCTTGAACAAAGAAGTTATTGTGTTGAGGCACAGTGGAATACTAAGTCTTTGGGGTTTGTTGTTGTGTTATCATAATTTTGATATGGTGTCTCAATGAGTTCTAGTGACGCCAGCGACATCCTTCAACAGAGACGGATTAACAACAATACTACACAAGAATCTATGGTTGTATGGCATTCAACAATTTACTACTCTATGTTGTCTTTAGTTCTTGCGGCTTCAGAACAAAAAGTACTCATAAAGATTTATATTTAAGTGTTCAGTAATGTATTTGTTGTGATACAATCTCTTTATCTGATTTCTGTTTATAATGCTCACTTCCTTCTAAAATGTACAGTGGATCAAAAATGTTTTATCTACCTGAAGGAAGGAAAGCAAAGAACAGCAGCGTTTATCTCGCATAGAGTAATGTTAGATCTATCCGCTCATACTTATCACGATCCTGTTATTTGTTGCAGGTTTGGCATTGCTGATCGCAGGCAGTCTACAGTACTCGAACACACCAGCGCCAGATGCACCGGAGACCACAGACAGCGGCCTGGGCACACTCATCGCGGGAGCAGTCATCCTCTGCTTGGGGTTGCTATTCGCCGGTCAGTAGACCATTTATAGTTCTCATCATCAGCCTATGTTGGTCCACTGCTAGACGTAGGCCTCACCAAATGCGCGCCATCGCGCCCTATCTTCAGCTAGACGAATCCATCTCCTGCCAGCATCCTTTCGTAAATCGTCGCTCCATCTAGCCGGAGGGCGTCCCAAACTACGCTTGCCGAGACGAGATGTGGTCTACTCTCTAGAACGCGCTTACCCCAACGTGCCCCAACGCGTTGGGACGGCTATCCGTTCTACGGCAAATGTGGCCAGCGCACTGCCACTTAAGCTTACTTATTCAAAAAATTGACATAGTGTATGGTGGTCGCTTAACGTTCGTGGAGCGGGTTTCATCTAAGCATATCTCCGTATGTATGTGCGAGAATCGTGAATTCACACCGATGTCTAATTAAAACGAGTTCTCCTTAGCACTCGAATCAGAATCCTACTGTATTATAAGTATGAGTCGTATATTATGTGATGATGACTAATACACATGTCAAAGTCACTGTCCTTTTTGCGTTACACGCCGAGTTATATTTTTGGTGTTTTGTTGTACTTGAAAGCTCTTTCCGCGTGATAAAATCATTGTTATTAGTCTCGTCCAGTCATTTTATAGAAATACCAAACCAGGAATGACACCTAGAGTCAACTGCACTTACAGTTTGCAGCGTAACTCAGAATAGTAACCTTATAATTACGTGCGAAAATATCTAAAACGGATGAGTTTGCTATTCCTATCGTTCGTGAAGTCGTCATCGTTAGATTCGATGGTATCAATTAATATCTAATTATGATAATGAACATTGAGCGACGTTAGTAGTTCACCAGTACTTAAACGCAGTTCTTGCGGGTCTTCCACTCAAATCGTATGTAATTTAACGCTTTGATTGAGGGCTTGAGCACTTGAGAGCAGGCTTTCGAACAGACATTGTTGCGCAACGGAATAATGAGAAGTGAAAGCTAAGGAGAGCCTTTTATTCGGATATTATTTGGAATATATGAAATAGATTACTACGGCTGTTGAAATGCATCAGAAATGTTTGAATTTGATGTTCAAGTTGGCTAGAGATCGTTAATTTTCTTTACTGTGACTTTAAGGTGCTAATTGCACACGGCGTTTTCTTAAAAGCGCGAGGGACGCAGCTGAACATTTCCATAACAGAGCTTTTGCTTTCCAATTCGGTGGTTGATTTATTATTTGCTTCTAAAGTAGATTAATTTACAAAAAATAATGATAGGAATATTTATCTATGGTTATATTCCTATCTTTATTTTTGTTACTCAGTCTACTTAAGAAGACAATATCCAATCGACCACCGAATTAATAAAAAAAAGGTCTCTCGTGGAAATGTCCAGCTGACACGCGAAGCTAATGCTAGTAAGTAGGCAACATTCCACATTGTAGTGATCGTCTAACCTGATATGACGCGCCCCTCCACCGCATCGGCGCAAACAAGAGTGCTTGCTTGAATGCGAATATGCAATGGAGGGGCCCGTCATTTCGGCTTAGACGATCGCTACCTGTGCATAAGCTCATAATATTGAAGGGTACGCCGTACCCTCCAATATTATGAGCCGGCGGGTATCACAAACGTGGCGCAAGCGCATATCTTGCACCCATTTGCCGGTGGTCCGTGGTGCCCTAAAATGTATTGATCGATGCAAACGTGCTGCTTACACCCGTATGTATCGCGTTTCATTTACGTTGGAATCGAAACGAAATAAGTTGCAAACAAAATAAGTTGCGCTGACAATGTGCAGGGGAGATCTCGAAGATAACACATGGGGTTTATCGCAATAGTACTCGTTTAGGTGGCGCAATAACCCAAGGGGCTACAACCATACAACTTTGTATTTCATTCTCCTCACCCGTTGACCCGTCCTTTAAAATCTACCTGCCCTGCATTCCCCCTTTCGTGAGCGGTCAGGTAATGTAACGAATCACCTTGGGTTGCCTTGACCTTTCAGATAACAGACCTAATGTACTTGTATTCAAGTTGGTTTGCATTTTTGTTTCACCTGTGTTATGTGTAGCATTGACTATCGACTCAGGTTGAAGGTTACTCCAAGTAAAATCCCACAATCCCTTGTTGTCGAAAATGTGTTGACCTTTACATTAATGATGCTTTTAGGTGGCACTTTGTTTTAACTTGGCTTCCGAGTCGAAGTTACCTTGATTTTTATGCGTTAAAGCTCTCAACTGCAATGTTCGAACATACATGTAGGTAGTCCAATCGAAAACTGAACTCGCCTCCAATATGATTATGTACTTCTTATACGATACACAATTCATATAAACTGATATCCGGCATATAGTACCTAATTCAGAGTCAGACACTAGATAGAGACGAGATATTATAAGCCTGGATTGATTTCACCCAAAATATACAAACATCGAAAATTAATGAAAAAACATGTTCAGTCTCAGATCAGACAAACTTCGACTATGTTGCAAGTCAACTGTAAGTAACACATCGTAACATTACTGTTAGTTAGTCATTACTCATACAGCCTGTGTAGGAGACAGGAAAGCATCATAATTGTTATCTACGGGAAGTTATTTTCCATTCCATGGTTCCAACTTATAACGCGCGACGGAAACTAGTGCTCTATGTTGTCAATTCCCAATAACTTCACAAAACTGCCTTGTAGATACTATAGTATAGGAGGTAGGTACAGTCGCCATCAGGTATATTGAATGAAGCAGACAAGGTGACCAAATACTTCTGAACGGTTTAGGTTTAAAGACTTTATTTTCTTACATAAGTCACTTGCATGAAAACAAAAAAAAGATTATACAAAAGTTGCGCTTTTCAATACCACCACCACCACCACCAAGCCTCAAATATTAGTTTCACAGTTAATAAGTGCAATACACCCAAGTTACCATTAATGTCTACATTCCTCGCTCCATTAATTAGCGGAACAGACCCTATACGTATGGCCCACAAAAATGACATGTGTCTTTGGTAAGAAGAGTGAGCTCACTCTTCCCGTTGTAGTCGCTTGTCAGAAGCAGCGAGTGAGCGGTGCACGTTGCTTACATTTTTGGGTACAGTTTCTTGAAGCGCAGGGCGCATTTAACGATTTTAATCTCCAGTGACAGATATGTCAGGCATGTCACGTCACGTGTCATGTTCAGATTTTAATTAAGTAATGAATTATCAGATATGACTGGGAACTTGGGTGCATTGAACGTTTTGGCTGTAAAGCTGATCAAAAGTATTTGGTCACCTTATGTGCTTAAATATATCTTATGGCGACAGTACCCGTCGTAATCGTGAATCGTAGGCGCCGCGCCATGGTCGGCCGGATATGATATAGCTATAGAATTGTGGAGCTTATGGACACGTGCCTCTGCTAATGGGGTTTCCGCTCGGAACGGAAACTACGTACTTTGCGTGGCGACAACATTTATGATTTTGTTTAGTATTCCTTTGCTGTCTTCATTGTTTTTACCCGACTGCGCCAGAACGAGGGTTACGTTGGTCAAATGTAAACGTATGTTTTTACTTGCCACTTTGCTAATGCAAGAGATTACATTAAAATTTCAAAGACTTATCCTAATCAATCACGTATTTACCCTTGTAGGATGATTCTTTTCTCATAGAGCTATGTAGTAACGAGTAGTCGGTCATGCCGTGACTGAACACATTTATGAATTTCTGAAATACTTAAGACAACAAAAATCCAAAGCGAGAGCACTCTCTGGTAAGAGACTACGTTCACAGATTACACCTAGTTGCCATTACAAATTTACTCCTTTACTACCGGCTAAAAAAATAATGTGATCCAACGATCTATTGTGTGCATTGTGACCGAATCCTTAATGTACACTATAGTAAAACAAATGGACACGTATTCATGTATGGTTTGCGGAACAACGAACGTGTTTGGTTTGCAGAGTCGGGCCTCTAAACTCATGTAAACTACGAGGTACATCGGTACAGTGAAATAAGTCATTTATATAACAATACGAACCTTTTTTGTACCGTTTTTATCCATCGTTACTTTCCATCAGGTGAGATCGCAGTCAAATGCTGGACGACAAAAAATAAAGAAACTATAGTCTACTTTAAGGCTCCTACTTCACTGTCATTCATAAAAACTCAATAAGCTCTACAGTCTCTACAGAGTCACTTCAACTATTGTAAACATTTGTCTCTTTCATTGATTTATTAAATTATGTGTGAAAGTATACAGTGACGATGCTGCATTGGGACATCACCGTATCACGTTTGCATCGCTGCTTAAAAGTCGCAGTGTGTAATAGACCTTAGGTAAGAATTTGTCCCATAAAACATGCAGCTGGTCGCTCTAAACTGATTTCCTAATCTGCCTCCCACACTAAGATAAAATATTTGTTTCGCAGGCGTAGGAGGCTGGGCCTGGTCGTCCAGATGGGGCGTGGGCAAGGAGGCCCCGACGAGCGGAGCGGCCGCGCTGACCGCGCTGAACCCCTCCACGGACCCGCTGGTCGCCGCTCAGTACGCGCCCGTGCGTGATGCCCCGCCCGCTCCTGATGATGAGATGCGCAACCTCATGGATAACAAGGAATGGTAGGTCTTAGTAATGCCTTTTTTTTCAACGAAGCGTCGTCGTTCTTAATTTCCCTAAGGGGTAGACTGTCAAGCGCTTTTTCGCCGTCTGCGCCCTAGTTTGATGCCATTCTGCTAAAGAAGATACTAGGAAGATACAATTCGTTCATTGTGCGATGCACAACGCTGCGTTCGGCATCAAAATGGTCTCCATGCTAGGTTTTATCTACCCCAATGCAATGGGGCAAAGTCAAACATGATTCGGCGAAAAAGCGAAATATCGAGCATTTGCAGTTCCCGACGGCAAGATGCGCACTCTAATGGATAGTTACGACTTGCACATGTATAGGAAACTGAACCTGGAGCGATATTATTTGGCATTGACATAAAGCATTGGAGCGGTCGAACTATAGACTCGGCAGGCCCCATTCGGCCCTAAATGATGTTAAATTGCTTCCTACATTGGTCGCCTTTATTTGTCCTCGAAAAGACATTATTCTTCTTACAAAAGTTTCATTCACCATCTCATTTCACGTGAATTTATATTTGAGTACTCTTTTATTGTATGTTACGGTTATTTATAAACACCTGTGTGTTGATGGGTAAATTTATAGTTAGAACTTAGTTATCGGCGTTTCAATACTATTTCTCAAGTTGTTTACTCGTCGAGACGGTAATGGCTCAGCGAGCTATTGTCCTGGCACCAGCTGGTGTTAAAGTTCAACCGCCCATTGTCTCTCGTGTTTATTTAACGTTCTAGCTTACGCGTGTGATCATTTCACAATTTGTTGCCTCTGCATCACACTTCGTGTTTAAATAAGGCATGCTAACAATTACAGCGTGACAGATCGTTTAATGTTGGTGCTATGTCGTCGTACAGTATGTGACACCGTTTATTGCTTCGGTCAAGTTCGTTGCCACATGCTGTTTCTTCCTTTATCAGAAGTACACTTTGCAATCCATCTACTGCATTCTCAAGGTCTCATTTTCTCATTTCATTAAAATTACTCAACGTAATTTTAGTAAAGCTGATCATTAGGTCACCCCTTGTGCAGCAGTTGCGACAAATTGGGCACGATAGTAGGTGCCTCATAGACTAGAGGGAAGCACAAGGCACCACACTCGCATACGTCGTTCACTCCATCCGAGCACCCCCATTTGCTTTAACTGTCCTTGGTGTGGGATAATTGGTATATTGGAAGGTTTGTCTCTGAAGGGGTTTATAAACTCAAGCCGAGCAAGGCATGTTCAAAACTGCACACTTAGTTAACAAATACTTGTAGAAATGAAGGAACCAATTTTGGGACGTCTCGAGAGGTAGTGAAATAATAGTACTCCGTTGAGTTCAGACGGTAACGCTCTGAATGAAGAGAGCTTGAAGGTGTGTTTTCCTGTTCTGTAGATGTCTTCATGTTAACGGTGATGTTTTTTGTTTTCAGTTTGAGCAGCGCCGAGGAGAGCGATAAGATGCTGGACGGCCGGCCCTCCGTGGCGTAAGCGCCCGACGATACAGGATTCCAAGAGCTTAGGCTAGTCCTAAACATGTCCCCCTAAATTGTATAACACGATTGAGTGGTAGTATTAAAATGTAACGTACAACATAGTATTGAATTTATTTTTGTGGTAAAATGTATTCGATGGTTTAGATTCTAAAGTTTCTAAACTTTGGGAGCTCGTAAGGCCAAAAGTATTTAGAACGCGCCGCTCTATCGTGTATCCGCGTATCGTTGATGTTAAGGTGTTTAATTATATGGTACAAAGTAAAGACAAGTGTGTTTTGGTAAGGAGCAAATAGTGCGCTTGAGAAGAGATACTGTTCATTTATGTACCTATCATAATAATGCCTTTGCCCTCTCTGCCTACCGTTTAATTAGCTAATACTACAGTTGTCTATTTGGAAGTGAATCTAACTTAGATGTTTAAGCACAAATTCGGTAAACTTAACATTAATTACTCGAAAATTTTATTCTATGAAATTATTCGATGTATTTTAACTTATCTTGAATGTACTTATCACAAATTTCTAATTTGACGCCATAGGTGTTTTAATTTTGGTTCGCTTTGCCGGAAGCTTTGGTAAAATTTGTCTTCATTAATTAGTACAGTAATTAGTAAAAGACAAGTGGCCAAATTATCGTCCAGATTAGAATAGAACTAATGTATTTATTGTATCTTAGTAAGATATTCTACTAATATCAATCTCATTTTCTTCTCCATTTCGCATTCTATACTTAAATGTAAGTTCTTAATTAAGGTTTTCGATTGTTTTATTTATACTTATGAATACTTTGATCATTCGTCCATTAAAAGACGACTAATTTAGGTATATAAGTATAACTTCTGTGAAACTATAATTTACACTATTTTGACGGTGAAACTTATTCAACTTTAGCTTGTATCTTTGAGTGGCTTGTGAGATAAGAACGGAACAGTAGGTACTTCCAAAACAGACGCGATTTAAAAAATAACAGACCCTAACTCATTATTTTACATTTACAATTACCTAAAAACACCTTCCCGTTTCTTTAAAACTTTATTTTGATACCGTCCTCTTAGTATATTAAGAAGTAGGTATAAATAGGTAGGAAAACAACATGAATTTGAACAGCACAATGCATTCCAAAGTCCAGTTCTGTACGTAAATTTTGTTGCTACCTTTAGGTAATTATTTTGAAAGTTGACTTCGACAGTCAACCACGTTAATTATTATGGAAACTAATAAAATATGATAAATTTAATGGAGAACAAAATTCTGTGAATAATTATTTGGGCCTTAATGGAATGCGTTGTGTGTGGAATGGTAAAGTGATATTGTACTTAAAACATGGCATTTACGGTATTGTATTATGAAAATGATAATTATTTATATCTATTACGAATTTTTGTCTGCTCTCTGCATCACACATTTTGGTTTAAGAAGAAAAACATGCTAATGAAGTGTTACATGTGCTAAATAATGTATGTATATGTCTTTCACTTAAACCGTTAGACATTACTAAAAATCTTTTCATTTATATTATGTTTTGTTTCTATTATTTTATTTACTTGTACATTTTTGTTTTGAATTGAAATATTTTATAAATATACCTACCTGTCTGTAGATCACTACTGTTCACATATTTTGGTACTGTAAGTACTTACGTGTATAATTAAACTTATAAAAATTTGTGTATAATTACTGGAAATAAAAGTTTCATGATTAATTAATACAAAATAAATGTAAGCTATACACAACATATTTTTGTTTTATTGATCTCTGTAGCCAGCGCCTTCCTGCCTCATCGCTCCACACACCGCGCACATAAAAGCGTGCGTAGTATTTGGCCAATATTTTTTTAAAGTACCTTTTTACCTTATATTGGTAAAAAATTGCACATTACAAGGAACTTGTTGGTGTGCTTGACTTTATCGTCTGCATAAGGTCGCGGGTTGTTATTGCCGTTAAAGCAGACTCATTACAAGATTTCACACTAGAAAAATATTCTTGACGATAGATATCACCGCTGGTGAAGCCGCACAAGTGATTCGACTTATGCAACAGGCATCCGGCATTGTGAGTAATGTCCCTCGCAAAATATACTCGTACCGCTTTTCGGTTCGAGAAGCTTACCAGCGGTTCCTGGAAACCGGTGGCTATGTCCGTGGTGTCTCGTAGTCGTCGCTGCACCTCGGGTAGAAACGAACGCTTCATCGTATATGGACGTTCTCAAATAATGTTGAGTACCACCAGCACCTTCAGACGAGTCGCAGAAGAACTGTGAGTATGTCTACAGCTGGAAGAAGAATGATTGGGAAGAAAATAACAGCGCACAAAGCTGCTTTAGGTCTAAGCTTGACTGCAGAGCGACGGCAATCCACTTGCAATTCGCCCGCGAGCTGGCTGCCTGCGTGGATTTTGGTTTAAAAGAAAGTCATCATTTGTAACCTATGTCCCATTCAGATGTATAAGCTATATTATTGTAGTTTCATCAAAATCCATTCAGTAGTTTTTACGTGAAAAAGCAACACGGCACATTCATTCACACATACAAACTTTCGCATTTATAACATTAGTAGGAAGTAGGATTGTTTAATAACTTCAATTTGGTGTCAGATCTACTTTTTCTTCGACAAGCATTTTTGTATTTAGGACAAAAGCAATTGAATTGGTGATAGCCTAAAACAAAAAATATAGTGAATAAAGCAATATTTATTATTACAAAATAACAAGATCATGGTACGGCTTGTATTTTACATTTTGTTTGTATACACTATACACATTAAATATACGTGTTTTTTGTAAATATTAAATCTTAAAACTAGTCAGTCTCTGTTGGAGCGGCGCCACCAAGGAACTCCAGTTTCTTCTTCTTCGGCGCAAATATTAACTGTTGGTCTGCAAATGAAAAAAAAAATAAGTAAAAAATAATGAATTAACATACAACTGGACATTATTCCTGACAGCGCCGTCTAGCCCCAACTATCTTTCATTCATTGGTCTTCAATTTATGTACAGCCTGGCAAAAAAGTCGTGAAATTTATGAGGGCGCCACTTTCGTTAATGTGGTCACCCCGTATACTACGACACGAACAGTTTTGATAGTTTACTAATTCAACTTATTTTTTTTAGAGAGAATGGCTATCTCGTTGTCCCCTATACAATCTCCCCACTACCTATTCGCCTGACGCAATCATCGCGCGAACCACTTAAGGACACTTCTTTATCATCAATAGGTTTGATCTCGCGTTCGCACGTACTAAGTTCGCGCGAATGCATCACGTGTCGACCACCAAATAGGACACCAAATTCTAGTTCAGTACTTTCTCATTCCTATAAGTTGCGCGTTATATTATTAAAACGCGTTAAATTTCTTTAATCCCACATTATCCTGTAGAATAATGGAATTAGTCATACAGGTAGCCAGGTCAATCGGGTAAAGCGCTAGGTGGCAGAAATGCAAGGGCAGTGGCACCAACACAGTTGATTCCCACCACATACAAACACATTGTCTGCACGGTTTGTTACTACCAAGTGAAAAAATGAAAGAAAAAACTAGCAAAATCATAAAAAAATTAAAATTAGAAACAATAAAGAAACAAAAGATTTGCTTATTCAAAGTTTGTCCCCGTTGGTAATTTTCTATTTTAATGACGTGTTATCATGATTTTCTCCTTTCTTCGGTGTATTCTCAAAAGCTGGCTGACACGCTGCTTTGAAAATTTAATTAAAATTAAAAAATAAAAAAAGTATCAATTAGCTAAAATGTGCTAACTTCCCAATTTGTTTTTTTTAAACACAGTATTGCCATTGATAGTATTTTTTAGTTCCCTTTCAGGACTTTTTTGCCAAGCTGTACCTTTTATGTGTGTAAGTACTAATTAATGTGATAGTACATTTTGAAGGTATGCTCAAAGTGGTTATAATAAGGCTGAAGAATGAGCTATGATTATTAAGATGATATGTAAATAGATCATTTATGTATAACTAGCTCACCCGGCGAACTTTGTTCCGCCTTAAGGGCAATAAATAAAAAAAGTTCAAAAAAAAAAGTAAAATAAAGAAAAGTATCCTATGTCCTTCTCCTGGCTCTAAACTATCTTCATGCCAATTTTCAGCTAAATCGGTTCAGCCGTTCTTGAGTTATAAGTGGAGTAACTAACACGACTTTCTTTTATATATATATATAGAAGATAATAGGTAAGTAATATAAAAAAATAACTACCTGTATACTTGGTTATGAGGTAGCGTGGACGTCAATAATGGGCAAGCTGTGACAGGCGCATCCTAAAACAAGAAGCATGGTTAAAAAAATAATAATAGTAGAGTCGTTGTTAGGGCCATTGTCCACAACACTTTATGATTCCTTCAATAAAAAATGTTGTGGAACGTATATAAATGTATGAAATACCTGCATGGGCTGCATAGGGATGTGCGTGGTGGTGCGCAGCTTGCGCTGGCGCATCTCGCGGCGCACGCAGCACTGCACGCCCAGCAGCACGCCGCACACGCATGACGACAAACAGCCTGCCCACAAACATAATTATGGCTTAGTTTTATTTGTAACATTAATACAGTACGATTCAAACTTAATGGCGACTCGGAAGTTTGACCAACCTTATTTTGTGTTCTGCGCATCGACTCGCGCGATGTTCACAGCCGCCATTAAGTTTAAATCGTACTATACCATTGAACTGCAATTCCAAAGAGCCTAGGCTTGATTATTCATCAAAGGACTTCAGCACTCTAAATTAAAATGGTGTTTTTGATTGGTGCTTAAGTGCTATTTTCATTGAACAGTAGGGTTTCATAATGTAAGCACTTACCAATATACACTAATACACCAAGGTCACCATTGCGGTTTGTGCGTCGTAACACTATGCCAGCGATACATAATGAAATCCCAGTTAATATACCTACTACAAATATCACCTGAAATAGAAGCAAAGCTATGTTTAACTTTGTTATAAAATGTGTGATTCAAATCAAAAGCAACACAGAAGAATACATTATGCATGCAAAAGACAAAATTCAAGTAATGGGAGAAATTATACATTTTATGAAAATATTCTGCAAAGAAATAGATTGTTCTGGCTTGATTGACAATAAGGAAAAAAACTGCTATCTACCTGTAAAATATAATAGCACACATATTCAAATCCAGGGCAATGTCCTCCACAGGCTCCAATGATTGGCACTTCAGGACTCACTGATGGCACAGGGGAATGGTTAATATTTCTTGACTCATGATCACATATAGGAAGCGAAAATGCAGAGGTACATTGTGGAAATGTGTATGCTTGAGACATTGAAGCACGAGTCATTTTGTCACCCTTCTTATAACTACGCCAAGTCCCTGTCCCATATGGAGCTTGGTATACAGGTGATGGTGCCCCATATTCCTTTGTAGATCCATTGAAGTAATGAGGTAACTGAAATAAAAACATTGTGCTTTCATGAGACAGATTCAGGGGTTACTAAGCACTTTACTAGCTGAACTGAACTGTAAAGCTACTATTTTAAGAGTAAAACTTATCTTATTCAACTTACGTGGTAAGCATTATCAGATGTGGAGCTATCGGTACCCGCTACTTGATACACAGGTGCTGGAATATCCTCAGCCCACGGGTATTTCACCCTTTGCTGTGTAGCCGACATGAACTGCATTTCAGTCCGTGGAACCATGGTGGTTTGGTACGGGTGGACGCTTCGTGGTGATAATTGTTGCTTAAACATTTTCCCTCAGAAAACATTCAGATGTTACCTTCAAAACGATTACAAAGATTGTTTATTTAGACAGGCCAGACAATGATCACAATGGTATTTTGTTCGATTAGAAAGCAGAATGCCTTACCTCATTGCTAGAATATTACAAACATTTGCTTGTTGGCGTCACTTAATATCTACTGTGCCAATAAATTAACTACGAAACGAATAGCATTCTAATAAAAATAATTCACACAAATAGCAAATAAATCAGGACGCTGGGTTAGACCAGCAGCTGCCATATTTCTTTTTCAAACGTCAGTTTTTTAAGTCATGGCTTGGAAACTTTGGTGCGCGGTCCGTTTTGATTCGAAAGTGATATTATTGATGAATCGTCTGGAGCTCAGCGCAATGCATGGTATGAGTAGGTTTCGTCCATCATTTAAAGAGTCCACAGTCTATCAGCACAAGCCAAGTGCTGTTTCGTTGTGAAGGAAACATACGTTTTGAAACGTAGCCCAACTCCAAGTAAATTAACTGTTGGATGGGTGCGGTCGTTTTGAGTTAAAAGTTATATCAGGCGTGGTCACACGCGTTGACTATGTGCATCCGGCCCACCCGCGAGCGGGCAATTAATTGTTTTTAAGCATTTCGTGCTCGCTAATATGACTTTTGACTCAAAACGGACCGCACTCAATGTTTTGTTATTTAACCGAAAAAAGTAAAAAGTCATAAAACGGAGCAAGCAGCGAGCGAGCCAGCCAGCAGGCCGAAAAATTTTGCTTGCAAAACACAAAGAGTAAATTTTGCTCCAGGTATCAGATCAACATGATCACTAAAGCATTAGTTAACATGGACGGTACTATGATGAATGGCTCGGAAGACACCGACAAGCTGGTCCTGTCCGCTAACAGTTATTGTAAGGATTATATTCGGGGCTGTTGTACCCGTGATAATTGCAGATACATTCATCAAACACCACCAAAGCCCTTCTTGAAAGAGTTGTTCCGATTTTGCCACGATTTTCAGAACAAAGGTTGCTTCAGAAACAATTGCAAGTTCATACATAGCACTGTAGAGGATGAGGACAATTTTTATGCGACTGGGACGTTCCCCCGCGACCCCAGAAATATAACTGTGTGCCAAGCGTATTTGCGCGGTGCTTGCGCCAACCAGGAATGTAAGATGATACACCCTCTCGATGTAGATGGTAATGAAGTGGCTCCTGTCCATGTTGCCCCACCTCCAATGTTTAGCAGACCTCCTCCACCAATAAGAAGTGATGACTCTCCCCCAGAGGCAAAATTCAGAAGATTTGCATTTGAAGACAATAGTGTTGAAAATCAAGTGTTAGCAGCATCAAACATGTGTCCTAACTGCGAATGCTTGGACCATAAAGTGAAATTGTTACATGATAACATTAGAGTCTTGCTAAAAAAGGTTGCAGATTTGTCAGAGAAGAATCTCCAATTAACTTCTATGAATGAGTTTTTGTTGGAACAAACTGCTACAATAAGAACTGATCAGCCTTGTGTAATTACATCTCGTCATGGCCCTTCAGCACCCGTATCACTTGCCACTGTTAGCATGACTCCTGTGGTGAGTCTAGCTGGAGCTTTGCCAGCACTAGTGCCTGCTGCAGCTCCACCAAATTTGACTTTAGCTCCTGCTGCTTCTCGTGCACAGTTATTGACACCAGCTCCTCAAATCTTGACAGTGAGTACCACTCAGCAGCTGGTGGGCAACTCTGGAGCACTGATAGTAACTAGTGCTGGAGCCCAACAATTGATGCAAGTCAGTGATTCAGGTACCCTCATGAGTGCTGGGCAAACAGTTGTGGCAGTGACTCCTGCTCAATTGACTTTAGCACCTCAGGCCCAACAACTAATAGGCAGTGCCCCACAATCAGCTGTACAGCAGTTAGTGCAGCAATCAGCTTTGCAGCCACAAGTTGTCCCTCAACATCAGGCCCAGCAGTTTGCAGTTAGCTCACAAGTTGCTCAGCAGTCAGCCGTACAACAATTGGCAGCTGCTCAACAGTCAGCACAGCATTTGGCTGCACAGCAGTCAGCCCAGCACTTGGCAGCACAGCAGTCAGCACAACATTTAGCAGCTCAGCAATCAGCTCAACATTTGGTGGCACAACAATCTGCCCAGCATCTGGCAGCACAGCAATCTGTTCAACATCTAGCTGCTGCCCAACAGTCCGCTCAGCACCTTGCAGCAGCACAGCAGTCTGCGCAACAGATGGTTGCCCAACAATCAGCTCAGCAACTTGCTGCTCAACAATCTGCCCAGCAACAGCTTGTGCCATCTGCTCAGCAGCTAGTGCATCAAACTTCAACTCAGCAGATAACTATATCTAGCACTAGTCAACCTATGGCATTGTCTAACTCTCAGGCTCAGCCCATTTCATTCCCCATGATATCTCAAAGTATTTTGCCCCATTAACATATTGTTTTCTTAGGTTAGAAGTGTTTTGACCAGCTTTGATATTGCTGGTGAATCTGGGGATTTAGCTGTATTGATATTCTTGATAAGTTTAATGTATAGATTAAGTTAAACACACTAGACGCAGGACTCCACACATGAAATATTCTCAATTTTATTAAATAGCACTAATAGTTCATTCAGCTGGTAAGGCAGCTGCATCATGCACTCTTTAATATCTTGGTCTTCTCTCTGAGCACCCAAGCAGTCAGTTTGTTAAGCTGGGTATCAAATTAAAAACACAGTGCTTTAAAAAAGGCCTTTTATTTTCAGTTTCCAGACTTCTATTATTCTATGATTTCTAGTGGTCTGTTTGATAATGATCTCTAATGTCATCCTCTTTTTTTGGCAGAAATACTATTATTATATTCTAAATTGTTTTTGAATAAATGTAATACATAATCAATCCTATTAAGTTTTTTCTCATAAAATGCTTCATATTATTCTTGTAAGAATAATAAGGGCAACAATACCACTGTGTAACAACCATCATGTATAAATCATGATATAGGTACTTTGTCTTGATAGACACCGTGGAAGCACGGCGCTGAATTACGATTATATAAATGGTGCTACATTTTTTCTAACTTTAACAATTCAAATTCGTGCAGCTAGCTCACGCGGCGCCCTACTTGAGAGATTTCGCCGTGACAGAGAAATGCGAACAGTAGCGGATCACGCTAATTTAGAATTTTTCACGCGATTTAAGAAGAAATGTACCTATGAAAAATATAATGGTCACACTTTGTTTTTCGTTCTTTGATAAATTTATCAACAGCTGTGGGTGTGTGTGCACTATTTGCTTTTATTAAAAGAGTTCTTTTTTGTTTTATAACAATGTCTTAAATCAACAAAACAAAACTAGCGTACACCGCTACGCATTTGTTTGTTACGGTTTCGCGTTTCGCAATCCCGACTCAGGTTTGCGTCGCGTTTAGTAGGATGCTAAGCTTAAGTACCTAGGTGTTAGCTAGAGAACGAATTACTTCCTACTGTATAATGTATACCGTCTCCAATAGTATCTAAACAATATATTTCATAACTAAATGCAATATTTAGATGTTTTAACAAGAATAGCTCGAATTATGCATAATAAGCCTTTTCGACAGTTGGACAGTCAGTTGACAGGATAAGTAATGATTTAAACCCAAAAGATGAAAAAGTTGCCGCTGGCTTCAAGTTATGCCGGCTTCACACGACGGCAGACGCGTCCGCAGATGGATCACCACAAGCCGTCCACACGTCTGTCGCCCCATCTGTATATTTTAATTCGCGCCTTCTCCTTGGCCTAATCTGCCTGATACAACTCCAAGAATTTAAAAGTCTCGTCAGTGCTCATTTAGTGAATGAGATTTACACGATCAGAAAAAAAACACAAGAAGCACTCATGCACTTCCTACCGCAACTCCGTACTGACTGATGCGTCGTCGTCAGACGTGTGGACACTGTGGAAGGACATCAGGCATCTCCCTGGAAACCCTTTGATGAGTGCCAAAAAACCGACAACAGGCGGATTGCCGACAGACGCGCAATTCTGGCCCTCCAACTCGCCGATGTCATCTGCAGATGCGTCCGTAAACGTGTGGAGCCGGCATAACATCTTAGGTGTCACTAACGCCCGAATTCGCAAACGTCAATCAACACTAGGCACGCGCTCAAGCTCATGCTGTCCCGTAAGTTATTGGAACTGAAAGGGACTGCTATACTTCTGGGGGATGCTCAACGTTAATTTGCGTTTGTGATTTCGGGAGTATATAGGTAAATTAAGTTTTTTTAATTAACAAGATAAGATTACCTATACGAGATGATTGTCTGGAGCTTTGTTCTGTAAAATTGTTACTCACTCATGAAAAACTTTTTTTCTTTCGGAATACCATGATATACTGTATATCATATTTATTAATTTAATTAAAGCTGGAATGCGTGTCTCGTGTTTTTAATAACATCTTTTCAACAGCGGCGCTTTTCTATTTATGAAGAAAAAGATGTTATAGGTAGGTACTGATAAGTTAGATCTAGTTTTGGGAGTGGTAGATAATGTCACTATGATCTTGTAAGTTTTGAAACGATGACCACAGACTGACTTATTTTAAGATTTGACTATCAGCTCTTATAGAACAGACACGGTCACTATAGTGAGGTTTAATAGACCGATGGCGGATATGGTATTGGAAGATAGCATCCGAAAACAAGACAACAAACATGCTGTAGAAATTGATTTATAATAATGTGATATAACTTATGTATCTAGTTACAACTTTTGTTCTTAGATTAATTAAAGAAGCCTTCACATTAGCGGAACCTTAAGTAATCAACTAGTATCATATAGCTGAATCGATAGATCTAAAACATATTATTCGAAAGCCTACCTATTTGCTAGAGTAGAGAGCCGTGAAGTAAGGTCTATTTTCGAATGATGCTTGGCTTGAGGGCTAAGTTAAACTTTGAACTCAAAATCGTAATTAATTTAAACTACCTACTTTGGCCGTTTGGCGTTACCACAAAAGCACTCTTACCGCTAATCTGAAGACTCCCACATCATTTTGTGATAGTTCTTGGTCTCTCTCTTCAACAACGGGAGCGCCTGTAATCTTAGAATTACATTACTGAAAAACACAAAAAGTGTAAAGAGATCACAAGTATGTACAGTCGACGGCACATCGGTCTACCCATTTCCGATTTTTTCTCGCTATAGCCCAGTGACAAATTCTTTGCAAAGAGCAATAAGGCATGACTGAAAATGGGTACTTAACCTGTCACGCCGCTGACCATACGCTTTTTGGGTTGATCCCTTGACAGTTTTGAGTGTGTGTGGTATGATCGCTAATGTTAATCACCTGGGCCAAGTGCGAGTCTTATTACACGCGTGCGTAAACGTTAATTTGTATGGCATGGTGGTGGAACCTCTGGTGACACGTTAAGCAGGCACTACACTACTCGCGAAGTATTCTAGAAAGTTAGCAAGATACTGCATGGAAAATACTAAAACAATAATAACGTATTCTAAAAAGTTGGCTGAAGTGCGACGTTATGTTGCCGAAGTGCGTCTCTACCTTTCTGTATTCGTTCAACTTCGCGAGTAGTGCGTAGCAGGCATTAAACGTTACCTGCTTCTTGTTTACGTGATGGATATATGTAACGGAAGTATTAATTTAAATTAGAGATGTGTAGTAAACTTCGGTTAGCTTACTGTAACTTATTTTTTAATAATAAAAGGGATGTTTTGCATTCCGTGTAACGCAGTTCATTTATTTAATGTCCAAAAACAATTACTGGTAGGTAGGTATCAGATGGATCAGTATTTTTTAATTTTTGTTAATCATATTGTCTCTAATATGACAGTTGTTTTTTCTGTACTTCAGTATTTTACCCCTGATTCCAAGTACGAAATCCCCTTCTTTGTCGAATGCTATGGCTGTGACCTCTCCTGGAAGGTTTTCAACGTTTTTAAGTTCGCCGGTTTCATCGGCATTAAAATATGTTAGATTCAAACTTGCTACAAATACGTTGTTGTCGTGGATAGATATTTGCGCCATGCCATTATAGTCTACGTTAGTAATACATTCCGGCTTCGTCTGATCTTGTTTCAAGACGCACAGTTGTTGACGTGCTATGTAATAAAAGTTGTTTTTCTCGTCGATTGCGAGCTCGTTCAATGTTTCAGGAGCTCTGAACCGAGTCTTGTTCTCGCCATCAAGTCGATATAGCTCCTCTACTCCATTGTTATGTTCTGTTATGAATTTGTTACTGTCTTTGTCTACAAATATCATATCTAATTTGATCTTTCTTGACAACGGAGACGCATCGTGAGTTTCGTAATTAAAGGTGTATATTCCTCTAGCAGTCCCGAAGAACACTTTGGAATTTTTCTTGTCTACCGCAATAGAGTAGCTGAGTCCTTCAGGCAGACCTAGAGAAAAGTAAACCATAAGGAATATGAGTAAACATAAGCAGGTTTTATGGGCATGGTGAAGGAACTATGTAGATTGTATTTAGAACAGCATCCGTGCGACCTAGCGCATTTCTGACAGTGTTTGGGTCTAAAACCTAATGAAGCCGGTATTGGCTTATCGCCGAATTCACAAATTCGAATATATGCTGAGCAGCCGTTACTAGAACTTACCTATGTCACATAAATCATAGTATGTCACTTTTAATTCTTCAGACAAGGAAGGACATGAGTTCGAAGGGGTGCTCAACCTAACTGACGTTTGTGAATTCGGTGGTTAGCATTTCTGATGAAAGGAATTTCTTTAATGAAAAAAATAACAAAGATTTTTTAAAACTTACCAGGAACTTTCCGAGATGTAGTGGTTTTGAACTTGATGTAGTGGATATTGAAGTAAAATAGTCCTCTTTTGCGTCCAGATTCAACGAAAAACAGGTTGCCGTAAACGTCGTAGTGTGCATCGGTCGGGTAAGCGTCCCCTATGCGGTACTCGTGGCTCACGTTAAAACGATCTTCGTTTATTTTCAAGTCGGAACAACATTCGTTACGGGGGACATCAAAAGCCAGACAAGTGTGAAATAGTAAAACTATAATTTCTACCTTCATTTTTAGGCTATTACAAAAATAGAAAACAATAGTAGAAGCCTAGCACACACATCGACTATTACAATAATGCTTTGAATATAAATGCGAACAGTTTTATTAACTCGGTACTGTTACTGTTAACTGGGTATTAACCTTATAATACTATGATAGGGCTAGTAATAAAAAATAATACTTATTGCAATCAGTACAACAGTGATAAAATGGTTAAATTATTGCTACTTGTGCTATTTAATTATTATTATACTATCTGTGTAAAAAGAAACATACAATGCTTCATATAGGGTTTGATTTAGAAAATAACCACAGGTAGATATCATTTTACTTTAACAAACTGATATTATAATTTCCTATAAAGGTTTGACCTACGTATCAGCACAACAAAGTAGCAATTGCTGCATGATAATAAGGCTATTAGGGTCCTTTTACAGCTTACTTTACGTCTTTCAATTTGTGTGGTTGTGGTTAAACACGGAACCCGATGGTACCGAGATCAAATCCGGCCGGAACACACTTACTTTGTGTTTATTGTAAAATTTGCGGCTAACTGTCCGGTGATGGAAAACACCGATATAAAACCCAAGCAACCCGGATAACGGCGGTAGGCTCGCCCCTTGCCACGTTGGGTTCAAATTCCCTCGGCGCAATGTGGGCTCCTGAATGTTCCGTTCACCATGACGGTAACAATCAGCGCGCCTCTGACTAACCCATTAGGGATATGGTCGTGAGGGTATGTTATTTTGGTAAATTTAACCAAATGATGCAACAGTGACTACAGCGACAACAAAAACGGTTTGTTTCATTAACTATAAATATGCAGCCTAGATGTGGAGCTGGTGAAAAAGGCCTGGATACAAGAGATCGTAATTTAAAGGTGTTGACGGTTTGACAAAAGCAATCGTAATACTGCAATGACAAAGTCGTTTGTCGTTTGAAACGTCACTCAAAATCTAAAACAAGTTATTATTATTATTAGCCTAAAGTGTCCCACTGCTGGGCAAAGGCCTCAGCGCCACTTACCCACTTTGTACGATCCAGAGCCATGGTAACCAGTCCTCTAGGTGCGCGTCTAGTTCATCCCGCCATCGCCTTCTAGGTCTGCCGCGAGACCTCTTCATGTTTTGGGGCACCCAATCGGTGGATATTTTTGCCCATTGCTCGCCTCGCATGCGGCAGACGTGGCTGGCCCTGTTCCACTTCAACCGAGCGGCCTTCTGGGAGATGTCAGTTATGCCAGTTTGAGAGCGTATCACGGTGTTGCGTATGCGGTCTGTCAATTTGACACCGAGAATACTACGCTCCATCGCTCTCTGGCATACTTCGAGGGCGGACCTCTTATGCTTTGTCAAAGACCAAGTTTGAGCGTCGTATGTAAGGATGGGAAGAATGCACATGTCCATGATTTTGCGTTTAAAGGATTTAGGAATATCGCTTTTCATAATGTGCTTCAAAGACCAGTAGCTCCTCCAGGCGTTTTCAGTGCGACGTGCAACTTCTTTTTCCTGCCTCGCCTGGAAGCAAACTACTTGGCCTAGATATGCATATTCATGAACATATTCTATCTCCGCATCACTTACATGAATTCTGCGCTGGACGCTATTGGTCATTAACTTGGTCTTTTCCATATTCATCCGAAGTCCGACCCCGAGGCTCCCTTTGCTCAGATCTTCGAGTATTGTCTCCAGTTCACTGGCAGATGAGGCATAAAGCACTATGTCATCGGCGAATCTTAGGTTGGTAAAACAAGTGAAACTTTTTTAATACTATAGTGTTAAGGTAGTTTTTCTCAAATATCAGACATTTGACCACTCTATACGCATAATTTTGATGCTGACTGTACACACGTACCTAATAATCATGATATAGTTCAAACGCGGATATACTACAACTCAGGACCTCATGCAAACAGTGGCGCTAACTAGTGAGCAGAGACACTGTGGCGTAGCCACCATTGCTACTTGTTGCGCTGATACGCAAGTCAAACCTTTAAAGGAAATTTACATACCTATCAGTTTGCTTAAGAAAATAAAATAATATCATGTTTGCACTGTTAGCCCAAGGTCTTAATATGAGTGACTTTCATTATCTTCATTGGCAGGTGCATTATCGTCGACTTTGTTTTCGCTTTGTCCCTCTAGTTGGCACTGCAGGTATGATGGCAGTCGACCTTGCCTTTCGCCCCTGATTTTGTGAATTTTCAGTCTATGCCCTTGCAATATTTTCCTGAAACAAAAATTGTTTCTTTCATTTCTTGATGATTTGTAGGAATAAGAAATCAACTCAATAATTTTATCTGAAGGATTTTGTCTAGCATACGTTCTTACTCAAAGGAGGGTATACAATATACGTTTTTTTTCTACAAAATGCAACTAATCCACCTTGTCGGACTCCCGTCAGGCTGCGCATGTTAAGACGAGGTCTCCACTCAAGGAAGCGCTAACATCAACATTCATCGGGTCTAAGGCGAGAATGTGGTCATACCACTGCCACTTCAAGGCGTCTTCAAGGCGATTGTATACATATAGGTAGGTACTTACTTTGTATTGAACTTTTTAAAACAAATATCGCATTCAGCAGTTCCTTGTCGCAAATGTATATCTTTTATGTGTCGCTTCATGTCGTGTTGATACGAAAATCCTTTTTCACAATAAAAACACTGAAAAGAAGAAAAACATCGTTTAAGATTTATCTGACGACAATACAATAATTTTTAAACCACGGTAGCCGCTCTGTGAGCAGAAGTTGACTGAAATTAGAATTACAAAACAATACTACGAAATGAGTTTGAAAACCGTAATTACCTAACCATATGGTAGTATTTTTACCTTATATGGTCTCGTAGTGCTATGCACGTGCCTCATGTGCTTAGCCAAGTTGCTTGATGTGGTTGTAGACTTTGGACACTGGGTGCATTTAAAGGGCTTGTCTGCCAAATGCGATCTCTTGTGTACCTTCAGCAGATCTAGAGTACGCCCCTGGTAAGGGCATTCTTCGCATTTGTACGGGAATATATTTTCATGAGTGATCCTGGTAAGAAAAATAAAAGGTACTGGTAAAGGTTTCAAAGGTCTATTTATTCAAACTCTTATTTATTCTTTGTTGCTCAAAAGTAAAGTACAAATGGCGGTTATGTCGGACCTACTAAAACCACAAGGTACTCGACCTCGGCATATTGTCGAAGAAACTGGTTTACTCTGAAAAGCTTCAACAACAACTCTCGGCTGCCAGTGCTTGCCGCCCCAAAGGGGAAGCCCAAAAAATGTTTAAAGTAGGCATGACTTCCGCCTTTGGTTTTTTAAATAAGAGCTTTATTAGAGTTCAACATCCCCTTAGGTCTCACACCGGTGAAATAGTATGCAGATATCGAAGCAAAAAGTCGGAAGAGGCCTTAGGGGGAAGAGATTTTTCTTTTTAAAAAAATTCAGGACATCTACAAATATAATAATTTGTAATTAATCTATAGAACAGAGTTTCGTACAGCACCTCTGGCGGATAGTAATGAAATTAAAAAAAAACAGAAAAAAATTACGTAGACCACATCGCCTGCGTGCGATTACCCAATCGGACACTTAAGGTAGATCCCCTATTGCAAAGGTTATTATTTCGTTGTGACGTGACAAAGTTTTGCAACTGGCTAGATTTTTCACCAAATGTGAGTCTTGTATGTGCAAAAAAACCTATATAGGATCATCCAAAGGGGTTGTTTAAATAACATACTTACTTATGAGCTAAAAGGCCTGCATTGGAAAATGCAGTTTTTCCACAAACATCACAAAGGAACTTCTTTTTCTCAAGAGCCTTTGGACGTTCACGGCCTCGTGCGCTGCATTTGGCCAAATGAGTATTGTAGGATTTCTGGCAACGGAATAACAAATTTACATTAGATTAGATCTTAAAACCCAAAAAAAATAGAATACTAGCGGCCGCCAGACTTTGTGCGCGTGCACTTAAGTAAAAAATATAGGTATGAAAAATTTATTATTCTCAGACTTAACAAACATACATATAAAATAACATCATGATCGGCCAAGCCGTGTTGGAGGATTTTGAGCCTATTCACACTAGCGTTTGTTTGGCGATTTCACGGCGAGGCCGCTAGGCGATCTCGCCGCGAGAGCGTGGCATTCTCGCAGCGTACACGCCGCGATTTCGCAGCGATAGTTCCGCGACAAATTAAACGCCGCGAGGTCGCCTTGCTAGGTGTGAACAGGCTCTTAGGCAACAAACCCTGATACAATACTTTTTATAGATAATATTACTAACTACTGTATACAGTTTAGCTTTATTACTTACCATAGTATCAAACTCTTTGCTGCAAGTGGAACAGGTCAAGATTTCACCATCGTCCATGAAAGGGGGATCGTTATAGTTGTAAAAGTCACCTTCATCACTATCATTATAATAAATTTCATTATTTTCATAGTCGTCTTTCGTGCACTCTGTAAACAAAATAATGATTTTATTTATTCATTAAAAATAAGGATTTGTTTCTCTGGTAGGTATAGAAATACATAACAGTAGAACCACACTAAAGCGGCATTATTAAAAACCAGAGGCTGCCGGAATACTTGATCACAGAGACATAAATTTAACAGGTTTTATTGCAACTGTAAATCAATTATCTCAAAATTAACTGTTCTCCTTTGTTGCAAACAAATGTCATTTGGCAAGAGCAAGATGGAAACAGAAATAACTAGCTCAATGTGCCGTTGACTGTACCTAGTATAGAAGTTATTAAACTATACAGGGTGAGTTTTTCAAGTGGGAGTGGTAGATATTCCTCACTGTTTAAGATTTGGCTTACCACTCCTACTTGAAAAACTCAACCTGACATTTCTGGCGATCCTGGGGTTTTTATTGGCCATCTCCTCTTTAAGAAATATTGTAAATAAATGTTTTTGAATCAAATTTGTTCCATTCTTTGCCCTATTATCTTTAGAGTACTTAACACTAAATTATGACTACTTAATTTTGACCTTTTTTTATAGTTGGTTCTTCTATCATATTCCTGGTGGCTTTTCGGCACAGCTCTCTAAACATGATGCATCCATTTAGTAAATCAAGGCAACTCTGACACATGAAGTTTGAAGAGTGTTCTCCTTCGCTTAACTGTAAGGTAAAACATAAGGGATATCAAAATCATAGCCAATAAATAAATGATAATTTAACGAAATAATAACAATATAACTATTTATCAAAGTACCAACTCCATGATAAGGTTTGTGAGACACAATCATCAGTAACAACCAGACACAAACAAAATATAAATTATAATGATTGTTTGTCCTGGATTATACAATCCCATACCTACGTAATTCTATGTTGTTTTTTTTTGTAATTCCATTTCTAGAGCAGACTGATAGTGGCAGCAATTTAAAAAAGATGTAAAATGACATGGGCATTCATATAATATATTACTTACTTCCACACCTGAAAAGTTCTTTATCTCTTCAGGAATGTCTGGTTGGACCATGTTGTTAAATATAGGTATTGTCCCTTTCTCAACTTTACATAAACGGCACAAGATAATATCTACTTTTTTGATGCTCTGGCTGTGAACAAACAAAGTTTTAAGTTAGTCATCAGACACTCAAATAAGCAGAGCCCTTGTGATACGATATTAAGTCAGCAAAATTGTTTTAAGCACACCCGGAGAATCTCTGTCTTGGGTGGGAATCGAACTCACTATAGCCAATTCTTTATACATGCATGAAAAAATAATTCATGAAAATTGTTTACTTACACTTTTTTTACTTTTTTCTTCTTCTTTTTATGAGATTTTTGTAAAGCATTTGCAAAGAGCATAGATTTAATTAATAAGAGGGATGTCATTTTTGCTTAAATCCAGGAAACAACAATTGTTTGAATAATAAACAATTTGTAAAATAAATCCTCCAAAATCAAAGAAGGCTCTGAAAAAACAAGTAAATAAATAATTTGTCACAGATTATAAATAAATGACACACAATACAGTATTGATTGACGTTTCAATTTCTTTAAAAAAAAATGAGTAAGTAGAGTGGCGGTAGCCATCCACTTGTGAATCTCCAAGGCTAATGCCTATTTTGACGCTCGTTTTCTATCATCGATGATCATCGATTGTTCTCATATTGTGGTCCCTCGATGTTTACTATTTTGTTTACAGTCGAAGTGAAGGATGGAAGGAAGTGTAACGCTTAGTTTTGTGGCTGATGGCCTAGTCGCCCAAGTCAACGAATTTTTAAAAAGGGTCAATGTCAACAAAGGTGTCTGTCAGTGGGTGCGTTCCGAATTGGGTCAAAATCGATTACATCGCGCTCACAGAGCGTCCCGAATTGAGATATCGCGCTGACATTCATCTAACGTCAGACAGGGTAACGTCATGGGTGACGTCACTAACGGCGCCATATTGCGCTCACAACGATAATGCTCCAGAGCGATATTTCAATTCGGGACGCCTGATATCACCGTGAGCGCTCACATTACTGTAATCGCATTACGGACCGCACAGATAAGGCCCACGATGATATCGCTCTGGAGCATTATCGTTGTGAGCGCAATATGGCGCCGTTAGTGACGTCACCCATGACGTCAAGCTGTCTGACGTTAGATGAATGTCAGCGCGATATTTCAATTCGGGACGCTCTGTGAGCGCACTGTAATCGATTTCGATTCAATTCGGAACGCACCCTATGTCAGATTCATAGATGAAACGTCAAACTGACATTTTCACGTAAAAATATCTGTGCGGTCCGTAATGCGATTACAGGTCCATGAGCGCTCACAGCGATAACAGGCGTCCCGAATTGAAATATCGCGTCAACAGTGCTTACAGCGCTGTCAGCGTGAAAACCAATTCGGACCGCTAGATAGTGACACATAACCTATCAATTTTTAAACTTTTAATTTCTATCATTCCCAGGTTAATCTTGCGGTTCTTGTGGTGAAACTTTCTGTTTCGTTATCACAGAAAAATATTTGTCCTAGCAAAGATTTATTCTGATCAATATTAGCAAAAATATTTTTACGCGAAAATGTCTGTTTGACGTTTCATCTATGAATCTGACATAAGGCTCACAGCGACAACGCTCCGGAGCATTATCGTTGTGAGCGCAATGGCGCCGTTAGTGACGTCACCCATGACGTAAAGCTGTCTGACGTTAGATGGCCCGTTGGCGCGATATATCAATTCGGGACGCTCTGTGAGCGCGCTGTACTCGATTTTGACTCAATTCGGAACGCACCCTATTTTTGTCAATAGTCCTCAGAATAATTTTTTGCTGGGACAAATCTTTTTCTGTGTTAAAGTAACAGAAAGTTTTGCTACAAGAACCGCAAGTTTAACCTGGGAATGATAGAAATTAAAAGTTAAAAATTGTTAGGTTATGTGTCACTATCTAGCGGTCCGAATTGGTCTTCACGCTGACAGCGCTGTGAGCGCTGTTGACGCGATATTTCGCCTAATATCACCGTGAGCGCTCACATTACGGACCGCACAGAGTGTCACAGTGGAAATGGATTGGAATCTAAAAAAAAAAAAAAAAAATCAGAAAGCGCGGGAAACGTGATTCGTGGCGGGAGTGTTTTCTGGGTTTTAAATTTAATTTAAATATTTCAGTGATCAGTTGAGTCTAATTTGCTTTGTATATATTTTATATTAGTGTTTATCTTATTCTGTGGTGTATTATTGGTAAGTTTTATGTAGTATAAGTTGTATTATGGACGAGCCGCCCGACCCGGGGGAATTCGTTCCTCCGGATCCTTTGCCCGCAGTCCCACCCGTTGGCTTTAATGTTGAGATCTACTCTAACGACAATAATGATGATACTGAAACAGACGCTTCAGCAAAGACCTTGCATTCGGTAAAACGCAAACGTACTCATAAGAGTAGTAGAAGGAGAAAGCATCGATCAAAGTCTAGGGCCTCGGACGGCAATTGCTCCGATGGACTCCCCTTGGTACCGTTGCCGCCCAACCCACCACTTACTGAAGTACTTAAAAACTCAACTCCCACTCCTGTTTTTGTTGGCAGGAAGGTTTATACCGAATCAGACATAGCCCCTTATGTTGTGCATGTCCAAAGAAAAACAAATTCACCTGACGATACCTCCACACTGCACCCTGTAACTTTTGGCAAGTTCCTTAAAAAAACCTGCGTTAAGAACGTAATTAACGGGAGTGTAAAACAAATAAACCGGAATAAAGTAACCATTTCATTTTCCAATTTCAATGATGCCAATTCTTTACTGACGCATGGAAACCTAGAAGGGCAGAATTTAAAAGCATTCATTCCAACTTTTAATGTGACAAGGAACGGGATAGTTAAAGGTGTGCCAGCAGAATGGTCCCCGGAGGAAATCTTAGATAATATTTCTGTTCCAACAGGTTGCGGTCCAATTCTGAAAGTTAGGCGGTTAAATTACAAGGTTTTAGTCATAGGTGTACCTACTTGGAAACCATCACAATCTGTACAAATCACATTTGATGGACAAGTTTTGCCCAAACATGTTTACATGTGTTATAATGCTCTTCCTGTGGAACTGTATATTTACCCAACAATACAGTGCTACAATTGCTGCAAATATGGACACACAAAAGCTCAATGCCGGTCTAAACCCCGGTGTTTTAAATGCGCTGATACTCACACTGGTGATTCATGTTCAGTTACAGAAGATAAAGCATCTTGCTGCATGTGTTCTGGTTTCCACTATGCTAATAGTAAAGCTTGCCCTGAGCTAAACCGACAGAAACATATAAAGACTCATATGGCAGAGAATTCTATCTCATATGCTGAGGCTTCCAAACTTTTCCCGTCAGTTTCCAAATCTTTTGCAGATACTTTATCTTCTAACCCATCTACTAGCCAACAAAATAAATCTCCAACTTTTACTCATGGTTCGACAAAACAACCATCAACTTCATATAAAAAAACTGAATTTTTAAAACCCCGTCCACCACCTAAACTTTCAAAAGGTTATGACAAAGATGCACACAATGCTATACTGAAAGAATACAGCTTTCCTAACCCATCCAATGGTTGCGGCTTCAGCAGTCAACCTGATGTTCCTTCTAATCAACCTTCTGTACTTGACATAATTTTCGCCCTTTTAAACTTATTACAATCAAATCAACACTCACCGAACAACGTTGCTCCTATTATTGAAAAATGCATGCAAATTCTTTCCAATGGCTCCTCAAGCCAAGATAATGCAATGGAACAGTAGAAGCATAAATAACAAAAAACATGAACTGACTTATTTATTAAACAAATATGAGCCCTCTGTCTTTGCTCTGTCAGAGACATGGCTCAATCCCAACAAAATATTTAAAATTTCTGGTTATCACATCCTTAGAGAAGATAGACCAGATAGGTACGGCGGTGTTGCAGTACTTATCCATGATTCTATCCCCTTTACTCCTATATCCTTGCCTACTCACAGTGTAGATATTTCAATTTTGGCAATTAATGCTCTTAATATTTGTATAGTTTCTATTTATATTCCTCGTCCCTCTCCTGCTATTTTAAATGAAGTCAACAGTATCCTCTCTACATTACCCAAACCTTTCTTAGTAGTAGGTGATTTCAATTGTCAACATCAGTCTTGGGGCAGCTCCCGTACATATCCAATGGGTGAAAAACTTTTGGACATTTTTGATAATCTGAACCTATGCATTCTTAATACAGGGGTTCCTACACGTTACACTGCGCCACACCAAGCTAATAGTGTCGTAGATCTAGCTGTTTGTTCACCATCTCTTGCCAACTCATTTTCATGGAATATGCTATCTTCTTCATTTGGAAGTGACCATTTTCCTATTCTCATTTCATTACCATTTAACAGTAGAAAAAAAACAAAATATAAGTCTCTACTTAAGCATAGAATTCCTAACAGAAATAACTTGAGCGATTGGGATAGGTACAAGAAGAAAGTAGAATCAAAGGTTTCTTCACTGCCACAAATTTTTAGTGGTAATGAGCACCACTGTGCAGAGCTGCTGGCTCAAGTTTTATTAGAGGCTGCTAATGACACATTTCCTAAGAAGCATGATCAAAAATCTAAAATTCCTTCTCCCCCTTGGTGGGATGGGGAATGTACCACTGCAATAAAAAGAAGAAAAGTTGCAGAAAAAAATTATAGGCTTAGTATGACTGATGACAACTTTATTATTTTAAACAGTATTATGTCTGAAACAAGAAAATTATTTAAGATTAAAAAGTTTGAGGCATGGAGAAAGTTTTGTTCTTCAGTGTCACCTAGTACACCATCCACAACAGTGTGGCGTAATATTAAAAGATTTAGATCTGGATTCTCGCAATCTTCCCGCTTAGAAATTCCGAGTAGCCTTCTTGGGGGATTCTTGGATAATTTGGCGCCCCCATGGGTACCAAATGCTCCTTCAGACAGTCTATTTACTTTACAAGCACCAATAACTTCCACTCATAATATTGCGCATAACCCTTCTGAGTTAGATACTCCTTTCTCCCTTTATGAGCTAAAAGGTGCCATAAGTAATACAAGAGATTCTGCTCCTGGTTATGATGGCATTCCTTATTCTTTTTTTTCAAACCTTAGTGATAATGTCCTCAATTATTATTTACAATTAATTAATTCAATGACAGATTCTGGCAGCGTCCCATCATCATGGAAACGTCAAATAGTGTTGCCAGTTCTAAAACCCAATAAAAATCCGACTGAGGTTTCAGCGTACCGTCCGATTGTTTTATCTTCCGTCTTACTGAAGCTAGCGGAACATTTAATTAAAAATAGATTAGAGTGGTATGTAGAAAATAAAGGATTTTTAGCTCCTACGCAGTATGGATTTAGAAAAGGTAGGGGTACTTTGGATAGTCTGAGTATTTTTACTACTGATATAAGGTTGGCTTTTTCGTCTAATGAATCTGTTGTAGCTGTGTTTTTAGACATTAACTCAGCCTATGATAGTGTTCTATTATCCATATTAAAAAATAAACTTTGTCTTTTACGAGTGCCTATCAAAATCATCAACATCATAATGAATATTTTAGAAGCTCGTACTGTTAGCATATCTAACCCGAATTCTGATTCTGATAATATAACTAGACTCGTTTGGAGAGGGCTTCCACAAGGTTCTGTCTTGAGCCCTTTGTTATACAATATTTACACCTACGATTTAACTTTTGGCATTAGTGACCAAGTAAAAGTGTTACAGTATGCTGATGATTTGTTATTGTACTGCACAGACCTTTCAATTGAGTATGCATGCACGGTGTTAACATCTGCCCTTACGGTTATCAAGCAATGGATGAACTCAAACGGCCTAGAATTATCAGCGTCTAAAAGTGCTGCAGTTCCTTTTACCAGAAAGCTAAGACTTCCACCTGTTCAACTTTATTACGACGGTAATCTTTTACCAGTTCGCAATCATTTCAAATTTTTAGGGGTATGTCTTGACTCCAAGCTTACTGGTGTAGCGCATTGTAGCTATATAGTAAATAAATGTGAGCGGCTTATTAATATGTTAAGATGCCTATCCGGTGTTTGGTGGGGCGCCCACCCTCAGTCTTTAAAGCTTCTCTATAATGCATTAATTCGGAGTATTCTAGATTATGGTGTGTTTCTCTTGGAACCTGGAAATGTTATGGCTATGACAAAACTTGACCGTATACAATCAAAAGCGTTACGTATCATAGTAGGAGCTATGAAATCAAGTCCGATAAATGCACTCCAAGTAGAGTGCGTAGAACCTCCTCTTCATTTACGACGTCAATTTTTAGCTGATAAATTCTTTTTCCGTGCTTTACAGTTTTCTGACCACCCTCTTGTTGAAAAACTCAAATGCTTAACAGACGCTATTACCAGTTCTAGCTACTGGACACATAAATCAACACCTTGCTTAGTCAACAGTTATAAAAAATTTGTTTCAATTTCTTCTCCAACTCATAGATCAAACCGATTACCTCTGTTTAGTTATAATTTTGAATCTCTTGTTAACCTTCCTCAAGTTCATTATAACTTTTTGGATAAGTGTGCCGATGATAAATCAAATGCAAACGTTAATTTCAACTATATTGCAGACCAAGAATATCAAGGTTATCACTTTATTTATAGCGATGCATCTAAACATACAGCTTCAGGTTGCGTTGGTGTAGGTGTTTACCACACACAATTCAACATTGTGCAGAAAATTAAACTTCCTCCGGAGACTTCGGTTTTCACAGGCGAATGCTTTGGCCTCCTTAAAGCAGTAGAGTATATCCACTTAATGAAATTAAAGCAAGCAGTTATTTGTTCGGACTCTAAGAGTGCATTGCAGGCTCTTAGCAGATTTCCGTTCAAATCAAAGTACTATTTCCCTGTAATTTTCGAAATTAAACATTTACTTCACAAATCTTATGAAAATGGTTACTCGATAGTATTTATTTGGATACCAGGTCATTGTGGCATTAAGGGCAATGAGAAAGCGGATCAGCTGGCCAATGAAGCAGTGCAGTGTGGAGATATTTTCCCATATATAAATTATTGTCATGATCTCGCAGCCTTACCCAGAGTTGATCTCCAAGACTCTTGGAGAGAGCTATGGGACGCAAGTAAAAGCATAAAGGGCCGTCACTATGCTCAAATTCAACCAACGATTCCTTCAAAACCTTGGTTTTGTAAAGCGAAGTTTGGCAAGCTCGAAACATCTTCTTTGGTACGCATGAGACTTGGGCACGTTTGTACACCTGAACACCTTGCCAGGCTTCAAATTGTAGACGACGATATTTGTGAATGTGGGTCAGATACAGGAAATCTCAATCACATTCTTTTTGCGTGCCCTGACTTTGATCGATCTTCCTTTCTGACTAACCTCTTATCACTTCATGTCCCATTCCCCACAAATTACATGACTTTACTTTCTTCGAACGATCTCTCCATTTATAAATATATTTCATCTTTTATTTATTTGAACAATATAAAACTGTAAAAATGTTGTAAATAGTTATGTATTTATTTAGAATAATTATAAACATACCTACTTATCCTATACCCTACCTATTCATATTATACTCTCCTGATCCTGATCCTAACCCATAACTGTAAATATCCGTTATCCGTCTTTTCCGATTCCTTATCCGTTTCCTCGCTTATAACTTGACATTGGCTAAATGCGCAAGCCGCGCGAAGCCAAAGAAAAAAAAAAAAAAAAAAAAAAAAAAAAATCTAAAAAAAATATTGAAATTATTTTATTTAATTACGAGCTGAAAACGACTGATGAAAGAAATTATTGGTTGAATAGGATACTATCCTAAACTTTGCATTTGTGTATGAGTTTTGATATTGCAATAAACACTCAGCCATGTCTGTCTATGTGACTGGGTCTATGTTGTCCAAGTTTCATAAATCTGAGTATGTTGTGGTGCCTGAGCTTGTGTCCACAGAATACGACGGTGATCTGAGCACCAGCAATGAGCATTGGCACAAAATTTCAAACGAAAGGTAATAACTGTAATAAGTAACACTCGACTTCAACTTCAGAAGTTTTGATTCGCTATATGCTTGGTCGCGTCGTCGTTCTCCGATGAAATAAAGTGCAGCGCACTTCTTCTAGGCAATACGCGAAAAGAAACACAACTTGGCGGCTGGTATTGTTGTTCCTTCACAACATACTGTTACTTACCAACAATCTGTTATGTAAACATCTGGTAAAGCTTAATCCATAACCATCCGATTTCAAACTTAGTAGTGATTCAACTATTGTGTAGAACTTCACAAGTTTGACAAGACAACGTTTGTTGGGTCAGCTAGGACATAATAAAATTCACATTTTCCCCATTGAAGTGTTCTCTTGCTCTGGGAATTCTGGGAGCAAACCTCAATGACTTAATTTTGGGAGTTTTATAAATTATTTCAGTTTTTATTTTTCAGCATGAAGAATGGTGGACTAGCAAAAGCATTTATCTGCAGAGTGTGTGCCAGGCCAGGTAACACACCCTTGAGTGAGAAGATCAATGGCTATGATATCATAACTGCCATAGGGAGTATAACTAATGTTGCCGTGAGTTTTAGCACTATATAAAAAACTATATCAGACTTAAAAATTACTACATGGCAAATCATAATTTTGGGGATCCATTATGTTATGTTTGAATCTGACTTTCGAAAAATATGTTCTTTAGTTTTTAAATGACTAAGTTATTTTAATGCTTATGACCTTTCAAGTAACATTGGCCAACCAATTTGAGATACAGGCAATTTGAGATACATAATAATAAAATGCCTTTTGCCATTATATCCTTCATTTGTACCATTCAATGTTTTGCAATAAATATATAATATTACATTTCTTTGCAGATTTCTTCCTGTGATGCATTGCCTAAATATATTTGTAATGACTGCTTAGAAGTGTTAAGAATTGCATTGCATTTTAAGACTACATGTGAATCATCAGATAGGAAATTTAGAAGAATATTAAATCCTATGGGTAAGACAATACTTAATATTTTTTGACTGTGTAGTCATTTTCTTAACTTCAAGTTCAAGATTTGATAATCCATATAAATAATTGTACTATATGTAATGCCATAGGTGATCCATCACTTCATTCCTATCCATACTCCAAACGTGACTTCCAAATGATTCTCAATCAGATGAAAGTGAAAAGAATGAGGGAAGAAGAAGAAAAAGAAAAGCTGCGCAAAAAACAAGAGAGAATGGAACAACGAAAGTTACCAAAAGTAAAGCAGTTCAAGTGTTCACCATGTGACATGACCTTTCCTAACAAAGTGAGTTTTCTGTGTTATGTGGTGAGGGGACTAAAGGAGCTCATTTCTTTGTATGTTACGTTAAGTATATTGTTTGTTTCAATAGCCTGGAATCAATTAAGTTAATGCTATCTCAGTGTCCCTTGATATAATCATGTTCTGTGAAGTAATGTAGAATATGCATCTGGAGTTCTGGACTCAGGTTTGACTTTTTGTTCAACTAATTATGACTGTAAATATTACTATTGCCATGAACGGTCCACAAACTGCACATGCCTCGAATATTCATTAAATTAATTTAATAATAATTTATGTGCTATTTGTGGATAGATTTGGTGCTATTCGCGATTGTGCTATTCAAAACTGTGCTCCAGGTCGAATACATCTTATCAATCACCAGTTCTCAAAAACAACTCAAAACTAGAGTCCGACCGAAACTGGTTTTCCGGCCGAAACCGAAACCGAAACCGAATGTTCGGCCAAGGCTTCGGTTTCGGCCGAAACCGAAACCGAAACCGAAACTCACGTGGTCAAGTATAAAATACCTACAATTACTAAATTCTGAAAAAAAATACACATTATTCTGCTAATAACAACAAAACTAAGTTACAGATGTTTCAACACAAGATCCCAACTCTGGGCTAAAGTCTCCCCAAATTTTTCGATTTACCCCTGTCTTTTGCTCAAGTCAGCCATTCGTCAGAGTAATGTATCAGGTGATCGCACTCGTCTTTCAATGATATCAATCTTTAAGGAGCCATTGGGTTGTCATTCGGGCCGGATGCATCTTACAGACTGCTCAGTGCTCACTCCCATATTGTCAGTTTGGTGACTTTTTGGACTACGTCTTGAACGACAATTTTGGCATGGATCGTGGTGACCATTTTCTGTCTGTGTGTTTAATGTCTAACACACTCAACTCCATTACCCTTGGACCTATTCCGAGCTTTGACTTAGGGTGTTCCATGAGCAACCAGGCTGGTGCACCGTGGGCAGAATGCAAACGTCGAGAAGTTCTCGCTTTAAAGATATAGGAAGGTGGCTTCATTTATTTGAGCTAACTTTTCAAGGCTTATACCTTGAAAAGTTAGCTCCTCTAGGTGATTTGGCATTTGATTTTCTCATCCTGCCTGTTCTCGAAGAAGACGTTATCTCGTTTATGGACTGGACTGGTTATGGACGTTCCAGAGGGCGGGACTCTGAGGGAAGGCCGGGGTTTTGTGAGGCTCGCCTGCCGTGAGGCGGCAGACATTACTCACTAAACTCCTCGGTGACCTGCTTTAGCGCGCATCCAGAGGTCCCCGTGATCTCTGGTCTAGAACTCTGTGCTGGAGGATCCCTGGCGCGCTATGCTAACCAGCCCACCTTGATGGGAGTCACATCTTCCATCTACACCCGCCAGTGTGTACGGCGGTATTAGGTCACTCTTACACCGTCGCCCTTTCTCGGGGCCACTTGGAATGTAGGTACAAAGCCCCCGCCGTGTGCACTTCCATTGACCCCGAAGGCCCCCTTTTAGTCGCCTCTTACGACAGGCGGGGAGTAACCGTGCCAGAATTCTAACGCCCTATACCACAAGGCAAAACAAAACAATCTGGCCCAAGTCAATATACTCATCAAAGTTGCATTGTCTGCCGTCTACCACTTCCTTGTCGTTTGTCGTCAGTTTCGATTTTGTCTGGTTCAGCACCAGTCCAATGCTATAGCATGGTACACTTAGTTCTTTGAACATTGTCTGCCCTGCCACTCGGCGGATGTGTTGGCGAAAAGCACGATGTCGTCGGCATATTTCTATAATTCGATATCGACTCCTAAATTAGACTAGCCAACTGCCTAAAAACCTCCGACAATGTGATATTAAATAATCTGAGTGATCCAATATTGAACTATTTACATCATTCAAGCACAGAAACGAAACGAAAACTTCATCAACAACCACACGCACGACGTCCAATTCTGAACATCAGGACTCCCCCTTAGATTTCCTGCGTTTGGCTTCAAACGATATCCCCTCCATAACTTTTCGACTCCAAACTGATGGCCCAGTTTCTCGTGCAATGCCAACTGACACTTTAACCTACTTTCCTTAGTGCCCAGCCGTGTTGGATGCAACAATTAACCGCTTTCTCGAAGCTCTTCCCGAAGATTGTGGAGATCACCAGGCTCTGCCATAACGTTGCCGCGAGAAACGAAGTTATACGAGCGGGCACGACATCTTCCGAAGTGAGTTTCGGTTTCGGCAAAAGTTTCGGCCGATTTTGGCCGAAACCGAAACTGTGGCCGAAACTCGATTTTTTGGCCGAAACCGAAACCGAAACCGAAAGTTCGGTCGGACACTACTCAAAACTCATAGGCATTTATTTCATATAAACTTCTACAAGTGTTTATGAAAAGTCAGTAAAACAAAATAATGTTAGAAACACTTAATGTAACTCTCACACTCTCAATACGAGATATGACACGAAAAACAGTTTTGACGTCGTGTAATAGCGCTTTTACAATTAAAGTGCATAGGGCTTTAGTTATTATGATCACCACATGAAGTGTCTCTATCCAGGAGAAACTAATGACGCACCGTCGCGAGCGGCAGTGCATGCGGCGCGCGTGCGACATCTGCGGCCAGCTCGTGCTCAGCATCGCGCAGCACATGCGCTACATACACAAGCAGGCGCTCGTGCCGCACAAGTGCCCCACGTGCGGCAAGGAGTTCCCTGTCATAGCGAGGCTTAAGAATCATATGTAAGGATGCATTATTTTAATTATAATTCAAACTAGAGATTATGACAGTGGCAGCTACCATGGGGATCACATTGTGAAGCTGCATTCAGCAAGCTAAGTTTCTGTCTTATATTAAGTGCTACAGAAAAAGTCTATTTCTATGAAGAAGTAGACTACTCACAAATGTATCGATTTTAAAATGACATTGTACCCATCCCTTGTGGCTATGTGAGTGAAGGCTTGTCTGGTGTGTGTGTCTAAATTTTCCCTTGACCATAACGGCAACAATGAGGGTGCTGTTTCCGTGATATAGTCGAGAGACTAGAATGTCTGTATATGTTTATATAATTTGATGCTGACTGTATGCATGCAGAGACGCCTTCAGATTTATGTGACCCATCTCAGTAGCGACATCTTCGCGACATTAGGTCACATAAATCTGAAGGCCTCCCTACGTTTGTATGTTTCCCAGGATGGTCCACACGAACACGTTCAACTTCTTCTGCGACCTGTGCCCGTACAAGTGCAAGCACAAGTACTACCTGGTGATGCACATGCGCACGCACACAGGCGAGAAGCCGTACAAGTGCGCCGCCTGCCCGGCCACCTTCGTCAACCCCTCCAATCTGAATAAACACAAGCTCACGCACCAGGAAAAGCAGTTCAAGGTAATAACGATGATTTTGCCGATAGATTAGGTACGTTCATGATGACCACTTAGGCGCGACTTGACGATCGATTAAGTGTAATGGTTCAGAAGTTGGCTACTAATCTAGAAGTCGCGGTCTCCTCACAGTAGAAACATTCTTGTGCATGAACATGACAGCAGCAAAATATAGCAGCCACACTCAATATTCCGTTGCGGATTATAAGTTACCTGCCAAGGTTTTTACCTTTTTACGGCGTGGAGGTAAAACCTTTTTACGACGTGGAGATAAAATTTATCCTACAGACATTAGACATATTAGCAATTTATCAAGCTTTTCTTTTAAAACAAGATAATTTCCAAACCTGTGTGCCACTACTTTCATAGGTTTTTAGGTCGGCATGCAGAGGATCTAATTCAGTTTCTTTTTAGATCAAATATAATAAGCTAAGTCAACAAATCGTAGGACGCTTTCTATGGATTTCCCCTTAACTCAATAAACATGAAACAGGAACTCGTGTTTGTTTCAGTGCTCAATGTGCGAGAAGACGTTCCGCACGAACACGGCGCTCCGCGAGCACCACGAGGCGGCGCACATGAACATCAAGCACACCTGCAACTACTGCGGACGGGACTTCTGCTACAGGTACTGGCTCATTTACTTATTATTAATAAAGAAATAAATAATAAATCATTTATTTCAGGAAACAAATTAGGATTAGGTTCATTGGTATTTATTAATAGTTGTTGCAGGTGATTGATAAAGTATGTACAGACGCCTTTGCGGTTAAATACCCTATCTCAATGGCAACATCTAGTTTAATGCTTACCTACTTACCTACGAGATCGTAGGTATGAACCTACACGTGCAAGGAAAGCATGATGGCACTACGAAAAAAGCATGTTACAAGAGGTCGCTACTACGATGGGTCATATAACTCTAAACGCGTCTGTACCTAGATAAATAGTGGAAGCTAAAGCGCCAAACATTAATTAAAATAAAATCCTTCTTAGATTGAATTTCTTGAAGTATTCTTCAAGGCTTTATCACTTTATAATATTTTTTTACTACTTAACCAAAAATGAGTAAATGCGTCGTTTGACTGTTGTCGTACTAAAACAGTGAAATATGATAATTACCGAAGCGGTCGACTACTCAGCTCGCAGTTCTGAATCAGACGGCTGTTAATACTACCCCATGATAAACAGCGGTCGGAATTGGATAGTGTGATTTATGTACTTGCTACGAAATGTTGGTAAATTAACGTGGACTTTGCCGTGATTCACAGGAACTTTCGGGAAAATCAATCGAAATTATTTAACAATAAGAAATTACTAACGCGGGCTTCTGCTATTTTGAAACGGGATACTTTTTGATACACCTAAGAAAGATTTCTCTCACTTCTTTGCTAATAATCGGATTTTCACTATTACTTTCTCATGAAAAAGTTTCATAATTTGACATTGCAATATCCATATTATCCTTTCGGTCTATAATTTCATTGCGGGAACATAAATCACACTACTTAACGATGTCCGCCCAAGAGCGATAACCGCTGAGCGATTTTTTTGTTGCAAAATTGAACTTTAAATGCTTTGTTGTTCTGTGTCAAAAAGCTCTCAAAACGATTATGGCTCGCAATGACTTTTAAGCAGGGTGATTAATGCTCTGCCAACGAAATTTAAGCCCGATAAAATGAAATAGATCGGCTTCTCTCTAATTCTGATCTTTAACGTTAAGAGCCCGTTCACACTAGCGTTTTGTGGGCGATTTCACGGCGAGGCGATCTCACCGCGAGAGCGCGTCGTTCTCGCAGCGATAGTTCTGCAATAAAATAATCGCCGCGAGATGGCCGCGATCACGCCACGAAGCCCGCTTTAAATTTGACTGATGGATGAGGCGTTCACCCGCCGCTACACCGCCCACGGCTTCGCGGCGATCTCGCCGCGAAATCCTTGCGTTCCCGCGGCGTTTATTTTATTGCGGAACTCATCATCATCATCCTAGCGATTATCCCGGTTGCGGTGAGATCACCTTGCCGTGAAATCGTCCAACAAACGCTTGTGTGAACAGGCTCTAAATCACTAAAAACCATCTTGAACTACAGATCGGACCTCCGCAAGCACGAGATCAGGAACCACAACCGCATGAAGCGCGACTACGTGGGCGGCGAGCCCTCGTACAAGCAGGCGGAGCGGCTGCAGAAGGCGCAGCACGCCGACCCGCTGCACAAGTGGCGCACCGAGGAGATCTCCATCGTGCAGCCGCACCACAACGTGCAGGTAACTGGGTACATGACTATGGGTCACCTTGCATGGTGACTACAGATCAGGAACCACAACCGCATGAAGCGCGACTACGTGGGCGGCGAGCCCTCGTACAAGCAGGCGGAGCGGCTGCAGAAGGCGCAGCACGCCGACCCGCTGCACAAGTGGCGCACCCAGGCGCGGATCCACCGTTGTGGGCACTGTGGGCATGCCCACAACCTTAATTTGCTTGTTGTATTATAATAAGTCCATGATTGTGCATGAGTAAGTTCGTAGTCTAATCCAACTTTCACTTTGCCAAATTTTGGTGGCTGTGCCCACAACCATCGGCGGATCCAGGGGGAGCTGGTGCCAGCTCTCCTTAGCGGCCCCTAGCTATACAGAAACTAAATTAACTACTAATTACTAACGCTATTTTTTGGAAAAAACCGCGCTCGCTCCGCTCGCGCTATACTACTAATGTTCCCAGTGTTCTGAAAGTAGTCTGTATGCGCATTTTCTTCTCTAACTGAAAATCATTCAGAGACAGACACACGTGGATAGCCATTACGGCCTTGTCCACCTTCCAGAAAGGCAATCTGTTATTTAGAATTGATTTTAGACTAAATAAGCAAAACATAAGAAATGCAAAAAAAAAATTGCGAATCTCCTAGATTGTATTGCTCTTTCTTTCAAGTCTCTTACGCCACTTAATAATCTAGTCGTTATACAATCGCAAAAAAAACGCGGTCGTTCCACTCGCGTCCTCCTGGCTCACCTAATTTAATTTAAGGCACGGTAAAGTTACTATTACCGGGCCTAGGGGGACTCGCAATAAAGTTTAACAATTTGCCTACCTATTTTTGCTTCGCCAAACAACCTGACTCAGTTAGAAGACTCCTAACTATTAAGGTAAAAAGCTAAGCACTTGATATGATAGTGACTCTTATTTATCACGAGGACCTTTCTCTACTTTGGAAAAAAAATGCGCTCGCTTCGCTCGCGCTTGTCTAGTACACTATGTTCATTTTCATTAACGGAGACGTTCGCGCAATTTCTTGTCCAACATTGGATCATTAAGACAGACAAATGTGAATAGCCCTAGCAGTTTAGTATAATTCAAGCTAGTACGAGTAGTAGGCAAAGTGAAAAAAACAAAAATATGCTTGTTTTCTAGGTTACCTGTATTATTCTAGTTCATTATGACTTAAAAAAAAAATCGCGCTCGCTTCGCTCGCGCTTTACTACCTACATCACAATCCTTGAAAGCTTCAATAGCCGAGATATTCGCCTATTTTCATTTCTGTTTGTAATATTTTTTTGCCATTATTTAATTTTGAACAATAAAACTCGTTCACTCGTACCAAAGATTATAATTTGACTCACGTTATTATTTTTCTGCGAAGTACAAGGCCTCGCGAACATGATGTCGCCGAAGCTCACATAATAAGGTCTAGCGCCACCACTGTCTTTAATTATCAAAATTAAATTATAAGTTCGTGACTTGACCACGACTATGTGACCCCCTCCTGGCGCCAAAGCTGGATCCGCCCTTGCCCACAACCTTTTTTGAGGGCTGGATCCGCGCCTGGGCGCACCGAGGAGATCTCCATCGTGCAGCCGCACCACAACGTGCAGGTAATTTGGGGCTATTTGATAAGTGCAGTCGCCCGGTTTGCGAAAGAAGCTGGTTCGATTCCCGCCTGATGCCAAGATGACCAAATGTCTTTTGGTGAACTGGTTTCCGAGCTTTGTGATTAGGTTTAATTTTGCAAATTGTTATTGTATGATCGTCCAAAATAATCATTAAATTCAAGCTATTTAAGCAAAGGTCTCGAAGTAGATCCCCGCACAGTACAAACATTCGTGTGAATGAACTGGGGTCTAAAAAGGCGACATTAGATGTTTCATATCTGAATCATAAATGATTCAGTTTTTATCCTAAAACGGCAACTTATTAGGTGAATCATATATGAACATAATATGATTCAGGTCTGTTTCATATCTGAATCATAATATGAAACGTCTAATGTCGCCTTTTTAGACTCCCAGGTCTGTATTTATTAGTCTGGGTATTTCCGATGTATATTAAGTATGTATTTACAACAAAAAAAGTATTAGTATTATTCTTCAAGTCATCTTTTCTGGGTGAGCGTGTTCCACCTTCGGCCCCGTGATCGCTTACCATCAGGCAAGACTTGGGTCAAACACAAACCTATTCGTAATGAAAAATATAGTATGCTTATCCGTTGTATGTTAATTTATCTAGTTATGTTTAGTTTTATTTTATGCCAAATGCAATAAATGACAAATAAACCCATTTCATTCTTATGCAGGTCACGTACATCGACCAGACCAAGGAGTTCATACAGACCAACCACTCCATGTACTTCACCGATGTCTCTGGCATGATGCAGCCGCAGATGGGTATGGATTCTAAATTTATCTTCTTCTCATTTCATTTTTATTTCTGTAACTCCCTAAGTCGAGCCTCGCCCCACCACCCCTCTGGGGGAACCTGTAGGCACGTTACTAAATGTTAGAGGTTGAGAGCCTTCCGCCACAGTATAAACATACAGTAGAACATCTACGTACAAACGTGCCGCTCTCGGTTTGAATGTGTGCGTGCGCGTCGCGCGCCGTGTCGCGATTGAACGCACATGCGATTTCACGCACACGCTAGCATAAAATAGGCAGGAATAGGGAGGCGCCAGTACGGACGGGCTATGCCGCGTGTCTGTGTGCACGCTAGGCTAATAACTCGGCGGGCGGCCTTAGATAACCTACTGTATGGTTTATACTGTGCTTCCGCTCACCCAATTATTGTCACACACACAACTTGTCCTAGTCAAAAAAAACAGCGATACTTACTACAAAGTGAAGCAGGGTACTAACCTGTGTGGTGTGTGTGAACTTAGGGCTTTATTGGGAGTAACAGGCAAGAAAATAAAAGTCATTTACCAACCTGTTATTAAAATTATAAAAAGTTTGTACAGTCAACAGCACATTAGGTTACCCCATTTCCGTTTTTTCTCTCGCTCTTGCCAAATGTCATTTCTTCGCAAAAGAGCAAGGAGGACTGAGCGGAAATGGGTAGCGTGATTTGCCGGCCACCGTACAATTGAACAAGTTCAAGTGAACGGTTCACTGTATTTCCATGTCAATTTATTTTGATTCGATTTGTGTTATTTCCTTCGGGTAGCCCAATGCCCGAACTTACATTAACAATTTCAAAATGCCCTCAGAGGCAATTACTCCAGGACTAATAACTAAATAACTTCGGCAGCACCATTTCTACCAATACAACATAGTTCCTCGTAATAAAATAATTTGATTGTTTCAGGTCAGCAACAGACAGTGCAGATAGCCCTGTAAGTATCATTTTGTTTTGTTTGTGTTTTTAAATATTAGTCGAATGGCTGATTATTAATTAGTCAAGTAAAATTTCTCAGACCAATGAACTACATCACGACAGTAATTAAAAAGTTCAGTGGGAAAATCTATTAATATGTCCCGTCCTTCTAAATGTCATTAAAATTTACCTATATTCAGTAAAATGTTGATGCAATCTATGAAATTAATATAATTTGTTCCAGACCGGACTTAGATATGAAGAAAGACGATGTGAAGATATACGAAACGCCACAAGGAATTGGATTTTTCTAACAGAGTATACTTTTGATAGCGAGAATTGGCTAGTTTCGGTACTTGTGCTACGCTACGCACATCGTTTTAGCGCGATTCGAGAACTCACGCTTTTTCAGATTACTTGCGTACACAGCGGTGCTATTCCGGCGGTGCACATCGGACATCACTTCACATCTCGGTGCTTCACGCTTACCTCAATCATCAATACGTTTTACTTTGAATAAGTATTTTCCCTCATTTTGTATGTAAATAATTTAAAAATGTTATTTGTCTTAGTCCTTTTTTTTCAAAAGACCACAGTTGCAAAGAAATTAAATTTTAAAGTTCACTCACACGAGCGAAGGGAGTTTTGGCGTCCGCCGGAATAGCATAGCAGAGCGTAAATGCCGACGTAAAAGCTCTCCTATCTACTAACTCGCCTACTACGCCCGAACGTTTGACTTGTGGGTGACTGTACAATAATATGAAATTTTGTTTAGGTTGTTATCTTTATACTATGGCAGCTTTTGACTGAAAAAACTAAAGAGACACTGCTTGGAACAGTGTTAACTGATTATTATGTATTATTTGTATTTTACAAACTAAATGGATCAATTTGTATATTAGATCAGGAATTTTAATTATACACTAAATCTATTATTAATTGAATAAAACTTTTAGACTGAATGCACGCTTTTTATTGACATCCTCAGTTGTTTTTAGGCACCACAATGGGATGCTGGAGTGTTAGCTCAAAATTCTAAACTACTATAGTCCGTTCGCGTTAAAAATGCAGTTAAAATTAAATTCTGTTGAACACAAAAAACCTCAGACCCACAACCTTTGCGTTCGAAAGTACAGACCTACCAACTTATCTGTGAACTGAAAGAGGACGACACCGTCGATTCAGTGTTGCTAATTAATAATGGGGTCCCCAAAATTGAGTAAGTTTTACAAGTATAGAAGAAGAAATAAAAATTAGGTAAAAATTATAAAGTTAAATATTGTAATATTTATAAATTAAAAATGATATTAATTTGTAGTTAAGTAGGTACGCTAAACAGTTGTCCTTCAGGATTAAAAAATGGCTTTATTTAGAAAGTGAATGAAATGGAAATCCTGCAGATATTAAGGTTTGATAGCTAAAACAGTTACTAGAGAGGTAAACTGGAATCTGGAAAACTTAAAAATCATGCTAAATGTTCCACACTTAAAACTTTCATTCGATGTGTGTGTGTGTGTACCCTCCCTGCATCAGGTACCTGGTACTATTTCCAGCATTTAGTTAAGACCGTACCTAACCCCTAACAACGATATACTAATAATCATTCGCAGTGGTAAGTACCTTTTGGATGTAATAAAAAAACAAATTGCTTTACAAATATTTATTAAAAACCAGATTTATAGTAAATATGATCTTACGGATCTAGATGAACCTGCACTACCGACATCATCATCGCTGTCCTTTGTAATTTATTTCTGTCTTTAAGACCTCTGTTCTGTTCTTAACAGTAGGCACCTCGTTTTTAGCAGAATCAAATTCATGTACTCTCCTCCGTATAACTCCCATGTCAAAATCATCAACGTGTATGATTCCACTTTTGCGTTTTCTATCCTTGCCTGGTGTCCGAATTTTAGTAACAGTGTCTTCTGCTGCATGTCCTTCTTTATCTATTTTTGAAATGAGTCCTTGACTCACACCTGAAACATAGTTATTTTTTTCATCGAAATTTAAAAACCGGCAGGTTAGTTGGCTCAGCCTTTTAACAGGTAACCTATTAGATGTGCGTTACCGTTACGTTAACCTACAGTAGGAATATATACAAATATTCCGTGGACTTAAATATTTGTTTAAGTATATAGGTATTTATAAAAATAAAGTTGACAACACTAACCTGTTGCAGCCGAAATTCGTTTGTATATTTTGGTAAATGGAATAATCGGAGACCTCGCCCGAGCTTCTTCTTTAAAAAAGGTTTCAACCTTAATAATAATGTTTCGAGCATCACTTTTAATGGCTTTCGGCATATTCAACTTCATAAATTCCGAAATATCACAATAAAACAACCATAGTACTCAAAAATTGTTGACACGGACAATCGAATGACATTTCAACATGGCGGTCGTAGTTCCAATTTTCGCCATTTCACAGATAAGTTGGTGGGACTGTATGCGTTCAACTGGTCACTGTGGGTGGACTCGACTTTCTAATTAGGAACGATTTGATTGGGTAGGGGGCGTGCTAGATCGAAGGACAAGATTGAAATGACTGCATAGTCCGAAACTTTGTTGGTGTTCAATCTTAGAATATGACTATTACCCCTTCTTTGGTACAATGGATTTTATGGCAATAGGCTTACCCCGCTACTGCTGCGTCTGAGCTCGCGGGTTTGAAACCTGCCCAAGACAAACATTCAAGTGATGAAGTATAAGCCGATTTCAAAATGCTAAAACTGAGAAATGATGGCTTAAAATAAAGTTAATTAACATTCTCAACTAAATTAAGCGCGTCAAATTTCCATATAGCCAACCGCCGTTCGCTTTAATAGAATTACCTCAATAAAGGTGTTATAGCCCGTCATTTCCATTCAAAGCAGCTGCGGAGTAAGTTACTTAATAGGCTGGGCCTTAGAATTACTTTGTTACCCAAATGGAGCAGTTGTACAGACAGCATCGAAACCATGTGTGCGTACAGAGTAGTCAAATATATGTCTGAAGAATTTCAATGAGGCAAACTTATCCCTACATACTTCAAATAATGTTTCACTATACATTTTAGTGAAGCTTCAAATGACGTACGACTTGGACAATGTAGGTAGTATTATAATTACTATTGTCAAACTGTCAATACCTGATTGACCACGCTGTTAGCACACATTTTGATTATGACTGTACACATGTGGTGCAGCACCTCTACTGGTACGCCGGTGGTAAGTCACATCATGTATTTTATGGATTGTTTACTATTAGATATTTATATGTTTATTAAGTGGTTAAAATTAAGAGTCTCAACGATTCGAAAGTCTGTGACTGGTTAAGGTATATGCCTAAACATTAGTGAAATTCGGTCTCGGTAGCACAGTGGTTAGTGCAGTCGCCCGGTTTGCGAAAGACGCGGGTTCGATTCCCGACCAAGAATCAAGTTGAAGTCAAGACCGAATGTCTTTTTCTGGTTTCCCTATCTTTAGTGAGATGATAATGCATTATCTCAAATGCTAAAATAAAATGGTGGTTTACCCTATTTATTATATTATTAATAGATATCTGAAAATTTAATATCATTATAAATATCTGAGTATGTTATTCATTAAATTCCATCCAAACCTACTATTAACCTATCTGAATGCGTTACGTCAAGAGTATCTACAGAGACATACACTGCTGACTAACCTTTTTTTTATAGTAGGGGAAATGCCTTACGCATACCCGTCGACCGGGGGACGGTCGGGTTATGTCGGACTCTCCACTGAAAGGTGGTATTCCAGTGGCTTTACCGATTAAAACCCCTACTACTCCCTCTAATCGTCCATAGTGGGGGAACACGGTAAGTGGCACGAATCCTTCTACGCGTTCCCCAGGACAGAGCCCGCCTGCACGGCCGCGGCGGGCCGGCAGCGACCCGCTTTCGTGAGAGAAGGCGAGTAGGTACAGTCGAGGGTGTCGAGTTGTCTTCGCTTCCCGGTTTTTCACCCTACCACCGGTACTAAGCCCCCTAGCCACGCCAAGGCGAAATCCCATGAGTGGGGTGCTGACTTACCTAAGTCGTCATTAATGTTCACATATTATTGGCTAGTTGTGTGTATAGAATAACATATTATGTAGGTAGATACTTCATTTGTAAATCAATACAAATAAAATAAATAAATAATCAGATACAGAAAGAAGACAATCTTTGTCCCATTATCTAATGTTTGTCTTGAGCTGGGACCGAACCCGCGGCCTTAAGCGCCTATAGCTTGGCCACTACCCATTTCGCCAACCGGCCAGTCAAAATAAGTCACAGTTGTTTTATAAGTAAATACGTCCTACGTATGCTGTTTCCTCCAATGAAGGTTTAAAATTGTTTATTCTCCAAGTTTGGTTACAAGGATTTGTATAGGTAGATGTAGATGTTGTTTCTATAGCGGTAATTAGAACGGAAGGAAAGGGTCGGGCCTTTGGACAATATTTGTTTGTTATTGCCCAAAATCCAACAAGTAATTTCAACCTAATGTGTTAGTATTCTGAGCCTACTGTGGGCTTTCTCTCGCCCCAGCTCTGAGATAATGTATCCACGATGACAGCTCACAGTAATAATCACTTTGGGAAATTACCTACCAAAAATTTAAGGGTAAACGACATAATATTTCGTATTTTCTAGCTTCAGTAACTCAGAGGTTATCTTGAACGCTTAATTAATTAAATCTTCAAAAATACAAGTAAAAGGGGACCTAGGTTTTTTCATCTAGGAATCCTACGGTATAACACAGGTGTCGTTCGTTGAATTATTTCATATCGTTAAAAAATATTGCGGGCTTAAATAAAAGCAATGAGAACGTAATTTAATATTGTTCTATGAAGCTTATTTTAGAAATTTGGCAAGTATATACGGTCAACGGCACATCAGGCTACCGGTCAGTCCTCCTTGCTTTGTTGCAAAGAACTGTCATTGGGCGAGAGCGAGACAAAAAACAGAAATGGGCATAAAAAATGGGAGAAGTAAAGAAACCATTTATTGTCACAGATAGATAATCACAAACATAAAACAGATACAAGAGACTTACAGACATAACCTGCTGTGGTAGCCTGTTGTGCTGTTGACTGTACCTACTTACAAAGTCACCCTGTATTGTCTTCTATTTTTGCAGTATGTAGGTATTTAGTTTACGTCTACTTTGTGACGGTCAACAAGAGACCGTACACTGCGGTTTTTGATTCATATTTAAACATTCTTCACCTTTACTGACCTAAATCAAACTAGCAGCTCCAGTGGCTGTATTATGAACCTATTCATCTATAAAACAGGAGAGGGGTCTTGTCTAAAAATACCAGAAGGCTTCTTTTCGCCCGCACGGTGCGGATGCGAGTATTTATGGGGTTCCATCCATCGCAATTGGCAGTGCGCCGTCGTCCGACTCGTAAACTACTTTCTTTTATACATCGCGTTTGATTGCGGTCGCCAACTAACTTGGCAGAGTTCCTTTTAACCGGATTACTTGGCTAGTTATATCTTTACTCGTGGCGCACGACTTCAATGTTTTGATGCTTATCGAATTTAGTAGAACTTGTTTGCCTTTGGAAAGTTATTTTACGAGATCGGTATTTAATTAGATAAAATGCGTTGCTCGGCAGTTGGGGCCGAAAAGTTCTCGAGTGGATTAAGGTCTATAGACCTACGTTCAGCAGTGAACGTCGTGTGGCTGTTGATGATGAGCTGCTAAGTCTAAGCAATAGACGTTCTCCACACCAAAGCGTGGACAGCTTGACCCGGCGGGTTTGTTTTACAAAGTTTGTTCCCGCTTGCAATTTTCTAAAGCCACCGGACTACCCCGCCGGCACAGACTTCGGTGTGTAGAGCCCCTCAGATTTAATTTTCTAATTGGCATGTCAACGTAACTAAAAAATGCTGACATTCCTTGGTTTCTGTGAAATACCGGGTGCAAGTGGCAGTGTTGCCTCGCTTGGAATGGATTTCATAGGCATTCCTACCAACCAGTAGGTATATACCCATATACTAATACTAGTTAGTGCCGCTTGCGGTTACATTTTGCGGTTTACTGCCCATCTCGTTCTTGTAACTTATTTTCCAGACAAAAAAATATACTTTGGTATACCTACGTCTAAAGTTCATTATATTTACCAACATAAGCAGTATTGAAAAATTCGGGAATCGTTGTCTAGTTATGTTATGTAAGTCTTTTTTTTTTGACGCGGAGAATGCATTTACGCACTATCCCGGTCCCAATGTAGGAGAGCGGGGGAGTGTGGGTCTCACCCACCCTAATAGGAAAGGGAATACCCACTAAACTCCACGGAGGCCCGCTTCTGCGCGTTACAAGAGGTCCCCGAGTACCACCGCGAGGGACTCTACCGGCGGACCCCTGGCGCGCTATGCTGGCTACCCAGCTCAATTCGAGGGGAGTTATGCCTCCCCTCTTACACCCGCCGGTGTTAACGGCAGTGCGAGGCCCCCCGCACCGCCGCCCTACGGAGTCACCTGTGTAATCTAGCGACCCCGGGGCTCTTTAGTCGCCTCTTACGACAGGCGGGGGTAACCTTGGCTGTATTCTAATGCCCCATACCACAGGTCAAAAGTCTTTAAACCTGAACCCAGTTAAACTTCAGCAATACAACTGTCCGGACAATGTTCCTATACCACACGGAAGTCATTTTGATCCTTTAAATTAACTACCCTGATTTACCCACTACTTACATAAGTAGATAATCGTAGATAAAATTGACATATTCAATTATACTGATTATTGCTAACAGCAATGTTTGTGGTGTCACAAACAATAATCCCGTCTTCTTTTAACTACCTATCATTTTATGAAAGTTCCTATTCACCCTTAGAGCATTTACTATATTGTCTAAGTATTCACCCTATAAAATATTTTATTACAATAACTTACGCTGTAAAAGGTTAGTGTGCACAATTGTCAGTTTGAATTTCGGAGTAGGTATTCGAAGGTATCTATGTACCTAAACATGAACCCACACCGTGTGAAAGAAGATGTTACACGATGCCGCTGGCTTCATGACCCTTAACAACTGGAATAATCTCGCAAGTAACAATGTTCGCAGTTTACTTTGCTACGTTTTTCTTCTTTTTAAACTTAAGACATTTTATTCCACGAAAACATTTCGGTGAAAGTGTCTGAGCTGCTCTACGTAGTGACTTTTGTTATTTTTATCAACACGTTTCGCACATTACGGTTAGGACGAATTCTTTTCAGGGTTCCGTCGTGAATCGGGAGACTTAATACTTTCATCCTTCATCTGTCGGTCTGTCCTATTCATTCAATCCTTTATCTCTTAGTGTCAAATATTTGAAATGAATGTAGGTAGGTACGTAGATGTATATTTTAACGCCGAAAATATAAACTAAACTTAAGTGTGGGCTATAATATTAGGTAGGAACCTATTAACTTAGGTTGGTACTGTAGGAGTCCAAACTCTGTTATTTTAGTAAGCATAAAAAACAAAATGCTGCTCTGTAGGATAAGGTGTATCCTAAAGAGCTGGATTTTTTTTTTTTTGAAAAGTTGGTACTTTTCAACATCTAGCTTTCTGTCATTCAAAACACCTGATTTTCAAAACCTCTGTAGTTCAGAACCCGGTTTTATTTATCAAATCGTTCGTGGTCTATATTCGCAGAGGCGGCCTGCATCGATCGGAATCCTATTTCCTTTATCATGTCTTTCGTACTCGTTTGTATAATAAATATTTTAAACTTCCGTTGGCAGATTTGTGTCGCGAATGCAGAAAGATTTGCATCCAATTTTTAAAATGCACTTTTCGGTATTTCGGTTTTGTGGAACGCTGAGAACGGATATTAGGTATGTTATTTACGACCTGACTGAACTATCTTGGCGTGCATTCTGCTGGTTGAACGTTTTATTCAGCAAGCGTTATTAGTTAGTTAACTATCTAGTAGTGTGACAAAGGATGTTCTGAATATTGATTCAGTTTCCGCCACCAGCTCCTTGCCGGTAATGTAGTTAGCCGTCGGAGTGGGGCACAACTTGTACGGCACTGCCGGATATTAGGTAGGCTTTTAGTTAAATTCTTGTTATTAGTCACTTCCCCGAAACTGTTGATTGGATAGCTTATGCACTTGGTTAGGTCACGTTTAAATATTCAAGCGTCTACCAACATAACATTATATAGGTACCTGAAAATACAGTTTAGTGTGTACCAGATTCCCGAACCATGCCGCCGTATCTATCTGCGGTTTTTTCGCAGCAAATGAAGTAGGACTTATTTATAAAATATAGACTTACGTATAGCAAAAATAGGTTTTCGTAGGTATAGAGTTTAAAATTGTTTTATGAATTGTTGTTATTGAATATTAAAGTGATAACTAGCGTTTTTGCTATATAGAGCCTATGTGATAGACAGGCCAGTTACATAATGCCCCATTTCATTCATCATTTACTTAACGCTCTTTTATCTAAGGTCTAACAGGTAAGCTCTTTTAACTATTTCAAAATACTTGGAAGACAATAACATTAGTAGTGGCTCAGATATGCAACTGTGGAAAGGATTTCACTTTTGTCATTTTGGTACGGAACTCTAACTGAAAGACTTCTATCTTATTTACTAGGGTATGTTAGGCACTTTCTGTATATCTAATACAGACGTTGACTAGTTCGTCTTTTAGATCGTTGTCCTTTGTCTGACGACATATAAAAGAAAATAAGCTTTAGCAAAAACGTTTCTGTCAAGTGTTTGAAGCGATTAAGAGGATGGGAGGTTACTTTGCGTCGAAGTCAAATATCAGTAGTACAAAGAATTGAAATTGTAAACCCTACAAATTACTTATGTACTATATTGAGATCTGTTTTTAACTGAGCGGCCAAAATGATAACTCCTAAAGGAGGTTATCCTGAAAATACACTAGGTATCATAAAATGCTCAAAGGATTTCACAGAAATACATTTCATACGGGAATAAAAAAAAAGCCGTTAATTTAGAAAAAAACACACGTTGTGGGTGTTATGTTAGTAGGAGTATTGCTCATTATAGCGAACCAATTCTGAGATATGAAAGTACAATTCATTTTCTTTACATTATATGATGAACGGATTGGATGTAGACTACCTACACCTGCCGAATTTTAAATCTATAGGTGAGGGTCTGAATGTCTTACGCCTGAATTCGCAAGCGTCAATCAAGGTTGGGCGCGCCTTCAAACTCATGCCATCCTGCAATTTTTTTATAGAACTGAAAGTGACAGCTATACTTTAGAGAATTGCTCAACTTTGATTTGCGTTTGTAAATTCGGCGGTAAGGGTGCTTGATCGCAAAAGATTTTTGTTAATAAAACTTGGAATGTGCTAAGCGATCACCGATTGTAGAGGGACACCTTAATGGCTGATATCTATGATAAGGGAACAATACGAGTATGTCATCACGTCCTGTTGCTAAAGCACAAGCTTAAAGCTATTGAAGGCTTTGTTAAACCTCAACTGTGAGGAAGTTCGTTGTAAAGTTGAAAAATCGAGTACCTATCAATAGCTATTTTCTAAATCAAAGTCATTTTTAAATTAAGTAAGAGAGTTAAGTTTTGTTAGGCAGAAGACATCCCGGTTGATTTTACGGGAAACTCCCGGTAATCTGATAAAGGAATAGAGGTAGGTAACATTATTCGAAAATATGGCCGCAATTTAGCCGCCGCCAGCCGCTGAGATATTCGCCGTGTCCTTTTTATATTTTCTGTTGGGAAACTGGTAAAGTGGACAGGTCAGCGGTTTTAAAATTAGGAACTTTCTTTTCGTTTCTAGACAAAACTGTTAGTATGCTTAACAGAAGGAATATTTTTATAGTGGCAGGAGTAAGATAATTAAGCTAGAGCGAAACACATAGCTGTATCTCGTATAATTAATAGAGTAAAATGAAACAAAATATACTCAAAAACTACTGCTTACTTGAATTGCAGTTACAGCTCGACTACTCTTTACTAACTCGTAAAAGTACAGTTTCCAGTAACCTTCTACCTACATCCCTTGCTATTTTGTTGCTGTTCGGATATTCAAGTTTTACATTAAATGTTACACTACCCAAACCTTTAACATTACTGTCAGTCTACGTTATATACTTTGAAAGCGTCTATGATTAACGAGCTTATAGACGAGACGGTCCCAAAGGATTCTCCCTTCTTGATTTAATTAACGCTTTGTGTCCGCTAACATCTTCGTCGTAACAAATTAGAATGTTTGTTCAACGGGATTGAATAAAGACATTGGTTTGTGATGAGAAAATAACATTTAAAGGCAGTCTGTAGATAATCCATTCAAGATTCTAGCTATTTTGAGGCCAATAGATTTTAGGGTCTCCGCCACATTGCCACGCCACGAGGCCTTGACATTTTCATGATCAGTCTGGTTCAAAGTAACGATATGGATAGAGTCGGTTTGAAATCGATAGTCGAGATTGATCATATCCAGTCATCGATTCTATTGATTTGCAATAAATCCAAATCTAAAGATTTCAAAAAAAGGTCTAGTTTTAAGCCGTACCCACAGGAAAACTAAATAAGAATAATCTTTTCTAGCTGTACAAAATAATCGCTCACAGAGAGGGGTCTCCATCGCTAAAACGATCATTAGCTATATCAGTAACTTACACGATCTGTGCCAAAATACATCCTGCGGATAACGAGTTGTGATAGACGGAATAACAGAGATACCTCTGCGTATGAAATTTCAGACTGTTCAATTATATACTACTATTAAGTATAAAATATCATTGACTATAGTCCGTTCGTGTTAAGGATGCAGTGATTTTATTCTCGTCCTTCGACCTAGCACGCCCCTAACCAATCAAATCGTTCGTAATTAGAAAGCCAAGTTCACCGTGCCCAGTTGAACGTATTCTTTCAAACCCAACGGTTTCGGGCTTGAATATTTCTCCGTGTAACAGAATTAAATTACTGCATTACAGCATTCTTAAAGCGAACATACTATAGATGCATCGCGCTTACCCATCTAGCTGAAAAGGGTTTGTGAAACTCTGTAACAATAAATTATATTAGGAGTTTGCCCGGGTCGTTATTCCCATATAGTTCGAACAATGAACGAGCCACTTTGATAAATGAAATAACATTTATGAGATCGCGCTATTGTCGCGCAACAACTCGAGCGAAGTTGGGCGATGATGATATAAAACATTTTCTAACAGAGCTAAACAGAAAAGGTTAATGGAGGAATAAACGAGATTCTGTTAAGATAAGACAAATTTATTTCTGTAACCTTCACATGTCCAGCCCTAATAGGCGTACAAATTCCTTGTACACAAATACATAAATCCTTCTAACAATATAAATGTAAAAGTATGTGTGTGCCGGGTTGCTCTTTCACGTATAGACTACTTAATGGATTTGAATGAAACTCTACAATAATATAGTTTATACATCTGAATAACACATAGGCTACAATTTATTAAAAAAATAACCCTTTTTTTTTCTTACTTAAGTCCACGCGAACGAATAGAATAGAAGTATAGTATAGTATGCTATATTTGTCATGCAAAATTACTACTGTCTTATTAATCCTACAAGATGTAGGAAATGTACTGTAAATGCCACTCATGATATATTTTTTGCAAAAATGTAGTACTTGTTTGAACTGTGTGTGTTATTTTTGCCTATAATCAGAAAGCTCCCGTCAGACTTATTACTGTAGTTCAATAGCAGCAACCTGGAATTATGGAAAGTTAAAGCTTTCATAGTAGGGTATGGAAATTAGTAAAACAACTGTTACGAAGATCGTACAATAAACCTTTTACAATAGGTATCTACCTAATATTTTTACATAGTAATATATATCCTCTTTCTACATCAGAAATAGTTTTTAAAACTATTTCGTCTTTCCCATTCTTTTATCTCATAAGTTCTAGTTAGCTCGACGCCTGAGAACCTAATCTGCGATGGTGACCTGAAACGACATTGTTAAAAAAGTTTAAGTAATTATTTTAATAAACCAATACTAACAGTGCCGCTGCAGGGCAAAGCCCGTTATTAAAATTACTACCCTTACCCTTTATTTATTAATTGTTTATTATTATTATTTTAACAAAATTTAATATCTCTACAGTTGAGGGATTTTGACTTGATGACCACAATAGATTATACTTTGTTTAGAAAATAAAGCAGTTCATTTATTTAAAAGCGTGGGTGACCCACTCTGTTCGCCTTAGCGCGAAGTCTTGCTTTGCCACTATACTAACAGTTTTATAAATCGTCTTTTAAAGAAAGCTTAGCCGTAGCACTTTTCATGCGGCCTTTCATTGCATGTTGTGACGTGTAATTTTGTCAGTTGGATGGATGAATTTCCTGTAATGTTCGATGATGATGCATTCAACGTGAAGCTTAGGATGGACTAGTACTTTTATATTTCGCATTAAGTTATTTTAAGTAAAACAAAAATCATTTTTCCTAAATAGGAGCAGATTAGTCCATAGCTTATTTTTATGTCTTCATACGCCCCATCATTGCAGGGCACAAAGCTCACCTCGACAATGAGCTGATCGGTTGTGATTACCAGACTATCTTTCAGATGTTATAAAACCTGAGATCACCTACACTAGGTTGTCAGGTGAGACTGGCTTCTAGCGATTTTGGCGTACATAATTCATCTCACGAAGCCCACTTACTCCTCTCCCAACGGAGACCAACCTTACATATTTTTTGTTATTTATTTATTTATTCTTTATTGCACTTAAAAAGTACAAATGGCGGACTTAATGCCAGAAGGCATTCAGTTATTCGACGCATGGGTTTTGTGGTTAAAAAGAAATAGAATGTAACTAAATGGTGTCTTTTTGCAATCGGAGCGTTGTGTGGGCGCGGCCGCCCCGCCTAACGCGCGAGTGTCGCCACTAACAGCTTTTAAACGCCCGCATAAACCCTGCACGCTTCATCGTTAACGCAAAAAGCGACCGAGTCTTTTATGTTTGCAACATGAAGGGTTAAACATAAATGTCAGTTATTTGCTTCGTCTCTTTTTGAATATAGAATGAATGAAAGCTTAACAAAGCATGATAAAACGAAACAGGTGGTCACGTTGTTATCTATGCAATGCCAGTAATAACGATGTAATCCTAAAATAAGTATCTCGGAACATGTTACAGTGCAGCTTAAAACTCTTAATAAGATAAGATATACTTCATAAAACAAAACGTTCACAGATACATTACAAGCAACGCTTCAAAATTTAGGTACAATTCAGGCGGCCTTGTCGTCAAAAGCGATGTCTTCCAGAACCTTCAGTTGGAGAAACGAGAAGTTCACAAATGCCAATGAATGTGATTTTAACAACTTTTTACGTGATACCAAATGATAATGACTTATTCTTTGCAGTACCTAAATCTATTTGAAACCTATTGAATCACTCTGACTATTCGGCCACGCGCAACTAGACCTACAACCTAAAAACTACGATGCTACGAAAATGCTACGAAACGCAAATGCTTGGCTACAAGCAGCGCTACGAAGAACGATAATTCAATTCAGCTTTTCATAACGAGTTTCAACATAATATTTTATGTTGAAAAAACTTAAATTATGTAATGATTTTATAAGTCTTAAACTTAATACATTAGAATATTTTATTGGAGGAAATGTATTAAAATTAAAAAACATTTTGCTGTGCCCGAAAAGGGCCCCTAAGTTATAAGATCCTATTATGTAGCATTGACGATAAGTAAAATCATTAGAACTATAAATCTCTCAAATCTAATCTAGTGTCCTTCTGAAACTTAACGTACGAAGTTAGAGTGGATTAGAGACAGCCGACTCAAAGATTTCTCTTCTTCGCCCTTGTTACAGAGAAATAAATCTTATGTCTGTCGTTATCGAGCACTGCCTCGGGGTGTCGCCGGTGTCTCGCAAACTAGCTATTTGGCGATGATGACGTTACACTTGTAGAAACTTTTATCTGTAGCAGTCGAATTGCACTTTCATGGGCTAGGTACTAATGTTGAGTGCTGTTATAAATAAACAGTGTGCGAATAAGAAATAATATTGAACTATAGCATGTTTGCGTTAAGAATGCAGTATTTTTTTAATTTAATTCCGTTACACGGAGATTAACTCAGGTACAAAACCGTTGCGTTTGAAAGAAACTGAGCAGTGTGAACTTGGCTTTCTAATTAGGAACGATTCGATTGGTTAGGGCTAGGTCGCAGGACAAGAATGAGACAAGTCAAAATATGTAATACATTTTCGGCACTCTCTAAATGTCGCCGGGCGGCGTTTTGCTCATGGCTAGGCCCTAGTAAGTAAGATAAGTACAGCCCACTGCACCCAAAACTCCAGCGCACTCAGCAAGAGAATAAATTCTGTCAGCACACTAGATAGCCCCTTTTGCAGGGATTGCAATAAATTGGACCACAACGCAATACCACGCTTCAATGTAAACTATTATAGTCAGGCATATTATTATAGTCTGGCTGTCTCGGCATTATTTCACGCACAACTCTGTGGACCGTTGCTTGTTTGGCTACAAAGGGTTTCTCATTAATCTTTAGTAACTGTCAGTGTCAATATCGGGAGCGATAAAAATCTGATCGATCGGGTAAAAGCCCTATCATGTTGACCAATCAAATATATTATAGACAGCACAATTTCTATGCAAAGACCTTAAGAAATTGAGTTTCATCTTACTTTTCTGAACGCGTTCAGTTTTTTGTTATCTGAGAGAAGTGAAGAGATGATAGCAATATTCTTTACCACTGAAACTACTACAAAATTAAAAGTAATGGGGTTTTATGCGCTCGGAATAAAAATTAATAACTTTTTACTACTTATTCCTATCCTAACCGACAGCCGGGTTATGGCCTAGATTCCACCAGAGACTAATAATAGAAGAAATAATAGAATCACATCTCCACATCTCCATGTGTGAATAACGCAATTCCATTGGTTGTTGAAAACACAGCTCGACGCCGCACATCTCCGCTCAGCTCTGGTGGAGTCTGGGCCTAAGTACGAAATAAACCTGTCAAATGACCGTCGTTATACGAGGTTATATGCTGTTTCCTAAAACTAAGTAGCTAAATATGTTTGCGGCTGAAAAATGCAGCTTAAGCACACTACCAATTGCTAAGGACACCTCAAAAAATTAATTTGTTTTTCCGGTTTCGGCTTTGAATATTCCATTCATCATATTTTAAATGAATTATTTTGAATGAAAAAATTAATAGACTTGAAAACTAATAAAGTACCTCTTGCTCGGCTGAAACACACCTAAATTGTTGAACTTCTAATACCTGGTAATCAGTCGATCAAGACTCAAGGTGCTTTTTGATTAACCGATCGATCTAGTTATTCCACTGCAACGTGGATACTGAAGCTAGTAACAGCCACTCACGAAGAGACTAATAAATATTCCCAACTCCAGTAAGCGAGAACTGTTCCCAAAGAGGATTTGTATGCGAGATATACTTTGTATTCGTGTGAGAAATACTGTGGAGCTAATGAATGGCTGTAGACGTTAATGAAACAGCGTCCCCAGAGCAGTTGGTGAGCAGACAATGTTTCACGGAATTACTTAAGAGCGTGTTTTGTTTCCACTTCGGTTCAGTTTTATTTCAACTACTTAAATGCCCTGACGATCTTGAGATTCTTTCTCCACAAAGGCGAATGTAGCTTGTTAAATTTAATTAGCATGGCCTCTACAATTTGGAACAGTCTGACGCGTTAGCTTCAATTAACTTTTGATTCAAGCGAGTATTAATTACTTCAGGGGGTGAATATGAGTGATTTTCTTCAATGAATGGTGAATTGATTGATTAACCACGCGGTAATTTTTTCGTTAGGATTTAACTGTGCTTATAAAATGTTTTTTTGAGGGTATCCGTGCCCGTGTAGTCTCGAGTTCGAGTCAGACCGGAAAACCTACTTCGTGTTTATTGTACTGGGTGGCGCAAAAGTAAAGACACTATTTGGTTCAGCTATTACATTTTTTCTAAATTAGAAAACTAGATTTAGGTTTTTTTAAATGTATATTTGTGCCATTAAATTTCGTACCATTAGGATTTAAAGATGATGTCTTTTAAATGGTGACCTCCAGAGTTGATACACATTTGAGCCCTATTTATGACATTTTGCATAACTTGCCGTAACACTTCCTGCGATATGTTCGTTATTTCTTGACGAATGTTTTCTTTTAGAGCTGCGAGAGTCTGTGGCTTGTTCACATACACCCGAGATTTCAAAAAACCCCAAAGAAAGAAGTCTGGACTGGTCAGATCGGGTGATCTTGCAGGCCAAGGCAAATCGCCAAAACGAGAGATAACTCGGCCTGGAAAAGCGTCCCTCACTAAGTCCATAGTGTCGCGCGCTGTGTGTGCCGTAGCGCCGTCTTGTTGAAACCAGATGTGCTCCAGCCCCAATTCGTCCAAACTGGGTATCAAAAACTCACGTAACATGGTTCTGTAGCGTTCTCCAGTGACAGTTATCGCATTGCCTCCAGCGTCTTCGAAAAAATAGGGTCCGATCACTCTGTCAACACAGATGCCACACCATACAGTAACTTTTAGTGGGTGTAGAGGTGTTTCTTGAATAATGCGCGGATTATCAGTGCCCCAGAACCGAGTATTCTGCTTATTGACATGCCCTGAGAGATGGAAATGCGCTTCGTCACTCATAACCAATTTTGAAGGAAAATCATCCTCTTCAAGGTTGAGGTTTATGACGCGCTGGCAGTAATCTAGACGAGCTCGGTGGTCAGCAGGCAGCAGCTGATGAGTCATTTGAGTTTTATACGGGAACATCTTTAAGTCTTTCACCAAAATACGCTGCAGGGTCCGTCTGGAAATGCCCAATTGCGTGGAACGTCGCCTCGTTGATGTTTCTGGACACTCTTCCACATCTTCGCGCACAGCATCGATATTTTCAGCTGAACGGCCTGTTCTTGGTCTCCCAGACTTAGGTCTATCCAATGTTGAGCCAGTTGCTTCAAGGCGTGTGGCAAAGCGTCGAATTGTGCGACCAATCGGTGCCGGACGGTGGGGAAATCGTCGACGAAATTCACGTTGTGTTCTTATCACTGATGAATTATTCCGTAAGAACATTGACACAATTATTCCACGTTCTTGGGGAGTAAAACGGTCCATGTTTATTTTCAGTGTATTTTACATTTGTTCACTACACAATTTTCAACAACAGAATGACAGAAAATGTCATATAAAAAAAAAAAAAGTATTTTCTTTAGTGCCAGTACTTTTGCGCCACCCAGTATGATTTGCGGCTGGCTCTCCGATGATGAAATACCATAAAAACTTACACCTTGGGTCCGAATTCGCTCCGCAAAATGTGAGCTTCAGGATGTTCTGTTCATTATGACGGCGTCAATCGGTGTGCCTCTGTCTAGCCCATATGTATGATGAACAAGTCAACATAGTAAAATGAAATTCGAATAACTGAAAAATGGGAAAGAGAAATGTGCGAGTGACCGCGTGACCAATCGTGTGGGCTGTGTTCGGTCCCCACCGATGAAGTCGTCGTTTTGGTTGCTCCAACAAATACTCTGAACTGGAACTAATTTGAATCTACGAGAGCAGCCGAGATAAAGTTCGTGGATTGTTTTCGAGCGTAAAGTTAGTTTTTCAAATAGTTCACGTGCATTTTCATACGAAGCGCGTTGGAAATATACGGTGAAAACGAGTTAACACTTTGCACCATTAAAGACTTATGTATAAATATAATTGGAACACAGATTTTTTATTGCTTTATTTTATAAGGTAAGAGTCCTGCTTTGATCAAAATAACAAGTATTTAATGCATTTTCTTTGGCAAGAAATATGTCAGAGACCACCCCGTAGTGGTCTCCTGCTATCGACTACGCAAACTTTGTAAAACTCTTTGATACATAGGAGAGCTCATTGCTGTAGTCACCTCGGAAATGTAATTCAGGGTATTGTCTGAGTATCAAGATAATACCTATATTCGTTTCTCAGGAATTGCTACACGGAAAAAGCCTAAGATGTAATAGGCTGTGCTATGTAAAGAACCTGGTGGTTAGCCATGGGCAACTCATGCGACTCAACGAATACTACAACATGTGTTGTAGTATTCGCCAAAATATTGTATGGGAGCGACTTTCTACATGACGCTGGGCAGCGTGCTTATGGCTCGCCCACCTATAGAACTTCACTTATTTCTTCATTCTTCACTGCACATAAACATAAGCATTATTGGTGAAATCAATGCATTCCATTCCAACACAGTGCACAAGATACGGGACAAAAAGTGTAATAGGCCAAATTCAGACAGGCGAAGTTGCAGGCAACCACTAGTCTGGAAATAAAACGTGGCCCCGAGTTCATGAAGGAGTCTGTAACAAAACGGGCGAAGTTTGCGGCAGTCATTTGCCAGAAATTCCGTAATTGCATGTTGAGAAATAAAACGTGATTCAAAAATGAAACGCTGGGGGTTTCACGTTCTGAGAATGCATTTCAGTTTACAACAAACTTTATTAATTACGACTGCCGGGGTTCGTTAGGCGAAGAATACTTACGTTAAAATTTTACTAGAATATTTGCATAGTAAAGTAACAGACAAAAGTAGTGACCGTTATAAATGCAAATGGAATGCAGTTTGCTGAAAAACGTTTTTTATTTCAATTTCTTCAGTATAGTTAGTACAAAAGAGATGGGTAGGAATATATTTTTTGTTTCGTCCGAATACTCGTAGTTAACTCTTATTTATGTATTCTCTATTACACGTCCATCAGTAGTACAAAAGGCGAACCCAATGCCAATGAGGCATTATCTACCGGTCAACCATTAGGCTAAACAGGAAAGCCAAATAAGTGACTTAGGCTTTATTTTCCCTTCCACATGTAGTTACATAAATAGTTATGTTTTAAAAAAAAAAAAAAATGACATGTAGGTACATACTCTGTGTGACACAATTATTTACGTTTTTTTCGTTTCATTAGGAATGTTCATAACATAAAAAAGTTTTTTTACTTTACTAATTTATTAATTTACAAGGATGCCGTTGAAAATTATTGTTTATTAATTTTGACCTTTTGGCATCAACTCGAAAAATTTCAGGAATGCCTGATCAGCACAAAAGAGGACCTTTGAAAAACCGATACTCCCATCCGAAATTGAACGCCTTCTCCCATCATAACATGTGAATATCCCAAAGAACCTGAAACTTATTTATTTATTTTTAGTAGCTACAATTTATAATTTATTTTCAAATGGTGACTAACATCAAAGAACGAAGACTTTCACTCAAAGTTATCCCTTCATATATATATTGTAGAGTTCCCCCTAAATGCTGAAAAATCTTTTCTTAGTGGATTTCTTACGATTTATGATACAGGTACACGCAATCTGAATTTCAGCTTTCTAGGCCTATCAAAAGACGTATTTTTTTTAAGAATACCATTTCAGAATGCATTTGTTACTAAGAATACAAAAAGCAATTTGTAAATACCAACGAAAAGAATCCCGGAACCTCGCCCAAAAAATGGCTCTGTGCAATATAAAGCATTTTTAATTTAGACCGAGGGATTTAAAATAACCAATGCTTTATATTTCGCGCTGAATTTTCCTTCGTAATTTTGCGGAACGTGACCAAGGAAAAAAATTCTGCTCCCGCAAATTTTGTGTTACTACAGACCTAAATATTTTCTATTTATGACTTAGAAAAAAGAATTGCCTATGATTCAGCCAGTTCAACAAGTTTTTTTCAGTAGCCCACAAACGGATCGAGTGAGTTGACAGACTCAACTTGAACCTATCAGAGAGTTGTCCATTGTCTTTTGTAAAAGATAGATTTAATTTAATACAATATTTAATTTAATGAAAATACACTGGGGTTAAATAGAAGGTTGAATAATCTTCTCCCCATGAAGCGGTCAGCTCGCTGTGCGCAACAGTTTAATTCGTACTCACTTCTAACGTTAATTTACATTGCGTTGACATTACAGAAGGTAGCTCTGCTTTGTAAACACTCTGCTATTTACTCAGAGGCATACTTTAACAAAAGAAGACTATGACCATAATTTTCATATGGGTTACAAACGGCCGCTGTTCCAAATACTTTAACTAGCTTCTTTAAGCAGTGTGTTGCCATTGTTAGGAATTATACAAAGGGATTCCTGTTTACATATCATTTGAATTAATGTTGAGAATTCCTGTGACAAAATTCAAAGTACCTTTCTAGTTTGTTATTTTGCAGGAAGTAGGACCACTAAGGCAAATAGGATTTCGTTTTACGTGTCAAAGGAACTTGCAACTAGAACCATGTCATGACACAAATGTGTCCCGTGCCCAGTAGGCGAGGCTGGTGTTTTATTCCATGCGATAGAAACTTGGTCCCTCGTTAGGCGATATCTGTCGTAAGCGACGTAAATAGGGCGGGCTCGCGGGCGGCCAGCGATAAGTGGCAACTTGTGATGGATCTTTGTCGCGACGAGGGACGCCCCATTTCGCCTCTCAATGAGATTGTAATGAAATAAACTTTTCGACTTTTTTATTGGACCTCCTTGTCTTGTCGTCTGAAAAGCAGATACCTACAAAAATAATTAGAAACATGGACTTGCATAAGTAAGGTGGCGGTGGCGCTTCGAAACAAACGCTTTGTTCGCTTTAAAAATTAACATTTCCGAGAAAATGCATGTAAATCGATATTTACAATCTTCCACTGTATCGATATTAATATTCTACCCACAATCGTCAATGATCTAGATACTAACTATTTGTATTTTTCAAATAATATAACAAACTAATTTTCATTATAAACTTGAGGAGGGTTCAACTGGGAATATTAGCAACCAAGTCGCTGCCGTTCAAGTATATTGGTTTACGTAACACAAGGGAAGACCTTACTTTAGATACAGCTAATATTCTCGAGGGTTTTCAAATCCATTTTTCCTGTAGGTAAAGTTTAAAGGCATCGAAAACGTCATGATAGGTAATTATTTATTCTGCCAAACTGTAAGAAATTCACGTCATAAATGATACACTCTTAAAAGCGCCACTTGTTGGTGCGATGGGTATAGATCGGCTTATATCGCCGAAAGTCGTGGGTTCGATTCCCGAATGTGTGAAAATTCTTTCATGAATGTAAATGTTCAATGAAGAAGAAGAAAATGCCGGATTCATATGGACCAATAGTGCCTTTTCCTAATATAAAAGTTTAAAGAATAAGAACTGAAACACTTTAAAAATTTCTGCTGAACTTGTGACTCGGTTCGAATGCGAACGGCGTTTTGAGTTAGAGTTGTCATGATAAGATTTCTTCATTAAATCATTTTGAGTAGTTTTGGACATAAAAATCAGGCATTTCCTTTTCTTATAAGGCGCAAAAGTTTAGAGGCGCTAAGCTGACAAGGGTGGTGAAAAGGCTGCACTCTGTCGTATTACTTTTTCGTGTGCCCTGAGGCGACTAATACCATTAGGCACTAACATTTTCTCTACACGGTGGTTTCGACGTAACAACCTTTTCAATCAATGCGACACTATTTTTCGAAAAAAATATGTATTCATTAATTATTCTGCTAGTACTCGATCCTGGTAATAATTTTAGTTTAACCGGCCCCAGAATAGATAGAAGAACATTTGTATCTTTTTAAATTACAAATGCTCTTTGTTTCTCTTATCATAACAGAAACTCAGAAATAGTTTTCTTGTCTATTTATGCTGTAACATTTTAATTAAAATGATACCAAAAGAACCCCGATCGTTTGATTACATAACTACTATTGTTACATGTCGCTCATACCTTGTACAGTCAGCATCAAAATTATGTGTGCTTATACGAGTAGTCAGTGGTTTAAGGTATTGGTTAGTGGTTAATTGTGTAAACTACTTAATGATAAACAAGTCTACAACACTGTAGACATTTTTTTTGTTGTTTTAACCTGATTTCTATCGGCCCCAAAAGGGTAGGTTATTTTTTTTTACATAAGGCAACGATTCAATAACTCCTACCATATACAGTAGATTTCAGTCTACACATAGAAACATAGATGCGTGTTGCTCGATAAATTGTTCTTTTATTCTTTGAAGAACGATAGTTTACAACTAACAAACGCCGAAGTCGTTTCTAACTTTTCAAACATCCATCGTCTATCACACCAGCCCTGAACGCTGAAAAACTCTTTCATAAGAAAAAGAAGACATGGCTACATTATATCGTATGCCAGTACATCGTAAACAGTAGTATAATGTTATGAGCGATAAGAAGCAAGTTTATATGTGGGAGCGTAAAGACATTATGGGCGGTATAAATTGCCCTATCTTCACCAGTTTTGAATAAGGCTACGCAGCTTTCGTCCCGGATCACTTAAGAAACTCCAATCAAAGATGTTATCGGTTCGTTCATGCTGAACCCGAAAATAATATGGGTTTCAGCCTATATCTTCAACAACATACATTTCTTAGATTAGTACCATAAAATATAGGTCAAGGAGGACAGATGACCTGGTAAGCAAAGCAGGCTTCGGGTGGATGCTGGCCATGCTAACCGCTTCTAACGAGGTGACCAGAATTGTAGAGAAGCCTAGACTCGCCAGTTTATGCTTGTACATTATAACAGTAATAAACTAAGATAATAAGCATTATTACAAGGTTTTGTACAAAAGAAGACAATAACACAACAATGTAAACAGATAATCAGGACAATTCAGGCGGTTTTATCGCTCAAAGCGAACTTTTTCAGACAAACTTCAGGTAGAGAAACAGGAAAGATAAGAAGATGCGGTGGTGCAAGATGATTAATAAAAGTTATGAATCAACTACTATGACAAACAAAATACTATAATCAAATTAATATAGGTATGGACTAACACATACACATCATCATAAAGTACATATATTTCTATTCAAAACAACACAATAACATTAAAACTCACCAAAATTGTTTTAATAATTACTAATGTGCACCTATTAAGCAAGGAAACGACTCGCTCCATTCAGCACGAATCATTGTATCCACTGTAAATGAATTCGGCTGAAAGCGCTGCACCGCGGTTCCGACCAGAGCGCGTTGAGTATCCCTGACATGCAAGGCTGCGCTCCATCGGGCAGTTAGCGCCAGTGTTCCAGTGTTCGACGCTTACACAACTGGGACATGGGAGGAATGTTTGCTTTGATGTGGGACTGGGAATGGGCACACACTCGATGTTGTTCGGTACTTGTTGCCTGAATCTACATAAAACAATTACAAAACAAGTTTATGTTGCAGATTTTGCTACGTATGATTGTACACTTTACAGAAGTGATTTGGGTCTATGCTCACCAAAGATGCAAGTATTCAAATGGGATCGAGATCATGATTCAGAAAGAAGCCTATCTAAAAATAAAACTGAATCTATATATAAACTGTAAGAGGTCTTTAATGAGTTTATTTGGGAGACATCTGCATAATAAGCAGCGATTAAATTAATATTTTGACCATCAATGGATGATCTATCACTTGCGGATTTGCCATTAGATGATACTTATACCTATTTCCAAATTCATTACCTGCATCTTCTATCGCATCTAGTTTAATGCAAAATATCAATAGGAGCACTAAATCACCTTTACATAAATTCAAAAGTACGTGTAACAACCTGAACCTTACTAAACCTGGTAGGTAAGACCTGACAAAGATAACGGAAAACCATTGTCTTATGGCTAGCAAGGGAAAAGGGGTTGATTGATGCTCACTTTGCACCCTCTACAGACGTAGCTTTCAATATCCATAGATGTTTGTAGCTATACGAATACTACATATCTCAGGTCCGAATTCTTGCCGTCGCGTCGTGATAAATGGAATTTACAAGTCAACAATGATACAGCCATCTATATTGCCATAGGAGAGAAATGAAAAAGGGCCAGCGGAACAGGGTATTTGTTTGTAACGCGAAGAAGAACAAGAGGGTTAAAGCAATAAAATAAGCTGTCTTTTGTCGGAAAATTACTATTGTATGTCACCAGGAAAGCAAAAGCTTGACTAAAATGGATAGCTTTTAATCTTCGATGTCTGTAAGTATTAGGCTTTTAATTTTATGCTACATGTAAACCCATCAAAGCACCAATCAATACACAGAAATTAAAAAGCGTAAAACGAAGATAATGATCAAGGAGATTAGTTATCGATTTCTCTCAAATGATGCTAAGTCACAGACCAAGCGGTTATTATTATAGCTTTGGCCACCTTACTGCATTGGTATGAGGTGATATTCACCTAATATTAGATAAATTTTGTGCTGAGCTATGCACGTTTGTGCTACAGGTATCAGAAACAAATTTGTATATACTTAGTGTTATGAAGCTGAAGAGTTTGTTTGTTACGCTAGGTTTAAAACCTACTGGTTCGAATAGAAAAATATTTTTTGTTGGATAGCCAGGAAAGCTATAGGCGATACAACATCACGCTGCGAGCTATAGTAGCGGAACATCAATAAAAAATGTTGCCAAAACGGGAAAAATATTCCTTTTCTGTGCTTCCGTTTGCGTGTCCTGTGTAAACAGTTGAAGTTACTAATAACATTGGATGATGGGTTGTCTGTTTTGGTTGTCGTTTGAACCTTAAAACACCTCGTTCTTTTTGACCTAAATTTGTAAAAAAAAACAAGAATTTGCTTATGCTTAACTACTCACGTTCTACTCGCATCTAGAAGAAAAACTATTTATTGTATGTGAATGATCATGCGTGTAAACGGGACGTGGTAAGTTAATTATAATACAATAATCATTAATGCGTTTATTTGCTTCCAATTACTGCATACAGTACACATTATCACTGCATACAAATACAAACAGAATACCGTATATCTACAAATTGCCTAACTTTGGTTCTGTACACACGTACTACATGAACCAGGCTAAGCTAAGCTACATGTGTGGATACAAGGTGGGTACCTTGATAAGCTGCTGTGTACACGTGGGCTTACCCATGCATAATAACAGCACACGTAGGTAATTTGCGAGGAGAACGTGTAGCTTTATCCTCTTTGATCCCTGATGCAAATTAAGTTTATTTGTGTATCTATCGGGGCATCGTCGCTCCATTAAGGATGAACTGATTTTGAGTTTTTTTTGTTTGGAGGATGACTCGATCTTGGAAATCGTAGCTCTTTCTATATAAATGGATTGCTGTTGTTTAGTCACGCTAAATCTCGGGAACGGCTGGACCGAGTTAGTAAATTTTGGTTTTGAAATAAGTACCTATTTGAGAGGGTCCAGGGAAGGTTTAAAAGGTGGACGTGAGAAAATGCCAGGAATATAGTGAAAAACAACAATTTAACAACAGTTTTCCTTCGCAACCATTTCTACCTGGCAGTGATTGACGACAGATCAACGTCTGTCGGGACAGCTAGTGATTCAAGCAAATTGTGTCAAAGGTTCAGTTTTTTATTGATGAATTATTATATTTGTTCGGGCTAAAGTAGCAATAAAGGATAAAAGCCTTCATTAAGCCCCGTATGATTTCGTTTTGTAGTGGAAGCCGGTTAATTGCATTTCGCGCTCGTCGCTGATTGGCTATCGCCGGGGCGGATACGCCAGAGAATCGAAACCGTTTAGTGGCATATCTGGGCCCTAACCATGAGCTCTTATAGCAAGATTATTTCAATGTTACTTTGCTTTTTCGTACCATGACGTCTTCAAAACAATACTTAATAAGTCCTGCTCTCTTTGAGCAATATTGCTGTCAGAGCCCATACAAAATTGAGAAATTGGTACCATGAAGTGCTTTTTGACAATCAGCAATATTGTTTTAAGGCATCACGTGATCTGTTGCCATGACAATTAAAATTTTGTTATTACGTGAAATTTGGCAACAGCGCGTTCACACGGGTTACTTTTATTCATTAATTTACATAACAAATTCTATCGTTAGAAAAGTATTCTCTTTAACTAAAGGTAGGTTATTATTAGGTAAAAAAGTTAAATAAAAGATTATTCATAATGTTATTTAACTAAGTTAACTAAGTAGACAATATTGTATCATAAATTTATCTTGAATACATTTCGACGATGAGGTGCGAGTCTTCTTCACCCTACTAAATGTTCCCATAAAACCGATTTATTCATTTCAACTAAGCAAGAATACCTATTAAAACTAAATGCTTTTAAGCATTCCCCAAAAAAATATAGAAACATAATAGAATAAATTAGGTCATAAAATAACAAACTAAAGTTTGCGTTATATTCGAATACAAATAATAAATTCTGAAAAATAATCCCTAGTGTGATACACAATCGCTTACAAGTAAGGTTGCGTTACTTTTGCAGCAAGCTTAATTCAATATTACTTTTATTGACATCAAATGACATCCAACAAAGTAATCTTGCGAAGTGTGGGGAAAAAACGAATGCTGATTCTGGTTGTTCACTCTTAAATATGTACTTATCATGCCAAGCCGTTACTGAGACTAAAATCAATTAAAAAACCAAATGCCATGAAAACTAAGCTACGTCTGTCAGTCAAATTGAGATTCATTTACCAAAGCTAAGCTGTTTTGTATTTGTATATTTTTCACTTCAGATACCTACATAAATAATAAATACTACTCTTAGGTATGCCATAAGGGGATAAGTTTTATCTCTATTTTAAGTTGCTACCAAACGTGTTTTGTTTCATCAGCCTTCCTGAAAGTACTTTTCAGTTCATTGAAGTGCACCTGGTGCCGCTGGATCCGGAAGCAGAGTCGCTTTCCTAGGGCCGTGTACTGTAGGACCCAGCAGGAAAGCCGAAGTAGAGATGATCTCGTGGTCCCAACGAGCGTTGAGGTACCCTTGAAAGGGTTTTCCCCTAGTTCTATTTGTTGAAAAGAGATTTGAAATGATTGTCCACAATGGTTTTATGTTATTTGTATCATGCCTATTCAGGAGAAAGAAAACGAACGTTGATCACAAAAAATGGAAACATGGACATAAATATCTCAAACTTTAAAAAAATTAAGCGAGTGTAAAATGCAATGCTATCTCAAAAATAGAGCGACTGAAGTAATCTGATGCAGATCTGAGGCATTCGCAGCAGTACTGGGTGACTTAAGTTTATTAAACAAAAACGGTAATAAATCATTTCCAAAAATGTATTTGTTTTAACTCATTATTTGCAGCACTTGAAAGGTAATTTTATTATTATACACTTACAATCGGTTTGGTGTGATGGTTTACAAGTGGACTATTACACCAGTGTGCAGTGGTCGCGGGTTCGATCCCCGTATGTCTGTTGGTACTGGTCTAGGTGTTTCATATCTCTTTATATAAAAATGGATTGCTGTTCGTTAGTCTCGCTAAAACTCGTGAACGGCCGGACCGATTCGGCTAATTTTGGTTTTGGAATAGTTGTATTGGTCCAGGGAAGGTTTAAAAGGTGAGTAAACATGAGAAATGCTAGGAATGTAGTGCAGAGCTATAATTTGGTTTTCTCTTAGCAAATGTTCCTACCCGTCACGTGACACTTAACGTTTGACAACAGCACGAAGTCTGCCGGGACAGCTAGTGTTTAATAACTATGTAGGTATTCACAAAAAGAAAAGAAATTAAACATGCGTCTAGTATCCATCCATTCAGTTGTTTTTACGTGAAAGAGCAACACACATCTATCCATCCACACATACAAACTTTCGCATTTAAAATATCAGTATGATACTTCAATCACGATATTTCAGTATCATGACGTGCTATACGACGGGGCACTTTGTACCTATCATATCAAGCACTGTATTCATTATGTATTTAAGTAGGTAGGCATGTGTCCGAAACCAACAGTACAAGTTTTATCTTATGAAAACAGAAGGATAGTGTTAAAATTACCCAATGTTAATTTTGTGTAAATGATTTTAGTCTTTCCCTAATTCGTCAAAAATATGAAATAATTAGGTGCCGCTTACTGCCCACTAGCGCCACCAATCGTTTTTTATTAATAGAGGTTTATTTCAGATATTTTGATAAAAACTGTTAACTGTTAAATTTATTCTGTCAACATCTTTATGTACAGATAATATCTTATTTTAGGATCATAATTGTGTTTGTTTAAATATCTTAAAAAAAACACAATTCATGAAAACTATTGGTGGCGCTAGTGGGCAGAAAGAGGCCCCCATTTAACTGTTCAGTGATAGTTAGTCAGTTATCTATATTCGAATAAGTTTATTATAAAAGAGTTTACCTATTTCACAAAGAAAAATATATATTCTGGCAGCAACATTTTACTTTTTGACCCTTTTTTCCATAGCTAATTATGACACGAAAACATGTCAATGTCATGTCATATCATGACAACCAGCGTGGTGAAATGAAACAGGAAAACTAGTTATTATTTATATTTATGATTGTAAAATTAATGATTATTCATCATCGTAAGCAATAACGGCATGATCCTTAATCTCCGCCCAGAAAGTAAAGGGTGATAAATCTAGCAGCAGGAAGACAAAGTTTTGATAAGTTTGTGAAGACATGGATTTGGATTCAATAAGTCATAGGATTTCTGAATACATGTTTTATCTTGGATTTCAGAATTGCTAAATGTTGTGCATTTTAACACAAGCATATCAGTCCAGACAATCCTTGTCAGTAGGTAGCAATGATCTGTGAACAATAAACGTTAACGGTTTGAATGTCTTAGATGCACTCACATGCATATGTGAAACTGTGGAAAGTGAAATAAAGATTCGACTTATACTTTGTATTTTATTTTAAACTAGTTTCTAACATCTTTCACTGTGAAAGTTACACTACACTTAAAGCCGTCTTTTTTTCACGGCTACATTTGCTGCGCGACATGGTGCAAAACATGAAGCTCAGCATGTTGATCAACGACGCGCAACTCCACTACCTACACGCCGCGCGTCATTCCACTACCTACACGCCGCGCGTCATGTTTTAAACCACGCGCGCTGTTGTGCAACGTCGCCGGACATGTTGAGTGTCACGCGGTGCTCGTCAATGAATGCCTAGTGGATACGCGGCTTAATTGTAGTCTGTATCTTTCATATTTCCAGCTGTTACTTGAAAACAAAATATTCAACATGCCTTAAGGTTTCAAAACCAAACACAATATGAACATTCACGTTAATGAACTCACAATAAAGTATCTTAAGCGATGACTTTCGTTCCACTTACAAGTTTATTTATTGTTGCTTTTTGAGCTTCTTTGTGTACCTACCGATAGTAGGTAGGTATAAAGATAACCGCCGAAGCAAAGGAAAAACGACACAAACCACATTTCCGTACTAAAATAAATCAGCCGCCTAAATCAATGAACAAATATTTGTCAAGCTATTTTATGGTCCTAAGAAAGAGTTCACTGTGGCTCGAGTGGCTTGATGATGTTTAGTTTTTATATAATTTGGAAAACAATGATGAAGAAGTTGCATTCACGGAACTTTTTTCGTGTGTCAGAATTGACGTAAAAGTATTCCTGCATTAAGGCTGCTGGTTGTCAAAAAGCCACGCTCACATCAAAACCAAATTAAGATTGTTTTAGGCTTTGGACCCCTTGGATGAAAAATTGACCGAATGATGATCTTTGTAGACTAATTTCGGCTGGCCTTTTTAGAAAATATTATCATTAGTGTCAATGCCAGTATAAACAGTTTTTTTTGCAAGAATATTCATGCTAAGTATTCTTTTCTCGAAATTTTACTCCAAGCATGCTTTAAGACAATTCGGACCATAGACTTCGTAAGAGATGGTGCTATATAGTTCATATAGCGCTATCCCTTTCTGGCTTTCTAAATAATCATTCGTTCTTTCCCAACACTTCGCAGGACTAAAATGATTGACTTCATGGTACGGTTTTTGAGCATTCCTTCCGCAGTCCTGCAGCAGTCTTACTTTAAAACAAGATTGTTTTCTATAAGCTTATGGTTAGGGCCCTGTTCAGATTGCGACTTAACCTGTGGAACATACGGATCCGTATTGGTTTTTCTGCACGTGTTTGATTTGTAACCTTAAAGTTTAGCTAGTTACCTGTCTTATTCGCGGCTCAAGTCTAGTGTGCAGTTAGTAAAAGTATTACATAAAATGAGAAAAAAAAGTATCATTCAAGTATTATACATGTGATCCTCTTTGTTAAGTGTGTTATATTTTGAATAGCCCGATGGCGCAATGCTGATTTGCTGTCTTTAGCGCCAAAGGCTGTGAGTCCGACTCCCACTTTCAAATGATGAACATTTGCGTTTGTTTAAGTGGTATTATCTACATACTTGAGTGTATTTATTTATGATATCACCGTTAGCACAAGCTGAACTTAAATTGAGGTCTCTTAAATCTTGGTGAAACATATCCCAGATAATCATTTCTGTTCATTACAAACTTCTTCAAATGGGACAAAGTAATCCGAGAAGGCTTCACAGCAATTTATAATAAGTTCAGCTTCGCGGCTTGAGGGCTTCGCTCAAATTTTAAAGTCAATCATAAACTTAAGTTATTGAGTAACACTTGTCTAGAGCTGTACAGGCAGAGACTTGGTACCTGTCATCCAGCCGTCATATTTTCATATTGTTCTCGTAGGTATGTATGAGACAAATCAGTAATTTCGTGTAACGTGTAAGACACGATTGTTAAAAAATGTTTATCTGAATGGTGCGACAGGGTAAGCTCAATTTTAGTCCAATACTTTAGTTAACTCACTCCCGTCGTCGTTAACCAGACCACACACTGTGCCTACAACTTTCAACTACACAATCATAACACGTTGTCTCTCGTTAGCTCTGTAGTTTGCTAGTTGATATTACCGACATGGCGCAATGGCGCAACATATTTTACAAAACTTCTTACTGCTAGCGTCATTTCAAAACGTCTAACGTTAAATTACATTCACTAAGCTCATTTTGTTACTTGGTAGGTAGATATACGGAATGCAGCTAAAAGACGCGCATTTAAAATTCTCAGACAAGTAAATTACTTACTGTTCACAGGCCAGTTAGCTGAACCTACTTCAAACGTTCATGTTTCAAACTTCAAGGAACGAAAACTTTCATCGAAAGTTAATCTTCCCATTCGTATCCAAGGAGCAGCGATTTTATTTGTAAGAAGTTATATGGCCAGGCTCTATCGGAAATAAGTATTTGTTTGTCGGGTGACGAGATAGGTGTATTCATCTTGATCGTTTTAAATACCTTATTCAAACTTTCACATGTCGTAGGTATAATTACGATGGAAATCAATTTGTTGATTTTCACAGAACACAGTCCCGTAACCCACCTCTCACCGTCATGCTGGGCAGCTCGTCCCTTCTTGAGTTCTTGGCAGCTTGGCACGCATTGCCCTTCTCCCTTTACATTGACAGCAGACAGGTGACGTCTCCTGCCTCTGGTTTATAGCATTGCGCTTTATGATTTCAACAATCGCCTTACCAAGTGGGCACAAGAAGTATATATATGGGCGTTTATTCCGTTGTACTAACCCAACATCTATTCGAAGCTTTGTCAAACTTTCAAAAGGATGTGATGTTTAGGCTCTATGCATTTTGTATAAATGGTAAAGACCCAAAAGTTGCAATAATTTTGGATTGTAAGTATGAGTAAGTTTTTTAACTCTAACGATTTGAAAAAACTTATTATTAGAACGAAAGTAGGCTTCCATTGTTTAGAGAAGATCGTAGTGTCCGACCTGTCTCCTTATCTTTTCTAGAGGTAAAAGTGTACCTCTCTCTAGAAAAGAGGTCTGTTTTTGCTTCGAGTAACCCGAAATGAAGCCATAGTTTGAAAAGCAATTTAAGATATAATGGTATAAAAAAAGATAGTACTTACTTATTGTCCATTACGTTCTTATTATTTTGAAGGTGACTTCATTTATAAAACATTTATAGCCTCTCAGCGTAAAAACGATCAAAGCTACAGAGTGCGATGCTCTTACTTTATAAATATTTCTTGATAAATAAAAGAGCTCTGTCATCGCTTTCGGAGAATTCGTTTTTCATGACAAGACGAATTTGTGATCTAACTAAATCCATACGCATTCATGCATTAAGTCCACTGAGAAACTGTTTCGATTCTTCGTCGTTTTACTCTATCCAAGCTAAGTCTATTGACGTCTCTACGAGGGATTATAAGATTTAACTTGGTGTTATCAACTCCATACGCGAGTTTGGGAATATTTTAAAGTTGTTCGTTTTCGCGAAAAGGAAACCCACAGTGTTCCGTAAAGTGTGTTGGATTCGTCGCAGGTTGAATTAAAAAGTTCTAGACATAACTATCAAAATTAGTTCAATCAATTCGTGTGTAATATGTAAGCTCAACATAGCGACTATTTCATAAATTATTGTCAGCTTGACCATCTCTATATATAAAAATGGATTGCTGTTCGTTAGTCTCGCTAAAACTCGAGAACGGCCGGACCGATTCGGCTAATTTTGGTTTTGAAATTGTTGTATTGGTTCAGGCAAGGTTTAAAAGGTGAGTAAACATGAGAAAATGGTAGGAATGTAGTGCAAAGCTATAATTTTGTTTTCTCTTAGCAAATGTTACTACCTGTCACGTGACACTGAATGTATGACAACAGAGCGAAGTCTGTCGGGACAGCTAGTTACTTATAAAAATACTGCAAGTAGCATATGCCATTAAGTTTTGTGAACTCATAAACTGACTCAAGCCATTGATGAATAGATGGCTAGACAAATAAGTTCAAGTCCGTTGCCGCCATCTTTAATGAGCAATTCCTTAATCAATTACGAGGAACGCGTCTGGATTGTGTTTCAGCTGAACACAAACAGTTTGTCTTTGTGATTGCGGAGAGCTTCCACTTTATTGCTTTCCGAATCACAGGGGTCGGAATTAGGAGAGCCAATTGTTTAATGAACGGTAAGAAATGAGCTACATTTATAAAAATAGTTTTCTGATCATTAGGTACGCGTACCAGACCAGATTATAACTCATTGACGTAAAATAAACTTAAATCGTGACCATTATGCTTACTGAATGTATTAGAAAATGTTCCTCACCTAAATTTTCTACCATCCCAATATTTGAAAAATGTTTTTTGATCTTTAAAACCCTTCTTTGTTCTTATACAAAGCCTTTAAATACCGCAGCGCGGTTAATTACGTTTGGTCAAAAACGAAGTAGAAGTCATTAGCAAATGTCAAGGTATTGACGAGGGTCTGACAGAACAATTATTCCGCCTCTAAATAAAATAAACGTTGTAGGTAGAGGTTTGAGGTCATTACGGAGTCAGGTGGCGAGCTCCGTGGGCCTCCAATTCCCGATAAAATAGGACGAAATTTATTTCCTTAGATGTCAGCGTATATCCAGAAAATCCCCACTTTGACGCAATAGGACGATCTTATTAAACACTCTTTGTGTTTTCGTCTGGGCAAATAATTGTTTTTGGAAAATATTTTTTTCCTGAAAACCGTTTGATGTGTTGATGCAAAAGGAAACCGGCTTAAGTATAATTACTATGAATTCGTATTTGAACTGTTTTATACAAAGTGAAAAATAATACTACCACAGAAGTTTCTTCACAAATAATACATTGCAGTGCAGTCTTGGTTCCGGAAATCTATTCTAGAATAGGTTGAGCTGATTCAAACTTTGCAGCAAAACCGAACTGTGGTCCGTCGTCCGTCGTAGATGGTCCAATTTATTATGCAAACACGGAATCCAAATGTAAGATGTAGAATCTTGTCATCTGGTTTGTGAATAGACGATGTAAAGATTTTTCGTTGAGGGTACGATGAAGATGCGATTTCTCAGTAACAAAAGAGTTCCTTTTTGAATACAGTTCAAGTTATGGCTTTGACCACTCGTTCAGTGGTGGTTGTGCTAAAATGGTCGCAGAGTGAAGACATTGAAACATATATACGTACCTACTTAATTTGTGTTGGCTCTGTGTATTTGTGGTATCTTATATATATTAGTCTTTTTTAGTTAACATAACACAAGGCCAAATCTTACTTTGAAGTGCCAAAGCAAGCTTTGTAGAGCTATGTGGGCAATTGAAATATTTAACTACTCAATGATTATCTATGTGGACCTTTTTGCCTTTTATAAATGAAGATTTTCGTTAGCTTTATAATATTTTTTTTAAAAAATCGAAGAACCATCGTAAACTAGGTACTGATATCATGTTCAAAATAACAATTCAAATTTTATGATAACAATATTTTGTCTTTCCAACTGTTGATAATAAATATTTGAGGAAAACAAAATGTTAGAGATTTCTGCGGTCAAAGTGGTTTTTGCCGGCGTAACAGAATCCATTCCATTAGCCTTAAGTGAAGGCAAATAAAAGTCTCACTCGCCCGCTTTTATACGTATCATCAATCTCAGCTGACTAGTTTTTCTCGAACCGCAGCCGTTGGCATCTATTAATTACTGACACTGTTTGTTTTGTGCTCACATCTCACGGTGAACGATTTTATTTTACGATCACCGGAAATTGCTGTATAATAGAGTTGACTTTCCAAAAAAAACCCCGAATCCGCCTTAGTGGTAACCAAGCAAGCTGAAGCCTCCCAAATTTTAAATTAACATGTTATCTACAATCCTAGCCTTCAAAAAAATTGTAGTTTTTGGTGTGCAATAAATAATTTATTAGTATTTATACTAGTACCAATTGAATGTAAGAGATCATCTCGAGAGAAATACGTTTACGAACATATTATGCAAAGTGTGGATAAACTCTTAAAACAAATAAAAGTTCAAGAATGTTTTTCAGTCTATTACGTACAAGTGAAGGGCAATAAGTCTATTTCGTCTCGAGATAAATACAACCATCAATCTCGAGTGAACACTTCGAACCACGGGCGTAAGCTATTTATTACAAAACCTATTCTGCATTCCGTTTCAGAGCCGTAAAAGTTGAAAACTCTATTATGCCGGGGATGGATAGCATTACCAACTTTTCCGGTATGATTTTTCAACAATTTCGATTTTGCGATGTTACTTGGTTGATAGTATTTTAAGGTTCTAAATAAAGCTTTCAAAGTAGAAGTGGAAGTGGATAAAGCACACTCAATTAAAAGGTTTTGACCAACTGCCAAATCTCTGGCCTGATTTGATGAAACATTTTGAAAGGTGCCCTACCTTTAATAAAGTTTTCAGAAACAAAACGCTGCAATACAATGGCCAATACCAAAATATCAACGTGTCGGAAGTATGTAACATTCAAGCCAAAAGTTACTTCCTTCGAAGGTGGGGAAAAGTTTCCCGGTTCAATTCATTGAGAAGTACCTACCCACTACGCAAGTTAAATGAAGCCGAAACTCCGCGAGACGTGAACGCGGTGTTTTGTGGGGTTGTGTTTGAAAAGTGATGTACGGATGAATGGGTTTATTCGGAAATCGAGGCAGGCGTGCGGTTGGATTACTGACCTACATAATCATTACCCGCCAGAATAAGATTAATTGGTTAAAATAACAGGGTGTTATGCCCGCGAAATATTTCTTGGGTAACAGCGTTGTGTGGCAGGTCATTTCATTCCCTATCATGTTACAGGATAAGGTGAGGGCAAAACATGGCTCTGACGTCATCTCTCAAAACTGGACGGCTCTTATTCTCTCTCAGTCTCTTTTAAAAGTATATTAAACTATTACCTAACTCTGATGGCTGACAAAAAGAGTAATCCTAAAGTAAGACAATTTGAAAATAGACTTTGTGAAATCTTCACGTTTTGTAGTTAAAATAACTTCGGTCTTTTTTATTTTTACTCCATAAAGATCTTTTTTCACCAAGAGACGCAGCCAACTTTGCACGGGTGCGACGTACCCAAGCATCCAACATGACTTTTTTAATCACTCAAATCTCATTCATGAGACAAACATTGTGTTTGTTCTAGGTCTGGGCCCTGTTTAATGAACATTACAATTGTATTTGTATTGTATATTACAGGCCACAATTCTACAAGTTTCTATATAACAAAGAGTACAACTTACAACTTTACCATGGTGGAAAATCTACAACAATACTGTTCAAAACTTCGAATGAATGGGGAAGAAGTTAATAGAACACACCAAAAGATTCTAGAACTTTTTTGAGGTGTAGTGTAGGCGATTTTGCTCTTGGTAAGCCAAGTTAAGTAAGTCACTCTCTTATTCGGTCTGAATTAGTATTAGTTAATTATATTATAAGCGTTTGTTGTTGTTTCGTTAATTATTAATTGCCTTACCCGTAATTGGAAAGTCTACTTCAAACTAGAAACTCATCGGTTGGTTAAGTTTACATCGCAAATGGTTATACATTTACTAATAATTGACGGTTAATGGTTTTGCGCGGTTTTCCAGCACTCCGGACAATTCTGTTTGACTTTCATTAACACGCTTGTTAAAACATTTGCTTGTTTAAATTATTAAAATTGAAGAACTGGATAAAAGCTTTTGTTATCGATTTGCTCTAGTGAGCTTCAATAATGATTATGGAATGGAACGCTTATATAATGAAAGATACTGCTGGAGGGTAAACCTCCTACAAACTTCACTTCCCTGTCTATATACATGTAGCTTACATAAAGGAAAGGGGATTTTGATAATACTAAGCCTCATCCATCCGCCACAATTATAACTTTGATTGCTTAATTGCTATAATATTTTGATCAGTTGATTGAAAAACATAAGATTATTTATGAATATCGTCAAAAAGCATAAGTAATAGCTTTAGGTAATTATTATGACGACTAGCGGCCACCTGCGAATTTCTCCGCTTGGACTTGGGTTAAAAAAAAGTGATATATCTTTACATTTAAGTTGTAGCCTTATCCCTATTCAGATTGTCGCATTTCAGGGCTTAGTTATTGAAATCGAGTCAAGCTTCGATGTAATATTTTTGCATAGTGCTCGAATAAACTCTACCTTAGATAAGATAGATAGAAGATTATTAAGATAAGTTAAATAAGGCTTATGAGAAAGGTAAAAATTACCGCAAAGTTTTTATCACCAAAATAATGAAATCCCCAAATATTTACAGTTTAAGACGTAGGTAGGTATTTTTTTAAGCAAAAATAATATACTTCAACTTTTGCGAGCTATATTTGGGTAAATAACACATATACGGAAGGGTGTTATAATTTGACCCACCCGGCCATTAATGCCCTCGACACTCGAGCGCGCTCGACCTTTCCCCCATGAATATGGAAGCCCTTCTCGCAAACTGTCAATAGGAGAGTTCTTTAGAACTGAAATTCACATAGGTCTACAAGTGAGAAAAACCCAACCTACCTATTCTAAATCTAAGTCAGCCCATTCCGTCGCACTGCAGGGCAAAGGCCTATGAAATATTAAAAAATATTAATAAAAATTTAATGTCACCTATTTTAACGTTACCTATCCTAACTCTTCCAAATTCTAAAAAAATGTGATGCTTTAAGTTATACTTTATAGCACATAATTATTTTAGTATCATACCGCGAGAGCGAGCTTTTCCAGACAACCTTCAGGAATTCAGGACAGTTAAATACCTACTTTTAAGAATGTGTGATGAAAATAAATAAAAAGTAAAATGCAATTCTTACATTAAGAACGTGTACATAAATTCCAAATTCCTTAAAAATGTAACATATCAAAAGCACACCTAGTTAAATATGCTCTCAAAAGGTTTATATCGAAATTATGTTAAGTCGCCTTTTCATTCCTTTACTCGAGGTTTATATCTCTAGTTGAAGGTTCGAGGCATGTTTACGAGGTGCGGCGATCTCGAATAAAACTCGTCCTGTGCAAACCCATGAAAATGTTTTATGCGAATTCGCGACCTGAGGCTGAAATTTTAGATTTATTGTCGAGTACGCAGTTAAAATTGAAAGGGTTCTATCGTTACGCGCTTAGTAAGGCGTTGTTTTGAGTTGGTAGAAGTACATCCGATCAAATTGATTCATGACCCATAACAACTTGTTGAGAGGTTGAAATTAGCTGGAACATATATCGTTCGTTACTTAGTAACGAACGATTTTGTTGTTATTGTATCATAAACTGTCAGTTCTGAACAGAGGACTATGACTATGATACTATGACGATGAGATGAAAAGGCATCTCTGGATAACATATTATTCAATAGTTTTTGGTTACTAAGCCCGCGTGTTGGAGTATGGCTCGTTCCACCTCATAGTTGAGGTGAGGCCTGTGCCCAGCAGTGGGACGTATATAGGCCGTTTATGTTTGGATAGTTTATTTGGCTACCGCGTGAATCCGACATGGCATGTGAGTTATTAATTCATTACTATTTGTTGCTCAAAGTAAAAAAACCATTGGCGGACTAATTCTACCAGTTAACCCTTAAGTTATTTGAAATAAACGAACGAGGCATCATTTATTTGTGTCTCCAGACACATCTCAAATGCGTTGAACGCAAAAGTGTTTCGTATTAAAGGATTTACAGAACAGCTTGTGTGATAAATTCTTGGGGGCGTAATACGAGCATGAGTATGTAAGTACAGCCAGTGATTCACTCAGTTGACCCAGTTCTGCCGTTCCTACTTACCTATTTATACTTTTCCTACATATCTTTTATATGTTTCGCTGATTGCGGGAAACATACGATACGTGAGTGTTCAGCTGGTTATTAGGTTGTCTGAGTATTTACTGATACGCAATAAGTATGGTGAAACGGGGTTGATATAGACGATAGCAGTAAGGTTTTGGTAGCTTATTCAACGTAGATATCTAAAGAGCGTAAAGCTACCTTATTTTTATTCTGTCTGTAGACAGCGTCGAAAGTAACGGAGCAAATCTAACAGCATCTTCAACATTTCTTAGTCAACGCTATAAAAGTTAGTACGACATGGTTCAAAAGTCTTCCGACTTCAGACTTTTGAAGTTATACTCTACAGAGCGTTCATTTAATGCGTTTCGCAAATCGTTTCTATTCTACCCATCTTCTTCTATACAGTTCGCTTACCATAACAAACTTGTAACGGTATCTGAGCCATCTCACCGAATAAAGCAAAGATTGCAAAGGCAATATTTAAATGAAGATTGTGCTTAAGTCATCGCTAAAATTAATGGGTACACCTACGCGTGATGGAGCTCACAAACCAAAGCGTTGTTCTGAAAATTTCGTAACAGACTGCCCGACTGAGGATTAAAAGGGATTAAGGACCGGGTGGGTGATTTGGGACAAGCACTTGTACCCAGCATTTCCTACTTTCCCCATTCAAATGTCTCTTAAAGGTAAAAATAAATAGGTACGTGAATACAATAGACATATTTCAAATGAGCTGAATGCAAATTGTGTTATTAATCAGATAACAATGGAGACGGGATAATTTCAATGGGTCTCCAATGGCATTCCTCCAATCGCAATTCCAAAATAGATAATAGCGCTTAAAAGGCAGCATGATAATAGATAGGGCGCCATTACCTAATAGAATTGTGTTTTGAAAAGTACTTGTATTGATAAGTAACGGTAGTAAGAAGTTTAGGTTTTTATTTATTTGTGAGAGTTGAACAATTTACTAGGACTCGTACCTATAATAGTTCGTGGCATAAATGGTATTTCTTGTTTGCGATGGAATCACTTTAGAAAAAACAAGACACCGTAGACTTCACTACTTCAGCGCTTATTATTTATTACAACATATAATAAAGGATCAACATGGTCTCAATCTAAAAGATCTTGACTGACTGACAGACAAACAGACGGTCTGCCTGACAACGAATTTGTCCTTCATAGACACACCCTTTTTACTTTAAAGATACAAGAATTTTTCGTCGGATACAACTAGGTGGTAAATAATAATCACACACCCTAGAATGTCCTCGGGCCTAAGACAACAGTTCACCATGTTCCTACAAAAACAGCACGCAAATAAAAGAACAAACATAAACTCGACTCAAATTGAGTTTCGCCGAGACGGGTGAAGATGGCCGACGAAGATGCCGAAAGTAAACAATCCAAATAAAGTATTACGCCGCTCTGAATAATAAATAGCTTCTTTTTGTTCATAGCCATGGTTTGGCCCGAACCCAATTGACTTCATCGCCTATCATCGGTATTGGCGATAATCGATAGTGGGTACGTACGTAAGCACTAGCAAATTGCTCCTTATTTAAGTATTTATACAATGAAGGTTCGTACGTTTCCGTTCTGTTTGCCTTGTAGGTACTCGTGACTGACCATGCATGAGGCACGGTTGTGAAAAAAACCACGATGAAAAAAGTGAAAAAGCAGTACCTACTTATCTACCTCAAAAAGGATCAGGATCAGAAAGAGTTTACGTATAACTATGTTTTGTGTGCAATGAAGTATTCTTTATCTTATCTCATGAATTACGCAATTAGTATCGTTGTACTATTAGTATTAAGTTATGTTGTAGTTTATTTAGCAGTATTATTAGTATCGTTCTATACGCACGTATTCAAACCTGTCTATACGATAGCTTTCACATTTTATTTTTTGCAAACTCAGGAAACACACACTACTAAAAAATCCTATAAAACCCCTTTGTCATCGTCACTATATAACTTAGGGAGTCTATTTGCTCTATTTTGGCCCTACAGCGGCTCTAGGCGTGAAAATTGACAAATTGATACGTGTCTGGACTACAAAGAACTATGTGATCAAAGCAGAGGCGCTGGTAATGTTATTTGCGCCAAACGGTGCGCTCCAAAAATCTCTCAAGCAAATCTATTGCCGTAAAATGAATTTCTGAGACCTAATGGACATTTCTGAAACTGTCCCAAATTCACTGACGGAGGGTACTATTAGCTTTCTCCTATAAGTATACATAATTATACTGCGAATATAAAATATATTGATTGAAGAGTGACGATCAAAACCTAAAGTAATATTAACCAAATCACGGATATCAAATAGTTAACCTTAGTTCGGGATATTCAAACCTGCCACTAATACCTTAAATAAAGTTTTTGAAAAAAACGATATTTCCTCCGGTATTTTTTGAGTGAACTATTATCACACTGTCTTGATATATAAGAAACTAACTTTCCCTTTTTTACTGAAAAGTTAATTGCAAAAAATAATCTCCTAAAACGGAAGCAAGCAGCCTGAGTGAGATAGCACTTTCTTGGAAGTAAAATACTTTAGTTAATAGGTTCTAGTAGATGTAGGTATATAGTACGAACATTGCTTTCATGTGTCCGAAGAACTTAGACAGCAGGTAGGAAACTGGTAGCCAAGTATAAGATAAACACCACAACAAACTGCTCGTGTTAGTTCCGTGCACTTGCTGCCGGGGCTTCCTCGGGTAATATGAAGCTTGTTCTCATTTAACTTTGTGCAGGTAAAATAGAACCTGAATCATTTCTTGAAATTAAATACCTATTATTTGGGAACCCGTCACTTGTCCGAAATTTACTAGTCCGAATTTCATTTGACTGAAAACTATTGACCAACATTTCATTTGCCAGATGTATTGTTTGACATATTTTTAACCTGTCGAAGTCTCTTTTGACATAAGTGTCGTTTTACCGAAGCACGAAAAACCGAATTTCACAATAAACTTTTTACTATTGCCCGAAGTCATTGTTCAACTTTTTTCATTTACCAGATGACTTATTTGGCATATGATCACTTTGCCTAAATCTTATTTTACCGAATATTACTAGACCACAACTACTGTACGATAACGTTCAACGTCTCGTTAACGTCGATTTTCAGTAATTTCAACTTCAGGGCGAATCCGACTCAGTCAACCCCGACACCACGTGGTACTTGTTTTGCCCTACCCCAAGAGTGTTATTTAAAAGCGCGTAGGCATGGAGGGGCGAGGCGGCCCGCGGGCTGAGGAGCAGGTGGCTAAGCGCGAGGCGCCGCGGCTGAGGCTGGCCGGCGAAGCCGGCCAACAAGCCGAAGCTTCGGTGCTGAGTGAAAGCCATCTGCGACGATTAGCACGCGAGGAACCGCCGGAGCCCCGTAATGCCGGAGCCGTGACAGAATTCTTGTGTTTTCCTTAAACTTGCATGCTGTTTGCCTGCGTACATGCTGTCAATTTCTTATTCTATTTTAAATCCAAAAATTTCTTGTCTGCTTAACCCGTAACTTGTTTATGATCGTTTGGTAAACTAAAAATATGGCAATCAAAACAGTGGTCTAATGATTGTTCTGTAAAACAATACTTCGGACAAGTGTCATTTCGGCCAATCATCACTTCGGTAAAACGTTCTATGGCCTAATAAAACGTCTGGCAAACGAAAAAAATCTAGTTGATAATTGGTCAACTGATACAGTGGCAAACGTGATTTCGGGAAAATGAAAAAATGCAGATCGAAAAAAAGCGAAACGTTTTCGGGAAAATGAAATTCGGGAAAAGAAAATTCGGTCTTATGATAGGTAACCCTATTATTTAGGTTGGTAATATCATTTATTGAAAACTTAAAAAACTGAACTTGAGTATAATCAATTTCGGTGTAAGAAAGAAGTATTTTTAGGACGGCTGGCTACCAGAGTTGAATAAAACGGAAATGTGATGGCTTGGGTTTTAAACGGATATTTCCAATCGGATATCAAAATACGGTTATCTTAATGGAGTTACACACTTGAGGCTCTAAAATCGCTTTAGGTTTAAAAGATATAACATCATAAGTAGGAGTATTTGCATCTCGTTCCGGTTCCGGTGGAGGATGTCGTGTAAATCGTTTTGAATAAAACTGGAACGTGACAAGAAGGCTCCACACGCCGCGTGAAGCATTTGTGAATTGTGAATCCCTGAGCTCAAGAATGTGGGTGAAATAGTCTGTTTTCTGTATTATTCTTTTCTACGGTTTTTTAGCTGAAATAGCGTGCTGACGCTATCTTTTCAGATTATTGAGATCATTGAAAAGCGGGTTTTTCAATACTCTGAAAAACCCAGAGAACCAAATACTTATTCATGTTTCTTATGACCATTTAATAGGTACAGGTTTATTTTTCTCTGTTATTTACCATTATCAATGCTGTATTTTTCTAATAGAAATTACAAAGAAAAAAAACTTCCGTCTAGGTTTCCGGTAGGGATCAAACTAGCGTCCTCCGCAAACCGGGTGGCTGCTCTTTTCCTAACCTATTGAAACTCGAGCAGACGGTCAAGGGCCGAACCTCCGAATTATTTGACTGTAAGCTAGTGATTCCATTAAATGTTAAAATTTTATTAAAAATATTTTTACTTTGTTTAAGATGAAATTGATTGAAAAAAGCTTTTCGCTTTAGTTAATATGTTTTCTGTGATCTTGAGGTACAGGGTGTTTTCGGACCATCTAATGTACACTACAAGAACACAAAATAACCACAATCTCATAATGACACTTCCTCAGGAATATTGTTCTTAGTATGTTTATTACTATCATAGAGCAATACATCGAAAGACCCATTGTTGTTGGCCGAAGGCGTTTCATTGTTTTTCTGTGTCAATCTTAAACTTAAACCTTATTACCTCAGAGTATTGAATCAACAGCATTACCTTTTCCTCACCTTCAAAGTCCTAAGAAACGTCGCTACAATCTAGTAAACACTATTCAAGCCTAATACAATTCCCTTGGGTAATAAAATAGTTTTATCGGAAAACTTTCCCCGATATCTGCTAGAGCTGCTAACTGTCTGTGCTAACGTGAATATTACGAGATCCATATTTTTGTCACGCTTCAAAAAGTTAAGTCTGATGACGGGAGTTTTTAGAAGTAGGTAAGTGTTTTAGCGGATTTGCATATCGTTAGGAGCTCTGATTTATTTTAAAAGCTTGGGCATGACTTAACAAGATTTCTTTCGAAACAGGATAATAACAGAGATTCTCTTCAAAATTAAGGTTTTATAAAACACTAGCAAATTTGCCCCGGCTTCGCACGGGTGCAATCGGATGTTATTATGCATATAAACCTCCTCTTCAATCACTAAATCTATTAAAAGCTGCAGCAAAATTCGTTGCGTAGTTTTAAAGATATAAGCATAGGTACATGGTGATAAAGGGACAGAGAAAGCGACTTCGTTTTATACGATGTAGTGATGAGGCAATACTCACCTACCATCATAACAACATACCTACCTACGCCCCAAAATACATTTTCCTCTTTTCTTCTTTATACTTCAAGGCTTGGCGTCGATACAACTAAACGTATTTTGTGTAAGTGACCTATTTTCGATTCACTCGAGCTTTTTAGCTTTTATTCTATGTATTCCGTAACTAATTGTTTGTTTCTCAAGCTGGCGAGTCGCCAGCTGAGACTAAACTCTGTGAATTGCACTTTGGCTACAAAGCTGATTTAATATGTGTCACAATGAACTGAGAGGTCGCCGAGTTTTGCAACAGCTTCATCTTGAAAATCAAGAGAGCAGCGGCGGAAAAATGCTATAAGGCGAAACGTCTTTTGGTTACATTTCCTAAATGCAGGGTGACTTTGCAAGTACATTTTAAAAATGAGCTCTATAGTGCAATTGGCATAGAGAAAAACATGCTCAGAAAAGAAGTTTCAAAACATTATCGATATTTGGCAGGCAGATTTAGTCTGAAATACTAAGGCAACCTGCTTTCTTTAATTAAGAACTTGTTTTCCTTCCTTCAGTACAAGTACACAAACGTTAAGAATAAGTTATCTTTTCCCACTTTTATCTATTCCGCCCGATGGCTAGTTACACCCTCCCGTACTCTGTATTTCTACCGCCCTGAACGAAGAAAATCAGGTTGAGAGGCGTTGTCACGCCGAACAACAACGACACGACATTTAGTAATGAATGAGTCGACTAGTAAAAATGAATATATTTTTAATTGTTTCAATAAATATGTAGCGTAGAGCAATCAATCTAAATTAGCCCATTTTCTCCCACTGCAGGAGAAAATAGATAAGAAGTAAAATTGCTGTAGAGAAAATAATTTTAGTAATAAACGAGGCTACGTCTACTTTGATGAATAATCATCCCTTAGTTAGCGAATATAGCAGGAAACAGAATCCAGGACAGCTGTTGTTCGAAAAAATCTTTTTTGATGAGAAACTTTACGCGGCCCTCATTAGCATAGCAGAAAAATGAAAACATTCCGACATTTTCGTTTCGAGCTCACGGTAATGAATAAAAAATATGTAGATTGAATTGAAATACTATGCCTGACGTTCTTTTACATTGATAATTTTTGGAACTGTAAGCGTGAATATGTAGGCGATAATAACCAAAAAGTTTTCAAACCATGTCTGAAGCAAATAACCCTCCTATATTCTACCTCTATTCTATCTAGTTGTAAACTGAACTAAATCCAGCTCTCAGATTAGGCCCGTGGCAATAAAATACCGTGTGAAGTAGACAGGCTGCGGCGGGAGGCAGCAACCTCAAACATGCTATTTTGAATTGTTTTAACTCGTGAACAACCAACAAGTGGGGTCTGAATTGCTTCAAAACAGCTAACAAATTTCATTCCCCCGGGTCCGTTCTGAGCGCCACGCCAGTAGACTGTTAAGTTGGCTAGACTTAACAGACTATTTCGGGAGGACTCAGATTACTTTTATCAAGAGCTACAACTTTAATATCGTTCATTTACGACGAGCAAACATTTCAGCTTTATTAATATTACATTTAAATCGCAAGGCGACCTTGTACATAATGAGAAATACTACACCTTTTAACGACCGGCTACCTCTTAATAATGACAGGCCTTTGGATACATTAAACTTTTTCGCTCCATAATGGGGGAAGTCTTCAAAGCATTTGTCAAAAATTCGAACTAGAATCTCAGCAAGTTTGTGAACGGTCATTAAAATAAGAGGTACTCAAGCATACTAACTTGGTCGGCAGGTAAAGTTTATTCGCAGTCATCAAGCTCCGAACTTTGCTCTCAACTTGCTCTGACAAGGAGACCCTATTGTATTGGGCCACCCACACCTGAAGCCGGGAAAAAGTCGGTTCCCATCGTCTTGTTCGAGTATTAATTTATTTTCCGAGTATAACCTTCTATTTGATGTCGCTGTTAATAAAAGGTATAAGGGCCATATACCCTATTTTCATGGTAAAGAGGCGTTCACATCAAGCCTTTACAAACCTTTACAAAGCCTTTACAAAATGGCTTTTGTAATAGAAATGCCATAGAAAAAAAACATTCCGTCTAGGTTTCCGGTAGGGATCAAACTAGCGTCCTCCGCAAACCGGGCGGCTGCTCTTTTCCTAACCTATTGAAACTCGAGCAGACGGTCAAGGGCCGAATCTCTGAATTGTTTAACTGTAAGCTAGTGATTCCATAAATGTTCTAGGCACTCGAAAGAAATATTTTTAATAATATTTTTACTCTCGTTTAAGATGAAACTGATTGAAAATAGATTTTCTATTTAGTTAATATTTTTTCTGGAATCTCTATCTTGAGGTACAGGGTGTTTTCGGACCATCTAATTTATTTACCACAAGAATATAAAATAACCACAGTCTCATAATGACACTTCCTCGGGAAAATTGTTCTAAGTATGATTAAACTATCAGCGAGCAATACATGGACCCATTGTTGTTGGCCGAAGTAGTTTCATTGTCTTTTTGTGTCAATCTTAAACTTAAACCTTATTACCTCAGAGTATTGAATCAACAGCATTAGGTTTTCCTCACCTTCAAAGTCCTAAGAAACGTCGCTACAATCGAGTAAACACTTTTCAAGCCTAATACAATTCCCTTTGGCAATAAAATAGTTTTATCGGAAAACTTTCCCCGATATCTGCTGGAGCTGCTAACTGCTAACGTGAATATTACGAGATCCATATTTTTGTCACGCTTCAAAAAGTTAAGTCTGATGACGGGAGTTTTTAGAAGTAGGTAAGTGTTTTAGCGGATTTGCATATCGTTAGGAGCTCAGATTTATTTTAAAAGCTTGGGCATGACTTAACAAGTTTTCTTTCGAAACAGGATAATAACAGAGATTCACTCCAGAATTAAGGTTTTTATAAAAGACTAGCGATCCGCCCCGGCTTCGCACGGGTGCAATTGGATGTTATTATACATATAAACCTGCTCTTCAATCACTGTATCTATTAAAAACCTTACATTATATAAGCTAATATAGAGATAAATGGACAGAGATAGCAACTTTGTTTTATACTATGTAGTGCAAATGCAATACTCACCTACCAACACATAACAACATGCCTGCGCTACGAAATAAATTTTCCCTTTTTTTTCTTTATACTTTAAGCCTTGGCGTCGATACAACTAAACGTAATTTGTGTAAGTGACCTATTTTCGATTCACTCGAGCTTTTTAGCTTTTATTCTAAGTATTCCGTAACTAATTGTTTGTTTCTCAAGCTGGCGAGTCGCCAGCTGAGACTAAACTCTGTGAATTGCACTTTGGCTACAAAGCTGATTTAATATGTGTCACAATGAACTGAGAGGTCGCCGAGTTTTGCAACAGCTTTATCTTGAAAACCAAGAGAGCAGCGGCGGAAAAATACTATAAGGCGAAACGTCTTTTGGTTACATTTTCTAAATGCAGGGTGACTTTGCAAGTACATTCTTTAAAATGAGTTTTATAGTGCAATCGGTACATCATTCACGCCCATACACACGCAAACACGAACACACACACACACACACACGCACCCTCGCAAGGAATCAAAATATAATTTAATTGAAGTTAATTTAGTTCATTTAATTTAATTAGAATTCATCTGTATAATTGAGTTTAATTCAATTTATTAATTTTTAATTTTAATTTAAATTTTATTGTTTCACTTTAGGATCATCTTATTTATTAATTTCATTGCATTGTATCTCTTAAAATTTCAAATCAGTTTTATATAATTTTGCATTATCATTTTTTCCATGCCACTTGATTGTTTCTAAGAAAATTTCACTCAACTTTATATTATTATTATTGCATTGCATGTAAATGTTGACATATTTAATTTTTAAAATGGACAAATGACTGTAGGCACTAGTAACTTAATTTAATTTATTGAAGAGCGGAGCTTTCTAAAACAAGCACACCGTTTGCTTAAATGAAATGCCCCAATCTGTTGTAATCCTACTGCTGCCTAATAAATAATTTGAAAATTTGAAATAATTTGAAAAAAAAAACGGAATAGAGAAAAACGTGCTCAGAACAGAAGTTTTCAAAACATTTTCGATATTTGTCAGGCAGATTTAGTCTGAAACACTAAGGCAACCTGCTTTCTTTAATTAAGAACTTGTTTTCCTTCCTTCAGTAAAAGTACACAAACGTTTAGAATTAGATATCTTTTCCTACTTTTATCTATTCCGCCCGATGGCGAGTTACACCCTCCCGTACTCTGTATTGCTACCGCCCAACGAAGGAAATCAGGTTGAGAGGCGTTGTCACGCCGAACAACAACGACACGACATTTAGTAATGAATGAGTCGACTAGTAAAAATGAATATATTTTTAATTGTTTCAATAAATATGTAGCGTAGAGCAATCAATCTAAATTAGCCCATTTTCTCCCACTGCAGGAGAAAATAGATAAGAAGTAAAATTGCTGTAGAGAAAATAATTTAAGTAATAAACGAGGCTCACTGCGTCTACTTTGATGAATAATCATCCCTTAGTTAGCGAATATCGCAGGAAACAGAATCCAGGACAGCTGTTGTTCGAAAAAATCTTTTTTGATGAGAAACTTTACGCGGCTCTCATTAGCATAGCAGAAAAATGAAAACATTCCGACATTTTCGTTTCGAGCTCACGGTAATGAAGAAAAAATATGTAGATTGAATTGAAATACTATGCCTGACGTTCTTTTACATTGATAATTTTTGGAACGATAAACGTGAATATGTAGGCGATAATAACCAAAAAGTTTTCAAACCATGTCTGAAGCAAATAACCCTCCTATATTCTACCTCTATTCTATCTAGTTGTAAACTGAACTAAATCCAGCTCTCAGATTAGGCCCGTGGCAATAAAATACCGTGTGAAGTAGACAGGCTGCGGCGAGAGGCAGCAACCTCTAACATGCTATTTTGAATTGTTTTAACTCGTGAACAACCAACAAGTGGGGTTCTGAATTGCTTCAAACCAGCTAACAAATTTCATTCCCCCGGGTCCGTTATGAGCGCCACGCCAGTAGACTGTTAAGTTGGCTAGACTTAACAGACTATTTCGGGAGGACTCAGATTACTTTTATCAAGAGCTACAACTTTAATATCGTTCATTTGGGACGAGCAAACATTTCAGCTTTATTAATATTACATTTAAATCACAAGGCGACCTTGTATATAATGAGAAATACTACACCTTTTAACGACCGGCTTACGACCTCTTAATAATGACAGGCCTTTGGATACATTAAACTTTTTCGCTCCATAATGGGGGAAGTCTTCAAAGCATTTGTCAAAAACTCGAACTAGAATCTCAGCAAGTTTGTGAACGGTCATTAAAATGAGAGGTACTCAAGCATACTAACTTGGTCGGCAGGTAAAGTTTATTCGAAGTCATCAAGCTCCGAACTTTGCTCTCAACTTGCTCTGACAAGGAGACCCTATTGTGTTGGGCCACCCACACCTGAAGCCGGGAAAAAGTCGCTTCCCATCGTCTTGTTCGAGTATTAATTCATTTTCCGAGTATAACACAAATACCTTCTATTTGATGTCGCTGTTAATAAAAGGTATAAGGGTAAGGGTAAGGTATAAGGGTAAGGTAAAGGTATAAAGGTATAAGGTATATTTTCATGGTAAAGAGTGATTTTGTAAAGAGGCGTTCACATCAAGCCTTTACAAAGCCTTTGCAAAATGGCTTTTGTGTCAGTGGTATAAGGTAACGCCTCTAAACAAATGTTCTTTGTTTTCTAATTAACGGCGTACAGACATGTAGCTATTAAGGCTTCTTATTCATCAATCTAATAAAATTGCTAATTGTTGGAACGTATAGAAAGTAATGTAATAATTATATACCATACAACTTAAACGGTGTTTCATGAAATGTGTAATTAGGACTTACAGTTTATACTACTACTTTTAACGTTTCCATTTATAGATTCCATTTTGTCGATTTGCAGCCTTATAAGTCTGATAATTATCTTTTTGTAGTAGTAGGTATTTAGCTTTTTGCTTCAAAGCTAATGAAGCTTAGAATTCGTAAAATCGTTTAATCGTCTGTGGTGCGCTAGGCTATGATAGAAAGCTCCTAGTTGTCATTGCCCACTCCTGGCGGTGAAATAAAAAAAACAGAGGTTGTTTTATTTTTCTTTTGTCAACATCACACAGATTTTTAATTGCGTTTACAGATGGAGGCTCTTAATTACCTTAAGTGTGAAGACCCATTTACATCCACATTTATTCTGCTGTACCTGCCTTTCTTTGCGTCTCTAATTATCTGGCAATTTCGCTAATGCTTCGTAAATTACTGCCTAATAAGGTGCCGCCTGGGGACGATATTAGCATGCTTCATCTCAAATTAATAACACCTACTGAATCGTAGGTATAAAATGTAAAATATATGTTCGTATGGTTAATTTCCCTCATAATTATTCAGTCGGTGACTCAAGTTTATCAAAATCCCACTGCTGAGCAAAAGTATCTTCCAATTTCTTCCATGGGTCTCGATCTTGAGCCAGTGTGGGCCATCAATGCTTATCATCATCAACATGATCATCTACTTCCACATCTTGAATTCATTAAGTGGTGGATTCATACGAGGCGCACCCGGTATTCAACATGAAACAATTGCAAAAAAGCCTAACTTTATATATTACGGAAGTCCATATAGTTAATAGATATTACGAGAAGAAATGCCGATTCTTAGACACAAATGTAAGAAACATAGATGATGGTAGAACTTTAGTGATTGAAGAGCCCTTGTAGCTAGTTACGCGCTGCCTTGCTCAGCTTCAGTATCGTAGGAAGTTTCCTAGTTTTTTCTTCTTGGCAATATTACAAACCTAGCAAATAAGGATAATCAAACATGGTAGAAATAGCTAAAGAACAAGATGAATAATAATTATTGTCTTTCAGAATTTTAAGAAAGTTTTGCGGCCTTTTAAATTAAGACATTCAAAGATCATTTTCATAAAAATTACTGCAGTTTCTGGCCAGATTATTATTTATCTTGATGAAACAAACTGTTAACCATGAGATAACATATACAATTTGAAATAAACATCTGGATTATTAAATTAAAAAAAAAACAAAATCTCCAACCACGCTGATACTACAAAACATTTTACGTGTCAAAATCTGTTGCGTTTGACCTACAACGTCCTAATACTCGTAGGAATACATCACATTTCCAGTGGTTCCCTGTATTTTATGTATTTTATTAAGAAGCCAATAATTTTTCGCGAGCTTATTGCTTCTCATTGCGTATGATTGAGAATTAATTAAGTGAAAACTCCCGAACAAAAAAGAACTCCCATCTTCGTTTTTACTTCAACAGTTTTCAGTTTAAAAATACGCTGTGACATCGTTGCTTACCTTTTATTTTGCGCATCACTGATCAAAGAAACGTCTAGCGTGAATAACGACACGTTTTCAACAAAATTCACGGTAGGGGGGGGGGGGTCGGTTACATCGCGTACGAGCGCGTCGCGTAGGGCTGCGTAATCTTTCATGATAATTTCATTCATTCACATCAAAGATAATATGTTAAGGTTTCTTGTACCTCCGTAACTTATTACATTTTGACGTGAAGAAAAAAAATGATAGCGACATATGAAAGGTATGAAATCAATCAATCAATTAATGCAGAAGGCTTACAACGAAAAAAAGTATACCTGTTTGGTAGAGAAACAGATGATAAAAAATTCTTCACGAAACCGATGTTGCCTTCTATGTAACAGTGAAAGCAGTAAGAATTAGAGCCAATTGTATGTACCTACATTATATTGGAAAAATAAAAAGGTATGTTCAATTTTTGCATCTGCTATCCCTAGCATGTTTAATACGTTTTCCAACCAACGGTCAGTTTTTATTAATATCGAGTGAGAAATGAAGCAGTCACCTGTGGATCTGAACCACGTGCCGGCTGCAGCTGCGGCCAAACTGGCGCCGTGCCAGGCAGGGGGCGCAGAGCTGGGAGTTAGTACGTTAGTATTATTACTCTATGATGGCGGGTGGCACAATCACGCGGACCCTTGGGCTGGAAGTAATCGCTGAGAGGTAACTACTTAGTCACTTACTTAGATTGTGATGTGAAGATAAGCTTGATGAAGGCATTTGAAAATACTTACGTGTGTTTAGATATATTCTGTTATTAGATATTTTCAGTGTTTGGGGCAGATGATCGCGGTGTAAACATGTCTCAGATATTAACTTTTCATCAATTTAGTGTTTCACAGAACACTTTAATAAATTCAAACGATTTATAATAACTACTTATATACGTTTTTAGTTAATGTGTTGTTTAACGTAGTTGGTGCTTAATTGTAGGTAAGACAAATTAATTTAATACATATCAAAATTGAAAAGTTTATTATCAAGTTGGTTTAGATTGAAATTGACCAGGTAAAGATGTACAAAAGGGCTTGAAGTTGGATTGTTTCCATCATGGTAAACGGAACATTCTAGAGCAAAATTTTCGCCAAGCCAAATAAAAACCAACGGCGTAAGAGGTGAGCCTACCGCTGTTATTCAGGTTGATCGGGTTTTCCATCCGTGTTTTTCAACACCTAATTATCCGCAAGTTACAAAAAAAACAGTACAGGTGCCTCGGCAGTGTAGCTTACAAACTGCATAACGTATTTTCCGAAACAGTAACGCAGCAGGCATTCATTAGAAGGCGAAATGAGGTCTCGGGGACAAGCGCGCTCAAAGCGATACTCTCGCACAAAGCTTTTGCACTCGAGCGCCACTCGGCGACGAATGACGGATTGTAAATAGCGTGGACACCTTAACACAAGTATAAATACAAACATTTCACTTAAGATTGTATGCAAATATGACAATATGAAAGAGAGAGGAAAACCATTTTCCCGAAATGGCAGGCAGTGGACGAGTAATTCATGTTTTTGATGAAGCAGATGAACAGCTTGCTTTACTTGACTACCTACTTAATGTACCATGTAATCAGCAAATTGTTATTTAGTCAACGATTAAGTTATAATTATGCGTTCATTTGAATGTGTTAAGTTGAGCATAGTTACGATCATTTAGATATTTTCTCGAACATACTTGCACGTTGAAACTAAGAAATTATATAGAGAAATTGAAAGCGCCTACATGCTTGGTCGGTATGATGACATGGAATCATCATTTGAGTTTCGAATGAGCCATATCTGTGCTAGGGCTAGGGCCCATACCTTAGTCCTTATAATATTTAGTTCGAGAGAAAAAACATTATTACAACCACACAGCTTTTTTTGGCCATGATTTGGCATTGAAAATCACAAACGTGAAATAGTGCAAACGTCTTATTTATTGCGTAACAAAAAACTAATTCACATCAGGAACGAATTTTACGGCGTCAACGCATTGCTAATATAAAAACGAATCAATAAAATATGGTACCCAATAAAGGCCCTTGAAGACACCATTCCGGTAAAATATGCTCTACCTTTTCGTATAACTGGCTAAAGTTAGCCCAGAATTACATTTCGCGGCCGTAAGAGGCTTACAAACGGTTGATCTATTTTTGTGCTGGCAGAAATAACCCCTAAAGTCGTTTTAAAACTCAATTAGGCACATTTCGTCGGTAATTACAGGGGTTGCCTTGATGCTACTAAGGGGTAGAAGATTGAACACAGATAAAGTAATAATGAAATTAGTGTCTTAATGACATTACCTAACTATGTAACCATCTATGTTAAAACAACTACTTTCACTGAAAGTATCCAGTGGACGTCCAGTGAACGTCTATAAACGTCAAAATAACAATATTTTCATGGTAACTTGTTTATTAACTTCGTATTAATGTATTAAAAAAGCCAGCTTTGGTCTTGAAATTGGGCCAAAAGGCCGAGTTATTCGAGTGACGTTTTCATTAGCTAATGAAAACGTCAAGCGCAAATCTCGTGTTGCACTCTTTAGCGTTTAATAAAATGTACATGTGTAACACGAGATTTGCGCTTGACGTTTTCATTAGCTAATGAAAACGTCAAGCGCAAATCTCGTGTTGCACTCTTTAGCGTTTAATGAAATGTGCTCCGATCACGTATTGCGAGGAACCAACAACGTAATGGCTGCGAAGCTTTGTACCGGAAATCGACCCGGTTATTTACCGACTCCACCAGGCCCAAAGCTACAATAATACTTTAGTTACACCCTGGTATTTCATGACTTAAACACGAACCTTTAACTAATATGCGACTCTAAAACTAGTTGACTTAATAAATAGCGAAGGGGGTGCAAGTATGTAGCCAATATAACTTCAACTTTGATAATGAAATCCCAGATACACTGCACCTTAGACTGGCATTATTTAATGTAAGACTTTTTTGATGACTGCACAAAACCTACCAGGTTTCGCCAAGGCCAACCAACCCTTAATTACATTACCTTTTATCTTTCTCCTTATCATAACTATTTCATGGTGATACACGACCAGCTGGGGTTCTGCTGCTGAGGGACTGCCTCCTCTCAATAATAATGAAGTTGTGGGAAAATCCTTTACAAAAATGTAAGTCTCGCTACGTCATTAGTCTCAGCTTTGGACCGCACAGAATGGAGAAACGGTAGGGAGGCCTTTGCCCAGCAGTGGGACACTACAGGCTCATAATAATCATCAGACACGTCCACATATGGAACTATTATGCTTGGCTGAGGCCCGCATAGTAGATATTCACCCACTCTAATGTGGAGAAAAAGAACCTATAAATAATAATAAAATAAGTCTCGCTACTCAGCGCTCGGCTAAAAGGGGTAATAAGATTAACTAATTCTTAGTACTTTTTAATACCAATTAGATACCACTTTCAATCCCTTAAGAACTAAAGTCACTAAAGTTTGCCTGAAAAATCAATTTAACAATCGAAATTCTGCCAAATCTGGGATGGTTAGCCAGTAAATCTACTTATTTAAAAATAAATTTGCCCATCCCGCAAAATCACTACGTATTTTCCCGAGATTTGCTTTGCAAATTAACCATCTCAGCCAGGCTTGGCCTACTTACTTCATCAAAAAGTATTGACAGCATAAGCTAACATTTGTATTTATCACTACGTAAATCTTGATTTTACCTAAATAATCCGAACGATATCTTGCTTGTAAATAACCAGCATAATTTGAGACCGGTCCTCTTGGGAGCGAGATCAGAGATTGCTCCCTTTGTGAACTGTACACACACATTTGCACTTGGCGGCACCCACATACGTAGCTATTGTTGGCGTAGCTACACAACTACGACGGAACGTTACGGAGAGTAGTAGACGCTACGAACATAGTTGGTTCTACGGCGTAGCGTCTACGGTTTCCGCTCGGCGCTCTGTTGTTGACACGGCCTGTTTATGTTGGTATGAGTAAACGGAACTAGACGCTCGCTCGTTGGCTACTAAATAGACAATAACCTCTCGAATTCTATTGTTTTCTTCTCGTGTTCAATATAACGTATACCCTTAAACCCACATCAATAGAATTTATGCACCTACGTATTTCATTGTTTATAAAATGCCTGTATAAATTTATCCCATTTGCCTTCCTTGCTTGCTTGTGTTAATTCATGAGTAGTAAAAACGGCAGATTTTTTTTTCGTAAAATTGTACGACCTTTTCTAACTAGATTGATAGAGCGAGAAAATGGTAAACTATGTACATCGAATGACCTTAGAAACATTCTAAAAGAATAGCTGTGTTTCATGTAAATACAAAAGTTATCTATTTACTGACTATAATAAAAAATGAGTTATGACTTCACTCAGAAATTTCCTCTACTACGCATAGCTTAAATTTTCTCTGCACTGCATACAGTAATATTTTTCGTCCGAATAATTCTGACCCGTGGAGCAAATAATCCATACCAGGAATGAATTAACATGCTGTTCAATTTCTGCTAACGAACTTACGATGTAGGGTAGACGCCACCCTACTGGGTTTTTCAAAAGCAGTCAATGTGTCAATAAATCCGGAGTTCCCGACCCACGGAGTTTCAACTTGATTTGTTGGCGTTGGAACTCAATTATTGTTTGTTTTTAATGTTTTCATTTAACATCTTCAGTACAAATTTCAAAATGTTTTCATTTTAAAAACTCAATTCAAAGTCTAGGTGTACTGTTAGTAACATGAATGAAAATCACTGAGTTAATACACTTATTGCCGCACTCAGAGACGTCAATTAACGTTAATGGTTCATTAGAGTCAAATTTTACATTCTTAAAAGTTCTCTGTTCAATTTGTTATAAAGTCTCTTTTGAAAAATGGCATTTTGACTCTAATGAACCATTAAAGTTAATTGACGTCTGTGAGTGCGGCAATTAGTTACACTATATTTATTAGTTGGTCATTTATTTATTCATAAAAAAATAATACGTAATTTAGCTGACAAACAGGTTGTTGTTTTTCGTTTACCGCTGTATTTTTTTATAATAAAGCAAAGGCGAAAATACAGCCGTCTGATACGTAGTTTTTTTTAGTCTTTCTGGCTTTGCCCTGCAGTGAGAAATGACAGGCTTCTAATAACAATAATTTTAGTATTGGTAATGCTAAATAACAGAGAAACTGGTTAATCATATGTTTATGAATAAGTTTAATAATTAGCACAAAAACATTTTTAAAACTAACCTGTATTTAGATTTTTGCTTTTAGAATATTTATTACGTGTAGTCTATTATAATCTAACAATCTGACAATCATCTAGTCTGTACAGTAAAAAATCGACATCAAAACCCTTATTTTCAGTTCATATTAAATATTTCATGTCCGGCGACTGGTTGTTCATTGTAGAGGTAAAGCTGCCTGTTCTCTTGGGAAATTCCTAGAGTGGACGGATAGCTGAGATGTCCAATATTGGCACAGAATTTTGACCGAACGTGATTGGATTAAACTGACACTGGGTCGCTCAATCACCTTACTGAATATGTATAGATAATGGTTATGTACTGTGAACCACGGCAAGAGTATAACAGTGATGGAAGTTTGAGCTTTAACTCATGGCAATACATATCCGAAAAGGATATACCTACATGGAAAGGGAAACTCTTAAACGATACTTTAAGATGGGATTATACATATGTACCTGTTACTACAGGTAAACTATGTCTTATCCTATTAATTGATTGTAATAGTAGCGCAGCCTGGCTTATCTAGGTCACTATCTAATGAGGCATGTAACATTAATTAGACACACTCGTCTTATCACATGACACGTTATACATTCATATACCAAAGAAATAGACAGCACCACTAAAAAAGCTTATTGCCTACACTAAAAAAAATACCCTAGCTGATCATAAAAACGACATCCTCTTCTAGCAGAAAGAGGTATATAGCGGAGTAGCCGCTATTTACCGATAACAAACAGAAAGCTTACTGAGCGATGACTGTCCCTTGATATGTGTGATCATGGAGCTAGAGATGTCGCGCGATGTCACACGACAAACACAACGTCACCTGACTAGGCCCGACATTTCAGGGGACACTAGCTTATGACGAAAATTGTCGTGTCGGGGTATCCTACCTTGCTTGACTTCAAGACAACTCTCTCTCTCTCAAAATAAGTAAGTTAAAGAAAAATACTTTTCGTCGTCCAAGTAGTCTTATATTTTTTTTAGTTAGGCCGTTACCACGGTTACTTGCGTGAAAAGATTGGATTCAAAAGCCGTCTGTAGTCTGTAGGTCATCCAAAGGCGACGGGCGACAAGGCTGGGAAGACTTGTCGCTATCGTTGTCCCTGTATCGGCGGATACAAGAAAAAATATTAAATGAACTGTTCGTTTTATCAATACGCCCACATGTCTAATAGTATTTTACTGTTACCGTTTGTATTAGCTTACGGTATTCTTACGCCATCACTATGGCTTAGTCGGCCATAAAACACCATATTTTGAACTCCACTAGCATAAAATAATCCAAACCAATAAAAACAAGTAGTTAACTACGAAGCATACCTACCTATCCTAAATAAATATGAACATAGAAGGATAAATTCATAGAAATGTTCGTTTTAGCAAACGGTGGATTTATTTTAAACCTCTAGTTAATTCTTACTGAATTGTGTTTTGTAAGTTTTGTTGTAAATTCAGATTTGGAAATTTAGACGTAATTATTCAGACGTATTTAGACGGAAAGTAGATTTCCTTTTTTGACAAGTGAATTAAATAAAAATGTGCAACTTGTGCGAACTTCACGTGGCCTGAAAACTAGGATGTTATCTGTAATCTTGTTGTTCTATTTGAATAAGAAGGAGGTACATGGTATAATTTTCGTCCGGTTTCTCCCTTTAGCAGACCAACAACACAGCGCGTGGCTGTATCTCTACAATCATGCATAGTTATTTTGCATGTAAATTGGTAACTCTCAGCTAAAACTGCTTGTTTATACAAACAGATACTAGATAACGATCGTACAGCGTCTTAAATATGAGTATTCAAGCACAATGTTAAAATAGACAAACTAGGACATCCAACAACAAAATCACCTCACCACAAACGGCAGAACTGCAGCGATGACGTGTTTTTTAATATTAAAATAAATAAATATCCTCGGCAGCGTTCACCAAGCTCCGTCTAATATCTGATCTGAATGCCTTAACTAACTATCACCTGACCAACCATACCAAACAGAGCTAGTATTGTTGGCGTCAAAGACTGGTGAATAAAATGATATATATCTTAATACATTCTTAATTATAGACACAGAGTAAACACAAAAATTCGTCACATAGATGTTTGTCATGAGTAAGGAGCAATCCCATGACCTTCGGCTGTATAGCCAGTACCTTTACCCATTGGGCCCAACAATTTTCCCAGCCATATCAGAGCACTTGCCTACAACTTAGATCTAGAGCGCAAGGTTTTACCTAATATTTGTAAGGAAAATGTTTGTAGGTCGGTGCCTATTTTCCCTATCCTCACATTAGTCAAATTTATTTTATTGATATTCTACCCGCAAACTACATGCGCACATCATACTAACCCCATTTGCATTTAAATGCCGGGTGTTGATGGGAGTCGGGGCTTAGTAATACGAGTGTATTTTAATAATAGCGTAGGCAGCATTTATCGGAGTGAGGGCATATCCGTGCATGAGTAAGTTTGTGTGCATGCATATATTGGAACCTATACCTGTATGCCTGATAGAAGTAAATGAAGCTCTATAAAGAAACTAAGTATTGATCATATGAGAGCGGAGCGCATATTTTCAGGTCTATGTGTTAGAGATTTTATTCATACAGAGGGCGGCAGTAACTGCATTATAGATAATGGTTAGTCAGAACATTTGGTAATCTTGTTTATTTTTAATTGATGTCTTGAGTGTGGCCTTCAGTCTGTTAACTTAATCAATGTTAATGACAAAGGTGTCATTGCTATTTAGCGTCAAACCTAAGAATACTTCAATTTGAAATTTAAATTTTGTGATGTATAAAAATACTTTGCATTCACACATAAAGGCACTTACATTTTCATATTATTACTATTTGCGTCAAACTTAAAAATACCTGAATTTAAAATGTAAATTTTGGTTAGATATGTTTAAACATGTAAAATACTTACATTTTCACAACGCGACCACTGTAATGGCGATATGCCGATTATGAAAAGCAATTTATTTTTCAATTATTAAAACAAAAGCAGCCTGTACGATTCGCGTCGTTGACAATTGGGTATTCCCGAGCCTTCGAGCGTGTCAATTTTGTTTTAAAATTATTAAATTTTGTTTTTAAATTACTGTGGGTCGTGTAGGTTTCATTATGTTCGATAATATTGTAGAACTGTTTAATCTTGAACTTGTATTCTATCGATGGTTAGCTGATTCTATGAGGTGTTCCTATTCTATTCGGACTATCGATCATGGAAGGCGTGCCGACTAAATTGACAGGAGCACGACGACCTTAAAACGTGGACCCTTGTCAGAAAACTGAGAAAATGGTCCAGTGAGCTGCGGCCGACGGCTACTTAGGCGTTAAAAATAATAAACCCACAACTTGTCAGAAACTTAAAACAATCGGTTAGTAAATTAACTATCAGAATGGTTTTGCCTTTGGTTGGTAGGTAAACGTTTTACTACTGGAAAGTAGTTTTGAATAACTGAGTAGTCATTCAATATTGCTAGTGGTTATTGAGCTGCTGCTCGTTCCTGTCCTAACCACAACTTGAGTTCTGATTCAGCAAATAGCTTCAGATTATCGCTATTTGATGACGTAACAATGTGGTCATTAGTGTTTGCAATGATGCGATGGCGTGTTGTATCTGGCAGGAAGCCAACCACTCAAGTTTCTCGGTTCGTGATTGGTTCCGGATTCAAGTGCTAAACTAATAAAGAGTATGGCCCAGAAATCAATAAGAGGCATTACTCTTATTTTTTCGTATCGGTTCTTTACAGACGCCTTTACCCTAGCGTTACCCATCTTAGTAGTGAAATCGCGTATTATGATTTCGGTTTCCTTGTAGGTAACGGTGTAGCCGTGAAGATTCCTAACTACGTTCTCGCGTTAGTTAAGTATATATTTCGTCCTCGTACAAGCCGCTTAGCTTAACGCCAAAGGCGCCAGCCTCCAATTATGTTGTAAATCAGTGGTCGTGGGTTCGCATCGAAGGATTTTGTCAAGGTATGGAGTACTATACCTTAATAAAATCCTTGCGTCAGCGTGGGCTTTGGTTAATATTTTTTTATAAATTACATGTCTTATTCTGATGCATAAACTATATTATTTGAAAGTTTAAAAGCGTAACACATACATCCATCTATCCATCCACAAATAGAACCTATCACATTTATGGAGTACTATACCTTAATAAAATCCTTCAATAAACGCAGAAAAGAACTAGTGACCACGTTTGAAGTTCCTCACAATTTATTTCAAATATAGCTCTGAAAAGAGCTAACTAAATATACCGCGACAAACAATGTTGTTCATGAAACAGCTACTCTATCTCGTCCTGGAAAACAGATAACAAAAGGATAAAAAGGCGGAAGGTTTATTCGTTCTAAAAGAGGAAAATGACGTTGCTGCAACAATAGACTGATAATAATTCCTTCCGCGTTGGTTTAATACCTTTAGCCAGTGTTGTCGACAATCATTTTGGGAAGGAAATTTTGCAGTTTAAAAAAAAACAATATGATGGTCGTAATCACAACATGATGGCAGTAGTAACATTTGACGAGTTTATATTTTATGGAGTAAGGGAATGTTCGTATTAAATAACATGAGTTTCAATCATTCATAAAAAAAAAACTGAATCATAAGCCCAAAAGCAAGGCCCAAAAGTTAACTAAGGTACAAACAGGCTGTCCTCACGGAAAACTTTTGCCGTTAAATGAAGGTTAAGTAAATATTACAAGGGATTGTACGAATTTTGTTATTCATGAACGCAGACATAAAATATGGAAGCCTATTCGACCTAGGAAGTTCCTCTGACGACTTTAAATCTTACGCTTTGGTCAGGAATTGAATCATCCAAGCGGCCCGCTCTGGCAAAGTTCCAATCCAATGCTAAGACCTCAAAATTAAATTTTCAAACACTTGCCTTATCTACCTATTTCATTTATAAATGTAGTCAACACCTCAGAAACTGAAACGAATAGATAAGCTACCTGTTGCTGGTGGTGACCTAATTCTACTGATATAGTGGAAGGCTCGCTTTAGCTCACATCACCGCGAGTTTGCATACTTGGTGCCGTATCGACAAAGGCCGGGGGTGCTATTCCGGCGGACATCACTTCACATCTCGGTGCTTCACTCTGACCTCAATCATCAATACGCTTCACTCTGAATTAGTATTTTTTCTCATTTTGTATGTAAATAATTAAAAAAAAAATTTGGCTTAGTTCTTTTCCCTCAAACGACCACAGTCGCAAAGGATTTGAATTCTAAAGTTACCTCGCCACGAGCGAAGTGAGTCTTGGCGAACGCCGGAATACCATAGCTGATTCTTAGTAGATGTTACGAATCAATGCGCTTGGGTAAATGCGAGATATCTCGTCGACTAATATACCTCAGTGACGGATGTCTAGTGAAAGTGTTTTATTAGTCCGAAAACATTTGACAAAACGACGTTTGTCGGGATAGCAAGTAAATAAATAGGTCCTATGTTTATTACAAAATCATAGCTTGACAAGGTGTTACAAATTTATTGAGACCAGAATTAGTTTCCTGCGGTTATTCACGTCACGCGGCTACAATTCCATAACATGAATAAGTCATTAGGATTTGTCTGTCGTCCAACCACATGACGTGTGGTAGTGTTTGAACAAATTGTTTTAGGAAGTAGATCATTAGCCCGTAGCCACTGCTGGGCAAAGGCACCATCACCGAAATCTTATAGCTATAGTTGAGTATAAAATGATGGGTATTGGTTCAATCCATATTTATTGAGTGAAGAAAACAAACAAGGATTGCTTAAAAAATGTGTCTTTAATTGAGATATTAAGCTCAGCGGTGCCGTCGTCTCAATATGGTTCAATAAAATAATAAATAGATGTCCCTGGATATTATTACACACAGCGCCACCTAGCCCCAAAGTAAGCTAATTAAAGCTTGTGTTATAGGATACTAGACAACGGATAAACATACTTAACTTAAATACTTTTACTTTGGTAAATACGTATCTACTGAATATAGAAAACACTCAGACCAATACAAACAGACATGTTCATGCACACAAAGGTTTGTGCTGTACGGGGATCGAACCCGCGACTTTTGCTGTAGCAGCCAACTTCTCAACCACTACACGAAATCGGTCGTCAAATAAAGGTCGTATTAGACTGTTACGGTAAATGTCCCACGTATCCTACTAATATTTATAAATGTGAAAGGTTCTATGTGCGGATGGATAGATGTATGTATGTGTTACTATTTTAAACTTCAAAGTAGAATAGTATATGCATCAGAATAAGACATAGGCTGTAATTTATAAAAAAAAAACTTTTTTTTAAACCAAACCCACGCTAACGAAGTCGCGGGCGGCCGCTAGTATCTTTTATTTCGATGTATTTTGTACGAACATGCGAATGAACATAATTACTAGTTAGTAGCCTTTGTAAACTACAGGTTGACAACGTTTGTGGTTTACGCAAATCAGTGTTTCGCTACAACACGACACGTGCCGGTTTTGTGTCACGCTCACACAATCATCAAAGGCTATTTTGACCACACTCGCTATCATTATAATAAGCTCACAATTAATATTACGATGTGAAACGAAATGAAATGTGCTATGTTTTACGGTAGATTGGCTAATCTGGAAGTCAATGAACTAGATTCAAAGAGAGAAATTAACGTAATAAAAAATAAAACTCTTACACGAGTAAATTATTGAGAGGTCAAACCTTCGAAACAGGTGAATGTACGAAAAAGAGATACTTACACCGATAAAGTGAATATCGACATAGGAGTTCAAGTCGAATTGCTAATACCATAATGAAAACCATTTTGTTTAGCTAAGGATTTTTCTCTAAATGTTGAGCCACTTATCTATACTCACTGAAGAGCAAAAAAAGCAAAAAACAAATGGTAATTGAGGAAATTAAAATAAGAAACATAAAAAGTCATTTTATCAATGAGTTTTCATAACTGCTATTTGAAATTTCATCTCAGTTAAGTGAGTGGCGATTTATTTTTACTCGTCAGTGTAGCTGTCGACCACCCGACCAATCCCGCGGGAGCGCCGACCTCGAACCCGACGCCGAATAAGATTTCTTAATAACACTGGCAGCTACGTCACTTCGAAAGTTAAAAGAATTTCATACGAGTAATACGGCACTATTCTGTAACTATCCAATGAATGTGGAATGCGGGCGGTATGAGTTTGATTAAAACCTGGAACCGCGCTTCGCTTTATAATTCATATGTTCTATGATAGACGTTGCGAATAATATTGCTTAAATTACTTAACTTCTACTTACAACTGAAATATGAGATAGGATTTTCTATAGGCTAGGAGAAAGCTTTTGGAAGCTGGGCGAGTATGAAGGCCTTTGACCTTTCAGAACTAATTACAACAAATAGTCAGTGGACATGGCAACCCCGTTGCTAAGCTGGCGTTGTCCGGATTGCCATAGCAACAGTAGGCGATAAGTTGTTTTACCAATTCTTGGAGTTAAAATCACATAGATTATATTGATGTGGCGTGTGAAGTTCTCTTCCATGTGTAGTGAAAACCTGAAAACAGGTCTAGCACCAATATCGGTTATCAACCAACATTTGCGCTAATGCCGGAATCAAACTCGTCACCATTTAAGTCTCAACAGTCGCTATTAACCACTACGCTAACACTAATCGCTTATAGATTTCACATTACTTACTATTTGAATAAATTCCATTCCGTTCGACTTTCACGCAAACAATGGTAACTTTTATTTAAATCCAACAAGACAATCACAATTTCTGAAATATTACCAATACACCTGATATGTGTTGTACAGAGGCGCACACATCAACCTTTACATAGGGGCTTATGCTGTTGACGTAAGACCCATTTTGGAATGGTTTTGTAAAGGTTGATGTGTGCGCCTCTGTACGACTTCAATAACTTTTTTCGCGAGGCAGGAAACAATGAAAGCTAGCATGTAAAAAAGCACCGACTTCACAGGCTATTCATAATAAACTTTAATTGGCTCTGCTTGTTTATATCGCAAGGACAAATTTCGTAAAGTAAGTACCTACAAAAACAGTATTTTAGATAAATTGCTTCCCGGCTTTGAACACCCTCTTTCAAACGAAAGACAGGCAGACAGGTTTTTACTTAAACGCATTTATTCAGCAACAAAATATTTGTATTGTTTTTTTGTGTGCCGGCAACTCATTAATAAGTTGATGTTGAGTGGCACATTTCGAAACTTCGAAATTACGTAATTCCTATCACCTTATGCCAATTCAAGTGTCGTTTTCTAATAAATATAACTTCACATAAATCCATACTATTTTTTTTTGTAAAAACCTGTTCAGTATACATAGGAAATACCCTTACCAATTCAAACAGGCATATCCATGCTCACTGATTTTTGTTCTGAGCGGGGATCGAACCCGCGACCTATGGTATAACTTCTTGGTCATAATATCAAATAAAAAAAAAATTGTAGTGTCCAATCAACTTTATTTCTTTCTTTCTTCCAAATCGGTAGCGTAACGCGGGGCTCTCTGTAAAAGTTCGAATATTATTAGTGTAGGCAAACCATCAATTATGTATGTGTAATGTTTATTTCGGAATTAGAGAGCTTACAGCTGGTTTAAGTTGTCGCGGGAATGAAAACAGACTGAATAATGCACGCAGACGTTAATTGGCTTTTATTAGCTTTTGTACGCAGGTTATTAGCGCAGTTTTAAAGTGCTCTGGATTAAAAATCCAGTTGTAAAATTATACCTTGCTTAAAAAGAGTGTTTAAAAAAACCTTGTCAAAAAACCTCGAACTTTATCAAAACAAATCAATATGCACTAAACGGTAAAAATAATAGCGCATCTCATCAATTTATAGTTATTTTTGTAATCGATGCGGTGTGTGAGAGGTAACAAACTTTTAAAAAATATGCAGTCGAATTGATAACCGCCTCCTTTTTGAAGTCGGTTAAAAATAATGAAATGAAATAGTTTTACAACGTCTGTCAGGACTATATGGTCTAACGAAATGCAATGGAACGTAACCACAATATCTACTATGAACAGCGAAAACATTCAATTTGTTTCAATATGAAATCAGGCTCATATCATTTCGAAGAATTTAAAGTACGCTACGTCGTAGACTTGAGGGCACAGCCTGTGTTTCAATATTGGTATTGATACTTAAGGCAACAGCTTTTCCTGTCCTTGATAAATCTATATACAAAAACGGCAAACATGACTGACTCATAACATCAATGCCTTGACGACATTACTGGACCTAAAAACCTTAATTTTTTTACAAGCGGTTCCTCATGATTTAAGGACTAACAAAAAAAAATTCAACCCCAAAGGGGCTCAGGCTTTGCTCCAAAAGGGTGAAGTCGCGGACGACTAGTTATTTTATAACGTACAACCTTCAAAGTGTATAAAGTAAGTCAATCCGAATTCAGCAGCGACAAATCAAGTTAATCCGAGCACGTCAACTGGCGTGTATTTTATTTCAGAGTCTCGTCGCCTGCCAGACTGCGACCGGAAATACGATATTTCAGGCTCCTCCGTGACGTCTACGAACCGAGAGAAATACTTTCAGAGGATCATAGCAGATTAGATGACTCATCAAATTAAACGTTTTTGATCAAATCTTCCTAGCTCCTTAAGCTTTACGAGTACCCACTCCGATAAACTAACAAATAAAGTAATATACATAACATAAACGGCCTATATACGTCCCACCGCTGGCCACAGGCCTCACCTCAACTATGAAGTGGGATGAGCCATACTCCAACAGGCGGGCTCAGTGCAGATTGTTGGAGGGGTGCATAAGGTTAGTGAGCAACTTTTATGTCAGATGTTATCAAGGGCCTCTGACTAAGCTTAACGACTAATAATACATTATAACTCAATGATTGAGCCCACGTAAATAAAGCTGTAAAGTTACTATATTCACTTAAATTGCGATTGATTTCACCTACGAACATATTTTGTGTCAAAATAAAGCGAAGTTATTTTGGTCCAAATATTCTTGCGTTACGTCTTTTCCTTCCCTGTTAGGTATATTAGCCGCCGTATCGCTGAAAATGGATAATAAAAAATGTCAAGACAGACAAAGACACACCGTGAATAATAAAGTGGCTAATAAAATCCAGGATGAGTACATGTGCGGCGACAGAGGACGAACAAATTGCGGTAGTGTGCTTGTTAAATCTCTCGAAAGATCCGAAAATCTGTCTACCATTTTCAGTTACATGAATTTTTCATCAGTTATTTCTATTCCTCGGTAACAAAGTTCGATGCCTTACCGCCTAACCTTTAATAGAATCATCCAACTGAAATAAACCACAATATCTTTTTATCGCTCCCCTTTTTACAGTCCTATTTTTAACCACCTAATCATCACGGTGTCCAACAAATCAATCTTTTTGCAATACTTCTTAATAATAGGTACATGTGGTGTGCCGTGGCTATTTTTGTACCTAATTAAAATAATTGACTGAAAAATAATTAAAACTGTCTCCGCTAATTGCTATCTATGAGCATTAGTATTCATCTTAATGCAAAACTGAATCTAAATGTTAAAGTTATGGTAATACACACATACATTATCCATTTAAACCCACTAACATGAGTTTCCTTCCCCGACAAAGATCATGAAGTAATGTCTACACTAGTGCGCTTATTTTCATACCAGACGAAAGAAAAAGATGCCATTTATTGTATCCAAGGTGTCATTATTGCCACTCTATGTATCTCGCTTTCACTTTCCTTTCTCTAGTGTTATATATTTGGATCACCGTCAACCACATGTTCTCAAATTTTTAAGAATTTCAAGCCTGATTTCTAAACTGATAAGATTATTATCATGATGTTAGTATTGACTTTGTTCACGGCACTAAGCCACGTTAACAGTATTACTGTGACTGTGCGAAGTCATTTGTGCATGATAATTTGAACTCATTATGAACAAACAGTACAACTACCACACCCCAATTGTTTTGTAGCTGCCAGTAGCTGCGCCGGAAAGTTCAAAATATGCAAACTTTTTATTAAAGTCAACGTCAACATACTCGAAATGGCATCAAGCAAGACGAAAGAGTCCATATTGCAATTTAAATTGCTTTCTACGTGAACTTTGACTGGTTTAGCAAAGTGACTACTTATTCTTGCTCGTCTGGGTAGTTGTTAAATTAACTGTAGATATTAAGTTGTTGTAAGTCACTTATGAGACTTTATTCATTTATGATGTTATTACACAGATCCTTTAAACAGACAGTGACTAAACAGTTATAGTGTTTTATATCCTGCTAACATGATAAATGTGAAAGTTTGTATGTGGGTAAGTATTTGCCGTGTTGCTCTTTCACGAAAACACTACTGGATGGATTTTAATGAAACTTTACAATATATAGCTTATGCATTTAAATAAGAAAGGCTACAATTTAGAAAAAAATACGAACGAAGTCGTGGGTGGCCGCTAGTTTTGTAATAAAGCGTTGGGGTCACAATGTGCCTGCCCGCGAATATTAATGTATGTAGATGGGTCAGAAGAGGCATCTTCAAGGAACTTGTAAAATTCTGCTCGCAGTCGCTGGCGCTCAGGGTTCAAGCTTTACGCTGAAATCATTAAAAATGTTAAACATCCGTAGTGTTAACAAATGATGTAAAATATAAAGACAGATAGAAATAGGTGGTAATTTGCTTAAATTTTGAATTACTCATTTGTAGTTATTTGAAATTAAGGTTATTGCCAGAATATACATACAAGCATAGGCAATCTACCAAGGTGTCCAGGAGTCTTATCTGGCCAGTAAGAGACCGTAGGCAATTTTATACCCACACTTCACAAACAATTAAATATAGTACCTACATTATTCCGTCCAATCGCATAAGTACAGTCAGTATCAAAAATATGTTAACACTTTCAGACTATGGCGCTTCAACTTTGTTGAAGCTGTCGTAGAATTGTTGAAAATGCTGTCAAAGTAGCTAGCCTGACAAAGTACTTAGGTAGACAATTTTAACGCTGACTGTACTCATCCGTAATAAGTAAGATAAGATAAATAATCTTTATTGCACAAAAACAAAACATTTCACAAACATAAAATTTAAATTAATTTTTTTAAGTAGTTGCAGAAATAAGTACTCGGAAGCATTCTTGAACATTCGCATTGAAATATTATCTTGAACGTAAACTTAACCTATTTACCCCCACTGCATTTAGTAGCAGCTTGCAAAACTTTTGCTAGCAGATTTGCCTAATGGAGTAAGTTACCTGGTAACGTGAAGTGGCTATTAAAAGCAAACCTTCTGCACCCGCGGAGTTTAAAAAACAAAATACAGAACGTTCAGAAAAAGATGGTTTGTACGTAACAGAACGATTGAGGTAGGTATTTACTCTATATACTTACACGGATAATCTTTTGATCAAAGTCGATATATGTTTGATATATATTTTTCATTTTGACCAATGGCACCTGGCAGTCGCTTTGGTCAATTTGGTAAAGTCTTGATTGACTAGCCTAAAAAGTAATCGGTTTTCAAATTGCCGGCTAATCGAGTAGTCACCGACTACTCTACGACTATCTACTTAAGGTACATTAGCTGCAGTAGCAGAACACAAATAACAGCATACAATTAAATCCATTTATTGAACCAATTGACTTAAAAAACATCAAACATTTTTGGAAGGCAAATAAAACGCCACATGAAAATAAACATACATTAATATACCGATAAACACAGTACCCTAAAAATCCATAGTGTGTCCAAAGGCTGGGCAGATCTTACTTTCAGACCCTTTTTCATTTAAAAGCTGATTAAAGTAAGAGAACGGATTTACGTCTCAATTTTCTTCATCCCAAACCTTGCGAGGGACGCTTAAGGTAAAATCGCTTAAATTGGGCATTAGGTAGGTACTTTACTCAGTAATGTAAAGTCCTCGGTGAATTAATGTGGAATGGAATAGTTAATTAAGACCATTCATTTTTAAAAAGGCTCCTTGAGATAAAATAAGACGATAAAGGTTAATTGGATTTTTAGGCAGAATGTGTCGAAAGTGAAAGCAAATAATTGATTAAACGGTGGTGTAGGTATCTCATGATAATAGCAGTATATATATGTTTAGGTCATTGACTTGTATAAAAAATAATTATTTTGATAAGTATTGCGAAACCTCTAGAACTTGACATCATTTCTCCAGCGGGTAATGTGAAGGCTGAATACTTCCTCTATCTTTGTCTACTTCAGTATTCATTGATACTTTGACGTAAATAGTCATCTATTAACCTTGGTGTGTGAGTAGGAGTTACTTGAAGTACCTACTTACATACCAAGGTCGCTCATCCGTTCTGCAGTAATCTCAAAATGCTCGCTGCTTTTATTCTTATTTGTACATTAGCAATTTGTATAAAACGTTTTGTAGATAAAGAGCAAACGTACGAGTGAGGCCCATACACCTTAGTGCAAACTCCGATAATCCTGAAATTCACGGGCCGTTTACGACAAAACGTCTTACTACAGCAAAACGTTAAAATTCCACGTAATCACGTCGAGGCGTAGCGCGTAGGGCGTACTACGAGAGAATAAAAAGTTACGCGGTGGAAAGCTACGGCTACGACTACGAGTCTACGAGTATGAACGGATCCCGGTGGAAGTGTGGAGGCTGCACGGGCGCGGCGGATCCCGGGTGGGCCGGGTCTCGGCTCGCCAGTACGCTCCCGGCGCGCGTCCCGACCGGACCGTTCGTCCCCCGGGTACCCGGGCCCTCTAACTTCTCGGGAATAATCGGACAATGGGAACAAACCGCTGCGCTTGATAACTCCGTGTAAGGAATGTGAAGTGATACGCTGCGTGCTTGTTCTGTGGCTTATGGAGGATTAACGTGTTTTTTTGAAACGGTAGGCTATTAACAAGCTTTCAATTAGCGTAATTAAGGCATGATCTATCTTTTTTTTAATAGAATTTCAGAAAAAGCACACATTAAATAGCGGAAGCTTATAAAGCGCACCTAAATAAACATGCTGGACAAACATTAGCGCTGTTACCTTTTTTAGACAGTTTTATTTATTAATTTAAAATATGATTGATTATTATCAATCGTGCAGTCTTATAAACAATGATATTCAATAATATTTTCTAAATAATATTTAATTTATATAACAAAAATATAGTCTAACAATCATTACAATTTTGATCACCTAATGAATCGGACATGATAATATTCGTATATTCCTTACATTAAAAGGTTTTATTCCTCATCTTGTTATGTAGATAACATACCCTCTCGACCATATTCCTAATGGGTTAGTCAGAAGCACACTGATTGTTGCCGTCATGATGAACGAAACATTCAGAAGCCCACATTTCGCCGAAGGAATTTGAACCCAACGTGTTAAGGGGCGAGCCTACCGCCGTTATCCGGGTTGCTTGGGTTTTATATCGGTGTTTTCCATCACCGGCGAGTTAGCCGCAAATTGTATAGTGAACACAAAGTACCGTGTTCCGGCCAGATTTGATTTCGGGACCATCGGGTTCCGAGCCAGAGTGCTTAACCACTGGGCCTCGACGCTCTTTTATCTACAACATGTTTTAATTGTACCTATTAATATCACTTAAGTAGTTACGTACTTAATTTTACTCTCTGGTGTGTATCACGTTAACTGTAAACGCTGGACACGCACACACATACACGTACCACATTTTACAATTTAAAAATATGCAAGTGTACAAGAACAAGGCTCTCACATGGCCATGTACAGGACTTTAAAGAACTTGTTAAACCATATGAAGCCAATGAAGATTCATGATTATGATCCGTATCTACCCGAGTAGAGATCTGAGAGATATCTTTGTATAAGAATAAATCGAACCCGGCCCTTAAACTCCATTATTTTTCAATAGAACCGAGTAGTAGGCTCAATATCCTGCCCACCTTGGACCGAACACAAAACCATACTGCGCCTTAAAACCGCTTCAATTTCGCACCAGGCTCGGATTTAGATTAACAACGGTTTTGGCGTAAATAGCCCGTCATTCTGAAAACGGATCCCGCAAGATTGAAGGTTCCATTACCATGGCAGCCATTTATTTTCGCTTCCGACTCTTATTTACGACTCCACGTAGGCTACACATGTGGCCGTTTCCGAGCACTAATCCCCCTTGCTGTTACTGGAAAAATCTTACGCCTAATGGATATTGCCGTTTTATAGTCATAAAAGCCTTTTACATGGGTCATAATTCACAGAGGGGGGTATAACATTTTTCGCTGAAACTATTAAACAGGTCAAATACGCAATTACTATGGCGCCAAAAAAGATAAATCTGATTCCACATAGAAACATTAACAACAACTAAACATAACACTCTGTGAAAGCACCAAATGTGTGATCTAAACGCGGTTCATATCTAAACGCGGTTGGTACATAGAGATACGCTGACTTTTGTCGTCATGGTAATTGAAATATTCAGAAGACCATATTTCACCGATCGAATTAACAGCTAACGTGTGGTACCGGGCCAGGCTAGTGCATTCATAAATACGGGTTCCTTGGGTTTTTATCAGTGTTTTTCATCGCAGGTGAGAAAGCTGCAAATTAGGTCCACAAGTAGATGTTGCGGTAAGGTTTGAGCTCGCGACCACCAAGGTTCCGGCTCCCAGCCAGAATAACATACTATCCATGGAGCCATTACGCTTTCGAGACATCGAGTTTCCTCTCTGTCTCTCATGCCGTTCGCATTTTCTCTTTACGTTTCGTGTTACACGCGTTTTAAAACAATTATGGCGTTATTACAATCAGCTTAAACATAACCCCATCCCATCCCATATTTGTGAATAAACTTACAAGCTAACGTGTGGGTGGATGCATCACAAGCGCTTCCTATACTAGCTTCCTTTGATTTTGAGCAAGAAGAAAACAACTTTTCATCGGATCGGCTGCGAATGCTTGCAAAGAATAAGGAAACAAATATTTATCCTAGCAAAAGAATGTTGATGTAATGTTGCCAAGACGAGTGCATATGGCTTACTCTGTGAAAAACGAGATCTGATTCTCATGTGGAACCAAGCTCCTCAATTTCGTCGTCCTTAACGCCCTAACTTCACCCACTGTTGCATATTCAAAATGTGTGGCTTCCCAATCAAATCCTTTGAACAAGCTATAGGTTTTTAAATTGAGGAAAACCGTTAAAATGTCACAACACAGGGTCCAAACAGTTTTGTAAATACACGTTATTTATTATTTTTAAATTGATAGTTGCAACACAATCGATCCCCCTGTACAAGCTATCTTTCCCCAAAATGTTAATGTTTTTGCTTTTTGTGCACTTTGGCGCAAACACTGAGGTTTCCTTTTGATTAAAAAAAACGAAACGAAAACAAAAATAATTGAATGGAATTTCGCTTCAAATTAACCACACCTAAAGGGTGAAAACGAGGATCGTTTTATGATCAAAAGGGCACGGTATCTTTTAAAAAGGTTTATTAAGTAATATGCACAATAGAGGTGAATCTTAACTTTTTTGTTAGAAGAAATAATTTGAATTTTAATATTTATAATAATTTACATATTTTGAATATTTTTTTTTTTATTCACGATAATAATTTCCAATGTCATAGCAGGTGTTCAGTTAAACACACTACTCTCTTTAAAAAAACTACTGATTTCACCTACTTCTCTTACTGCCACAGTTCTTCAAGTGGCTGGAGAAGCACCGGGGAAATAAGATGGCATTTATTAGTAAGATAAAAAATATGAGGCCGTTTTGGATTTATCTTTACATAGTATAAAACAAAGTCGCTTTCTCTGTCCCTACGTCCCTTTGTATGCTTAAATCTTTGAAACTACGCAACGTATTTTGATGCGGTTTACTTTAATAGATAGAGTGATTCAAGAGGAAGGTTTATATGTATAATAAGTAACATCCTATTGCACCCGTGCGAAGCGGGGGCGGGTCGCTAGTAGTTAATAAATTAATATAAAAATGTTGTTTGATGTAAACAGATTGGTGTTGCAACTAATTGTAAATTTTTTAGGAGCGACTTGGTATCTGTAGCCTCCAAGGGGCTTTACTCAGTATTATTAGTCACCTTAACTTTGTATATTAGTAAGTAACTAATTCATCTGCACAACGAGAACGTCTAGTTAATATTAATAGTTACCAAAAAAATTACTTCCCCCCGTGGGGATAGGGGAATTTATAATAGATTTATAATGAGACTATTCTGAGTGAACGGATTCAAGCCAGAGCTTTGCCTATAGAGGTTTTTTGGGGAGGTTTTTAGAAAACCGCCCCTTGAGTTAACTGGGGGAGGCAGTGGGGATCGAACTCAAGACCATGTTTTTTATTAACACTGGTCTCCGGCACTGAACCTGCCCTACCACCGGTACTAAAAACGTCCACCACCACTCGGTTAAGAAGTAGGCAACTTCTTAACCATTACAACAAACCGGTCGTCATAAATTCTTTATTTACGTTCAGTAGGCTGGGCCTAATTAAAACATCAACATTTCTTACTTTGAAGAACAACGACTTCCGAACAAAGAGCTATATTTCACAACAGTCATTAATTATGTTTGATTTCTGAAGCCGTTTTGACTGAAGAAAAAGGTTCAATTGGAGCTGTCGTTTTAGCTTACCATAAAAGTAAGATGGGATAAATGCAATACGGAACACATGTGGGACGTGTGGATCTTTTCCAAATGGAAGTAATAAAATAACATTTAGATTACGGAACGTAAGAGGAATTCGTAATTTTCCTTGGTGTGAAAAAAGGAATGAAGCCGAGATAAACGAGTTTCATGTGTACGGATATGTAACATTTCTACTTCGGTGGATTAGGTGAAGCAAAATTACTTCGGACCCTTTGTCTTAAAGAGCAAAGTTTATTAGGCCTCTGGTAACCCGCCTCAGTGAATGAATTATAGGGTTTAGCATCAAGAGACCTGCCGAACATGTAATTAGATTTTGAGGAGGTCAGTTTAATCCGATGAGCGTATTTTGTACATGCTTGGCCTGTCTATAAACGCAATGTGAATAACAATGTTTCTTCTTGCATGTATCTATATATCATTTTGTCAATAGATAAAAAGAGAGAAAGATGATGTTGAAAAGAAGAGTCACAAAAGTATTTAAGAGAAACAACCATTGTCACTATCTACTGTTGAATTAAAATAGTGTTATTAACTTGTTTTAGATTTTAGGGTCGCTTGAAGCGACATTCGACTCAGTCATGGTAGTAATATATTTGCTTTTGGCAATCTGTCAATATATTTTTGACCACTCATACGCATACAACATTTTGATGTTACTAAAGGTACCTACACTCGCTCCACCATACATGCAGTGATCCGTATGTATATTTAAAAGACTTCGTGTTAGTTACACTGTTTATAACTCGAGAATGGACAAACCGATTTGGCTGAAAATTAGTAAAGGGTGGCTTAGAACCAAGACAAAGTATACCTACTTTTCATCCCGTTCGCCCGCGTTCCATATATTTCCAAAGATATTCTTGGGTTTTGTACTGTCATATGGCACGGGTTCGACATTTATTTGTTGGTTGTCAAGTATTATTTTTTCTGAACTGGCACTGTCCAATTATTTAAGACAGTAGAAACTCTCTCGGGACAGCTAGTTAAAATTAAATTAACAAGTTAAAATCCACTAAGTAGAACTTAACGACGTGACGTTAATGCAAAGTTTACTTTACAATGAAACACAAGCTTCGAATAAGCTGAGTGCATTTTCTGTCTCAACTCCCATAATTCATTTCGTATCTTTCGCACAAAACCATTAAGCATTTGCCATAACTCGTTTATTTCTCCCGCTTCCACGACTGTAGGTATTTGGCACAAACCCTTTGTTGCTCTTCACTGAGTTTTAAATCATTAATAGTTTGTGGTGATTTTGTAGTCTTCAAAGAGGATTCGAACTCAATAAGATCTTAATATGAGATTTCAAAAAGATAAGAATTTATCTTTTTAGGGTTCCGTGTCTAAAAGGTAGAGACGGGACTCTATTACTAAGCCTCCACTGTCCGCCTGTCTGTCTGTGTGTGTCACCAGGCTGAATTTCTCAAACCATTATAGCTAGAAAGCTGACTTTTTATAACTTTTGTATTTCCGTGGCCGCTATAACAAAAAATACGAAAATTAATTAAATACGGGGGGTCCCCATAGAATAAATGTGTTCTTTAATTTATTTTTGCTACATATTAATATGGTACGGAGACTTGGCCAGGTTTTTGAACCCTTTTTTGACCGCAGGCCCCTCCTGCGGTCACTTGATCTCTTACGAAGGATTTTCACTCATAATCGGAGTAAAACTTTTTACCGGAGAAATCACAAAATAGGCTGTAGTCCATCCAGAATATGAAGTAGTTCTAATTTAATAAAGTTTACGTGGCTTCTATACCAAGACTATCTGGTTGCCCAAGATCGTAATTCATCGCAGGCGCGCCCAAACTTCTTAATTGCCTAACTTTATTAGGTATAAATAATTTGTTGTTGTGGCTAATAATAAAACAAGAATTTACTTTTTCCTCTACTATAATAATAACATAGTTATTTAAGAAAACATCGAAACAACGGTTAGCTCATGAATGACTTATATCAGGCAGGTTAGGTCTCGGTCTAGGACGAAAAACGTAGGAAAAGCAATGAAAAAGTTAAATTATTAATGTATGTCAGCATTTTTAACATTAACAGTATAGAAGACAGAACTGAATTGCTGAGTTTCTTGCCGTGCCTTTTCAGTAGAAACAAACTTCCAACGCCGGTGGTAGAGTCACAATATGGACATGTCTTTATCTATCGTTTATATATGTAGAAGTGTGTATGTTCATTAGGTGGTTAAAAAATAAAATATATGTTTTTGACGATTCAGAACACAAAAGTACTGTGTAATGGTCTACTTGGAAAAATGAAATACATTTGAAATGTTTTTTTTTTATATATTTATTGTTATAGGGCTATGGATTTATTTCAAGTAAAAACTGCCAGTATTTGTAACTTTCAATAAGTACTAATTCCAATGAGCATAGATATTTACTTGCTACTTAGTTGCTTACTTAGTTACTTAACTAAGTTAGCAACTACAAGTTCGCCTATTCTGATTATATACGAGCTACCTAACTTGGATTGGGTTGATAGAAGGTTAAACAACTCTGATTTATGTTTCAGCCACAATGGAGTGTGATTAGGCACATGTTTCGTGGACACATTAATTCAGAGTCACAGTTCGTTAACTCGCCAAATACAGCCGACCTTTCATATGTCTGGCTTTGACATTGAGGTTATTATGACTGAGTCCGCAGTAGTCGATGCTGAGATTAATTATGAAACATATATATTAGTTACTTACTCATAATCTGGATCTGGCTACGTCTCTTACGCAAGTTGTTGTATAAATAATGAAACGGCGTGGAGGCGTTATGTCAATCATCGGAAACGATATCCGAGTTTAGGTTGGGCATATTCTGAAATAATGTGGTTAGTCATTTTAGTCAGTGCCAGCACTGCCAGCCCTCCCACAGGCCAAAAGGAATGGATTTTGTTAAACTGTTATCGAGAGCGTCGTGGCTCAGTGGTTACACTCTGGCTCGGAACCCGATGGTACCGAGATCAAATCTGGCCGGAACACACCTACTTCGTGTTCATTGTACAATTTGCGGCTAACTCTACGGTGATGGAAACACCGATATAAAACCCAAGCAACCCGGATAACGGCGGTAAGCTCGCCCCTTGCGTTGGGTTCAAATTCCCCTTGGCGAAATGTGGGCTTCTGAATGTTCCGTTCACCATGACGGCAACAATCAGTGTGCCTCTGACTAACCCATTAGGGATATGCGGGTACGTTATGTTTTCAAAATGCATCCTCTGCGTCTTTGAAGGAACGGGAGATGGTCTCGTGGGTCGAGCTGCGGTACGGGCTTTGATTGTTCCATGTTAAAGTGCGATTTAGACCAGACGGCGCTAGCCAAAGCACATTTACCAATTAGCAAGGAAAGTTAGACCGTCTTTACAGTAACTTAAGTTCAAATTTGTACAGAACTAGGTCACCTGACCACCTGCGGGTGGATTCCACAAAATATTAATGAAATCAACGCTTTGTTTTCTTCTTCCGTAACCGGCGGCGAAACAACAAGTTTTATTTATTATTATGCCTGCTGTTATTGAAATTTACAATAACATCCATAACCACATTTTGGAATCAATATGAACTTTAATAAAGAAAGGGGTACCTACCAGAGAAAAAAACATAATGAAGTTATTTAAGTAATCTTATTAAATTCTTAGCCCAACTTAATAATTCACGCTGTAGATGAAAATATAATTTAACATTCTTTGTTCAGGTGCAGACACGATGGAGGCGAGATAATGTCACGGGCAATGTAACTCCAAAGGAGATAGCGGCTTTTGATATATTCTGGGAAATTTCGCCAAGATGGCGGTCTTAATGGGTACGTCTACGTAATAAAACAGAAACTATTTCATCATTCCTGTTACTTGTCTAATTTTTATTTCTTAAGAGGCCTCTCACATCGCCCATAGAAAAAAACATCTCTGTGCAAATAAAATAAACCAATGGGAGATTTTTGCCTCAATTGGCCACTCTTAGCAAAAATCTCCCATTACTTACACAGAGATGATTTACTTTGTTAAGATCTTAAAATACAGAAAATATCTTATTTCATGATCTTAATTGGACAGTTTTTGTTGAAATATCTTAATTCAACCACAATTAATAAAAAAAAATGGGTGGAGCTAGTGCGCAGTGAGCGGCCTCTTCATTCTAATAATGATAGTTTTTTAAAGATTTGTAGTTGACTTGAATTTCCTCTATATCTTGACATGGATACCTACTAAAAGATATAAAAACCTAATTATCAGACAATGTGCATGAACAACTCTATTTGTTGACAAAAATTGTGGGTGGAACGCTCTCGCTACATTGTGCTCGTATGTGGCACATGCGATGTTGCTTAATGGATCGCAACTAAAACCCCGGTCGTTCAATTACCTACAACGTACCAAGTCAGCCGAACAGTTGTCAGCCCTTTTTCAATTGCAATTGGACCACGCCATTAAGCGCGAACGACCGTTAAAGGCACACCCTTCGTAGTGGGTTCAGCGTTTGGATTACACACCAACCGTTAGTACGAAATAGCCCATGATAAAGAACGGAAAATATCACTAACGGCTTGTCTGTATTATGAGCTCATCGCAAGTGCAAAATGACCCAGCATTATGTGCGCCAAGAATTAATTTTCACCAAAAATATAATTCCTAATCGAATGTCAATTGAAGAATAAAAAATTAATTATATTTACTAAATTGTGTGACATGGTAAACTTATGAAAATAATAAAACTTAAGTAGAAAATGAAGAAACGAATCACAAAGATAGAACAGAACGATACAAAATAATAGCGGTGTCACGTCGTCCAAAATAAATTGCACCTTACTCACCGAACAACCAATTTATATGTCGCTCAATTCTGTACGTGTAGAGAGTCCTTTCTTGAAGAAGACGCCAACTTGAACGGCAACTTCAAACATGTGACAACGATAGGTCCAATTTCGAGAAAAAAGTGAGACAGCGAATCCAATTCGAAAGTCGTATTTAATAAAACAAGTATACTGCGCCGCGTTTGCTCATCCTAAAACATCCTCTTTAAATTTTGCCAATAAAATACCTAAGGCCATCGCATTTTGCGTTTGATTTAGAGACTTCCACGGGCAATTATAAATGAGTAAGGTCTGCGGCAAGCGATTTTTTGTTAGCCGTGGGCGTTTTGCTGTGTGGATTTCTGTTCTATGGCTCGGTGATTATCGCCCAGGGAGCCCCTTTAACGTGAATACCCTTCTGGACCTGCAGATCTAATAGGCCTCAAAACCGCAGGTGATGTCTGTGTGCGGACGAGCATGGTGGTGGTGGTGGTGGCCGGCGGCGCCTCCGCGCGCGTCGCTGGCAAGATGGGCGGCTACTCCAACAAGAAGTCAGGTAAGCTTAATATTTCGCCTTTCTAAAATAAAACATAAGTACCTACTTATTTGTTTTTATTTCAAATAAACCATACCACGTTGGGTTCGAATTCCCTCGGCTAATTATGGCCTTCTGAATGATCCGTTCACGTGTCTCTGACTATACCCCATTAGGGAAATGGTCGTGAATTTTAAATACCTACGATGTCATAAATCCTTTTTTCAACACACTTGCTCATAAAGTGGCTATTATTTCACTGCAACTATGTTCAAAGAGGTTCAGGGGAATTAACACTTGAGAGTCAGGAAAATACAAGTAATTATACCTATACGTTTTTATTCGTTACGGTTGCTATTGATTCCGACTCCGATTCTGAATCGGTATATTCAGAATCGGAATCAGTTACATTTATAACGAAGGAATCCACATATTGGTCTATAATGTGGTCGAGTTGACACATTTTGTCTTCGACTTTTAAGGCATGGTGTATGCACTGTCTCCAATTATCAGGCGTCACCTCTTTCAGGCCTTCTTCAGATATTTTTTTTACCTCTTTTATTTTGAAAGTTTTATTGTTCCTGGAAACGTACCCCTTTGCTTGAGCCCAAACTAACTCTATTGGGTTGAGCTCACAGTGAAAAGGTGGCATACGCAGGATTGTGACACCGTATTCAGCGGCCAACTCGTCCACAGCATAGCGTTCGTAATTTGATTTTTGTAATTTTACTATTTTGATTAATTAAAGGCTCAATTGAGCCTTTATCATTGTAGGTTGATATTTAATTTTTTTTTCACCTAACCACTGAACAATATCAGCCTTCCGCCAGTTTGAAGTGGAGATACGCTCGACTTTCCTTGAATGGTATGGTGCGTTATATGTATAATACCAGCACCGCATTTGACTTTAATTTTGGCAAAATGCTTTAAAGCCATTTCTCAAAACACTCTGAATTCATCTCTTCATGATAGTCCATACTATTTTTACTTTTTTTTTTTTACTTTTCCAGTTGTATGACCTGTTAATAAACGAAATTCTTACCTGTAAATAATATAATACAGAAACAAAACATTTTGGAACTGAAAACCTATTTACTGAATACATTTTACCGAAATAACTCTATGTCTCAAGACGAAAGTCTAATCAGTGTCTGTTGCCAGTAATGACATAATTATGGAAGTGAGACGTGATCATTCACTACGACTATTTTGCCAGGCTGTAATGTCGACTAACTTTTAATTGTAAAAACTCGATTTACCACATCACTATTTATTTGGGACTGAAAACCTGCCACACTGAAAATGTCATTTCACTGACTACAATTAAAAATCCTAGTATAGGCACATAATGACACCTATAATCAAACTGTGACTTTTTCATTACTATTATTCACTAGTGAGTTATAGATTTTTTTTTTATTGGTCGAATTGCTTTGTTCCTAAAAAAGTTTCGATACAAAAAAGATCGTGTTTAATTACAAATAAAAATATTGATTTCAAATTATAAGAATGAATAAGGAAAACTTCAAGTATATGCAAAGGTAAATTACATTCTTTGGTACATTAAATTTATCAGCATATCTATTTCAGCGGTTAGCGCATTTTTCTTTTACTGTCGTTTATTTTCTAAGACAATATTACAAGAATGCTCCAAGTCTATTTTATTAGTGGCCAGTTCGACATTCGAATGAATTGTTTTTGGTGAAAAGCTTTCATGTTTCTCTCTTTTTTAATATGCAAAGAAAACCATAACATACAGCCTTCCTCAGAATAAAATCTCATTGCACCTAAAAATTTTCGACCTCACGGCCTTGCATTCCAAATTCAAATCACTTTACATGACACATAATGTGCCACTGACGAGCAGGTAGTATAAAAAATAAACTTTTTATTTACTTAATAAAATGAGTTTCTAACATTATTTTCTTCACAATTGTGTTGAAAAACGTCGTATGATACCCGTGTGTATTGATGATTACCGTCCTCGGCTCTCTTAAGACCCTCGCCTACGGCTCGGGTCTCAATGGCGCCTCAGCGGTAATCACCAACATTACACACTTGTACCATAATGTACTATTGTTCTCAAACGTCACTTTTCAGTAATTGCCAACATAACTAAGTGGACAGCCTTACTTCTAAGATCTGCCTTACGTTGAGTGACGTTTTAGAACCTGTTCGTAATTGATACAGTACCTAGTTACATTTGGTATGAGATCAGCTGCAGAAGATTAGAACATGATGAATCCTGATATAGTGCTACACAATGCAGGGTTAACGATATTCCCAGCATAATCAAGACAAATGGATTCGCTGACAAAAGCACGCCACGTAGCTGGATACACAGTCGGCTTAACCTAGATATTGTATTCCTTTGTAAATACAATTTAGTCATTTACACAACAGCAGTGTACTGAAATTACGTTTTGGCAGTTTAGAAATGCTATCTGTATTTTTTTTGTTTTAGAATGTAAAACTGATAATACGTTACAGTTAAATTTTGAAATTGACTCAAATCAACTGTTGTGTTCATAGAATCCCAACCGTCGAAAGCTGTCTCTGCGAAGATTATGTGTAAATAAAAACGGAAACAATTGGATTTCATTTGTAAATGCAGTTTAGTCATTTACACAACAGCAGTGTACTAAAATTACACTTTGGTAGTTTTGAAGATGCGATTTGAGTCAAATCAACTGTTGTGTTAATACAATCCTAACCGTGGCGTGCTGTCTCTGCGAAATTATGATTAAATAAAACAGCTGTTGGTGTTCGTTCTGTTATCTCTTTTCATAATGCAACACTTGATGTTTTATTCAACACGGTGCATTGCGGAGTACAAAGCGTAGCATACAAAACTTCAATTTCTCCATCCAGCTTTAGGAGAACAAAAATGAGGTCCTTTTGCACAACACACATTTAGCTTAATTTCAGTCATTTTTTTAACTATACACTTATTTTGCTGCGTCATATATGTTGGCATCGTATTAGGTATTCATGTCGTGTTGGAAAAAAATAATTCTCACGCATCGTTCGCATTTTGCTTTTATAATTCGGCGTGACGTCCCCGAGCGCGCGGATAATCTGCCTGAACATTTTTTGCCATTTTCCGTAAATCGTTAGCTTTTTGCCTCATCCATCTACATAATCTCATTAGGCGGCCCTATCCATTTTAATCTATCTTTTTATTCCGATCTCAAGAGCTGTGTAATAGATACTTACCTAATTATCCTGAAGATGTTCTTATGAAACTTTTGCATGATTCGGGGAAAGAAACAGTATGTACCTACCCACTGGCATAAAACATATTCACACTTGAAACGTGAAGTGATCTGTAGTTTCAGTCAGTAGATAAAAGTAGGTAAAACAATTTTTTTGGAAGTCGAGTATTTTGCACGCATGTTTATTGATAAACTTCTTAAAGATTACCTTTGAACCCACATGCGCCACTACCACTCATACACCGGGAAATGGGAAAGGTTTATCTTCCATAGTCTAAACCTCCATAGTACTCAAACTCAGCAAAAGCACGGTAAAGGAATATCTGGTTGTGACATGCAAGCGCTCCCACCGTGCCCGGTAAGACCAACTACAATTGGATCCTGACCGGCCTTACCTTTTTTTTTTTATTAGGGGAAATGCCTTACGCATACCCGTCAACCGGGGGACGGACGGGTTATGTCGGACTCTCCACTGGAAAGGTGGTATACCAGTGGCCCTACCGACTAAAACCCCTACTACTCCCTCTGATCGTCCGTCGTGGGGGAATACGCCGTATAGCAACGAGGCCGTGTGCGCGTTCCCTCGGACGGAGCCCGCCTTGGCAGGCTGGAAGCGACCCCCCCTTCGTGAGGGGAGGCCAGAAGGGACGGCCGAGGATGTCAAGCCGTCCCTACCAGGCAGCGGTGACCCGTGCAATGCTGGCGGCGGCACCCCCGTACCACGCGCCAGCTGGTCACCGTACGCAGACCCTACTGGGCCCGCAACCACGAGCCACCCAAAGAGCGGCTCCGCTGCCGTAACCTTCGGTACGGCCCCGCCGGGCCGCGATGCACAGGGGGGATCAGCCTCGGACTACTGGCCCCCGCCAACCGGTTGTGCGCCGCGGCCCCAACCACGCGCCTCAAGGCGCCTGCAGGCCCTACTGACCCCGCATCCCCGAGTCGCCCTTGGGGGCCGCAGCGACCCTTACTGGACCCGCAACCACGAGCCACCCAAAGGGCGGCTCCGCTGCCGTAACCGACGGTACGGCCCCGCCGGACCGCGACGCACAGGGGGATCAGCCTCGGACTACTGGCCCCCGCCAACCGGTTGTGCGCCGCGGCCCCAACCACGCGCCTCAAGGCGCCTGCAGGCCCCACTGGCCCCTAGCTCCACGCCGCCCTTACGGGCCGCAGCGGGTGGGTGCTCAGTCCACCACGCTGCCACGCCTGGGTTCTCTTCGCTTCCCTGTGGTGCCCCTACCACCGGTACTAGGCCCCCTCGCCACGCCGAGGCGAGAACCCATGAGGGGGTGACCGGCCTTACCTGGGTTGTATAGCATCTGAAGGGTTCCCATTGTATCTATGACCTCTAGGAATGGTTATACACCGCGGTTCCTATGACGCATCACCCAGCAACTGAGAGTATTCAAATCCACCTTACAAGCGAGCACTCATGGCCTCCCGTTACTATGTTCCCCCGCCACGACAAACCACCCTTCTGATGAACCAAATCTAACCTGAATAAATAAATCCAAAAAAGATTTTCGTCGCCACATACTATCACAAAGAAAAAACAATCTGAGAAAGGGTCGTGTAAGAAAATGCCTGCTAGATTAGAATAGACGTTGCTTCTGCGGTTATAGACGAAAAAGCGTAACCATTTACATTCCCAAATGTATTTCCCCGACTGTTCGTTTTTCGAAGCTTATTTTTTTCAAGTTAATATTCGTGTTTCATTTTTAGACAAATAGCGTACATAAGTCTTTTGAATGTAATATATCTCACATTCGCAATACTCACACTAAATCAAACAAATAAATTAACTGCCATTTTTCAGTGCCATTCAATTCCAAATTAATAGGATGTTCTGAATTGATTCTGATAGTAATTTAAATTATTTTAGGACCGGGGCTACATTAATGTTTTTGTAGTATTTATTAAAATATGGGTGTCTAGTGATGGTGTTTATAGATGGACTGACCTTTCGCTTTGTTAATGTGGCAAACATTTGTAATACATAGTAGTGATGGTGTGTGATGATAGATGGGGGACTGGCTTTGTGAATGTGACCGCTCTTATCCAAGATTTTGACAACAACCGGTGGGTTGACCACCGGCCCAATTATAGTCAGATGATGTCTCATGATATCGGGCATCACTTATGAAATGATGGAAATACTGGACTTAGTTATTGCCTAAAATGATTTAGCATTAATTTTCAAGTGGTTTTAATTTTCATGGAAACATCTTGGAATTCAAGAAACCATCCATGCAAATTATAATAAGGTAAATTGGCAAAGCCTTTTAGACTAGGATTTATTCTCAAATACAACACTGAACGCGGTGGCTAGGAGAACTGATATTTTCAAAAAAGTGTAACCTTGAGCAGGTTACAAAAAGTCACCACTATTTCTTCGAATGCTTGTTTATCGAGGCTGTATGAAAACATTGTTTTGTTATCCTGTCCAACTTTTATTTGCCGAAGTATTTTCATTTGTATAAATGATGTTTATATACCCTTCGATCGAATAATATTGTATTATCTGAACTTCATACCCATAGATCGATTTGTAGGGGCTGTAAGTTTTCCCTCCTTATCTTGTATGCGTGGAGCTTTCTTTGCGAACCGCTCGTACTATTTATTTTGTTTGGATTATCCTTTTCGTATTCCCTAATATTTTGCGTTATTCATTGTTATTCCTTAAATCATATTGCTTAGTTAGGTTGTGAGAATATTTCTCTATCATATTAAGAGCACTATTTTAGCACTTAGATAGACTGACGGATAAAAGTATTGTGACTCACCAAACTCAACTTTTTGTTTGTTCGGAATTATTTAAAATATTTACACATGAAAAATTTATTGAACTGAGTATTTGAAAAGCTGAATCCTCATTTATATTCTTGTTGTTGTTTCAAAACACTATATCAATATTTTTTATTACTATTGTTTTAGCATTTTCCATGCAGTATCTTCACTAAAGATCAATGGTAAAGAGTGATGGTCTCGGTAGCATAATTGGAAGTGCAGTCGCCCGGCTTGCGAAAGATGCGGGTTCGAGTCCTGCCTGATGCCAACATGACCAAAAATGTCTTTTTCTGGCTTTCAGATCTTTAGTAACTATATCAATATGTTTATCTTATTAATATTAACTAACATTGGATATGTCTGTCTCCAGGGAAATCAACGAGCGGCATCAACGAAGAGATAATCTGGATAAGCATAAGTATGGCGATCGCAATAGCGGTGCTCATAGCCATCGCCCTGTGCTACATCCTCAAGGAGAAGTGCTCCAAGCGGCAGGCCTTCCGCGAGCAGTCATGACGTTACAAAGAGGAGTTCGCGAGACACGCCCTCGCGGACTCCCTCTCAGACTTGGACTTTCCGGCGTACACTCTCTACCCACAATACTCCCCCGACGGCAAGGAATACTTCTACAACTTTCACCGCTTTTCATACATACGCGACAGCTTTAAGTTGCCACCGAAAGATTATCCAAAAGATTACCCTAAAGACTTCGCTAAGGACTACCACATAGATTGCCCCAAAGACTTTCCGATAGATTACCCTACAGAGTTTGCTAAAGATTACCCGCTTAAAACAAAAGAAGAGATTTATATTAATGCGTGATGTGATCATTCGAAACGTTGTAAAAACCCGCTCAAAGTTAAGCACCAGCGTGATTAAAAACATTGTTTAAAGACTTTAAATAATGAGAATGAGGTATATACTATCTCATAATTAATTAACATACAAGTAATCGCTATAAGATTAGGCTCAGAAACAATTTTATTGTTTCGAATTTAATCACAGTCTTGTCTGGGTCATTTTAGGAACTACAGGTATATGTATTAGTATTTTGACCTGCGGTTTTACAAGATATGGTTATCATGGCAGTAAAAATGTATATATTCCTTTAGTAAATTACCTCTACAATAATACATTACCTAATTACATCGAATCGTATGGCGGTAGATGGTTAACGTCTTCATAATTTAGTTAGTATTTTAGACAGATGGAAGAACGTGTGTATTAAATGTTGTTTAAAGTATTTTAAATGTGAAAATATAGGAATTGATGTTAAATGTTCAACTGTGATAGAAAATTCAGGCTCAAAAGAGGAAGTTTATATGGGAGGATGATGAGTTCTAATCAAAGATACAATGAAACCATTATTGGGTCCATTCAGGAGACATTATAATGCCTCAACAGCCTTGCACTATACATGAAAAAATAAGTACGATTACGATGTAAAATTGTAAATGTTCGTTAACACTCCGTAGAGGGGTGGCGCACTAAATTCAGTCTTCTACAATCAAAAAACTGAGTAAGTTTACGACGCTAGGGCATTCATGCTGCAGTTAGCTTTCCCTCTTAGAAAAGAACTAACTAATTGGATAGGTAATGGTTTCCCATTTTACGATCGCAGCGCAACCACGAAGGCTCTCGCTCATATTAAATAGGTACAGATACCTAATGAAATGGTACCGTCCTTCCCAATTTCAATGAGCAACTACATTAGCGCAAGGCCTAATCTTCACTTAACAAATTCAGAACATAAAATAAAACGTAACAAAAAAACATTTTCAACCTATTAAACTAGACGAGAAGAAAAGTAGAGAAACTCGGTTGAACTGATTTTAATTACTTACGCGACGGATTTAAATTTAAAATTATCCTCCGATTTATTTTAATCTACTGTTCGTGTACTTTTACACCTCTTTTTGAGCCGTTTTTGTCATAAATTATGTGAAATGTGAGTAGGCCCCAAGTGGGTACATAATGTATTAAACATGACTATGATTATTTTACCATTTATCCTACTATTTTATTTGAATTTTCATGACTTAGTACTTGTAATTAGCCAAACATTGTTCAACAAATAGATTATACTGTATATAATGTGTATGTAAAATATGTATATTCAAATGTAAGTCAGTATTTGTGCTAAATATTTGAGTAAAAAACATTAAAAAGGACTTTAAAATAATTATACTAAAATATTAGGCGTATTTCTATACAAATCAAAAGTAAGAAATATAAATGTTGTATAAAAATAATGTACAGGCTGCCACGCGAAAAGCCTACTTATATGTATACTATGACAATCGGTATAACCTTATGAAAAAGCATTAAACTTTATTTTCTAACTTCGAAGAAACGCTTTGTGAGTGGCCGTCTGTACCTATCTAATGACCAAAATGTCCTTTATCTTTTTTCTAGAAAAAATAAACGTTTAAGACAAAGAAAGTGTTCCCTTTTCTCTCGTCGTAAGTTTAACAAATACTGGCCTTGGAAATAGTTTAAATCATGAACTTTATACCTATAAGTATAGCCGAGTACCTACTTATTATGAATGGGGAAATAACAAACCACAAGAGGCAACGGACGTACTTAGAAGTAATGCGTTTGGGAGAGTGGGACTATGTAGATGGTTGTTAGTTCCGGCTAGTTTCATATGTGCAAATGGAACCGCATATAGTCATTATACTACTATCGTCTTTCAGGTCCATGCCATGCCCACTTTCAAACACATAAAAGACGAAATTACGAAAACAATACCACTACACAAACAATCACATTCGGCACAGCAGGACACCATCAGTTATTCACCTATCTTCATAATTCCTTCCTTAATCATATAATTTTTCAGTGATAGGTGTGATTAACACTTAGAACAAACATTTATGAGATGAACACGTGATTAAAAAAAAATATATTCAATAAATTAAGGAAATAGATATGTAGATAGTAAGTTATTATTAAAATTTGACAAAAACAACCATTAAAACGTTTTGTATGATTCAAGCAGAACTACCTAAATAGTTTATTATTTTCGCATTCACATTTTTCTCTATATTTTGTAGCAGCGACCATGATATTTTCGGTCTTTGGATACATTCATTTCGTATTCAATAAATTGAACGGCTGTCACGGCCAGATTCTCCGAAAACAAACACTTCCATGAATAAATGCAATATCACACACGCGTCCTCCTGCTGCCAGGTTCGCACGGGAAAACACGAAAATGTTTACCATAAAAAAGGCAACCACTACCTGCTGGTTTTAATCTCAAACTCAAACGAATAGAAAGAACTAGGTATTATGGTAGGTATGGTACCTATATGCAGTAAGAAAAGTAGGAAGGGATCGTCAAACTTTTACAGAGACCTACAGAAAGTGCTTTTTGGGAAAGAGCGAAGAAAAGAGAAAGAAAAGTCTCTGGATGAAAAGTGATCACCATGCCTCATATGCCATATGAAGAAGACAAGAAGAGCAGTCGCGATCGGATACACCTATTTTTCGAAGTCCACGAGTTACCCTTACCCAAACAGTGCCGCTGGAAGAATGTTTCTTAGTTACGCGCTTAATTAATTAAGCGCGCGTAATTGTATGCGGTAAAAACTGATGCGTGTTTCGCGCAGTAATTGAAGAGCGCCAACAGGTGATGCCCGTAGAATTTAAACTTGTGGCGTGTTGTGCAATGATGTAAACGAGCAGCCGAGATAATGTTACACAATTCTTCGGAGCTTTGTTTTTGGATTGCATATATTTTTTAGTATGTGGCCTTCAAGTCCTAGAAGTTGGATTGGATGGAAGACTGGCTTATTAACGGCAGATGAATACTTAATAGTGTGACATGGCACTATGTATCTATCGTTATTGATGAGGGCATGCACTTTCTTTGACTGTTATGAAACAATTTTTAAGAAAACAAAATAAATCAACTAGTCACACTTCTACCATTCCCACCCGTAATTAAAGACAATTAGTCAATTACCTGAAACAGACAGCAGGAAAGCAATCAGGCCGTTATTATCGACCAGCAACTGTAAACAGTGAGCATCTCTCCGAAACAATCATTTTACGATTCCAACTGTGAGCAGACAATGCCGCTGCTCTTCATTGTGTACGGACTCCAATTTGCTATTGATTTTGACTCAACCTTTGGCTTCATTATCGCTAATTCAAGATGGACCCATGCTTTCTCGGAACACAAGTGCTATCTCACTCATGTTCAGCTTTCCGGCTGTTTGTTTCAGTTGAGTTACAGATGCATATTAGACGATTTGACGAACTTCACTCGATAAAATCAAATCAGCTATTTTTCATTTGGAGAGGCATTCTGCAGTGCCATGACCAAATTAATAAAACTATTTAACTTATTTTTGTGCCAATGTTCTGAGGTGGACGTTGTAGCGTTGTCTTTCATAAATCACGTACCAAAATGGGCAGGGTTCCCTGAAAAAACATCTGCTTTTTAAGAAATACCTGCCCTCGAATCAATTGATTCTGGAAGAGTGGATATAAAACAAGAGGTTTGCGTACAGAATAGGATAGGAATACGTAGTGAGTGTGTATCTAAAGTGGAGATTAGAAATACTGGTGCCAGGCAAAAGTATTGTTGGACGACCCTTTGTGACTGTTGAACCATTCCTAATTTGCACGCCTTTGTAGTCAAGTTCATTTATTTTTATTTAATTAAGCCGTTTGCGTCGTACCTAATAGCGTAATACGATTGTGAATAAATTTTTAACTTTCTCTTTGACCACGCTCTAAACTTAAATACATTAAATAGATACTATTCTGTCTTTACAGCCTTAAAATTACAGACTATGTTTTCATTGTATTTTCCTCGGATCACGATTTCTGAGGTGCGTATAGGTACCTATCTATCTATCCTAGGTACTACGGGCACGAATTAGTTAAGTAGGTTTTCCTTTATTTCGGTCATGATTTTTACTTAGAAACCGTACTAAAAACCGCACCAGAATGAGACTTAAACTGTAGGTATTGTTGTAATTTGCCCCCTTATTTACCCAACTTCTAAGTTATCCGCGTTTCATTAACTAATGGTCCCTGCCCGTTCATAATCTGCGCGATTAAATAATTAATTTTCAGACATACCCTTTTACCTAATTTCCTGAATTAAAGATTGAAAACTTTACAACTTAAGAATTTAAGATACAGTTGTGTTGTTATTTTCACAGTATTTTTATGATCAAGTATTTGCGGCTGTAATTAGTAACATGAAACGTTTGTACTTATCCTAGCACATAAACTTTGTCATTTAAAATCATCAGGGCCATGTCTGATTAAAATAGAATAAACATTAGAGGACTATTGAAAGTACAAGATAAGTAATGGTTGTAGTAGACAACAACCATTACTTATAAAAAGGCTATGGGCACTTGAGTGACCTAGTTCAATAAACGTTAGCACTATTTTTTTTATTTCGCGCTATAACTTGTTCAATCTGATGAATTGCAAATACTGTAGAGATTGAATCAGCTAGTTCTGATTTTAACTAACTTTTGAACAGTGTAAAGTGCTTTTGCGCGAACCCAACAATCTTAATAAGTTATCAAACAATTTCAGCTACAAAGAAGTTTGGCAATAGTAGGGTGTCGAGTGTCGTTAAATAATAACTTGGTGACTTTTAAATGAAGTTACCACTTTTTGGTTGCATGTACCTTTTTTACATATTATAATGATGCTCTAGTGAGACCGAAAAGGTCGCGTTCGAGACCAGCCAGCACCAACACAAAATGTTAGTCGATGAAACAGATATTTAATTTGTGTGTTAGGTCTGAGCGGGTGTGGTGAGACTGGTGTGTATGGAGGTGGCGAGGGTCACATCAACCTTTACATAATTATAGGCACCTTATACCGTGACATAACACCCTTTTTACAATGGTTCCGTAAAGGTTGATGTGAACGCCTCTGTACCTTCTTTGTTTCTGGTTTTCAAGGCCTGTGTACATCGTTCTTGCATCTCATATTCGAGGGTTTAGTACAAGTTTAAGAACCTGTTCACACTAGCTTTCGTTGGGCGATTTCACGGGGAAGCGTGCTGGCTAGATGTGAACAGGCTCTAACTGTAGCTCACACAACGAGAAGCGGATTAGGCGCACAACACAAATGCCATTTCATGAACGCACTTGATAACTGTAGTAAAGGAAAAAAAAATATCACCGAAATTTAGCTGTGTCTAAAATCATGGACATCATCCCAAAAAATAAAGCATTAAATTATATTACAGATTCATGGCTACAAAACAGATAAGAAGATTAAGCAAACCTCTTGTGCTAGTAAAGCTAAGCCCGTAGATGATTCTACTCAGTGACTTTTCCAATTAAGTTGGCGACGGTTTTCTCGTTATAAGATTACGCCAAGCAGAGAGAAGGTGTAATTTGTAGGCTAGGTAGTTAGTTACGTACACAACTTACGTACCTTTGCTATAATCCACGTTTCTTAAACACTATTCGCGTAACGTAACGATAGCAAATATATTTAGCATTCTAAAACACCAAGATATAGGGAAATACAAAAACTTTATGAGTAAGTGAATAAATAAGAGCATTTTTCTTGATCGCGAAATGCGTGCGGAAAACATCGGCATAAAACGCAAATATTTGAGATCGCAAAAAGCTTTTACTGATCGAGATGCGTACGAAAATAGAGCGTATTTTCCATTATTTGAGATAGAGCAGGGAACCGATAGACCGGCCGCTTTACTAATGAACATGGCACAAAGTTATGTTGATCTTAAATTGTCGCTGTCGCAATATTATGAAGTAAGTCAGAACACACAACATTAGTATAAAATTCTAATAATGTAGCCATCCATATAGAGGCCTTATTTTTAAAGATTAACTTTCAACAGAATTCAAAAGGATGTTTTTACTGATTTTATTATTATTTACTAATTGTATTAGTTGAGCTAGTTTATTGGTGGTTTTAAGGATCCAACAATTAACTACTTTAAATGCTGGACAAACGCTGAACTCCAGACAAAAGTCGCTCTGCCTAATAAAGGCATCGACTATCTACTCAGTGAAAGACAACTCAAGCGTAAGAGATATCGCGTAAAGCTTTTGTGAGTAGGAAAATATCCAATGGCTTTCCATCATTTGGGAAAGAATGGAAAAGAAATTAATAACAAGAGGCCATTCTGATATGAGAGGGGGAAGAGGGAGATTGCCTATACCATAACGCTCTTGAAAGCTTAAAAAGTAGCTAGACTAGGTCTTAACAGAGTCCATCTTTTTATTATATTTACCTACCTAACTCAAAATATAATTGAGTCTCTTAATTAAACTTAGCACATTTGTAAGCATGATGGGCAGATATTTTAAGCAGTTAAAAGCACCTTTTTGATATGTGTTCACAATGTTTTAGTGGTTATAATCTGATTCCGTTCAAATTGGAGCACCTGATGTAGCGGGTAATAAATTGCGTATTATCTCTCGTATCCACGTGTCGCTCGCGGCGGGCGACGTGATTGATTTTATTATTAGGCATCCTCTAGGGCAGGGCTACACATACAGAACTACACCATATCAGAAGCTTTTGCATTTAAACGATCTTCTAACTGAGCTGGAATCATAACCCACTGATAGATCACCAACATCGAGGGTCGAGGGAGGATAATGAATGCAGGCCGCCTCCAACCGGCAGCTCTGGAAATCTATGGGGGGGCCTATGTTCAGCAGTGGACATCATGTGGCTGCTGATGATGATGAAAATCTGAAATAGTTCGTGGCTACCCGGGCGCCGCAAAGCAACCCTAATCTTAAATAGGTACATAATTTAATGAAGCAGATTGTGTATTTTCAGGGTTCTTTACCTAAAAGGTAAAAACGGGTCATTTTTTTCTGTCCGTCACCAGGCTGTATATTATAAACCGTGATAGCTAGAGATTTTCAGAACGGCAACGGAAATACATCATACGTTTACAAATACTAAAAATAAAAAATATGAAGGGGCGTACCCATATAGATAATAACAAGCCATCCGTTTCCAGCCATTCCACCTAGTCCTCGCTCTATTGCAACAAAATTTAATTTGACCAGAGCAAAATAAAAAACGGGATAAAAAGCTTTGAAGAATTGAAGATGAGGTGCTGGCGGATTATACAATCGACTGGAGAGTAAATAGGACAATGAAGAGGGGTTAAGGAAACGATAGGGGATAGAGAGAACAGGCAGACCGTACTTAGACAATAAAGATGCGATAAAAGGAACGGCCACATCATGCTACCTAACAACCCCTTAAAAAACGGAATAGAGAGGAAGAGCGAAGCCGAGAGAGAGTTTTTTCCGACAAGTGAAGGAAAAGGCAAACGTCGTGTCGTTCAAAGAACTGAAGATACTGGCAGAGTCCGACAAAGGCGATGCTCCTTAATTTGATGAATGCATGAATGAACATTTCGAGAAGCTTTCCTGTAAGTAAGCTTTGGACAGACGGATCATCTCACGAGGTTCAGCCTTTCACAGACACACGTTTCGGAATGTCGCTGTGAACCCCATTTCGTGACAGTTGAGGTTTTGATGTTAATTGAAAAGCCAAAAAGGAAACAAAAGATTATTATCTACAACAAACACTATTTATAAATATTTGCAAATCCAAAATAGCAGACGTGACGGAAATGTGGCATTATAAACGCATTTACAATTTAAAATGCTAACTACTGGATAAGAAAACGTAAATTTAATGCTATTTTTAGAATATACTAATTCACCTGCTTAATTAATTTGATTCTACTAGCTTCGACCTGCAGCTTGGTCCATGTAGAAGCGCTTGTAAACCCAGAAAGATATCGGTAATTCTCAGACAGGATCAAACAACTATGTAGTTTGGAAGCACTAGGCCTCTGGTACCAAAGGGTTTCGATTCCAAATGGTCCAAAAATTTATTCGGGGCCGATGTGCCTATACTTGTTTGCTTTTTTAGTTTCGATAGCTTCTGTCGCCGCACGGACCCTTTACTCGTTTCGGCTACCTACATGCGACGGAGATAGCGTGTCGACGCAAGTCACATCCCATACCCGCGGCCGGCCCATGTTCCAGGGAACTAGTGTCCAACCGTCAGGCCTCTTAACGTCGTCACATGTGAAGATCAAAAAATATTGAAATCATAAAACTTGTTAATGTGTAGGTACCAAAACGGTGCCTTTATGCCGTATATTTTTTTCAAGAAGTTAATTGCAACAACACCTACCCTGCTATCGCCCTGCACGAAGAGGACGACCCAACACGATAATATGCCGACTAGCTTCCACCAGCATAAAATCCCAAAATAATGTTGGGATGTAATCCCATTACATCCCAACATTATTTTCAATTCCAATTTGTGTAATTCTTAAGCTATACCTTTAAAAAACATTTATGACACAAAAATACGAACAGAAATACTGACAATACAGTATACTTATCACGCCCATTTCCTTTCGTAGTAAATTCTTCACCATTAAGTATTCAAACAAGCAATAATGGTTAACTTATCATGGCATGGATTATTTCTGTAGTCAGTAGCAAGCAAGCAACCGGAATACACAGTTCCTAAGAGACTTGACGTTCGCGGCTTTAACATCATACGCCTTTGCGTAGACTATTTTAACGAAACACAATTTAAACGTCAGACGTCAGTTGCTTGTTGGTTCGATTCGGGTAGGGATCGTAAAGTTCATAATGGGTTATCAGTGTTGATAATATACAAAACTTTTTAGCAAACAAATGAGTTATTCATTCGTGTAATTGAAGCATTTCTGTGTCTTTGCCGCAAATATGAATAACAAACACATTTACGCGTTATTAACTAACGTCACTCGAAGATGTAATAATTTTTCGTTACCATGTCATACATCTCTACTAAACAATTGCCAAAGGAAATTCATCTGTAAGGTAAGGCATAAATCAATTTAATAAATAAAATTACTCATCTTGTAAAGTAGTAGTGCCAAAAAATATATCTATCCTGCTTGCTCTTGTGGTATCCTACCTACCGCTTGTCAAGCAAAGTGGCAAAGGGCAAATCAATCAAAAGTTTGTCTTTGTTGTTTACAAAAAAGCCGTGCGTTCACTTCAGTTTGTGCACGTTTTTAAAACTTACATTATTGGTTATAGGTTATATTCGCACAGTTTTTACTATCGTAGTAACACGGTAGTTTATTACTAAGTAAATTGCCTTGGAAACAAATTGTAAAGCATTACAAAATTGTGAGTAATTTAAAAATAATAATTTTATCAAAGATCTAGTAACCACAATACTTCGAACTGTTGCAATAAACAATAATTAGTATCAACTTTTATTTGTTATTGCGTTATCTATCACATATCACTAAAAGGTCTTGTTACTGTGAACTTTATATTATTGAAATTAATGTGGAGCAGTTTAGTCCAAGTTTGAATAGCCTTAAAGTTGGTGTGTGCCAATTAAGTTTTGCAACAACAATTAATTGTTTAATTTTACATTTTAGACTATAATTCCAAAAGGATCGTTCCATAGTTCTGCTATAATGAGCTCCAAACTTATGACTGGTAATCTTTGGGAGACGGACCCTGAGCTATTTGATATCATCAAAAATGAGAAGCAACGCCAAGAAGCTGGATTGGAGATGATCGCTTCTGAAAACTTCACATCTGTCGCAGTTCTTCAGTGTCTAAGCTCATGTCTACACAATAAATACTCAGAAGGTCTACCAAACCAAAGGTGAGAAATGAACATTCATTAAAAATAAAGTTTTTCAGAAAGAAAGCTAATTTAAAATTAATTTAATGATTATAAAATGTAGTGGAACAAAGTATTACAATATTCACTGTTACGCTTTCTCTCTCAGTAGGTTGGAAAACAATTTTCATAGACCATTTAAGAATTAAGGTTTGAGAATTGTTTGCATATTTTTGAACCCTTAAATGCGAATTATGTTGCAGAGATAATATTGAGATACAGGCCAAAAACTTAAGATTGTTACAGTAAAGTGCCAGAATTATACAATAAAAATAATAAATTGCTAAAATATTGTTAAGTAGGTACAGTTCAAATAATAATTAATCAAATAGAATTCAAATTAAATATAAAATAATTAAGAAAGATAGTTTAGGAAGTATTATCTATCTCTAAACTTAATACCTACCAAATCAGATTTTACATTTTTAGAGACAAAAAATCCAGAAATAGATTTTGAAATCTGTATCCAAAGTTTGTGGTAACCATATCTGCTGACCCCTGTACCTACATCATTGGTGTTGAGTTTAAATTACTGTCACCAAACAAAAGATGTTAGCACTTTTCACTCAAGTTGCTTATAAGCATTGGATTTGTTATTTTAAACAGGGGCAGTAAGCAGAAAACAATGACAATTTCTAGAGTGTTATGTAAACTGAAGTGGATTGGTCAAAGAACTGAACATCTGGTACCAATGTCTTTAGTAGCATTTAAGCATGATTTTAAAACGAAATAATGTTTTTGTAGAAGGACTAACGTGAACTTAGTTAAGTCTTAGGGATCATAGAAATGTCAAGTTGTCAAGTACCTCAAAAATATTTCTTACTTTCGTTACTAATTGGATTTACGCACTGAATGATTAACCATATTTCTTCATTCATTACAGGTATTATGGTGGAAATGAATATATAGATGAGATTGAAATTCTAGCACAAAAGCGGTCTTTAGAGGCATACAAACTAAAAGAAGAAGATTGGGGTGTTAATGTCCAACCTTACTCAGGTATTTGAATAATTTTGAGTTCTGTGCCCACTTTAATTAAAGCTATTTACTATTATTACAGTTTTTACAGCAAGATGTGTTATTCAAAACTGCATCTTATTTTGCACTATCCATTGGGGTAAATTAATCCATATAAATAGGTACAGCCAAATGACTTATCAAGCTACATAATTTGTTTATAAGAAAATTCTATTTGGCAAGATCAAGATAATCTTGCCAAATAGAATTTTCTTTGCAATAGAGCAAGGAGGACTGACCTAAAATAGGTAGCCCATCTCGCCATGTAAAAATATTGTAAACATAACATTTATTATCTTTTCATCTGAGCAAAAAAACAAAAGCTCGAAACAGAGTAACTACTATAACATTAATTTTGTTGATCTGCATCCAAACGGAAGAAATTTTCAAAAATATTTCAGCCTCTGCCTCAAGTGTGTATAATTATTACCTATGATCAAAATAGGCAATAAATGACTTACGCTCACCAACGATAAAAAATGAGTAATTTTATTTCATTTATTTGTAACGCAGGATCACCAGCAAATTTGGCTGTCTACACGGGCATCGTCGAGCCCCACGGCAGGATCATGGGCCTGGACCTGCCCGACGGCGGCCATCTCACCCACGGCTTCTTCACACCCACCAAAAAGATATCTGCCACCTCAATCTTCTTTGAGAGCATGCCCTATAAGGTAACTATAAATCTTTGATTTGTATTCTACGTCCTAAATGCTTACATAATTGATAATTATGTTCACTTTTACTTAATGACCTTTTTTTCTAGTTGATTAAACTACAAATCAATGTCATTTTAATAAATATTGTCCTTGAATTACTATTTAAGGTCTATTCAAATGTTCTGTTATGTGGACAGAGTGTGTCGCTCGGGAATTTACCCACCACGTTGCCGCGTGGAAATAAAGACATAAATAATTATTTCATTATCTTTCATCATTAGTCTATTGTTGAGTTTTTGTTAATGGTCTGTAGAATGTTTACATTAGAAATTATCAAAGTAATGAATATTTAACTAAGTTATTTAGGTAAATTGCACGATAACCAATTGAGATGCCCTTGGCGCAATTGTGGCAACGACCGCCCTTGTAATCCAACACACGCCAGGTCGGAAATAAGATGGGTGACCACCCCGACCGAAGATTTAGTAATGTATTTTTTGGGCTTCTGCTAGTTTCGGAAGGCACGTTAAGCAGTCAGTTCTTGATGACGTTGCTTGATGTTAGTCGCTAAGCCTAGTCGGAGGCCTTAGGGTAGCTTTATAACATCCTCTAATAAGGTTAATCACTAACCTTACGCCCTTCCAACAATCCGCATCCGAACATGCCGCATGTTGGAGTATGAGCCTCACCTCATAGTTGAGGTGAGGCTTGCGCCCAGCAGTAAGACGTCATATTTAGGCTGTTTTGAATCTGTTCATGTGGTTAACAGTTACACTGAGACACAATTATACAAATAATTAAGGCAAACACTTTGTTATTTGTCGTCAATAACAGAAGCTTCCAATAGCATAACTATGCAAAGCATAGCTCTATTGAAATTCTAAGCAAATCTCTACGTAATGATAATTACTTGGAGGGTTTGTTGATCAAGTCTGGTTGTTATGTATTTAGTATCAGTTGTTCTTATCGAAAAGTTTACGTAAGCCCGCCTCAACAGACGTAATTGAAGTAATATTTTGTATTATCTTAGGCCAAGTAATTCAAGTACGCAATTTTACTCCCGATGTTACGACGACCGCCTTTTATTTAGTATTTAAAATGTCTGATTAGGGACTGTCGGCCCAGTGCAGGACCGGTAGGAAATTATATGGGGAGGTCCTCGGTGTACCATTTCAGTGCTTTTGATAGGCAAACGAGAGGAGAAATACAAATCCTGGTTGTTCAAAACCTTGTGCATGTGATATGGCACCATAGTCACAAGTTGCTTAGTTTGGACACCAAACTAAGCCACTTGACGCTTTTAAAGTTTATATTTCTTTATATTTACTTTGGTTAATTTATTTTTGCTACCGGCACTTGCCGGGCCGCTTTTCTCCCTAAATAAGTGTCGGATGAGGCAATGCCCTAAGCCGTTGTCCCCCTAAGGCGCCCTTAGGCACGTTACTTCAAATATGACGGTTGAGAGCTTTTTGCGCCCACCCTACAGTTCGATAAAACTGTCAACGAATTCGAATTTGACAAAGTGTCAAAGAGTAGCGACATCCATTTCGCTACATAAGAACTACATTCCTGCATCGCGCTATCAAAGCTATCCGAACGATTGGACATATTTTCAATATACCCAACAACAACCATTGGGCTGTAGCCCACCAGACACTTCACAAAAAGTCCTTACATAACATACCCTCACGACCATATCCCTAATTATTCAGATGCAGACTGATTGTTGCCTTCATGGTGAACGAAACATTCAGAAGCCCACATTTCTCCGAGAGTATTTGAACCCAACGTAGTAAAGGGGGAGCCTACCGCGGTATCCGGGTTGCTTGGGTTTTATATCGGTGTTTGTCTTCACCAGAGAATTAGCCGCAAATTTTACAATGAACACAAAGTAGGTGTGTTCCGGCCAGATTTGATCTCGGGACCATCGGGTTTCGAGCCAGAGTGTTTAACCACTGGGCCACGACGCTCTCCTTCCTTATATCCCCCATAAACGTTTGTAATAAAACTGTTATGTCGTTTAGGTGGATACCCAATCCGGGCTGATAGACTACGACATGCTGGAGAAAACCGCAAAGCTGTTCCGACCCCGTCTGATCATCGCGGGCATGAGCTGCTACTCGCGCTGCCTGGACTACAAGCGCTTCCGGCAGATCGCGGACGACGTCGGCGCCTACCTGATGGCTGACATGGCCCACGTGTCAGGACTCGTCGCTGCAGGTAGGTCCACATGATATCTTTGCCAAGGGGTCTAGCCCATGCAGCGCCCTTATACAATCAATGGCTCTGGCGCTCTCTTGTTTGACATTGCGCGGTCGAAATGCAAGCATTTCTGTGTGACCATGTGGTTGACAGGTAATTACGTCTCTTGACATTAAGTCCGCCTCCAAATATAATAGTGTTAGTTGATAAATAATAGAATGGAACATGAGTATCGGTAATTTTCAATGACACAAATGATCAGCGGCCAATTTTGCCTCCATTTTGATGTTGCCACCTTGCCAACCTGACCTTATCACAAATGAATGCCACTTATTGAAGGTATCAATCAAGGGTGAGAATGCAATGAACTGTATTATCGGGAAAATGAAATATGTAGGCATACATCAGAAATACGAACCAGTCTCGCTGACAATCACAGTGAATCTTGCAGATTTGACAAACTTTTCAAAACTGAAATAAATTTAACACATGTTTAGTGTTACACTCATGGAGCTCGAGCGTGTAAAATTGTTTACACTACGCAACAATCAATGATATTGGCACAGTGATCTCTAACCGATTGAATGCATCGATCGATTAGCGTACTTGAGTGTTATCTTCTTATCACTGCAAACAAATGATTTAACTTAACTGAACTGTACGGGAATTAAACTGACTCATGAACATCTAGAACCTAGATGCTAATCTCTTATCAAGTAAGAAATTTAAGCAAAATAGAATAGCAATTAAGCAATGTCTTTAATTTAATGAAAAATTACAACAGTATTGCTAGATTGTTTAATCAAAATTTTTCAGGAGATAAGTTATAAATCATAGTAAAAGTCATCGCTATCCCTGTTCTTTCATAACTTTCTGTGTTTCTAGGCAGAGGCATTTTGCCCCTTCTAAGAGAATGTACTATTAAATATTTTAAAGAAGATCTCCAATCCACGCTATTGTCTCGCAACCTACACGTGACATATCCAAAAAACGCACGGAAAAAACCAAGTTGTCTTGAAGTAGGTAGTTTTAAAAAAAAAACTTATGCCATTATACTCGTAGAGCTTATCAGCAAGTTTAAAGACATTTTATCGCATTGAATAATAATGTATTCTTATTAATGATGTTTAACATTAACGTTTTGTACGATAACAAGCATATTGCCACTCCTTTCTTCTTCTCTCCTCATTCTTACATTACTTTTTGCTACCGTTTCACGGTAGCAAAAAGTAATGTAAGAATAGGTACAGGGAGCTAAAAAAGAAGTAATTAGAGTATGTGCCTAAAGACAGATACGGAGGTTAAGAATTCCACGTTCAGAAGACTTTTTACCGAATCTTATAGATTTAAAGTTAAGAACGTGGTGGTTCGATCTCATTTAGGGCTACAAAAAAAATATTTGGAAAAATTGAAATACGATCTAGTCTTTGTTCACATTGAAGCACCACAGAAAGTAATTTGCCATAGTACATATTAGAGGTTTTCTTAGCATGTTTAAGCTGTCTTTGCAATGTTGATACTGGCATTGGTTGGCAATTACCGTCTAGAGGTTTGACAACGACGAAAGACAAATCGGACAAAAACTGCCCAGACGGCGAAAAACTGCAGGGTCACGTCTTTAGGGAATTTTATCCGTGTTCTACAACAATAATTCTTCCATTAAAATCATCCAAATCCTTTTCCTACGTTACTTAGTGATCATGGCGCTTACAACCGTGCTGAAATATCGGAAACTCGTTATAAATAAAGTACATGGCGTTAACCCCGATTTGTACGATTTATAGCGACCATGAAAGTTCAAAGAAATTTAATGGTTCTTCCATCCAAAGGTGTGATACCGAGCCCATTCGAGTACTGCGACGTCGTAACAACTACGACGCACAAAACCCTTCGCGGTCCTCGCGCCGGAGTAATCTTCTTCCGCAAGGGCGTCCGCTCCGTGAGGCCGAACGGCACCAAAGTGTTGTACGACTTCGAGGCGCGCATCAACCAGAGCGTCTTCCCGGGGCTCCAAGGCGGACCGCACAACCACGCCATCGCCGCCATTGCTACCGCTATGAAGCAGGCTACGACTGCTGAGTTTAAGGAATATCAGACACAGGTAATTTTTAATGGTTCTTCCGTCAAGGGTGAGATACCAAGCCCATTCGAGTACTGCGACGTGGTAACAACGACCATCCACAAAACCCTTCGCGGACCTCGCGCTGGAGTCATCTTCTTCCGCAAGGGCGTCCGCTCCGTGAGACCGAACGGCACCAAAGTGTTGTACGACTTCGAAGCGCGCATCAACCAGAGCGTCTTCCCGGGGCTGCAAGGCGGACCGCACAACCACGCCATCGCCGCCATTGCTACCGCTATGAAGCAGGCTACGACTACTGAGTTTAAGGAATATCAGACACAGGTAATTTTAGCTAGCAATTTTTAATGGTTCTTCCGTCAAAGGTGTGATACCGAGCCCATTCGAGTACTGCGACGTGGTAACAACGACCACCCACAAAACCCTTCGCGGTCCTCGCGCTGGCGTCATCTTCTTCCGCAAGGGCGTCCGCTCCGTGAGGCCGAACGGCACCAAAGTGTTGTACGACTTCGAGGCGCGCATCAACCAGAGCGTCTTCCCGGGGCTCCAAGGCGGACCGCACAACCACGCCATCGCCGCCATTGCTACCGCTATGAAGCAGGCTACGACTGCTGAGTTTAAGGAATATCAGACACAGGTAATTTTTAATGGTTCTTCCGTCAAGGGTGAGATACCAAGCCCATTCGAGTACTGCGACGTGGTAACAACGACCATCCACAAAACCCTTCGCGGACCTCGCGCTGGAGTCATCTTCTTCCGCAAGGGCGTCCGCTCCGTGAGACCGAACGGCACCAAAGTGTTGTACGACTTCGAAGCGCGCATCAACCAGAGCGTCTTCCCGGGGCTGCAAGGCGGACCGCACAACCACGCCATCGCCGCCATTGCTACCGCTATGAAGCAGGCTACGACTACTGAGTTTAAGGAATATCAGACACAGGTAATTTTAGCTAGCAATTTTTAATGGTTCTTCCGTCAAAGGTGTGATACCGAGCCCATTCGAGTACTGCGACGTGGTAACAACGACCACCCACAAAACCCTTCGCGGTCCTCGCGCTGGCGTCATCTTCTTCCGCAAGGGCGTCCGCTCCGTGAGGCCGAACGGCACCAAAGTGTTGTACGACTTCGAGGCGCGCATCAACCAGAGCGTCTTCCCGGGGCTCCAAGGCGGACCGCACAACCACGCCATCGCCGCCATTGCTACCGCTATGAAGCAGGCTACGACTACTGAGTTTAAGGAATATCAGACACAGGTAATTTTAGCTAGCAATTTTTAATGGTTCTTCCGGCAAAGGTGTGATACCAAGCCCATTCGAGTACTGCGACGTGGTAACAACTACAACACACAAGACACTCAGAGGTCCTCGCGCCGGAGTAATCTTCTTCCGCAAGGGCGTCCGCTCCGTGAGGCCGAACGGCACCAAAGTGTTGTACGACTTCGAGGCGCGCATCAACCAGAGCGTCTTCCCGGGGCTCCAAGGCGGACCGCACAACCACGCCATCGCCGCCATTGCTACCGCTATGAAGCAGGCTACGACTACTGAGTTTAAGGAATATCAGACACAGGTAATTTTAGCTAGCAATTTTTAATGGTTCTTCCGTCAAAGGTGTGATACCGAGCCCATTCGAGTACTGCGACGTGGTAACAACGACCACCCACAAAACCCTTCGCGGTCCTCGCGCTGGCGTCATCTTCTTCCGCAAGGGCGTCCGCTCCGTGAGGCCGAACGGCACCAAAGTGTTGTACGACTTCGAGGCGCGCATCAACCAGAGCGTCTTCCCGGGGCTCCAAGGCGGACCGCACAACCACGCCATCGCCGCCATTGCTACCGCTATGAAGCAGGCTACGACTGCTGAGTTTAAAGAATATCAGACACAGGTAATTTTAGCTAGCAATTTTTAATGGTTCTTCCGTCAACGGTGTGATACCAAGCCCATTCGAGTACTGCGACGTGGTAACAACGACGACGCACAAAACCCTTCGCGGTCCTCGCGCTGGCGTCATCTTCTTCCGCAAGGGCGTCCGCTCCGTGAGGCCGAACGGCACCAAAGTGTTGTACGACTTCGAGGCGCGCATCAACCAGAGCGTCTTCCCGGGGCTCCAAGGCGGACCGCACAACCACGCCATCGCCGCCATTGCTACCGCTATGAAGCAGGCTACGACTGCTGAGTTTAAGGAATATCAGACACAGGTAATTTTAGCTAACAATTTTTGGTTTTGGTTTATGTATCTTACGCTGAAAATATTACGAAGTTTTATTGAACTTTATTATTTACTTCAATGATTATGAATAAGTGGATGTTGTATAACCCAGCGCAACAGTGAAAAATTTTACATTCAGAGATATTTTTATTTATTTCTTATACAGTGGAATTATTTAGCTGCAGCATGGTAGGCAGAAGGTACCTCTAGGAAGTCTTCTGTAAATATCAAATCAATCTCGAAGCCTAAATGACAATTAATGAATTCCGAGAAAATGTGCTGCACCTGTTTGTTTTGAGAAAAACACCCGCAGTATTATTGTGCCTTAGTGTTGTTCCTTATAAAAACCAAATTTTCTGAAGTGATATGAAATGTCAGACTAAAGAAAAGGCACATGCATTCCGAAATAGACCACACTAAAACTGTTGTTTAATTGAAAGATCAAAGCGTAACCTTAGACACTTAAATCGGCAATAAAGTTTGAGCCTTGATTAAGCAAGCGTTAATCGTTGCAGGTGGTAAAGAACTGTAAGCGGCTGTGCGAAGGTCTAATCTCGCGTGGCTACAGCGTGGCCACCGGCGGGTCGGACATCCACCTCGCGCTGGTGGACCTGCGCAGCGCCGGGCTCACGGGCGCGCCCGCCGAGCGCGTGCTGGAGCTCTGCAGCGTCGCCTGCAACAAGAACACCGTGCCCGGAGACACGAGCGCGCTCAACCCCACCGGCATCCGCCTCGGTGAGTACACGATACTGCACCCTACGCCCCCGAGACAAGGTCTCATCTCGCCTGGCTACAGCGTGGCCCACCAGTCTATTAAACTGCAGGATTCGCTCTACAGCAAAATTGAAGAAGTTTGCCTTTGAAATGTTTTTCTTGAAAGGCCCTAACTATTATTTAACTGTATTTATTTCTTTCTATGTATGTAGAAGAATTACATTTGAATGTAACTATAGACATCGCCAATAACTTTACTGCCACGAAATATAGTTGACTGGTAGAAAATGGCTTAAGGCCGGCGATTACGTTCTTCATGTTTTTTTTTAAAAAAGAAAACAAGACTTATATCACCTTATTGAGCCGGAAGTCACGGTCCGGCGCTATAAATTAGACCAAGAGGCCAATCTTAGTAATCTAATCAATTCTCATCATTTCAGGAACACCTGCATTGACCACGAGGGGCATGAAAGAGGCAGACATCGACAGAGTAGTTGATTACATCGACAAGGCCCTGGGCATCGCCAAGGAAGTAGTCAAGGTTTCGGGACCTAAACTGGCCGACTTCAACAAAGCCATCAACGAGAGTCCTGAGTTCAAGGCTAAGATTGAAAAACTGAAAACCGAAATTGAGGAATACAGCCGAACATTCCCGCTACCAGGCGTTGGAGACTTTTAGTTCCTACTTGCATTTATTATGTTAATGTTATACTTGTTATAAGATTTTTTTGTTTTGATTACGATGTGCCTTGCTTAAATATTCCATAGGAAATAAGATTTTATTCTTGTAGCTTTTTACAAGTTGTTTGTAATAAACCGATCTGTTTAATTTTAAGAAATATATTTTTTTCAATTAAATCTCTTCTTATTTTCATTCATATACAGTTATCGACATAGCAGTCTGCTTTAGTTCCGTTTTTTGGTCTTGCTGAAAAACATTTCCCATTATCACCCATGGATCCAAACCGTGGTCCCTTACTATGGGCCTTATAAGAAGCCTCAGCTCACCCAAAGTGCTATGAAGCGGGCTATGCTTGGCATTTCCGTAAGGCCGAGTCAGAAACGAAGAGCTCGTGGAAGAACCTACACGTCAGAAATCTGCAAGGTTACCTCTGCAGAGAGGCTAGTTGGCTGCGTGTAATCCGTATTTACCGCGCAGAAGAACAAAAGCTCAGCACCGCTCCGCTCGCTCACACACACACAAGGAGAACAGTGAAAAGTGGGATTTCTGAAACCTCACAATCCACTAGCGCCCCCAGCGGTGAAACCCACACGTGATAGCAAATTGGCCAAGAGTGTATAGCTACCATTAAATATCTGTCAAACTGACAGTAGTCACATAAACCATAGACAATAAACATTCATTCATCATTGTTCGTCGTTCACTCAACAACAATCCATGTTCGTTCGTTCACTCGTCATTATTTTCTTGCGATTTGGGTTGTTTTTGTGTCGTAAACTAAACTTTAACGTAATTTACTCGGAGAATCCGCATATATATTGTGTTTTTGCATGTTAATTCTACTAAGACAGTTCTGGACCTGTTACTTCGGTTCACGATTAAGTTGTAATTGGTGTCGACCTTGTGTTTCAACGTATGTGTATTTTGATTGACATAGTAAAGAAAAAGTGAATATTTGCAATAAAACAGTAACGTAAAGCTTGTTGAAGTTGAAAGTGTTCTGTTGTGAATCCGCATGTAGGGTATTTTGATTAGTGCCTCTGAAAACAATAATTATTGCGCAGTAGTATGAGTATTGCGTGTGGTATTGACCACCTGGAGATCAGGCGAGTGAGTTCACCATGACTATGTTCCCCTCGTCCGGCATGGGCGCCGCACCTCAGCAGGCGCCTAATCAGGTCGCCCAGAACGGCAGTACGACGTTACCCCGCTCCCATCATCAGAGGACAGGTAAGAATCTTTATGTGCTTACTTTGTACTAACTTTTTCTTATTCTTGTCTTGAAACCCACACAACACTAGCTTCATCACCTTGAAAATATTAAATAAATTCGTTATCCTTTATTCACCTACTTGATGGTAATTTATTGTATAAAATATTATTGAGTTCTCATCTATGAACTATTGGAGCATTGCCTTACAAGCCTTTTGCATAGTTTTGCAGTGATGAGGAAAAGGTAACTAGGAATAATTAGCCCATATTTACACAGCAGCAGGGGACACTGCTGAAAGATGTCTAAAAGCAATATAATTTTCCTTTCCTTCCTTTACCTTCAATAATACATTTCTTGAATAGGCCACACAGAGGCAGGTCCTTTGTGCTATTTGTAACTAATCAATAACATTCACTGACAGGACGACCCCCTGCTGCACCCAAGTCCTATGACTACTTGTTGAAAGTTCTACTAGTTGGAGACTCTGACGTGGGGAAACAAGAAATCCTGCAAGATTTAGAAGATGGATCAGCAGATTCTCCTTTCTGCAGTGGAAGTGGTAAGAAGCAAAACACATACAGTCAGTATTTCTTACAGTTTTGTTTCATTTGATTAACAATCTTTATACATGTTTTTGAAGAAATTTGTTATTTAAAAATAAAATGATCTACAATCACTTATAAAACCTTTACATTAGACTAACAGGCTCTGTTTATAGACTTATTTTAAGAAAGACATGAAAAGATTTTCAAATAAATAGACCAAGTAAAGAAGAATGTTATGCAAACCATAATAATATAGCAGAGATAAGCTTCAGTTAATTCAATAGCTTGACCACTGTGAATCACTTCATGCAGGGTCTCTTTGTGCTTTCTGTTCAATATATATGATATAAATCATTCTGTAAATAACTGCACATCAGGCTGAAACTATAGATAGGTATATGTACTATAGTTATCCAATCTCACTAACTTATGCAATATATTTCCAGCATATAAAACAACAACCATACTCCTTGATGGCAAGAGAGTGAAGCTCCAGTTGTGGGACACATCAGGACAGGGCCGGTTCTGCACCATTATCCGCTCATACTCCCGAGGTGCACAGGGTATTCTCCTTGTTTATGACATTACCAATAAATGGTCCTTTGACAGTATTGACAGGTGGCTTGAAGAAGTGGAACAGGTAATTATATACTTTCAGAGAAACAATTTTTATTTTATTCAAATAAATTAACATATTTTATTAATTTATCAACCATTTCTAGCATGCCCCAGGAGTTCCCAAAGTTTTGGTCGGAAACAGACTGCACCTTGCGTTCAAGCGTCAAGTTCAGGAACGGGATGCTGAAACATATGCAGCTAAGAACCACATGGCCTTTTTTGAAGTCAGTCCACTTTGCGACTTCAATATCAGAGAAAGCTTCTGTGAGTTATCAAGAATGGCGCTCCATAGGAATGGTATGGAGAGACTGTGGAGAAGTAATAAAGGTAAGGCTACACCTGCAACTGTGATAGTTTCTTCAGAGTTCTCACATACACTTGTAGAATTACAATCTTTTTGTCTGAAGCCAATAATGTATCTGTAGGTGGAGCCCCTAAAAACCAATTAATTGTGTTGTTTCAGTACTTAGCCTGCAAGAGCTGTGTTGCCGCGCGATAGTGGCGCGCACGTCTGTATACGGCCTGGAGCGGCTGCCGCTGCCGACGCCGCTCAAGTCTCACCTGAAGTCGTACGCCATCAACGCCGCCCCTGCGCGTCGCTCGCGCCCTACCAAGCACTCGCACCACGCGAGACTCAACTGCACCGGACGAAACTCCTGCACTATCGCCTGAGACCGGACTTTACACACCGGTAAACTAATACGCACGCGCGTCTCCGACTGATGACGTAATGTAAACTCCTGCGCCGTCACATGAGATCTGAGTTTTGACGCCATTATAGTGAGACAGTGCTGATCCTTGAACAGGTGAGGTTTTTATTAGCAGCCTGTGTTGTCCGCCCCTACTTCGCTTTTGCACTCACTCTACTACACCTTTGAATATTTGTGGCCTAGGTGAGAACCCAGCTCATCCTGTCACGTTTCTGATAAGGTACTTGACAAAGTAATGGTTACTCTTCAGGGGATTTAATGATTGTCCATATTATTTTTACCAGACAATGCACTTGCCGTTCAAAACCAGTCATGCCTGCCGAAATTATCATTTCTACCCTGTTGTCTCACTAAATTCATATTAAGATCTGTTCTGTGCAAAAAATAGACTCAAGTTTAATACGAGTGGTAAGCTGGTAGCTTTGATACTTACTAACTTGAACATAATTTGCAATGTAGATTTTGATAGTTGATTCAAATATTTTAAGTCTCACTGTATTAACTCAATTTCTTATGAAGCCCACATAAAAAGACAGAAGGAAGCTGAATGTGCCAATCGCACTAATTACAAATCTTAGTTGTTTTCTTTCAGAACTTATCTCTGTTAAGAACATCCTCATTATAATTTAAATGATCATCTGTTTCTTATTACTCCACACTCTATAGAAGTTCTGTATGTATTATACATTTCATAGCCCTATTAAAGTTTACTATAAACATATAGGTAATAATGAATATAAACTTACTAGAGATGTAAAAGTTGTGCCATCAACCAAATTGGTTTCAGTTTAGTTATTTTAAAGCAACTTTTTAATCAATACTGTTCAATAAATGTATCTTAAATAGTTTCGGAGTTGTGTACGAACTTCCAAACAATTTCTTATTTCTACTTGAGAAATTTTCGAAAAGTGCAAATCAAGTGAGATCCATATAAACTGAACATGTCGCATTTATTTCGCACCGGATTATATCTTCAGTTGGTTAAGTTGGTTTTTAATGCATTGTTTTATGGCGATCAACTGTGTTACTTTCACGTTGTGGAAGACTATACCAATGGTGTTGCAATCCTAGCATTGATGCAACTTCAAAGCGAAATATTTATTGATCAATTTAAAAAACGTGTCCAATTATGCGGCGGGCTGCTTTCCTAAGGGTTAGTAAGTTCGATAAGCCATATGAAATGGCATCACAAAATACATTGAACTGCCACTAAATTAAAGTAGAATTGTATCGTAATTGTAACTTTAGATAGACCCTAACTACCATTGTTGTAAAATATAAATAAGACGGAAAATTATGTCCAAATTTAAGAATCCTATCACTTGTAACAGGCTGTAATTGACAACGGATTTGTGACTAGATCATAGCAAGATTAGAATTAGGTATTGTTACTTAAAAGATATGATGTGACTATAAGTGTTAATTATTTATAATAATGTGAATATTTTGTAGATGGCAACTAGGTCCTCTATTTTGTCCACGTAATTCGTATGAATCTATATTAACTTTGTACTGAAAACATCATTGTAATGTGCCTAGTGAAATAATTAATTATTATCAGTGCTAATGTCGTAATTCGGAGAAAAACTAAGCAGGCGAAAGCGTTACACACGCTTTTAATGGCGGATACTGACATTATTGGCATAGGGCAACATTAACAAGGTATGCAAATACCTTTCTGTCGTAGATTAGGTGCGTCGCTAGAAGGAGCAATGAGGGGGCTAGGTAAATAACTTTGCTGGACTTTAACCTAGCTCCCATTCTCCCTGTATTTAATTAAAATAAGTACAATTAATTCAACTAACATACAATTTTAATGAAATATACTAGCCTGCGAATTGTGCAAAACGATTATTGTCCACTATTGTAAGCAACAATTGAGTAAGTAACTTATTATCACTATGTACCTATATTTTCCAAATTTGTAAATATTTCGACTATTGTTAGTCATAATTTCTGAAAATTTCTCATGAGTACCAAAAGTTTTGTGTAAATTACCAACAATATTTAGGTAATAATCAGTTATTTTGAGAAAAAATGTTGAGTGTAAAATGTATTTTCGTGCTATTTTGTAAGAGACAATGTTTCATTTATGTATATTTTCTATGTGGTTGTGTATGTTTTAATATATGACAATATTAATTTAGGTACTTGCATTTAACATTTCACTGTTTATTAAAATAGTTAAATACATTATAAATAAACTCACTCAGACAACCACGTAAATCAATATTGGTAGATTGGTTTAATCCGTCCCTAAAGACTAACTGTTAACATTATTCATTCATGATCATCCTTCAAAGTTTTACGTAAAATAAGGTCCACATGGAAGCTAGGTAAATGGAGGGATTCTATTGGTTCTTAAAAACACATTCCTCGCAACGCATCTCTGGTGGAAACCCAGCCTTACACAACCATAGGACTTATCAAACTAATTTTCCACGTTTTCACACGTTTCTGTTCGTGTAGCGAACCATTATCTAGCCAATACTCCTCTGTAAAAACCTTAACAATTAAAAGCTAAATGTCTGTTGTCAGCGGGTTAGGTTATTCTATAAAGTTTGCTTGTATAGCTACTATGTTAGTCTGTAATAGGTAGCTATCGCCATTCTTCTCCCATTACTCTAATTATTTCTAAAATAAATAATTGACTTTATGGATAAATTAGTACAGTCAGCATCGAAACTATGCTAACAATGAGAGTGGTCAAATAATTTATCTGAAATAAAATACGTACTAACAAACTGATAAAACAAACTGATAAAACGAAGTTACAGTAGCGAGAATTTTTCACCTGTTTTGGATTCGAGTGACGCTGCTCACAAGATACGACTATCATTGCAGTCATTACACCTTTTTGTGCACTCTGAAAGCTTACATGAGTTAAATGCTGCATGACTAGTAAATTCAGTTTCCTGCAAGTAATTCAAACTATTTTTGAAGTAATTTTTAATTGAAACCTGTCATAAACTATCATTTTAGGTACCTAATAATTACTTTATTTTAGAAAAATATGCTAAGTCTAAATATTTCATCATCATCTTTAAATGTAGGCAATCACCTGAATAAAGGCCACAGCACTATTACGAAACACGACACTTATCTCAAGATGTCCTTACTTTTATAAATTCATAAACCTGACGGGAGTTTATAACTCACGTAGCATTGTATTATTTTGTAAATATAGCTATGTCCTATACGAGTTATTTTATATATCTATTATTTGTGATAGCTTTAGTTCATATATCATTATCCAAATACACTAATGCAAGCTAAAAGTTTGAATTAGGTTGGTACAGTCATGATTTTATTACAATAATATGATAAGTTGTGAAATAAAACTAATTTATAATAATTATTTATTGTGTTTTCTTTTTCCTTACACAAGTTTGCAATCAATTTCATACCCCAAAATCGAGGTATTAAAATCATCTACCTAACCGTAGCCCGTTTCCAAGGGTAGCTTTCACAATGCGCACTTCGCGCTCGAACAGTGAATTCGAAGGGAGATTTCAATTTGGCGTTCTGTAAAACTCAATAACTAAGCGATGACCGTTTGAGTCAAAAGAACTAAGCTAGATAGTATTCTAAAATTACCTATTCTCATACAAATGAGGGAGAATACTATTTCAAGACGAAGCGACGAATAGACGATTGAAGTAGGCGTTTTGTTCTGAGGCAGGTCGAGATGAGATTTGGCGTTAACGAGAATTGCGTATTAGTCCAGTCATTATAGTAAGTTCACCTCGGAATTCGAGATACCCAGCTGTAAGTCTGTAAATACTTGTATATTGACACCTTAAAAGTTGTCTCAAAACCTACATATGGTAGGGTGTACGCAACTTTTAAATTTCAAGGTCAAATGTCACAAAAATCGTTTTTTTGTAAATATCTCATTTCCTTTGGGTTTTTTGCTATTTGTATGTACTATCAATATTGTAGAATACAAAATTCGCTACAAATTTTGTTTCAAAATGTTTTTCATACGGTGAACCGTTTTCGAGATAGAGGGCGGAGAGCGCGCGGTCACAGCATCACTTCAGGTCAACCGGTGCCTCCGGTCAAAAACTTAAAAAATGTGAAAAGTCTCGATCATCTTCGTTATCTGCATTACGTCAAGTCTACAGAACTTAATACAGCTTTCAAATATTCCATCAACAAGTGCAGCTGCTCATCAACATTGTAAAAACAACAACGTGTATATTATCAAGTTCAAACTTGGTTAGGGCATGATTTGGAACCCCAGGTATGGGGTTGGGCAATGCGAAACGATTTTCGACAACGTTGTTGTTTTTACAATGTTGATGAGCAGCTGCACTTGTTGGTGGAATATTTGAAAGCTGCACAGCTTTATTAAGTTCTGTAAGCTTGTCGTAATGCAGATAACGAAGATGATCGAGACTTTTCACATTTTTTCACTTTTTAAGTTTTTGACCGGAGGCACCGGTTGACCTGAAGTGATGCTGTGACCGCGCGCTCTCCGCCCTCTATCTCGAAAACGGTTCACCGTATGAAAAAAATTTTGAAACAAAATTTGTAGAGAATTTTGTATTCTACAATATTGATAGTACATACAAATAGCAAAAAACCCAAAGGAAATGAGATATTTACAAAAAAACGATTTTTGTGACATTTGACCTTGAAATTTAATAGTTGCGTACACCCTACCATATGTAGGTTTTGAGACAACTTTTAGGGTGTCAATATACAAGTATTCACAGACTTACAGCTGGGTATCTCGAATTCCGAGATTCTTACCTAATTTAAGCTTAAATGACTGGACTATATCTGGTGGCCCATTTGACACGTGTGAGCGTTATACGGTCTGCGCAGACGAGGAATTTTCGTCCTCAGTGAACAAAAATGAATACAATTTCTATACCGCTGACTCAACGGAGTGGGAACTAAGTGCTCAAATAGGCGAAAAACTCGAGAGACTAAAATTCGCTCCACCATACTTTTGTCTAGTCCCTTCTGACCTTAATTACTTTTAGTCCACTGTGGCGTTCTCCGATACAGTTAACAAGGGATATACCCTGGAATATACCGGGGAATAAAGTTGTACTCCGCGAGGTTAGTAGGTAGGTACCTCGTTTGCGCAGGGCCTAAAACCCGCTTACCGACTGCATGTTGACGGAACGAACGTCACGATCGCTCTACGCTACTCCCGCGTCATTTCAACAAACTATTGCAGAGATGGTAACGGTATCTATTACTTTACTTTAACGAAAGGTTTTCAAGGCAAAGTTTCTCAAAAATATCTATCAAGTTTAAAAAGTGTTTAACTTTTGCGGCACACGCGCAATGCATCGTCAGAGAAAAATAAATCAATATTGTAAAACATGCGCGCCGCAAGCTGCTCGCGCTGGAGCCAGTCTCTTACCGGGAACCTAAACAATAACTTCAATTTTAACCAGCGATGCCGTAACGGTATAAGAAATACAAATGGTTGAAAGAACTAAGCAATGTAAACTATCACACGAAATGATGATTCGTCTTAACAATTTTTTGTATGTTTTTAATTTACGTCAGGGCACAATTTTGATTGCCGTCCATCAGATCGTAAGTAACTTTCGAACTAACAAATCAAAATATTACATTCACGTTGACCATGTCCTAATTTTCTTTAACTGTTGTGTTTCAGACACTTTCATCTTTTGTTCTCATGATATTATTAGTAGGCATATCTCATGTGGGTGAAATGCTGGCGATGCTCCATGCGGATATGGAGGACGATGCTGAGAACCGTGGTTTCTATGAGGTGGCGTTTGGTCAGCAACTCATATTCCACGAGGGAGACGTCATTAGCACTAACAATCAACGCAGATTTGCAAAAGCACAACATCTCGCTTCTGGTATGTTATCTAATACTCGTAGATACTAACAAATCTTTTAGCCAACTCTGTGTCAACATCAAAAACGTATAATATATTCCGTGTTCAATGTCTTGTACCGCAAGCCGCAGTGTCAAATACTTTATTCAGTTTAAGATAGGACTGAATACTAGAAATCAAGTTTTATGTCATTCAAGTACGATTTAATAGGCAGTGTTCTACTTCTTCTGACCTTGCTGCAAACTGCTGCAAATATAAGCAGGGTGTAGTCTTGTCTTGTTTTGTCGATAAAATAAATGAGAAAGAGATGAGATCCAAATCAGTACATAGTTGCTAAAGTAAAAATATTTTGACGCCCAACACGGAGACTATAATACCGTAAGATGGGGTTAATTGGTATCTGGGTCTTAATTGGGACAGTACTTTGAAAATGTTTCAAAGCTCGAGAGAAGTGCTGTATTTATTTTATTTCTGGGTGTTTTTGTTTATACCTGTAGTGAATATAAAAACATTCAAGAAATTAAGAAAAATAAAGCTTTGAAACATCTCCAAAGTCATGTCCCAATTAACACCCAGATACCAATTAACCCCATCTTACCGGTATACAAAAAGACAGTCTTACACTTACTTTGAAACCAACTAGCCATACGTGTAAACGCGGGTGCCGTACGTGTAATATTTAATTTTGGCGCCCAACGTGGGACTTTGGAATCATAGAACAAAACTTTCTTATTTCGTACCTACGATGTAGGAGATTTTATTTATTTGCTTCAGGGATAAATTTCATATTTTTGGGAGATTACCATTTACATAATGTATTAAATATCGTCGTGATTATCGTGTGATTAAATATCCCAACATGGCGCCCTAAATTATCTTGAAAGGCCTTATTATTACGTTTTCATTGTTTTACAGTTACTGTGATTTTCCTGTACACCAGCACGATCCTCACGTCCATATACCTGATGTGCTGCATCTCGCTGCTGCACGGCGCGGTAAAGTACAAGCGCGAGTACGTGCTACCCTGGATCATGGCCGCGTGTGTCGGGGTCGTACTGCTCATTATTGCCATTGTCATTGGCGACGGGTATCCTTGCATTATCAGCCTCTTCGGTGGACATAAACTTTACCGTAAGAATATTTTACTACTGTACATTACCTATTCCTGACGGTGACCATTTTCACACGAATGCAAATGTTCGTTATATGAATGCAATGTATAAGACAGGCACGATGATCATTATTTATTCAGATCGATAGACGATTTATTAAATAAATGAATCACACATCGTTTCACCATTCAATACCTACTTACATAATCCAGCTGTATCTAAAATTAAAGACTTGATTATTTGTCTGTACTCTACCCGTACTCGTATTTGTACAGACAACGGTTCATTACCTATGACCTATTTCAGTTTTACATCTCCCTCGCCAAAATGATTCTTTTCAAAGGAAGACTGACTGGAAATAGGTAGCCTGTCATGTCCTTTGACCGTACATACAAACCTAACTTCTGAACTATTGTTTACTTACAGACTTGTTCTGCGCGCTGTTCGTGTTAACGTTCATTTACGCGATCTGCGCCGTGAGCAGCTTCGCTTTGGAGACGGGCAGCGGTCGTTGCAGGAGCATCCGAGCGGCCAGCGACGAGCGCGGCGAGCGGCTGCTGCTCCTGGACCACGCCGCGCACTCCAGCCTGCTGTCCGCAGCGCAGCTGAGCAAACTGTCACACGGAACGCGCACGCAGTTCGTATAAGAACTCGATACATCGGTGCAGCGTTCGAGGTGTAACGAATCTCAGAGGGCGGTATTTAGCCATACATCCGCGATACGAGTAGGCAGATCGAGGGAAATATCGAGAAGACGATATGATTATTATTATGCTTATTCTGGATCTGACACCTTTCTGGATAGAAATTCGTTACACAACTGAAAAGCTTGGTATTTTTTTGCACTAAAAGTGTCTTAGCAACTTTGGGGACATTTCGTTTAATTTTTACACTCGTTCTATTTCCAGTTAGCCAACTAACATTATATACGAAGTGCAAACTGAGTGCCACTTTAGTACCAAGTAAACTTCAGAATACTTTACAGCCCATAGTTTCCGATAGTAGCTTAAGTGTAGTGAACCTTTCGGACCTTTCCTTTGAATCAGAACCTTATGCCTTATCTAAATATTCTACACCGCATTATAATGTACTAAGTGTATGTAAGCTGTTCTGGCTCTAAAAACTGCCTTCATCTATCAAATTAATATTATCTTACAGAAATCGCAATTTTTACGAAATAAGAATTGGCGTATTATAGCTAATATACAACTTTAATTTTTAAGCATTGGTTCCGTCCGGAGTAAAAACTGGTTTATTTAAAGAAAAAAAGCAGTCAGTAATCAATATTCATATTTTATTATGCTATTTACTTACAAATAAAATAATTGTTCATAAAGATTATGGCCTCAGTTACATGGGTACTTACTTACCAACTAACTATTGACTCAACTTAAAGTAACAATAAAAAGTCAATTAAACTATATTCTTCAACACTTGAAAAAATGGCGTAAAATTTAAGTATCTAACAATGATTTAAATATTTAATAAGGAACAATAATATAAATTATACGTTTTTGTGAAGTCAAGCACAAGTTAATGACTAGATATGAATACGAATGAATACAAGAAGAGGTTAAACCATTTGCCTGATTTATATGGTTGAATCATCTAATGTTTTTTTAGCTAATACAACAGTAACTGTTTAATAATATTTCACATTAGATTATAGTAAAATTCCACCTAATTTCGCTTATCCACTCAATCCTTTTAATCTAAGTAGAGTTGCTTGCTAGTGTCGAATGCAAAGTATACTTTAAGTCAATTGTATCTGGTTTAAATTTAAATTTTGCATCTAAAAATATTAATGCAAACAATTATAATTTGTATAAATACTTTGTAAGGTGTACAAACTTGACTGTGACTGGTTGCTTGAGGTACCTAATTGTGTGGTTGATGTGTCTGTCCACATTATTATTGCAAACTCATATTTTTAAGTACCAAAGTTTATTTGTAAAGTGAAATAATATATAGGCTATAATATTTGTTTTAAGCATGAAGTATAAAAGGTTAAAATATGAAAATGCTTAATTTATCATGCTGTAAAAATAAACATATAACTTTTAATTGAAACTGGTTTTATTTTCGCATTATAGTTATGTTGAGTGCAAGTTAACAAGCTATCTAAATGTTTTCATATGGAAGAATAAGTGAAAGGAATTGATTTTACCTTCTTTATTTCCTTAAATAAAGAAGAAACTTAAGAGTTGCTCCAATAGTATACAGTTGAGTGCTTACAGCTTATTTTATTGTGAATCTAAAGAAGCAGATATTATCACTAATATTTTTTGTACAAATTGTGGAAGACATTGGATGCAAAATACTAGTTAAATAAAATGTTGATTATCCCCATCTGCCATTCTGTAATGGTTGCTGTATGCCTCGGAAACCCCTAGCCAATATGAACTTCTCAGATGATTCAGATCTGCTAGCATTTGGTTTAATTATTTTTATGTTTTTGTAGAATTTTTCAAGATCCATTCCTAACATAGGCACCTCCCTACCATCCCATACTTTGAACAACAAGCTTCCATCTATTTTCGTCACTAAGGCTGCAAATCGAATAGCCATATAGCAGAGTCCAATAATTCTGTCTTTATCCAAATCTTTGACCCCAGTGGCACTTGGTGCCATGTCTGATAAGACTAGATCTACCTTCCTACCTCCAAGAGCCGCAACCACCTTATCATGAGCCTCAATTGTGGAAAAGTCCATGTTATTCATAATAGTTGCACCCTTGAAACAAAAACAAGTTTATTGCAGACAATTAAATACACTCATACAACATTTTATTTTATACATAAATTCAAAACGTTTTTTAATACTAATTTTGACATAATATTTCAGGACCAAAAGTTTGAGAATGTTGGGCAGATTATGGCAACAACTTAGATCATCACATTCATTTTCATTTCACATGTGTAGTCATTAGAACCCTCACCAAACTCTAAAACAAGTGAAACACTATTTTAATCCTGTAGTGATAAGGTTGCTTTTCATTAAAATTACAGATATATTTGACCAAACTGTACGCCCAAGCAAGTATAAACATGACACCTACCTCAATCGGGAATATCTGCAGCTTATCAATAGCTAATACTGTTCCCTTTGGCTTTGTTTTGTCTGCTCCATCAGCATTTGTTTTTTGTACAGCAACCTGAGTCCATGAGCCCGGGCAAGCGCCAAGATCAACAACTGCCATGCCCGGATTTAGGATATTTGTTTTGTCATTGATTTCTAACAATTTGAACGCACTTCTGCATCTGAAATAAAACAATAAAATGTTATCAACACAAACTCCTGAGAGTAATGCTGACTTCGGACTATTTTCGAATAATAAAAGTGCTACACACCTGTAATTGTATATTTTAGCCTTTTCGACATAAGGATCCGTTTTTTGGCGACTTAGCCATTCTTGTGAACTCCTCAATCTTTTTAAACATTTCACAAGAAAACACATTCTGTCGGAGTTTAAGAACTGGCGGTCTATTGAACGCCAGGAAAACATTGTTAACTAAAGTGTTATGAAAAACACGACCAATTCCAAAAATGTGTTAGCCAAAAATCATGAATAATGGCAATATTTTAATGATAGCACACAAATTTAAATTCAACTGCACACTCACAGATAGAATATATTTATGGCAAACAGATATTAGCGCCGGGAATTAAATGAATTGTACGATTTTCTGTAATTCAAGACACGAAGATCGACGCTGAAAAAGCAAGGCAAAACATCACGAACGGCGAACGCACGAATGTCAAATACATTGTCAATTGTCAAATCAATCTGAGCGGTCCGTAATGCGATTACAGCCACGGTCCAATTCGAACCGGCCAATAATGACCTTGAGCACTATGAGCGCTAAATTTGCATTTTGGACCGTACCCAATGCCGGCTGACAATAGTGACAGTCGCTAACACTGACAGTTGACAGTTTCAGTTTGTTATGGTTTGGTTGGTTTTAGAAGAGTTGGCGGTATCTAAATTCTTCTGTTGTTCTGGGATTGTTGTGTATTTTTATTTATATCTAAGCTATTAAATCTTGAAATTATTTTAAATAGTTTCTCAGAAGGCTTTTTATAATGAGCTATTCTAAGGAAACATGAGTTATTTGTTGGCACATTTAGCTCATCATAACCCTATAAGAAGACAAGTTTGCTTGAACTCTGTTCGACATACCATTCCAGTTCTAATAGCATTAAGAAGAAAAGCGAATGATATTCATAGTATGAAGTATTTAAATGTAGCTGAAAAAAATGATGCTGCAAAGAACATCGCTTTGCATCTTTCTCGTGGAACTTCAAGAAGGGTAAGTTCAGGTTCAGAGAAGTTATATTCAATTATTTATTAACAGGGCACCATATCTTATTATTGTTCTTACTTATTACAGCGGGAAGGATTATCACAGTACAACAAAATATATGAATTTGAAGCTGATGTAATGGGGCAAAAATGTCAAATGGTGATGACTTCAGTATCAGGACACTTGCTGGGATTAGAATTTGTAGGCGCTTATAAACACTGGCAGTCCTGCAACCCACTTAGTCTCTTTGATGCACCTGTTTTCAAATACTGCCCTGAGAATTATGAAAAAATTAAGGTAAGTCAAATTATTTTGATAACAAATACATTGGGTTTCGATCTGTGCTTTCTGAAACTACTCAAAACTGCAACAAGTAATTCAAGAAAATAGTAAGATCTAATGTTTTTTAATTTAGGTATCAACCTAAGTGTGATAATAGGAAGTGGTGGTAATGTATATGAACTGGTCAGTACCAACTAACTACTTTATTATTCATTTGCAATGTGTGACTTTGAATGATGCTGAATGAATGACTTAGTTCAAAACATAAATAGACATATTTGAGTAAGTTGACTAGTGCAGTTCTGGCTAATGTTACTGTTTGTACTTACTACTATTTAAATACCTACTACTTGATCCAACAATTTTTTACTGTTCCAGAGAACTCTCGAAAGAGAAATAAGGGGCTGCCAAGGTCTCATAATTTGGACTGATTGTGACAGAGAGGGAGAAAACATTGGGTTTGAAATAATTCAAGTATGCACAGCTGCCAAGAGTAATCTGAGAGTGTTCCGTGCCAAGTTCTCTGAAATTACTTCTGTTTCTGTAAGGAGAGCATTGGCCAATTTGGAACAACCAAATAAGAATATAAGTGATGCAGTTGATGTACGGCAGGAGTTAGACTTAAGAATAGGTATAAGATACTGTGCTGTTTTAAAATATGTATTCAGTAATCTTTTCACCAACTGGCATCAACTTTAAAGCTGTTTTGATGTTTTTCTTTCAGGTGCTGCATTTACAAGATTCCAGACTTTAAGGCTACAAAAAGTATTTCCCAGGAAACTAGCTGATAGTTTAGTTAGCTATGGCTCATGTCAATTCCCAACGTTGGGCTTTGTTGTTGAACGGTATAGAGCAGTTGAGAATTTTGTACCAGAACCATTTTGGAAAATAAAAGGTAAGTAATTAACCCCGAATTTACAAACGTCAATCAACGCTGAGCACAGGCTCACGCACATGCTGTCCCGTAAAATGTCAATAAAACTGAAAGGGAGAGCATGAGCGTGAGTGCGTGCTTAGCGTTGATTGTCATTTGTGAATTCAGGGGTTATTGACATACAATAATTATGTGATAGCAATTTTGGTGTAGTTTTACTGAATACATGTGTATAAAATAAAAGTTTTGTTTTGTAGTTAACCACACAATGAATGATTTAAGTGTAGACTTCTCATGGGAAAGAATACGAATTTTCGACAGAGAGGCTTGCCAAGTTTTGCATGATATGTGTATGGAAAATCCACTGGCAAAAGTATGTGATGTCAAGACTAAACCTAAGTCAAAATGGAGACCACTTCCTTTAGATACAGTGGTAAGTTTTATATTAAGATAATCATACTTATATAAAAGTATGTTCAGTATCAGGTAGTGAAATAATTTTCATTTAGAAAATGGGTAGCTAGTAGGGTAGTACTTTGAAAAATACTTTTAATTTAAATAACTAACTTAATAATTGCGATATTGTTTTAAAATAACAAATTTTCAATAAATGTTTCATAGATTTATTTATTAACACAGTACAGTCAGTATCAAAATGGAGTGTGCGTACTGAGTGGTCAAATACACACATCAAAAGTGTCTAGGGATATCTCAAGCATTTTCATACAAAGTATAGCTATTTGGGAGGCTGTAAAAATTAAAATAATGCTACCAACGTAGAAATTTTTAGAACACAGAAACTGCTATATCTGCCCTTTCAGATTGTATAATTTTTTTTATTGTAGTAGCATTATTGTACAATCGTAAGGATGTTAAAAAAAGACAGATTTTTCTTCTAAAAGATGTCAAAATTTTAGCAAAATCAAACGTTTTTTTTTGTAATATTCTTAACCTTTATCTTATGCCACTGTCCTCGCGTTATTCTGAGATAATGCTCAACTTGTAAACCAACTTAACTTTATGAAATATTTGAAAAATGATATCCCTATGATATACACTTTTGATGTGTGTATGTATTAAGTATTTTAGAGCAACCTTATCACTTCAGACACAAAATAGGGTTTCACATATTGAAGATTTTAGTGAGCCGCTACAAACGACATGGAACACTGTCATTGTAGTTCTTGTATTACAATTGCTTTTGTTAAACCACCAATATATCGTCACCGTCGTGTCAAAATTAAATAACTGACAAAACCAAAACTCTGAGATATTCACGTTTTTGTGTTTTTTTTCCATAAAAATGGCAATAACTTTTTAAGGTGAAGAAAATTTACTGTGGATCTTTCGATATGTTATACAGCAGGTTTATTTTCATAATTTAAGTAGTCTGCCATGATGTTACTTTTCACTGTTTTAAATAGAAAAATAAAAAAGTAATTATTTAGTTTTGCCACACACTTTTTTTACAACTAAGTTGCAGTTATGAAGTTTTTGTATGTCACTTAACAAGTTTTGCCACACCCAAGAAGTAACTAATACGAATATTTCCAGTGAATAAGAGGGCTTATTTAATTTTGCTTCACTTTTACTGACCTAATTTTTGATTTATTCGTTTTGTTTTATCCATTTATTTATGCAATTTTGGTGAAAAAATCTGTAATCATGTCAGCCGAACGACGCCCACTGCTGGACATAGGCCTCCACCAAGGATCTCCACAACGATCTGTCCTGCGCTGTCCGCATCCAGCGGCTTCCCGCAACCTTGACCAGATCGTAGGTCCACCTTGTGGAGGGCCTGCCTACGGAACGTCGTCCGGTACGCGGTCGCCATTCCAGAACCTTTCCGCCCCAACGGCCATCGGTTCTCCGCGCTATGTATACCGCCCACTTTAAGAATGCAATGATTCGAGCGATGTCGGTTGTCTTAGTTCTCCCGCGGATCCCATCATTTCTGATTCGTTTAAGCAGGGAAATTCCCAGCATCGCTCTCTCCATTGCTCACTGGGTGACCTTGAGCCTTCTTATGAAACCCATAGTGAACGACCACGTCTCACTTCCATATGTCATTACTGGCAACACACCCTGGTCAAAAACTTTCGTCTTGAGACATTTAGGTATTTCGGATGCGAATATATGCCGGAGGTTCCCGAACGCTGCCCATCCGAGCTGAATTTGACGAGAAATCTCTTTCTCGAAGTTGGACTAACCTAACTGGACTGCCTGTCCCAGGTGTCCCAACATGCTCGAAGATTCTCTCCTTTAAGAAGCATTACCGAGATCTTCGAGCATTATGTTCAGGTCTTCCAAGGTCGCAGCCATAAGAAATACATCATCGGCAAATCGCAAGTGTGTTAGGTACTCGCCATTGATGTTAATGCCGCATCCTTTCCAGTCCAGAAGCGTCTCCTTGTCTCATGCCTCGCTGTAGTTGGATTGGTTTCGATTTCTGGTTCTGTAATCGGACGGACATGGTTGCGTTTTGGTATACATCCACATCGTTGCTGTTCTCAAGAGCTTCAAAGCGGGTTTGAAGCTGAAAGCACTCGGGTTTGCGAATCTTAGCCGCTATAGGTCGGAGCGTGGATGTCATCAGTCGCGCTCCCTTAAACGTTGATATTCAATGTGCCTCTCACCATGCGGTGATCGCTTCCTGTCTTAACAGTGTTGGTCACAGCGACATCATTGAATATACACTGCTCAAAAGTGTCTAGGGATATCTCAAGCATTTTCATACAAAGTATGGCTATTTGGGAGGCTGTAAAAATTAAAATATTGATACCAACGTAGAAATTTTTAGAACACAGAAACTGCTACTATATCTGCCCTTCCAGATTGTATAATGAAATTCATTGTAGTAGCATTATTGTACAATCGTAAGGACATTAAAAAAAGACAGATTTTTCTTTTAAAAGGTGTCAAAATTTTAGCAAAATCAAACGTTTTTTTTGTAATATTCTTAACCTTTATCTTATGCCTCTGTCTTCGCGTTATTTTAAGATAATGCTCAACTTGTAAACAAACTTAACTTAACAAAATATTTGAAAAATGATATCCCTATGAAATCCCTAGACAGTTTTGATGTGTGTATGTTTCTTCGTCGTGATAAAATTGATCTCGTTTTTGACCCTACCGTCCGGACTGATCCAGGTCCGTTTGCGGTTTACGGGCTTCTTGAAGAAAGAGTTCATCATAAAGAAGTTCTCCTTCTCCATGAAGTCGGCCAGCAATAATCTGGCCCCTATTGTTCCGTTGCCTTAATCCAAGTTGCCCCAACTTCGCATTGAAATCCCCCCTCACAACTGTGTAGTGGGTTTTATGGCTATGCATGGCTTTAGAAATCTCCTCATACATAGCCTCCACCGTGACATCGTCGTGTTTCGAAGTCGGAGCGTAGACCTGAATGACATGCAGCGAATGTCGTTTCGATTTTCTGAGTATCAGGTACGCTACCTTGCTCGAAACCTTCCGATAGTGATCACGTTGTTGAGACACTTGTGAAGATGAACCCAGCACCACTTAGGGACTGTTGGTCGCCCTCTCCGTGGTATAGTAAGTTACCGGATTGCAGGGTTATCGAGTCCTCCCTCCCCTCCCCTCTCTCTTCGGACTTCAGATAACCCAATAATATCCTAATGTAACTTATCAATTTTTCGAGCCTCAGAGTGCGCGAGTTAAATGTTGCCAGGTCGAGTCGTCAATGGTGGCAGTTGGATCTTACCCGGGGATTCCTAGCACCCCCTGCTCCGCGGTTACCATAATCGCCCCCGTAGCCAGGAATCGCCACGCTTGGTTGAGAATCAAATGCTTACGTTTTGAAAATCAATTTCCGGGCATTGTTATCCATAGATACGTTAAACAAGCCTAGTCTACAAACAAGAAGTACACCTGCTGCTGCAATTACTGAATATGGCCTTCAAAATCGTGAACTACATGCATCGTATCGTCGTAAAAGTTTGCCTGCATCATCAGCTCAACTTGACGTCAATGAGCTAGATGTTGAATCGGAATGGTCATCTTGATTTATTTTAATTTTCATATTTGAATATTTGTTTTGGGTGTAATCTGAAGTTGATTGTCAGAGGTTGGATACATGTTACAATTTTATTGTTTTTGGATTACCTATTTAGTTTGATTGATATAAGCCTGATTTTTATTCACGACTTTAAACAGGAAAAACTGACTAAGCACACTTATCAATCTCAAAATTATGTTAAAGTATCATTTTTATGATGAAAAATTAAACAAGCGCATTTATTCAATTTTGCCACAACTAAATTTTGTAACAATGTTTTGGAGTGAGTTGTGGCAGAATTCAACAAAGTATCTTATTGACTTTGTTTTTATTGTAGTGGCCCTTATTATGTAGTTATTTAATTTATTTACCAGTTATTCAATTGTTCCACGGAAATTCTAGTACAAACCTTGTTGTAATATATGGTCAATAGGTTTACTAAAACGAAGATATCTAAGCGAGTATTATACATATCGCAACGGGCTAGAGACTGAAATGTAGATCACACTTTCCAATATTCAAAAATGTTATAAAGTGAATTTCGGTAAATGTGTCAGTTATTTAATTTTGACACGACGGTGACGATATTTTTGACTGCTCTGTTGGCACACATCATTTTGATGCTGACTGTACAAAAATAAATAAGGACAAATGTTTCTTCCCTCTCTCTTGGAATACTCATCCAAAAAAAAAAGGTCTTTACAATGAACAAATGCTTACTGTCTACAGGAATTAGAAAAATCTGCATCGAGAAAATTGAAAATAAATGCAAAAGAAACTATGAGACTGGCTGAGAAGCTGTACACACAAGGTTTTATAAGTTACCCCCGTACCGAGACCAATGAGTTCCCCAAAGAGATGAATTTAGGCCAGCTGGTGGGGCTGCAGACAGGAGACGCGCAGTGGGGGCCCTTCGCGCAGGGCATCCTTGACAGCGGGGGGCCCACGCCGCGCCAGGGCAACAAGAGTGACAAGGCCCATCCTCCAATACACCCTACTAAATACTCTAACAGTATGTACTTTATTTTATCTTAATCGAAACTAAACCTTATTTTTATCTCCAACTGGATGTACTGTCTATGCATAACATTTATGTAAAAATATCTAAGAACAATAAACAATGTCAATCTCCGAGACTGACACCTTTTTAGTGTAAGCTTTGCTAGGCTTAAGACTTTGTGGTCATGTGTCCCAATATTGTTTTCACAGCCAAAAGCCAGCATTCAGTTATTATTGCCTGCTGAATGGTGTGGTTACTGCACTGCCCCAGCAGAAGAAATGGTACTTGAAATAGTACTGCATGCATGGTTCGTCACCCAGGGCCTTGTTTGGGTTGCAGGTTGACTAAAATTATCCTAACATTTTCCAGGTTTAAGTGGAAATGAGCAAAGACTTTACGAGTTCATAGTCCGCTCATTCTTGGCGTGTTGTTCGAAGGACGCTCAAGGGCAGGAAACCACTGTGTCCATCGACGTGGCTGGGGAAAAGTTTTCGGCGAGCGGACTTATGATCACCGCCAGAAATTACTTGGAGGTCTACCCGTACGACAAGTGGTCTTCCAAGGAAATACACATTTATCAGGTAACTAAAATAAGGAGGGATGTAAGGGGGCGAACCTCCATCTATCGCCCCAAGTCAACCTCACCTGCACGCGGTGCATCCTGCTGAGCAACGAACGAGGCTCTGGCGACCGACCGACGGCGGTATATCCGTCCTGAATAGGCGAGCTAAATACCACAGGCCGGTGACGGGCAGCAGCGTCACCGGTGCGAGAAGCTTCGCCCTGCGATCGCCAACCCGCCTGCCCAGCGTGGCGATTATGGGCATAACCTCCAATGGAAGCACGACAAAGGCCACGGCCCCCAGTTCCCGGCAGCCCCACTATTCCTGGTTATGGTGGCGACCATGGTAACGGTGGGGCGGGGGGTGCAAAGAATCTCCGGGCTACGGGAGGCCACCACAACCAACTGACCCTGGCGACGTACAACGGACGCACGCTGCGGCTCGACTCGCATCTGGCGCAACTCGAGGTGGAACTTGGGAACATCAGGTGGCACATAGTTGGGTTATGTGAAGTCCGAAGAGAGGGAGAGGACACCATAACTCTCAATTCAGGCCACCTGATGTACTTCCGAGAGGGAGACCAAAAATCCCAAGGTGGCGTTGGGTTTCTGGTTAATAAGTCCCTAGCTAACAACGTTGTGGAAATGTCCAGTGTGTCGAACAGGGTGGCGTACCTCATCATCAAGCTCACCGAGAGGTATAGCCTCAAGGTGGTGCAAGTGTACGCACCGACCTCGTCACACTCGGACGATGAGGTGGAGGATATGTTCGATGACATATCGAGAGCCCTCCACTCCACTACCAAGACCCATTTCACCGTTGTTATGGGGGACTTTAACGCTAAAGTGGGAGTACAAAATTGCAGTGAATCGGTAGTAGGATCCCATGGATATGGAAGCAGAAATCATAGGGGGCAAATGCTCGTCAATTTCCTCGAACGGGAGGGGCTCTTCTTGATGAACTCATTCTTCAAGAAGCAACCCCAAAGGAAGTGGACGTGGCAAAGCCCCGACACTATGACAAAGAATGAGATCGACTTCATCATGGCGGACAAAAAGCACATATTCAGAGACGTCTCCGTGATCAACAGGTTTAATACCGGTAGCGATCACCGACTCGTCCGAGGCTCTCTGAATATCGATTTCAGAGCTGAACGAGTCCGCTTGATGAAGGCCAGGCTCCGACCAACTCTGCTTCAAACTATCATGGGATCTGAAGCGTTCCAGTCAAATCTGGAGAACCGATTTGCTGCCGTGGAAACCACAACTGACGTTAACCAGAACCTTGAAGATGTGGTTCGAGTCCTCAGGGAAGAAGGTACGAGATTTTGTAAAATGCAGCGTAAAGGCAAGAAGTCGAAGCTTTCCGAAGAGACTTTGAGGCTAATGAAGAGACGACGGGAAAACCCACCCGTCACTTCGTCAGGGAAACGGACTCTAAACCGAGAGATTAGTACGCACGTGCGACGCGATCTCCGTTGCTCCAGTACTCTCTCTATTGAGAGAGCGATTGAGCAGAACCGGGGTTCAAAAGTGTTCGTACAATCTCTTGGAAGAAGCCACCTGACGAAGTTGACCATAGAAAGTGGAGAAGTCGTTGTCTCGAAGCCGGCGGTCCTTTCGGAAGTAGAAAACTTCTATGGCCGGTTATACGCTTCGCATGCATCTCGACCTGACCCCGGAAATGAGGACTCTAGAGCCACTCTTACACGCCACTACACCGAAGACCTGCCAGAAGTCAGCATTGACGAAATCGAGATCGCTCTTGGGCGGCTTAAAAATGGAAAAGCCCCTGGAGAGGACGGCGTAACAACAGAGCTGTTAAAAGCAGGAGGCAGACCCGTACTCAGGGAGCTCCAAAAGCTTTTTAACGCTGTCCTCTTTGAAGGGAGAACTCCAGAGGCGTGGAGTAGGAGTGTGGTCGTCCTGTTCTTCAAAAAGGGAGACAAAACCCTACTGAAGAACTATCGACCCATTTCCCTTCTAAGCCACGTCTATAAGCTGTTCTCAAGAGTGATCACGAACCGTCTTGCGCGAAGACTCGACGAATTCCAACCACCGGAACAGGCTGGGTTTCGGAGCGGATACGGCACCATAGACCACATCCACACAGTGCGGCAGATTATACAGAAAACTGAAGAATATAATCAGCCCCTGTGCCTAGCATTTGTGGACTATGAGAAGGCCTTTGACTCGATTGAAATCTGGTCTGTTCTGGAGTCCCTGCAGCGATGCCAAGTAGATTGGCGATACATCCAAGTGATGAGATGCCTTTACGAAGCAGCCACTATGTCCGTCCAAATCCAAAATCAGCAAACAAGTCCTATACCGTTGCATCGAGGTGTGAGACAAGGGGATGTTATCTCCCCGAAATTGTTCTCAAATGCAATGGAGGATATGTTCAAGACGCTGAACTGGAAAGGACGTGGCATCAACATCAATGGCGAGTACATCTCTCACTTGCGATTTGCTGACGACATCGTCATCGTGGAAGAAACGCTGCAGGACCTACAACAGATGCTGAATGACCTGGCTGACTCTTCTGTGCGCATCGGTCTACGGATGAACTTGGACAAAACCAAGGTCATGTTCAATGAACATGTACTACCGGAACCGATTGCGATACACGGCGCCGTTCTCGAAGTTGTTCAAAAATATGTATACCTCGGGCAGACATTGCAGTTAGGTAGAAACAACTTCGAGGACGAGGTGAACAGAAGAATTCAGTTGGGTTGGGCAGCGTTTGGGAAGCTACGTCGAGTCTTCACATCGTCGATCCCACAGTGCCTAAAGACAAAAGTCTTCAATCAGTGCGTCCTACCCGTCATGACATACGGAGCCGAAACGTGGACACTAACGGCACGGCTGGTCCACAAATTTAAAGTCACTCAGCGGGCTATGGAGAGGGCTATGCTCGGCGTTTCTCTGCGAGATCAAATCAGAAATGAGGTGATACGGCAGAGAACCAAGGTTATCGACATAGCCCACCGGATTAGCAAGCTGAAGTGGCAGTGGGCTGGCCATGTTAGCCGTAGAACCGACAACCGTTGGAGTAAACGTGTTCTTGAGTGGAGACCGCGTCTCGGCAAGCGTAGTGTAGGACGTCCTCAGGCAAGGTGGAGTGATGATCTGCGCAGGATGGCTGGCAGGAGCTGGATGCGAGCAGCCGAAGATCGAGTACAGTGGCGTGCAAAAGGAGAGGCCTATGTTCAGCAGTGGACTACAACAGGCTGATGATGATGATGATGAAAATAAGGAGGGTAGGGCTCCGTAGTTGCCGGTCACGAATACGGATTTGGAAAGAGGCTTGTTGATTGATTATTACCAACATATTTTAATTTTGACGTATTTTTTGTTTTTTTCTTTTGACCAAGTATGTTTTTATGAGTTAGTGAAACCCTTTATATTTGGGAAAATGTAATATTTTTCAGGCAGGGCAAACATTCAATCCTACAAGCATAGACTTTTTAGACGGTACCACACATCCTCCAAATCTTCTAACTGAAGCTGATCTCATCGCTTTGATGGAAAAGCATGGAATAGGTCAGTAATCAAATATGTTTTTATCACTCTCCTTTGGCCTTAAGCGAAACACTTAGGTTTAATTTCTATATACTTTCTAATCATCTAATCTAATTAAGATGACACAAATATATCTAATTAGCGACTCGCCCTGGCTTCGCAGCTTTTTACATTTTCTTTAAATACCTATTTGAGTGCATGGAAGTGGAAAAGTTGGTTTGAAAGAGTGAGCGAAAAAACAGACAGGCAGGCAGTTATGCTAGTCTGGAAATGATAAGACATGAGTGGCTCTTCATCAACCTGCATTTTCCCATGAAATCCTTAACTGTTCCTTAAATTATGTTATTAATAAATTGTTGTTTGTTGTTATTAATGTGATTTTAATTTAATAAGTGTTTTAAGTTTTTTTGTTTATATTTGTTACTGCCTATTTAATATTGTTTAACATATAAGCGTGTTGGCTATGTATAGCTGTTAGTTTATAATGTAAATAAATAAATAAAAAATAATATTAATTCTTAGGAACGGACGCGACTCACGCAGAGCACATAGAAACGATAAAGAACCGTTCGTACGTAGCCCTGGCCGACGCGGTGCACTTTGTGCCGGGGCTACTGGGCATGGGGCTGGTGGAGGGCTACGACGCGATGGGCCTGACCATCTCCAAGCCGCACCTGCGCGCGCAGCTCGAGGCCGACCTCAAGGCTATCAGCGAGGGCAGGAAGCAGCCGGATCTGGTCTTAGCTGAACAGGTACCCGCCATTGATAGCTCACTTCACTTGACGGGCATTGGATCAATCGCTATCCTTAGGTGAATGTGGGTTGTTGATCACAAACGCCGTTCTTAATGAATCAATTCGAAACAACGATGGCTGACTCGAGTTCCGGAGATCATGCTATCAAATTTTAATAATAAAAATGTCCAATCCAATAATCCAATGGACAAGCTTTTACTATGGGATACTAGACGACGGATAAACATGCTACAACACTTTTTTTATAAATACATACTTAAATAATATACAAAGGGAACACCCAGACCAATAGGTACAAACAGACATGTTCCTGCATACAAAAATGTGTACCTACTATTCAAGTATTGAACCCGCGACCACTTGTGTAGTAGCTAGAAATCAGTCGTCAAAAACAACTAATAAATTGTAATTCCAGGTAGCTAAATACAAAGAAGTGTACGTGCAAGTGACGGCTGAGGCAACTAAGATCGACGCCGCGTTGGCCGAGCGCTTCAGCGAGCGGCCCAGCGAGTACACCGCGCTCGCTGAGACCTTGCCGGTTGATTTGCCTACAGGTATTATTTTGTGGCCATTTGATGTGGATTAGGACCCTATTTCGATCACACTACCGGTTAAACACGGAATATACGGCAGCCAACCAGCGTTCCTGCAAAGAGCAGACCTACCTCTTTGGCATATCTAATTGTCCGCCATTTTGAAAAAAACGTGTTCCAGCGGCAAGTGATAAAATATATGTCAGTCGACAGAGCAAATGATTACAAACTAAAAATGACAGGGTATTATATGTCTAAGAGATACAGCTTTTGAGATATTTGAGTCCAAAAACTAAAATACAGCGACAAAAAATAGATTTATTATTAATCTGACACAGTAGGCAAGCCACTTCCCACCAATAGGAATCCACCCATCATCGGGGCTGGTCATCCTCTACAACGCGGGCTCAGTGCAAAATAATGGCTAGATGTATGTAGTGCAAGGGCAAGAAGTGTTTTTTTTTTTCAAAACCAACTGCAGGATTGAGTCTTGGCTAGGAAAAAAGCTTTCTAATAATATTTTCAACCATTATTCGTTCATTTAAGCATATTATGGTTACTATAATATTTTACTAAGCTTGCAATAATTTAAAAATATTACTTTCAGTTTTTAAATGTCCAAAATGTGGAGCAGACATGGCGGTGAGACAAAAAAAGAACAACCCCGACGAACTATACGTCGGCTGTATGTCCTTTCCAAATTGCAAGAACGCGGTATGGCTCCCATCAATCGTGAAAACATTGAAAGTACTGCCTGATAGCTGTCCTACGGTAAATACTACTTTAATTTCACTTTATACTTATTTGAAATAAGGGATTTAAGTAATTTGCTCAAGCAATGTAGGTGCTAGTCTTAGTAATGTTCTATTGTCTTATCCACAGTGTGGCCCAAATTACAAGAAAGTAACATTCGAATGGAGAAACAATTCCATTAGTCACCTTTACCCTCCGCCTTATACCGGCTGCATAGGAGGATGCGATACAACTTTTCTAGAACTACTACAGATAAATCCCTCTAGCGTCAGAGCAGTACCGGAGAGCAGGACTCAAACCACCACCAGGACCAACAACTCTAGAGATAACAGCAGTACAATTAATGTAATGCCAGCAAGGCAAACGAATAATTCCACAAGGCAATATGTGCCTCCTGCCGCAGCAAATACAGCTCTGAATACAAACACAAGAATGCCAGTCCCAAGAAATGGTAATGTCCAAAACCCGACCAACAGCAGAATGCCTCCACCGACCTTCAACGCTGGACTGCCGACGCCGAGTACCGCGAATTCAGATGACAATAACGTGCTGTGTGGGTGTAATCAAGCGGCCATATTGCTGACTGTTCGGAAACAGAACGCTAATTGTGGTAAGTACCTATTACCAAATTGTAAGTATTATCCTCATCCGCATGGTTATAAGAATCAGTCAAATATTGTAACATCTACCCTACAGCCACTATACCTACTCGAAATTTTCCGCTGCATTAAAATGACAGGTATATTGACAGAAAATGACAGATTTTTAGGGAAATGCCTTTTTCTGTCAAAAACTTGCCACGTCCTTATTTTTGATTTCTTATAGCGAATTCGGTCTGTCAACTCCCGGAGACTGGGAGGTTCTCCCTTGCCAACTCAAGGAAATATTACGGATGGCTGTCAGATTCCGTAATCAGACGTATAAGTCTAATCCTTTTACAGACTCCCCTCGCCTGTTTTAAAGAGTCTGGTGACTGCGTTTCCTCCCAAATTTTCTACCACCGAAAACTCTCTAACCTCAATGGCCGTCAGTTCCTAGCTCTATGTGCCTCGCATTTTAACTTGTTTCAACTAGCTTACCCTCTGGGCAATGACCACGCTACATGCAAATACTATTATCCCTTTTAGGCAAGAAATTCTACAAATGTCCCGTCGGGAAAGAAAATGGGGGCTGCGATTTCTTCCTATGGGCACCAGAATCTACTGACACCCCGGTTGGGGCTCCAACCACCGATAACTCGTGGGGCGCCCAAACAAACACCGCCGGAAGTAACAGTGCTACCAGGGGCTGGGGCATAACGCCTAGCTTCTCCAGAGACAGTTTCCAGGGAAATGAGGATAATGTCATGTGTGAATGCGGTGTTCCGTGTAAGAAGTAAGTACTGAGGAGTCGAATTTTATTATTTTATTACAGGCATTTCAAAACATTTGAGACATCTCACATGTGAGCGAGGGGTGACTTTTTCTTTGCAGCATATAATTGATACGGTATAATTTGTCCGTATCGGACAAATTATACCGTATCATATGTCCGTATCAGTGAATATGTAGGATAAATTAAATGTCGAATTACTTACCCCATTATTCATAAAAATGAACGCAACGCTAAAGCTCAGTTCAAGCAATTAACGAGTCTTGTCACTTACTCGCGAACGGTGGCAGCAACAAGAATGAAAGAGCCAAAGCGATACAAAAGTTAATGTTTTGTTGAAGCGCTGTTTAAGTTTTTATTAATGAGAGGGTTAGGCTTAGATTTGGGAGGTACAGGTGGGAAATAAAATAAATCTCTAAATCATCTTTTCGACCTACCCTGTTCTTTACAATAAAGTTAAATGAGCTCTTTTGCAGTTAAATTAAATTATAGCGGAAACATTAACAATCATTTTATATTTCAGAGTAACTGTTCACAAAGAAGGCCCAAATAAAGGTCGACCTTTTTATGGATGTCCGAAAGATTTTAGTTCTCGCTGCAACTTTTTCCAATGGGCCGATGATGGTGGCAGCAGCACAGGTATCAAAACTTCCCTAAATACAGTTAAAAGTTACCAGTTAAAAGTTGTACGCACATAAACAGTTGCTAATTCATTGTTGTTATTTATTTAAACACGTAGCATCAGTTTTATGTTTGTCCACGTTTGGATCCGCAATAAGGTCACGCTTTGACTGGTGGACTATAGTACGAGTTTACCCGTCGAATTTAAATCAAAGTTGAGCTCTTGCAAGTAAAGCAGTCATTTTCATTTCTACACAATTTACCAGGTGGCATGAGCCTTCCGGGCGCCACTGGCATCATTATTCCTTTAGTTTTCATACATTTTATATGGATTCGCCGCACACGGTTAACGTCCATGGCCGTCGTGCGGCATACGCTATAAACTGTACGCATACCGCATGCTGGGGTCGTCGTTTCATAGTTTGTTGACGGGGCTGTGAATTTCGGGGGAAGTAACCGTAATGGTAGTTTCAGCGGACTGGGGTAACAGCAGCAACACGAGCGGTCGGGGACGAGGCAGGGGCGGGGGCCGTGGGCGGGGCGGGGGCAGCGCGCGGGGGGCGGAGGGGGCGGGGCGCGCGCGGCGCTGCGGGCTGTGCCGTGAGGAGGGACACGTGCGCAGTCGCTGTCCCGCACGGAACCAGGACTAAACATTAGCAGTCAGCAGCAAAAGAAAAGAAACCGTATCACTACCGAAGTAAAGTAGTGATTCATTTGTTGGAGACAGTTCAAACCACCACGACTCGGTCATTTTCGAACATTTTTTAGCGAAAATGACAGAGCCGTAGTAGTTCTAGGCCTACTGAGCTCCAAGACTGCTAATTTTAGAACGCTTCAATTGAATCGTAATTGAGTCTCAATTGTCAAATTTGACATATTTTTCATAGAAAGTGAAATCAATTGAAGCGTTATAAAATTAGCAGACTTGGGGCCCTGATCTATTGAAGCAGAAAAAGTGACCAAATATTTCTGATTGGTTTTATAGACAATAAGTTCAATACACCCAAGTTACCATTAATATCTGAACTTTAATTACTTCGTTAATATCTGAGATGCTAGTAACAGTTACTACTAAGTTACTAACTTCTATACACACGTGACATATTTGTCACGTGTCGTGTTCAGATATTATTGAAGCAATAAATGTTCAGATGTTAATAGTAACCTAGGTTTCTTGAACTAATGTGCTTTCTTCCTCAAGTACACAATCGTCTGCCATTTTCTAGTTGTTTTTGTAAATATTGTACCTACCTCAAATAAGAGTTTTAACTAGACAAGTAACATTCACAAATTCACAATCGAATGTTCACAACTCTTAACATGAGCTCAAAACAATATTCGCGGAAGACTGTAGTTTTGTGTAACAATGAACTGTTAGTAGGTACCTACATTTTTGTAACAAATAGTTATACTACATTATATTTTAAGGACAAAATCTGCTAGACAGATAAGTGATATTATTGTAAGTTGTTAAAATAAAAGTTTCAACGTTTTCAAAAAATATTTTTTTTGTTTTATTATACTCATACGTCAAAATAACTTCTTATAACTACGTAGGAATACTGTACATTTATACTGATAATAAAGTTATTTGCAATAAAACAGGCAGCATTTTACAGTCATGATGTAGTTAACAAAACTTTAAACGCATGTGTATTAAGTGATAACATTAGTTGTGATCAGTCTTTGAAGAGAACAGAAGTAGTTACCTACTCCTGTATGATTCATTTTACACTTAAGAAGATAGAGATCGTCTCCACCGCATCTACGCATACGAGACTGCTTGCTTCTATGCGTAGATGCAGGGGCGCGTCATTTCAGCTTAGACGATCTCTTCTTGTTTGGCGAAGTTAAGATAAGCACTGCGGACATGACCCACCAGATTAATCGTAGGTATTATATAGCTTTCTAGGACGTTCCCTACACTATAAATAGCCATAATAGCAAGGAACATGTACGGTCGTCGGCATAACAGGCTAACCATTTGCAGTCATTCTTTGCTCTATTTTGAAGGCAAATGTCAAAAAAACTTAAAAGGGTAGCCAGATGCGCCGTTGACTGCATTCCATTATATTTATACCCCATTTCTAGGTTTTCCGTTCCGTGGGTTTTTATTTCCTAGCAGATTCTGAATATCTAAATTCTTACCGGCCAATACCGCTTTTTCAATCCTCGGTCTGGGTTATTAGAACAGAACTACCATCTTTGTTTTTTGCTCTTAGGCTTCAAAGAGCCCGCGCTCTGTGCTCGCTGCATCTCTGCCTGTTGTTCCGCCTCCACAGTTTTGTCAGTCATCATGTCCAATAGAATTTCGAATTTTAATCGCAGCATATTGTTTTCCTCTTCAAGCCTTTCTAATTCTTTCTTCAGTCGTAGATTTTCCTTGTGTGTAGCCCCAGCTTTTCCTGAAGCTATAATGAAGAATTATTCGTAAAAACGTGAAGCCACTGCTAGCTATACAGGGTGTCCCGAAACGTGACGTCAAGCGGGCACGGGATGATAGGCTAGGTCATACCGGCTCTGGGAAAAATAAGGAAAAAAATCTATGTCACTTGGTTTAGTAATAATAATAATATTTTTGATTTTTTTGGAAATCGACACCCTTGGCTAAGTTTTCATGTACTGTACTCAGAAATGACCAAATTTCGCAGCGTTTTATTTTTTTATTATATCCTAGAAAACTATGCTTTCGATTATAGTCACTTTTATGATGGTCAATTTTGGACATTTCGTAAAAAAAAAAAAAGTTCGACTGAGTCATGGTTAAGAATTTTTATGTCACCTAACTTCATCCCTCATTTTCTTTAAAAAACATTACTATAGCATCCTTGGCAAGTTGTCTAGAAAAATAGCCCATTTCATCAAGATTTCAAAAAGGTAAAATACTAACCATTTCCTTGTCTTATCTTTCCATGAAAAATATTATGAACCAAAATGGGTCGTTCAAAACTTGAACTAGGTGAAGTCTACAGTATGCCTTGCTTGGATGATAAAGAAAAAGTGATTGTAGGTTAGCGGCAGCGGCAAAAATGAATCGTTTGCTTTGCTAAGCATTTCATGATTGGTCGGTTAATGTGATGGGTGACCACTCCTAAAAAAAAAAAAAAAACTTTTATAGCTTCCCTTATAGCTTTAGCTTTTTATAGCTTAGCTTTTATAGCTTATTTTTTGTATGTATTTGATGTTTGCCGTCAGTTTTAGTTATTATTGTTACTTGTGCACTTGCCTACCCTTTTAGTAAATTTTCCTCTACCTGTGGGTTGTTTGGAAGAGATCGCTTTTTAGCGATAAAGCCGCCCAAATTGTACATTTTACGTCAATCTGTGTTACTTTTGCTGTTGATTTCTGTTGTTTTGGTGTGCAATAAAGAATATCTATCTATCTATCTTCCCCGTCCTTCGAAGGCACGTTAAGCGGTTGGTCCCGGAAGACGTTGCCTGTGCCCAGTGTTGAGCATAAGTGTCACCAGTTGAGGTCAGACTTATGCTCAACGTTCACGCTTACGCTCAACGAAACTATCCTGTATTGCTACAATGTCATACTCTAACTCGTCTGCACAGTGAGCTAAGTGTGGATTGTGGTACAGTCACCGGCATACCTACCTACCTATTTCCGTTTAGAGATAAAAATCTCGCTCTTGCTGAATGACATTTCTTTGCAATAGAGCAAGGAAGACTAGTAGTGAATTTTTGCGACATCTCCGTGCTTAGGAAGGCACGTTAAGCAGTTCGTCCCGGTTGGCATCGTTAGATGTTAGTCATAATGCTTAGTCGAAGGCCTTAGGGCGGCTTGATGACATCTGAGTTTTTTTTTTATATCACTGAATTTACACTCCTGCAACAATCCGCACTGAGCCCGCGTGTTAGAGTATGGCTAGCGCCCACCCTTATAGTTGAGGTGAGGCCTGTGCCCAGCTGTGGGACGGATAAAGGCCGTTTATGTATGTATGTAAGGAGGACTGAACGAAAATGGTAAGGGTGATGTGGCATTTACCGTAAAAGTAAGATACCAGAGCTGCCATTGAGCCATGTACTTAGATGATATTAAGGCTTCGCGGCTGACTTCTGCTAGCACCTTCAGCTGGGGACAACTGCTTAATGTCATGTGTACGGAGATACTATGAAAAAAAAAAACGGACTGGTATCCATCACATTAACCGACCAATCATGGAATGCTTAGCAACAGCAAACGATTCATTTTTGCCGCTGCCACTAACCTACGGTCATTTTTTCTTTTATCATCCAAGTAAGGCATACTGTAGACTTCACCTAGTTCAAGTTTTGAACGACCCATTTTGGTTCATAATATTTTTCATGGAAAGATAAGACAAGGAAATGGTTAGTATTTTACCTTTTTGAAATCTTGATGAAATGGGCTATTTTTCTAGACAACTTGCCAAGGATGCTATAGTAATGTTTTTTAAAGAAAATGAGGGATGAAGTTAGGTGACATAAAAATTCTTAACCATGACTCAGTCGAACTTTATTTTTTTTTACGAAATGTCCAAAATTGACCATCATAAAAGTGACTATAATCGAAAGCATAGTTTTCTAGGATATATTAAAAAAATAAAACGCTGCGAAATTTGGTCATTTCTGAGTACAGTACATGAAAACTTAGCCAAGGGTGTCGATTTCCAAAAAAATCAAAAATATTATTATTATTACTAAACCAAGTGACATAGATTTTTTTCCTTATTTTTCCCAGAGCCGGTATGACCTAGCCTATCATACCGTGCCCGCTTGACGTCACGTTTCGGGACACCCTGTATATCGGTGTGTCGGGGATCACATACTGGAGGTTCAGTCAGGGCAGGCTCCAAATTCAAGGGTAAGTATTTGATGTGACAACTTATAAAATAATTAGCAACATTTTATTGAACATTAGAAGCTATAGGTATATGCTAAGTTGTATGCACGGACGTAAAAGAAAGATGGACGTTACCTCGTCTCATCATGAGTGAAGCATATTATCAGCTGCCAGTTAAGGTGTGTGCGTGACTAGCACGTGTCATTGGCGCTGTCACACGGACTAAAATGGGGTAGTTTGTGGCACCTAGTGTGTTTGTGTCAGTGTAGCAGGTCGTGTACAACAAACGAAATTGTAGCACCTTGCATGCTTCACATTTTTGTAGTGTGATAGCCCGTCCGTCTTACGTGCGTGGTTGTATGTACTTAATTCTTTGTGTATTATTTAGTTTAGGTCAAACACTATTTCTGGTCGACTAGATAGATTTGCATAGGTTGTTGTCATGAAAACCATCGGTTATACCTTTTTTTTTTTTTTTTTTGAGTAGGGGAAATGCACTTACGCATACCCGCCAACCGGGGGGTTGGACTGGTTATGTCGGACTCTCCACGGGGAGCATGCTCTACCCAGTGGCTCTACCGACTAAAAACCCTACTACTCCCTCTCTTCGTCCATAGTGGGGGAATACGCCGTATAGCAATAAGCCCTGTGCGCGTTCTCCCGGACGGTGCCCGCCTACACGGCGGGCCGGAAGCGGCCCCCCCTTCGAGAGGGGAGGCCACGACCCCCCCTTCGAGAGGGGGGGACCATCGGTTATACCTAGGTAACAGCTTGTTTTATTTATGAAGTTTGAATATATAAAGAAGTTAGGTAGATAAAAGTTCAGTCTATTTTATAACTTACCTGGGATCCATTGGCCTTCTTCAAAAGAAACTTCGAAATCACCCAACTTTAGAGTCAAAGGGCCGATATCAAGCGACAACTCTTTCGACGCAAATTCGCTGCCAAACTCATTCTTAATCACCGTAGTATCTTGTTTTCTGACTGGTATAGTTTTTGCTGTGAATTTGTTACTGAATAAAGGCATTTTTCGCAGGATAATGTGGTGCGCGTATTATGTTCGTATTTGTAAATAGAGCAATGTCAAACCAAAAGTCAAAACAAACCGTTGCTATGGTTACCTCCTTAAGTCGTTTCAATCATGTGGGTCTGTCTGTGTGAATGAAAGTTTGGGCACTTGTGCCCTTTTCTTATATAGAGCATGCTTGCGCCCTAATTTATACAACATCTCGCAAGCAACGCATCTCGTGTCACCTATGGTGTTGCAGTTGTCCATGGGCAGAGGTGATTACTTTCCATCAGGTGACCCTCTAGCTCCCTTTTATACTATTATAGGCACTTATGGCATGAGTTTGACGGCGTGCTCAAATTTGACTGAGGTTTGTGAATATGGGGGTTAGTCTTAATCGTTAGAACAATGACGATGGTAAATAAGCATGCGGACCGCCTGATGGCAAGCGGTTACCGCAGCCCATGTTTGGAAGTGTTCCACCGGGAGCACCACTCGCGCGTGTTGTAGTAGCACGAGCTACACAATATTTGCACACTCAGTGATCTCTTTAAAAGATATAATAAGGCATGAACGAACAGTGTGTCTATCATCGACCGGCTTTTTTACAATACGAGTATATTTGTGCTGTGAAGCCTTATTGACCGGCTTTCTAAAGTAGAGTAGGTACTCACTCATTAGAGGTGTACCTCACGTAATGTATCTGATTCTAAAAACCAAATACGTATACGTTAACGCTTATTAGCGGGGCTTCACGTCCCTTAATTTTTTGAGCCTATTAGTGGGGCCCTTTATCACGGCTCATTCACGCATACACTGTTTTGTTTTTTGTAGTTAATGCTTTACAATTTTAAGAGATTGCTAACAAATACCTACATTGCTCTTAGGTGTTTTTTTTTCTAAATGACTACTGCTGTTTGGTCTCAGGTGGCCTTGACAGCTTTACCGGACTGTAGGGTGAGCGCTGAGGGCTCTCAACCTCTTATATTTAAAGTAACCTGCTTAAGGGTCCACAGACTGGGGAAGGTACTCGGCCTAGGATGTCACTTGGAGGGGGCAATCGGACATGTTTAGGGAGACAAAAAGTGTCCAGACACGAGCTGGTAGATATCAGTTAACGGGACAGCAAAATAGGGGCGCGACGCGGGCCCGCGCCGGCGCGGACGAGATCTCGGTATCTGCAGTGTAATTATGCACGAGCTGTCGGGCGGTGAGAAGAAAAGGTGTTTTGGTGGTGGTGAAAGGTGAAAAGGTGTAACCTCAGTTATACGAAATACCAAAACCCAGCATATATATTGTTACGGCTGATATCTCGAGAATGTTCCAGAATTCTCTTCCAGGTTCGACGCGCTTCACTCATATTTAGAAAACGCAAACAACCAGAAAAACACCCCTTTTATTGCAGCTATTGTTTCCGCACCGCTATTGTCTATTGAGATCTGGAACAAAGGAAATCGGAAGACAAACAAGGTTGTTAACATCGTTTAAGAACAAAAGGATTCGAGACGTCTCGTGAAGATTCTGGACCTCAGGGGCGGGTAGTATAAAAGGGGAGCAAGTAAGCTCCTCGGGTAGTATTGTTTTTTACGCGATACCGAGCGATTCCAAGCGATATCAGTGCGATAGTGTTTTCATCAGTGCAGTGAACAGTGATCAGTGTGTGTACAGTGGTTTTAAGTGAGTTTATTGGTGTCAGAAGTGCTATTCAACATGCCACTTACGCCTCGGGAAGACAGTGGGGGTGTTTTTCTGGTTGTTTGCGTTTTCGAAATATGAATGAAGCGCGTCGAACGTGGACGAGAATTCTGGAACATTCCCGAGATATCGGCCGTAACAATATCATCAACAAAAAATTGTACCTACTGGTGAGGGGATCAAACCAAGACTCCTTTTGAGACTCAGACTTAACGGGTAGACTACCTATCTGAATGAAATACGGAAGAGCTTTTGTTCTGTTAAATTTTTGATGAAAAAATATCGTTTGTTTTTCTTTCGAGTAGAACTCGACATGCAAATCATTAAATTGCAATATTTGCATACTTATCGCTTTAGTACATATAAACAGTCATCCTAGTGTTTTACATCCAGACAGAAACCTAAACATACCATTTTATCTTACATTTCTTCATGCCTTTCAATAAAACAAGTTTTTAAGTAGGACATAAACGTTTAATACTGTTATTCGAGATAATAAAACTTTCAAAAAGTTATACAAGAATAAATAGCTAGAAAAAAATAATCCGACGTACTTATATTATATTAAACAGTTGTATAATAATAAATAATGGAATAGTTTGATACAAAGGAGGGAATTTATACTTTACTTAGAAAGTAAGTAGGTATAACAAATTATTGCTTCTCAGAGGAAATCAGACTTTACTGCTAGTTAAACATTAGAAACGCGAGCACAATTTGCCGATTTGGCTATAAAATGATCTTCAATTTCCAAGGTCTCCACTACTTATTTACATGTAAAACTAATACTTTTTAGAGCGCCTTCACACTAGCGTTTTTCCAGCGTAGGTGTTCGATGTATTGTATGCGTTTACGTCTTTCTCTACGCTACACAAACGCTTGTGAAGGGCGTACTTAGTTACAAGGTACTTAGTTTTAGAACTAAATCGGCAAGTTAATGACACCTATACAATCGTGCGCACACTGCACGTGGCTAAGTCTTCAGTCTAATTATCATCACAGCTGGAACGATCAGGATTACTGATCCAATGGTGTACGTCACGGCGGCTCCCGTACACCAGTACACTGAAAGATAACATGTGTCCATTAGAAAAATAAATCATCTTAAGCAGCTGAAAGACGACTAACTTCTGAATTACTGCTAATTACCCAAAAACCAGTTAAGGAATTTCCCTTTCCTTAACTCACAACAAAGTTTAACATTATTTCATTGTTTTGAGCCTCACTGATAAAACTCCATGAGAGGTTCATCGAATAAGAGATAGCATATGTATGAGTCTGTATTGATAACTAAAACCTGTAACGTGTACGGTCAACGGTTTGACAGGATACCCATTTCTGCTCATTTCTTCTAGCACTATTGCCAACAATTGTCATTTGGCAATAGCAAGATAAAAACGGAAATGGGTAACCTTATGAGCCGTTGACTGTACATAGGATTCTTTAATCTTTTTTTCATGAGGTCCACACAGTCCCATGGAACATACTTGTGGGTGATTCGGGTAGCCCTAGTGATGCTACTCTGGGTTTCGGCTTGACACTACTTTTTGCCACCCTGTATAGTTCTTAAGCTAAAAAAGTGCAAAGTGTGCATACTTGCGGCAGCGAGCAGCGGCCCCGCGGCGCGGGCGAGCGCGCCGAGCGAGCGCAGGCAGCCCAGCGCCGCGCCGCGCGCCGCCGGCGCCTGCCCCGCCGCCATCGACGTCATGCACGACACCGCGAACGCCGTGCCTGGGGACAACCAGGAATACAATACACACTGCTGACAGTTAGCACATGAATTTCAATATCGACTTCATGAGACGTCACAAGCCGTGCCCTGGGAGGACAATCAGGGAATACGGCTATTGACCGTTAACAATATTAGTTATTTCAACATCAACAGCCGCATGACACGACACGGCGAACGCGACCACAGTAAACATAACAGTAGGTTATCTAAGGCCGCCCGCGGAGTTATTAGCCTAGCGTGCACACAGACACATGGCACAGCCCGTACGTACTGCCGCCACCTTATTCCCCCGTATTTTAAGCTAGCGTGTGCATGAAATCGTGGGCCGACACGGCGAGCGACGCGCACGCACACATTAAAATCGAGAGCGGCACGCTTCTTTGTAGATATTTTACTGTTCTCTGTCTACTGTGACGCGACCACTGAGCCGGCTCCACACGCAGACAGACGCGCCCGCCGATGTCATCTGCAGATGCGTCTGTGGTAGGTATCTAAACGTCGGCAGACGAGGCGGCCTTCGCAACTCCGTACTGATTAATGCGTCATCAGGCGTGTGGACGGCTCGTGGTTATGTATCTGCAGACGCGTCTGTCGACGTGTGGAGCCGGCATAACTAGGGGGACAACCGGGAATCGGAACAACTCTATTGACCGGGACACATTATTAATTTCATTATTAACAACAGCCGTATGACGTCCATTGCTGAACATAGACCTCCCCATTGACTTCCAAAGAGATCAGTAGGCCGTCCCCGAACACAAAATTAGTAATTTCAACATCGACAGCTACATGACACGACACCGCGAAAGCAGAGTCTACCGGGATAACAACCGGGGATTGGAATGCCGCTATCAGTCTCCTAGTGGGCTGAGCACACTTAGTTTTTCAGTTATCGTAATAGTTAGCTACAACGAGCATTTGTATTGCAATTGAATTAAAAACATTTACTTCCATTTTGAACGTCGACTTTTCAGCGGATGATTACATCAGCTCGCTCGTTCTTTTATCAAGTTGGCGAAAAGCAACACTTTACATGTATAATTTAGCTAATTAAGTTACGTTAAGCCGGAGATAGCCGTTTTAGGAGTGGGGAGGTACGGAATTGGGGTTTTATTTACCAGTTGCGGGAAATTTGCTACTGTAATGATTATTTAAAATTTTTGTTTTCGATAATTTATCAAGTTTACTTAAGCAAAAGTGGAAGTGAGTGAGAATGAGAGCCCTTTCTTTACCTAGGCCGTAGGATCGATACGGCGCAGCGAATAACAATAATCATAATATTCGTTAATTTTTATTGGCCCGCACTTAAAACTTCAAGCCCTTTGCTGTTGTTATGCAACAAATGCAAGTCCGAGTGAAGGGATGGGTGACCACCTCGACCGAAATTTTGTGATGTAGTTTTCGGACATCTCCCCTGCTATGGAAGGCACGTTAAGCAGTTGTTCCTGGCAGACGTTGCTAGATGTCAGCCGTTGAGCCTAGCCACCGACTAGGCTTAACGGCTTAGCAACGCTTGATAACATCTGAAAGCAAGGTTTCTGACCTCTCCAACAATCCGCATTGAGCCTGCGTGATGGAGTATAGCCCGTACCACTTCATAGTTGAGCCTGTGCCTAGCAATGGGGTCGTATAAAGAGTGTTGTTTTGTTTTTCTTGTGATGTGTTGAATCCTTTACAAAACAAATGTGTTCACTTACATATCGCGAACAGCACCAGGCCAATCCAGAGCCAGGCGATAGGCGCGAGTAGCGGGGGGTCCCCCAGCGCCGCGAGGGCCACGCACAGGAAGGACACAGGCGTCAGCGCAAGCGCCGCGCGCGCCGCCTTTTCCGCGCCTGTCGCACTCAGTCTTCGCGCCGCCCCACCCTGCAGCGCTGCCATTATTACACCTAAGGGACAGGGCACCTTAAGAAGCGGTACAGGAGATTGAAACTTACGATACGATTCGACCTCAAATTCAACTGTCAGAAAACTAACTAATAATAATAATTACTGACAGATAATTAATGTGCGAGTGAGGGATCGAAGTTTGCAGCTGTCCATGTTTCAATACAAGGTTTACAATGGCAACCTGTGCTTTCCAGCTAATGGGCTGGAATGCCAGAAAATGACATCGCACCTCCGAGGTCGCACATCATATTGTGTGAGGCAAAGTTTGGTCTACTACTTTGGTAATAGACACTATCATTTTAGAAGATAGTGTAGTATTTTTTTCGATTTGGCTTATTTAAATGAATCAATAAAATTCTTATTTGTACTGTTTACATTCAAAGTTAACACCAGACCTCGTTAAGTCTTCTTTTTCAAGTGTAGGTATCACACAAATAAAATGTAAGTGGATAAGAATTTAAGCATAAATTAACTGCTACGACAGAACTTACCTATGACTAAAAACATTTTTCCCTGTTGCATGGCTGTGTACCCAAATGTATGATGAGTAAGGAATGTAATAGTAAACTCAAGCCCGGAGTATAAAAATAAATACAAGAAGTATATAAGTCCCAATTTGCTTAAAACTTTGTTCTGATGATTGGATAGATTTTTAACTGCTGTAAACTTCAACAGATGCCAAGGCGAGACAAAGTCTACGGTTTTAGAAAGAGTGAAGGAAAGTGGTGCTCTTTTTTCCTGAAAAAGAATAGGTACAAGTTAAAAAGCTGTGATAAAATAAGTGCAATAAAGACAAACAAACATACAGTAGATTAGATATCTATTACAAATCACACACATTACTAAGGCAGCTTAGGCTTTTTACTTACTTTAGACAGTGTTTCTGGTAAACAAAACAGTACCAGCGCAACATTGGCTAACGCTAGACTTGAAGCATAGTAGGCAGGGCGCTCTCCCCACAGACCAGAAGAGCCATCATTATTTTTTGAAAACCAGGCTCCTGCCAGAGGCCCAACAATGAAACCAATAGAAAACGCCAGACCGATTAATGCCTGAAAATACAAATTAGTCTTTAAAAATGAAAATGAAGTGAACTAGAATTGATGCCATAGAGCAAGCCGGGCTAGCTGATTTAGGCCTCGCCCTGTGGTATGGGGCCTTAGAATCCTGCCACTGTTAACCCCGTCTGCCGTAAAAGGGCGACTAAAGGGGGACATTCGGGTTCACTGGGAGTGTACACGGCGGTGTAAGAGTGACCTCACATCGCCTTCCCCCCGGCGGGTGTAGAGGGGAGGTATAACCACTCTCGAGGTGGGTTTGTTATGCCAGCATAGGGCGCCAGAAGGCCACCGGCACAGAGATCACAAGTACCTCTGGATACGCGCTGAAACAGGTCACCGGGGGATTAAGTGAGTAGTGCCTGCCGCCTCACGACAGGCGAGCCTAACACACCCCCGACCATCCCTCGGAGGGCGGGAAGTCCATAAAGGGATTCCACCCGTAAAAAAACTGATTTAGGCCGATTATGTTAAGCTGGGCAATTTAATTTAGGAATTCAGATATAGGAACTGATTAGTTGATCACTTGCATAAAAAACTATCAATAGGTATAGTTTTCATGCAAGTGATCAATGCCTATCTGAAAAACTCACATACTTATTAAACCATTGTCATAATCAAAATAAAAGCGTACTTGAATGGTAGATAAAATTAACAAGATAAGAGAGATGTAAACTGATATTACTAAGTATTTCTAATCAGAGGTATTGATAACCTAAATATGTACCACTGCATGACTTTACAATACAGTTGTGTATATAGATAATATTATATGACAGTATTTTTGATTCAATATCAGTTAAAAACTAAAAATGTTTGTGATACTTTCAACAACTCAAAAAGTACCTCATTAGGTAAATAAAGTGCCAAAACTGTTTTTTTTAATGAATAAGCTGACATGTAGGTATTAAGCACCTGTCTATATTTATCCAAGTATATTAAAAGAACATCAACCACCTGTGTAAGTTTTATGCTAAGTTAAAGCAACACTTGTTAATACAAAGGCAAGGCATTCATTAGTAATTATCATAAGAATGAAAGTCTTAGTTTTAGTAAATTTTTCCTCACCATTCCTCTGGGCCTGGTCTTCTCATCAGAGGCATCAGTGACCACAGCCATACTTAGGCTAACATTTGCTTTGCTCAGCCCTCCTATCACACGAGCCAGAACAAACAAGCTGAAGGTACTTGCACAGCTCCATAAAATGTGAGACAAGGCTATACCCACCTGCAAAAATATTTAAAATTAAAAAATAATTGAGCACACAGAATCGCAAAAGCTAACAAAAACAGTTTAAGCTGGGTGCCAATTATTATATCTAAACTAAAAATACTGAAGTCGAGGACGACAAAAAATGCGCTGGGAGGATGAGATAAGAGTTACAGCGGGAGCCAAATGGAGAAGAGTCGCCCAAGACCGCACACAGTGGAAGCAACTGGAGGAGGCCTTTGCCAACAGGCACACTGAGTTGAGAGACATCCTCTAACAAATTAAGTCACAACTTGCTAAATGATGTTTGAACTCTCACCTAGTCCAAAGGGCTAAATAAATAAATAATAAATAAATAAAAAATACTGAAGTTGAATACAATGTTTTTCTATTTTAATACAACACATCTACAAATATTAAAGAGGCATCTACAAATACAAAAGATCTAATTGGATACTTATCAATGTAAAAGGTAGTTAGTATGTAATTGAAACATTCCAACCATAACCTTGAAAGTTGTTGAACAATACATAACTTTCCAGTTGTACAAACTTTATAGCTGAATACTCTTACATATTGTTAAAATTTAAATATTTTTCAGTATTTGTTTTCTTTGTATAAGTAGGACAGGTTGCCCAAAGAATTATGTGTTATCATTCAGTTTTTATCACATCAGCTGAAGTGGGTAGTCTTACATACAAGAATCAAGAGGATACAGTCAAGGACAGCTAAACTACAACATTATCATTTTAAGCTGAGCTAAATGATTGCTATGAACACATTTGTGCTAGTTTTTTTCTTAAAACATATATTTTATTTCTTGATCAGCTGGTCCTAAGACACAAGCCCCTTCCAATGTCTGTCTCCATTCCTCCCTGTTCCTGTTCATTGCTAGCCTTCTTCACAAAAACACACACAACACATTTAGTTATTGACTGCTTAATCAAAGAAGTACAATCACAAGCGTAGGATATTAATGGATTTACAATTAATTTCTTAGGAAAGAACTAAAAAACTCACCAAACAAATCAAGAGCATGGGTTTTCTGCCATATGCATCTGATAGACTTCCAACTATAGGACTTGTGAGAAACTGCAAAAAGCTGTACAGGGATCCCAATGCACCTCCGAAAAGCACTGAAGCAAACCGATCTGGCGCACCAGTCAGCCTCTGGAAGTACTGCACACCTCGGAGGAGTGATGAATACAAGGTATTCCCCTGACCTTCTTGCTTGTTGTAGTAATCCATTAGCGAAGGCAGCAACGGTAAAATCATCGTAAACGCCAGAAGATCTAATAATAAGGATAAAAAAACAAGAGCGATTGTCCGGCTGTTCGTGAGCGAAGGTTTTCGGTTTTTGTTCTCTGTCTCATCTTGTGGTATTTTATCATCTTGTTCCCGTAAAGTATAGTCCTTTCGATTTCTTATCTTCCCATTAGTCTCTAAGTAGCTCTGAAGCACAGAAAAAAAGGAAATCGTGAGTAATTACAGAAGTAATGGTACCTACATCAAACAGAATTCAGAAGTATGACGTGCATGCTCACCATTTTGAGGTTTTAAATAATAATACAACGACAATATGTATGTTGAGCTAGGTGACCCATTGAGTAAAAGCCTAAAAATGTAAAAACTTTAAGAATCTTCGAAACTTTCACTTTCGTGGCTGAGTACCTACTTACTGTGCGGTCCGTAATGCGATTACAGGTCAATGGGCGCTCACGGCGATAACAGGCGTCCCGAATTGAAATATCGCGTCAACAGCGCTCACAGCGCTATCAGCGTCAAAACCAATTCGGACCGCTAGATAGTGACACATAACCTAACAATTTTTAACTTTTAATTTCTATCATTCCCAGGTTTAAACTTGCGGTTCTAGTAGTAAAACTTTCTGTTACGTTATCACAGAAAAAGATTTGTCCCAGCAAAGATTTATTCGAGGAATATTAACAAATATATTTTTACGCGAAAATGTCTGTTTGACGTTTCATCTATGAATCTGACATAAGGCCCACGGTGATATCGCTCTGGAGCATTATCGTTGTGAGCGCAATATGGCGCCGTTAGTGACGTCACCCATGACGTACAGCCGTCTGACGTTAGATGGCCCGTTGGCGCGATATCTCAATTCGGGACGCTCTGTGAGCGCGCTGTAATCGATTTCGACTCAATTCGGAACGCACCCTTACTGCTGACACAACCACCAACAAAACAAACTCTGTGGAACTGACAGTGACAGGACAGAAGTGACAGTGCTGGCTGACAGGAAGCAGCAGTTTTTTTTATGGTTTTACGGCTTCGGCGTCAACCATACAGCCAAATCTTTAGTCGATGGGTCAAGCGTTGCATAGAATTTGGAAGAGCCAATATTCGGCCGTTTAAACGGTTGCTTTTGGACCAAAAGCACCAGACACCACATTTGGCTATTGTTTCCTTAAACTAAACTAATAATGAGCGCGAAAGTTAAAAAAATTGCAAATACACTTGAAAAGAGTGTACAGGCACCATTATTTATTTTACCCTGGCATAAGTGAGTGCATAAGCATGTTCTGCATGCATAAGCATAACTGGCATATGTGTATAAAATATATATATTGTAACTATATTATTATTTAGATAATTATATTTGTATCTATGTATATTATAATTTTTACCATAATCTTGTGCACCGCCTTAATTTCTCTGTTTGACCATGTGGTTGACTGGTAGAGAATGCCTCTTGGCATTAAGTCCGCCATTTGTACTTTATTTTTTTTAATGTGCATTAAAGAATAAATAAATAAATAAATAAGTGTGTCCCAGACGCCCAAAAGTAAAAAAGGCAACGACCATACACTCTTGTCTATGATACGGAATTAATTCGGCCGCCATTTTACGTGTGATACTGCTTGTTGATAAAATAATTGTGTTTTATTTATCCCTACTTACTGTAAGTGTGTCCAGTGGTTAGAAATGGGTGAAGATAAAGGTAAGATGTTGTCCTTTTAGAATGTTAAGTATTATTACAAGAGGTTTTACTAACGCACCTTGTTTTTCGTGGCATAGATCGCCGACGCAGATCTCGCTCAAGGGAAAGACGGCGATCGAGATCTCGTTCAAGGGAACGTAGAGAACCTAGAGAAAAACGGAGAACCCGGTCTAGGTCGCCAACGTCAAAAAGGTCTCGTCGTCGCAAGCCTTCTTTGTATTGGGATGTACCGCCACCGGGCTTCGAGCACATTACGCCGTTACAGTATAAGGCTATGCAAGCGGCCGGTCAAATACCAGCTAACATCGTCGCCGACACGCCTCAAGCGGCCGTACCAGTCGTTGGCTCTACTATAACGCGTCAGGCTCGGCGATTATATGTTGGAAATATACCATTTGGGGTTACTGAAGAGGAGACGATGGAATTCTTCAACCAACAGATGCATCTTTCCGGTCTTGCCCAAGCAGCCGGAAACCCAGTCCTGGCTTGTCAGATCAATTTGGACAAAAACTTCGCATTCCTTGAATTCAGATCAATTGATGAAACTACACAGGCCATGGCTTTTGATGGAATTAACTTCAAAGGACAGAGCTTGAAGATCCGTAGACCCCATGACTATCAACCAATGCCGGGTACAGAAAATCCATCAATAAATGTACCTGGTAAGTATCCCAACAGTTTTTTAGGAAAATACTGATCTAAATGTAGTCTTACTTTATTTGATGTCTGTTTTGTCCTATTAATTAAGCTATATTGTATACTTTAAAATATTAATCTACATTTCAGCTGGGGTCATTAGCACTGTAGTTCCAGATTCGCCACATAAAATATTTATTGGAGGACTTCCTAATTATCTCAATGAGGATCAAGTAAGTTCCCTTTCTTATGTCTTTATAGCCATATTGACATATCTGTGAAACATAAATTTCCCTTGGCTTTTAGTCATGTCATCAACAAATTCATGTTTCACCACAAAACCATCTACTGTCTCTATGACCAAGTTAGTTACTTTGCAATTTGAGGTAGTTTGAAGATAGATGTAAGAATAATTTATAGGAATCACATATAATTTACGCACTATTACAGTAGGTATTACAAAATATTGATTTGCTATGTTATTATTTAACTATAACTTTTATAAATATCTATTGAACTGATTTTAGTCAGAATAAATTAATAACCTAATCTCATTAGGTGAAACTTATGATAAAACTCCCTTCAGGTTTAATATTTTCATTTAAAATTCATATGAAATTATTTTCTGAATTAAAATTACGAAAATATTAGCTTGTAGAGAAAAGAAAGTGTGATTATTAAAAACTGGTATTGATTTTGCAAAATTATATTTTACAGGTCAGTACCCAGACTCCACATTGTTTTTAGATATCCATGAGTAACAGGCATTTATTAATTTTACCTTACTGAATGATTGTAAGTTGGCCTTCGTACAAGTTGCGATTCATACAGTAATGTATTGAGTACTTGTTTATTTGCCAGGATTCTTTTTTCGAAAGCATTGTAGTGCACATGTTAATATTGTACAAAGGGGAGACTTATCAAGATAACCTTGCATTCATACATAGGAGTAGGCAGTTCCCATTAGGTAGCTCTAGGAGTCGCGACAATTACAGGGCGAGATTCAACAGTTGACACGGCTACGGTGGCGACAGCAGTAAGCCGCGTTATGTTTTGGTCCGTTTCAGGTATTTTCAGGTACCCGTAGCGGGGGCGTGCCTGCGCGCGCGCTCGCTATTTATGAAACAACTCACTGATATAGTTTGCTTTCTGCCCCTCCCTAGCTTAGATTTGGCACATTCACGGCCCGCGTGTCACTGTTGTCTCTCATTCTCACCTTACGTCTTGTACTTGAATGAGACGTCGGCACTCCAAGGCAAGTCTCCTCCATTCACATCTGAATCTAACATGCGGCTACAGGTCAGATTATAACATTCATTTATATGTTTGCTGCAAATATCTAGCAAATATCTTATGGGAACAAACAAACAGAATTAAAAGTAATGAATGTATGAACATTACAATACAAAACTTGTGTACTTAACTATGTTTATTTATCTAATCTGGTTGTAGGAATTACTTGTGTGCTCATACGTAATCTGTGAAACAGGTAAAGGAACTCCTGATGTCCTTTGGGCAGCTCCGAGCTTTCAATCTGGTGAAAGACTCTTCCACGGGTCTGAGTAAAGGTTATGCCTTTGCTGAATATGTTGACATTTCCATGACTGATCAGGTAAGGAAGCAATCAATAAATTTCTTAATTTGTTTTCAGATTGTTAATTTTTTAATGAATTTGGATTCTTTTTGTCACAGGCAATTGCAGGATTAAATGGAATGCAGCTAGGAGACAAGAAGCTCATTGTTCAACGAGCTAGTATTGGAGCAAAGAATTCAACACTGGGTAAGTCATCCTATTAATACTACAAAACATACAGTTTCCTTTTTCGAGAATAGCATCACATCCATTTATCATACTCATTTAATCTTTAGCACTCCTGATGTAAATGTTCTTGAAAGTCAGTTACTTATCAGAAGCTTTAGGCTGTACTTAATATCATCTAATATCCCCTGGAGTGTCGGAGGAGCTGATTCAGCTCATGAGGAAATTGCAGCAGTTCCAAGCTGCAATTTTAAGCCTAGTATAATTATGACTTTCGCCCTAAAAAAATAACCATTTTGGCCATTGGCATTTTGCCGTTTTTTGGCATTTGGGCCGTTTTGGTGCCAAATAATGACGCGCAACGATCTACCGTCATTTTAGTAAGATTCGGCGATGACGCGCCTGACTGCTCGTATGTCTCCGACACTTGAAGGAATATAACTTCAAGATGAATTGGAAAGTTCAAAAATATCGTGTTTAATGTAAAAATGTATTCATCAACAGCAATGACGGGCGCGGCGCCAGTGCAGCTGCAAGTGGCGGGGCTGACGCTGGCCGGCGCGGGCCCGCCCACCGAGGTGCTGTGCCTCCTCAACATGGTCACCCCCGACGAGCTACGCGACGAAGAGGAGTATGAGGACATCCTTGAGGATATCAAGTGAGTATACCGTTTCTTAAGATAAGTCAAAAAAATAAACAGCTAGAGAGGCTTCTCTAATTAAAAAGAATAATTAACAATGAAGATAGTTATGCAAAAATTTAGTCTCGTACACACTTGGAGACTACTAGAAACGTACGCAAATTAGCAAATACACCGCATTTTTATCAATAACTGAATGTAATTAGGTATTACTCTAATGCAAAATGATTGTTTGTTACAGAGAGGAATGTAACAAGTATGGTTGCGTGCGCAGTATAGAAATACCGCGACCTATTGAAGGAGTAGAAGTACCTGGCTGTGGAAAGGTAGGTTTTGACAGTCACAGGAGACAACACTTAAATATTATGAACAACAATTTTGACACTAATACCATGTTGTTCTGCAGGTTTTCGTAGAGTTCAACAGCATTGCAGACTGCCAGAAAGCGCAGCAGACACTCACCGGGCGCAAGTTCAGCAACCGAGTCGTCGTCACCTCCTACTTCGACCCTGACAAATATCATCGCAGAGAATTTTAATAATACCTTATTCATAAACTCTTTTGGCTACTTCCAAAGCCCTTTTCTTTGTCATTTTCTCAATAATTACAATCTAGTAAGTGACTTGCTATTTTTAGTGAATAAATTTTTATGTCTATCCATCCCGATTATGATATGTAACAACTTAAAATAAAAGAAAATGAAATGTGACGAAATTAACTTTTATTTCGATTATATTCTGACAGTCCAAGGAGTACTTAACCAAAATAATACACCTGTAAGTTTTTTACAGTTCATCCATTCAATTGATACAATAGGAAAAGTATGTAATGTGAATTTAGTAATCACACGTAGCTTCTACATTTTTTACAAATTTGGATAAGCGTGTGTTGGCATTTAAGAAACCATTATAGCCATAATAATATCTTTTCAATACTACGAATTATTAAGTTTTTTCTGTAGAAAATATTTGTTTTATATTGCGAAACAAAAACTTCAGTTGAATCACTTTGCTTTGAAGCTTTCCTAGTGTCCGACCGAACTTTCGGTTTCGGCCGAAATGGCCTAGGCTTAACATTCGGTTTCGGGCGGAAAACCAGTTTCGGTTGGACTACTTTCCATTTCGTAACTATGATAAAAAATGGCACCATGTGCGTGGGAAAAACAACCTAAAAATAATAATTAATAGGTACCTAATTTAATTAAATTAAACTAATTACAACATTGTCTTAAAGCTAAAAATATACTTAAGTGATTTTAAACTTGTTCGTTCTGCATAGCAGGTTGATAAGTGTTGAGAGACCCGGTCTCCGACGATAAAACCACTTTTCTCATGACCACGTACAAAACGCCGCCTATGACCAACATTCCAATGCCAGCCATGAAACTAATGGCCCAAGCAGGTACAGCATTCCCGCCTGAAATATTACATGTAAAAATTAAGTGACATTCGGGAATATAAATAAAATCACTGTTATTTCTCCATACAGCGCCTTCTAGCTCTAGAAAAGCAATGAATTGTTTGATACACGATTGACAACGGATAAACATACATAATTAAATACTTATTTTTATAAATACATACATAATACACATAGGAAACACTGAGACCAGTACAAATAACATTTTCATGCACACGAATGTTTGTACTGTGTGGGAATCGAACCCGTGACCTTAGGTGAAGTTCCACTTCTTATCCATTACACCAATCGGTCGTCGTCAATTACGTGTTAAGACTTTGTATGAAGTATAGTAGGTAGATACTAAAGTCAGGAATAGGTCGTAATTGCACCTTTTTAACCGCTAATGGCTTTGACAGCTTTATCGGACTGTAGGGCTCTCAAACCTGAACTTTATGGTACTGCAACGCCTATGTGTTACAAAACTTCGATCCAGTTTTATGGAGATGACAAGAAATAACGATGATTAGTGGCAAAAAGGTCTTACAATAACACAATTTGTTTTATTAGAACCAACAAGTAAGTATTAATCACATGTTACTTACGGTAATAATTGCGGGTCATTACCCGCCTTCCTCTCAAAATTCTTCTTCTGGCTTCTGCCTCTTGTGTCAGAGTGCTGATAACAACTGGAAGTGTAAAATTTAATCACCTTATGAATGCAATTTCAACGTTAACTATCCAAAAATAGCTACCTATAAGCTGTTTACTATTAAGTTTACATACTGCTGGCCTCTTCATTATTTAAGTACTAGTTAGTCGCCGACAAGTTATCTTGACGGGGATTAGTGTTTATGGTGTAGAAAATAAAGGTACCTACAGTCAGAAACGTAAGTCCTTTGAGCAGCCTGACATCATATTTTATTATTTCTTTGGAACTTCAACTAAGTGAATGTGACAAGGTACTAACTAAAATACGAATCTTATGTTTGTTTATGGAATATTCATTTACTCAATATTATTTTGTAAGATGTTCTTAGTTTTTCATAGCAAAAAGAGCGAGAGGGAAAATAGCTGCCAAGGAACTTTTTACATAGGTATTGAGAATTAGCAATTATCTTCACCTCCACTATAATAAGGCATCCTGCTAGTTAAGTGTAGGTAGGTTGCCTCTTCCACAGCCGAATCAACTTACTAATTATTATCACAATTTGCTTGATTTCACAATCAATGATGTGTCTGAAGGACATGTTGATGATGTACTGTCTGAGAGCAATAATAACTGTACTGAAGTCAAACCAGAACTGACTGGTTCAGCTACTTACCCAAAATCACGGCAAAATAGAACAAGAATGACCTCCTAGCTGCCATTTTGACACAATTTCACCAACAAAACCAATTAAATGCGTGAAATAAAGGAAATCTGATGACACACTAGCGAGCAACAGGCGCGTTCTTCAACAAGAGACGCTTATCAGTCGTAGATAAGATAATACCTTTGCTAATACGCAGGTATGTTGTGAAGTTTGTAGGGCATGTACTCGGTAGTAATACTCGGAACAAAAGCGTTAGCGGATATGACTAACTTAGATGCTCACTACTGGCTGACCGATGCCGCGAATCTATCTATCTCTCCTTTTTAAACATTCTTCTAGACAGGCATCTTATAAATTAAAACACGTCCAACACTAAGATATTAACCCGATACTAAACAGCTTGTACCTACAATGCGAGTCAGAAAGTAAATAAACATTACAGAAATGTGCTAGTCACCTGATTTTTTGTCCTAGGTGGGGATCGAAATCACTATACTTATGGAGGCGCTCTACCCATTGCGCCAACAGGCTTTACCTACTTAATATCCAGAACTAAATAATCTTAACGTGATGCCTGGTAACTTATCTTTAGTTTGTATAAAAGCCAGTGCGTATCCTTCTTCATTTGGTTTTAGGTAACAATATGGCAACGAAGCAATATGACTAGGTTTTATTAGCTTGAATATGGAAACTCATTACCTCTATTGGAACACAGTAGGGCAAAACAAACAAATCATGGATATTGTTTTAATGGCTAATTTATTTTGTTAATATCTAAATAAACTACGTAAAATTACATTAGGGTACAGTTGAACTACTTCTCAGTAAAAATATTTTTCAAGTCGGCGTCAGCTAGAACTTGGGCAGTGACGGAGTCGGGGTTCTTTGCTGTTATCTTTGAAGCCTTCAACGATTCTTGGTGAATTATTCTTTCGCTTTCAGTCTGAGATGCACTTTTTTCGATTAGTTCGTTTTCAGGAACACCCTCCAACTTCAACTTTTCATACTGCGTCAAAAGCCTCTTAGTCTGAGTCTCCCCAGTTGGGTTTAGCATATTAACAGTTGCTAAACCGTATCCGCTTGAATGAAATTTCCTGAAAAAATATACCTAAAGGTAAGTTTCTGAGTAGTTAAAAATATTACATTAAACAAGATTAAAGATTCATCAAGGGGTTTGCCAAGTTGAATAAAGTTCCTAAAGGCATAAAAAGGCACTTACGCTCTAACGACGTCTTCCTCGTAAAGGATTGGTCTAATGGGTTTGATTTCTGGTTTTGGTCTTGCAAACTTGGGCTCTACAAGAGGAGGGAAAGCTCTATACACATCAAACCAAAGTGGTCTGTCATCTGGTTTCATCGCACCTCGGGTGAGCAGACCTTCCACCCTGTAACAAAATTTGAATTTCAGTTACATTAATTGCAAATAATTTTGAATCATAATTTTGTCTTATAAATTAAGGTTTACGTTTTGGATGCTCTTGCTTGATAGAGTAAACTCGCACTCGAGTGGCCCTCGTCTTTTACGAGTAGTGGGGCATACATCGTGAATTTTCAACCGGTAGTGGACTTGCTATGACTATACGAGACATAGGGCGAGGAGCGAGGGTGGTTCCTTTCATTTTAAAGCTTTACAAAATGTCCTTTATTACTACCGAATTCAGAAACTGCAGTCAAATTTTAAAATTCTTCCACTTGTGCAGGACTGAAAATTCATTTAGTTGTGTACCTAAGGTGGAGATCGTCTAATCTGAAATGATGCGCCCCTCCACTGCATCTCCACATACAAGCAAGCACTCTTGTTTGCGGAGATGCGGTAGAGGGGCGCGTCATTTCAGCTTAGGCGATCTCTTCTGTGTTTTCAATATTGTGCAGATTTCTGGTCGACCAAGGTCCAGGGGACCAGGGACCAGGGGTTGCGTGAGGTTATTGACCAGGATCTCGCCCCGCGTCTCGCGTGCATATGTAGGTACAATAAAATAACACTTGTATAAAAAGGGCACTTGGGAGTATCACGCATGCGGGGCAATCCCGTGTCCGGTGCTTTGACCCGCAAGTGCCTGGAATCTGCACAATATTAGAAACACTTAGTAAAGATTGCTGAGCTTTGTTTATTTAACGTTTCTGAGGGTTGGCTGGCCTGTTATTTTTATTTGACTGCAGCAAAGCAAAGGCGGGGAGTAAAATGTACTGAAAAGGGTAGGGATGTGAAAGAATGGATTTAGTTTTTAATCCGTTTTTTTCGGTTATTCCTATGTTTCCCCTGTATAATCTATAGTGTTCTGGTTTTAAAAAGATCAAATGGAAAAAAACAATGAAAGAAATAACAATTTATTAACCAATGACTTATAATGTAATTTAACTGTTATAAAAATAAATTAACTAAATAATAGTGAAACTATCCTTGTCAGAAAACGATGTAACTAGAAATCATTCTGCATAGCATTAAAAATTGATCTTCGTAGTGCTTCCCAGCCACTGCGCTTGGTTTCTGAAACTAACTTCTGCTGGAGTTTCTTGATGTCTTCTTCTAATTCATCTGCTAGTTTTTCAGTTTCAACCCTCTGATCATTTTCCAGTTCTTGACAGCTAGTAAAAAAAAACAAGGTTAATAATTGAAATAAAAATGCTACATACTAAATATTGCAATATGAAATACAGGGCTGACATACTCTTTTTTGTATGCTTTGTGAATATCATTTAATGCCTTCAATTTCTGTTTATGAGCATTGGTGGCCTGCTGCATACATTTTAGGAGAGCTCCGGTAAGGTGTTCCAGCTTCTGTTCATTATCTTTCATAACATTGTAATCAGCTTCCATCTGAGATAAGACTTCTGCCAAAGACTTGAGCACATTATCACTACCCTGTTTCCTGGAATAAACAAAATATCAGTAGGTGCAACTAGTACCTACACTAGCTATTGTCAGCTTTAAAATGTATGAACTAAACAAACATACCTTGCTTCCAATTGTTGACTCATTACCTCTAGTAACTTCTGGCGTGATTCTTTACATGTTTCAACATTCATTTCTGCCTTTTTTTTCTTAGCACTAACTTGATATTGCCCAATTAGTTTTGTAATGTCTTCTTCCTCATTAGTACTAGTTCTTTGGCGTTTTGGCCCTTTCTTGACTTTTGGGGAATCTTTCAGGAACTGAGATTCATTTATGAATTCAGTCATATCTTCAGGGACAAACTTTGAAGCCTTTGTGGATTTTTTGAAAGCAGACATGTTTAACTCGACTCACTCTGAATGGTTAAAAAGAAAGCTTTGTTTGTGTATTGAGTTTACACAACTTGTTTACTTGTTTCTTGTTTACTTCCAAAAGTTGTTCCAACTTTGTAGCATCCGACTGACGAGCTCTTTTTCCCGCTTCAAATTTTAACTTTTGCCGCGAAACGTAATAAAGTATTCTTTTTTTGAAATTAAAATCTTTTTAAAAATTTGAATTTTCTTTTTTTTAAGAAGGAATAAATTACATTCAGCCATACTTACCGTGTAAGGATAGTTCCAATACGTTCTAATCTGCTGCTAGCCATATTACTCTTTCCATATAAATCACGCTTTTTACTGTAAATACAAAGCACGAAAAAACAAGATTTTAGGTTATAACTTTCGTTTTCATTTCCAAAGAAATGACACTTGACTGACAGGTGGTTGCTTTGGTACCATAGATAATACTTAATAGAGTGTAAGGCTGGTTTAAACGGGGAAATCGACTGACTCCGAAATCGAACGTCCGTATTGAAATGAACTAAAAAAATCAATGAAGTATGAGGTCAGCGCTGACTTCAAAATACCCACACCAATTCATTGGTGCCGGTCGACCCTTGTCAACTTGTCTTTTGGGGGTGGTCCTAATGTATTACTATACAATGGTGGCAAACTTAGACAATGCTCTACGATGACAAAGTACAAACATCAACATGCAAACCAGCCAGCATTTTAATATCCACAGAAAAATACCTCAGCAAAGCAAGCCGATGAGGTTCTGAGGCTGAGTTCAGATGGTCGCGCGTTTATTTGAACGGTCTGATGTATTTACTTAGAAATTCTTTATGCGAGTAAGGATGTACGCGCGACCATCTGAATTTAGCCTGAAACGGTCATTCATCAGATATAGAATTAACACATTAACACCCAAAGCTCGTAACACACTTTGCAAGCACGTCAACTGCATGGCTCCGACCCAGTAATTAACTTGGGCTTCAAATTTGAACCATCCCTCACCGTTAGCACAGCCGTTAACTTACTCATATTATTATTGCAAGTGTTATATTGTACTACTCACAACTTAAGATTCAAATTTGAACCTTTTTAGCAAATTTAGTCATCATTGCGAGAACAGTACAGTCCGACGACCATTTGGTGTAATGGTTCAGAGTGGGATAGGATTACATTAGAGGTTTCGGGTTCGATCCCCGCACAGTAAAAACAATCGTGTACGCCTGCACCTGTCTGTATTGGTCTGGGTGTTTCAAGTATATCTTTTTAATAAAATGTATTCAAGTATATGTATGTGTTTATCCGTTAACTAGTTTTCCATAATACAAATTTGGGGCTAGGTGGCGCTGTGTGGAATAATATCCAGTGATATTTATTTATTTAACTGCTCCTCAGGTTACTCAATTTAGATTTTTATCAAATGACAATACTTACTTTGCAATAGAGCAATAAAATTATGCAATGACCGGAAATAGGTAGTATGCTATGCCGTTGCATACACATATTATGGTCATGATAGTAAACAATAATATTATTTTAATTATAATAAAACATAAGTTATAATAATAAAAAATATTTATTATTAAAATAAATCCTAAGTCATAAAACAAAATTCAAGTCATCCTTTCCTAACATAAATATTCTTTTTAATCAAAAATGTACACATTATCTAGGCTATTTACACAATATAGTTCTTATTGAGTCTGGATCTGTGCTATGACTGCGACCGGTGTTTCCTGAAGCACCGCTTGTCGGCCTGTCGGGTGAGGATTTCGGACACGAAGTTCCTGTGGGTGAACACTCGGAGAATGTCCTCTCGTGCTTCTTGGATGCCTTCGCAGACTATCTTGCTCCTTTGTATGTTTCCCTGAAAAACAACATCTTTGAATAAAATGGCACACGGATTAATGCAGTTTAATAAATCAACCATTTTTTTTTGTTGGTCTTTAACTATTACTTTATTTGATAAGACTTTCAGTCACCATCGATAATGATCATGTGTCAGGGCAATAAACGAAGGGGAAAAAGTTGGTAAAACATTATTTCTCATGATTTTCTAAGAATAGGGGTGATTTTTAGTCTAAAGGGCTTTCTTTTCGCCTAGTTACGTACCTTAAGTAGTTCCATTAGCGTATGGGAGTGTGGTTTGAGCGCCGATGTCACGCGGCCTGAAGCAGTCTCCAGCGCGCGCTGCACTCCAGCCAGCTGCTCCCCCACGTCGGCTTCCAAAGAAACCTGGACATATTCAAATCAGGAAATAAAAAAGTGCATGTTTGAGTATAAACTTTCAAATAAAAATCTATAAACTTATATTTAATGATAGCTAAGAAAATTAGTGGGACTCCATACCATACAACAACTACCATAGTACAATAAAACAAGTAAGGAAACTTGGCGTAGAGCGAGCGATAATTGCCTAAACATATAGGTCTGTCGCTTTAAGGTAAAGATGACATACTGGGTATACTATGCTAGTACAGACCAGGTCATCCATCTGCGCGGTGAGATGGTGCACCTTCCACCCGTCGGCGGCGGAGAGTACGTGTCGCTGCGAGGCGAGTGCGAGGATGTCTCTAACATCATGCCCCACGTGGTCCAAATGATATAATACACTTTGACAGCTGCCGGTGTCATTGAAAATTGAACTTTATGTAATGATAAAAGGGTTTAAGTGTTCTGTCATGCTCAATAGTCACCTCATGAATCGTAATCCATTGAATTTAAGTACAATTCTATGACACTGGTAGCTGTCAAAGTGTATTTCCTATATTAGTGGGACTATAGTACCATAATACAACAAAACAAGTAGGGCAACTTAGCCGCCGAGCTAGCGATAATTGCCTAAACATGTAAGGCTGTCGCTTTTAATATCTACGCCAGCGTTAGAGGCGCGAGAGAAGCCTGTAGTAGAGCAACAAAACTCAGGTGCGCGAGGGCTTACGTAAGGCTCAGCCGCGAGTGCCGCGACTGGAGTATCGAAAGAAATTCGACAGTGTGTGCGTGCGGCGACGCGTACTTACAGGGCGGCTCGACCGCGCTCACAAACAAGCTGCGTTCGCTGCGTGAAAGATGACATACTGGGTATTTCATGGTAATACAGACCAGGTCGTCCATCTGCGCGGTGAGATGGTGCACCTTCCACCCGTCGGCGGCGGAGAATACGTGTCGCTGCGAGGCGAGTGCGAGGATGTCTCTAACATCATGCCCCACGTGGTCCAAATTATATAAGACACTTTGACAGCTGCCGGTGTCATTGAAAATTGAACTTTATGTAATGATAAAAGGGTTTAAGTGTTCTGTCATGCTCAATAGTCACCTCATGAATCGTAATCCATTGAATTTAAGTACAATTCTATGACACTGGTAGCTGTCAAAGTGTATTTCCTATATTAGTGGGACTATAGTACCATAATACAACAAAACAAGTAGGGCAACTTAGCCGCCGAGCTAGCGATAATTGCCTAAGCATGTAAGGCTGTCGCTTTTAATATCTACGCCAGCGTTAGAGGCGCGAGAGAAGCCTGTAGTAGAGCAACAAAACACAGGTGCGCGAGGGCTTACGTACGGCTCAGCCGCGAGTGCCGCGACGCGTACTTACAGGACGGCTCGGCCGCGCTCGCTGAGTAAGTATGAAAGATGGCAAATTGGGTATGTTGTGGTAATACAAACCAGGTCGTCCATCTGCGCGGTGAGATGGTGCACCTTCCACCCGTCGGCGGCGGATAGCACGTGTCGCTGCGAGGCGATGGCGAGCATGTCCTTGGAGCTCGCTGGGTATGTATCTAAAATGACTGGGTCAAGTAGGCTACTCGTTACTAGCTAGTACAGACCAGGTCGTCCATCTGCGCGGTGAGATGGTGCACCTTCCACCCGTCGGCGGCGGCGAGGCCATGCTCCGCGTGGTCCAAATGATATAAGTAATACACTTTGACAGCCGCCAGTGTCATTGAAAATTGAAAAAAATTTACGTCATGCTTAAAAGGTTTCAAGTGTTCTGTCATGCTCAAAAGTCACCTTATGAATCGTAGTTTTATTGAATTAAAGTAAAATTTCCAATGGCATTGGCAGCTGTCAAAGTGTATTTCTTACATTAGTGGGACTGTAGTACAATGAAACAAGTAGAACTTACTACTAGATACTCGTCTAAACATGTAAGGCTGTCGCTTTAAATCTACGCCAGCGGTAGCGGCGCGGAAAAGTACTCGTGGAATTACGTATGGCTCGGCCGCGAGTGCCGCGACTGGAGTATCGACAGAAAAATAGTCAGTCAACGCGGCGACGCGTACTTACGGAACGGCTCGGCCGCGCTCACAAACAAGCTGCAAAGATGACATACTGGGTATGTTGTGGTAATACAGACCAGATCGTCCATCTGCGCGGTGAGATGGTGCACCTTCCACCCGTCGGCGGCGGAGAGTACATGCCGCTGCGAGGCGATGGCGAGGATGTCCTTGGCGCGCGGCTCGCGGCGGCGCACGTCGGATGGACGCGCGAAGTGTAGAGCTGTGCCGCGCCAGCCGCATACGTATGACGACGATAGTAGTGGACCTAAGGGATTGGAGATAGAGGTTATAATTCATTTCATTGCCAGTTCTTCTCTGTATGTCAGTTTGTTTTCCCTTATATTCTAGAATCTTTAAATAATATGTATATTTATATAGACCTTTTACAAATTTACAACTACTTTTACAAAACTAACTAACCAAATACAAAAAGCACTAAAAGATTGGATATAAATACTAACAATAATGTATGCTCTACCACCGCTGTCGGAAAGTTGTCCCCTTTGTTGGATATCCTAAAAAGGATTCGATACATAAATTCAGACTTACGTTTCGGAGGAGGATTCGAGTTCACCGGTGGTGGTGTGGGTGGAGTTTCTTCTGGAGTGAACTCGCATTGTCTTACTTCATTTGTAAGTCTGTAAAAATAAGAAATTATGATTTTTGCCAAGACATTATACTATTTTTCAAACCAAGAAGCTATGAAACAAATTGGGTGTATGATTATTATCCATCAAGTTGCCACCTCATGTAAGCTACGATTTGTTATAAAGAATACGAGTATACAGTTTATTCTGTAAATTTACATAATCAGCTCATGGGAATGCTTAAACGTCAGTGGGACATGTACAGTACTAACCTAGCACTACTCTGGAGAATAGCAGATTGACAATAAATAGGGACCGTTGGAATGGTAAAGGTTAAAAAACAACTCACAGCTGTTTCCTCGGCTTCTTCCTCGGCGATACATCGCTAGGTATCTCCGGTTCGTCCATCGGCGCGGGCGACGACGAGGCCGAGATGGTGGTGGACCCCCCCGAGCCGCCCCCGGCCCCACCCGTGGGCACGTCCTCCCAGCCCGGGCCGGCCCCCGCCGTGGCGCCACCTACCGGACGGAAGCAAGCCGCCGTCGCGCGGAGCGGGCCGAGGGAACTTATGGAGGTTACTGGACCGATTTGGACCGGGGTTACTGTCACTGGCTTTGTTGGAGATCTAAAAAACATTTGGTAGATTTTAGGCAATGACAACAAAACTAACTTAGCGTAAAAACAATAAGTGGCACTGACATGGTATCAGCGCAGCATGAACTGAGCTTATTACAGAAGAGTACATACGTAATAGTTTATGTAAGCTTATCACAAGCGTTTATATCACGTCAATACAATTAAACACGTCTAAATGACATAAAATGACCCTGCCATTAGTTCATTTGTTGGGTTGAGGACCTAACAGGTCCAGGTTTTCTACCAAGCAGCTAATATCGTATATTCATGTCTGAAATACTTAGATCTGTAATAAACTTTTAACTATATTTCTAGATTACTCTAAGTGCTTATCGATTTCACATAGCGGTCATTTTAAAAATATTATTCAATTGCAACGACGACGCAACAGTTGTACAAAAAAACGTTATCATAAAATACAGCTGTAATTTACTAATATGTACTACCTATGTAAAACGTTGATTAGAATGACTGAATTACCCTTCAATATCGCGTTTCCTGAGTATGGATGGCCGCGGCACCACGGGCGTGGTCTGGACGGAAGTGGGCTGCGGTCGCGGTTCCGGCAGAACTGTCACGGTGCTCACTGAGTTCGCTGGGGAAACATATTTATCATTCATTGCAACGATCCGGCTCGAAGGACCATAAATATGTGGAGTCAGCATCCAAATTGACCACTCTGTTGGGCTTTATAACTTTTGAAAGTTTGATGAAAACATTTGTCATACTTGAAATATCGAAGGTTCCTTCAACATAAGAATCTGAGTTAATTGGCGTTTAACATTATTATCATGAAGGTGAGAGTGAATAAGGATTTACTAGGCAGACATGTTTCATTCCTCACAGACCAGATCACACTTACCACCAGGTGAGATTGTGATCAAATGACTGTCAGTCAGTTTCTAAAAAACAAACATTCTCGAATCTTCGACGTCTCCCAAAAGACTGCTCAACTGCAGTGGGACTGCAAGGGCTGGGCACGTTTGTCACACTACACTTGAAGGATTGGCCCGTGTTGGCTCTTGACCATGGTCGGTGGAGAGAGCCTTTGCCCAGCTGTGGGACATAAAGGCTTGCAATTATAATAATCTAAACATCCTTTGATATCCTAACAAACCTAAAAAGAAGAAGTATGTATGTCTATGTTAGTAAACAAGTATTTCATCTACTGTAAAGAATATGTACAGAGGCGCACACATCAACCTTTACAGGGGGGCACCTTATTCGGCTGACATTAGACCCATTTTGCAATGGTTTTGTGAAGCTTGATGTGTGCGCCTCTGTACACCTCTCTTGCAATACCCTAACAGGGTCCATGTATTCTAGATTTAGTCTTTTCGTATTGCAACTTTGCATGTGGTGCAAAGAACAAAAATAGATTAAATGAGGTTTCAAACTTAATGGAATCATGTGAACTAATGATCTTAACCCTTTAAATGCCATGTATATTTTTAGTCTAAGAGAATTCAGAGATCAATAAAGCATTTTTTGTATTTTTTTTTCAACATTTTGTCTTTTTTTTTTGGTTTTGGACCCTTTTTCAATTGTCATCATCATCATATCAGCCGAACGACGCCCACTGCTGGGCATAGGCCTCCCCCAAAGATCTCCACAACGATCGGTCCTGCGCTGTCCGCATCCAGCGGCTTCCCGCGACCTTGACCAGATCGTCGGTCCACCTTGTGGAGGGCCTGCCCACGGAACGTCGTCCGGTACGCGGTCGCCATTCGAGAACCTTTCCGCCCCAACGGCCATCGGTTCTCCACGCTATGTGTCCCGCCCACTGCCACTTCAGCGATGCAATCCTTCGAGCGATGTCGGTTGTCTTAGTTCTCCTGCGGATCTCATCATTTCTGATTCGATCAAGCAGGGAAATACCAAGCATCACTCTCTCCATTGCTCGCTGGGTGACTTTGAGCCTTCTTATGAGACCCATAGTAAACGACCACGTCTCACTCCCATATGTCATTACTGGCAACACACACTGGTCAAAGACTTTTGTCTTGAGACACTGAGGTATTTCGGACGCGAATATATGCCGGAGCTTTTCAATTGTGTAAGGTTCAAAATAGGTGGCAACTATTCAGCCACTACCAGTTGTGTAGTGTGTTTGTGTATGTACCTTGATGTTGTGCCTGCAGCGCGTAGGGCGGGCGCAGCCGGGGCGCGGCCTGGTGCGTGGGCGCGGGCGCGGCGGGGGCGCTGTTGTGTAGTGTGTGTGTCTGTAGTATGTACCTTGATGTTGTGCCTGCAGCGCGTAGGGCGGGCGCAGCCGGGGCGCGGCCTGGTGCGTGGGCGCGGGCGCGGCGGGGGCGCTGTTGTGTAGTGTGTGTGTCTGTAGTATGTACCTTGATGTTGTGCCTGCAGCGCGTAGGGCGGGCGCAGCCGGGGCGCGGCCTGGTGCGTGGGCGCGGGCGCGGCGGGGGCGCTGTTGTGTAGTGTGTGTGTCTGTAGTATGTACCTTGATGTTGTGCCTGCAGCGCGTAGGGCGGGCGCAGCCGGGGCGCGGCCTGGTGCGTGGGCGCGGGCGCGGCGGGGGCGCTGTTGTGTAGTGTGTGTGTCTGTAGTATGTACCTTGATGTTGTGCCTGCAGCGCGTAGGGCGGGCGCAGCCGGGGCGCGGCCTGGTGCGTGGGCGCGGGCGCGGCGGGGGCGCTGTTGTGTAGTGTGTGTGTCTGTAGTATGTACCTTGATGTTGTGCCTGCAGCGCGTAGGGCGGGCGCAGCCGGGGCGCGGCCTGGTGCGTGGGCGCGGGCGCGGCGGGGGCGCTGTTGTGTAGTGTGTGTGTCTGTAGTATGTACCTTGATGTTGTGCCTGCAGCGCGTAGGGCGGGCGCAGCCGGGGCGCGGCCTGGTGCGTGGGCGCGGGCGCGGCGGGGGCGCTGGCGCAGCGCGGCACCTCGTAGTACAGCTGCGTCGGCGCGCTGTTGCCCACCACGCCGCGGGGACCCACAGACGCCACGCCTACCACCTGAGATATGCCTTATTGTTAACACTTTAACACACACCCTCACAACCATATCCCTAATGGGTTAATCAGAGGCACACTAATTGTTGCCGTCATGGCGAACGGAACCTTCAGAAGCACACATTTCGCCAAGGGAATTTGAACCCCACGTGGCAAGGGGCGAGCTTACCGCCGTTATCCGGGTTGCTTGGGTTTTATATCGGTGTTTTCCGTCAACGGAGAGTTAGCCGCAAATTGTAAAATGAACACAACGTAGGTGTGTTCCGGCCAGATTTGATCTCGGGACCATCGGGTTCCGAGCCAAAGTGTTTAACCACTAGGCCACGACGCTCTTATTGTTGAGACTTTAAGAGCCAAATTTGAATGCAGGTACTTATTTCATGCCTGCTGCTAGTAATCAGATCTAAGACTGAAGGCGGCCCTTGCTAAAGATGCTATATGAGTAACATTTATGTAATGTAAACAAAGTTCATTTAAAAGTGTTCATAAATAAATAACATGAAGCTTTTTTAATTTATTGGATCTGTCATTTGAAATGTTCATGACTTCTAAGGTACTGCAGCCTCCACTTTTTTTCTCTTAGTTAAATTAGATCAAACACAAATATAAATGTATTTTGTTTTCATAAATTAGATCAGTAATGTGTCATATTACCTTCGGCTGATAGTTCCTTTGTAACAGCGGCAGAGGGCGCGGGCCCAGTGGCGCGGTGGGCAGCGCGGGCGCCGGCAATCGCGGAGCCGGCCCGCGCAGCGCGCCAGATATCACACTGCTCGCTAAACAATGAATACTCGTTCAATTTCATACAAGTCTACTCTGATTGGTACTCAAATATCTGACACTCACAAGTTTAAATTTAATTCAATTCTTTATTGCAAACTATAATGTACATAAGTTGTTATGATAATAATTGGTATCAACTTTAGGTAGGAAGGAAACCCACTAATAATTGACGAAGAGAGGCTGTCAAATTGTCTATCAGCTGCGTGATAGACAATTTGACAGCCTCTCTTCCAATCCCAGGATGATATGACATGGCGGTCTTGAGCCCGCATCGTGAAAGCATCACATGGTGTGGATCACACTGCTGACAAGGACCTGTCATTCTCAAAATGACAAACTGCTGAAACGTGGAGTTTTCCCAGAGAGGCACATAACAGAAGTCCTTCTGCAAAGTGGGAAAAGAAGGGAGACAATTTTGATTTTTGTTAAAACCAGCTTTGAATTGCTGGTAATGCAATTCAAAGCCTCCTCCAATTTTATAGGCATACTCACACGATAGCACCGTAGTAGAAGGCAAGGATATGACCGCGGAGTGCGGCGGCTGCGACGCCAGGGTAGTTTGCGCGGGCGCCGCCACGAGGCCGGCGTGCGTCGAGTGCGGCAGTGTGCCGGGCGTTACGGGCCGCGACGGACGCGCCAGGCCCGTGCGCCCGCCGTACACTAGGGCGCCGCGTGGACCACGATTACCAGCTGACCACGCTGTTACATGACAAAAGATACAATGTTAGACTGTATAGTCAAACTAATTTCTGGAGCAGAATTTTTAAAAGCTAACATTCACTGTAAAATTGGGTTATGGTAATTGGTATGGGGAGGGGACATGTAGAAAGTGCAGAATAGTACATTGTTATCTTAGGGGTGAAAGTTACTTATTTAGTCCCGAGACGGGGTTTGGAGCCCCGAACGAAGTGAGGGCGACAATAGTTCGAGGGACTAAATAAGTCTTTCACCCGAGGGAAACACTGTGCTTTTCATTACAAATACGAGGAAAGTAAAAATAAAAACATGAATTAGCTTAAGAAAAAATGAGGAAAATAAATGAAGATCGAATTGCCGCTTTCCCGCCTATTTTGTTTGTTTTTTTTCTGTGGCCGGCCCGCTATTCAGCCATTATTTTTTATTTTCATCATTAGAAAAATGGTAAATATTTTACTCAAAGCTAAGTTATTTTAAAGAAATTGTTGAACCTAAATTATAATAAAGTTATTTAAAACATACTTATATATTCTCTGATCAATACTTAACTTTAAGTCATTTCAAATTTTACATCTTGGCTGTATAGAAAGTATGGTTCAATAGATATGTGAAAAAGAACTAGTTTTTTTGAAAATAATTTGACACCTGTCAGTTGAAAGTGATTCTCCCTAGGGATGAAAAGTGTTACTTTCAGCCCGCTTCTCAGGTCAGTAATGACCTAGTTTCAGAGTATGAGTAATGAAAAATAGTTTTATTGACTTGTCGCCGATCTGGCGACTTCTAATTTGATCCCATATATATTTGGCTAATAAAGAAAATGTAATATGGCTGTTAAAATGTCTCAGGTCAAATATAAATAATCTGTTATATCTGGGTTGCCTAGAAGTCAGAGCACTTTTCTGCATTCTTTGTGTAGTCCAGTTGGTGATTAAAAGGTTACCAAGCAATATTTTAGGATTTCCTAAAATTAGGTTTCATAGCAATGCCTATTCTTACCCTTTTAAACATTCATGTAAGATTTTCATACCTTGAGCTCCAACTCCTTGAGAGGCATTGGGACTTGGAGTTACCTGCCTTACAGCCAGGGATGCTCCAGCAGCCAGACCGCGAGGTACATGGCTTGTCATGCCCACACTTTTGCTGACGAGAACACCCCCTGTGCTGCTCACATTCACGTTTGATAATACTGCTGAAATGTGTTATTGTTGTTATTAAACAAGTGAATTTGACAATCTATATTCAAGGATATGCTTCTTTTCAATAATTTTAATTCAAATTTATTTAATAGATTTTTTTCATGCCTAGTGGCATGGTTTATCTGAACACACTGTGATAAAATATAATTTACAATTACTTGCAAAATGTTAAAAAAAATATATACTTTTTTACTAATTTCTTACCTGGTCTAGTGTTAGGGTGTGCTAGAGGTGACAGTACTCTAACACTTGTTGGTGCCAGTGTGCGCACAGAAGAGCTGACCACTAAATTACCACCACCACTAACTAGTTGTCCCCCAACATTGAGCACCTGTGCACCACTCATGGACGAAGGCGCATTAGTGTGGACATTACTAGTTCCTGTGTTGTTACTGGACACCTGGGCTGACAGCTGAGTCCCCTGACTTATAATCTGGGTGCCTGGACTGATGAGCTGGCCACTGGAACTTATCAGCTGAGACTGTGAAAGTGCCATTTGAGTGCCTTGGCTGATCAGTTGGGACCCTTGGCTTACTATTTGGTTTCCTTGCAGAAGCGGCGATCCACTTACTATCATCTGTGGCTAAAACAGTAAAAAAATAAATTAAGCATTGCCTACTATGTAAACTATATTCATATGCAGATAATGTTGAAAACATGACAGACATGCAAGCCACCATTGTGTAATTGTACAATTGCAGTACCTATACTTATTATAGGTACTGCAATTGTACAATAGTTAGATGTTTTATTTCATAAGAAGAAAAAAAAGAGATATTCCAAAATATCTTAAGTAAATTAATAAACCCTTTTTTTACTTAAATTTACAAAGTTTCATTGAAATAAATAGGTGAAACTGAGACATTTCAAATTATTAATTATGAAACCAACAGTTTCAAGAATATTTATTTCTCAATTAAAAACTATATCACTATCATTTACAATGGAATTTACATTATGCTTTACATGAAAACAATCGTGAAGCTATTGAAAAAAAGTGCTAACTGTCTAACCTTCTCATTTCAGAAAAATGAAGCCACATCAACATATTGCCACAAAAATTTCAGGACCATCTTGAATTTAAAAAACTAAAAACACGTTTCCTTTGATTGTAGATTTATTTAAGGTTGAAAACAAAGGCCTTACCTGAGAAGCGACGCCAGGAGTGATAATTTGAGCAGCTGGACGCATCAAGCCAACAGGCCCGGCGTGAGCTAACATCTGCCCAGAAGCTGATGTTTTTGGTTGCCCAGGTATCAAATGAGCCATTTTAACTTCTGTATTAGAAACACTTTTCACGATGGTGATCTTTTGAGGCGCTAAATCAATTGGATACATTTTGCCACTTGTAACCGATCTTTCATTTTCCAAATTGTTGCTCATTATGACATACCACACTGCGTATTACAAGAACATGGTTTAGCAAGATATACAGTTAACGTTTAATCTAAGATTTGCCAGAGAAAATTGTATTTGTTTCTCTAATTCCAGCTAAAAACCCAGACAAATATTTTTTTGTTTGACAAAAAATATCAAGCACTGAAAAGGGATGTCCCGCTGCTATAGTTTTTTTTGACATCGATTATAATCGAAATCGAAAATTTCTCAACTTCAAAGTCAAGAGATTTTAATTAGGGCGTGTCATAATTAAGCAAGGTTTATATCTAAAGATAGGAAAACCAGAAAAAGGTTAAGGTAAAGTTTATATCTCTTCGTCAGGGTGCGTCGCGGCGCTGAGTGTTACATTGATGTGTCGTGTTGTGTCGCAATATAGCGCGTTACTTGATCATTATTATGTCAGCTTTGAGGTCAAACGCACGTATCAAAACGTTTTCTTCTCTGATTTTGATGAAGATATTCAATTTCTTTATTTTTTGGACAAATACCATCTTAGTGTTTTTGTTAAAATGACATTTAATGAAAGCTTCTAAAAACCAACAAGGTTTACAGTTTTTAACAGTATATTAATTTACTAAATGGTAAATAAAACGCGACACATCAATGTGAACACTCAGCGCCACGACACAGAGATATGAACTAGCATTAGTTAATCCAAAACATAATCGGAATTTGATGAACGTCACTACCCCCGTCTAACCATAAATAATATAGATCGTAAAAGAAAAACGTAGGCAAAAAAAATGATTGTTTTGTTTATGGCACGCCATGGCGGACCGAGTTGGCCACGATGAGTTTGTGAAAGAAAATATTCAAAAGTTCAAGAATGAAAGGCGAAGTAGCAAGCAATGGGTGAAACTTAATGTCGGCGGAACATACTTTTTAACCACAAAGACTACATTGTGTAGAGATCCTAATTCATTTTTGTATCGATTGGTTCAAGAGGACAGTGACTTGATTTCTGACAGGGTTGGTTATTTTTCGTTTTCTTTTGTATGCAAATGAGTATTGGCGATGTCCAAAAGTGAATTGAAATATTTCTGTTCCAGGATGAGACTGGCGCTTATTTAATTGACCGAGATCCCACATACTTTTCCCCAGTGCTCAATTATCTTCGTCACGGTAAACTGGTTATAAATAATGATATTGCTGACGAAGGAGTATTGGAGGAGGCAGAGTTTTATAATATTACAGAGCTGATAAGATTAGTTAAGGATAAAATACGCTTAAATGAAATAAGGCCACTGAAAGATAGCAAAAAGCATGTCTATAGAGTTCTTCAGTTTCATGAAGAAGAGTTGACACAAATGGTGTCTTCAATGTCTGATGGGTGGAAATTTGAACAGCTTATCAATATAGGCTCTCAGTACAACTATGGGAACGATGAGCATGCAGAGTTCTTGTGTGTTGTGAGTCGAGAGTGTGGCAGTACTGTGAATAGTAATGACATCGAGCCTACTGACCGTGCCAAGGTGCTCCAGCAAAAGGGCTCGCGGATGTGAGCTTTGTACAAATATGTTTTTGTGACTGTCGTGTGTGAAATGTGTACATAAGTATTAGTAGAGTGTAAACAGACAGTCCTTTTATAATACATTATCAATTTCATTATAGTTTCAGAAATAGTCAATTGAATGGTAACTTTTACAATATCCTCAAAATTGAAACAAATACTCAGTTTGATATATTATAGTTAGATAAAGTAACTAGGATTATTATTCTGTTGAAGTATTGATGATTGTACTTTTTATAACACTGGTATTTGTTCATTTTGTTCTTTGAAATGTATAAAGAAAGGCATTTCCTTTCTTTATATATTACATATACATTCTGCTTCCCTAACAAGACATTTTAGGTGGTGATAGATACTTTAGCAATAAAACATTGGTAGAATCAATATAGCATTTTTATATAACTAAGTAAGGGCTACAAACTCCAGTGTTCGTGATCATTACTAATAAAATCACCAGTACTTAAATAAAATGTTAGAAAGATTAATGTGATTGTCGACTAATATTACAGTTCAATTTTATTTTTTTACAATTTGTAAAGTAAAACTAATGATAAGCATCTTGTCATAAATGTTTGAATTATTGAATTTTCAATAAGTGATAATTTGTAAGGGAAGCTGAATATCTTTTTATCCATCTGTTTAACTGACAAACTGATTATAATTGTGAAACCATAATTTAAAATATTAATTGGTCGTGATTGTGATAAGCAAGTAATAATGAGGAAGATGCCTATATTGGGCCTTACACATAATAAATTATTCCAGTGAAAATTTGTATATTTGCTACATTTTATAGCTATCAATTTTATATCTTGCAAGTTATGGTAAAGCTAAATAAGTATACAAATTATCATAATAGAATTTACCCATTCTTAGTGCATATGTGCCTTTTTTTTTGGTTGCAGTATCAGATGGATTCCAATGTATAGAATAAGTACAAAAGTCTTATGAAACTAATAATGACACCAAACTTGCATAAGATATAATAGGATAATAATATGAGAATGAAATGTTAGTTTTCCATTGTTTATTACAAATACCTAGTTATTGTAACATCTGAATATATTTGCTTAAGGATATAATAGTAATATTAATGATCGCTAGAGGTACTATGCACTTGAAATTATCAAGTTTCCATTGACTGCCGCAAGATATGTTGAAATTGGGCCCAATTGCAAAGATACCTACCAAATACTTCAGAAGTAATGAGATGTTATTATCTCCATATCTGCAAGACAATATTAGACATTAACAGTATCCCAAATATGCATTTTAAGAGTTGTGTGTGTTTATTTATTATTTTTTACCTAATCTAAAAAATTTTTTGCTTGCATTTTAAATCTGGTACTTACTACTTACTTTCCTTTATAATATTTATCATACATATTGATTTCAAGTTGAAATTGAAAAGATTTTTCTGTCATCATCCTGTAAATAAAATTTGATTATTTCAAGATCTGATTTGTTCCAGATTTTGCTCTAATATTTTGCAGAATATATTATTAATGGTAATAAATTAGTACATTTGATTCCCCATCAAGTTGTTTTATTAGCCTTCCAAATGAACATCTTCATTTTCTGGGGTAATGTTTCATCAAAAGGGTAGAGAGATAAAGCGTAGAAATGTTTCCCCTGATGTGGAGCGAAGATAAACCACGTAGGATTCTCAGGAGTCAGAGTCGTTGCAACTGTCGCGCAGATCACACCTAGCCTCAATGGATACACATAAGCACACAAAGTTATTTTTAAGTAAGGTAAACAGCATGACTGACTGGCTACCCATGTTATCCTAAGACAATATAGAACATTTTATCAGTCAGTTCTCTTTGCTCTATTGTACAGGATTTTTCATTCGGCAAGAGTGAGATAAAAATGTGAAAAGGCAACCGGAAAAGCCGTTGACTGCATTAATTTTCATTTATTACCTACGTTATGCAGTTATAACAACTAGGTATATATCAACTAAAACCAATCATCATCGCCAACAGGATGTTTTTCATATTTACAATCTATGGCGTTTGATATCTTATCAATACCTGCTACAAATGTCCCCAGCGAACAATCACATGCACATGGGCATTCTGTGGCGCCACAAAACGCCGCCACCGGCGTGTTTTTAGCGGCCACTCACCACTCGATACAAACTATAGGGAATTGTGACGTTAAAATAAATAAACAAGGCTATTTAGTTAGGCCCATAGGGTTTTTAAAGGACTAGTAGTCTTACCATGGCCTTACAAAAGAACTAATACCTAGGCTCTAAAGGTCTAAAAACCTGCATATAGGCTCCGCCTCCGGTAACACTACCAACAGCCACATGATGTCAACTGCTTAACATTGGGCTCCCCCATAAATTTCCAGAGCAGCTGGTTGTAGGCGGTCTGCATCCACCGAAACCCTGCGGTCTTTCTATTGCCATCCATCCACCTTCAATGCGATATTCATATTTCTACATTGAGTTTAGTTTGTTAAGAAATATTTCTGATGTTCCTAACCTATTTTAGATAGGCCCAATTTTATGTTACTTATAGGTATCTGGGGGCACGGGAGCCACTATTCCACTTATCCCAGGTGGGATAAGTGAAATAGGGGCACGGCAGTGCCCACCGCCACGACGAACATTTGATTTGATTGCTCCTATCGATTAGTGAAATTAAAATTCAAGGTTCCTATTTTTTTAATTAGTGTTGGTTCAAGTCCCAGATGTGGCAATTGTGTTTCCAAAATTAAACTAGGAACCTACGTTCATGAAATCGAGATATTCGCTACAAAGAACTTTCGCACATCTATATGTAATGGCTGTTTTATCATGAGGAATTCTGAGCAGAGCAGAGTTAGCAGTGCAACAAAAACATTCACTTTCTTGGAGATGATACTTTATTTTTCGGAATAGTAAACAATTGACTGAAAATGTAATATGATTTGACACGCTTTCACTTATTATTATTATTAGTTATATTGTTACTTTCTACGTTAATCATTTCATAACTACATTATATATAAATCTATAACACGATGTTTTAAAAAAATAAACATTAGCACTATTTAAAACTTACATTATTAAATTACACAATTTATTATAAAATATTGCATTTAACTGCTTTAAATACAAGTTAACAAGAGGATCCATTTCAGATGCTCTTCTGTAGAAATAACAGTGATATAATCAAAATACAGATTTTCACACAATTGTAAGGCAATGGGGTTTATTGTTTGTTATTTTAGAGAAATAACTACCTACTTAATTTCTATAACATTTCAACACTATCTGTAAAATGCTTAGGCCTAGCACCAATCGGCCATATAAGTGAAGTCTTCGAACATTTTATGGTCAGTGGTAGTGAGCGCGCGAGGCTCCTTGGGCGGCGTGAGCACGGCCGCCTCTGAAGTGAACTCGCTGTCGAAGTTGCTCACGTCTTCGAGGTTGTTTATGGTTGGCACAAATGGTGGCTTCACTTTTCTAAGTAATAGCTGCTCCCAGTTTACATTACGGAAGAATGCCTGCTTCTTCACATCTTCGGCGTCTCGTTCCGATGAACCTAGACGTCTTTCTGGGTTTTTCCTCAATAAACGACGCATTAAAGCGATTGCTTCCAGTGATAATGTCCTCGGATAGCGAACTTCGTCATTTACAATAGAATCAAACACCTCTCCCTCATCCTCGCCTGGAAACGGGGACTCGCCCACTAACATCTCAAATATGAGGACGCCGAGTCCCCACCAATCAACAGCTCGCGTGTACGATGTTTCAGTCAGTACTTCTGGAGCGAGGAATTCAGGAGTACCACAGAATGTACCAGTGCGGTCACCCCATCCCATCCCTTCTTTGCAAAGACCAAAGTCAGCAATTTTCACATAACCATCAGTATCTAATAATAAGTTGTCTAGCTTTAAATCCCTATAAATTATGTTATTTTCATGTAAATACTGTAAACCTAATACTACACAAGCTGCATAAAATACTGCCCTAGGTTCAGTGAACACATCTGCATGTATGTGCATCATAAGATCACCTCCAGCTGCATATTCCATCACAAAGCAGACATGTTGGTCTGTCTGGAAACATGCAAACAGATTTACCAAAAATGGATGTCTGATTGCATTAGCTACCTCGAAAATTCTTTTCTCTGACAACAAAGAGTCTACTTCATCTCTGGCTATTATATCACCTTTTTTTAAAGCTTTTATTGCAAAATATTCATTAGTGGGTTTGTACTGAGCAAGTATTACTTTTCCAAAATGTCCTCTTCCAAGAACACTGAGGAACCTAAAGCTGTCCATAGCCATGTCACCCGATGGTCTTCTAGGGTCCAATTCTTTGCTCATTGTATCAATTACTGATGAAGACGAACGTGAAGATGATATTCTCATATCTCTGGTGACATCCACAATCTGGTCTTCATTACTTGGATACTCCAACACTAACTTGGGAGATGGGGAAGGTGGATACTCCACCATGGGATTATCACATGATGGAGTTTGTGGTTCTTTTGTGACAAAATTATCTCTAGTGTATGAATCTTCTAAAAATGCAAAAGCTTCTTGAAGCTCTTTTTCCATTCGAAGTGTGGACACATTGGGAGGGGGCTGCATAGGCAGAGTTGGTTTTGGTGGAGGCATAACAGGCAACTGAGGAGTTGTAGGAGTGGAAGGCAAACCTAGTGGCCTAACTCCAGCCATGCCTCCAAGTGTAACATTTGGATTTTCGACATCTCTGTTGTCTAGACCTCCAGGTTCAAAATGTGGTTGCTGAGAAATGTGGGCTGTTTGAATATTTTGTATTGAGGGTGAGGACCGTTTCAGAAGTCTGCCCAACACAACAGCAGGGATATGCATTTCACCATAGGATGGTCTAGGAATGTTTTTCCCCTGTTGTTTGAATATCTTTCTCTGTCTTTGAAGTTTAGGTTTTCTTGAAATTATGGGATTTAAAAATTTAATTTCAGCAAATAAAAGACCTTGAGGTTCTAGTTCTAAGGCCATGCCATGCCGGATGTCATCTATGAATTCCTCCAATCTTAAAAACTTTACTGCACAGAATCCACGCCAATCTTTCCAATGAATGCCAATTTCCAGCTCTCTTGATTTGTCTAGCTTGATGGTAAATCTGAGGAATGAACAGAAATCAGAGAATTAATTAACTTAATTTACAACAACATTGTAAGTTCATGTAATTTTTTGGTTTGATAACTTAAAAAATGCTAAATAGCTTTTAAAAAAAAAGTTTTTGAAATAGAAAAATTCTCCTTAAGTTAAGTAGGTACTAAAGCTATTAATCAAAAAATAATAATTGCATTTACATAAGACAATCATGATATGACATAGTGTTAGTTAATAAAAACATAGGTGATACACTAAGCAGTCTTATTCATATAACAAATATGTGCTACATTACAGGTAGGTAGATAAGATAAAATGAGTAATAGACAACAAAGATTATAATTCATGGAAGAACCGGCAATAATGTAACAGAATGACAAAACTAATTAAATCTTGTACAGTCTTAGACAGACTTACTGAAGTAATGTGTAATTGGAATGATATAAAAACTGTGTTAACCCAAACATGAATTGTGAAAGTTGGGTTTTGTTTTCTTATATATTTCTCACCTTTGGTCCCACGCTTGCTGAGAACATGGCCTCCAACTAGTTGAAGCTACAGTGTGATTGTCAAGTTTCAAAACAGCCATGATATCATTGCTTGTGTCTTCTTTGATGCTGTAAGTGTATTTCATCGAGTTTCGGATTGTCACACCTTTGACAAAGGATTTTAAATCAGATGGGCTTGCTAATGGGTCCCGTCGGGTACGCCCAGGCACATCTTCCAAAAGGTCTTGACAGCCCATTAACCTTACTTCTAGGGTCCCTGTTACCTGAACACAAGGGCTGATCATGGGAGCAGGGGTTAGGAATTGTGTTCTTGATCCACTACTGCCAGTGAGACTGACATAGCCTGGGCTGGAACCCGTGCTGCGTAGCTCATGACCTAGTTCAATAAATGCTGCACTTTCTGATGGCAGTTCTTGCCTGCGCATATCTAAAGATTTACGCAATAAATCTAGCTTTTGAGTAGATTCAAGAAGATTAGTTTGAGCTTCTTGTAATGCTTTTTTGTCAGTTACCTTTTTATCACTTTGTAAAAGTCTTATGGCATTCTTGGAACCTTCCACCACAGCTGCCTCAATCCTGAGGCGGTTCCTGAGCTCTGCAATTCTTTCATCCAACTGTGCATCAATACCACTCATGTCTGCATTCCTTCCATCACCATTTGCTCCAGCAATATCACCTTTCTGCTGCTTACTTAGTTTGGAGATACGTAGCTTTAAATATTCTATTTTGTCCTTAGAGTCAACCAGCATTTGATGAGCTTCTGCCAGAAGTTTTTTATCTCTAGATTGGTTACTGCTGCTGATGCTCTGTATCATATTTTCGGCACCTTGTTTTACTTTCAGCTCGATGTTCAACTGCTTTTCAAGTGAAGCCAACTTCCTGTCTGTTGTAGCCTCCCCAAGCTGCCTCTGTTGTTGGGCTGCTTCTGAGGCCAGAATGATCTCTTCATCATACGACAGGTCTTCAGGCGACGTAGGAGTAGACTGACCCCGAGACAAGAGTAATTGCGATTCCAGCTCTTGAAGATCTGATTTGAGTTCGTTTAGCTTGATGTTGGCTTTCTTAACAATATTAGCAACGTCAGACAGAGATCTTCGGTCGGTGGCGACTTCACGCAGTTTCTCAGCTCCCTCCTTTATTTTGAGTTCCTTACGTATCTCCCTACGTATAACATCCTTGAGTTCTTCCAGTTTAGACGGCAAAGCTATTTCTGGAATACACTCAGTCTTGATACCATACTTGACACCCAGTTCATGCAGAACAGGGTGACGAATATAATCACTGTGATAATAACCTGGGTCTGCCATAATTGAGGATGCACAGTCTAACGTCAGTTAACCATAATTATGTGGGAAAATATCACTACTGTTGCTTAAACATCACATAATGTTAGGGGCAAGGTATTGACCAGCACACGCACTATCCATTACTAGTTAAGTGTTCATTGTGTTAGACAACTAAATAAAACATAAATAGGAATTAAAGCAAGAAACAAAACAATCGTTACAAGTCGATCGTTCAATGAAATCAACGAAACGATGAAACCCTACCATTGTACCATAGACACATAGAATATAGATGACGTATACCATAAACAATATCCTAATTTTTCTGGCATCAGATTGTAGGATTTAACCCTGTAAGGATTGAACTGTTGTACCCATAGAGCTTGAAGAACGTATTATTTATTTGTACCCAAATGGTGACTGCTGTATCGCAGCACTTAAATGGAAAAATATAAACATTAAAAACTACCACTTTTTATCATGTTTGATAATAAAACGTGCCGTTGTATTTTTAAATAAACTCCAAATTTAAAACGTTGGTGGTGCTTTCTTCTGACCGTTGCCATTTTCATGGTAGTTTTAGGGGTCAAAGTGTGTCGAATAGTTTGATAACAGATTTGGTGTTAAATAACTTTGCAGTTACCCACAACAGAAATGAAGGAAACAAACAGCTGGAGTTCCTATTGTGTATTTAACTATCTTTTTACAGGAAATCGGCTACAAGGTTAACTTTAATTCAATTAGTATTAAGTTGTGGGTCATTAAAAACTGGGTGAATCAAAACAGTGTTGTGATAAAAAAAAACATGGTGGAACATGGATGGTGGTCCTAGTCTTATCTCTAAAACGATTGCAGCAACCATTTGGTAACATCACCATACGTCAGAAACGACAAATCCAATTAAATTAAAAACCACCGCTTTTTGTAGAGTCAGTTGTCCTTGCTCTATTGCAAAGAAATTACATTTGGCAAGAGCAAGATAAAAAATGGAAATGGGTAGCCTAATGTGCCGTTGACTGTACTGGTCTGATATGTTGACAGGGGTAACCCTGGGAAGGCAGGACTTATGGATTCTAGGGCATGTGAGGTGGTATAGACATGGATGAACACAATTAATATGACAAAAACATTGACGACCAACATACAAATGAAACTGAATGTTTTTTTTGTAAATTAATTCATAAGTATTTCTCGAGTCTCCTTCTTTGAACACTCATAACGGTGGTGATGCCAATCCGTAAGCCGGCATTAAAAAAAAACAACTGTTGCTTAGCTGTCAAATGGTGGCACTGACGAACCAGCTGTCAGTCAAGTCCGTGTCGTGTAAAATAACTGGGAAACCGTTTTGATGGAAAAATAATGCCAGTTAAAGTTGATATCACTCCACCGCCACCAGCGAATTCCAAACAGCCTGGTGTGACGAAGTCTCTTCTTTACAACGGATCCAAATTTCAAGGACACCAAAAAAGCAAAGGAAATTCTTATGAGGTTGAAGTGGTTTTGCAGGTTAGTAACAAAAACAAAGTACGCAATTCTGATTTTCTTGATTTATTTCAGTTTGTTAAATAACATGAGTTAAAATAAATTCATATAGCTCCTTATTTCATCATAGTATACTATATACACGGCTTTTGCCATGGTAAATTGATACTATGTTGAAAATATCTACTTGTAAAAAGGAGAGTGGTTTCTTGCAATTACGTGACGGTTGTATAACGATAGTCGTCTTTTCAACAGCATGTCGATGAGGAGAATTCATACCTATGTGGGTATTTAAAAATAAAAGGTTTGACAGAAGAGTTTCCAACTCTAACAACGTTTTTTGATGGCGAGATTATATCGGCAAAGTACCCTTTCCTTACACGAAAATGGGACGCTGACGAAGATGTTGACAGAAAACATTGGGTAAGTTTTCATTTATTGGCATTGCTTTGAATAAATTATAGATTGAATTGCATTCTGTTGAGACTTCCTCATTTACTGCAGCCAAAATTGTTCATACACAAAGTGCACTCTAGAACGTGTCTTGTTATACTATCTTGTGTTTACAAAAAGTAATGACTTGTTGTTGTATTTTTTCTACTGTGTTTCAGGTACACTCTTAACAAAAATCATTAAGAAATGTTTTTATCTTTTCAGAGTAAATTTGACTTGTTTGTCCCATATCTAAAAACATTTAATTCTGACTCCTTTGATTATGACTCCCTTGCTAAGGCTGATTATGTATTTATGAGATGGAAAGAACATTTCTTAGTTCCTGATCACACAATTAAGGATATAAATGGTGCTTCATTTGCTGGTTTCTATTACATATGCTTCCATAAATCAGCGGCAACTATAGAAGGCTACTACTACCATCGAAGCTCAGAGTGGTAAGCATAAATATTCATTTATTTACTCTTTATTGCACAACAATGAACATTACAAATGGTGGACTTAATGCCAATGAGGCCTTCCATGAAGCCACCTATAAGCTAAGCAGTGTGACAGGCTGTGTGACAAAAATTAAATAAATACCTACATTTTTCTTTTTAATTTTGTTTTGTTTAAAGTAATTAAATTTAAAATTGCTTAGGTCTTTCTTTCTGTAATGCTTCTACAGCTCTTTAGGTTGCATTTCTACCAGAGATGCGTTGCGAGGAATGGCTTTCTAAAAACCAATAGAATCCCTCCATTCAACAAGCTTCACTCAATGTAGCGATTCTATTGGATCTTAAAAAACCTTCCTCACTACGCATCTCTGGTGGAAATGCAGCCTGAATCTTGCTCTTGCCATATCTTTTTTATAAAAAGGGGGTTTTTCAGTTAATCATCCTAGGTAATTTGCTTCTTTTGTATTTTATTTTTAGGATAGTTTTTCTAGAGATTGGCAGGCTTCAACTGAAAATAGGGACCAGTGGGCTTAGGGGACCCTTTCCCAGCAGTAAGACCTGAATGGTCATTATTTATACTTATTGCACCTACTATTCATGTTTAGCTGTGTGTCTTGGATCAAAGCATATTTAAGGTGTAGAAAATAAATATTTATTCTGGGTTTGTTCCTTTTCAGGTACCAGTCGTTGACGTTAAGTCATGTCCCTGAACACAGCATCCAAATTTATGAGTTCAGATGAAATACTTTGTGGAAACAATGAAACCTGGATTTATATTTGTGTCCGCTAGTACTTACTTGTTCAATAAGTCTTCAGTCAAAAAAGACAAGATTAAGAATGTTAAGTTTTTTCAGTAATGTAAGATAAAGATGTCAGGGCGAAATAGTACATTCAATAAATTCAGAACAAAACATCCCAGTAATATGAATAGTTTGCTTCTTTACAAGTTTATTAGCCTGTTCTTGCATATACTTCAGTCTTACGGTCATCAACTACTCTAGTTATTTGTAGATACTGTACCTATATTTTAGACAACATCAATACTCTTTATATTGTTTGCATGTAGTTATGTTTTGGTCTCTTTTAATGGCTAAAATGAACCTGCAATGAATTATAAGGGCTCTTTAATGCTAAGTTTCGTTGTTATTGTGATATTTTGTACAAATTACTTGTGTATAAGTAGAATTTATACATATTGTATGTTTTATATCATATTATATTATGCATAATTAATTATTATTTCATCAAAGTTACCTATTAATTTGTGTAAATTAAGTATATGCAAGTACAGAGTACAGGGAATCTCTACAACTTGGAACAAGTTAATAATCTATGTGGAACCGTAGGAATTAATAAGTAATTCATCAATGTTATTGATAAAATTGAATATTTTTTTTCAATAAAATGTCTTTCAGAGAATAATGTATTGTTTCTTGACATACCACCCACCAAATAAAATACGATTACTTTCACTTCATTTCATTTTAATGTAACATTCATATTATTTACAGTAAAATACTGGCATTGATCTTCATATTTATTTTAAATCTTGATGTTTTAGAGATTATTAGAAACATTTCATTTGATTTTCTTTAATATTGACATTGTAATTTATATTAAATTCTTAAAAGTATTATTTGTACAATAGTAGTCTTGATATTTGCAGGGACAAAAGGATAGTATTGTATATAATAATATTATACAAGCAATTATAACACAACTATCATTAGTACAAATTTGCACCTGGGAGTATTTTATTCAAGTTATACACCATTTTGTAAAGACTCAAAATAATACTAAAAATACATGACTATTGATTATTTTTTAGACAGTATTGCTTATTTTATAATGATGCACTGGTTTTATTTGAAGATATCATTAAGTTTATTTTGTCATTTAGATACGGAAAGAAATAGCGCAAAATTTCAAGACATTTTGTATATATATTATTTATATTATATTATAGCACTACACTTAGTATGAATGTGGTGATAAATCTTTTTTATAATTTCAACGCGGCAAATAATAGCCTATCCAATAATATGATTAGAAAAATACAATAGTATAGTACTCTAGGCATATTTTTCAAATGGTACATAGTTTATTATTAATAATTACGCGATAAAAATCTAAAGCTTAAACTAAACTTTGGTGGGATCGTTATGTGTAATAGTTCGGTAATGTATCTAGTTATTAACAAAATTGATTAGTTAATAGAATGTGATATTAGGGGATACTGATGCAATATAGATATAATTGTTGATATGCATAGAAGAAATCCTTTCCGAAATGAATTTAAATATCATATTCAGTCGTTAACATAACATTTCAAAGGATTGACTAACTACAATAGGCAAGTTTAGATCGGCTGTAATCAAATTTCTGAAGTCAAAAAAGATATTTGTCGCCCCGTTGGGTAGTAACAAAGTATTGATGTAAGTATCTGTTGATGTCTAACCTTTTAAGGAGTTAACATTATTCATTATTGTATATTCAGAGGAAGTTTTTTGTAGATACTTTGAAGGCCTTCTTTCTGTTTTGTCGTTATATCAATCAAGGTGCCCGTAAACAATATTTTTTGTAACATACTCTTTTCAGGTGGGCTTCAGTTGTCCGAAATTTGGTTATTGTCTGAACTAATAATACATTTAATACTACAAGCTAGACCTAACACATGAAAGAATAAGCATTGCATTAGGCTCATAGTCCACACAGTACCTATACCTACTATGTATATGTTTAAGGCAAGCCTGTGCCATATTTGTACGATATACGAAACCGATACGATTTTCAAAAGCATATTACGTAAAACATCTAAGTATAGACAAAAGTACATTCACAACGAACAAAAATATACACCGAATAAACACAATAGTTATTAATACAACAATTTACATTTAACATAATATAAAACAATATAATACTATGTGAACAACTTCCAGCAGCAAAATAAAACACTTAAATCAAAAGAAGTATTTACAAGAATTTAAAACAGCTAACAAAAGTACTTAACTATGACTGTAATATTTGGTTTTGAAATAAATAATAAATAATACAATGAAAGCTATGGTCATAATAACGAATAAATAATTGAAGGAATATTAAGTACCTAAGGATGTTACCTTGTGTGGCTCAAGGGCGTGATACAAGAATTCAATAATTATTATTAACAAGATTAAAAATTTAATTAGCCTTCATCCATTGCATATAATAAGTTGACTTTATTAAAAATCTCAATTAGCCTAAATGTAATATGGAACGAAAGGAAGTAAATTATGCAGGTACAAATGACTATTCCATAGCTTCCATTATATGTCGTCGGGTAACATCGAATTGTCTACGTAAATTAAAAGAAGCTATCTTTTTGATGTCCCTTCACTGCTAAACCAATGTCTCAAACCTAAGAGGCTGTATAAGCCCTGGTTGTTTACTTGAGATCGCACCGGTTTCGCATGACGTTGAACTAGCTTATGAGGATATGCCTGATATAGATCAGCGTACGTATCCTGCAGACCAGAATAAGCTTCTGGATAATAGCCTCGAGGTCGGAAGTAATGAGGATACGAATGATGATGACGTCTTGGGTTTCCGTGATTGTTGTAGACTCCTCCAAAGTGATTTCGACCTGGCCAGTAATCTTGTAAATGGCGGAATGGATAGTTAGGAGGCGGTGTTTGTGAATGCTGGCTCGGCCACGGATATCTGTAATATGCCTCGGTCTTCGGATAAAAGCTGTTTGGAGGGTTATCCGCAAATGTTGGGTCTGGAGCAGCTCGTAGCGGTAAAGATTCCTGTAGTATTTCGGCTTTAGGCTTGTTTCGTCTATATTGAAGTTTCGTCCTTGTGCCTAAAATGCTATCTTCTTTTACAGCATGCTTCTTTTGATCTTTTGAATAGTTGTCATCAGTGGATACTTCAGCATACCGACTTATTAGTTTAATAGCTTCCCCGATGTCGGAATAATCGTTTTCTGGATTGAGTTTAGTTTGATCTTTATGCAACTGTGTAGTAGTATTTGACGTTATCTCCAAATTATCGTTAGTCTCAGTCGTATTAGCTTTTTTGTCAACTGATAATTCAGCTGTAGGCGAATCGTTGGTCTGTATTTTTTCATCATTAAGTCTTTCAAAGTCAGGGCCGTTTTGGTTTACATTTGCCATATTATAGAGGACAGGGTCCACGTTAACATGGCCATACACTAACTCTTTCTGTCCCACATCAGTGTAATTGTTATTTTGATTAATTTCTGCGGAGTTGTTGACTGGACTGTCGCGCTTCGGCTTGTCCGCATAGTGCTGCAAAGCATTCATCACGTTGTGGTCCAGCACACCAGATGTGCCTGTGTTGTTACTGTTAGAACTTTGTAATTTCAAAAGCTCTAACTCAGCTTCTATACTCTTGTCGCCGTTTCCATTTTCATTCTTCTTATCAATGTTTACATAACTCGGTTGAAGTTCTTGAGCCTGCAATCAAAGAAAGACTAAATATAAACTTTGCTTAGAAATTATTTCGGAATTAAATTAACGTATTTGAATAATAGGAGTGAACGGTATACGTAGTCATTGAAAAAAACCTTCCTCAATAAATGGACTATTCAACACAAAAATATTTTTCAAATTGAACTAGTATACTAGTAACTATAGTTCCTGAGATTAGCGCGTTCAAATAAACAAACTCTTCATCTTAAATTATTGGTAAGTATAGATGTATTTGATTCGTTACCTGTGCAGATGGCTCTTGGTTCTGAAGTGGCGAGGCTTGTGGGTCCAGGCCGATGGGGATGGACAGCTGCAGCGGCCCAGGCTCGTCGTCTCCGTAGTCGTAGAGGACGTCGCCGCTCGACGGTGACGAGAACAGCGCGTTGAGCTGCTCCAGCAGGATACGCTCGTGTTCGTCCTTGTTTATTGTTACCACCTGAAATTAGGAAATAAAGGTTCACTTGGCTGTTAGGGACGGTTATTTATATTGGTTTTGAGGTAAACGCCTCGGTAGAAGTGATCAGATCAAGGTAGGAAATTTTGAAGGACTTCCTACCTTGAATTATGAATGATATTTTCGTGAATTTTGGTTCAATGAACTTAGTGCCCATTACTGCAACAATAGGCGGATAACTAATGCCAACCTGTAAAAATAATAGCAGTGTGTATGCATCATTATCACTTAATTCAAAATTAAATAAAACAATTACACACCTGGACACATCCATTGCGGTCGAGTCTCTGTCCTTTAGGGCAAACTAGCGGCGTAATGAACAAAGACTTGGTGGTGATTCTGCGTGGCGGCGCATTCTGGTTGTTGTTCTCAGGGTTCTGCAGCCAGGACGGCCAGGCGAGCTCGGCTGCTTGGCGGTCGAGGGTCTTCGGCGGGGCGCGGGTGGTCGCTATGGCGAGGCGGGCCTCTGCCGTCGCTGAATCATGCTCTGGGACTTCGGTGGTGGTGACTTCTGCCGGGAGGGTCGTCTCGGTCTGATCGCCGGGGGTCGGCGCGGGAGCGGGGGTTGTCGCCGCGGCTGCTCCCGCTCCGATGTCCGCCGTCACCAGTGCACTCGACACCAGTAATATTGCCCACGTGCACCACATCGCAAACACCTGAAAAGATAAATATTTTTATTAATTGTTCAATCACGCACGAAATAGTACAAAAAGACAGACTTAATTCTTAAGTTATTCTCTACTAGTCAACCTTTAGCGAAAATTAAAGAATCAGCATGGCGTAATGTGAGAAGTATCGAGCGAGAGATACCGAGCCAATCATTCCGATGGGATACATTTCATAGTTCACCATTTACGACGCAGATTACGTCTACCCAACTGCATCGTACCTTCATACAAAGTTTGGTAATTGTAAAACTCGTATGTACTCATGGTAAACTAGCTAAGTCATTCTTTCTACTGCCATCATACAGAGGTACAATTTAATTCAGGAAAACAAACATCAATCCATCATCACATCCAGCTCACATTTTCACATAGATCCATCAGAAAACGAAACCAATTGCAGCAAGTTTCGTTACTTTTTTGTTATACTTGCCTAATGGTGGTGCAATGTGGAGGGTGTTTGTTCAGTCAACCAAAGTTATAGCGTAACAATGCTATATGATAGCATAATTAATAGACATGTGAACTCTATCATTCGCATACGGCAAATTTAGTGAGTATCGCCATGGAAGAACACGTTATCGTTTTAGTACACCTCAAACAAATGCCGGTCTATGCCCTTACGGTAATGAAGTCCATAAAAGTTGTTGCGGCCAAAAGCTAGTACCAACTTATTCATGAACAAGGATAGGATTCAGATTGTTCTAGCGTCCGTATGTAGTAGTGATGTCAACTGGATCAAGGTTTTGCGTAGCCATTAATTGAATAGCTCGGGCACGACGGCGTATTCAATGAGCTATGACTTGTATAGGCAGGCGATGCCCATCCGATCCTATCAATACCGGCAGTTGAATACCATCTCATTGGATGTTACTTTGATTTTCTTCTCTTTCACATGGCATTATGTAATACCCACTTGCAATTTTTACTTCAGTTAATGACAGTGATCCAAATATCTCACAACTCCGACCTTGACGCCCTTCATCTCTCGAGAGAGTGAAAGTCTGGTAATCACGCAGTGGATTAAGCTCTGCCTTCGCTTTTAATGCGCATTCAATTATACTTAAGCACATTTCGATACCATTATTGACTTTGTTCGTAATGGATGTTGTGTTAAATATTTTGTGAATGACAAGTATCTCGTAATGGTTATGATTTCTCTGTTGGGAATCTACATCCTGTTGGATTACATTGCACTGGCTCTTGAGATTTGAAGTAACCAACAGATAGGTCGTATGCAAATACACATTGTATTTTTTTTTAAAGCTTATTATTTAATTTGCACGAGTTCCTTGTAAAAGCTGGCTAACTGAACTGTAAGTTTTGTAACTGTAGCAGCTTTTAGGAGACGAAAGTGTCGGAGTCTGCGAAAACATCTAATTTGCACAAAAGTATCTTAATTAGCGGAGTTTAATAGTTCATCAAATGACTGGTTGATAGTGATCCTGCCTACAAGATACGCCCCGTGAATGAAAATTTACCGAGTAGAAGAGTAAATTTTATATTCCTGAGACGAACATTTTGTGTTTGTTCCGAGTCTGCTGAGCGTTAGTATCTATTTACGTATGTATTTATACAAAGCTTAGTACGCGTAACGGCTTTTCAAACCAATAGTGCTTTCAAGTCTGCTTAGTTTGGGATCAGATGATTTTTTTTTTGAAGAAAGAGAGTGATGACAGTCAGCTATGCTATTCCGGCGGACGCCAAAACTCCCTTCGCTCGAGTGAGTGAACTTTAAAATTCAATTTCTTTGCAACTGTGGTCGTTACAGAGAAAAGAACTAAGCCAAATAACATTTTTTGATTATTTACATACAAAATGAGAGAAAATATTAATTCAAAGTAAAGCGTATTGATGATTGAGGTAAGCGTGAAGCACCGAGATGAGAAGTGATGTCCGATGTGCACCGCCGGAATAGCACGGCAGGTCGGTTAAGTGGTTTAAATATGGCACAAAAAAGGTTTCAATTATATCTAGGCACATTCATCATTTGTCGAAATGCCAGCTACTTATTGTTTATTTGCTTGAATAGCTAATCAATGTTAAGTGGTTCTGACAAACACACCGATCAAAGGAAACATTTTGGATCATTATTATACGCCTATTCTTTCAATTTGCGAACAGAAGAATATACGAAATATTCCAAAAAAGAAACAAAAGCACTAAAGGGTTATTCAAAATGTCGATTTACTAGCGTAAGTGCCCGTAGATAGAGGTAGATCTGCTACCCGTTATTTCATAACATGTGATCTATCAGGAACTTGGTGAAGCTTGACTAACGATAGTTGTTTTTGTTTAATAATGTGAAGAAATAAACGTTAGTGAAAAGGGGACTGACACAAGGTTATAAACATTGATGAGTTTCGATAGTCGTCTGCATTATCCATACCTACACTTCGCTAGTTCATAGACAATTGCACGTCCGCCATGGTAGTTCAACAATGAACCATTGCAGTCAATCACAAGTCTGACATAATACCTAGTCATACTGTGAAACTAAGCTTAGGTTAATGATTTTTGCTAAAAACTGTTTATTGTGTCAGATACTTCGAATAGCAGCTAAACACGGTTTGCTCGGCTTTACCTATTACATAAGTGTCAAGATAACCAAGTAGGTATGTATAACTCGCGCACATTAGAAATACATTGTTGTAAACAAAGTTAATTCCCTTGACCCTAGTTTTTCCACACACCTCCGATTCTTTAGATGTGTGCAGAGCGAGTAAATAATTTAGTGCGCAAAACAAGGGCAGTGGCTGTTGACCCCGTCGCGATCTATCGGCGGCATCTGGCAATGATCTGGCGCAGGCGCCGCACGCGCAGTCAGACGCGCACGCGGAAGCGTCGCGGGAATTGACCGTGTTTCAATGGGTGCTTGATTGAACCCTCTCTTTACACGCACTGTGAAAAGGATTAGAAAGCGGGATTATGCCCGCTCGATGGCGTAACCTTATCGGAATTTTCATACTGAAGGTTCCAGTGCTCTTCGTGAGAGTGCGTTCATTAACATTTTAATGCACGCGTCGGAGACTGCGTCTGACCTAATGAGATCATTCTGTTTACATAAAGCAGATACACGGGTATTCCGTTTCGAGGTATTATTATCTGCACCGAATCCTCGAATGTTGAACCCTACCTTGACATGTATGCGAGAGTGAGATGAAGCTGCACAGAGGTGCGCGAGCGCAGGGATGCACGCAAATAGCTTTCCAGGCGGAATTAAAGTCGAGTGTTTCTGAGAATGCCTGATGGTGAATTGGTCTTCAAACTCCATTGAAGCTTTGAAGATAATTATTAATTACCTACATTAAGGATTTGAATTACCCAAGTGAACTTTGACTTGAGTCATAAAAAGATTTAATTACCTCTACTCATTTTTGATACTTTTCACAAGTGTTTCCTGAGTGAATATATAGGCCTGCACGTTCCCCTTAGGTGACCTAATCCTACCTAAGCATATCTAGGCACTTATGTTAGTAAGCACTGCGCATAAGAAACAACAACGGTAGGTAAGTGAGCCAAAGATCGTGTGCATCAAAACTAGGTAGTCGGCTCGTGCGAAGCTACGTCGGCCCGTGCGCCTGACCGCCCGTCACGAAGCATTTGTTATCCTTGCAGCCGCGCATTTAGATGCGGCTCCTTAATTAACGCATGCGTGAATCAACAACATCGAGCGCGGGGGATCGCGCCTCCGTAACTTTCTATAGTCACGCTTCGACTGCATCAATACACAGTCTCCCTTCAAGGGACAGCTGAGTGTATTCTCACATATTTACAAAATAAGGTTCGTTCTTAAGGGGTACAAATAAAGTACAGTTACGAGCAGGTGCATTTTTTGTGCTTACAATTTTTAGGGAAGCGCAGGTTGAGGGGATAGACACAAATATTTGTTATTCTTTTCCTAAATTTATTTTCTGTATTACACACATCAAAACTGTCTAGGGATATCATAGGGATATCATTTTTCAAATATTTCATAAAGTTAAGTTTGTTTACAAGTTGAGCATTATCTTAGAATAACGCGAGGACAGAGGTAGAAGATAAAGGTTAAGAATATTACAAAAAAAAACGTTTGATTTTGCTAAACTTTGACACCTTTTAAAAGAAAAATCAGTCTTTTTTTAACGTCCTTACGATTGTACAATAATGCTACTACAATAAATTTCTTTATACAATCTGAAAGGGCAGATATAGCAGTTTCTGTGTTCTAAAAATTTCTACGTTGGTATCAATATTTTATTTTTTACAGCCTCCCAAATAGCTATACTTTGTATGAAAATGCTTGCGATATCCCTAGACACTTTTGAGCAGTGTATTATGTTACGATTTATAACTGCGAATGGGTATTTTCAATCATTACTTTTAAATAATATCAGTTGTCAGAATCGGATGAAAGTAATGAATGATTCTGTCTGTAGCGGTTCTTAAGTGTGTCAACTTATCAACTCGCCTTCACCTTGGGTAAAGTTAAATAGTGTCATTCACGTGCATGACGATTATGCAACAAATGCAACATTTTCAATAAATTAAACTTACAATACTCATTAACAGTGCCACGTGTTTCAACGGGCAAGAGACATTAACGCTTATTGTAGGTATGTTAATGGCGCTGATGGCAACCGCCGAAGGCAACGAGAAAGTGTTGCTGTATGCTGTGAACTGGACAGACGAATGCCGGACAAATTTGCATATTAGATAACTGCTTGATGCTAAGCTACAATGGCCGGAAGGCAGCAACCAATCCAATTTAGGCTGCAATTCGCGATATCTTCTTATTACCTACTTAGGTACTACAAACCAGGAACCGACGTTAGATGGAATTGCATTACCTACCTATACCTACTCCAGTAACCTACAAACTTGGAATATTCTAGGAAATGTCTATACTTACCCATTTACTTAAGCATGTCATTTTGTATTACCATTTCAGACTACTTATGAATAAATTAAACTGTATTACATAAAAAAGCATTTATCCTACCTACCGTGACATAGTTATGGAATTATGATTTGCTTTATCCGCGAGTCTAAAGTGTATGATTTCGTATTTACTTAAGTTTCTTGAAATAACATTGTAACGTATGGCAACAAGACATTAACTTTGATGAAGAATATTTTCGTCCCAGTCTTCCTTCATTTACTAGAAAAACTTATTATGTATAGGTTTTAGGCATGTCGGTTTACTGATCTTTGGAACAATGACATAATTAGGCCCAAGCATAATTTCCTCAAACAAAATTGTACAATGAATGATTGATGAATTTCACGGTTAACAAAATGCAAAAGACAATGACGAGGTTATATTTATAAATCATTTTTAAATGTCTTTTGTGTGCCAGTGTTTGCTGTCCCATACCTCATTTACACCATAAAAAAAACTTTATAACTGGCAGGTAACAAATCTTCGAAATGACAAGTGCATACGACCGCCTCAGCCAGCACCCGACCTCTTTAGGTGTGAATAGTAAATTGCAATTCAGTTTTTGCAGGTGGCCGATGTTTTGTCACTCTCGTAGGCAAGTGTGCCGTCCGAGAGCGGCCGCCGACCTACTGACTGACTCAACATGTGCTGAGACATTTCACTATCGTTTTTATATCATCATAACTCACTGATTCGTTTTCTTGGGTGCGAAAGAGGCGGTCGTTATTACAGTGTTCCACAAGTTAATAACGGGCTTGTTTTCATTAGTTAACTATCATGTATCTTCTATGTTACGACTGAATCCAGAGAGAATTAGGTATTTTATGAAATGATTAAATGGTTTATTAATAAAGAAGATATGAACGGTTTTCCACGTAACGTATTAAGGTCTTGAGAACTATCAGATCAATGGAAAGAAATAAGCTCTGCCTGCTCAAGTGTAGGTAGGTACGAGTAGATACAATGATAGAGGAGACAAAGCAAGGGACGTGTTGTTTGCACCTTGCGTAATGGGAATTACGGGACACAAGGAACCATATTAAGTTAACTTCAAAGCATTTATTAGATTTTTATTTTAAGCATCATGACATAGTGTATTGTGGATATTTGTTAGAAACAAGCCGCCAAGCCGGTAAACAAAATCAACAATAGGTAACCTATAAGGTAGGTGATTAATTATATTTATACACTTGACAATCTAGATTTTCAAAGTCATTGCGTTTTACTATTCAGTTTCAGTTAATAATAGTACTGCATGTGTAGGGTCATTTGCGATCAAGTAGGCGTAATACATTAGCCGAAAGATACCTATATTGTACAGTCCGTCATCGCTTAAGAAGTTGAATATTGTGGTCGCGTTAGGCTAGGGAATAAATTACAATGAGAGTTAAGCTTATGCCTAGCCACGCGTTTGCTATGGTTCACTGTACATGGCATTTTAACGCAGCTCCAACCAACTGGCAAATTGATAGTTTACTATTATGGCACAAACGTCGCACATTATGTGTAACATATTACTAGATAAGACTGCATTTTCAGTTTCTCGCCTGGATTGCTAAAATGATTGAACAGTTTCTTAAGTGATCGCTGTTTATTACCGTCAATAGAAGAAAAAGGCCTTAACCACCAATTGTTTTTTTACTCACTATTCCTAAATTTTACTTTTGCCCCATATTTAAAAATCCCGAACTGGCTGTTTATCCACCGGTCTATCTACGCCGTCCCCTCCGTTAGGGCAGCAGCAAATGTGGCGTATCAACGTCCAAAACAATTAAATAACAGCTGGTCTTAAGTCCAGGGATACACCAAGACGAATGCCAGGAAGAAAAATTATTAAATAAATTACACCATCATCTGGCTTCAGGTAGAAAGCTTGAATTTTTCACAGAATATGTAGTTCTATAATACCTTTCAAAATAAATAATTAAATAAAAATAAAGTAAATAACAAAGTAGCCCAAACAACAAACTTAATTTTCAAGCAATTTTTACTCGATGATGGTCCGACTCGCACTTGGCCGGTTTTTTCAATTGTTTGACCATAAACGAACTCGCCATTTTTGAAGTTTCTACTTATTCCAACAAGAAAAACAATCACAGCCAACACAGCAATAGTGGCAGCGTGTAATCGGTAAATATGCAAAAAAATTGAAAGTTATCTTTTTGATATACATGAGATTAATTGTTCATTCATAGAATAGTTCCATATATCGGTCCAAGAACTATGCCAACGACGAATGACTTAGGGCAGTACAAAGAGAGAACAGTCAGACCTAATCGAAGCGCGGCGTACGCGCGGCCTCCGCCACGCATGGAAGACACCCGCCGCACTCGGTTTATTTATAAAAAGAGCCCATTCATCTACCATTTAATTTTAGGCTCCATTAGGGTTCGCAAAAACGCCGCCGAGAGTCAATTGTTTTTGTTGATTAGCCAATTCGACGAATAGCGGCGTACGTGGCGTGGCATACTGAGTCTATAGAGTTATGGGTTCTGGCATATACAGTCATTGGTTCTTAACGACCGTCAATATATAAATCTCACAAGACTGTAAATTAAAAGTCAAATTCATTATGAATTATTTAATGAACTGGTTGTACGAATTTGCAATTAACACACCCAAATTAGTTATTTAAAACTGGAAGAAGAATAATAATCCGGTCAAATTAGACATTCAAAGTTACATTAATTCCCACCAAGCTGAAAATCGGTAAGATTGTTTGAAATATCATTAAAAACAAAATTTGAAAGTTCCCCATCTTTCCCCTGTAAGGAAAAAAATTTATTCAAGGTCAAAGGTAAAAAAAATGAGTTTTTCGCGCTTTTCAGCAAAACGGTAAGTTTTATCATAAAAATATTTCAGACAAAAATTGTAGATCATAAAATTATCTACAAAAAAATAATTTATACTTTTTTTTCTACGAGCCACCGTTTTTGATATATAACGATTCAAAAAGTTGTAAAAGTTGTAATCGTCATAATATGCACACGTTTCCACGCCACCTATGAGGTAGTGTACTTTTTTTTTTTTAAGTAGGGTAAATGCCTTACGCATAGCCGTCCACCGGGGGACGGACGGGTTATGTCGGACTCTCCACTGTAAAGGTGGTATACCAGTGGCCCTACACCCAAAGGACGGCTCCGCTGCCGTAACCGGCGGTACGGCCCCGCCGGACCGCGACGCAAAGGGGGGATCAGCCTCGGATCACTGGCCCCCACCAACCGGTTGTGCGTCGCGGCCCCAACCACGCGCCTCAAAGGCGCCTGCAGGCCCCACTGGCCCCGCAGCCCCACGTCGCCCTTGCGGGCCGCAGCGGGTGGGTGTCCAGTCCCCCACGCTGCCACGCCTGGGTTCTCTTCGCTTCCCGGTGGTGCCCCTACCACCGGTACTAGGCCCCCTTGCCAAGCCGAGGCGAGAACCCGTGTACTTAGCGCAACTTTTACAGCTTTTTGAATCGTTATATCTCAAAAACGGTGGCTCGTAGAAAAAAAGTATTAAGTATTTTTTTGTAGATAATTTTATGATCTACGATTTTTGTCTGAAATATTTTTATGATAAAACTTACGTTTTGCTGAAAATCGCGAAAAACACATTTTTTTTACCTTTGACCTTGAATAAAATTTTTTCCTTACAGGGGAAAGATGGGGAACTTTCAAATTTTGTTTTTAATGATATTTCAAACAATCTTACCGATTTTCAGCTTGGTGGGAATTAATGTAACTTCACTCTTATTTTTTGGTCTAATTTGACCGGACTATAAGTGGTTCAACTTTTCGCTAACACTCGTTCAACTTGTTTTGGTCGTCTAGTAGGTATTTTAATGTATAAGTTTGTAAAGAGTTACTTGTGGTAGAATTTAGTAAAATCTATTACTTTTAGGGTGTTACCTTGTCCTTGGTCCTCAATTATTTTTTCAAAAGGCTAAATACTACCGGCTTCAACATGGGTTTAAATTTGCATTACCTTACTTCTAAACCAGAGTTAGGAACTTTGGCTTAGTTTGTATTAGGTATACAGGAACGGGACATAGGTACTACATGGGTAATTAACTTCACAAAGCAATCTAATTTATTAATGTATGGATGATTGATTAAGCATTCTAAGATGGATCCAAGAACTGTGATGTAGATGTTGATTACATCTACATTTCTTAGATTCACTAGCACAAACATTACACAAAGTACTAATTACCTAGTAAGTAGTATAAATAATAATTATGAACACAGTGTAGATACTGTTCTCATGTGGTTTTCGGTTATAATTATTTATTTCTCTATAACTTATTTTTATACACTTCCCGAACGTGGCTCGTGCCTGTGGCACTTGGTTGGGCCCCACTATAGCAAATTGTTATGGCAATCTGTCGGGTACAATGGATGCATGTGTATGTTTGTTTTCTTCTGTCTATGCGTATCAATCCCTCAACAGTATTTTGTAAATAACTTTAACGTTTTATTTTAATTGAAATTGTTTTTTGAAGTTAACAAATGCTCAATGTCTTTAATTTGTGTCAATGTATTTATCTTATTAATTTATTTGGCACATCAACAGTACAAACACGAGTATTCAAAATGAACATGAAAAATAAAAGAAGTGTCAGTATTCGATATTTCTACGCTAGTTATAACTTTTTTGTCTGGCTTATTTCTAATTTGGCTGTGTAAACTGTTAGGTACTCTGTCAATGACACAGGTCACACAGGCGAAACATTAACCACTGTTCCGTACCATTTTCAACCTGTGGTCACACAGGAAGCCTTGCCAGAAGTTCAAATAAGGGCCCGACGAAATGCTCTAATAAACCCGTTTCTAAAGGAACGGACGCCGTAAAAGAGCGTGCGAATACGAAATCGTATGCATCGTACCGAGACGACGCGTTCGGAATATCGCCTTCGTATTTTTGGAAGGGAAGCAGACTGGTCGGAAGTGGCCGGCGACAGATTACGCCGCTGAATAACAAATCATATGGCACATCTGGGCTTTCATGGCCGACGGCGCACCAAACACCAACTCCATATGAGTACGCACTATAAAACTCATAGCGGAATAATGAAAATTTAAAAAAATAAACCTAAACAAAAGACAGAGTAAAAAACTAACGACAACATTCTCGTAAACTGAATACGTTCTTTTCTGGAATATTCGTTGTGTTTCTCTTTGCAAACTACTTTGTCTGCCCTAGATGCAACAAATAAGATACCCTTTGTCTTCGCTTTAGGCTTATTTTGAACTGTTTTTTAAGCTTTTAATAAGTTCTTTGCAGACCGTATTCACTGCTGCTACGTTGTTAATAAAGTTTTCCCTTCTATGAAATTAGTTCAAAAACCTTATTCGTCCTCGAAAAACCTGGCCACCTTAAAAGTCAGTGCAGCCTTTAAAGGTTACCTGAATGCGCTGGCATAGGACCCGTTTTAGCATCGGACTTATCTCGAGGGACAAGTGTTACTCCGTTGTTGCTGCACTCTCTTCTCTGTTTATTTTTAAAGGTTAAAAGATTTATTAATCCCAAAGTGATAGATGCACACGAGTTACATCGAGAATGTATGTCTTTAAAGAGGGATTTTTCTTCGGCATTAAGTGGAAATATATTCCAAATGAATATACGACAAAGGAATTGAGAGTTCTATTGAGGGTTGACGCTGAGTGGGCGTCAAGCATATTTCCCTCACTATTGAATTATAACGCTATTATGTGTTGTATGTTACAAAATGTATCAAACAAAAACAATGGTTGTGAATTTTCGCTGTGGTAGCCTATAAAATATTGACTCTATGTGAAAACGTCATATTTATAGCTGCTTCGGATAATGCTGCCTGAGTTTCAAACCACCAAGCCACACTACAAATTATGCTAATGTGTTTCACGCGAGTAGCTACCTACCCATTCAGTTTGTCATATGGTTATTTTGTGTAATTTATGGAGACTTCTGACCATTATTAGATATAAGAACAATTTTCCCTATCTTTTACCTTAAAATAATATTTTACTTTTAAGATATCCCTTAATGTTTTAGACCGCATCAGAGTAGGCGCTCCGTACTCCGTACCCACGCTTCTAACACTAATAGTACTAATGTTTTACGTAGATTAGGTAATAAAATCAATCAAGGCTGACATTTGAGCGTGCGTTTCATCACTGCAACTGCAAGTGCAGTGCAGCTGCAGACCTGTGACGAAAGCGAGAGGAGGCTTACCTTGAAGGGAGACGCGCGTAGCCGTGCGCCGATCACATTATAGCGGGCGCCCGACTCGCGCTGGCGCAGACCTGAAACAGAAAACTTACTTTAGTAAGGCTCATCGTGAGAAATGGTAAAATTCATGTTTTTTATTGACAAACGCAATCAAATTACTACCCAGAAATGATATGAGGACATAATAATATACTTTATTGAACCAAAACAAAGTGAGTTGAACCAAAATCTAAGTAGAGCTAGTAATATTACAGGCTCCTTACTGACTGCCCTATTTGGGAATAGTAGTGCGCCACCATATGATACGATACGATACGACACCATGTAAAACGCCAGATAATGGCCCAATTCAGGATTGAGATCGTCTCCCAGAAAACAGTCCTGTAAAATCCTATTTGAATATGTTTCTGCTTTCTGAAGTCCTGAATCGAGTCCAAACCTTGTGAGTTCAGTCAAAATCAAGACTATTCTGCGGTTTTCACGTAAAAAAGAGTTGACATTTTAATATCGTTAGCTATTATGCTAAAGTATTTTGTTAGCCCTCTTTCAAAGGATAAAAAAACAAATTGAAAGTTACGCGATAGGGGACCGGCTTCAGAGTTCATAAACCCAGAGGTAGGCACGTTAGCAAAAATGAACCCATACTCCGATCAAATCGCCTCAAGGCCTCGGCAACGGCGAGTACAACAAGGAAGCGATCTTTATTGAAATGTTAATTGGAATGCCCACAACTGTAATTTATTGATCCTGGCAGCAGTCCTTAACCCTTCGGCGTGAAAGTGAAATAGCGCCGCTTGGCGACAAACATTTCGATGTGATTAGTGCGCTACGTGTTTGTTGATACTACTTGAACAAAAGTTATAGGCCACCGGATATATGCTATTAGCGTTATGTAGAGTGTTACTTACTACTGGATTATTAGTACCGCAAGACTTCTATAGCTTGTTAAGGCAACTGAAATATATTATTAGGCTTTTAATGGCAGTTAATAAAATAAATGTTTAGTAAAACTACATGAGTTTTAACTTGAGTAACCTAAATACTGTTTGTATGCATTTACAAGCAATAAAGGTGGCTCTACAATTCAACAAATATTTCTATGCAGTATGATGGCGTGTATTAGATAAATAGTGCATCTGCAAAGCTCAGTCAGTGGGTTCCTTGTCCGGAGTGAGTCTGGGACGCTTTCTAGCAATATCTGTGATGTATGTGAGAGGCAGAGCGGCCCGGCCCGTCCACGCGGCACACAAACCGCATGAAAGTTGATCGACTGGGCTTGCAGCCACATATTAATAATTCTGCTATAGTAAATGTCCTCTTAGTGCAGATAGTATTAAATTAAATTATTATTTCTGCTCTTTGATTTTGACAGGAGGCTTTGACAGTGAAAAGTTGGCTTGTTTAATGTTGCACCAATGTTAGACATAGTTAGCTCTTGTTAAATTATTCATCACAGAAAACCTGATCAGTCTTATAATATTGCAATACATTCTCCAATTTTGTTAAGCAGTATAAATAAGCTCTGCTTAGTTTGATGATAGTCAGATCTTGAAAAAATAACCCACATTTTTGTTGATTTTTGCATTTTTTATAAAAAGGTATAAAACTCCTATAGCATCGCATTAAAATGCCGCATAAAAGACGAGTAAAGAATATCCCACCCGGCAAGATTAGACGTCAGTTAGTAGACAAAGCCGATGTCAATATTGGTTTGTATGGCGGCAAACATAACGAGCGTCTCCCTAGAATCGGACTACCTACGTTCCGTTCCACGGGCTCTCATTGAACACGCGATTGTGTCTGGAACAAAGACTGTCTTTTTAAAGCAAACTGAGTGAAAGGCAGTTTTCTACTACTTAACGACGGTATCGGAATTATAATAACAAATGTTGACATTTTGGAAGAAGCGGATTCAACGCAGTGTAAAAATTGTAGACCTATTGTGACGCTAAGTGTATAAATCGTTTTCGGAAGAGTGCCGATGTAGGATATTGATAAGAAGGTAGGTAATTTTCTATCTATTAGGCATAGTAGGTAGGTATTACGATGATAAGTGGTAAATAATGCTATGTTTTAAAATGAGCTTAGTAGGTTTCAATAAAATGTACCTAAACCTGTCAAGAATCACCTAGCTCGATACCTTATCGCAGATGACTAACTCTAAAAATGCAAGTATTGAAATACCATTGACGGGGCATCGTACTTTACAGTGAACCACAGCAAACGCGTTACACTGTCTGGTATAAGCTGAGCTCTCATTGTATGAACTTGTATACTGCAAACAGCAGACACGAAGTTTGCAGCGTTACACTTGAGCTGCACATTGTACATACATTTAGTTTAATTTTGTTCTAAAGTGCTTAATTACATAACGACAAAGGTACATAGTGACGAACGTATTTTCTAAATGTATTAAGCCATGTTCTCATGTAAGTGACTTAATTATGTCTTAATCCAGTAAATGCCTTTAAAACTAAATACGAGTAGAATTCATCGACGTGGAAATTTTATCGGTCATGAATTTTCATGGTCATATAATTGATTGAATGTCAGTGTCACATGTTTTTAACAGTCATACCACTAACGTCTGTTATTTGTTTGGACCAATTGTTGAATTCTGTTATTAGTGGGCAGATAGGACTGAATCATTATTAATTTGTTTTCAGTCTGTTTTTACGCGTTAAAATATTCTGCGATATTTTGTCTATGCATACTTAGACGTACTTTAAGTGTTGCTATTTAATTTTAAATGATCGTACATCAGTTGTTGAACACAGGTACGTGATGTAAGGATGGCACGTGATAAACAAAGTGCAACACTCAGCTGCATACTTATGGTAATTGTAGGAATAATCGCTTCGTATCAACTACGTATTCTTGATGTAACTGCTTATATACTGCTGCTAAGAGGATTACTTCCTAAAGGTCATGTTAATTGAGGGAACATTCCAGAAAGTTGCGAAGTTTCGGAGTTGTTGCCATTTTTATTTCGTTTTAATTTGCTTAATTAACTACCTAATCCAAAAATAATTTCGAAGTATCAACCACTAAACTTTTTTAATAAAGAAAAAAGTCGTAGTTCCTAGCCAGTGCAAGATTTGAATGGGGCTATTAATACTCTTTTTAGAACGTCTCGCCATTAAACTAAGTGGACATTGATCCTTGTCAAAGTAAAAAGTTATAAATGTACTCGAGTATGTAATAATAACAGTACAATCATTCTCAGGCATGAGCCGTGAAAGCAAAACATCGCTCGGTTTGTTTCTAAACATTGTGTGCAAATTTGTGTTTGCTGGGCCTTTACATAGGACGATTTTTTACTCCGAATTTTGAGTATTCGTTAATATTTGCAATTTGACTAGTTGCACTTGCTTAGATTCAGCAGCAGAAAGCAAAGATTATTTTTATCCGAAGATAAGTACGATTATTCAACATCGTTTTGTGTGAATTAAGATTATATTGAAAACTGATACCATCAGCATAAGTAGCTGGGAATTTTTGGTACCTTATAACAGCTAATCCGATGAATTGAGAATGACATAGTAGTAAAGTGTTTACTTCGAAGACGTTCGTCGCCAGCTACAGGTCATGTGATGTGGCCGTTGCCTAAGATTATAGGTTTGACAAGTACTAGCACCTTTAACTAAACTATTTTGTTTCATTCATCTCCAATACAAACTTAATCCAACGCCTTTATACTCGTATGCATCATTTATTTGGGCTTTTTCCGCGGTTTCGTAGTATAATGTTGTTCGCTGTAAAGTGTTACCAGTCGTGTGCGGCGCTGCTTACCAGTCGTCGCGTGTAAAGTGCACAGTAGCAAATACCCGCAAGTGGTTATTGCTTGTTTATGCGGCTCGTGGTTTGTTTACGGGTTCCCATCTCTGGCACTCTTCGCGGCCAATCAATCACATTCTATTGGTTCGATTCACACATTCATTCTGGATGTGGCACATACCCCGATTAAATGTTAAGTCTTTCGCTTGAGGTTTCTAAACAAGGTAATGGCTTGAACTTTTTTCCGTAAATACCAGGCACTTGTGTATCATCTAAGAATAAGTGGTTGCTTGTGGCTTTAAAACTCTTCAGTTTGTATTGTATTGTATGAAAAGGGCTACAGATATCAGCCCAGCTTTTATTTCTGCATATTTTACGATTTTTTTTTGTGTTTTGGGAATCATTTACGAACATGATGTACTATTATAACTCATATATGCGCTCCTCATGTCAAACCATGTAATTGTTCTGATTTTGATATAACATCTATGCATTAGCGATGAGCACTTTGAGCCATAGTATTATTTGTCAAAACCGGGTAGCTACTAAATGCGGAATGGTGACTAAATCTTACCAGAGTTTTACATACAGTATAGGTAACACAGAATTTATCTTACTAGCCTAGAGCCTTGTTTTTGTTTTTGCGAGGTCAAAAGACAAGATGTCTGAATATTTTCCTACGATTAGTTGTACGTAAATTTCCAAGTACTATCAGTAACATTTTATCTACACAAACCTATTTACTATTACACACAAACCTATTGATTAAGTAAGTGAGTACGTTAGATACTTACCCTATTTTATAAACAAGAGCACAAATTACGTTGTATTGGAAACGTCACGTGAGTCGGTTGTGTATTGTGGGAGATGACAAGACGACATTTAATTGAATAATAATTGACCCCAAAGTTAAAGGTTGCCCGATAAGAACGTAAACGATTTAATTAAAAATATTGATAACTGAAAAACACTAACATGTAAAATATGAATATATCATTCAGAGCACACAGTCATTATATAAATGTGCAAATGTGTAGGTTTTACAATTGTCTTGGAACCCATTTTCTTCAAGCTTAGTCCACACATCATCATTTAACCGTGTTAAGTTTGAACCTCCTTACAAGTAGGCAGGCATTAACGCACTCGTGTTCAACAGTACAGTTAGTACCTGCCACAGTCCGAGGCTAGAGGTGTGCCGGGCCAAGCTGACACGGGACTGATTCGGAAACCTAATAGAATGGATACCTAGTCGACGTACATGCTGCTTGCATATAGGTACTCGTAAGGTACACTAGACACATCATTATCCGAGACGGCTACTTAACTGCACATTTTAAGACAATTTAAGTTATCGTACTGACCTAACACATAAAATGACCCGTATATTGTTATTGTTTCATCCGATTATTGTGAAATAATATTTGGACATTGTATAGGAATGACGCTAGAAAATTTTCCACGGGAAAATAAATAAAAGCTTTACAACCGTGACATATATCTCTACATAGAAATTAGGTCATTGCATTTTGACAGTTCATTAATTCATCTAATAGAAAGTTTTGTATAGACGGAGACCATAAAATGCAGTTTCATAAAGTTTTATGTTATTGTTTGTAATGGTGAGAAGTTAAGGTATCTGCGTAGTTTACGAGGGGATATAAGGGGTCATAACATTTTTCATTGTGAATTATGACGACACCCGACTTGTTACAATGTCAGGGTTAAGGCTCCCGGTGTAAGTTGGTTAGTGGCACATGAAAGTTCCAACACGTAGGGAACATGATAAATAAACTACGAGTAGGTACCATTTCCAGGGGATTATGGCTTACTTTCATTAGTCTTAGGGCTTAGTTATGTTCGAGTGTTGGATGGGGAGAAAGTGTCAGGAAGGCAATCGAAAATTGAGAAAGTTATTTATCGTTTTAAAATCATAACTAAAAAATGCTTGGTAAAGTTACGTGTCGGACAAGGTCGCATTCTTCGATGAGAATTTCTTCTTCTCAATTCTTTTGCCGTCATATTGATGGGATTTTGAGAAATAGGTGTCAACGGACAGTCTCAAGATTAATAATTAAAATTAGAAGATTCATATGAGACAAATCTATTTTACACGCAATAAAAAAAAACCCGGTGGCATAGAAACAACGCAGGGCAAGTTAATTGTTTATCTATTTAATGCGATACCAATTAAAATGTGGGCGAGGTGTGCCATGAAACGTCGACTCAGCAGCTCGGCATAGCTAATTGCCACGCAGTGAACGTAGCCCACCGTGCATTACCACTGTGGCTGAGGACTGCGTGGGCGCCGTGTAACGACCATGCTCACGTTCGCCTCAACCACAATCACCTCTTAATTGTTTAGCTACTTAGATTTCTAACAATTGCAACGACTTACAAAGATGTGAAATATGGATAGGATGACACTTCACTAAGTGTAAAGTTCAAAACTTTATTGGCAGTTTTGAAGGTTCTCAGCATTTTTGCCAATTCAGAGATACTTAAGTTGAAATAATGCGAGAGGCAGATGGATCGGTCTAGATTTCAAGAATTTAGACAGTTCCTATCAAGATGCTATAGTAAACCGTAGTCAAATTGTGGCTTTGTTTGAAGTCTCAGATTTAAATGCTTGAAACATAGGCTAAGTTACTAGTTCGATCGCATTCTAACGCGTCTGCGCACGATTGAGTATATTGATTTCCTTACTTTATCGCATATTAATTGGCTGGCATTTACTGTTTATGTTTATTTCGTGAATCAGACGTTCGTGTAATCTGCGTAGTATCCTATCTTGGGTGTCTAACCATCGCTTGCAAGACTATTTAAATATTGTTCTAAAAACCACAAGATTCCATTCCTCTGTATATTAGTGGACAGATTTTTTCAACCATTACCACCACTCACCACACAGTTAAAAAAGTTTAACCTGTGTTTGTCTATGGCATATGGCATCGTAGTTCCCAAAATGATGAACTGGTTTGTCATATTCTATTAGAAAGCTGTTTTTGGCCACCATTAGTTCAAGAAAATTGTGCGCAGGGTATACAAAATGAACATTCACAGTTGTTGTTTATAATAGTGTAGCTATACCGCTCTACTTTGCATTAAGCCTTATTGGTATCTCAATCTAACTGATCAAAGCCTATGTTTACTCTATAAGTAGGACCTAGTACTAAAACTAGTCAGTTTACTATTCATGAAAGTTGCTCCCGCGCAGACAAGAATGCCAGCTGGCGCCGCGCTGAGTAAAGGTATAGCAACTACAGGATGTACTTACTGGGAACAGATTACATAAATAAGTTGTAAGGTGGATCTCGCCTTTGGACTGCGTGATCCATAGAGCCATTTGCTTTTTGAATTTAATATCTACAGAAATATAAACAAAAATCACTTACTTGCTGGCTAGCGAAGTTATATGGGCCTCGCTAATGTTTAGGATGAGCTTCAGAAATAAACATTTGAGTTTATCAGTTTTTGACAAAATCTGTAGAAATAGAGTTCAGGTGGCCGATAGTGGCCTTGTGTAACCGATGATAAGAGCTTTCTATTTAGCCTGTACTACTGAGCAGAAGCCTTTTCACTATGATTTAAAAGCGTTATCTCGACTACACTATTATTTGTAGGTGTCTTGGTTACAAAGTAATCACAATGTTCAATGGCAAATTAAGACGATTCGTCACAATGGATTTGTTTAATAAAACACTAGTGTGAATCTATGAATCAGGTTTGCGACATTGAGAATGTAATGCAATCAATCAAAACATCTGTACAAAGGTGCATTGGGACTCACCAACAAAGTGAATGAAACTTTATTTGTCTGTTTTTTATAAAAGCAAGCTTTTTGTTGTAATTGAATAATTCCTTTGACTGCTTCACAGTGTGATTCCGGAGTACTAATTACTCAAAATGCGCCTGGATTGCTTTCCAGTTGGGGTACGTGACACCCGACTACACGTACAGTATGCCACCCTTTGCAGTTCGTTTGTTTGTCCATACGTCAAGCTATTCCACTATTGTCTTTCCTTATTATTCTGTACCTGAAGGTTGTCTGCAAAAACCGGGAAGGGAAATATAGTAGGTATTCACTCTTTGGGACATCCCCACACTGAAAACTTCTAAGACACTCTCAGGCACATGTCATGTGTTTTGTTGTTGTGATATCGTTCAATTTATTAACGTGTGCTGTGTGCGCACAATTTAATTTTGCAGTATATTTGCCAATGTTTTGGATGAAAAAAAACAAAAGAAGTTATTGATCTGGAGATTTAGCAATTTATACAATGCTATCCGTTACGGTTGTATAGACCCCGATGATTTGCAAGTTGGAAAAACAATACAGTAAGCTGTAATCAGTGTAATAACAACCAGGAAGCTCATCAATCTTATCATTCGCATTGATCTATATGAGGAAATTCAATCTCACCGTATGTATTATTAGGTATTAGTAACACCCTGATCATAATTTGTAATATGAACTCATGCAACTAATACTGACTTTCCGAATGTTCCTTGAATGATTTTATTGCATTTTAAAATAAAGTTGTGGAGCCAACGGGAGCGGCAGATCAATATATTCCGGTCTGATCCCCCTTATTGTGATCCAACTCTCGTGATTTTAAGTAAGAAATAATAGGGTGATCACAATAAGGGCGATCAGACCGGAATAAACCGGCAACTCACATACTATTGTTGTCTTTGTTGTTCATAGATGTGCTTAATGAATTAATGTTTATCTGGTTATAGTTTTTCAGTTCTTGAACTGTAGGACTGAGTGAGAAATTGAAACTTGTTATAAACGAATAAGAAATACATTTTACAAAACTTCCACTAAGACCTTATGACCCTGAACTAAGAAAAGCTTCTCCTTTTTCTACATAAACATATTTAACTAATGAGCATACTCAAATTATTCTGAAGTAGGTACCTATTAACTTACACACCACTCAGACACAGAACTAACTAAAAATATACATTTGGCAAGCGTTGCTAAATACCCGTTTTCATTCCAATACCAGAGGCCTTTGCCCCGTAGTAAGTCGTTAATTGAGTTTTTAAAATAAGTTGTAATTAAGTGGGCAACATCATTGGCAGTAAATATCGAAAAATTAACAACTTGCTCCTCCCAGGCCGACATTAATAATAGATGTAGTGACAGGTTGCCCAATTTGTGGTATTAGCCAAAATTTAAATTGGTTAAATTTAGTATTGGTAGTGACTGCTGATCTATGGCCTCTTAAAATAGATTTAACGTAAGTAATGCATTAAGTTATTTTGGCTGGTTTTGAGTATTTCCTTAAAAAATACGTATTTACTTACATCATTAATATATTTAATAAAGGTATATGATTTTCATTATGGTATGATTGTTTCTACTGGTCCAAACACCAGTTGCAGATACCTATATCTTTGTTAACTATCTTACTTGTTTAATTGAGAATTAATTACCGCAATTTGTAATTATTGGCAAGTTGATTGGATATTAGCCACAACACATCAAGGTATACTCAGTCGCAAAAAATAGTGCGGTGCGACATTAACGTGTAGGTCACGTTTGAGTACCGTAAAGCTGTGCCCATAACCGCAAGTCAGTTACAGCACACCACGTAGGCAGCGCTTCACTTTTACTGGCTTGCGGCATTAATGACATTATGTATTATGTCACATTAGTCGCAATTACATGTGTCATCTCAAAGGCAACGGAGGCCGTGACATCGAGAACAATGCTATGGATTGACGCGATAAAAGCACGATCTCCGCTTTAGGAACTGGGTGACCAGATTGAAAGGAACAATACTTTGCGTAACCAAAATAAGCGAAGTTTTGCTTAGATTTTGTTCTCATGTTTTTCTCTCGTCAGCTTTGTACCAATAGTTGTAAAGCGCCAAATAAGGCTTCTGGTTGGGCTTGTTTTTACGATTGCCATCTTGCGGAAGCTGACGAAGGAAAGTCGTCATTTTTTGGTCTCTTATTAGGGCTTTGAACAAGTCAAGGAGGCTGAAAATATGAATCAGGCCACAAGGCGCGCCTAAAGCGCATTTTGAAGTTAAAAGAAAGTCATCTTTACTTCTTTGCGGACTTTACTTCCTGTCATGACGTTTTGAATTTTCCCACCATTTGTATATTGTTTGTATAAATTGGATTTTCCCTAAGTGATCGTTGCATAGTGGACACATGGTTTAATGGTGATTTTCTAACATTTTTTTCATATTTATTATTAAGTTTATATTTCCAAGAGGTTTTAGAGATTGAGAGCCTTTGCCGTGCAGAGGGACGGAATTGCCTGATTTCAATTCAGATTGAGATTTGCAAAATGTATTTTTTCAAATAGTTGATCAGCACAGTTGAACAAGAAAGTTCTTTCACGACCTGATGACATCATGTGGTGTGCTAACTCTAGGCAGTAAAAGACTAGAGCAGTGCTTATTAATTTCCAAACCTCGGCTGGAACTCTTGGAAATCTTTCAACGGTAATAGTTTGGAGATCATCATAGGTGAGGAAACGCATAAAACCACGACTTGAGTTCATCTTGTGAATGTTAGTTGCAACGAATCGTTTTTTCTACATAGGTTCAAGGCGTTTGGAAGATACATTGTTTTAAATTGTTAATAGCATAATGAAATAACTTCATACATTGCAACAGCAGCAAAAAGTATGTATTGTGTGGCCGTGGGACAATACATTAGCAAATACGCTATCCGTTTGGTAACGTTCAAGTTGAAAATACTCACTTGAAAATCAAGACAAACAGCAATATTTTTGTAAAATAACTCACAAAACATCAGTTTCATAATAATGTTATGTTATGTCTTTTGTTTTCTTTATCAAAAAATGTATGAGTTCAAATTAAAAAAAACTATTTTTAATGCTCTGATTGAAATCCAAACAACAGGTTTGCAACGAAATTATAAACGTTACCGCGAAGCGTTAGTTCATTTAAACCAGGCCATTATAATTAAACACCTCATTTGCATTTGAATAGCGACAGAGAGAAGTGACATCCTCAAAAAGTTCAATTTTATTGCTTCGCCACGTGTTCTGTTGTGAGTGCAGTCTACCTCGTATGCTTCCGTGCGGATTGGCTAGGGCTGTCTAGCCTTTTGACAGAAATGTTCCTTTTGTGTCTATTCGTTAGGATTAGAATTCGTCACGATTCCGGGACACTAGCGTGATAAAACATTTTCGTGCTAAAGATATTTGGGGACGAAGTAGTAGTAGTACCCCAACGGGTGGTACCTAAATGTAAACTATAAAATTTTCTACAAAAATCTGCTACTGAGTTATTTGACATCTTAATGGTCCAATGGGAAAGAAATCCGATCATTACAGATGTGGGTCTGATTCCGACCGGAGGCGGTGCAAATACTGCATGTGTTAGAAATGAATCTTATTGAAAGCGGTTTTAAACAATAGGACATTACTTTTCTGTGGTCGGAATCGATATGGATTATAAAGGCAGTGTCCCGATGTTAGTTGCGCAACATACCAGCCCTAAGCTAGGCCACAATACCCAGTAGCGGTTTTCACTTTCGTCTGTTGATAAATGAGGCGATTAACAATTCCGGCCGCGGGCAGGACGTCACGTCGCAGCTTCCGCATTAGCTGCGTCTGCGCCGCGTCCCTTGGTGCACGCGACAGTGTAGGGATGTGCGATCCAGGTGCTTTGTATCGATATTGTGGATCGCAATGGAGCTTAACACACTGTATCGATCCAAGTATCAATCCACTAAAATCAATACGATTTTTTGGATTGATCCAATATTTTATCAAAATTCCGAGATATAAAAAATATGGTTTTTAAAAGGCATCAAAGTTTATTCAAGAACCAAATATGTTTTTGATACTGGCCGTGAAAGCGCTTTTGCAAGTAACTTAAAGGTGTTATTCTCAGATTCAGTGGCTACGTTTTTGTAGTGTCCCCTAAAACTTTTGCCCAGATTTGTTGCGTTTGCTGCTGTTTTTACATCTAAGGAACAAAGCTTGCCTTTCCTTGACTGCCGTTTTCTTTCCGATCCTCATTATACGTGTATTGATCGACTAGCGGATCGAAAGCCATTGTATCTATCTACAGAAGTATCGGACCGGATCGAACATCCCTAGACAGTGCCCGCGCCCGACCCCGTCTGCACTAGGCTTTACTTTCTATTCTTCCTGGGCCTGCGACCAATAATGACTTACGATAATTAATGTTTGGCGTTCATTATAATTTCAGATTTTTTAACCGCTATATGTAGGTGGACTGCACACTTTCACCGAATTGGTAATTTTTAAACATGTCACAATTGCAACTTCGGTTACTGGAGCAACCTAAAAAAATTAACAACTAAAACATGCGAACAAAATATACGCAACTTTACGATACCTTTTTACCTTTTGCTCGTAAGAGAGCAATAAAGCCTTTTAACGCAGCAAAATAAAACAGTCAGTTTAAGTCTGTATCATAAAGTTATTTTATTATGAAGCTCCAACAAATTAGTCGGTCTTTTGCACACAATTTGAAGAGTAACCGAATGTGCGCGATTCCAGATGTGCGTGTCGACACAGTATAAACCATACAGTAGAACATCTACACACAAACCTGCCCGCTCGGTTTGAAAGTGAGCGTGCGCGTCGCGTGCCGTGTCGCTATTTCACGCACACGCGATTTCACGCACACGCTAGCATAAAATAGGGAGGCATAGGGAGGCGGCAGTAGGACGGACTGTGCCGCGTGTCTGTGTGCACGCTAGGCCAATAACTCGGCGGGCGGCCTTAGATAACCTACTGTATGGTTTATACTGTGGTGTCGATCACCCACTCGTATTATCGTATAATCCGTAACCGGATACGGCGTGAAGTCGCGAATCCGAGAGCTGTCAATCAGCTTGCGTAATGCGCGTGCGCACCACGCAGTCAGCCGTATACACAAGTATACACATGATAATATTGCATGTTATTACTGTTTTTTACATATTGATTAAAAATATACATTAACATAGCACAACATACTCTCACGACATTACAAACGGGTTAGATAGAGGCACACTGATTATTGCCGTCATGGTGAACGGAACATACAGAAGCCCACATTTCTCTGAGTGAATTTGAACACCACGTGATAATAGGCGAGCCTACCGCCTGTATCCGTGTTGCTTGGGTTTTTTATCGGTGTTTTCCTCCACCGGAGATTTAGCCGCAAAAACAATGTACACAAAGTAGTGTTCTGACCAGTCTTGAACTCGCGGCCACTGGGCCACGACACTCTCACCATATGCATCAATTCAATCTATATTTTATATTAGGACACCGGAGTTCAAAATATTGAATTTTTCCCGTGGTAATTGAAATCTACACAGATTTTGTTTTGTCAGAATATTTTTAAATATTTTTAGGTTGGCTACAAGTTATTAATTTGTAAACGAATTGTCAAGATTTGAAACTTATTATAACGGGAAAAGGCCTAATATGGAAACCCTAAGTTTTTATTATTGTTATTGCTATAGTGATAAAAGTTTACGATTTTTCGAATTTCACTCATTTAGCGATGAAAATTCAATTTTGTTGAACAAATATGAATAAATACAGATCAGTGCACCTGCAATTATAACGTTACCGTTCCCAGAAACCATTTCCCCTAACGACAACGATAAACATCACTAATTGTATTCACTTAACTGGAAATCATTTGAGTTCACATAATTACACTTAGTACTACTTTTACCTTACGATACTGCTATGACTAGTGTGAAGATGTTTGTTTTTAGTTTTTACTTTGTAGCATGCGACATCGGTAAGGTAAAGTTCCTAAGTATCTTTTGGAATTCTACGTTTTTTTCTTAGTGCAAAGGTGATTTAAATAACCAAAACGCGTTCAAATACAAATACAAATATCTTTATTTGTTATTAAGTAGGGTACATGAAAATGTGGTCTTAAATTAATAAAAGAACAATGACCTACTTAGCTATATAAAACAGCATACAAATAATTTAAACACAATTTATATTATATTTTATCATTCAAACATTATTAATTATTAAATCACAGCATTAATATGAATCATACAGCAACAGCGTCAACAATCAATCCCATTTCGGTTTTTTATGCTTTAAAAACTCGTCAATACTATAAAAAGCATTATCCATCAACCATTTACGCAAAGAAGCTTTAAAAGCATTTAGTTCAAGCTCCTTAATTTTCATGTGTAAAACTATTGAAAATAGTTTCACACATGGCATATGAATTATTTTTAAATCTCTCAGTTTTAGGAACTACGTCCAGGGGGGCTAAAACGGTAACATTTTAGCATTTCATATTATGAAACATCTAACTGACGTTTCATCTAGGCCGCGGTCCGTTTCGAGTCAAAAGTGAGTAATAGCGCGCTGACGTCGCTCACGTTCATACAATTTATCAATTCGGGATGCGTGTCAGCGCGCTGTTACTCACTTTTGACTCGAAACGGACCGCGGTCTAGATGAAACGTCAAATAGATGATTCATAATATGAAATGCTAAATGTTGCTGTTTTAGCCCCCCAGAACTAACCTATTGCAATTACGTGTTGTTCTGGTATAATGATCTTTCGCCATTTTGAACTTGTGAATATTCCGCTTGACAAAAATACCCACTTCAAGTATATATAAGCATGGAAAGGGCAAAATTTGGAGCAATTTAAAATAGGGCAAGCAGGATATATCTGGTGCTATGTTAAAGATGGCTCTGATACACCTTTTTTGGGCAATAAATATGTTTTTTACATCAGTGCCCTTACCCCATATTATTAATCCGTACCTTAAAACAGACTCCACGTATGCATAATAAGCAGTAACCGCAGTATTTATGTTTGCAACTTTGGCCAGTTTGTATAGAGCAAAAGCAAACCCGTTAATTTTGTTGCGAACTTTTTCTATTTGGTCTTTCCAGTCTAGTTTTTGATCCAAAAACTAGACTCGTTTCTAGGGAACCTATCAAGCTCGTCGCGCCATCTTATTGTAGTCTAACTAACAGCTTAGGTCGTTGGTGCTTCTTCGGTAGTGCTCTATCGAAGAAGAACCGTTCATTTTATTGTTGCTTCTGTCTACCAAAAGCATAGCTGTGAAGGTTCAAAATACACGTGCATTTGGACGAGAGGACTTTGCCCAGAAGTGCAAACGGCCTTCAGGTACTATCAGAAAACTTGTTATCTTGTCATTAACATTGACCCATAAGTTTGAACTTGCTTTTTCTATATTTGCTTACATGCAGATGATTTATATGCCTATGCGCATTTGTTTAGAAATGTTCTGTTTTACACTGGAATAAAATTTTCCAAAAATAGCCTCGACTTTTATGATAGTGTTAAATTGACATTTAATTATACCGATGGCTAACAATTCAGTCATACAAAGAAGAAAACATTAAAAAAGAAAACAAGATTAACAGAGATCGTGTTTGCGAACCTGTACTTTATTAAAGTTTGCTACTTCTGCGCTTCTAGGCCACCTAGGCCGGAAAATTCTGTATACATACCATCACGCCTCTTTCCTAACGGGGAAGGCAAATTCTGTATAATGTTCGTAAAGTTGATAAAAATAGAAAGGGTTTTTGATTGCTGCTAATTAATTGCCCTTAATGACTGCGTCCATCCGTCCACACGTCCTGACAACAGGTGCGCGTCAGCCCGTGTCATGTGATATCACCAAACCAAACTATGTGGCGCCTGTCACACAGATTTTTGCGTTTTTTTTGTTATATTCACCAACTTTTGCCAAAAATCCTATACGTACCTACTCCTACTTACAGAAAATGTTTCGAAACTACTACCTTTCAAAGGATGAAACACTTATTTCGACGTTGGGAACAAAGGAAGTTTAAAGGTAAGGTAGGGTTTAGGTTCGTTTCCTTATGACACTTTTGATTTGGTTTAATTCGCAAATATTCTTTCAACTTGTTTGTAAGTAAATGGCATATTTTAATTCAGTTTGGGAACTGTTTAATTTACATTCCATTCAATATCAACACACGAATATTTTTTAATTAAAACTAAACATTGTAATTGTCAATGTGAAACCACAATGGTCATGATTTTGTTTCCGTTCGCATTAAATGTATTTGCCGCCATCTAGGTGTGGTCTCATCTCGCCGAACTTGACTCATTACGAGACCGGGAGCCGGTTTCCAGTAAAAAATACTTGTTAACAGACGAGGTACCTGCATGAAAATTGAGACCTGCTAATGGAGACGTTAAACAGTTTTTGCAAAATACTATACTTAACGGATTTACGCGCGTGACCTATAATGAAGACTATTTTATTGTTTTTTGTTGTTAATGATTGGTATTTCTTTTTTTAGCTTATTGAGATACAGGGTTGTATTCTTAAACAATATTTTCAGGCAGCTTAGCCAAGTAGCAATTTATTAAAATATCAGTTTAAATACTTCCGATCTGCATGCATGGAGAACTTGTAGGTAAATTAGAAGAGCACTTCAAAATCATCTCTTTTATTAAAAACTGACAAAACAAAGTTCTCAGTTGTTGCACAGATTACTGTTTATTTGTATGTAGAGTAAACAACAGTACCCCTTTGTTATGGAATACTTGTTTTCTACTGCACATAATAGCACGCCATTGGCTATAAATACCGTGCGACAATACAATTAGGTCCACAATTATACGTTGCAGTTTGACATTTGAAAAGTAACATAAAATTATATTTGTTTTTAGCTATAGGGTTACTTTATTTACACCCACCATAGACGCATTGTATTCTTTTGTAAGTAATTATTGGTTACGGTTTGTTATTTACATTGAGAGACAAAGACATATTTTTGCTGGAGTCTTCATTCCTGCAACTTCTTAGTATGGTCTGGCAGTGAGGCAGTCACTAAGATTTTCCGCGAATAAATGCTAGGTAGAAACTATAGCAGTCGAGCTCGAGTTCCTTAATTCTTATCATGAATAGAGGCTAAAAGGGAAAGCAGTGGATCAAAAAGGCATCGACTCCATTGTTTGCGAGTATTCTGCGTGAAACACGCCGTCCATTGTCGCTGCTCTCCTCTTTCAAGACAATATGCCAATTGTTTTCCTACCTTTCGATGGACAATTAGTCAGAAGCATGTCACGAGGTATTGCTCAAGATAACGTAATATTAAGCTATTGGTCAGGAGATCACTCTGGACATAAAAGAATTCCATAGAGGCGCGGAATGACATCAATGAAGAGAATCGATCTCGCTGAAATGAATGGAGCAGCCTATTTCCCGAGAAATTTTACTACCTATTCGATTCTACCAAGTAAGGTCTTAATTGAGAGGAGGATTGTATGTAACTAAACGAAACTCACAACTGACAGAACAGTTTAATAAAGGCTTTCACATTACATTGCAAAACATAAAGGTTTGACATCTGCTGGGAATAGGGGACATGGTTTATCTCCGTTAACAAGCAAAAACTTGCGTTAGGCTGCTCCTGTGACAGTGTAACGTCTGTTGCTGGTGTTCAAACGAATAATAAATCATTCTGTTTTATTTGTCTTGTTAGTGAAACTGCGTAGGTCGAAACTTCGTTCAACATCAACATTAGAAACGTACGACGCCTTCAGCTTTATGTGACCTATCTAAGGTGACAATTCATTTGTTTTGACTCAATGACGATATCTAAGTGACCTGGATTTGAACCCTGGCTCAAACATTAGTCTGTGGCTGGCGGGTCTGACCGCTGAGCTAAGCGGCTTGTTGCTACGAGGACGAAATAGATACTTAATAACGCGAGCCGTAGGTGATCGCTTTAGATACCTATCGTAATTGTGTCAAAACAAATTTTTCAATTTTCGCCTAAGATAGGTCACATAAAGCTAAAGGCGTCTGATGGTTCAACATCAACATTAGTAGCGTACATAGGTAGTACTTTCAAGGCGACGGCGTCTCGTGCGCCACTCATACTTATGTGCTCTTATAGACAATTGACAAATCCGTGTGCGGAAAAGCAGGTGCGTAGTATAGAATATTCATTTGATTGATCGACGTGACTTGAAGAGGGTCCCTTGTCGATAACGCGGCGGTTGAATTCTGATGTTACTGTGTAACATTTAGACACAATGTGTTTAGTTAAAACAGTTAAGTGGGGACGCGAATGAGGTGTCAAAAGTTTTGAATATCACTCTTAAGATATATATCTTAAGAGTGATATTCAAAACTTTTATATATATATATAAATATATGTATTTTGTATATCACATCATCAGCAAAACATATTGGTATTCCAGGCTAAATTAAAACTTTTAAGTGGAGTTTATCGTTTTGCTTATAAAGAATATAAAAACGGAAAAGCCATTTGTGAAATTATTAATCAAATAAAGCGTATATCAGTTACGCGTTAGCGCAACTGAACTGTGACGCGTAACTGAAGTTGAAATATAATATGCTTTATTTGACATGGAATTTTACGAAATGTAGCTTAAAATATTCGTTACTTAGCCATCGAAACATTATAAGTAGAAGTAGCAACTATAAGCTACCAACTTTTAATACTGGCAATCATCGTAATGGAAATTGATTTTGCAAAAGCTCTCGATGAAAATACCACACGGAACTAAGGGCTAAAGGCCGATTTTAAATTAGGTCAGTGCCAAATACTTCCAATAACCCCAGCGCTATGAAACATCCAGGTATCCGCTTAATTTAAGGAATTTCAGCATCAGCAGCAGCTCATTGCATTCGACGTGAATTAAATTTAGCTGTTGGTAATCAACTGGATATGGGTCCGGATATTTGTGATTCTAGCAGATGGTCGCGTAAATTGGAATTACGCATGGAATTAATATTGACTGTGTGACAACTGTTAGAATACAATTTGAACGGTGTAATAAATTATATTTTCAAAACATTTATGTGGACGTTAATTCAATAGAATGAAGAGAACAAGCTTTTTTAGTTGTTTGTTTATCGAACAGATTTCTTTGTTTGTAATATTCTCTGGTTTCCGTAACATATAAGTAAACTTTACTTTGGGAACAGAGCAATGTATATGTCTCATTTTTTTGTATTATTTGTTATCCTACCTGATGTCCTTGGCAATAGATGAGCTAAACCACTGGTCACCCACAAGTTGGCTTTCATATTGCACGAGCAAACACCCGTTATTCCCTTGTCAATAATAACAATACGGCATACGGCATAATAAAATTGTATTGCCCCATGAGAACAATCATCAACAACGTTGTGGTTGCTATGGCAACACTAATTATCTTATTTCAAAAAAGGAATGCGATTGTTTCGCGTCGCGTTACGAATCGTAATTACAGTGTATTCACCTCTCAGATGCCTTCCTGTCTCGGGCGGCGGCCAAGCAAGCCCTGCAAGAGGGGAAAACTGGGAAATTACCCCCAGGGGATTGCAGCCCGGTAGGGGCGAGTTTATCACACAATTTGCTGCCTGAACTGCACCGTATAAACTTAGAAAACTGTTATTTATACGCCCTGTCCCTCAGACCCTAATTGTACAGCACTGTTTACCCAGTGAACGTAAGTTTAACTCAAGTTAATCTTTAATGGAAAAATGGTGGTGTGCATGAATGACCACGTCTGTTTGTATTGGTCTGGGTGTTTCCTATGTATGTATTTACGGAAATAATAGGTATGTTTATCCGTTGTCTAGTATTACAGAGCTTGGCTTAGTTTGGGTCTAGACGGTGCTGTGTCGGATAATGTCGAAAGATGATGATGATGACAAGCCGAATTTAAAAAGCTAAAAAATATTTTCCAATTTTACATTAGTTAACCCTTAGAAAAACATATAAAAAATCATTAGCTTCTTGAAGAAATTAATATAAGTATCTTGATAAGAATGATTTACATACACAGTTCCGTGTAAGCACGAGAACCTTGAACAATTATAAACGCTTTTCTCATTATAATCTTGATGAGTTCATGTTCAATACAAATTGTATGATACACTGATACTCGTATTATAACGCTAGTGCACCTGAAGAAACATGATCACGATATTTGTTCAAAATGTCATAAATAAAATATTTTTGATTTCATGCTTTACGTACAGAGGCGTTTACTTCAACCTTATACTGCTGGCATAAAACTCATTTTGCAATAGTTTTGTATAGGTTGCTGTGAACGCCTCTGTACCTACGAGTAGCAGTTTACTATAAAAATCGCATGAATTTATTATTTTAAAGTAAACTTTACGGTTGGTACGTTGGTTTCCTGCTCCACCTAAAGCAAGATGAGCCAGTAAAAACTCTATGGTGACATAAAGAAGGTCAGCTATAAAGTTCTTTTACGTTTGCTCATACTTTATTTAGGATTATTTCACTTTAATATGTTGTTATAGGCACATACACAGGGCATGGCTGAGACAAACTTAGCTAGACCGTAACACTGCCAGGATGACATGCTTGCCTATTTCAGAACAGTACCTACCTTTTAAATTTTTCATAATCTACCTTGGTTACATAAGCATAGTAAGTACAACCAGTGAGCCTGTCCAATACTTAAGCACAAAGACTTTATCCACTCACTAAATTGTATTTGTAATTGCAATAAATTGTGAGTTGAATGAACGCAATTACTTTTACTAAGTATAATAGAAACAATCTATCCGCTTTAGTTATTAAACACCGTGTTTACTTAACGGGCTATGAATAGGCTCAAATAATAATACAGAAGCTTTCCTTTCATATTTATTATATTGATCAAGTTACACTTGAGATTGGTTGCGGTGGAGGTACTGAAAGTTATATCGAGTGAAAACGCCTAATTAAGAAACGGGAGAGCATGAACGAGGTACTAGAGCCTAATGGCGCTGTACTGAGAGTTATTGGCAATAAAATTGGGATGAATTACAAAGACAAGAATACTGAGAAATTAACAACATTCGAACAATCGCGAAGAAAATTGAAGATATGGCATAGATACTTGGTTCAGAAAAGAGGTCGCAAACTAGTACAACAACGTCACAATGATGATTTGGTTTAAAGACTTGATCAACAATGCCTTTTAAATAGTAACACAAACAATAAACCATCTATAAGCTAAAAATATGTTTTTTGTTCACCGCTTCTTGGTTTGCGAATAAATAATTGATCTGAACTGTTATAGCAGACACATGAATAGGACTGCTTGTGGAGATAGATCACTAGCCGCCACGTGATCCTTTTCGAAACTTTTTATTTACTCAAGTGACAACCCTAAGTTCTACCATAAGGGCACTTACTCTTCCACATGTACTCCAACGGCCTGTCTAGGAGGGTAGCGAATGTAGGAAGGCAGCGTATGCGGTTGCACACACGAATGAATTTTTGATATGTCTAGGTAAATACCTGCGCTGCTTGTCGTAAACTTTTATCGTTTCTCATGTATTCGGGTTGGCATACGTGACTAAAGGATAAGATTCGCTAATATAAATCCATGTCTAATAAAATAAAATAAGAATGATTAATTTTTGGCGTGAAATACAGTTAGTAAAGGTTATCAAACCACATTGATTGTTTTTGACCTCAATAAAATCAGCCAACGTATTTTCAGGCTTTTTTATTCTTGAAAACTTTTGAAATCTTGAGCATAGTATATGGCAAGACACGACTAGGTTTGGATTGGAGTTTTAAGATTATCAAAATTCTGGCGTTACGCGTTTATCATCGCGTTTATCATATAGGTAGTCGTTAGGAAAGATATATTAAAAAAATATCGTCTGCATGATCTAATTCATGCTTATTATCATATTGCAACGAAATAACGGAATCGTTGTCGCTTGTTCACTTGTCTAGTCCAACTATCGGAATAATCTTACTTTCTATAAAAGGAAATCGAAATTATCCGACTACATGTGGCATTCCATTTCTCTCTCGCCAGTTTTGATAATTGACTCCCGCTCGGTTTTACTTTTAACTTAGCTATCCAAATAGGGAAAAGGTTCTATCAACATTCTTCAGATGCTTGGAATGTTCGTTCGTTTGTTTATTCTAATTAACGGCGTTTAATGGACGCTTTTATGGGTCAGTGTGGGGAACCGAATGCACGATACCATGAATGCATTTACATGTTTAGAGATGTTATAGCCTAAGAATTCATTAAGATTATTGTTTTCTAATTACATTAGTAATATTATCAGAGGAGAGAGGAATTTACTTTAATGATTTGTTTATTTGTAGAATACTACACTGATCCTTTCCTTTTTAATGTTAAATTGAAAGCTCAAAACTTTCATTTTTGTTAATCTAGCGTTATGATACGAAAAAAACTATGATTGCTAATATTTCAAAAAGGTACACTCGATAATATGAAAATGAATGATACAGCGAGAGGCGTAACTGTCATATCAAATTGCGTTTAACAAGACGGTAGCAAGTTAAGGGGTCTGTCGGATACATGACATGATGTTTTTTATTTCGTCGCCCCGAGCGTGGCATCCGATTGTAACTCAATTGGCCGCATTTGCTCACGGCCAATCATATTATTGGGCATCACCAGCTGCTCAATTTACGGGCATATTGTTTTGAGGCTAGGCCGATGCCAAACATCGTTCATTGAGTGGATCGGCCGGTCGCGGTCGTCGCCGCAGCAAAATGCGATTTCCTGTCTCTATTACCGTCTGGACGCTGAACTTGTTAGAAACAAGTTCAATAGGCAATATTCTGCAAAAAGTCGACCACCATTCACTGATGGTAAAAAGTCAGCTCTATTATATTCTAACCACCTGTTCCAATAAAGCGCGGATATAACGAGCTGTTTGTATACCGGCATTGAAATTGAGTTCGCATCACAACTCCATTCAAAACTGAATGCAATTTTTCTGTAAGTTATTAAGAAATATATTTTTTTTGAACCCATGTTCAATAAGGAAATAATAAAAATCTTTAATGTCTTAACTGCAAATTGTACTCGTAAATAAAACAACAATGTGGTACACAAACATGAAACCATCCATTAAATTATTCTTATTCTTATTCTTATTCATTGAATAATCCCTTGGCAATTTATCTGATCCATTGGACGAGGTTTTTTCATATTAACTTTGAAATGCACTTAAGTGAGACCTCCAATTTCGCATTGTTTACAAACAAACAAAGGGCTAACGAAAGGGCACAGTTCAACGAACTCCCGTAAAAAGTTGGCTTTCAAATTGTTTTCTTATTGTAAGCTGAGAAAAGGACAGGTAGTAAAACGGTAGCCAACATTTTACCCTAGACAAAGAAAGTAAATAAAAATATCTCAATACATGAAACATGGTGTTAATAGCAATAGCTTATAAGCACGCAGTGACAATTGTTGTACAATACAACTACTCTTACTGTGGTCTTAAAGAAATAGTAATAAAGGTTATAATGTCGATAAAAGTGCTATCGCGATTGATGATGGTGTAAATTCTAGTTTGCCGTAGATGGCATCAAATCTACGCCTGCAGCGATATAAATAGCGGAGTAGGCGGAGTCAGATGTAAAGTGGACACCAGTTTTGTGCTTGGGTCTATTTCGAACAAGTGTAAATAAATCTAGCGAGTCACTTTCGTCGGCAGTTGTCACTTTCATTGCTGGCACGCTTGCGCGCCTCGCCTAATCCTGTCTTTGATTGTGGGTGCCTGCCTGCCTTGCCTACTTACGTATGTGAATGAGTCAGAAGACTCCTTGTTCCCGTATGTACATTTGTAAGTAATTTTGTTTATTTCAACAGGTGATTTACATGATTTTTAAATTTTGTATAAGCCGACTTCTGGTTAGATCCTCGGCGGTAAGTATTTGCCTTAAAGCCTTCTACTTGAGTCGTCTTCAACTAGCTTTCTTTTATTGTGTGACAGTAACTTACCCGATCTTAGGCTCATTTTTTTTTTCGCTCAAGTTAATGATTCACGCTCTAATCTTTCTGTATCCAGAGAGAGATTTGAAGATCCTAACGAGCAGGTTGCCCCGCTAATACCAGGCTGATAAGTTTTTGAAAACTATTTAAATCAGTAGAAGGCTGTCGTAAAGTACTAAGAAATATATTTTAGTTTGAGGATCTTTCAGATGCGTCATCAGATTTGCTTACACAATCTGACCAACTTGATTTAAAAAAAAAGATATTATTTCTTAACGAATTTTAATCTTACAGATAGATCTATAACCAATTAAATTTATAAAATTGGCATAATGAGCTCATTCAATGCTCCATCTCATAACTGTCAATTTTCCGCCAAGCCAACAGACATACGCTTCAAATCATAATAAACTGATAACCTTCGATAATGTTAATTAAATATTGAACTTGAAGTGTGACACATTCAATTTGATTCAAATTGATTAATTAATCACGACTGAAACTAATGCCCTCGGTTGTTATTGTTTTGTCAAACGTGCATGTGCAGTTCAAACAGTTGTGTAATTAGGCGAGAACCGAGATGGTTTATACAGTTCTAGCGATAAGTAGTTGATTAATTCGACAAATACACTTATTCAATTGCTGTTTTTTTTTATCCCGCCTAAAATTTAAAAGCGGTAAATGTCTGTGAAACATCAAGCCAACCCACATCATCATCATCATCAACAACAGCATTATGACTTTGAGGGTCCCACTTGTTTGTATGGTATTTGAGAAAGAGGTGATGAAATATGAAAGTTTTGAAGTTTGACTTTTGGTCTTTTTTCATTTTTTCTCGTTTAAAATCTGTCTCGATGTGGTTATCAATTTTCTTTCATTTGCGCATTGCAATGAAATGAAATGCAAAAAGCAATAGGAAGTTTGTTCTGTCACTCGAAATACTTCTGTCGATATTTTTTAATTTTGCTCGTGTAATGATTGCTGGGTAACATTGGAAAGAAAACCAGTTTACGTTCTTGTCAACTTTATTTCGTGCTCGTGCTAGTGTGGTCTGACTGAGTGGCCTAAACGAATACAATTAAAACGTTAAGTAGCGTTTATAGAAGTCTGTTTACATCTGGATGGGAGACTCCACCTGAATATTTGAGAGCATGATTTAAAAAAAACCTTATTGTCGGAAACTACAAATAAACTGCCAAAAACTGTATTATCCAGTAGATGCACAGATTCTCATGAACAGAACTTCAAGCTTAAACCAAGTGATCCCATTATGTGTAAAAGGACGAATGGACAAGGAAGATAAATGGGCTTTGTGACAGGATAGTTGACAGACAAAAAAGTCTATACAGAATAAAAAGCCTTGAAGATGCTCTCCAAGACTTTCATTAGGAACAAACGGACAGACGGGCAGACAGGCCGATCATTAACATCCTCTAATCTTTGGAAGTGTACACGCATCTTGACAACGCAACAGATTGTCGGTGACCACTTTGTGAGAGTGGACAGTAAACAAAGGCGGTCAAGTTATAGTTCAACATTCATATACCTACCTTACATTTTCTTTATGCCGTGATTGAACTAATAAATAATTATAATGATGAAAATCCGCTTATCAACCAGATTAAATTTATAATAATTAAATTAATTTTACGAGTTAAAGTCACGAAGTCCGTTAGCTACTTTTGTCGGATTAATTAGAACAAAATATTTAAACGCGATGCAAGCCACAACAAGCAATTAGTGTCTACTTGCTGTTGTATTTATTAGCTTTTGCGCCGATGGATCTTCGCAAGGCTCGGACTAATTCAAAATCCACAAAGACGACATCTTCAGCTGTATCCAATTTGACAGTTCATATCCCCTTACCTCACTTTCCTACTGCTATCTTAGGCCCGATGTGTCGCCGACCGGGCCTAACGCGATGTGTCGTCCACCGTAATTTGTTTAGCCATATCCATATCCAATGATTGCATCACATTGTGATAGGACCTCAGCTTTAGTGCGTAGAGCTCGCACGTGTTGTGATATTCACATTTCACGATAATCAGCAAATAGTTCACGCATTGGCCTGATCGACGGTTCCCATCGCATACCAAACTTTTTGCCGATTTTGATGTTAGCTCTGTAAGTCAATTAAAAAGTGTATGAAGCATTATTCAGTTTATTACTATTTTTAAGTTACATTCCGTGTTATATTAGGTAAGATCGGTTAGTTACGATATTAAAATCCTGTTAAACACAACGGTGCGCTTATATTATAAGAGAGCCCCAGTTTTAAAGAATGGAAGTACACGCGTGAACAATAAACAATAGCAGTTAGCGCAATGCATTACTTAATCGCAAGGTCATTCCACTACCTTTCTTTCATATCAGGTCAGACTAACTAGAAGTGCTAGTGCTCAATACTTTCCCATTTAACAATGTTTGTTATTCAGAAATTATCAACATGAGTAAATATTTAAACGAGGCACAAATGTTGAACAACTTTAAATATACTAAATTAACTACCGAACATTATTCGACATTTGGGAGATTCGTTCCCAAAATAAACACCAATAAGTTAATAAATAATAACGTTGTGTTAAGGCAATAAAGTAAGAATGATATAACAACACGCTGAATACTTACAAATTACAGCATATAATGCAACGGAGTTGGCTTGGTGCTTCGGTTGCGAACCAAAACAAATGGACATGACACCGTTACACTACTTCGCGGAATTAAATAAAGAAAAAAATGACAGTAAGCAACGGTAATCTCGTGGCGTAAGGTCGAAACCCGCCTTCACGGTAAGGCACCAGCTCGAAAGCTGCGATGGCACTACTGATAAATCATCAGCATAGAATTAAAATCAAAACATGACCGCTACTCCGTGCCATCGTCCGCCACTCGACCGCACGCGTCATCGTTACACTATATTACAGTGTTCAAACGAAACTTTTCGTATTAAACCACGAAAGCGGTTGATGTGACAGTGTTGTGAAGGGCCGTTTTTTAAAAGGCAATAAATACGGAGAAGTCGGCCGGTTGTCACTTTAGTGCACCCAGATGGCACAGTTCCCAGTGAAAACAGTTTTGGCTTCTCTATAAACGTAAGTGGAAAGGCGAGGCGGCGCCGGAGACGCGTGTTTACAGACGGGTGCAACGATTAACGATACGCCACTACATGCGCATGCGGCGGGCCCGCGCACTAATTGCATGATATAGCTATTAATAACGCGGAAGTACATGAAAGAAGCTCCGATCCCCGTCAACGAAATTTATTCACATTTCGTGCCCACCATTAAGGTCTACCATTAAACAACGCGTTCCAGATCTCAATTGGATCAGGTCGGCGCCTGAACACAAGGACTGGTATCGATGGCATTATTGGCAAAAAATCAATACGCGGAAGCAGTCTTGATTCTACAAAACGCCGAGAAAAAGACAAGTTTCACTTCCAGGAACGCTCAATGAACATTAAAGATTAATGTAAATAATGAAGATGGAGAAAAAATAAGCAGTAACGTAGCTATTGTGTGCGAGGGAGGTGGAGTGAGCGCGGGCGCGTGGGAGCGGCGTGTGCGCGGACGGGAACAATCCCGCCTGTGCTTGTTCACAGCCGCCGATACAACACACGGAAAAACATTCAATCGCATTCGTGAATGTCGTTTCCAGCACACATTCATGGTGTTTTTGTTCGTAGTAAAACACGCCGGAGCGAAGCTTCGCAGGGAATAATGCAGTATCTACAATTCAATGACGATTAATCGGATCAGAAAATAGTACTTGACTATAGGCGTGGAAATAGCTAAGTGAACGACCAAAAAATGGTTATTATTTCTTGTCTCTTCTTGAGCACATTTTATCAAAAACATAAATGTTCATAAGTTACACGCAAGACCTGTATGCGGCGGAAGTTGGCAAAATGTAAATGGCTGTTCCAGTTTGTCTCGGCGTTTCCTCCAATAGAGAATTCACAAGAGCCAATTTATAAGTCTGAATAATCAATAAGTTTGCATAATATTAGATCCTTTCTTTGTCTGTCTTGTATAGGTACATCAAAATTCCGCAAGCAAAAATACATTTTCTTTCCTGATGTCTTTTTCTGTGTGTTCGGTATAATAGTCATTTAAACCGCTAATATTTCACTGGCTCTGGCTAAAAGTATCTAAATGAAGCATGACCCGAAATTATAAGGTCTTGAATACAAATTATTAGATTACCAAATCACCAAACCACTTGAAGGAAGAAAAACGTTATGGCCATGTGGAAAGATGTCCCAAAGATATTTTTAATGAATACATTGTATGAGACGCGTGAATGTGTTTTTTACGATTCCTAGTTATTAGTTGTAGTTGTTATTGTGTGTTATAATAAGTTTAGTTCCAAACAAAAATCACAAATTAACCTAGTAAACTACACTAAATTAAATCTGAAAAACATACATTAATAAACAACTCTGTGTTTATAAAAAGTTTCCCTGGTAAAAAAAGATTTTTATTAGAAATGAGTTAATACAAGCTTGGTATAATGTAAAGTGAGTCATCTCTGAGCTCTCCGGCTTTGAAGTTATATCAATTTGTGAGAGCCGCACAAACATTATTAAAAGGGGCTAAAGCAAGGAAATAAACCTTAGCATTCGTTTACGCTGGTAGTCTCAAGCTTTTAGCTACAGGTACATAAGCGAGTGTAGTATGACGAGGAAGCACTCAGCTGTGATGTTGTAAACTAAAGTTCAATCCGAACAGAAATAGTTAGAAAAGGATACGGAAGTCTGATGAAGAAAAATAACAAGAGTGTATTTAGTTCCACTTGAGTGAAAAGGAGTTTGTTTTATGCGGTCATCGTTTACTTGTTAAAATCTGATGCTTAAATCAGAAATTAACCTCGTGAATATTTTAAATGGCGACACCTTAATCAGTTGACTTGTCTCTTTACCACGTATATTCAGTTTTCACCAAGTCGTTCTGATAGATGTCTCACTTTTCTCAACTTTAGCTAGCAAATTCTTAGCTTACTTTTGGACAGTTCACAATTTGACGTCTCATATAAAATAGCTTCCTTCAGCGGCTCAAGAAAACTTATTACTACGAGTGTTGGAATACCTACACAGCGCACATCAGCGATGCAGTTAACAACGTGCGGATCCATATTGGCCGAGGAATGCTCTAGGTAGTTATTGTCAGAAATGCCACGATTATACCCAGCTCCCGTCTGGAATCCATGCTAGTAGCACACACATTACTGATATCATAGAACCATCATCGAACGCAAGATAACATATTATATCGGCACCGTATGGTTTTAGACGAGCTTGCGTTGTAAAGCTCGACATTTTGGTTTATTTACGAATATAAAAGCGATTCGTACTTTCAAAACTGAAGTTTGTAACCGATGTTTCTGCTTTTATTTTAAACTTTATTTTATACTTTCCATAAAATGTTGGATAAGACGTATTAATGAATACAGACTCTGGTGTTGGACTCAGCTAAAATAGTGATAAAACAAGCCAATGAGACATACTTAATTAAAAATTGGAAGTCCTTACGTAAAAAAAAAGCTAGCCTTTCCATTCTCTCTCTAGATTGGTTCTTGGCTAGGTCCCAAATTCCAAATGCGGTACTTAAATTATCCAGCCTAAAGTTAAAAGTACACGTAGTTATTCCGCTGAGAATTTTATATGCATTTATCGGGACATCGTTTTCAATGTTGATAATTTACAATACGAGTAAAACATCATTATTTTACAAGAAGAAGCATGTCGCATAAGGGCGGCTACATGAAAAGGAGAAAGTAATGCGCAACGATTTATTGTTCAATAAAACACGTATACTTAACTTTTACTCACTTAGTTAAGTCGTCCGTTCATACAATGTAGGTGGAATTAAACGCGCGACAGTAAATCAGAATCATTAAAACTAAGGAGACAATGTTATATTGTATATAATATATATAGCATTTCGTGGTATGAGTTGACCTTTTGATTATTCAGCGAAGTAAGCCAATTATTAGTTTAAAGCGTAAATCGAAATTGTCAATGCTTCATTCAAAAAGCCAGTTTAGAAACAAAACTAATATAGTGTAGTCATACGTATGCCACAGTTAATTCGATTGTTAAATTCTAGGTAAATTTATGGAGGAAATATATCAATGAATTATTCTGTCATTTGTTACATGTAATACTTTAGGTCAGTGTGAACAAGCGCTACCCAACAATGCCAAATAAAACCGAACACATTATCAACAAAGCAAATAAACAAGTGACTGTTACTAACTATATACGGGTGTAAAATTCTTTATTGAAACAGTTATATTACGTTGTTTCGACACAGCAAAAATTCGACAAACGATTCCAATATTTTTTTATTAAAAAACTATCTGTTCCATTCATTCAATAAAATGCTGCTCTAGCAACAGAGCTTGCGTTATGTAACTGCCTAAAACTATCCTTCGTTCTAGTTACCAACAAACAACAGGTATTTTAGATACCTCGACACATTCACTAAAACATTCCTCTTGGTACCTATTGTTTTTAAAACATATAATATTTTAAAAGGAGATTTAGAATCAAACCTAACAAAAATAATATTTGAAAATTTTGGTGAGATTCTGCCATTTTCTTCAAAATTTTGTAAAGAAGTTCAACGTGTGGTTGTCCACATCAAGTTGTTTTATTTTCAAATAAATTGTGACAAACTGTTTATTGAAATGTGTTCATATGAAGTTCGATTGTGGTCTTAAAAAACACAGCCTGTATCTTTGAACACACTTTCAATATCAATGAAACGAAAATGAGCACGTAAATATAATTTATAACTTCTGTTGGTAAGGAGCTCTTCTATAATTCGATCATAGTATTTGGAAGAATCAATTTCTCTAGTAATGGCAGTAATAAACTCATCATATAGAAGAAAGTACAGAAGGTCCTAAGAGGGGTGAACTTGATGAATAGATTTATGAGAATGCTACTTAAAAATGTTTGCCGCTGAAAATATGTCAAGCTTGCTTTAATTAGGGTTGCATCTAAGCTTTCTGAGCGATTGCTACAATAGTGCATTTAATACTAAGTAGTTTGCGTGTATCTCTAATGCAAGAACTGACGTTATCAAATATCCATTGAAACGAATACCTACATAGGTACCTCCGAGCAACGTAGCCTACGTTGCTCGGAGGTAGGTAGTTCGTTCGGCTCCTGACCGGAGCTGGGCAGCGGTGAGCTGAGGCCGACATTACTATTGCCACTGCTCACGCGGCCATAGTCTTCCAGAACATAGTTTTAGATCAAATCAATACGCTTGTAACATTCTAGAACTATTTTGTGGCTAGAAAGCCCCAAAAAATAAAAGACTGAACGATTCAAGACAAGGCTCTTGACTCGTCAAATAAAGATAATTTGTACACTTTCTATAGACCGGTCCTTCTGTTAATGTTCGGTCGCGGCAGGTGCGTCTGCGTCGATTGATTCGCCACGAGTTTCCTGCGCCTCGGGCTCTCGTGCCAATGTCAATGCGCGCCTACAATGTTGCTTCACTAATGTACTTTTACTATGAAGCGCATGTTATTCACAAGGGAGCAAAGATCAAGGATTAAGAACATCATAGGTACCTGTAAACGAGTTTTTTTTATTGTGATGCTTTAAGAAGAACCTTCAAACAACGAAGGGTCGTGGCCACGTTAGTCTGTCTATGTTTGTTTGTAACTAGCGTAAAAATAGTTTTTATTTTTTAGTTAGTAGTAAGCAATCCTCCAAAGTTTATTTGTATTAAAACACCGGTGACTGTATGGAATTTATAAATTTGATATTATTCACAATATTATTGATTAATGGCAGAGGAATTTCATACATAGAAGACACAGAAGCACATTTTTACAAATATAAACAAACTAAACTAATTAAAAAACCCTTAACGAATATGAGAAAAGGGGCCAGTCGGTTTTGTCCGTGGATACGGTTTGTCGGTGAATTCGATTCGTGTCTTTTCTGTTTCTGGGTGTTGTTATTTATTGAAGTATCTATTTATAAAAAAGTAACTTCACTAATGTCACAGTTATTTATTTATCAGTAGGATGTCCAGCCACTGCAATTTCGTAGGAGTACAATGGCGTCTTGCCCGTAATGTAAGACACGCGTGTGCCACACTATAGCGGGTTGGGTTACAGGGTGCACGGAATACAATCATCGGTAGTTACCTACTGGAACGTCGTCACTTACTAACATTCCACGGGTCAGTGTTTACCGTCCTTTATCTATAGGTACTTAGAGAATCATACGAATTAATAGAATGGATTAGAAACCAATCTTACAGATTTTCACAAAATATTCAAATATTTTTCACAATTTTCTTCTATTGCGACACCTGTTTGCTCATCACTGACTATCAACGCACTGTCAAATCTACTGAGATTATAAAGTGACATTTGGAATATAGGTACGTTTATTTTATACCTACTATTGCTTATTTAACCTCTTTTGTGACGCCAATCTAGGTATTTGCAGGCGAATTACCCATTACTTATGTGTTTGATACACGGTTACTTTTGTCATTTTCTTTGAGTATCTTCAATAAAGAATACTCTAGAAGACAACCAGTAATAGTCTATGTTATATAAAAAGGAGATCATAATTCTGTATTTCTAGGTAACAATTTAATCAATTGTAACATATTTTATTGTTTCATTCATAGCACTATACTTTTAATTATGGGATACATAGATCGAATGTGATGTAACATTTTTGTGTAATTTATTACAGGTATTATTGCAACCACTTCTAAGTAGATTTGTGAATTGACACTAAATAAATGTTGGTAATATTCTACAAAGGTTTTGTAACCAATTGCCAAAGATACACGCCAATCTTATAATTAAGCGGCAAGTGGCAACCAAAATATTTTAATCAGCCATAATATTTGTTCAAAGTTACCCTACGCGGACGTTGATGTTTACAGAAGCTAGTTATCATTAGAAAAATATTACGGTAATAAGTGCATCTGTGTTAACCACAGAATAGCAGTTGACACTTATTTTATAGGGAGCAAAGGTCAGTTTCGATCGGCCTAATGAAATTGACACTTATTTATCCATGCAAATTGTGCATGCTATCTCTGTTTGTTGTCTTACGTTAGACAAAGATATACTGAGCTATTGAAATTAAATAAGGTGCAAAATATGTGCCTATTCCTAAATGCGAGATTAGGTTTTATACAAGGTACTCACAAAAGACTTCAACGCACGGAGTTTTTGTGACGATCATATCATTTTGTAAGCAATTAGTGTTAACAAAACAATTTCATTTAACATACAATTATATTTTTTTGTCGGACTATAATATTACTACAAGTAGTAATAGAAATCGCTTTATTTAATTAGTTATGTGAATCTGCGCTGAAATTACAATAGTTGTTAACACTAAAAATCAAGGTTTTGTTCTAATAAGAACACCACATTAGGCTCTATTGATTAACATTTTACAAACCTTCCTAAGTATTACTTAACTATTATTTTAATCACATAAATCATTCGTATAGTACCTACTACCTTTTGAAAATCACGACTTAGCTACAGTTAGGCAGTTAATGTGTTATTATACGTTGTGGTTTCCTTAATTGGTGGAAGTTTTAGAGTTTAAAATTGAAAAGTTAATTACGAACATCCATACCCTCAAGTGTGCCTCTAATGTGGCTAATTATTTCTAACGTGCTTGTAAGTAAATCGATTAACTGGGCTAATTGTTGCAATAACAATAGCGGTGATAAGGCCCCGACCGGCACCGGGCAGGATCACAAGCGCAGCGACCTTCGATCGGCAAAACGCACCGATCTCATCGCGTCCGCATAAATCAGCTGGAGCTTCTACATAAATAAATTAATTAAAACCAACACTCACCGTAAACAGACGGCCGTATCGAAAAAGCACCGAGCACCTCCAATGTGTCACAGAACAAAAATAAACAACACAAAACAGAACTGTTAGTTTGTAAAAGAAAGTTTTGAACTGAAAAATGTTTAGTTCAAATACAGCACTTAATTCACGCGTTGTCGAGCGAAGTTCCGCGAGTGTCGTGTGGCGCGGGCGCGTGCGTCGCGCGCGAGTGTCGAGAGTCGAATGCTGAATGCTCGATGCTCGGTCGGAGGCGAGCAGCGAGCACTCGCTCGGTCGGATGATGCGGTCGCCGGTCGGCGTCCGGCGAGTGCGAGTGTACTCGAGATCGCGCTCGGTCACGCGTGCGATCGCTTGAGAAGCGTCAAGGTGGAATGATCATAGGCCTAAAGGGTCATAATCATTGATCGCTGATTCGCTGCTGATAAGAAAATATGCTGCTAGAAATGTGTGAAACCCAGATATTGTATGCAATAAACTTTTTACAAAGACATATCTTAAATTGGAACAGCGGCATTGAATGGATGTACCTATGTACATTTCAAAGAACACACATTTCTGGTAACATATACGAATAGGTATGTTGTTCACAGTAAAATCAATATGATTTATTACAATAGAGACTGATTCGCAAATGTTCGCAGGATAAATTGTTAATGATGCAAGCAACTGATGCAACACCAGAATTAACTTTCTAGTTTTTATTCCTGGGTCAGCTGCTAAAATAAACAGAATGCAAAGAAAACAAATGGTAACATGAACATTTAAGCACCAGAAATTAAATGACACTGCTGTACAGCAAAATACCACAGTATGTCTCTCATGAAGCTTTCTGGAAGATGACGGAAGTAATGTCCAACCAGGTAATTCCGCAACTTTCCCCTGTTAATTAGCACCACCCATTGCAAGCAAGTACTACCTATTTGTTAAATTAGTATGCATGTTAACCTTAATTTCGGCAATTGTTGCTAACGCGAGTGGTTTAGGGAAGGCATGTTCCCTGAAATATTCAACTGTGGATGAAAGCTCCACAGTCTTTAAAAAAGTTAAACTTTTCCAATTACAGATTTGTATTAATGACTGTACTATTGTGTTCACTGAAAAGGCCACGACCGATTTGGTGTAATGGTTTAAAGGTATTGGAGGTCGCGAGTTCGATTCTCGTTCAGTACAGACAGTCATGTGCATGAACATATCTGTTTATACTGATCTGGGTGCTTGCTATGTAAACTATGTACGTTTCGACAAAAAAAGTGTTTAAGGATGTTTATCCGTTGTCTTACCGTAATACAAACTTTTATTGGTCTATTTTGGGGTTGACGCTGAGTGGAATATTGTTCAGTGATATTTTTCATTTCACGAGTACATTGTTGAAATCAAGTCTCTTTTTCGTGTGAATCGTATGGTTTTGGCGGAAGTAAAGGCGCGACATAATATAAGCAATACGGTATACTTATTACCGAACTTATGGTATTCAAACTGTAATTTTTGCCCTGTAAAGTTCTCTGAAATTCTATAAGTTATGCATTTTAGTCCCTACTTAGGCTCTCTCATCTCAAGCACCGGTGACTTTATTAACATCAGATAACGAAAGCGACAGTTTAGGTACATGTAACGACGTTGTCGACATGTCGTTTGAAGGATCAATAAATTTTAAACTAATGTAACGGTATTTTTATTTTTTAGTGATTTCTGAATTCTGTGAGACACATTTGACGACTCTGTACGCGTACTTCATTTTGATACTGACTGTACATCCGCTAAACATCCCAAGTGGAACGAAAACTGTCTGCGTTTGCGATAATATACATTTATAATCCTCGATCCGCGACATCCGGCGGGATCTTGACTTTCGCGTTAAGAGGACGTATACAATCGACATAGTAAAATAAAAACACAGACAAATAATTAGGCACCGATCAATCTTTTTGACACGTTATTACGTAACCTAACAAAAGTTGCTTTCAATTATGTTAATTGCAAGATTGGCTCAGGCGCAAATAACATTATCGCAATTCATATACCTAGGTGCAGTTACGCACATGTTTATGTTCATTATAAATAGAAGACGTAAAAAAGAAGAAAACATTTTAGAACCCGTGTTCCTAATAGGTACAAATTAAACCTCCATAGTATGTCCACAGTACGGCTTAATTAATTGTATAATTAATTATGGCTTAATTTTAGTTCCCAAATAAGAAAAAAGGGTCCATTCTTTATTTTTTTTTCTTGATTTTTGCTGTATTCTTCTATATTATTAATTTAACAAGCACTTAAAAAATAATTAAGACGTGTTGTTAACTACTGTTTTAATACAAATAGTTTGCGTTGAACTCCCCCTTAACAGAAGAGCTGTCACATTCACATCATTCGGAGTCAACTCCCTGGTGTTTACGCCGTCATTCGTTCACTTAGCGTGGAAAGGAAACTATTATTGCTTATATGGGTTTATCTAAAGTAGCTAAGTTATGTCTACTGTTATAGGTTAGCCGCTTGCAAATGCAAACTACTTGTGATATGAATGAATGGACATCGCAATCTCAAATGATTCATTTGACATTATGTAGGAACCGGTGGAATCTTTTTCTTCCATTTCTATACAAAACAGACGCCCACTATGCCATGATGAAGTGGTTAGAGGTAGGTTGACTGTCATCGTTATGTATTATGTTGCTGTGTTTAATTCGAAGTGGCACGTGGTAAGCCTACCTAGTAGTATGGATTTTTTGCTTTCCATAGTCACCAAAGTTTTCCATAGTCCAAGATTCACTTAGTTGCCAAATTCATAACGTCTGACGGATCGCCAAGATTGAATTTCACATCACACTTGACTATTTTGATATTAACTTAACAATTTTGATAAAAAAACATCACTAAATTCAGAAGGAAGTTTAAAATAATTATTTAAATATTGGCTTGCGATGTCAGCCCGCGTGTTGGAGTATGGCTTGTTCCACCTCATAGTTGAGGTGAGGCCTGTGCCCAGCAGTGGGACGTATATAGGCCGATTATGTTGTATGTTATGTGATGTCTCACTACTGAACTGACCAACAAACGCCTCCCTGCGCTTGCACAGATAGCTACGGTCTACGACTACGAGCTACGAAAGTCTAACTGCCGTACTCAGAGACGTCAATTAACGTTAATGGTTCATTAGAGTCAAAATTTGACATTCTGAAAAGTTCTTTATTCAATTTGTTATAAAGTCTCTTTTCAAAAATGGAATTTCGACGCTAATCAACCATTAACGTTAATTGACGTCTCTGAGTGCGGCGGTAAGTTAGTCAAGTTGTTGATTAGGTTGCTGCTTGTTTTACTAGGAAGTAAAACATTTTTACTCTCTTTTTATTTTACATTACAGTATATTGCTCTTATTTTGGCTCATAAAGCGTAGCCTTCCCTTCGAGGTCGGGATGCATCGGGGAATTAAGGCCTATTCTAAAATAGGACACCATAAAAATGTCCCCCTAATAGGGAAATACTGCGAGAAAGTCGAATTTTTATACGCGAGATTTTACGGTTTTTACCTTGTGATTGTGACTGAACTGAAATACGTAGCTTGTACTTTTTGTGACATAAAAATGATGTAGCATCGAAGTATGTCTGTAAGTATAAGGTTATTTATTTCGAGAAAGCTTTTAAAGCTTTAACGATTTTAATATACGATTCAAAAATCATATACCTACAAATTACATTTACAAGTAGATCGAGTTCAGATAATGTATGTATGTATGTCATGTAAGATGTCTAGATTTTTCACCAATCAACATGAATGTTTAGATACAAGCCATAATCTTGAATGAATAATTCTTGAAAAACAGGTTTTTCTCCAAGCTTTCACTTTTTGGGCTTTCAGTCTGTCACCGTAATGGTTGTCAATGCTTCTTTTCGTCTATCATGTGGAGTATAAAGTTGTCCCATGACAATCGCGCGTCGTATGCCTGAGATCAGTTTCGTGTCGTGCGGCACGCGCGATGTGCCGGCGCGACACTTTGCGCTAATTTACTACACAGCCAACACTCGAGATTCTCCCTGTGATTTACAAATATTACTAATATTATAAATGCGAAAGTTTGTAGGTGTGGATGTGCCCTGTTGCTTTTTCACGTAAAAAGTACTGGATGGATTTTAATGAAACTTTACAATAATATACCTTATGCATCTGAATAGCACATAGGCTACAATTTATAAAGATATATTACATGTTTTTTTAACATGTTTATAATACAGCATTAATTATCCCTCAAAGGTTTTCAATTTCATCACCAACTGTCGAATATAATAATAATTGATTTATTTTAATCAACACAGGATCATCAATTGCATCACATCAATTACATTACAAATAAATAGTTTAATTAGTATTTGTGAATGACGATGATGGATAGCTACCGGTAGGATGATGCCGGAGCCCGTATGATGGCTCTTTGCTTAGTAATATCCAAGTCAAGAGTGACAAAGTAAATGAAACAAACTAATTGTTAAACCAAACAGTAAATTGTAAAGGATTGACTTGGTTGAAAACTTGAAAATGTATCAATTAGTTTTGTTGCAATTCTTTCGAGCATTTTTCGCTAGGTACATATTTCTATACTTGAGGACGTGGCCTAACACTTTTAAGTCAGCCTGCTCAATAAGAACATGTCTGTATGGCAAAAAGGAGTTAAAAAGCTGCTGAAGTAAAAGTGTGAGAATAACTCCTATTGCTCACACGAGTAGATTCAAAGTTAATTGTCTCGTCATTTCGTTTGTCCAACTAGAAAAACTTTGTTCAATAAAACAGTTTATAGCGGTGCGCTTTGAAGTCGGAAAGCGACGTTAGAAAAGGAGCTCTTTCTTTTTTCATGGAAACTAGATGTTTTCCTTTCAGGAATTAAAAATGTAGTATGTTAAACATGTGTGAGTTTACATACACTTTGTTTTCATAAATGTCTTTATCTCTGAGTTAGGCCGGAATAGGATTTATTAAAACTGTTCAGGTAATTTATAACTACTTATGTGACGAGAAAGAGTCAGCTCATTTTATCATAGATCACACTTTTTTCTGGCAATTGTTGTCAAGAACTAACCAAATAAATAAGGACAGCTAATAAAATAAGCAATTGTGAACGCTAAGATTTTCTAGCCGGTAAAAAAGACTAGGTGGGATAATCGCTTAGGTACCAACAGGTCGTTCAAATGTAAAAAAAACGTTCATGTAAAAAGTCAAGTTAGGTTACTTGCGTAATGGAGCTACTACGTACTCGCGTAGTCGCGACATTATTTCCAACCTCATAAAATATAAAGCAGTCAAAACTTAAAATCAAAATGCCATTCAAAAACAAACTTATTTCGAATCCTTCCTGAATATGAATTGTCATAAAATAAACTTCTCTAAAATGGAATACCCAGAATCAGCTGCTCTGCCTAGTACATACATAGAGACAGTATGAATGCGCTTTGGCTCGAGCTATTGATGTTGGTAATATTGTTTATTTAGGCGTGTGTGAAGAAATGTAACGGATGTACAGAGGCGCACACATCAACCTTTACAAAACCATTGCAAAATTGGTCTAATGTCAGCTGCATAAGGTGCCCCTATGTAAAGTTGATGTGTGCTCCTCTGTACGATTTAAACTCACCTGCTATTCATTAGCACCACTAATCTCAGATCAGGTAGCGACTCAGTTCGGAACAATACAGTGTATCCGTATCGGAATAACATTCATTATAAAGTGGAACCTACCTGTAACTCAAAGAATGCTTTTCAATCGGGAACCAATTATTCATACCTTTTTATAATCCTCTACCGAATAATGTAGCTTGTGGAATTGTATTTTGGAACTCGACGTACGTACAGTGGGCCACGCGTCAGGCGTGGCATAGCAGTTGGAAGATAAAATTTATTGCATTGACTTAAGGCGATACAAATTGTCAAAGTGTATGTATGACTTGACCTGTGGTATTTTGAGAAAATACTGTCATACTTTAAAAATCTTTATAAAAGCAAGTAAGAATTGATATACAGTGTGTCTGGTCACCGATGTCCGACCCGTTAAGGTGAAGTAATATGATCTATTTTATGAAGAAATCCACCATAATTAAGCACTTTGCCCCAGTTGTTTTAAAATGGCCGCCATTTTAATTTTTTTTTTCTCGGGAGTACGGGTGGGTTATTTTAGTTTGCAATATCTGCCGATTTAGAGGTCACAAAAGTGGTATCGTTAGACAGCTACAAAAGTAGGCAATAAGCTGACAAAAAAGCATTTTTTCATAACTCCCTTAAAATACCTCAAAAAAATGTTTGAACTTGAAAATTGTGATAGAATTTGTTAGTTTTTTTTACATTTTTTTTTTTTCAGAAAAACTAAACTGTCAACATACATTTATTTTTAACTTTTTGGATACCCAAAGACATCACCTAAATACTGAAGCAAAAATCAAAGTTCCAAGTAAAATAGTTTAGAAGTTGTGACAAATTGAATATCACCCTGTCATCAGAAACCCTTTGAAACGCAGGTAAAATTTACCTGAAATAAATAAAAAAAATTTAAAAAAAAATAATTAAAAGTGCTTAATTATGGTGGATTTATTCATAAAATAGATCATATTACTTCACCTTAACGGGTCGGACATCGGTGACCAGACACACTGTATAACAGTATTAGTAAATATAAAACTTTTTACTGAACAATAAACAAAATACACAATTTAAACACCAACAACTTTCGTATATAAAAAACATATTGGAACAAAAGGTAGGAAAGCGAAAATTAAAAAAAAAATACAAATGGAAACCTTCTCATACCTTGAGAAGTTTAGAAAGAAAATTAAGAGATGTTTTAATGTCTAATATATCATTTATCGTCTGAGAGGAAAGTAATGACTTCATTGGTCCTTTAAATTTCGCAAGCCAATGATGATAGACAATCTATGAGACAGACCGAAGATAAAGGTATTAAAGGTATAAATATGACGATTACGATGCTCGGTCGACGTAACTGTTATATAAATATCCTGTGCCTTTTCATGGACATTAGAAAACAAGCCAAGGGTTTTTTATCCAGGCGAGTACGTGTTTTAATTGGGATCCTCTGGCAGCTAACAAGCTTTATTGCCCCCACTCACCTTGAATTTCGGTCATTATGCGACAGTTCGGATTTCACCAAGTCCTTCTAGGTGAGGTATTTGTTACTTTAACTTTTAAACTACGGTAGGGCTTATGTTACAGCTTTCCTTTCATAATTTATGAGCTTGAACGGAAAATCATTCTAAAATGGCTATACTCTTGAGTTAGTTTGTAACATTGTTTTTACAGGAAGTCGTGTATGAAGAAGCATGTGCAACGGTTACTTTTTATTTTCTACCGATAGAGTTAGAAGTGAATTTTATTTTATAGTGATAGCTAAGTAATTTTTGTCATGGTTGCTTTACATTAACACATTCAAATTTTAATACCTATTTGCACAGAAAAGTGTATCTAATCTTAATTTGGATGAACATATTTTTATTTGAGTTAATTTCTAATATCAATCACACATAGTAGTGGTGGTTTGCGAGGCTTTTAATTTAATATTTTATCTTTGTTGATTTGAATAAATAATAATAATAATAATGAGTGAGTGACTTCACTCCTTCGCTCGGACCGAAAAAACTGTCTTAAAATTGTACAAGCTTAATTTATTTTCAAAGTCAGATCTTGGCCTGGCGCCATTGAAAGAATAATTCCCTTCAAATTCGTCCAAATATAGGTACTACTAGTTTCACGAGTGATTGAAGCAATTCAAGAAACAAGCTAGCCTTACTTTTGATTCTACCTTCTGGTTATGTTCTAGATTTTGTTGTACAGATCAAAACTAACACCTAACATCAAATTCGGGCGGTATTTAAGAATGACACATAGTTGTTGAAATGACCATTATTATACGTAGATAGAACCACTCCGTAGTTGCAGAATTGTAATGTGCCTACGTTGGATATGACACATTTTCTCAAATAATCCTATCTGGAAAGTGCACAAAAGCTACAAACCTCACGAGACCATCCTGCATTTCTGTTGCGACATTTTCTTCTAAACTTATCACATCCTGGCTTCTGTCACTACGTTTACTACGTCAAACTACCGTGTTATTGCAACCCAAAATAGCTTTCAAGAAGACTGTCCGGTAAACATTTGTTCCCACGGACATCTTGACAAGTCCCATTTGAAATTCTTAGAGTCGTTTTAATTATTTTCACAACAATGTTTGGATATAATATCTTATAAGAAGATACTCTTACTAACAAAAATCTTTCAGGAGTACGTACCTACCTTTAATGAAATGTAAAAAACGTATTATTTTAAAATCACGGGTATATTACAAATGCCTAATAGCAAAAAACTAGGAAACAAGTTGGCTTTTTACATATTACAATAAATAATTTATAGTTAGTTAGTTATAAAGTTATATTTGATTTTGAAAGCGACTAAACATAACATCATGAATGAAATCAATTAAAATTTACTACAAAATTTTTATTCTCGAGAAGTTGGTTAAATTTAAATAATAAAAATAAAATCGAAACCAAATCACTACTAAATAGGTAAGGCAATTGACTTGTATTTAGAAGATAAATAGTTTCTTCTATTTGTCCAATTGCAGTGCTTAAAATGCACCGAGCTTCGTTCGTTAGTAAAAGTAAATTCAAAATACATTCGGCTAGCAACGCGTAAAGCAAGTGAAACATTGTAGAGTCAACTATTTCAGCGCCTAGTTACTTTCGCTCATTATGCGACAGCCGCCCGCTATCATTATTTGCATGTATTGATATTGATTGTTACGTAATGGGAGGCCATCCTTTCTAATTCACTATCTGTCTCGGTGTTTGCTAACAATGAGTGTTCGTTAGAGACACGATTTGAAGGATTCTATTTTAGAATTTTCAGTCACGTTTAACTGTGCCTTCTAGAACAAGTTGCTGTTACTTTGAACGTATACTTCCAATTTCGAAGCTTTCAAAAAGAAAATAACATTCAATGAGGACGGTAAATAAAATAGGTTTGTTTATGTAGGGGAGCTTTGCTGCAAAATCAAACGGTCATTAAATTGTGTGTCTAATTCAATCTTATGTGAATAAAAATAAGCCACTAAATTCAGGCTATTTTTGCTTGTCATATATTCTTTGATGTCTGAAGAAGGTTTCTAAAAAGAGAAAAAAAATGCCCGGAAGAACGTAAAAATCTAATTTTCCTGCTGCATCCAAAATCCAAGAATTTTTACCAGAAAACAGAACGTGTGTTGCATCAGTTGGTTTATTAAGAAAATACGCAATACAAAGCACAAGTAATATGAAATGACTGCCAATGCCTTAAAAGCGCTTTCCTCGGTTCCATCTTAAAAGCGCGCCAGAATGGCAAATGCAATTGAAATATGTAATAACCGCGTACTGGTCTGATACAATAATTTGGCTGCGTAGAAAGCCGCCGTTTCTCCTCGAATCAACGAGAGCACCGACAGATGTCACGATTCCACTTTCTTCCATCACGCATTACGTTCGAGTATTTGCAAAGTGGACATTTTAATTTTGACAAATTTCGAGTCAAATTAATTTTATGATGTAGCTTCATTTTTAGGGTTCCTTCGTTCATAGTAAACCTTTACATTTTCGTCCAGCCAGTTTGCCTGTCTGGGTCCTAGGTCAGTGGCTCTAAAAACGGAACTACGAGAGCAATTTTAAAACATACTTAGTTTTTAATCCATCATTTTTATTTAATACAAAACCATTGTTTTATGTGCAGTGAAGAAGATAGAAGCAAACAAATCTTTATTATATCCAGGACGTAAGTTGTTATTATTAGTATTACATAGTAACTGAAATAAAACCTAAAATGCTATCCAAGTAGGAATAAACTAAAAGAAAATAAGTATGATGACAAAAGTGTTTATATGAAATTCGATATAATAAAACAAGACAACATAATTTCTAGCATTGAAAGTACCTAAATACACACCGTTTACAGTTTAAAACGAGACAACTATTGAAGAAATTCTCCTATTATCTGTTCTGTTGAAGCAATTAAGGCTAAGTGCCATGTGAAATAATAATTATGTAACATGTTACGTTGGGGTCGAAGTAAACAAAGAGTAATTTAGTGCAACAGTCACTAGCACGTAACATATATTTTAATAAAATGTAAACGTTTCTAGGATTTCAAGTGAGCAATACTGTAAAATCATGTGTGTGTCGTGTTCAGTTAGTTATTAATGCTACAAAGAGAGGAGTATAGCATTTTCCTTTTATCAGCTTAACAACAGGCTGACAATGCTTTTCAACAGTAATTTATCTTATCACTTTTGCACCTTTACTAGCAGCAGGCTGCCGCTTACACAGTGATTCTCGCAAAAACAAAACTAGAATCCATATTACTCCTGTGAAGTAACGTTAAAGGTAGAGGAAACGTTACGTTCTGAAAGGATAGAAAACGTATTAAATTGGTATTCGGTCTGTCAAAAATCTTCTCCGGGATAGAGATTCTAGAATGATGGAAAGAAATCGGATGACGGATATCGGATCTAGTAAGTAAGTAAAACGGGCCTTATTTTCACGGATTCGAATCGGACGTAGTGTGAAACCGATTTTTAACGCGAAAGAGCCCTATAGAAATGAGAACAAAAACAGTTGGCGAATAAGTAACGTCTTTAAAATTACATAGTTGTGTAATAGTGGGAATGGATGAAATATGCTGCGAATAGTAAAGTGTGAGTGAGTTACCTGCCAATTTGTCAATGTCCATATCTTGTTTGTTTTGATAAAGCCTGCAGATAGTCCGACACATGTTGAACCATAATGCCAAGGATACTGATTAAAAAAAACCATAAATATAACGTGAAAGGTATATGTTTATACTGCCATATTTTAATATATTTACTTAATCATGTAGGTATGTAAGTGACTAGTCATTTATCCACTGCCGCTTTTTTAATTATTTAATATACCGGCATGATACAATCTGAATGATGGAGCGGTGACATCAGACAAACTGCGAACATGTTAGCAAATGTTATAATATCCTATACCAAAGCAAGAAATAAACTCCTTCCGATAAGATTCTCGCATATTATCTGCTTAAAAAGCCTTTATTTTAACAAGTGGGATAAAAACTTACGAAATATATGGTGATGCAACATTATGCAAACTCACATTTGCATCGAGCGCAAAGGACTGAACATATCATTTAAATACACTTGGAGTAAAACTAAATAGTACTACTTAATATACTTGCATAAAGGACCATGTAATGCTGTTTATTTAAGAAGATGTTACAAAGCTTAGAGCATTATCGTAAGGTGGCATCTTTGTCGGTTGCATTTTGTAAAGTGTGCCCTGGAGGGAATTTAATTCCTCCTTACCTTACCCACCATCGGACCACCAGATCCACTAGCTTGCGTTCTACAGTAGACGTGCCACATGATATACACACAAAGCGTTTTGCTTCCACCTTCATCATGCGTACTGCTAAGGAGTGGCACGCTTTGCCGGAGTCTGTGTTTCCCGATGAGTACAATTTGGGAGTCTTCAAACGAAGAGTGAATAGGTTTCTTCTAGATAAGCATGCTCCATCGTCGACCGCATCGTCGGTGTATCCGGTACGGTGTATCTGAAACTAGTTCAGATATAGTTCAGAGGGGTGTTTAAGAGGGGTTCTTAAATGGATGTGCGTTGTCAAACAAACGTGTGAGATAAACTTACTTCTGATTACTTACATGATATTTTTCCACCGATGTAGTGTTGTGAAAGATGACTCGTTCAAATAACGATGAGGTATCAATACTAAACCGTTTGATGTGAACTCTAAGTATTTAGTTTTCTTGCTACTCAGGTAGCAAAAAAAAAACACTATTAGTAACATCGTTTATGTAAGAGACTACATAACCTTGCCCGTCAGTGTATATTACAGACAAATGAATATTCGAAATTAAGGACGCTTCCAGGAAATGTACAGGAATATCGAGAGGAATTCTGGTGAAGTGAAGCACGTTCGGTTCCTGAAACAACCCTCAAGTGCGCATGTACATGTTTCCAAAGAAATAATCTATTTATTATAACTATATAATATTCTATATAACTTTTGTTTTCATATATAATTAGAACATAAACGTGTAAAGTGTAATCAACTTACTAAGATAAAAAAAAAAAATTGCCTTCGCCTCGAAATTTATAAAAATAGCCTTCTTGACTTTGAAAGCAGCCGATATTTTTCTTCCCCTTTAAATTTGCAAAAGCTCTCATTTCAATCATTACGGATTTCCTATAATTGGTACGGACTCTCAAAATGAACATGAAGAGTTCAAATTCTTTATCATTTTGTTATTGGGTGATTACTTATTATTACGTTTACTAATTAGAACAGTATTTACTCTTCTTTCACTGTCATTTAGACTTTCGTTTATGCCTGAATTATGTTTGATGTCTGAAATATTTGTGAAGAGCAACCTCATCACTACAGCATTAGAATAGTGATTCAATTGTCCTAGATTCATGTAGGATGTAGTAGTGACGACAAACGACTCTGTCATTGCCACAATTGATTTTGTCAAATCGTAAATACCTTTTCGACCATGTTTTGACCTCTCTGTTAGCTCATTTTGATGCCGACTGTATAAACAGGTTTCAGAATATTTGCATACAAGTCTTGCAAAGCATGGCCTGATTGAATAAACGTAGAGCGGAAACGGATGTATCTAGAAAAATATCTTGATATTTCATGATATTTTACTGAACATAAAGATGATACCTGTCCAGATTTAGTTATGTAGATACAAGCCAAGTATGAAGTGCACTCAAAACTAAGCTGGATGCTTATTGGGACTTCCTCAATTGCTGAATTGGCCTGTCCCCCATATATTATATCTGATGCTAGTGATTCAAATCGGAGCGTCGTCGTCCAGAATCTAGAACATTGTAGAATCTTACAGCATAGTGTTATGTTACTGCAATATTTCAAAGTCTGATGTTGTTGCTACTGTCAAAATTTGCTTCAGCTGTACTAAATACCGGAATGGTTTACCCTAGGAACTAAAGTCTGCATTAGTATTGACACCGGTATTTAAAAGAGGGAGCTTTTCTCATGGGTTATATGTTAGGTTTATTTTAGTCCCTTTTGATTTATTGATCAATATTACAATTATTGTAATATCGATCAATAAATCGTAGTACCGAACAAAATTAGATAATACTACTGAGCTGGATTGACAGAATACGCCACGTTTAACTTTGCATGATTATGCAATGTAGCTAACCCAACTTTTATTTTTACCGTTCTTCTACCAATTTTCTAGAAAAGTTTTATTGCAACTTATAGACCATTTTTATCGAGAGCCTTGTGATGAGCTTCTGTCATTTCGAGACTCTAGTCATTTCGTTAAAAAAAATCAAAGGTTTTCTTAGGAGTGTAGCTGACCTACTAACTTCGTGTACAATTGGATTTTGAAAAGACCAAGCATTTCAAGTTAAAAAGGTTGTACTTGTACATAAGCTTTTGACATTTAAACAACCCTTTTCTTTACCGAGCCGAACGCAAATAAAAGATTTGAAATAAAACTACTATTGTGCATTCAAGCCTTGGTAGGTAAAGCAGGAATAGCAACGAAGTTAAATTGTCAACTGAGAAAATGAAGAATTTCTTTTGTGTGATACTAAATTTATTTTTCCAACATTATTAAGTTCTAAAGTCTTTCGAAATAAGCAAGATGCAAACAGAGAATAAAGTATTTAAAGTAAGGAAATTTGAACACAGCTATTTGTGAATCGCAAGAAAACATCCTAATAACTCTTACTTAACAGTATGACCAACAAGTTGTATCCGAAGTTAAATTGTGATAATATTATTTTTTATTTTACCAATATGACTTGCCATCAACCAGACAGTATGTAATTTGATGTAAATAATGAACTGTTAACCAAAATAAAACGGGCAATGGTATACAAGCGTGTTAAAAACGATTAGTACCTAATGACTCTACTAATAGTGTGGGCTATTTCTAGATGTTGCCCGAATATAATGGACACTACTAAAGTGAGGGAAGAGGATAGCACTAACTGGTCTATTTTATAAGTTACAAAATGTGCCGCCGGATAGCATGACTACAAAGCTTCAAAGCCAAATCAACAGCTTACATGCAAGCGCACTTGTTATGCCAGCGAATATATACCTCGTCACCAATCCTATTCAATCGGATGGTGGGAAATGGTATGGGATCTATTGAAATGTACTGTATGAGTATTCGTGTATTTTAGGGCAATACATACTTGCTAAAGTGAACACAATTGGTTTTCAGGATGTAGTTTAATATTCACACACTCTTAACTTTTCGTTGGAACCATCAATTTGAAAATCCATGGTAGTTTAAAGTTTGTTAGTGGATTTCCTATAGATTCGTCCTTTTGTGTGGGATGCTGGTGGATTGGTGGCGACGTAAAGGCTGCGTAGGCCGCGCGCCCACAGTTCCTGCCATCGATTCCCTCTAAACTTTTAATGGTCCACTCACTCCGGATGTCCCACTTAACAGTCGCAAACATTTGCCTTTCACAATTTTTGCGGGATGCATTTATACTTCAGACTTTTGAAGGAAGTAAATATACTAGTCCACCATATTGATTCCTAACCTGCTTCTGTAACATTAGGATGAGAAACACTTTTTACTCATGAAATTAATAAATTACGTGTTTACACAAATGTACAATTTAGGCTATTTTATTGACACTTCAGCAAAACCCCAAATATACCAGAAACTGGTAACTGCATCGTAATCGTGACATAAAAAATGCCTACATTTGGAGATAGATACTTTATTGAGTGTTTTTTTAGTACGGTCGTATGTCGAGGAGAGAAAGAGTAGAAATTCTGTTAAAAAGATGATGACGAAATTGATAAAGTAGGAAGGAGTAGGTAAATGGTGGGAAAGTATTTTACGAATCGATAATACTACGTAAAAAGAAGCGTTATCTTTCACGAAACAATCAAGTTTTGTGTGTTTCGAAGGGGGCCTTCGAAAGTGTAAAATTTTAGTGTAATCTTGTGTTGCAAGTTGGTAGAAAATAGCTCGAGAGACTAGACTCTTCGTCCAAGGTTTGAGAGACTTCTGCTCACCAAGTATCCCAGTAAAGCCGTAGAAGTCAAACTTTTTACTGACAGCTACTTAATCAATTTAAAGAAAAGATAAAACTCACCAACCGTTCATTTCTGTCTATCGCTGCATCCACTTCAGCCTTCAGCCAGTCGTCATATTTGGCCTGAGGGCGTACACCACCACGTACTAAACTAAAGTAATAATTCGTCTAGGTTTTTGACCTTGCACTATACTATAAACTATAGCAGTTTCAGCTCTATCAGAACACGTGCAGTATCGCGCTACGGCGGCGCGTGCTCAACATGCGCGCGCAGCTCAGCCGACAAGGCGAACGCGCTTTTACCATTAAGCGGCAGCGTTACTCACATCTCAGGGATTCCACTGACTCACCTCTCGGCTATTCAGGCTATGCCCTTGGTATTTGGACAAAGATTCGGGATTAAACCATAACGAGATGTCATTCATGATAGGCTGATAGGTGACACGCGGAAAAAGGTATGTGAGAGACAAACAATTGGTTTGTTAGAGGGATTTGTCTATGAGAAGATCAGTCGAGCTGGCTTGAACAAAGGGATGAATGGAATCTGTCATTAACTCTTGAGTTGGAATAAGAAGTGAAAAGAAAGTTAATTTCTTGTCCTTTTGGGTTTCGAAGCTGCATTGATGACATCATTGGATGGATTGAGTTATGCCTTTTGTGTGATAGCGTTCGAATCAATCCGTGGAGACTAAACCTTTTAACCTGTTTATTTTTTCTATGAATGCCTAGACCCGTAACAACCTGATTAACGTTATATTGTTTAATAGTTTTAACGGAATTCTTCTGAATTTATAATATACCTATTTATAATCACTAAGCGACACTGTAGTGTCTAGACCATAATGAGGTCACAAGGTTTAGATATTAATTATCAGGAACACTAATGATTGTAGAATACTTACCTTAGTATATACCCCAACACATAGTGTAGATCATATTAATTGAATTTAATGTCTCTGCTTTAATATTTCAAACTTAAAACAATCCCCTCGTTAACACAGCTAATTGATAACAAAAAGGAAAATCTTTACAAGATTAAGCATGTGACGCGTGAATGTATAGCCGGATAAGTTTGTTAGAAATTGAATTTAACAATATGCACTTTTGATAAAATTACAAATACAATGAACTTGAAATTGGCAGTACTTTTCCTTTTAAGAGCGCCTTGCGTTAAGCCTTAAATCGGTCACGTGACTAGCGCTCGCACCGGCGCCCCAACGTGACCCGTCGTCGCCCGCGCGGCTCACATTTTACGAACTTCCTTTCCGGACCTATAAAAGCTGATTCTGTTGGCCTTATTTCGTCTGAGGAGATTAATCATGGTGAACAAACGGCTATCGTCTTAAGATATAAATTGGCACATAATTGGATAACTCTTGCTTTGACTGGGTAGGGTGACTGACTGATCTTTATACTGTCATAGTTTAGTACACATGTATGCACTTGCGAAATTTGCATGATATTTTGGCTTAGGCATATAATCTATGTGAGTGAGTATAATATAATTCACCTAGGATTTGACTTTTTTTGGAGAAGCTTTGGGTGAAGATTTCGTCTAGATTACTGATGTTCAATAGATACCTGCATAGTTTCTAGTCTATATAGTCGGTTCTAATCAGTAAGTACTGATGTAAGTAGTCTGTTCAAAGTTCAACTGTCTTTCACTAGCGGTAAAGTCACATCATAGCACTAACACCGACACACCGCCCTATAAAAGTCATCGACAGAGACTACAGGACAGGATATTATAATAATGTGTTTAGGTATGTAATGGGTCTATTATTTAGTATATTTTCCTTTAATTAGATTTTTTTATTATAAAGTACTTGTAAAAAGCATATTTGAATGTGTTTAGATTAAGAATTATTCAACAATATCTAAAACTAAGAATCACTTGCAATAACTCCGAAGTGGAACGCAAAATCGCATGTGATAAATTCTAATATTTACATTCGATTATACTTTAGCATGAGTCACACGGTTTCCCCGTCACTTCCGATCAGTGGCCGGACTAAGATCGTCTTTTAGTTGCGGATTAGTTGCGGGCAGGTGTGGCGGTCACGTGGGGGGGTCACGCGACGTTGCACCGATGCAGCGAGTGTCACTGTTCGTGAGCCACGGACGTAGGATGTCTCAGCGCCACGGGGAGATTGCTCACGGCGGCTCGAGGTCTTCAAGAAAACGTTTTTTTCCGTTGACAAGTTCTGCCCTGGATTACATCTGCAACAGTGCTAGAGATGACATTTTACGGTAGATCATTTATCGGATGAGTAAATTCCTCGCTAAGTTTGTAAATAGTTCACCTACTGGTCGATGATGGCCTTGATTACACCCTGGACTTAAAAATGACCAATGTTTAAACAGAAATGGGTAGCCTGATCAACCGTTGAATGTTCGTATGTACTACATGTACAATAAGATTTAAACATATGTAAATATTGCAACAAGAAAAAAAGGTTAGTGTGTTAGAGGTAAGTTCTGTTAAGAGGTAAGCTTATTTGTAATTTTTCTGTTCGTTATTTCATTTGTTGTATTGTAACTTCTGTTTGCGTATAAAATAAGAAAACTGCACAAGCATCTTAATTGGGTTTTGACTTCGCCGTAGTCATAGTGAAACATAGTTACAAAACTACGGCATCTCTTTCAGTCTTTCTTACACGTGTAGGCTAAAGTGAAAAATGCGCTGAGAACCAAACAAGAATACAATATTTCAAGCAAAATATGATATTCAAGATGCTGTTCTCGATTGTCTAGGGAGAGAAGTCTTTCAATTCTAACAACATTTCTATTTTAGTAGGTAGTTTAATGCTGAGGTAAAAGATATAAATAAAATAAGGCAACTTTGTCCTGATCTCTATTAAGTTAATAAGGTTGTTATTAGTTTTTCCTTGGCACCAGAATTTTTCATTTCTGCTAGCGTGGCAATCGAACATGGGACTCTTCGCGTCTAAACACGTTAGAAACTGGAAAAAATATAGATAAATAGACATTCTTAACTGTACGAAAACCATTACAATAGTATTCATTCAATTCAATGCACAATTTAGGCGGTCTCATTGCTTTGGACCGACCTTTTCCAGACCAACCTTCAGGTAGAGATCGTAAGAAACAAAAATCTGAATGTGGGTAAGGTACTGTAAAATAGTCCCAGTAATAAAACAGTCTTTAATTTTTTTTAATAATAAAATAAAGGAAGAGAAGGCGGTTGAACTTCACCTGCTGGAAAGTGATCACCTCCGACCACCAACGTCGCTGTTGCGTTGCTTGTCTTTTCGGAAGGAAAACGCTCTTATTTGAAGGCCCCAATGCTATATCTCTCCGGAAATACTGCTTCGTACACAAATGGCAGACCTAATGTTGTATATAGTCTGTGTACAGCTAAATGAGGACACAGCAGACACAAAGAAACATTAGAAAATCGTGGTCGCATTATGCTAATATCTAAGCTCTCCGAGATTAAGGCGAATCCCGTTACTGATAAATAATCGGATTAGTACTTGTTAAATAAGTAAATGAGGCAATAAATCAACGAGGGAAGTGGGTCAAGACCTTAGGAGCTACCGATGGTTAAACATTGGGGTTTTCGAAGATTACGAATGGTGTTAAGTGTGGCGTGACACATTTGTAGAGACGAGTACGTGCCTCCTCTCACACGCAAGCGTTTAGTACGCAAGTCTGTTAAGGTTAGATCAATGGCCATTGCCTGTGTTTTAGGATGCAGTGTCTTACTACTGACCGACATTCTAACGTTCAATTTCTAAAATTAGGAATTGAAAGAAACTATTTTTTTTAATTATTAATGTAACCTTTCCTTTACTTGGTAATGTTAAATTAGTTCCCAGGATGAGAATCTTATAACTAGTGACACTGTGTAATAATACTTGGTAGTGTTTTTCTGCCATAGGTACCAAGAGGGTCGATTCCGTGCTCAGGAAAAAGATTCTTAAAAAAGCTTTAGGTAGGTATATTAGTTTCGTATTAAAAATTCATCCAAAATAAATCTTACACAAAACAAAATCAACAAAGTTGACACACAAACCAGCATGTACAAAACACCTAATCGGACATATTTAAATCAATAGATATTCTGTATTACTCAAAGTGTTTCTGTTCACAAATTATTTGTTTCCCCAAAGTCTGAACGCGTACGAGTATGTCTGAGATGGGCTCTAAAAACAACGGCTACGTTAGACTATGACTCTACTACCCTAAATTGTGGTCTCAAATAGAGATTTAAAGTTATGTACTTTTTACCTGTGCTTTTTACCTTTACCAAGCTTTAGAAACATTTACAATGTCTTTGTTTACATAAATAACGTACCTCACGACTATATCCCAAATGGGTTGGTCAGAGGCACACTGATTGTTGCCGTCTTGGTGAAAGGAACATTCAGAAGCCCACATTTCACCGAGGGAATTTGAACCCAACGTGGTAAGTGGCGAGCCTACCGCCGTTATCCGGGTTGCTTGGGTTTTATATCGGTGTTCTCCATCACCGGAGAGTTAGCCGCAAATTGTACAATGAACACAAAGTAGGGTGTTCCAGCCAGATTTTATATCAGGAGTTACGAGCCAGAGTGGTTAACCACTGGGCCACGACGCTCTCTCGCTTCAGAAATAAAACGTAAGATAATGTTAACCAACCTGAGACTGTCTCCTAATTTACATTTAATAAAAATATAATTTCATTTACTCAGCGTAAATGAGTATTTCTCACTCATCAACACACATACAAAATCACTTGATTCAAATCATTTGATTAGAGCAACTCAAAATCTTCAACTGTATTTCTGAAAAAAAGAACTTACACTTGTCCAGCATTTACGCAATTCCAACAGTGATAACAAAAGCTCGGATTGAAGTACCGAAGTCTTTGTAACTTCTTTTAAAAGTGGTTTAAGGAAAAACTAGCTGTTTGATTAGAAACATTATCTGCCAATGGTTGTGTACATCGTCAGCAGACGGAGCGGGGCCGGCCGCCAACAAAAACAGACTGTGAAGAGCTTTGTTTACAAACTCTAGTGTCTGCAGCTTTTTAATGTACTTCGATTTATACAAATGCTCGATGATTCAAACCTTATCCCATTTATTTTTCATCACTCCAGATTTAAAACTTTCATGGTATTAAATCTCAGTCTTTGAATAATTTATTGTATTCATTTTAGTGATTTTTAATATCTTCATCAAAGAAGATACACACATTAAAACTGTCTAGGGATATCATAGGGATATCATTTTTCAAATATTTGATTAAGTTAAGTTTGTTTACAAGTTGAGCATTATTTTAGAATAACGCGAGAACAGAGGCATAAGATAAAGGTTAAGAATATTACAAAAACCTTTTAAAAGAAAAATCTGTCTTTTTTTAACGTCTTTACGATTGTACAATAATGCTACTACAATGAATTTCTTTATACAATCCGAAAGGGCAGATATAGCAGTTTCTGTGTTCTTAAAATTTCTACGTTGGTATCAATATTTTAATATTTACAGCCTCCCAAATAGCTATACTTTGTATGAAAATGCTTGAGATATCCCTAGACACTTTTGAGTAGTGTATTATAAATCAGAGATTTGCAGATAAAAGTCACTAACACAGGTTGGAGTCCTACCTTTTATAAGCGAAATCTGGATGTTCATCTTACAAATCAACGCCTGTATTTCTTTAAATTAGTTAAATAACTACTTATATAGGATTTTCCAAAAAATCATGTTGACCGAGTCTCAAAAAAATTGTCGACCATTGAATATTGGTAATTTTGTATTTTCGTTTAGAACAGTATAAGTTACTTGACACTTGTATTTTGAATGAGTTTACAATTGAAATGTAGAGATTATTGCCATAGCTTCTGGTTTAGACAGTAAAACAGTTACAGATAGTTAAATGTTACCATAATGACTTATTTGTCACTTCTCTGAGCATCCTTCGAGGCGCCATTGGCCTACAACGAATTCAAGATTACAGACAGTATCTCAAAACCGCTATTAGGGCTACTGGGTAATGTCTTTTAAATGATGTGTGGATGTGTTAAGTTCAAAGATAAGATGACTCACCTAGGTGTCATTGGTATCTTCACTTATTAGTCTTTGCGTCTCTTTCTTAAGCAGAGCACATGAAAGGAATGGGGATCTTTTTTCAACTCGTTCTCAGTGAATCATGTCTGGAACTAACCGCAAATTGGCGTTAAAAACTTGTTTCAAATAAGGCTGATATTTAATCAATCTGCTATTATGGTGGTGACTCATGATCCCTGCTTTTTCCTCTCAATTGCTCTTAGAAAAAACCTCAAAACATGCCTGTGGCTTCTTGTTTTGTTTCTGTAAATGTGCGATTGCAATAATTATGGGAAAAGCTGCTTTTGATGGAGATCTGGTAACGAACAGACAGGTAGATCGAAATAATTACAAAAAGGAAAAATTCACGTAAGACATGTTCACGGAAAATGTAAGAAGTATGCAAAATAGTTCCTGAATTATTGACTTTCCCAAAGAAATACAAGATACAACCTAAGATAGGATTTATAAAATAACACGTATCGACAGTAAAAACAAAAATACAGTAGATGAACGAACAAAACTGACGTAAAGTGTATTTTCACAGCTGGTGAAAAGCCATCGCATGGGAGCGAGGGATTCCCCACCCATTTGCTTGTTCAGGCATAGTGAAACAAACCTTTTGAAAAGTGTTGTTCAAAAGTGGAAAGAATTGCAACGTTACAAAATCGTATGGATTCGTGGGTTTCATCCCCATCCACTTACAATCGCGTGGCATTAAGTCCGCCATTTGTACTTTTTATGTGCAATAAAGAATAAATAAATAACCGACGTTTTCTGTGAGTGTTTTGTGTCAAAGTATTGCTATAGTTTGACTTAAAGTAGAACAAGCTCTGTCTTATTTGGAGTCATGTGACCTTAATTGAAAATGTGCCAGAAACAGGCAGATATGTTATATAATTAGTAAATTTATTGAACAGAACAAGCTTATTTATCCTTGTTTGAAATATCTACTTAACCCTGTATTGATTCAATCATAAACCTGGCATCAAAAAGAGAGAGTTGAAATAGCCCTAGGACCCCAGCGCATTGATTCACCATTCACACGAAGGAGTCCCGCCGTGATTGGTTGCATCATCGAATCAGTGTTGATGTTGATGTCGTCTCGGCTAAATTGCGTCCACAGTGCTCACGCAGCATCCGGTAGTGTGCGGCCTCGCTCCAATCTCAGAGTTGCATCCAACCTTCTTGATTTAATTCCACGCATTATATCAATTGATTCGCCCAAAGCCCTAAAACAGACAGCCACATGAAAGAACATCTACACCATACACATGTCATTCTGATATTAATGTCAGAGACTGATGCAAATACCTATTGTTGCACTCAGAGACGTCAATTAACGTTAATGGTTCATTAGAGTCAAAATTTTACATTCTGAAAAGATCTTTATTCAATTTGTTATAAAGTCTCTTTTGAAAAATGGAATTTTGACTCTAATGAACCATTAACTTTAATTGACGTTTCTGGGTACGGCGGTAAGATAGTTAAAATTGATACTTATAGATAAGTAACATTCTAGAGAAAATCGAGTGTCTAGACACTAAACAAATACAACTCATGATCTAGACCTTGGACGTTGTATTCAATCTCTACCCTTTGCAAAAGTGAAAACGTAACTACATCATACATTTGGAGGCAAATTCTCCGAAACAGCGAGGGTAACTAGGAACAAAGTTTTACATACTACATGTACTTATTTTGGTACTTGTATGTTGCATAAATTATTTTATTGTACATTCGACCCACAGCTAGACATTGTTGGTACAACCTGAGCTCTCATTACATTGCAATGAACTGGGAAGGCACGCTCGAGACGGCTCAAGTTCATAACACACTTGAGCTTGTTGTAGACTGTACTACGAAAGAAGTATTGTTTTAAACTTACAGCACACGTGGTTTAAGTCAAGTTAAAAACGTAGTTTCAAAACATTTTTGGTTTTATATACATATTAGTTCTTCTTTTAACATTATCTTCTTAAAGGATAAGATCCCTTTCCACCTGAATTGTACCCACAGCAGATTATTGAAATATGTTTTTAAGCTGTAACGTATTCAATCTATGTATATATGTGTCTCGGTCTCAAAATGATAGACTACTAAAATTATTCTAGTTCATCTTTGAATGGCCGAATTGCTAAGACATCCCACTCTATTGTGTAAGTTTAACCAAAACAGTGCCCGATCGATGTCTGCAAAAATGGCAGACATCCGCACTGACCGGACGTGACGTGTTAGCCCCGGGATAGCATGTCAAGTTCACAATTACTACTGCATTCGACGATTCCGATACTTATGCCGATGGAAACATCTACATAATCAGGCTTGTTTCGAATGCGTAACTAATGCATAATAATTGTTAAAATAAAACATTTACAACTTCTTTGATTCCGCTCACTCACACACATTTTCACGGTTTCACGTTTTTAACCTGACTTTTGGATTACTTTACAGCAGTCGTGATCTTGCTCACTTAACATCTTTTTTTATGTATGTATGAGTGATACTTAGCAACTCATTTTCACTTTCATTTCTGAAAAGCTCTTAAACTTCAAACTTTATTGCCAACTTTGTGTTCACGTGGTGAACATGGTGAATGGTTATAAGATAAATATCTTTATTGCACAAAAACACATTCAAGCAGCAGTTATAGGACACTATTTTTACCATTCAGGCGGTCTTATGGTTGCAAAGCGATCTCTAAAAGTCAATTTTTGGTAGAGCACTTAACACGTAACTAATATAAAGTTACCCATTACGGGTACTGCAATGGTACAAAATGTTCTTATTATTGGGTACTTACAACAAAGTCATCTTGACTACTTCTACTGGCAGGAATAATAATACTATCATCTTCAGCCTGTTGCAGTCCACTACTGGACATAGGCCTCTCCTATTACACGCCACTGAACTCGATCTTCGGCTGCTCGCATCCAGCTCCTGCCAGCCATCCTGCGCAAATCATCACTCCACCTTGCCTGAGGAGTAATACTAATAATACTAGGAACGAGTTTAAAGTTTAAATTTGATGAAAACGAATATCGGTTGTTTATTTAAACACAAGAAATAAGGTGAAGCAGCACAGTAAAGCTCAGTTTGTTTGACCTAGCGCTGTTAATTTACCGTGAGAACTTCATATTCCATGTTTTATTCACACCTCATTACTAAACTCTCACCTGCACAATGTTTACTCTAACGCGCCGGTGAAAATATCTTTATTCAAATCGGCGACCTTAAAACAAACATTAGCGCTATCAATTGACTGCAATAGATTAACACGTAAGATTTGAACTCATTATATTCTGGCGATAGGGCCTCACACTTGTATTCATAGTCCGAAACTCATCTCAAAGAGACCGACTTAAATGCTATTGAAAATAATTGATTTCGAAAATAAATGCTTATTTTGAAATCACGCATTGTTAGTAAATCGCCTGAATTAGCCCTTCGATATCGATTTTTCATTTAAAGTAACTTTCAGTTGGAACGTCGTATAATACACAAATTACGCCGAAAAGAGAAAACATAATGCGATTAAAAATTCAGGGTAGCTCCAGTCCTCACTTTTAACTACTCAAATTTTCAGTTCTTCCACCACTCTCGATATTTTTATACCTTCAAGTACTTTTTTGCTGAAAAGAACGCTTTCTCATCAATTAGAGAATATTTGAGATGAGTATCGGACTATGAATACCAGTAGAGCTCGCGTTAGTAGTAGTCTGTGGCGCCAATGTGCAGACAGAGTGCATTCCAGAACAGTGGAAACGTTCTCGACTTCCGCAGGTATGTAGGTGCGTGTACAATTAGAGATTTCATCCCAATTAATGAAAGTAATCAAGTGGATGTCATTGGACTACTTTAACGACCTCTAAAGAGTGCATATGCAGGGATGTACTACGACTATGTCGTAAGTTAGAGCGAGGTGAGTCGGGAAGTCGGTTTTTTGGAAGATAAAACATTTGTTTCCAGTGGTTGTACGAGTAACTCTTTATAACCCCATGTACTTAATCTTTGACCTCTTTTAGTTAATTAGAACTAGCAAATATGAAAATGAAACTAAAATTTGATTTCTTCCTGTATTTAATTACAAATTAGGATCTTTTAAATATGTAACAAAATATTTGTTACTCTTGTAAGGGTATGTATGTGAGTGCATAATCAGGGACGAACCTAATTATCATCGATGTCAACGATTTGATGCATCTCCGTGCTTATACTACCCTTAAACGAGTATGTAGTTAGGGTTACTCAGTTCGACATGAAGTAATTTATTCAGTCCAAATCATGAGGAACAAAGATCCTTGACAGTAAGTTTATCTATCTAAAAAAAGTATTTTCTTTCTTTCTTTCTATAGAAGCTAAACGCACAAAATTAGAAAAGGTACTTTTTAACTTGGTTAGTGGATTAGATTTTATGATATTCTTAAAAACTAGAATATAATTCGCACAAGTAAGTTTGTTATTCATAATACTTTATTTAGGAAAATAATGAGTAAACTGGCAAGTTTATTTGGCAGTAGTAGCTAAAGTCAGATACTTGGCATCCGCTATCAATAATAAAAACTATTTTGCCCAATTAGAGTGAACTTATCTCTGTTTATGTTATCATCATCATCATTGTAGGTAGGTCAACCGGCACTTCTTTTTGGCTTTCGAAAAATATTCAATTTTTTAAACGACATGACATGATAATTCACAATTTTATTTCTTTATATTCTGTCTCGGTCTTGCCGTTCGCCTCTAACTCTTGAGAGTACATTTCTTTCGTGACACTGTCAACCCTACAGCTGCCGCCAGTTTAGAACTTGATTCAGTGCAGCAAAATCATGTTGACACCGTAATTAGCTTCCGAAAGCTCGCGTGCGCTTTCATAATTATTTCGAATGCTAAACGCGATTATTCCGGATCAGCACCTCAGTTCCACAGGAAACGCTTCGGGTGATCAATGAATTCCACACAACAACCAACATTCTTGTTTAACGACTAGGTCAGGGTAGGCGAACCTTTATGCATCAACGTGCCATTTTTTCTAAAAAAAAGTTTAATGGGGTCATTCGGGTGCCATCAAATAATTTTGACTTTCTGATTATTGGCAAAATAATAATTATACATACTATCTTACTAACTCTTTATTAAATAAAGTAAGCAAAAGAGGTACATTTTGGTATGTTTATATTAAATTTCAGTAAAATTAGTGTGACTTCTGTTGCTGCAGGTTAGATGACAAATAATTTAAGTTAGGGTTGTAAGATGTTACTTTTAGCAAAATGCATGCTGAACTAGATTCATCTGTCAAACGGTTTCTAACCGAGTTTTTAATGTTATTCATCTCTGAAAATAATGACTCGCAGGCATATGTAGATGAAAACATGGTTAAAATAGCATGAGTCAGCTTCTTCAAACAGTTAAATGTGTCTGGTAACGCATTCCACGTTTCCAGAATTTTATTATTAGCATTTTTACTTAAATTACTTGTCGATCTTTCAGTTTCAATTAATTCCAACTCTTTCCTAGTTTCAATAAATTTTTGAATCCATATTGAACTAGATTGGAAATCAATCCACCAAAACCTGCATTTCAAATTCTTCAATTTCCAACCAATCAAATTAGAGAAGTTCAGTTTATGAAATGACGTCACATCTGGGTACATAATGAACTTGAGTATTTACGACAATTCTTTGAACTGAGAAAATCTCCCTAAAAAATCCTTGATTAAAGCATCGCGTTCGATCGTCTTAAAATACCTAATTCTGCGACGTGCCCAAAATATTGTGTCGCGTGCCATCAATGGCACGCGTGCCATTGGTTCGCCTACTCTGGACTAGGTATACGGTTCCCTTTTTGTGTTTCATTAAATTCTGTCTCAGTCCTGCCTGTCCGTACTTCCTCTCTCTCGAACACTTTTTTTGTGTGTGTCTGCCAACCCTACATATGCTGCCAGTTTAGAACTTGATTCAGTGCACAAAGCATCATGCTGACACCGTAATTAGCTTCCGAAAGCTCGCGTGCTCTTTCATACTAATTCGATCGCAAAACGCGACTATTCCGGTTCAGCACCTCAGATCCACAGGAAACGCTTCGGGTGATCAATGAATTCCAAACAACAACCTACATTCTTGTTTGAAATTCGCCAGCATCTTTTATTTCCCTAACGACTTTACGGTTCCTTTTTTGTGTTTCATTAAATTCTGCCTCAGTCCTGCCTGCCCATCCTTTTTTTCTCTTGAACACTTTTTTTGTGTGTCCGTCAACCCTACTGATGCAGCCAGTTTAGAACTTGATTCAGTGCACAAAGCATCATGTTCACACCGTAATTAGCTTCCGAAAGCTCGCGTGCGCTTTCATAACTATTTCGAATGCAAAATGGGACGATTCCGGCTCAACACAGATCCACAGGAAACGCTTCGGGTGATCAATGGATTCCACACACAATCGCCAATCAGTATAAGGACGTCCGCCGATTAATCTAATAAGCTTCTTTATTTTGTTTGATCTTAAATTGCATAAGATTATTAAGAATACACAATATTTGGGCCTTTATTCAAATGTTGTAGTTACATCATCATGTTTACGTCGGAAGTTCGAATTACGGAAAGTTTGCGTGTTTTACTTAACAACGTTCAACTTGTTAACGATTTTTTTTTCTATTTTTCATATCGATCGCGAAGCATAATATTCCTATTTCATGCCTTCAACATCAAAAGACATGTTTTTTTTTCGCATGAGTAATTTGCAGTACTTGGATGATGGCAACTATGCCGCTAGAAAAGTAACAGTATGTCGCGTACGTCTTCGTCTATTTTAACCCCCAAGGGGTTGAATTTATAGAAAATCATTCATTAATTCATTAATTTATTCATTTCTGGTGCTCCCTTAAATCATGAAAGGAATCCCTGTTGGTACGGTAGTCTCGGCTGTGCGTTGATATTTAAGTCAGCCAGTTTTTCTTTCGAAACAGATCTTAGTGGTACAGTGAAAAGTTGCAGTGTGTAACAGCTCTAAGCATAACACATTTATGCGTAGGATCTATCTGTGTGTGCATTATCGGATTCAGGGAGAAGTGCCCCCTAATCGGGTTTGCATACAGGCCGTGAGTAGGCCGAGTAAGCCTTGTGAAGCAGCCTAGTGCTACTCTCGCCCCCGCTTTCATGGAAAACATACGATACTTGGAAATACTTCACTTTCGTGTTTCAACATAAGAATACGAGCACCTGTTGTTGGTTTTAAATAATTCCTAGTTTCTTTCGGTTGCTTATTTTTTTTTTTTTGGTGTGATGTTCTAAAGGGAGATGTTTGATATCTGGGCTTCACGGCTGCTTCCCATCAGGTGGAGTGAGGTCATCTTGAAGAACACTATAAAAAAGAGACTGATGAATAATTGTATTCTATGCTAGACAGACCTCCCCATTTTTATGCCCCGCCACGTTTTCACTAACTCCACTCTATCCAACCTATGATACGGTAAATTTGTCTGAGTGTAGAAATTACGAACGGTACTAAAAGGACAAATTAAATGAACTGATTGTTAAGCCTAACTAATCGAATTAATTGATTGTAATGTACATATATGCATTTAATCACTATTAAGTTAACTTAGTAATACACCATGAGTCATGGTATGAGCGTTGAGTATGACTAAGAAACTTAATTAATACTGCACGGTGGACCAGCCACGCAGGTATTCTCAAGAAAAGCCGCGGGGTTACAACTAGCTGGTGCTTAGGTGACGCATCGAAGGTCGAGTTTTCAGCTTTCTGTGTGTACTGTGTTACTACGCATATTTTTTTTCTCGTAAGCACCTTTTTTCCAGACCAGAGTAAATCTACGAACGACACTTGAGTCCCCTGCCCTGCACACATACCCAACGCGTTTCTTTCTTACTTATTTAACCTTTCATACACTAGCCCCTTAGGGTAACTTAGGTAGAATTGTCTCGAACTTGTCCAAAGTAAATACGTCTAAGCTTTCCCCTTAGTAAGAGACTGTTGTGGTGTAAAAGAAGAGGATCACTACACACGCTTAACAGGTGGTTAGATCACGTGACAAAAATGGAGGAAAAGCGAATTCATAAGGCGAGGGTTCATGAAAATGTAAGTGCATCAAACAGTACTCTCTAGCTATGGTTAACTGTACAAGCGACATGTCATTTATTACTCTATCGTATTAGTACTATTTCCTAATATCTACATACTTAACTTTGCATAACTTACAATATTATTAAAGTTACTTAATCTTGATATAGGTACATAAATCCAGTTAACTTTTATAACCGCAGCAAGTTAGCATGACGAACGATGACTAATATGAGATTATGTCGGTCCTAATATTCTATTAACGGTACCTCGGCGGCTCACAGCGATCCCATTACTCATCCGAATTTATGTACGACTGTATTTGCATAGATTCCGTCCGTAATTGGGTTCCGTTTTAAAGTATTACTTACGGGGGGCTACTACGGTGCAAAATTGGTTAAATGTCGGAGAGCTGATTTTTACATTTTCACTACAATTTATGCAACACAAAGTACACGGGAGGACCTACCGCGTTACAGTTAGCATCATCATTGTGTGTGCTAAGCGAACAGAGACAGAGTGGTCAGAGAGATAGGTATTATTATGGATTGACAAAAGCAATTGTAACACTACTTGACAGAGTCGTGTCGTTTGAGGGTCGCTAGAATCCAAAACAAGTGAAACACTATTCTGATTCTGCAGTGATAAGATTGCTTTTCTGAAATAGTTCAGATATATTTGATCGTTACCTACGCACTCATCATTTTGATGTCCACTGTAGAGATCGTCTAAACTGCATTCTTCGCTTACAAGCAAGCATTCTTTTATGCGTAGATGCGGTGGAAGGACGCGTTATTTCAGCTTAGACGACCTCCTGTACTGCTCTAGTATGTTTGGATGTGTACGCGTGCGTATATTTATTACTTAATGCGGCCAGTAGGTGGCAGCCGCAGCCGCTGCCGCTTGTGCGTCCTACGAAGCTATCGTCAAGCTGATGGTTAGGAATGTCCACTACTCGAACAGTGATCCAAATTACAGGCTAGCTTCCTGTTATTATTAGGAACTAACCAAAATGGTGGGTACTCGTAGGTTCACTAACGTAATGTTTATAATCGAAGAATACTTCAATATTTTATTAAGAAACCAAAAATCCGCGACCTCCCTCACACAGCGAGATGTCGTATAGCCTATAGCCTTCCTCGGGAAATGGGCTATCTATTCAGCACAAAAAGATTTTTCCAATTCGAAACAGTAGTTCCCGGGATTAGCGCGTTAGCGAATAAACTCTTTAGCTTTATATTGTTTTAAGTATAGATGTTAAACAAACAATAATCCCGAAGAAACACTACTGATAATCCGGAGTAGACCCCTGGATAACGCCGCAAGCAGTTACAGTTGGTTAATGCTCTTAAAGAAGAGAGTTATAGCCACTTGTAAGGAGTCTGACGTCAGGTGTTCGGTTTGTGCGAGACGATTTCGAAGATATAGGAAACTTAGGTATCTTTTCATGTCATCAACCACGACTCATGTAGTCTACTCTGATGCAAAATTTACTTTCTCCCTTTTACTTTTATTCTTAGGAATTTTTTGGTAGGTACTGATTAATATTCCGGTTGGGCACGCTGATGAGATCCGCAGGAGACCTAAGACAACCGACTTCACTCGAAGGATTGCATTGTTGAAGTGGCAGTGGGCGGGACACAAAGCGCGGCGTACCGATGGCCGTTGGGGCTAGAATGGCGACCGCGTACCATAAGACGTTCCGTGGGCAGGCCCCCCACAAATTGGAACGACGATCTAGTCAAGGCCGCGGGAATTAGCTGGATGCGGATAGCGTAGGACCGATCGTTGTGGAGGTCCTTGGGGGAGGCTAATGCCCAGCAGTGGCGTCGTTCGTCTGAAATTAATATGAGTCGAACCATCCCGTAGCTTAACAAAGTCTGATAATCTGCTCCACTGTCAGTTTTATTAGCTTTTCTGTGCCTAGTTAGTCCGTCTCTGAGAGAGCTCCTTGGTCAATGAGTACATAGGGCACTCTGCGATCAGGTGGAGACTTGTTTCTTTGCACTCTTCGCACTCCGGACAACGGGGCATTAAAGCCTGTTTGCAGGTCTGGTGTATTAAGCTTTGATAAATATAGATAAGTACTTGAATGTGTACTAAAATAGCAGCAGGAGGTAGCTTTCTTCAAGATCCAAATTTTGTTAAACCAGTTCGTCAATAAGAGACATAATACCCAATTCCAGTCAGTCCTCTCCTCTTGCTCTATTGCAAAGAAATATCATTTGGAAAAAGTAAGATAAGAAACTGAAATGGGTCCGATGTGCCGTTGACAGTATACAAACAGCCTGAATGGAAAGTGATGTCAGATTTTATAAACACATTCAGAATGTTCTCGAATAACTGATGACTACACTTTTTTTAGTGATCATCGATAGTCTCTCTATTACGTTAAGTAAATAAATACTTATAATTTCATTAACATTGAATGATTCAGTGGCCTGTACCAAGCAAGGAGCATCGTTCTAAAATCCAGAAATCACAGGTTCACTCGATTCCCATTTAAATAATTAAGTAAATAACACATACAAAGTAGCTCATTCGCGATTTCCGTTGAAAATGAATGAATACCCGCAAATAACTTCAAATTATCATAATTATTTGTCATCATCACGCAAGGCTAAGTAATATTGATGAATATTAAAAATTGCGGTTGTTATGAAACAGCGTGCAATTCGGTAAAAGGGATATTGTTTGTTGCTGTATATGTTTTTAATGGTTGTGGCGCGAACGTCACGCCACACCTCATTGATATTTGAGCAGGAATTGATGCTAACTCTGTCATTAGCGAAAGTGGTTGGCTCAATAATTTGTTTTGCATATTCCTCGCTCTTATTTTGAACGTTGTAGAGATCAAGATTGAATAGCCTAGTTAGATCGTCGATTAAATTGGTCGTCTACAAACTTGGAATTGACGTGTCACGATGACGCTCGGTCAAGAGCGGCGTTACCTGACGTGACGATCGTAGAGGGTTGGACTAGTGCGTGCATTTGATGTTGACGTCCTTTGACATGTGAACCTTCAGTCAAAAGCTAAATGCTTTTGTTAAACACTTTGAATATTTTCCATCACCTATACCTATCATCGGTTCCGATCTTTTCATAGGCTCGGATGTTCGTTGATTCGAGCTTCAGCCAGGATTTCTCAGGTCAAACCCTCATGTGAAGAGCATTCGTCTCTGAATTGTACTCTTTTTCTTTTCGTCACTAATAGTAATAGAAGTAAGTGAAAACTCACCGTTTTGTAATAAACACCCAGACTAAAGAAGGCTACAGGTCAAGTGCATTCACTTCATCACCTAATACCAATGCGCTAAAGGTCATTTTCAACTACTATGTTACGCGTGCACTGTACACGCTCTGCTTAGTTTGGGATCCTATGGTCAATTGTGAAGATGTCCAGAGATATGTATGTATTAGGGTACAGTTACTAAGTGACTGGGGCCATTGGATACTACAGAGTATCAAAACAAGAAACCAATTCAATCCAACAAAGAGGATAAAAGGCTCAAACAAAGCTGGATGGGTTTTCTTTGCCGTTGAAAAGATTTACCCGCAAAACAACAGGGAAAAAGAAGAAAGTTAGTTCCAACTAGTGATTTTACAGCACAATAGCAAAGGGTGGGAAGCATAGGAGTCCCACGCATCCGTTGTTGCAACAATGTGATCAGGAAGCAACATCTACTCGTAGTACTAGATACAAATCGCAATGCATTTTGCACACTGTATTAGGACGTAAGCAAACTGGCCACAATTTGTTGCCTCTTGTTAAAATTAATTTTTAGGATCTTGACATCTGATTTTTACGTGTAACTGAAAACTAAAATACTAGGAAAATAAGATGGCTCTCTTTTGTGAGAACATATCTTCAACGAAAGACAAGGTATTGTTACGCATTGCGATTTTCTTACGCATGTCTTAAATCTGACTTAGTGATATTGCCATCGATGACTTACAGTAAATTGATGCGAAATTGTCCACAATCAAAAGGATGATTATCGCTTGTCTTGCAATAATGTTCGTTGTGTCACGTATGTCCTTCGCTATTCTATGAATCAAAATGTCACCTTTGAGAGCGTCGTGGCCTAGTGCTTAAGTCCCTGGCTCGGCCACAATGTCTTTAGTATTTTCTGGCCTGAACACCTTTCTGTTCGTTACATAATTTGTTGCAAACTGTCAGAAAACTAAGAAACCCAGATTAAAGCGGCAAGCTCATGGTGGGTTCAGATTCCATCGGTGGAGTGCGGGCGTCTGAATTTTGCATTTACCGTAACGGCAACAGTCAACGTGCCTCTGACTGCCATTTTTGGGATATAGTCGCGTGCGTAAGTTATGTTTGTTTACATCCCGGAAATTGAGCAGCATCTTTGCATCTAGCTCAACGTCAACAACATTACGAAAGTGCATCGTCGACCTTCGGGTAACGAACGCGTGCGGTTGCCACACGCGCCCGCCGCGTCAAATCGCCGGCATTCCGGATTGTCCGCGGACCGTTACGATACCCGGACACGGGACTTGCGCAAACGCATCGGTTACGTAACCGGTGCATCGTGCGGTCACACTATACGGAACTGTGGAAGAGGCCAGATTGCTCAAAAGGTCTTATGTTTGGACTAGGTATTGTGTTTTGAAATATTAAGTACTAGCAACAATATTTAAAACAAAGTTTTTAGGATTTATTTCAGCGATGTCAGGTGAGTACGCTGTCCATTTACATTTAGAGCCGTAAAATTTGTTTTTAGTGTCGATTTCTCTGAATAGACGATCATAAATACCTAGCATTAGTTCTAGTCGCTCTATTGAAACTTAAATGCTGATGACACGAGAGAACTAAATCATAATAAGCAGAGACCAGGTGGTCTCTCTGTTTTGCGTATTCCATCTTATAGGTTTAATATAAATTAGTAGTTAGGATAGCGAAAAGACAAAACTGTAACTACTACCCCAGGAAATATTACACATTACATTACGAGAAGAAAACATGTAGTGTGTTGTACGCGTGTCGTGACGCGACCGTCGCAGATGCGGCCTCGCGCGGCCTTGACAATGTCGCTGCGCGCGCGCCTTTCTTTCGCCACACTAGCACAGTATAAACCATACAGTAGAACATCTACATACAAACGTGCCACTCACGGTTTGAATGTGTGCGTGCGCGTCGCGCGCCGTGTCGGCACGGGAGGCATAGGGAGGCGGCAGTACGGACGGGCTGTGCCGCGTGTCTGTGTGCACGCTAGGCTAATAACTCGGCGGGCGGCCTTAGATAGCCTACTGTATGGTTTATACTGTGTCACTAGCGCCTACAGTAAGAACTCTGTTGAGCGACGCTTGAACTTGCTTAATTAGAGTTCCGTTTCTGTATAACCTGTTTAGCGCAGTGCTAAGAGCGCCGGCTGAGACTCAAAGCGCGGATTCGATTCCCGTTGCACAAATTGTTCGTTTATGAGACCGATATACCAGGACAATTCCTGTCTTATTATTTAAGAACTTTAAATACCATGTGGCATGCAATAAATAAATACATATATGTACTGGGTCTGAGTGTTAAGCCTTACGCATTATTTATGTTCAATAAACTTGAGTCTTACAAAAAAACTTAAGACTGCGTGTTTTTGAAAGAACTCGGTCTTGTCCAAAAACACTTCAGATGACTTATTTCAAGTTTCAGGTCAATTTAGTAGGAAACAATAATTAATGGTCTTACTAACGTGTCAGTTTACCTGAAAAACATCATGCCTGTCCAGTCACATTTAGGACTCAAGGTCTCGAGTCCTAAATGTTTTACTAAGTATTTTACTGGGGTTTTCTCTACTCTTTTTAGTTACAGATACATACCTACCAGCTACAAAACTCAATATGTCTGGTGCCTGTATTCTTATACTGAAGCCCAGGACAAGTCGTTACTATATTATTATCTTTATTATTATTTTTTACCCTTGGGGCACTATCAAATAAAAGCTAGAGTCTTTATCACAGCTCTGTGCGCAAGCGCACTAAGAAACAACCTAGAGCGGCCTTGACAATGTCACGTGAGCGAGAGCTTACTAGGCGTTGTTTTTCCGCCAGTTACACAGGCGGCGGAGCAAAGGTCTCAGCATATAGTGGAATAATCGATCCCATCCTTTTTTCCACCGGTAAGACGACAGTCTTTTTTGAATAATATCTTAATTACCAGCCATCCAAATATGTCGATTGTAGGAGCTATCACCCCGTTATTCATAAATGTAGTATCACTAGTATTCCGGTTGGCGACAAAAACACACTTCGCTCGTGGTGAGTTATCTTTAGAATTCAGTTTCTTTGGGACTGTAGTAATTTGAGAGAAAAGAACTAAGTAAGCCAGATAACATTTCTGAATTATTTGAGAAAAATGAGTGAAAATACTGATTCAAAGTAAAGCGTATTGATGATTGAAGTAAGCGTGAAGCACCGAGATGTGAAGTGATGTTCGCCGGAATGCCACCCCAGAGCTGCCAGTATGGATTCGTCACTTGTGCCCTGTCACATACAAATGTTGTCAGCAATAAAATGTGATGTAGCAGATGTAGGGTTGTCTGAGTTTCTATAAATAAGAGGGTAAATAAATACTGTTAAAAATAACTAACTGGACTCAGAGATAGATCAGAGCTTAAGTCATAGTCCAGAATGCTCACTTTAAGTTTTAAGTATCATGTTCAGTGACACCTATACATATTATTATAATTGTAATCATTTTACTTGTATAATCACTTTAATGTAATGTTATTTCACAAATGCAATGAATGTTTAAATGACCTTCACAAGTTACAGGTTGAAACTGAAGCTATGAATCAACAGGCCGATCACCTGGAGACGATTGGGCCATGACCTACTTTTCCTGGAGTTCAGCTTATTAGGTTAAGTCAGCTTTAATAGCTGTCAATATTTCAAGTTCGATGAAATGTAATTCATTCCGTAATCCCTAAAGGGCTTCGACTGGTCATTAGAGCATCATTTTGAAATTGGACATTTGAAATTGGATATCATCAGTATTTATAAAGATCTTTACCACTGGTTCGATATCAATATGTATCAATTGCAATATGTATGGCTGTCTTTATGTAATATGATAAGCTAAACACAGGGTTAGTTTTAATTTAGAGTAGTGGGGATAGTTTATTGTTATATTGTCACAGACATAATATTTATATTAGTTAACTGACAGTTACGTATACTCTTATTGTTTTTAGAAGTCGACATAAATTTTAGAAGAGCTTATTAATGTTGAAATTGTATTATTCCACTAAGGGCTGATTTTTTGACAGTCAGACAAAAAATATCAGACGAATAAATTCCAACACGGGTGATCTTAAAATTGCAAGTCACAAAGTTACTAGGCATGTTATGAAGGAAATACTTAATTGTAGATTTTGACATTCAATTTGCTGGCTGAGTTGTATTCTATTTGTCTGAAAACTTTGTTGGAACTTTTGAAAAATTTGCCCTTAAAAATATACTTGTATTCGTGATTCGATTTTTATCTGGAACTCTAAAGTTTACTTCCGTTGCGAGCCGATGCCAGCGTAGGGGTCGCCGGTGGATTGAATGCAATGCAAGCTTTTAGATTTTTATTGAGTTTCAGAAGAAATTGAGCTTGAGAAGTTATGAGCTTTAGCCGACTATTTGTATTCTAGAAAATCTCAAGTATTTATTCAAATGTAAGTAAGTAAGTAAATAATTCAGAAAATGAAGTCACCAGATAGAGATTTAACTTTTTACACACTTACTGAAAGTTACGGTATGACGTCCACTGTTGAACACCGGCCTCCGTTATAAATAGGCCGGTTGTCTTGTTGGTGACCCAAGTAGTAAGCACCTTGTATCTAAGCTTTATCAGGTCATCCATATTGCAGGGATAATTAAAATGCAAGAGTGTAAATATGGCTTTAGGACACGATTGAATAATATGGTGTCACAAAATCTGTTATACGGTACACCTGAAAACATTGGATTTTATAACTAGATCGAATTATGTGCCTTAAAATAATCACAGTTGTTCTCAAAACCTAAAAAAAACCCGATGTGTATTGTTTTAACTTACCCCAGTTACCATGGCGAACTGTCTGCACCTATAATACACAATACACATCTAAATATTCATAAAGGTGAACGTGAACATGAGACCAATAAACTCTCGAATTCACATTTGGATTAATATAGACAAAACAATAAACAGGTATATTTATTGCAGCCTTTCTCGAAATTATATCATCGGCGCCAGAAAGCGGCGTAATATGTCAAGGCGAACGTGTACACGATTTAAACTTTTATTGTTGAAGCAAATTGGCAATTGAACATTTCGCAACGAACAACACTATTCTAAACGGCGGAAAGTAGGGTTTATCAGCTGACATTTGGTAAATGGTAACTGTTCTAAATGTAGTTGTAGACATGGAACGAGACCGAGACTTAGTTGCTGGGAAATGTACTAATCTAGATGTAGTTACTAGTAACTGCATATTGAACACAACAGCTGTTAAAAATCACTTCTTAAATACGTAACAAACCCTCACAGTTGTATCTCAAACGGGGTAGCTAAAGGGAATGTGATTGTTGCCGTCAAAGTGACCGGAACATACAGAAGCTCACATTGCAGCGAGGGAATTTCAACTCAACGTGGTGAGGGCGAGCCGCAAGTCTTTATCCTATTTGATGCCTCTTTATAGTTAAAAAGTTTTAATAAAATAATTAGGCATTATTTATCATCTTATATAAGCATAAGTAAAGTCATAAAACGAAATAGAGCAAACCATTTAAGAAATTAGGGACACGTACAATACTTAAATTCGGGCAATTAAATTTGAGACAAGCTGAACGCCGACGGACGGAAGCTTAACGGATTCTCTGTGTCTTCTATCACCTGATTTAATTGTTGCAAATGTATAATTTTTAAATGCTTAAGACGATGAAGCTTTCACCAGATCTTGTTTGTAAATTAATGTGCGTACCTTCCAAGCAAGCACCCTATTACCTAATAAGGCGCCATATTATCATGGCGACTTCCAAAACACTGTATTACTAAGTATTTATATCCTGTATAATGTTCAGGGAAATTCGTCAACTTTTTAGAATGTCATTTGTGACAAATTATCTCCTATTAACTGCTCATCTTTGCTCTCATTGATATTTTATATGAAACGCTCGCGAGACGCTCATGAATGCTCATGTATCCTTCTTCCTAAAATCCATGTTATTTTTAAGCGGGGCGTGAAAAAACATTTAAGCAGGCCTTCAAAATGAGATTGACCAGCAAAGTAGTTCTCCATTACTGTGCTTGTCATCGGTCATCTTGAATACCACAATAAAAATAAAATAAAGAAAACGGTGATGAAATTAGTACTTAATTATTTAATATTTTTGTACATAGTGAGCAGAAAATCGGGTCTAGGTAATGTTCTCCGATGTTGCATACCTAATTATGCGTGAATGTAAGCAAGTGGTTGTGTAGACGAAACATTATACCTACATTCAGATTTGTCCCCTCCAAAAGCTACAAGGTAAAATTTTGTACCAAGATTTAACAGATGTAAATGTGTTCATGTGTCTTGCTTTGAATTAGCTCATTGTCAAATTATAAAAACATAACCTTTATTCAATACAATGTTAAAACCCCGATTAAACAGAAGACGTCGATGCACAGAGTTAGAACTTCGTAAATACACCAAAACTCTACAGATGCTCACATTGTAAATATTTTAGCAAAACCAATTAGTTGTGTGTCGATACAAAAGTTCAAACAAACGTACGAGTGGCAACTTACATATGAATATGCTGATTGTAAAAACGCGTGTCTGGTCTCGCTTCGCATAAATCCCTCGCGTTTGTGTACTTCCATCTGTAGCGGCTGATTGTTTTATTGGAGAACGGCCAAGAAGCTCGAATCTGTATTATCGAGTACGTTCGATGAGATAGCAGTGGTTGTAGTGTTACATGTACGGAAGTAAGGTAGGATAGGTTTAATTGTTTTTTAACCGCTTCCGTAAGTTGCATTGAATAGTCACCTAATTATACATTATATAGTGAATAAATAGGCTCTATCATCATACTTATCTTTGATTTATTTATGTCAATTGGACAAGCCAACTAATTTTTAATTGCTAAAAGTTACAAAATTTTTGGATATATTGGGCAAGTTCTGCCTGAAGTAGCGTCTTTTCTTCTGCGAAGTCTGTCATGGTGGTGACCGCCAGCTGTATGGCTTTTAGTTCTGTCGATCTCATGCTAAAATCACAAACGAATAAACAGACCCAAAAAAAACATAGGTTTTCTAGACAATCAAAATAGTAGAATGTATTTAGGGCCCCCGGGGCGTTGAAAAACAACGGGTTAAACCGACGGGAAGTAGGAAGCTGCAGCCAGTTGGTAATCTTTTTCATTAAAGAAAAGCGTGGTGCAGAAACAGAATTCATAATAAAAGAGACGTACCTTCTTATTCCTTTGCTATGCTATTTCAGCTATGAGAACATAATTGAACTAAGGAAATCCGTATGTTTTATTTTCCGCCTCATCAAGGTCACTTCACCTTAGTTTGGGTTCAATTTTTGTGGTGTTGTCTCATGTTTACATTAATTTAGGGCTATCTGAATTATACAAATCCCATAAAACAAAGTTTTACAAAACGTGAAGAATGTCAGTAGCTGAAACGTTTTCGGTCACGTGACTTATCTTTCATGTTTTCCAAGCATAGGAAACCGTTATCAGATAAGGTGAAACAAGAAAGACTCGGTCGTTATGTTTTGAAAATACTGTGCTAATGTTTGCATAGCCCACCACTATGAGCATGACACACGCTGGAGCACATGACTACGCACTTGATTTCGCCTGAGAATTTATTTGTTGTTTCTGAGAAACGATTCGGGTCGGCCCAGTATGTGTGTGAGTTTGTAGAGGCACTCCAATTTTAGGAATTGAAGGACGATTTGGTTCGAATGTACCTTTTTATCTTTGTTACTGCAATCACTAAAATTAATTAATTTACACGAATATGAAACGAAAAATCTGCAACAGACGGAGTTGGGGCACAAATATAGATACTTGCCTGTAGAGTGAAACGGATTGAGCTTAGTTCATTTCTGAAATTGTAGGTTAGACGTATGAGTATTTACACAATTGGTAAGTAATCTGAGAGGTGAATTTTTATTGAGTTCTCAGAACCGCTTGGCTGTAGGTGAAATGAAGTTACACTAATTATGGTTCCACACAGTCTCAGTTTAGTAATTTTGTTGGTTTTATCAAACGTTCACTTCAAATCTGTTTGTTTAAAGGCTTTTGGCTTAGTTTGTAACATTATGATGAAAAATCATTACGCTAACTCATAAAAATAGTCATCTAACACAGTATTTTGTTCAACAAAACAAATGCTTCTTACCTAAGATTTTGCTTAGCAGAGCTTTTTGAAACGATCATGGTACGCCGTCGAATTCAGTTAACAACAGGCATTCAACAACCGACCATTTTGTAAGTCTATTATTAAGCAGTGGACGTCGTGTAGTAAGCCGATGGTCATGAACTTATGACGAAGTTTGGTACTTCTGGTATACTTATTTCACTTATTAACAATGAGTCCCAAAGCAGGTGTGAAGTAATAATGTCCTGAAATTATCTACACAACGGAAGGAGAACCTACACGTAATGATAGCGGCATCCTCTTGAATAGAAGTCGGTAGGTACGTCTGGACTGCTTGGCTACGTTTGTTTATCTACCCATCACCAGATACGAGCTTTGGAGGGCAAAGTCCGTCTGACTATTCGGAATGCACGAATGCACTAATATTGGTAACTATTAAAGATTATAAGAATTAAAGATAGACCACATGCTTATTCAGCTTCATATGCATTCATGCATAATAAATATTAATTAAATAGTGTTAGGTATGCTTCATGTTGCATTCACTCTGCTTTACTACATTTTTTTCACTAACGTCAAACTAAGCATAGTTGGCATGGGTGCCAGACCCCCGAATTCACAAACGCCAATCAATATAGCGGTCACTTTCAGTTCTTTAAATAATTTACGGGACGGCATGATTTTAGGGTGTGCTGAAGAAGAGAGTTATAAACACTTTTTTTTTATAAATTGGACAGTACTACACCATAGTGTACAGTACATGAATGTTTGTCTTGGTCCTGAATAAGCAGGACCTTGAACCATAATTTTTTGTCTTGCTTTTCCTGTTGGTATGTGTCAGGCGGCAGTACGATAACTTCACAAAAAATCATTAAATCTATACATAATACAAACAAATGACTTATAAAATGTAAACCATTAAGGAACTTATTATGTGTCTGTGTTGAACAGTAAAACTAGTAGGTATAAGAGCTTTGTAACTTCATCGCTGTTACATTTTCAAGTAACTGCATTTTGATAAAGCTGCACAGCTCTTTCATACAATCAAACTTCGATAATTCTGTAACATCTTTACCATGCTTTCGTCTCTGTCTTGATACTCAGTTAAGTAACTGTTTAAATAATTTTAACTATGTAAGTATCAGAATGTTTAGACATTTTGTAATTTAATGAAACATTGATCTACGAAGTAAGTAAGAAGAGTTCCAAAGCAAATAAATGTTGGTAGTTCACGTCGGAATTTGGAAGCATTCAAGAACAGGCTACTAATTTTGCTTTTACATTCAATTACATTAAATTAAAGCACACTGTTTTCTAGTGTAGAACAGTACCGGACTTGATACTCTAGTTTAATTTAAATCATAAAATAATTTATATGCGTGATTCTGAACCTCTCTGAAACTTTGGCTCGTAAAATACAGACGGATTCCACTATCAGAACACGATTTCGATAAAAATTTGAATAATCTGGTAACGAAAATTAGTGTTCAAATAAAAATCTTATCATTCAGGAGATCGTCTTACTTATCAGTGGATAAACATCTGGCTTGAAACCTGATGGTCTCGAGTTCGAGGCTGGCCGGAACACTACTGTGTGTGCATTGTTTTTGCGGCTGACTCTTCGGTGTCGGCAAACACCGATAATAAACCCAAGCAACCCGGATAACGATGGTAGTCTCGCCCTTTTAGGTTCAAAATTCCCTCAGCGGAATGTGGCCTTCTGAATGTTTCGTTCACCATAAAGGCAACAATCAGTGTGCCTCTGACTAACTCTTTTGGGATATGGTCTTGATATAACTTTAGTAACTTGATGTACTTGTACTGTCCTTTAAACTGTCTGTTGTAATTGTATTTTTGTGTACAAAGAAAGAAACAAATAAATATAACCCGTTTGGTATATTGTATGTGATGAGGATTTCCCATTCTTCACAAATCCTTCGGGTATTCCTTCTGACTGATAAGATGGCAACTCCGGCGCTGAACAGATAACACGATGTGTACCATTCGCTTGTGCGTCACAAGTTTAGGTACAATCGGATCATTTGGGAAATCTCCATCTTGTTGTTTATTAGGAGTTTTATTTTATTGCTTTTGCACGGTTGCTTGGCATGCTGCCGATCATTTATTATTATATTTATTTATTATATGTATATTGTTATATTACTTACCTACACGGTACCGAGGGAGATCATATCTCCGACTTTATTTTTCGAAACACTAGTTGGACTATATGTTACAGTTGCGCTACCGCTCTAAGCTACTTGTAGTGTTATTTTAAAAAATACAATATGATTAATTAATAGAGGAATCCTATTCAAAACTGTGTTTGGACGAATTGCCGACTGCAATCCGCTTAGGTGTTGAATTCATAATAATCTTTTCTTTACATCATGAAAGAAACCCCAGTTTCACAAGTTTTTAGATAAGGTAGCTTCAGTTGTGCGTCAAAGTAATAATAGTTAAGACAGTGAGTTTTGCCTTTTTATGCATATAAACAGATAAAATGAGGCTTTCATGCTAAAAATTTTCCTAATTTATTAAACACCTGAAAATGTTCCTGAAAAAACGGTCATTTTACTGCACTTGTTTAAAAGTCCGAGTGCAGAATTTTATCTGACAAAGCAATGGTTGAACCATTTTATTGCAAAAAGATGAACTCTTGCCCCGAACAAAGGTTGAGTACTTTTATTTGCCTGATTCGAGCCGCAGTAAACGCCTGATAGATTCATTCATGCATTTGCCTCAAACCGCAGCAATGCGTGTTTGGTTGAAAGGGACAGTAAAGTTATTATAGTTAGAGTACAAGTAAAGTAGAAACATAACATTCAATTTAGAAAGAGAACCTGATTATCACAGTTTGTTTTGTATTAAAAGTTGCGTGGGTTTTAAATAAATACTTAAATGTTTCTGCTATTCTTCATATTGTGCTCTTTGAGCCGGTTTTGCTTGAGATCTCCTAAAAGAGATTCGTAAATATAGAAAGGACGTCAACCGTACATGTGATCATATTCACATCACAGTAATACCCACCTACTAGTTATCTACATACTGTAAACGTAAAGCTGCTGAATAAATTCATGAGCTGAGAGCTTTTGCTCATTCAAGCAAAACCTTGACAAAGACACTGGACGCCATGTTGAACAGAAGAGCAGAAACTGTATAAAATATACGCAAGAATACGTTCATACGACGTTAAAAACACAAACCCACCTGGGAAACATGAAGCTTTTAATAATAGTTGTAGGGTCAACCGAACATGAGCAAATAAAATTGTAATTTAATGACAACAGTTATTCATACATGATACTTACTTTATTTTTATTAATTGCAAAAAGAAGACAATTGGCGGACTTCATGCAATGGCAGAGAGGCAATCTCTACCAGTTAACTGCAAGGTATAGCGGAGAATTCAGGAAGTTTGAAAATACATGCTTACGTAATACCTAGGTAAATAAATCCAATACATCGAATAGTGAACATTATACCTGTAACACTACATAGTATAAAACAAAGTTTCTCTGTTCCTATGTATGCTTCAATCTTTAAAACTACGCAACGGATTTTGTCGCGGTTTTTTTAATAGATAGATTGATTGTAGAGGGCGGTTTATAATAATGTATAAAAACATCGAAATGCACCCGTGCGAAGCCGGGGCGGGCGGTTCGCTAATATCAATATATTATTATGATGAAATATCGCGGTTCGTTATATACACACGTATGTGTGACTAGGTATCTAGTCGTGATATGATATGGCCCTGATATGGTCGTGAGGGCTCATGACCATCCACCACCACACATGCCCCTTGAAGAGGAATATTAGACTTAACAGGTCTTAAAAATTGATTGACATTCTTCGGCGGCTTAAAATAAGTTTTAATAGAAGCATGCTTCAAGATGTTCCCAATCTTGTCAGTGACGCCCTTCAAATATGGGAATACAGCAGGCTGACGCCCAACTGTGGCTGGTGTCACTCGGCACACGCTTGACATGCTGGACCTCGGCACGCAGGTGGTCCTCATCACAGATCCGTTGCGCTCTCTGTACCAAAGTTTTACCAACAGTGAAACCTATCTCGGCTTTTTACTGCCAAAGTTTTGATCTGGCGAAATATCGCATTATACTAAAAATAATTAAAAAACGATACAGTGGATCGATCGATTAAAAGATCGATTGAGACGGCCCATCTCTGATCGAATACAGCTAGCAAACTTATGTTTGCACTTATAAGGCTTTATTGAACGCAATGTGTAGTCGGTTCATATAGTACAAGATAACATTGCAAGCTTATCCACCTATCTCTTGGTGCTTCCAAAAGTACCTCGAATCAAAACTACTCTTTAAAAGGATCTTTGAGCCAACAGTTTCTAGTTTATGTTTAAAGTGCTTAAATAGTACTTACTTAAATAGTTTAAATTATTTGAATACATTTTTCGTTGAATAGAAAATAGCTGATGATCTTCGAACACCTGGTATTTTTTTTAAACAAATAAATAAGCCGTTCACTGTTAAAGCTGGTTCGTTTCAACCACCTCAACGTTCAATTGCTTATCTCCTGGCCAGCGACAGACTATTATATTGTATTTTTTTGCATAATACATCACACACAATATAATTATTTTTTAAACAATTGTCCATTACACCAGGTTTTGATCATCCTCATTTTTAGGGTTCCGTACCTCAAAAGGAAAAAACGGAACCCTTATAGGATCACTTTGTTGTCCGTCTGTCCGTCCGTCCGTCCGTCTGTCAAGACCCTTTTTCTCAGGAACGCGTGGAGGTATGAAGCTGAAATTTATATCAATTACTTAGGTCTACTGTCCCTTGAAGCTGTGAAAAAATCAAACTTCTAAGCCAACGCAATCAAAAGATACAGCCATTTATGCCGCAAATTTTCGACACTTGCAAGGGAATCAAAACCTACAGGGTGCTTCCCGTGAACTCAGAATCTTGAAATTTGGTACGAAGCAACGTCTTATAGCATAGATAAAGGAAAAATTGCGAAAACCATAAATTTTTAGTTACATCACATAATATACTTTTTAAAAAATACCATAGTTATGACTCGATTGTCGTAATGAACGAACTTTGTAAACCTTGCAGGTTTGTACGGAACCCTCGGTGCGCGAGTCCGACTCGCACTTGGCCGGTTTTTGGAAACAAAGTCAATGAGGACCGTTTCTTAAAAAAAAGTACCTAGGCACTACAATTAACCGATCTAGGTACTAGGTACCGATGCAGGTACATGATGACGTATGCAAACTGACAGCGTTATCTTATAGCAATGCTTTATCTTTATAGTATAACTTCCATTATGTATTGTGTGCCATTCTTGTGTTTCGTACACTCGAGGATGCTAGATAACTTCCCTTCCACACGACGTTGATGATATTGTGTTCGTCTGTGTGAACAATGAGAGGTTTCGTGTGTTTCCATCGCAAACTATTAATTATTCAGATATGAGATTCTATTGAAACTTACGGCAGTTATTTCTTGTCTTAGTAGTTAGAGTTCTTGAAACAATTCAACAGTCATATAGTTTTAAGGTGAACAGAAATAACCTTTTGGGAATTTATGTCCCAATTTTCTTCGAAATGTAATTTGAGCTACTATAAACTGGCTATGTGCGTCCCACAGGCCTCACCTCAACTATGAGGTAGCGTATATAATACTCTAACACGCGGGCGCAGTGTTGATTGCTGGAGGGGTGTAAAGCTAGTGAGAAACTTTAATGTCAAATGTTATCTAGCCGCCCCAAGGCCTCCGACTGACATCTAGCGACGTCAACCGGCAGCAACTGCTTAACGTGCCTTCAGCACGGATATGCCCGAAAAATAAATCACTGAATTTCGGTCACGGTGGTCACCCATCCCGGCGTGTGTTGCTTTACAACAGCGGTCGTGGCGGATCCGCCAACTGCCTACGGGTATGTTCGCAGATGTGACAATTTTGGTAAAATGGCTGTCAAACAAGTGCCAATACTAGAAAGAAACACGAATCGTCCGATTGTTGAGATCTCAATCACGGCTTGGCACCGAGCGAGACGCGTGCGCATAATCTTCGCGTTTGAATGCACCTCCCGATCTGTGACTCCACAACTATTTACGACTCAGCCTACAACTTTGTTTCACATCTTGCAGGGCTAGCCAACCTTTTGGAGGTGATGTTATTGAGCTTTTTTAACTAATTTGCGCTGCGGTGGATTGGTAATTATGCATCGCATTTTCTGAAATTTACAGAATTTTTGACGTGTTTTCCAATAAACTTGCGTAGTACTAGAAAAACATTTGTTTGGGCCTTCACTTCAAAGCCTGTGCCTGAGGCCAATTTGTGATGGAGATGAAAATATTAGTCAACTTATTTTTCGTTGTACCTACATTCTCTTTGTAACATAAGCGTACTAAGGAAAGTTGATTACTGGTAAACTCGATCTCATTTGTCCTAGCAAAAGTCAAACCCAGAACGACGGTTAGAGAACTCTAATTAACATATCTGCACATTTATTATAAGCACCAAATGCTATCTTTGATTTAGATTATAATAGCACCAAATGAGTCTTTGTGCTGTTTCGAAATTCACTAACCTAAGTACACATAAGGGCATTCACACGTATTAATCGTGGTTGCCGCCGGCTATCGAGGAGTTAGTGGTAGTTAGGTTTAAGGAGATATCCTTACAACAGACAAATTATACCTTATGGCACAAACAATTACAGTAGTTATCTATTTTAGCAGAATATCGACTTAACTCGTTTATATGCTGTGGAGTGGACATAATGGAAGTTATTACTGTTAAAACACTATGACAGAAAACCAAAGTTATCAACAAAGCTCTTAAAATAAGTAAACTGAAGTGGTAGTGGGCTTCCGTAGCCTTACGCTTTCTTGAGAGGAGATCTCGTCTCGGCAAGCGTAGGTACCGTGGGAGCTCTCTCCGGGTAGGTGGAGCGAAAGGCTGCTGGGAGTTGGATGCGTCTAAGCTGAAGATATGGCTTGACGGCGCGTATTTGATCACAAAATCACAGTATTCACGAACACATACTAAAAAAAAATGGACAGTTAAACTGCTTTTGTTATGATACTATTATTTTTAGCATTTTCCATGCAGTATCTTTACTAGAGATCCGATCCAAGACCAAAAACCCGAAGCTGGTGACATTTGTTTTTTTGGTCAAAAAGAAACAAATGTCACCAGGAGCAAAAAGTTGTAATTTTTCAGAGACAGAACTTGGGTAAGTAGAAGTCACTACTATCTCTTTTCCTCTGCAAATCTGAGTCGGTAGCAATTGCTACTCTGGCTACTAGACAAATACAGCACTGCCAATGAACCTATATATCATAAGTAGTTTCATGGATCGCGAAAGCATATTGACAATCCCTGGCAAAACCTAGGAGGTAGACAGCTCTCATTGTTTTAGTCGCTCGTATATTTTGTTCGACTGATATAATTGCAAATTGCAGTGAACCTAACTAAACGATTATAATGTCGTAAGACACTCGTGTTTAAGACATAGGGTCGCATTGTTTGTCTGGTTGAATTAAGTGCAAAGTTAATAAAGCCTAGTCAAGCCCTTTTAAGTATTAAGCTGTTTAAGCGGTTGAGCTGCCAGTTTTCTACGTTTTGACCCGCGACGAAAAAAGGCGGCTTTCATGAGTTTGAAAAGTGTATCTGTGAATTCAATGTACCGATTTAGATTCAGTTTTAGTTTTTTTATCGAAAGATGGCTCAAGCGGGAGCAATGATTTAAAAAAAGTCTGGCCTGTCTCTTAAAGTTCATCAGCCTTTGTCAAGAAAATAAAAAGATTTTCGCAAATTCCACGGTCGATGGACAATTTAGCATTCTGTGATCTATTATCAAGACCTGATGCTGAGACAACTCTTCGGGGATCTTTAAGTATGTCTCAGTGTCTTGCTGATACCTGTATTCAATAACCTGTTCCTCAATTAGAATGATACGGTCTATTTTCTTTAGTGAGATTGTTGGTAAATGCCCTTCGACATAAAACCAAATAAGTTTAAACCTAGCATGAAGTTTCTAGCTTGGTCTGATCTCCCAAGCAGGTGTTAGATTTGATATCTAAGATAGGACAAAGGAAGCAGGCTTGGCCGGGTCAAAGGGCGCTAGTGTATAACACGTTTATCAATGTCTGATATAGTTTACACTCTCACCTTGTGCGGAACCAGGGGCGGAGCTCGCCGGGGCGTCTCGGTACCCCGAGAGGAAAATGTTAGCGGTCCAAGTGACAGGTGTCTACGACAGCGCCGTAGCAAGCAGCAAGCTATTTCTGCAGTTTATGCACTGACGTAGGTTTGAATAAATTCAAGTACTAGCTCTTACATATTTTTAAGACAAGGATGAACTAAACAGACATGTTTACTAAGTTAAAATACTACTAGTGTGGTGCAGGTTGAAGCTTTTTTGTGCCATGTGTACCGTCTAACTACGCGTAGCATGTACAATATCGACAGAAATAGTGGTTATGCATAGGATATTCAGTATTTTTTTCAGAAAATCCTACTAATATTATAAAGGCGAAAGTTTGTATGTCTGGATGTGCTGTGTTGCTCTTTCACGTAAAAACTACTGAATGGATTTTAATGAAACTTTACAATAATGTTGCTTATACATTTTAATAACATATAGGCTACAATTTATAAAGATATTCTGTAAATTGTTAAAAATATCAAGTAAAATATGAAAATGTACGCGGCATCACGTGGTTTAGCATGACAGACGGCTGCTGTCACCAGCGTAACTATGGGTGCGTTCCGAATTTAGACAAAATCCTACTAATATTATAAAGGCGAAAGTTTGTATGTCTGGATGTGCTGTGTTGCTCTTTCACGTAAAAACTACTGAATGGATTTTAATGAAACTTTACAATAATGTTGCTTATACATTTTAATAACATATAGGCTACAATTTATAAAGATATTCTGTAAATTGTTAAAAATATCAAGTAAAATATGAAAATGTACGCGGCATCACGTGGTTTAGCATGACAGACGGCTGCTGTCACCAGCGTAACTATGGGTGCGTTCCGAATTTAGACAAAATCGAAAATAGTGCATTGATGATTCATAATGTCATCTTTGCCAATACGAGACAGTTCGTTTCTCATTATCAAATTACATATAATTGTTCTTATTATTTTAATTATCTAAGGTATTGCATTTTAGTGTGTAAATATAAGACTAGCTAGCGTACTGACTAAAATAGACGCGATGAATAAAGAATGCAAATTTTGCGGTGCTCTTAAATGGAAAGAAGAAGCTGCAGGCATGTGTTGTTCGGGAGGTGAAGTAGCTCTTCCTTCAATAGACGAGCCTGTTGACCCTCTTAAAGACCTTTTGATGGTGAAACAGATGAGTCTTGCCGTTTCCTAAAAAACATAAGGAAATACAATACATGCTTCCATATGACATCTTTTGGAGCTGATAACATTGTGTCCATGCCAGGATTTTGCCCGACTTTTATGTAAGTTTATTTCAAGGGTGATGAGGAAGCATAAGCCGTTAGGCGTTCGGATTACGTACCAGGTGTTGGAAGAAGCACAGTTCAAAAAACACAAAAAGTTCTACATGATCACAACGTTTTATTGCATGAATTTAAATGGCTAAAGATAGAGTGACTGGCTATAATTACAAGATTGTGATACACCCAGATCGTGGACCACGTGGAGAACACGGAGACGATTTAATGCCCCGACCACAAACGAAATAGCTGCCGCAGTAGTTAGTAGTGATCAAACGGGACATTGTTATTCAGGCGCACGATGACCGGCTTTCTAGAGTTCCAGACACTCATAGATTTATGAAGCTCTCGAGTACTCGATATTTTTTTGGAAAGGACAGTTTTGTCAGTCCTCACACAAACCCAGTTACACAACAACCCATGCCGAACAAGAATGTGTCGTGCAAAGACTTTTATGCGTATCATCTGATGGTTCGCATCGCCATTCCATTCAAAAAAGCTCATTCCAGGTCAAAATTAAACGAACAGACATGATTTAACAGCCAGCGGGGCTAAAACGGTAACATTTTAGCATTTCATATTATGAAACATCTAACTGACGTTTCATCTAGGCCGCGGTCCGTTTCGAGTCAAAAGTGAGTAATAGCGCGCTGACGTCGCTCACGTTCATACAATTTATCAATTCGGGATGCGTGTGATCGCGCTGTTACTCACTTTTGACTCGAAACGGACCGCGGTCTAGATGAAACGTCAGTTAGATGATTCATAATATGAAATGCTAAAATGTTGCTGTTTTAGCCCCCCAGAATATTAAAATTAAAAGTTTAGAAGTTGGTTGCTCTGCTTGCAAAAGGTAAACTATTTGGAGACATGCAGTGCTTCATGTACTCTCGATCGAGTAGCAAAAAAGAGGTCTGCCTCACGTGCACTTACTGCTTTGGTTGACGAAAAAATTACGTCCTAACCAAATAGATGAAGTTATAAGTGCGGAGATACCAAACCCAGAAAGTGATCGCAAACTCTACGATACTGTACCAATAATATGCTTCACGGTCCCTGTGGTGCACTAAAATGTGTTGTCATCACCATGCATGAAGGAAAGAAAATGCAAGAAAAAGTAACCAAAGGTGCTTTTGAAAGATACTCAAACTAACGATAAACGATTTCCTCTGTACCAGGCAAGGCACCAGGAGATGGCGGCCGCACGATAACTCTAAAAACCCGTGCTGGACCACAGGAGGGATTGTTTGACAATAACTGGATTGTCCCGTATTTTCCTCTTCTCTCTAAAATTTTAAACTGTCATATAAATGTAGACTTCTGCAATACGATACAGGCGAAAAATATATTTGTAGATATACAGTGTGTTCGGGAACCGGTGTCCGACCCGTTAAGGTGAAGTAATATGATCTATTTTATGAATAAATCCACCATAATTAAGCACTTTTAATTAATTTTTTTTTAATTCATTTCAGGTAAATTTTACCTGCGTTTCAAAGGGTCTCTGATGACAGGGTGATATTCAATTTGTCACAACTTCTAAACTATTTACTTGGAACTTTGATTTTTGCTTCAGTGTTTAGGTGATGTCTTTGGGTATCCAAAAATTTAAAAATAAATGTATGTTGACAGTTTAGTTTTTCTGAAAAAAAAAATGTAAAAAAAACTAACAAATTCTATCACAATTTTCAAGTTCAAACATTTTTTTGAGGTATTTTAAGGGAGTTATGAAAAAATGCTTTTTTGTCAGCTTATTGCCTACTTATGTAGCTGTCCAACGATACCACTTTTGTGACTGTAGGACCTCTAAATCGGCAGATATTGCAAACTAAAATAACCCACCCGTACTCCCGAGAAAAAAAAATTAAAATGGCGGCCATTTTAAAACAACTGGGGCAAAGTGCTTAATTATGGTGGATTTATTCATAAAATAGATCATATTACTTCACCTTAACGGGTCGGACACCGGTTCCCAAACACACTGTATAAACAAAGGCAGCGACCAGGCTATTTTCAACGTTCGGCAGCAAGGGAATGTTAATTTTGACCCCAGTCACCCAGACCCAGTCACTCACCTTGCGATTCATCTGCCTTAATGGTCAGCAGATTTACTTCACTGAAGACAATGTTAAAGAGAGAATGGCCGCACCACCTAAGACGACGCTAACTACATTTTTCTTGCTTTGCCAAAATGACGTATTTGCAAAAACATTACTTTATATTGACACTAGCGGCAACCCGCGACTTCGTCCGCGTGGATTTTAGTTTTTTGCCACCAAGTACAAATTGGAGCCCAAATGTTATTTCGTTGTTAAACCCTTCAGTTACTGTAGAATTTCATCCAAATCAGTTCAGTGGTTTTTACGGGAAAGAGTAACAAACACACATCCATACTCGCAAACTTTCACATCCTACTAATATTATTACTGTAAAAATGTGTATATGTGGATGTTCCGTGTTGCTCTTTCACGTAAGAACTACTGGATCGATTTCAATGAAACTTTACAATAATGTTGCTCATACTCTGAATCGCATATAGACTACAATTTATAAAGTTGTTTTTATTTCTCAACTTAAGTCCATGCGGACGAAGTCGCGGGCGGCCGCTAGTAAGTAATAAGAGCGGATAGTCTTTGTTATTTTCCTCAATTGTCAATTTCATATTTTGGTTATACTAAGTTGACTTAACTAAATAAGCCGAAAAAGCCAATAAATAAAAAATATAATCAATTTAAGATTAAAATCTTACTACACTAGACAGTTATTTTTTGTGTCTAACGTCATTTCATCCCTTTTCAACTATCAATAGTTTACTCCAAAAAAATGTTGTTTGAAATCAAATCGGTTTTTCTAACCCCAAATGTCTCATAACTTGATCGTTTCCTCCCAAACATCAACAATACGAGCAAAGTGAGGCAACCCGCCGAAAGGGCAGTGGCGGCCGATATAAAACGCGCACATCCCTGCTCTCTGTACTCCGAGCGGCGCCGGCGCAGAGATCCAACACGCCCGATACGATGTCGACACTGGTAAGGAAATAGAGCAACAAGTCCGCTATTGTTCAAAATACTGTAGCAGATTTACATTTTGATCTGACAGGTCACTTCCTCAGGCATTCAGAAATGAAAAAGCTTTCATTTCAAAAAATAAATACTTAAATTTTGACGAGTATTCAAAATATAGTTTTTTAATTAAAAAAAAAATTGAAAAAAAACATTTTTAAACCATTTAACCATGACACAATTTTTATAGACCTCCAAATTTTACATTTTTACCTAACAGAACACCGACTAAGCATGAAGGAATCTAAAAGCGCATTTGTTATTACAGGTGATCTAAAACTTAATGTATATCATTTTTACTGTTGAAGGTTTTAAAAAAATCCAATCATCACTACTTAACATTTTTTATGCATCAGAAAAGATTTCACAGCTTTTTATATTCTAGGCGAATAAAACTGCCAGTGTATTATACTTTTAATATTTTGCGTTAATCAATATGGTCGTAAGTTATGAAATTATGAACTACTTTTATCGTCAGGTTGGTTTTGGTTAGTTATGTTTTTATACTTAAGTTTAAATAATTCAGGAAAATGATCTGTTTGTCCCAAATCAAATATTACCAAAAATAGTCAAATTTTGCCTTATATTAACCAAATCTCACTCAGTATTAGTCGAACATCTAAATTCGCTACCATATTTTTTTTACAAACCAATCAAAATGCATGGTTTTGGGTTCGTACTTAGTATTTTTTTTTCTAAGTACGAAATTGACTCCAAGCTAAGCTTTTGCTTTAAGAAAAATCTCTAAGTTCTCCTTTTTTGTAGATTGTAGAGCTTATTGTTACACCACGCTTATAGTACAGTTTTTTCTAGTTTCTCTAAATATTAGAATGTTTTTCATTTATTTAGCTTAAATCCCTTAATTTGGACTAGATAAGCAACGTCTTTTCATTAATATAATAAAAAAAAACAAGAATATTAATCTCTAATGAACAATAAAAAACAAGAAAATGTTATATTATGTATTTTGTTAATGTCTTTCAGACGTTTTTCATGTATGGAGTGCTGGTCGGTTCCGGACTGTGCGGCAGGCTGGACCACCTCTCCCAGGGTTACTCCGGCGGCGGCGGCGGCTTCAACAGTGGACCCACACGCTTCGAGAACGTCAACAACGGTGATGGGACCTACCGGTTTAGGTATGTGCTATACTCGACTCTACATTAGAGAGGAATTGAGCCAGAGTCAATTCCTCTCTAATTGAGTCCAGCTAAAGATTTTATAGTACATTCTTTTTTTTTTTTTACATGAATGTAAGGTAAACCTATACCTAACCTATAACCTAATATCCTATTAATGGTTGTCGACAGACTTCAAATTCACCCTGTAGATATATGAGATCCACAAAAGCACAGTAATACAGTTAATATTGAGCTAGTCAATCTCAACTTGCCTGGTTCGTTGTTATGGCGTTTTTGTGTCAACTACTTTTTCCCGGCTACTGGTCCCTTTGAGATTGCCAAAGACCGAGATTAGACTGACAACTTCAAGAAAGCTTTAACACCACCTAAACACTAGGGTCCTAAATATCTTGGATGTTGATGACAATGACGCATCATTTTGTTCAAACTTGTCTGCTTCACCTAGAAATTAAACAAACATCTAATTCAAAAACGCAAATTTTGAAGAGGTTACGAAGTCATTATCGGATATTTTAGTTTCAGAAACGTCTGAAACTAAAATATCCGATAATGACTTCTTATAGGTAGCTGTTGAAACTTAGCCATAAATTGAACTATTTGCCACCACATTAGCCTTTAGATTTAACTATCAGAATCAACATGGAAAGGGCAACTTCAAACTAACTTTATGATTTAAACTGTTATTTGACAATCATTAGAAATTATAATTTCTGGTAGAGAATGCCTTTAGGCATTAAGTCCGCCAGTTGTACTTTTTCTTCGTGCAAAAAAATAATAAATCAATAAATAATTTATATCTATAAGTACAGACACATTAGATATTTACATTGGAAAATATTCAAATACTGGGTGGTAAGCTAGGAGCTCGACTAAAACAAGCATAACTGATAGGTGCAATAATGTTAACAAGTATTAGAGCTACGATTGAGCTAAAGTTCAAAGATTAAAGGTGTATTGACCTTTGCCAGTAATCGGACTTGAGCGAAATGCATTCGTGACGGAGGTGTGTTACTGGATTGTGCAGAATGTTCCAGACGTTATGCGATCAATTTCGTACTCAATTGCATGTAACACTAATTTTGGTTTGATTAACTAGCACGACCATGATTGTACTTGAGTTCAAAGGTATTTATTGTTGGATTAGGATTTGCTAGATATTTGCTATTTTTGTCACACATAAGTAATACTTGTTACTCCAAACGTCGCTTAGGGTGAAACCTTATTAGCTTTCAAATGGTTGGGGGACGCACCACAACGCATCGCGCTTTTTTTCTTCTAAATTACTACCGCTGTTTGTGTGAGCGCAGAAGGTTCTCAAGCCTACAATATACTAATGACGCCTCACCCTTAAGATTAAGCAGGGCTTCAACTGATACCTGTTGTTCTTCATCTTACTATATACGTACAAATGACTGAAACGTTCAGAAAGATAACAAACATCAAAGTGTGTCCCTGGTATGAATTGGACCCTTGACCTTTGTTTCTCTAGGCAGGCGTTCAAACAATCAGATATACAACTCAGTTTTGCAGCATTTAATTTTGGCATTCATTTTATAAAGTCGTGGGAGAGTCATAACTCGGGATTGCGCCTGTGCGTTGCCGCGTTGGTGTTACGGGGCTCGGGAGAGACACTTCTTTATTATTTCATGCTTTGTCTTCGTCCCTCGCAACTAACTGCACTCCTGGCATTGTTACTAAAATAAAACTCACGCTCTTCAAAGACTTATAAGTACAAAAATAACAAAGTTTTCGTGTTAAAATTACTTTGTTATGCTCTTTTACTTCTTAGGGGGAGGCCTCATTAGTACGTGGAGTTTGCATATATTTTTAATGGCAAGCCCCATAAGTATGCGTTGCGCCGTGCGTCGTACGCAATTGATAAAAATCGAGCAATGCATCGCAACGCAACGCACAAAGGGACTTCGGCAGACGTAGTATAACGACCGATTCCGACATTTTCTATTGATTTTAGTAAATCAATCATTCAGCAACAGAGGATTATTAAAACAATGTTGACCATCTATTGCTAAAATAAATTAAAAATCGTGTCTTCATGACGTGGTATAATTTAATGCTTCCCAAAATTCTAAACTTTATTCATTTGTCCGTCCACAAAAATACAATGATTGGTACCAGATATTTTCTGCCAGACCACCGAAACTTCCTATTGACTTAGTTTGCTAAATGTTTTTTTTAAACCAATTCCAGTTACGACACCCCAACTGGCATCTCCGCCCACGAGAGCGGCGCCCCCCGCGCGCCCGGCCCGGAGGGCCCCGCCGTGACCGCTGAAGGGGGCTTCTCCTACCGGGCCCCTGACGGCCAGCAGATCTCCCTCACGTACACCGCCGACGAGAACGGCTTCCACCCCACCGGCTCCCATATCCCTACGCCTCCCCCTATCCCGGAGGCTATCCTGCGCTCGTTGGAGTATAACAGGCAACATCCTTCATCGTAAGTCCTCTGTTTTATTGTTGTGATATGAACTAATGGAACATTAAATTACAGTCGTTTTTTTTGGCATGATAGGACTGGTAACATGTCTGTTGAAGATCATTTTGCTTAGGTCGCGTATGTTACCCTGAGAACATCTTTCTGTCTTTGCTCATTATGTTCCATTATTGAATAATTCACTAACTCATAAGTTTCTCTATACAAGTGAAGGAAGTTAAGGATCAAGCTAGACGACGGCATGCTTCCATCCAATGCAACCTGATGTGATGATGTAACTACCTTAAAACTAATTCATGCGATTTAGTTTGACATAATTTTTGGTTAGTAAATAAATTATGGAAGGTAATTTCCTTTCCTTTAAAAGTTAATCTCGTTATTATTACTAACTACAGCTACGAAAAACAATCCAAACTAATATTATACATTAATGATAAAGTAACTCTCTCTGTATCTCTGTTACGTTTTCCTTAACTACTCGTACTCACTGAATTTTCATGAATTTTACCTAATTTTTGGTGGACCTTTGAACTCCACGCGGGTAAAACCGGAAAGTAGTTATTTCATAAAATTAACTCCCAAAGTACTTCCTCAAGAAAAATCACCGGAAAAGGGTAGTAATGTATGTAGCTGATTCAATTATATTTAAACTGTTTCAGTGACAACGGCGCTTACAACGGTGGACGCAACTCCTACCGCTATTGAACGATACAAAAAAATTATTGTGATAACCTTGATAAACGGCGAAATAAAAATGTCAGCATACCTCAAAGCCATGAACTGTGATATCGTCTCGAACGTTATTATTATTATTTATTTCTTGTACAAATATTTATAACTTAATAAAGTGTTGCTTCGAAATGATTCGGTCCTTTTTTTCATTCCAAATACAAGGTAATTCCACCGGGTCCATATTGGGATGCATAAATTAAAAAGGCATATCTTAAGTCTGCATAACGTTTTTTGGCATACTCTTCGTTTCGCATAACGTTCATTAAGAATAAATCATAAGGCATACTTTTTTCCCCCATAACTTCTTTTATAATAATGATATATTAGCATCAAAGGTTCATGCATAATTGTTTTTAGAATAACGATTACTTAGCATATCATTCATTGGCATCTCACCCTATGGCATACAGATTTCAAGTCATACAATAAGAATACCATAATATCACCATTTAAAAAAACACTTTATCAAAATTAAAAAAAAATATTATTCTCTTCATTATCCTGTAATATTTTCATTCCGAAAATATCATGCGAGCAAGCATGCAAATGTATAGTGAGCAAGCAGGCAAGCATTCATGCAAGCAGGCATGCATTCATGCAAGCAAGCAAGCAAGAATGCATACATGCAAGCAAGCAAGCATGCATACATGCAAGCAAGCAAGCAAGCAGCATGCAGGGATGCAGCAGGCATTTTATTTTAGGGTTTGAAAAAAAAATAACTTACCCTCGAAGGTTAAGGCGGGAGCGAAGCGAAGCTTACAACCTTCTAACCTAATCTAGCCGAGTCGGTTTCGCCCCAACTCTATTGTTGGGCAGACGAGTAGAAATATGCGTTTTGTATTTTATGAATTCATCTATTATGCGTTTCTCATATTATGATATAGTAAAGTTATACGTTTATCAATTATGTTCTTCACATTTATGCTTATTTAAATTATGATAAATACAATTATACCCAATTATAATCATGCCAATGAAACCATTATGGGTTTATAATACTCTGCTTATCATCATTTATGCGAAAAAACTTTATGCCAAAACGTTTATGCCAAACTACATTATGACGAAAGAGTTTATGCGACCGAAAGGGCTCCCAATTCCACCGCACTCGAAACATTACCGCACTGTACTTATTTTGCATCCCAAAGTTTTTGTCAATAAATACGAGTAGTCAGCAATTCTCAAAACTTTTTACGCAACAAAAACAGAAAATTTCAATACGTATCAGCTCCGTACAACAGGACTAGTAGGACGGTTAATCACACACCTTAGTATAATAATTATGTCCAGGCATTGTAGCTAAGGTGACTCAAAGATCACATCTCCGCTATCTCCCATATGACACCCAGCCAAGCTGCACTTTTCTGGAGATTTCATCCTCGAAAGTGTCCATAACCTAACTGCAATTTTCCATCGATATTCCTTTAAAAAAAACTCAACGCTTTGTACTGGATAGCGACTAATATTTCACGAAAACCACAGAAAATATTCTAACTGTACACACACATGCAGTTCTTCTGGGAGCTGTCTGGAGCTGCTGTGGAGTTGCCACAGCAGCTAACTTCTTAATAACGTTTGATACGATGAAGCGGTCGTTTCTCCACGAGGTGCAACGACATATACGAGACCCATGCTTATGCACATATCCAATAGCTTCCAGGAACCGTTACTAAGACCTTCGAACCAAAAATGGCTCGACTTTAGTTTGCGAGGGACCTCACATTGTCGGATTCCTGATTGCATCAGTCCAATCACTTGTGCGGCTTTATTAACAGTGATATCCATCTTCAGACATATTTTTCTTGTGTTAAATCTTGTCATGAGTCTTCTTTAATGGTTGGATAGCAAACTTCCCCCATTGAAACTGTAACAAACCTTTGGTTACCTAATGAAACGCATAACATTTTTGGTCATAAAATCACAATGCATAATGTTGATAGCCATAATCATCACTTGCCATAATTCCTAAAAACATAACTTCATAACGCATACCATAACATGGCCGAAATTCGTAAGGCATACTCATCAAAAGGCATAATTTCACTAACCATAAGTATCAAAAGGCATAATTTTTATTTGCCACAATATTCGAAAGACATAATCCTCAAAAGGCATACTTTTGATAAGCATAAGTGTCAAAATCCATATTTTCAAAAGGCATAACACTCATTTACCATAACTTCAAAAAGCATACATTTATTATGCAGCTTACAAATATTACATGTTAAACGCAAGCAGCATGTAATGTAAATGTAAAAAATCCGAAGAGCACTTGTCCGAAAACCGCCTTCATTTAGTTTATTAACAAAAATTTTATATATCATCTGCTCATAGTGATGTATATTAATTATTTTGCTCATAGTGAAATGTAGACAGCAAAAGAATTCTGTCACGGCTCCGGCATTGCGAGGCTCCGGCGGTCCCACGCGTGCTGATCGTCACAGATGGCTTTCGCTCATAGCCACCTGCTCCGTACGCATAACTATTAAAAGACATAATGTCACTATGCATAACTATTAATATTCATAATTTTGTTTGACATAATATTAAAAAGCCTAATTCACATAAGAGCATTTTTTCTACTTCAGGGCAAATCCGACTCAGCCAACCCCGACACCACGTGGTACTTGTTTTGCCATACCCCAAGAGTGTAATTTAAACCTGCGTAGGCATGGAGGGGCGAGGCGGCCCGCGGGCTGAGGAGCAGGTGGCTATGAGCGAAAGCCATCTGTGACGATCAGCACGCGTGGGACCGCCGGAGCCTCGCAATGCCGGAGCCGTGACAGAATTCTTTTGCTGTCTACATTTCACTATGAGCAAAATAATTAATATACATCACTATGAGCAGATGATATATAAAATTTTTGTTAATAAACTAAATGAAGGCGGTTTTCGGACAAGTGCTCTTGCATAATGTCACTATGCATAAAACGCATAATGTCAGTACATTATGCGTTTTAAAGTATGCTTATTGAAGTTATGGTCAACGAAAGTATGCATAGTGATGATTATGCTTTTTGATGTTATGCCTTATTACTATTATGCATTAAAATGATTATGCGATTTAAAATTTATGCCAATAAAAATTATGCTTTTCGATGATTATGCCAATTGATGTATGGCAAATGAAATTATGGCAATAAATGGTATGCGTTCTAAAGTGTCACCCAAACCTTTTACACTAACGCGGACGCAATCAGCGGGCCTTTTGATTGGCCAAATTAAGGGTCTATACTTTTTTTTTTTGTGCTGGTCCAATGAAAAAATAACTTTATTGACGTTCTTTGTTTTTGAGTAGCCCTTTTCATCACCTATCGAATGATACCCATAACTTTCTACTAATTATAAATAGAAATAAATTTCAAGTAAAAATTCAAAAGGTGCGATTTTTTTGATGCCGAATGTATTAGAAATATGAATTATGTAAAATGATATAATGTAATAATCTAGCTGATAAAATACATGTTTAATATAGGTAGTTAATAGCAACATTGCTCCAAAAATATTTTACTAGGTATAATTACCGTAGTTTTTTAGTTATGTTAAAAACGATTTCTAAAATATTTATTTTAACATACTATCCAGAAGCGCTATGCGCTGGACGGATCAGATACGCTCCACGCTCTAAACAACGGTCCACGACGCTTTCCACACTCCTGCAGATCGACACCAGTGGCATATCGATGCAAGAAGAAGAAGACTATCCAGAAATGATATGCAACACATTTTTTCCATCTTACTTCAATCCGCTATTTACTTGTGATTTTAATCGCAATCGGATGAGCCAAAAATCATTTTGTTTGTTTGAAAGGTGACTTGTTCGGGAGTGTCCAAGAATCTATTTTCTAGGACCAATTGATTCGAATTGTTTAATCCTTACCCTAACATTGCAAACACTTAAAACCTGATTAACTGACGTTTGATGCTGAAAGATTTACTTAGGTACAATAACTATTCATAACTAATTCTTCACCAACTTCAAGCAGATGTATCGTGTGTGGGCTTATTGGAATGTTTTTTATGAATTGATAGAGAAAATGTAAGTACATATGTCATTTTTCACCCGACTAATAGATAAACGTGATAAAAAGTAAAATAAAAAAGAGCCGTATAAAAGATCACCGTTCGATATCTTAACCAGCATACAATACCTACATAATGTGTCATCACAAAAAGACTAACCAAATTGACAGTTTGACAGCCAATAGTCTGTAGATGAAGTTCATCATCATCATCATCATGATTTCCTCAATCAAAAACGAAATTAATGTCACTTCAGCGTTTGTTATCTTTAGTATCCTCCCCTTTTCCCCTGTGTTGCTACAAAGTTCTCGAATAAAACAAAAAAATGATAAATGTCCAAAGTTTTATTTATAAGAAATATGAATGTACAAAAACAATCTAAATAAATTAAAATGCTAACATTTAAGGGAACAAATGAGTCGTCGTCCATATCTCGCGTAACATTTGATGATAAGAGCTTTCTAAAGTCAGTAATGGTAGCCACCGCTGTTGTATCTGCCGCTGTTGTAGTAGCCGTCACCCCTGAAAAGAGAAAAAAAACTATGAATAAAACTGACCTATAAGATAAGTAGCAATAATAGATAATTCATAATTCTAAGATATGATGCACTACTTAATGTTTTTAGAAATTTATTTTCTTAAGAAACCTGGTCGTCGTTGTCATTTCATTTTATTTAAAAACTAAGAACAGAATTATCTAAGTACTTCATTACTAAGGGATATAATAATATTGAAGGTTGACAATAAGTCGCTTGATAATTCAGGTGAAAGCATAAGTTGCTAAACATAATGCTTTACTCACGAAGAAGGGTTCTGCCTGTTGTACTGCAGAGACCTCAAGATAGCCTCCGGGATGGGGGGAGGAGTTGGGAGATGAGAGCCGACGGGGTGGAAGCCGTTCTCATCAGCGGTGTACGTAAGGGACACCTGTTGGCCATCAGGGGCGCGGTAGGAGAAGCCCCCTTCGGCGGTGACAGCGAGGCCTTCGGGGCCTGGCGCGCGGGGGGCTCCGCTCTCGTGCGCAGATATGCCGTTGCCGGTTTCGTAGCTATAAATAAAACAAGTTAAACTGAAAAATTGTGAAGACAAAAGCTTTTCGGTTACTTGACTACTAAGTATTGCTTATTTCCTATATAATAGCATTATCGATTAATTTACGAGGCCTCCGAATGAAGACAATTCGATACACTTTCAACGGTTAGTACCAACAGGTGCTAAAATCATAATCGTGCAAAATGGAACAAGGAATAGTAAGTATCCAGCTCTTTTTATAATGTTCGACGTGTCTTCGAAAACGTTTTTAGAAACATTGTTTGAAGGGTTATCTGAAAAATGTAAAGGAATACACTGAGAACCGAGACAGAACTGGCCTTTGTTAATTAAACGGTAGAGCTCTGAAGCTTAACATAATGAAGGCAGAGTCGTTAATGTTAGACCGTTATTCTATGATGTTATGATGAAGATATTCAGACTAATAGTCTAGACAAATTAAATCTGTTAACCATGAAACAGAATGGAAATAAGTTAGCAGTAACACTGCGATTACTGCACTGCAACATGCACCACATTCTGGCTTAAACATGATAATTGCGGATTGATCGACTGTCAGATACGAATGTAATTTGGATACCAATGAAGCGATTATTTCATTAATTAATCAATGGCTGAGGATTATGGATTATGGCACGTTATATTAAAAGTGAATGTCGTCGAGAATGGTGGCACAAATCTATGTCCTTTTATGGCGAAAACAGATTTGCTGTTGGTAATAAATCGTTTCGCACTAATATCAAAAGATTTGATTACTTTACCTTGCGTTTATAGGTAATGGTCAAAACAATAAAGGTTTCAAATAACTACAAAGCTTTTTGAGTTTCATAAGCGTAGTATTTGGATTTTCAGCAGTTCGGTATCTTATGGCAATAACTTTGAAGGACTTTCTAAAGAAGATAGAAAAAAATCCCGACTTTCAAAAAGACTATACCTTCCAGTTTTATCGGTATTTTACGGGACAGCATGAGCGTGAGCGCGTGCTTTGCGTTGACTGACGTTATTGTCTCACATCAAGTATTATTATCCACAAAACCCTGAAGAAACTTCTGTGACGTCATTACCTGTATCGGTAGGTCCCATCACCGTTGTTAACGTTGTCATAGCGCAGGATGGGTATGTGCGCCCCGTAGCCCCCGCCGAAGCCTCCGCCAAAGTTGCTGTACCCTCCGTAGCGGTTTTCAGCCGTTGCTACAGCAAGCAGGGCGAGGGATGTTATAATCTGGAAATAGCAAAACAAATGTTTTATGGTTATTATTGTTTTTAGCATTTTCCATGCAGTATCTCTACTGAAGATCTGAAAACCAGAAAAAGACATTAATTGGTCGTCTTGGCATCAGGCAGGAATCGAACTTCATCAGGAAGGAATCTTTCGCAAACCGGGTGAATGCCAAGACGACCAAATCTCTTTTTCTGGTTTTCAGATCTTTAGTAAGGTAGTCACCCGGTTTGCGAAAGATGCGGGTTCGATTCCTGCCTGATGCCAAGACGACCAAATGTCTTTTTTTGGTTTTCAGATCAAATGTTTTATCTCATTTTCATGTTGATTGCTATTTAGAGTGGCTTTTCAGCTCCATTCAGTATGGTCTCTGGACTCAATACCAAGCTAGAAACACAGTTAATGGAACAATATGCCAAAATTGTCTCACAATTAATTCAACTTAGCGTGTAAAATCAGAGCTTTACCGTTGAGGAAATTCCCGTGAATGTAATTCGAATTTGCCTCCTGCCCAAAAAATCGCTCTTTATAGAACGTAATCATACAGTTATGAATAGGAATGACTAATGTTTTCCATTGTGGGTCAATTTTGTGTACTATTTCTTTATCTGCTTCTATCATGATTCATTTTTTTTCTTATTTATTCTTTATAGCACATTTTAAAAAATAAAGTACAAATGGCGGACTTAATGCCAGGAGACATATTTTGCACAAAAGGTTATCAAAATTCTTTGGCAAAAGCAATTTAAAAGAGGATTTATTCATGTTGTAGTGATATAGAGCCGGCAGTCATGGGTTCGGTTTCCACCCGGGACAAACACAGTACTAACATTACTGTGTGGAATAATGTACAGTAATATTTATTTCAAATCACATAATATGTATGTCTATGTAGAATATATATGCCTCACATTATTATTATTGACATGTTATACTATTATTTTTTTTCGATATGGTTTATATCAGTTATTTTTTAATATTTAGTCTTACCTTAACAGAAACCATATTGTATTTTATAGTAACAAGTGGATTGCTCTTCGAACTGATGCTCGCTGAATGATGTTCTCAGTTTCTGTCATCATTTTATATTGATGTAAGTTGCCCTCCCAAGGCGTCCTCGCTCGACTTAGAGGCTGGGTGTTAGAGCGCGCATTCCGTCACTACCCCCTGCTGCTACGATCATTGTCAGTAATACCTAGACGCTAAATTCGGCAAACTTTTTGAACTTATCTTCAAGGTTTTGCTTTAGTGCAACAATAGAATTCCTTAGGTTGCATAAGATAGCACGAATGCCTTTAGTTTTTTTGACAACCGACTTCAAACGTATCGTGTTTTTGTTGTGTTAAAATATTTTTTCCAAACTCAAAAACATTTAAGTGTGCCTATGAGTTCTGAATAATTCCCACAATTCCTTCGTATAAAAGCAGGAAAAACCTATTCCCTGTTTTATGTTTTCAATAAGAATTGAACCGTTAGTATTTACTCATTTTGCTTTTCGTATGAACTTTCAAGTATCTTTTTATTTATTTTTTGCAAATTGCGGACTAAATGCTAAGAGCTTCTCTGCCTGTCAACCACTCGGCCTTATAGGTGAGCGCACAAAAGCAGAAATATGAATGCACTTGTTACAGACATCTTCACTTTAAACATAATAATTACACATAAATATATTTTCGATACATTTAAGCCCTTCCTTGGCTTGATTTTAGATACTAATGTTTATTAACTTGATTAATGTAAGTAGTTAAAACAAAATATACTTCAATATAAATATGTTAGGTACTTATTACTTTACATTACTAACTCATCATTAGAAGAAGAAGAAGAAGAGTAACTGCTTTGTTTTCTTGCCCGTACAGTACTGAAGCCACTCCAAAACCTTCACATCATGTTTGGAATTTGGGAAAGACACTGTGTTGTGATATTTAATATGAATCTCTATTATTAATTGCCGCACTCAGAGACTTCAATTAACGGTAATGGTTCATTAGAGTCAAAATTCAATTTTTCAAAAGAGACTTTATAACAAAATGTATAAAGAACTTTTAAGAATGTACAATTTTGACTCTAATTAACCATTAACGTTAATTGACGTCTCTGAGTGCGGCAGTAAGTGTATCATTTGATTCAATTTTGACGATTTGAAAGTGCAGTCGCGGAATGAAAGGGTTGACCACCCTAAGATCTGTTTTTGCTTGCTCAATGATGACATTGACAAGATCAATCCAAAAAAAGTATTGGTTCAACTGTCAATCAAGAAGGAACATAGGTACGTCTAATCGAATTTTAATTTTATTGTTAGACAATAAAGCATACTGTTCGACATACTCTAGCCTGTTATAGTTTGAAAACGTGTGCTTGAAAACTGGTCAACCTTTTCATTCCGCGACTTTACCTAGTTGACTACGTATAAAAAGGGCTATTGCAATAAAGATAAATTTAAATCTTACTTCACCATGAGGCTATAGCTTCCTTGATGAAGCGATGACAAGAAGCAAGAGCACCGACCAATTCGCCATTGATCAAATCAATAATTATTGTTATACCTACTTGTTTTATGCGTAACAGATTCGATTCATATCTCATTTCTTTCAACTTACTACCGTAAAACCTTTACTTACTTCAGAACTATAATTTTGCTAAATTGCAAACCCATAGTAAGTATAGTACAGAAACAATAGATCAATTTATATTATTACAGCCTTCGCCTTTGGCTGGTAGTGGACAAATTAAAGTTTGTAGTAACAATATTGCATAAGATATACGAAAAAAAGCATTTCAGAGTCATCACCAGCCTAGTCCACAGCCGTACATAGGCCTCTACCAACGGGGTGTGTAATGTATGATATAACAACAAATCGTATATCACTCAGAACATATACAGTCGTATGATATACCAACGTTTGATATAATTATTCATTCCGTATAATGAACGAATCATATAATTTCAAATGAAATAATTTTGAGACGTATAACGGACAACTGATATAAAATTGTTTGATATAATTAACGTTTGATATAATAAACGTAAGATATAATAAACGTTTGATATAATAAACGTTTGATATAATAAACATTTGATATAAAGCTTACATGGTATACTATTCAAAACAACTAACACTTACAAGCAGCATGCAAGCAAGCAGGTAGTTTTAAGGTTTAAAAAAAAAATAACCACGAAGGTTTAAGGCGGGAGCTACGCTACGCTTTGCTCCCGCCTTATACCTTCTAACCTAATCTATCCGTGTCGGTTTCGCCCCAACTAGTAAAGAACGGACAAGTACGACGGCAAGTCGAGGTTTTTTTTTGTTAGGGTATTTCTGTTAGCGTGCAAGCAGGCGTGCAGCATCCCCCTCATGAGTTCTCGCCTTGGCGTGGCGAGGGGGCTTAGTACCGGTGGTAGCGTCCAACCGCCGGGAAGCGAAGAGGACTCACTCAGGCGTGGCAGTGTGGTGGACTAGCCACCCACCCGCTGCAGCCCGCAAGGGCAACACGTGGGATTGCGGGGCCAGTGGGGCCTGCAAGCGCCCTGAGGCGCGTGGTGGAGGCCGCGGCGCACAATCGGTTGGTGGGGGCGTGTGATCCGTGGCTGATCCCACCTGTGCGTCGCGGCCCGGCGGGGCCGTACCGCTGGTTGCGGCAGCGGAGCCGCCCTTTAGGTGGCTCGTGGTTGCGGGCCCAGTAGGGCCTGCGTACAGTGGGTGCCAGCGGGCCGGAGTGCGAGGGTGCTCTGGCTTGCATTGCACGGCGTCCACCGAGACGGCGAATGTGTCTGCGTACTCCAGGCGCTTTCGTGGCCACCCCCCTTCGTTGGGGGGTCGGTTGGAGGGGGCTCCATTAGGGGCCAGCACTGGCGGCGGAGCAGTGCGGTATTACTTACGGTAGGATCCAGCTTCGCCGCCAAAGTGCCACGGTCGAGTGCCGTGGGGTTTTAGTCGGTAGGAGTCCGACATAACCTCGTCGTCCCCCCGGGTAGCGAGGTATCCATGAGGATTTCCCCACGAAAAAAAAAAAAAAAAGGCGTGCAGCATGCAAGCAGGCATGCAGTATGCGATCAGATATGCAGCATGCAAGCAACGTGCATCATGCAAACAGCAAGCAAATCAAGCAAGTCGTTTTTAGGGTTTAACCTAATCTATCCGTGTCGGTTTCGCCCCGACTCGAGTATAGGGCAGACAAGTATACCAATTAGCTTTTATAACAAATAACATTTATTTCATATGAAGGTTATATGCAATGCAATTTAGATTAAACAAAATTACATCAAATGTGCTTTAAACTAAGTAAGGTTTATATCAAATGTTGTTAGGCGTACTGATTGTTATCTTAAATGACGTTATAGCATTTGATGCATTATATGAAATGAACGTTATGTTGAAGAAAATTATTCCAAGAGTTGTTATACCAAACGTTTATTATATCTCATGAACGTTATTGAAATGAAAATATATCAAATGAAGTTATATCAACCAATACGCACCCTCTACCAACGTGCTCCACTTATACCAATTCTTAATCTTACGCATTTAGCCCAATCCTATCTTCTTCAGGTCATTGGTACACTTGCCTGGAGTGCTAATCTCATTTAACCCTTTTTGAAAAATAACCCGATAACAATTCATATTATGGTATTCATGTTTATAAGTTTTTTTTTTGAAAAACTTTGAAAGTACTTTGTAACAAGTCTATTCGAATAAAGTTATTTTTGTTTGTGTTTGTTTGTTTGAGCATTGGCCGCTCTAAGTATAGCACGTTTAACTACCTTGCACTTTGGAAGTAGTCACGCTGGTAATATCCAGGTGTGCGTGATTTTTTGCAAGCAACACGCCTACTCTTTTTCATCTCCATGAATGAAAAAAACAAGCTATAAAGTTTAGTTACAAGCTGGTTTTTTTAGGCGTACTCGTAGTTTGTCTAACTGCATGTACAATCCAATAGGCAAACATACAAATATCTTTGAATAGAGGTAGCCCGAGTACCCCCATTGTGTTCAAAAGTTGAAGCTGAACCTCACTGGCCGGTCAGTGATGCCAACTTTTGAGCACAAATACGGTGGCTGCTATTGTAAGACATTTGGATGTTCCCCTAACCGGGCTTAACTCGTAACTCGTAGACTTTTATTTTATTATATTGGCTATGAAAAAAAGACTCTGCTTATTGCTACAAGAGGGTTTAAGTATTGCATAAGTTTTCGGTGTTTGTTTTTCGCCATAATTAACAACGATACTAAAACGTATATTTTTTCATCTATTGTGTGTCATAACCCACAACAGCTAAATTATTCAATAAGGCTGTAAATGAAGGAGGCTTGATAACTTAGAGTCACAGAATTCCTACCCATTCAAGTTAATTTCGGATATTGAAATAAATACCTATACCTGAATCCAAGCTTACTAATTTTAGGCACAGTGGTTTCCTCAATATATTATGGGACTTATTTGTTGACATTACCATATGATTGTTAAATAAGTAGGTTCATTTTCGGACACACTTTACAAGAAACCTGAAGGGTCCCGAACGGAGTAGCTAATTACTTTATAACAGTAGGTGTACCTTTATATTTTATCCTATGGATGTTTTGTACGTGTTAACAACAGGATGCCAATTTGCTTCATACTTTTTTATATTCGTAGCAGCCCTTCAGCAAAATCATTAAAAAAGCTGTTACCGAATTTACGGCGCAATTTTTATTTAGATTAATGTAAGGTCATACGTCAAGCGTTAGGGTGATACAGCGGAGGTGTGTTAAGTTGCAATACTGCAAGGATATGACAGCTAAGGCACTTACAGAACGCTTTGGCACTTTCCAATGATGCTAATCTTCATTATAATATGTCTAAGTGAGTGGATATAACATTTAAGGTGGAAAAGCCCTAATGCTTTGACTGTATTGATATTCTTTTCTATTCTTATCCCCAAATTCACAAACGTCAATCAACGCTAAGCATTCGCTCACGCTCATGCTGTCCCGTAAAATGTCAATAGAAACGAAAGGGACCTCATGAGCGTGAGCGCGTGCTTAGTGTTGATTGAGGTTTGTGAATTCGAACTCTACTGTAAAAACTACGAAAAAGGTATGATGTGTACTGTGCTCAAAATTCCGTCATGTCAATCCAATGTTAACATTATAATAAGTAAACAAAATTTCAAAAGTACTTCATTTATTCACATACTATGCTTATCAAAAAGCTAAGAATACACAAAAATATAATAAGTTACAATAAAATAAAAACAGTTCTTTACTGCTTCGCAATATCACAGTCCAAAGTTCCGAGGGTAGAGTAGTCGCCGTGTCGCCAGGTTAGAAACTTAAATCACAACTGAAGATTTTTATACAAACTAAATATTAAAATAACTATACAAAATTAAATTATTCATGCAAAAATCTCACAAAACCTAACCATTATCCTTACCACTTATTCCAAGTTGCTAACAGTGTTTTGCTCAGCATACGTATAATCAATGAAACTTGATTTGCAGACCATAAACTTCACAACACACTTGTACTAAAACCTAACAAGTTTATTTATTCACGTATTTGAGTTTATAGATCATTCTCGAAATTTTATTAGCATGTTAAAAGTTTAGCGAGGGCACTTCAGTTCTACAACTGAAGATATTGCACACAAAATAACAAAACAGTGCGCTTGGAGTTTTAATAGCCAAACTTAAGATTTGTTAATCTTACTGCTATGTTATTATGATCTGACTGAATAACATAAGAAATATAAGCTTATTCCACACTGGGGTTGTCAATTTTTCCTAAATAATCATTATCAAATTCTTGAATTACTCATCTACACACTCCAGAGGAGCTAGCCAAAAGCAACGCGCTAGTAACTTTCTACTATTGGTAAACGCCGAAAATATGAGATGATGATGATATTATAAGCCACTAGATCCGGGACATATTATCACAACAAGACATTCATATTATTCTCTAACTCTATGTCAAATCTTTGCCTACCAAAGAGGTATATAAAAGCTAACTGACACCTTTCCTGAGCTTAAAAGTAATTAATGTCTAGCTTAAGTATAACTTCAGTTGTGACTTGCTAGTGGAGGATGAGATCAGTAGTGGTACCCGTTGGCGCCGCCGCCGCCGCTGCCGGGACCCCCAGTGCCGCCGCCGCCGGAGCCGCCGCCAGCTGATCCTGGGTTGTATGCACCCTCACTGAAAACATGGCAAATTCTCTATTACGTATCACATTATTATTTGTTATCGTATGAGCAGAGAGCGGAAGGCTGAAAAAACGTTGGTGTGATGACCTGGTACCTATGCGAATGAATCAGTTAAAGGGTTTTTGTAAAATTTAGTTCACCAGAAGTCCTAGAGGTAAATCATAATGTGTGAGATTAACTATTAGTAGAAAAGGGTAATAGAAAATCAGTAGCACTATCAAAAGAGGTTACTACTTCTTACACTACTGTGTATGACTTATTCAGTTTAATTTGAGCAGCAAAGTTTGAATTCAGTACTATAATAGAAATTGAACAAGAGATCCTATTAGAGGGAAGTAGTTCTGTCTAGGAGCACGATGGTGTAGAGTGGCTCGCCATCAAGATATTTTTTTTTGAACTTTTCGTATCTGGTACAGCTGAAATCAAGCGTAAAAGAAACAGTGGTATACTCACGAGGAAGGATTTTGCTTGTTAAATTCAATGGACTTGAGGATTTCCTCTGGGATCGGCGGCGGAGTGGGTAGATGCGGTCCGACGGGGTGGAAGCCGTTCTCGTCCGCGGTATACGTGAGGGATATCTGCTCGCCCTCAGGAGTCTTGTAGGAGAAGCCACCTTCAGCTGTCACAGCGGGACCTTCAGGACCCTGGGCCTTGGGAGATCCACTCTCGTGAGCTGATATGCCGTTTCCGGTTTCGTAACTGGAAAATGTAAAATGTGGAAATCTTAATACAAAAAATATACAACAACATCCAGAAGTCCACAGAACATTCAGCTCGTCTACAACTTGATCTATTTAAAGAATGTTGGTTTTATTTTGTTTATTTATAACTGGTTAAGTGTTACGGATGTTCTTCATTTATTTAGTGTATTCATTGTAGATTAAGTAAATTAAATACATATTGCTTATATTTCTGGGTGTATTTCCAAAATACTTGGCAAAAAGTAGGTGTTATACATATGCACTAACAAAAACGTTGCAAATTGTAATATTTCAACTGCATTAGCATTGCAAATACATTTATTGCGCTATAATTATGGTAGGAGAGCAAATGCATCCAGGAAAGGTGAAGTCATGGCTTACTTGAAGCTGTAAGTCCCGTCGCCATTGTTCGTGTTCTCGAACTTCGTGATTGGTATTTGGTTGCCGCTGCCGCCGCCGCCCGCGCCGCCACCAAACGAGCCACCGCCTGAGCCGCTGCCGAACCCGCCGCCCGCTCCGCCCGAACCGCTACCCGCCCCTGAAAATAGTAAAACAAGGTTATAAGCTTACATAGGTATTGTCGTTCTGCTAAACAAAACATCTAAGTGATCAAAGTAGTCATCAATGAAATCTTTTACCTTCTACAAAAAAAACGTTTTAATAAAACAAAAAACAGGATCTCACATGATTCATTTAGTCTGATTAGTCTAATCTTTTAAATATCAAAAAAAGTATATGGATTTGGTCAGGTCTAGGAAACTACAAGGATTTTGTAAGGTCTTGGATTTGGATCTAGAGGTGTAGAGTGTGGGGACGCCAGGAGTGCACATGGTGGAGACTGCGTGCTTCCATTGGACGGGCGATCCTGTAGAGGGAGGCGGTGCGGGGGGGCCTCACGCTGGCGTGAACGCCCGCGGGTGTGTGAGGGAGGGCATGGCTCCCCTCGTGAGGAGCTGGGTTGCCGGCACAGCGCGCCAGAATGATAGAGTCCCTTACGAGGGTCATCGGGGATTCCTGGTACCGCGAAGAAGATGGCCTCCGCGGGATTTGGTGGGTATGCTAAGGCTCCACTGGGGTGGCTGAGCCCTACACTTCCCTGCTCTTGTACTCAGGGAAAGGGATAGTGCGTAAAGGCATTCTGCACGTAAAAAAAAGGGATGTCGAGTGTTGTAGTACCCGAATTACTTCTAACGCTCTGCCCGGATCAGCATTTTTCGGCAGACCGGACCGAAACGGAGTGGAGGTAATTAGCCATGACTGCCATGGTTTTTGTGTGATCAAGGGAGCTAACTATGAGCGACACGCACATTCCGGCAACATGTAAATAGTGCCAAAATGTATAGGAAGACATTTAGAAAACAAAACGACAGACTTAGTCATTATTAAATTACATGTTTGGCGCTTTCTACATATCGCTGAGTAGCGTGTTACTCATGGCTAGCCCCCCCTAAAAGCTTTCTGACTCTGTTGGCACCTGTGGCACTTTTATTATGGCAGATCGGCAACGAGTAGATATTAAGCTATATAAATTCAGGTTCAGGCCAACTGTGAACTGAAGGCACGTTAGGCAGTTTGTCCTGAGTGATGTCGGTTGATGTCAGTTCCTCCTCCTCGTCCTCGCGTAAGCTTTAAGTCGGGTTGACAACACCAGACAGTAAGGTGGTCACAAGTCTTTAATACACCTCTCCAACAATCCGTACTAATTCCTTGTGCTAGAGTATGGCATGGCTGGTACGGCGTTATAATTGAGGCCCGTGTCGAGCAATTTCAATAAAGACCATTGTTTGATTTAGTCGATATCTGACTCTACGTCCTGACTTCATCATCATCATCATCATCAGCCTATGTTAGTTCACTGCTGGATGTAGGCCTCCTCTGATACGTCCTGACTTACCAGCTCCGAATCCTGGCCCGCTCCCCGCCCCAAACGCCCCGCCGCTGCCCCCGCTGCCCGCGCCGCCGCCGAACCCGCCACCGCCTCCACCGCCGCCGGCGCCGTTCCGCGGCGGCAGGTATTGCGGCTCCAAGCGGCCACAGGAACCGATCGCCACGGCCTATGTTTGATTTAGTTGATATCTGACTCTACGTCCTGACTTACCCGCTCCAAATCCCGCTCCGCTCCCCGCCCCAAACGCCCCGCCGCTGCCCCCGCTGCCCGCGCCGCCGCCGAACCCGCCACCGCCTCCACCGCCGCCGGCGCCGTTCCTCGGCGGCGGTATTGCGGTTCCAAGCGGCCGCAGGAACCGATTGCCACGACCATTGTTTGATTTAGTCGATATCTGACTCTACATCCTGACTTACCCGCTCCGAATCCTGCCCCACTGCCCGCCCCAAACGCCCCGCCGCTGCCCCCGCTGCCCGCGCCGCCGCCGAACCCGCCACCGCCTCCACCGCCGCCGGCGCCGTTAATCGGCGGCAGGTATTGCGGCTCCAAGCGGCCGCAGGAACCGATTGCCACGGCCTATGTTTGATTTAGTTGATCTCTGACTCTACGCCCTGACTTACCCGCTCCGAATCCTGCCCCGCTCCCCGCACCAAACGCCCCGCCGCTGCCCCCGCTGCCCGCGCCGCCGCCGAACCCGCCACCGCCTCCACCGCCGCCGGCGCCGTTCCTCGGCGGCAGGTATTGCGGCTCCAAGCGGCCGCAGGAACCGATTGCCACGACCATAAGGGTTATTGTTATCTGCAAATATTGAGATTTTTGATGAGATTACAAAAGGTTTTAGTGATCGGCTTTGGCCTCCAAGATGATTTTGGCCAGTCTAGTACTACTTGTAAACCCCATATCTGGACTTCACGGCTGCTCCCCATCAGGTGGACATCACTTAATTAAGTTTATGAAAATTGAATGTTCTCACTATCATCATTATTGAGATAACATCATATTGCATTAAATTGTTTAATAGATTTTTTAAAATTTTATATAAAACTATCTAAAGATAAAATAAGTGATTAAATATATTTAGCCCTTGAACAAATGATTATTTTTACCACACTTTAAATAAACGGTATTAATAAACATACGAGTAATATCATTCCCACGTATTTTTAAGTAGTTGAATGCATTATCCACTGTAAGTGGAATAAAACTGACCTTCACTTTTTAACCAACTTCAAAAAAAGAGGAGGTTATCAATTCAAATGTTTGTTTTTTTTATGTCAAAATAATGTTAAGTCACCGTTGCTACAGCTGTAATAAAATTAAGGATGCTGGGGGGCTAGTCCTAATAATCGTTGGGTCTAGCACAACCAAATGTAGCCTTGTTGGCAAAGGGAGGTTGTTGAAAAAAATATTGCAAAGGCGGGAGATAATTTGGAGGCGTGGACTCTACAATAGGGCTAGGAGACGTAGAAAAGTAGTTATCCAGAAATCTTTGTTATCCAGAGAACAGAACCCCTCGCAATTAGGTAGTGTATTTCAAAGGGATCAAGAGTCAAGTGTCACCTCAAACAAGCCCAAGCCCAAGTCCTTTCCAACTTACCGGAGCTAGCATTGTTTGTTTTTAATTTAATTTGAACTGATGGTGCTAGTGGATCCTCGATTGCACTATAAAGTCTGCGAGGATGTGCCCCGTTTTATACCGCTCCGGATTGCCCTTTCTCGGTTGCCTCACCTTGTGCGTGCGCCTGCGCCGCTGTATCGGCAAGTGGATCCACGCCTAGCACTTCTGCCTGGAATTCCGGATATTGCTCCTATCGAATATTCAGATCAATAGATTTGACAGATCTCTAAAAGGCTAGGCAGTGAGTCACGCGCTGGCTCCTGTTATATCACGAATCACTTAGAATTGGCAGACGAATGACCAAGAGAATACAACTCTTTGAATGGTTTTTGCTACAATATTCCTTTAGGGAGCATGGTTTATAAAGAGTATTCTGAGCATGACTGGGTAATTAGTTTTGTTTGGTCGTAGGTTCGACTCTCACCTAAGATGACGAACCTCTAATCTCGTGACAAACAAAACCAGATTTACTTAGTTTTTAATTTGTTCGCGATTGCGAGTGATTGTGGAAGTAATTAATTAGGTGTCTATTTAAAATTGTCTAAGTGTAATTTGTGGATGCGCACACCCTTGGCACATTCCGTTCTTAGTTATTGACCTGAAGGTATTATCTTTCTTCCATTTTTAGAAACCAAATTAATATTTAGTTGGTTTATTGAATTATGCGTTTGCGAAAACTGTTCAACTGTTATAAGCGAGAAAATTGTTACTCTCACATAAAACTTTTAGACAAAAGTGAATTCTGACAAGTTCCTTGCTCTATTTGCTGCTGAAATCATGAAATGTGAATCTGGTGCAACCACATTATATTTGAAATGGTTCATCACAAAGTAGCTATTATTCTAATTATTCGTATTTTTTTACGAATCGTAGATACTGCAAAATGGGTTTATAATGTAACCTCATTTTAATATGGCGTATATTATTTAGAACAAAAATATTATAGTAGAAAATATTATGTTACAAATAATGTTTGCTACGTAAACGAGACTTAAGTCTCGACATTTATCAACATAAGTCACAAACCTAAAGTAACTCGGAATGTCTTCCTTTCGCCTAGTAAAATAAAATATAAATAGAGTTAGCAAGTACTCGTCATCGTGAAAGGTTAATTGAGTGAAACAAAGGATTCCATCTAGAACAACGGTTCCTTTTTATTCGCCTAATTAACTAGGTGTTCATTATCAACAACGACTAACTGGGTTAAGTTGTAACAAACCATACATACCAAACCATAATTAACGTGCTCTATACATTATAGTATCCTATATCCTAGTTACCTACTTCCCATTTCTATTGAAGTAAGCGAACGATTTACCTCAAATTAATAAGTTCATCTAGTGGTTCACCAGTTTTGGTGGTCATAATTTTATTCATAACTAGCGACCCGCCCTTGCTTTGCACGGGTGCGACAGGACGTATTTATTATACATATAAACCTTCCTATTGAATCACTCTATCTATTAAAAAAAACCGCATCAAAATCCGTCGCGTAGTTTCAAAGATTTAAGCATACAAAGGGACATAGGGACAGAGAAAGTGACTTTGTTTTAAACTATGTAGTGAAAAAGCTAATTTATGCATCTAATCCCCAAATTCACAAACGCAAATCAAAGTTGAGCGTTCTTCAGAAGTATAGCTTTCCCTTTCAAATCCATTGTCATTTTTCGGGACAGCATGAGGGCGTGCTTAGCTTTGATTGACGTTTGTGAATTCGGGGGTAAGTTATTTGTAATTCACGTGTAGAACGAAAATTGATGAAGGCTGTTTTTGGGAGTTTTTGTGAATAATATGGGATTAATCTATCCGGACAAAGTGTATGTCGATAATTGTACATGCTCAACATAAAGATTTAAGGTTTGTGATTTAAAGTTCTTTTATGAATTCACTTACAAAAGCGACAGAGGTCCATTTCTTTATTGAATGTAAAGTTATGCGTTCTTCAGCCAGGTACCGTCTCTAGAATCAAATGCAAATTGAACAATTATCTGTCGGCAGTATTATAAAGTAATGTATTCGCGAGATTATCTGCGTTATTATAACTCAATTACAGGAGTATGACGAGAATACTTGAGTTAATGTTTCGACGAGTGCGCCTATTTGGATGGTCATGAGATTGCGATCGAGTGACGTGGGAATATTATTCAGTTTTAGCTTACAAATTAGTAGGAGAATTGAAAATTGTGACATTGTCCCTATGCCTATGCAAGTATGGGCCACGACCATAATTTGCCTCAACAGTGATTCCACATAAAATAATGCCCTCACCACCAATGATTTTTTAAGAAAAAAGAGGTAGATAGGTTACTTGTGCTTTAAAAGTGGCACCCGAAATTAGAACTTTAGTGCACCTGAGCAAACCTAAGTGGTTTTAGCATGCGACTATGGACAGATCCTGTTACTCAAGTTTATATGGTAAAAACATTTTAAAGTATGCATCGTCGACATTGGTGCCCATGGCGCAGTTGTGACAGTGATCGGGGATAATCGCTGTTGTAAAACAACACACGCCGGGTCGGAAATAGGATTGATGACCATTTCGGGCATCTCCGTGCTTCGGAAGGCACGTTAAGCTGTTGGTCTCGGTGGCGTCGCTAGGTGTCAGTCGTTAAACCTAGTCAGAGGCCTTAAGAGGCTTAATAACATCTGCCATTAAGGTTGCTCACTAACCTCACACCCCTCCAACAATCCGCACTGAGCCCGCGTGTTGGAGTATAGCTCCTTCCACCTCATAGTTGAGGTGAGGCATGGGACGTTTATAGGCCGTTAATGTTATTTATGTTATGTTGTCGGCTTAACATTTCGGCCAAGGAAAGCTTGTTCAGCTTTCCAGTATCATTCCCTATATTACTCCAGTGATTCAATACGAAATTCACATCTGTAGATTGCTTACCCTTATCTATTAGACAGTCCAAATCCTTATCCATTTTTAAAACAAGGATGAAAGCTCTTCCCTTCCGCCTTAACAGGACTCCAAATTCTTTTTTGCGTTCCTGCCCTGATTTATTTGGTTATGGACTGATAGCTTGGTCCTTACTTTATATTTATTTATCAGTAACACAAAACAGAATGACAATGTAGCGTCATCCTAAATGTATATAAATACTAGCGGCTTTAGTTAAAAAAAAATTGATTACGACCTATTCTCAGACATAAAAAACATACAGATAAAATTGCAACAAAATCGGTCAAGCCGTTCTTGAGGAGTTTGGCAACAAACACTGTGACACGAGAACTTTATACATTAGAAGATGTTATATTGGACATTGAATACAGCATGGCCTGTGATTACTACAATCACATCTTTCCACAACCTGTTTTTTTTTTTATGAGATAGGGAAAGGAAACGAGCTAAAGGGTCACATGATGGAGCAACTCTACAGGTACTACGAGATGCCTTCCAAAAATGAATACGGTCTGGTTTAAAAGACCCCGATGAACCTGAAAGTTGTCTGGAAGAGATCACTTTTTAGCGATAAGACCACCTACATTTTACTTGCTAAGTTTTCCATTAGTAGTAAATTCCAAAAAATTCAGATAGGCAAAGAAAAATATTGTACTGTCCACAAGAAAAAAACAAGTAACAGTAAAAAACATTATATGTACGATTCAGGCAACTTTGTTTCTGTTTCGGTGTGTTCCAACTAACTCATGTTGAACTCGTGGATACTCCACCGCCCACGTCCTGTGTAAATTTGAACCCAACTATTTTGTATAGAACAATGCATAAGCCGGAAGCCACTGTACTTAAAGCTTCAAGGAGCTTTATGAGGGCGGGACCTAATTCAGTCAGGGAAATAGGTTAAAGTTGCAAGTCCTGGGGCACGTGTGAAAGCCTACAAGTCTGCGTAGAAGCCTATAATATAGAACCTTCTCACAATATAATGTTCCTATTATTGGTGTAATATGTTTGAAGTGTTGCCAGGGCGTTAAAGGTGGTGTTTGATTGTTAGGAATCGCTTTGTGACTCTAGGAGCTGATCACACATGTTTGAAACTAACTTCATTTTACATTTATTTTATAATCATTTTTGGAACTCAGAGGGCTGAAACTGGACTGGACTAAAAACATGTAGTGTCCTGTAATGAAACAACTCCCAAACATTAAGGGACAAAACGTTATTTCTGCATACATTTGAAAGTTTCCTGCATGTGGGAGCTTGCAACATGTTGCTCACGGGTGACTGACTGAAGACTGACCTATAAATAATGTAATAAAATGGTCAGCTTTTACTAAAACATCTGACCATAAACTAAACAGAGCTTGTACAGTCATCAGCACATCAGGCTAGGCACAAAATACGGAAATGGGTATTCCGTATTTTATTTTGCTCTTGCCAAATGATAATTATTTGCAATGGAGCAAGAAGGACGGTCAGGAGTAGCGTAATGTGCCGTTGACTGTACTATTTAAAGCTTGTGATCGACAAACCCAAATGTTCACTCTTGATGGCATAGTCAGGAATCGAACGAAAATGGAACACAACGTACGAGTACAAGAGCATTGTTTACAGCAGCACATATTCAACTAAAATGTCACCGCTTGCGCGCGCGCCGGTCACGGACGCATCAGAGCTCTGCACATCGTTAGCGACCGAAATGCTCCCGTTCCGATCGTTATTCGCACACTTTCAAATTACATTCTTTTGAACCGCAAGGACTTTTAATTTGTGTCCGTTATTAAATAATTGACATTGGGGAGACGATGTAATTTTTAGGTAGAGTTAAAGTTAAAATATGTACTTGAGTACAAGAAGATTGGTACTTATTTGTTTGCTTTATGAAATGTCAGTTAAGAACCAAAAAAAACTTAATTTGCTGTTGGTAAACTAAGCATGTCACGTCTAGATACTGAAATTCAATCAAAGATACTCTTAAATATGTTTGTTCTGAGAGATAATCAAATACACGATAGGCAGGCCTAATAACAACTAAGTATGTCCTTTTTTTTTGTTTACTCTGAGGGAAATGCCTTACGCATATCCGCCGCCGGGGGGCGGTTGGTTTATGTCGGACTCTCCTACTGGGAAGGTTGACCCAGTGGCCTACCGACTTAAAACCTCAGCGACTCCCTCTCATCGTCCACGGTGGGGGGAATGCGTTGACTACTACGCGTCCCCCCGGACGGAGCCCGCCTTACACGGCGGGCAGGAAGCGACCCCTTCCTCGTGGGAAGAGGCCAGTAGGAACAGCCGAGGGCGTCGAGCCGTCCCTACCAGGCAGTGGAGGTGGCCTGAGTGTGGCCTGGCGCTGGTACCCCCGTACCACGCGCACACGCCCGGCAATTGTTCGCCGTCTCCCCCCCCTCCTTGCCCTGCGGAGCGCGTTAGCAGCTGAATCTTGCTCCCGCATGCGCTCCGCGGCCTCCTTTTCGACCATCACTTCTTCAGAGAAGGTGCCGACTGCCTTCCATGCGTCTTTGTCCGCCAACATGGCTAGGACGACGCTAGGAAGGCTCAAATCTTGGCCAACTTTGGCCACAAGAGCACTGCGCTGTGGGGCCCACTTTTGACACACCGCAAAAACTAAGTATGCCCTAAGTAGGTATATCGCTATACAACGAATGCTTCAGGGTCATTAGAGAAAAACACATCCTTTAAAATTCAGTCGTCTTGAGCAAAATAAACAGAATCTCATCCATAGCATTTTCTATTAACGTTTTCCATTTACTTACTCTATATATTTTATAAATTCAGTTGCACCATCTCCAGACAGGGCTGCCTCGTAACAAAGTTTCAAACAAAGTAGGCAGGCGATTTAACGTATTGCCAGTATTGCATTTGCCTATTTTAAAATCCCTGAATTGACAAATGCAAATCAAAGTTGAACATCCCTCAGAAGTATAGCTGTGCTTTTCAGTTCTATTGACATTTTACAGCATTAGCTTGATGGAGTGCTTAGCGTTGACTGACGTTTATGAATACGGGAGACTGTATATATTTACACTGCTCAAAAGTGTCTAGGGATATCTCAAGCATTTTCATACAAAGTATAGCTATTTGGGAGGCTGTATAAATTAAAATATTGATACCAACGTAGAAATTTTTAGACCACAGAAACTGCTATATCTGGGGCTTTCAGATTGTATAAAGAAATTCATTGTAGTAGCATTATTGTACAATCGTAAGGACGTTAAAAAAAGACAGATTTTTCTTTTAAAAGGTGTCAAAATTTTAACAAAATCAAACGTTTTTTTTTGTTATATTCTTAACCTTTATCTTATGCCTCTGTCTTCGCGTTATTCTAAGATAATGCTCAACTTGAAAACAAACTTAATTTTATGAAATATTTGAAAAATGATATCCCTATGATATCCCTAGACAGTTTTGATGTGTGTATATTGGGGGTACACTGTTAAGGAAACTTTAATTATATTGCTTTCTTAGCGACGACTATTGAGAAAAACGAGTTTTGTTAAGGGCCACTAAAGTTTACGTTGCATAAAATACAGTTTAAAAATACTTCAAAAGACTACTTAAATCATTCATTGTACTAAATATCTTTGGGAATTCGTCCCTCGTCGCAGTCTAACCCCAAACCCAGTTGTGCAATGTAGTAAACATACTTTTACAAAAAACAATACGAAACTCTTACGACGTCATTCATATAGTGTTATACAAATATTTTTAGATCGCATAAAAACTCATTGCAGCTAACCCTACTCACCTTTAATGTTGGCAATAATAAATATTGGCCTCGAACTCCGAACAGCCGATATGATCCGAACTCCCGAGTATCACGATCAAACGCAAATCGCTGTCACGATGTTACTTCCCAAGTACTTTTGAACTTTAGTAAGCGCCTGTACACTCGCTACTCCTCTAGCCTGGGGGGATAAAGAGGACATTTGGGGAAGGTTCACTCTCGGTCGGCCCTCGTTCTAATCCGAAGCAATAATTAATGTTTATCTATAGGTACTCATAAAATGCTTCATGCTGAATGGTTACGTACAGGAAAGAACTCGTATAAGTAATAACCTACGACACCGATTTTGATACCGATTTCGAATAGGAAGAGGGCTTTAGTAGGGAAAGAAAACAATTGCAAAACTTTTAACGAGGTTAAAAAAACTTTATCTAAATACAGATATAGGTATTTATTTGAAAAGTTCTTAGGACAAGACAAAAATGGAATATGAATAACTTTAACCAGTTAATCCTAAGCCGACCAATATTCCCACTGAATGACCTACCGGATCGGGTTCCGTTTGGAAAACTCAATCAACTCCTTGTCCCTGCGCCACAATTGGCTTCGGTCTATAGTTAATGCCCATCGAAACACACTTACAGGCTGATTTTTTCATAACGGCCCATTTTTAAAGGTGGGCCTTTAAAAATCGTTCGTTATGGCGAGCATTACAAAAAACAGTTTGAGTCCATAGAATTCTACTTTGTATGTTCAGGTAGAGCCAGCCCAACGTCAGATATCTCAACGAGAGTTTTAAATAAATGTTCGAACATAACTAAACTGAAATTGTTTAGAATACAATCTTCTTAGAAAAAGTAGGTACAGTACATAGTGACAAAATATAATCAACCCGTGTACAGTAGCAAAGCATTCAGTAGTAACTGAGTCGCACAGTTCCACTCAGCCCTGAGGTATTATTGCAGACAGTAGCCAGTAAAAGCTCGTTATTTTTCCGTTTGTGCAACAATGAACAACACGGCTTTGGTACGGGTTAATAAAGTAATAATATTGTTTGGGAATACATTAGTTACCCTTTGTGGTTTCGATCAATATTTATTGCAAGAGATGAGAATTGCGTTGTTGTTGCAGTGCTGTAGTTAATGGTGTTTTGTTATAAATGTAATGATCTGGATGGGAAAGGACACTATTATATATTTTTCATGACAAAAACACCTTATATAAGTGATCTTTCACTTCTTTTTTGTATATTGAAGTAAGTAGAAAAGGTACTTACTTATGTACAAGTACATGCAAGTGAATGAAAACGAAAGGTTAAATCTAAGGATAACCATGATTTTCTATTCGCTTTTTTGTGGAGTCGTAAAATTTCGGTAAATTCGATTGTTTCGGGATGTCCTCTGGGTCGTAAGACTTAGAAAATAACTTTGGTCCCTTCGGTCTCTTGCAATTGCGTAATCATTTACATTTTTTCAGGTCCTTGTATAGAGTTCGATTGGAACTTTTCGGAAAAACGGATTATTTTATCTCTATCAAATATGTGAATATGTGGTAAATCCCAAGGGTTTCCTTCACAACTTACAACCATCTAACTTACGTAGGTAGATGTACTCTGTTGACTATATTTCGTAAGTGAAAATTGTTTTCTGCTTTCAGTAGATAAGACGTTATAATATTTATAGTCCGTTCGCGCTAAGAATGCAGTTTTTTAAACAAAAAAACACTCACTTCCACAACCTTAGCGTTCATTCGGATGGTCACTGTCAATTTGATTGGTTAGGTGGCGTGCTAAATTACATCTAAGGACAAGAACGAAATTACTGTATTCTTAAGGCGTACGGACTATAGTTACCATTTTCGTAAAGTATGTCCGTAAGTAAAAAAAGATTATCTTGTGCTTTTTCCGTTTTATTTAATTCATTTGGCATGTGCTGATTAAAAAAACCATTCTACTGAGTATTCCATAGCCAACTTAATTCACATTGTATGATAACTAACCTTTTTCCATGTAAATCGAATTAGCGACGGGTCTCTTGTTCCCTCTTCAGGTCATTTCATCTGGCGATCCAATCAAAATTAAAAATTAAATTTCTCATCCGACGTCGAGGACAGTTTTTACGTTATGTAGTGTTGTTTACATGTAGTATGGACCTACTTCATGAATGTCTGAATATGATAATTTAACGGTCTGAATGGTGACATGAGAACCTGTAGTATTTTTGCCATCCAGGTGGAAGGCTGCATATCCGTTTAATATTATAGACATTTAGCAGATGATTTAGTTCTGATTATTTTGATGGCTAACTCAGGAGAAGCCCATGCAAGTTGAATGGAGGATCATGACTTGATAAATCCTAGAAATCTACCGGGTGCGGCAATTGAACTGTCCGCCTCCTTGTAACTATTTTAAAATTCGAACTACTGAATCAAACGCGGCAAAAATTTGAAAATATAATCTGTGACACATTATCTATGTTACTTCAAAACTATTCGGTCGTGAGAAGAAACGTTCCAATTTTAAAATAATGGATTTAAAACGCAATTCAGTGATTGCTCTTTATTTGGAGGGAAAATCGAACATCGACATTCGTCGAGCGCTACCAAATCTTCAATTGAACGAAAAATTTGTGCGTCGTACTATCCAAAGATTTAACGAGACTGGCAGTGTTAAGAAACGCTACGGGGGCGGTCGACGCCGTACTGCAACGGCGCCAGCAGTTGTCGAAAAGGTGCGACATCGTTTACGCAGAAATCCAGAGCGCTCAGCAAATCAGCTCGCCCAGGATCTTAAGGTGAGCGACCGCAGCGTTCGTCGTATATTAAAGGAAAAGCTTAAGGTTAAACCATCAAAAAAAACCTTTCGCAAGAACTCACTGCTTTGCAAAAGAGCAAACGGCTGGCTCGATCAAAGGAGCTGATTCGCTTGCTCGACACTGGGGAGCTTCCCAACTTGGTATTTTCAGATGAGAAAACTTTCTATGTTGAGCAGTTTCTTAACAAACAAAATGACCGTGTGTGGTTGAAAGGACGTGTCAGCGATTATTCAGATGAACTGAGAGTCACTCGACGACAAGAAGCCGACCAAATCATGGTATGGGCGGCGGTGTCCGAAAAAGGACGTTCTCCGCTTGTTTTTCTTCCAATGGGTCGCAACCAAGCCAAAACAAATCAACAAATCTATCAAAATGAAGTCTTAAAAACAGGATTGATACCGTGGGTACACAAAACATTTGGTTCGGAGCGTTGGACGTTCCAGCAAGACTCGGCGCCATCGCACAGAGCAACTGGGACGCAAAATTGGTTAAAAGCGAACGTTCCTGTGCTGATCGACCGAGATATGTGGCCGTCGTCTTCGCCCGACTTAAACCCTCTAGACTTTTGTTTTTTACTAGCGAAGGCCTGTGCTAAAAAACACACATCAGTGGAGGCGCTCAAAACTACTCTTACACGAGAATGGAACCGTTTAAATGACAACGTTATTCGAGCAGCCTGCGCTTCATTCAGAAAGAGACTCAAGCTTGTAGTGCAGGCTAAAGGCAGTTGTATTCCATTAGAATAAATAAGAATATAATTTTAGACGTTTTATTTTCATATGTAAAAAATATATTAATAAATATTCAAAGTAAATAAAAATATTTAATTTTTTAATATGGACAGTTCAATTGCCGCACCCGGTATGTTGTATTATTCAGCAGTGGAGTGGACGTCATTAGTGTGAATTACAATATATTTAACCGACTTCAAAAAAGAAGGAGTCTGTATTTTTTAAATAATATCTAACACTACCTTTTATGAAAATTAATAAATGAACTGGGATCCCATACATGGTGACGACACACTGTAGGTGCACATACCTAAGCACACAACATAAACCCCCTATGTGCAAACGTAGGGGTCACGAGCCAATTCCCAGTTTTAGCATCACTTGAAGTCAAGCAGAAGTAACATAAACATAGGGTTTTACCGGTTGCTTCCTGTCAAGATAAAAATCAAAATACACAGTTAAATTAGTTTGTTTACTTAATACAAATTTAACGCGATCATTTGAGGTAGCATAAAAGTACTTTAGTTTTTAATGTAGGTGTTTAAAAAGACATTGAATTTGTTACTTAGTTCAATAGTAACGGATATTGAACCTTGAACTTTCAAAATTTTAAGTATCGCTTCTTTGTTCAAAAATTCGATCTTACGGTTGGCGTGCTCTTGCTGCTTGCGCTGAAATTTTTAATTCAATAAATTCGTCATCATAACAATATGGGTTAATTATTTATTCTTAAAACATCCTATGGGCTGACTGACAAGCTGTAGGTATTATAATTTTAATCTAAAAGTGTACAGATGATCTACCTGTGTTGACGACCCGTTTAGAGCGATGGTCAACAACTTCAGCGAAATGTGGGCTTCTGAAACGTTGTGTCCTGTGTCCAGTGGCCTTATTACGATCTTTTTACAGCTCAGTTTACGTATTTCATTCATTAAAATTTGACTAAAACATGCAAAATAATTTACTACAGCAATGAAGAAAAAAATAGTCTTTTTTGACACTATTTACCACACAAAACACGACTTGTGACGGTGAATAAATATGCAGCTCAAATGCTGAGCTTGTGACTAAAACTGTTAGGTTTTATGAGATTGAAGGGCCTCTGTGATTCAGTTAATACTGTATAGCAGGAGCAGGGTAATCTATGATCAAGAAAAAATTCTCATTGAACATCAAAGAGCGGTTTAAATCATAAACAATGTCCACAAATTAAAAATAGTACTGTCACAGTTCCGAGCTGTCAGATTTGGAAAATTGTAATTTATTTTATTCCAAGTTTTGCTATAATAAATTCTATATTGATCTACTTAAAAAATACACATAAATCTTATTAAAATGTTAATACCGACTTGTATAATCAAATTCCTCGAATTGGTAAGTGTCCACTCCTAAAGTTTATCTTGATTTATCATTTATTATTAGATACAGTTTAGGATTAAGATTTTTGGTACAATGGTGCAATAAATTATTGTTATCGACTAACGTTTTCAGTACATTATAAAGTTCTATCTAACGGCACAGAAGTAAAGGTAGTAACTGTATTATCCCTAGCCCGTCACATTTTTAGCAGGGCCCTTATTCGGCAGCAAGAATTTTTTCTGTGTTTCTAGCAACGGGTGCAATGGGATGTTATTATTATACATATAAACCTTCCTCTTAAATCACTCTTTTAAGAAACGTATCAAAATCCGTTGCGTAGTTTTGAAGATTTGAGCATACATAGGGACAGAGAAAGCGACTTTGTTTGATACTATGTAGTGGTGAGCCTATAGAGCCATGGGGTTGAGATCACTGTGCGCTCATCAGGTAGAACTGTCAAAGCCATCAGCAATTGAACAGCGGCAGTTTTTTCCAAAAAAAGAGGATTTTGAGGAATTGTTCGTTACGAATCTCCATAAATATCAATGGATTGCTGTTCGCTAGTCTCGCTAAAACTCGGGTACCGCTAAACCGATTTGAATAATTTTGGTTTTGAAATGTTTTTGAAAGTCCAGGAAAGGTTCAAAAGGTGATTAAACATGAGAAACTGCCAGGAATATAGTAAAAAAACACAATTTAGTTTTCTCTTAGCAACTATTTATACCTGTCGAACACGAAATGTTTGACAAAAGAACGTCGTCTTTCCCGACAGACGACGTTCAGCTACAGCTAGTTTTAGATAAACTTTTGTTGTGTGTTTGTAGACGTTGACAGTGGCTTGCCTGTCGCTCCATCACTACAGCTACGACCTGACCGATGTGTCCACACTCATGCTCTGTTCCGGCACCTTCATCGGCTACGTAGTAGTGCTTTCTGGAGAGATCGTGGGTGAGAGTTGTTTTAAGGTAGAGCAGCTGTTCAATGCACGTGGGAGCTGATGTTATTTTTAAAACCTAATTATGCCCGCATTTAACCACAATCTCACCTGATCGTAAGTGATGATGTGGTATAGGGTGGAGCATGCCAGCCCAACAAATAGCTGTTCACTCTCTTCTTGAAGAGGCCCAAGTTGTATTTCATACACGCAAGCAAGACAAGCAGAGTTGTTTCGCAACCATTTCTAGTTTCCTGAAAATATTATCTGCTACACCAGCAACTGTTTCTTTAAGAACTATAAACTAAGCATTAGTTACACGCCAATATTTTTATAGTCACTGGGAAATAGAGGTTAAGTTAAAGATTACACAAGCATCAAGAGCATTGCTTGAGCACAGATTCTGCAAAACACATAAAAAAAAATAGTTGAATAAGGAGCCAACTTTTTTTAATTACTTTGTAGATGTTTGAAAACTAATCATCTCAGGAGGTCTACGTTTAGCACGTGACTAAAGGCTGGTTGTTACTTTTTCTGTATTCCTACTAATTGTGCAGTTGAATACGACTTTCCGTATTTTACGAATATAGTAAGTTTTGTTACGTAGGTGGTTCACCCATGTGAAGCTAATAGAATCTCGTGTCTCTTTGTAATTTGCCTTACAAAACATGTTGAGGGAGTCACTTTTACTCTATTTTATCCTAAGTGTCAAAAAAAAGCCACACTTATATGGCCAAGGAAAATAAAAGCAAAAGCTTTCGTTATTTGCTTTTCGTAAGTTTGTTGTTATCGACTTCTCTCGACTTAACATTTCAAGTTAGCTACTACTTAGTACTAAAAAGTTCACTGACTATCATAGTCGACTGTAATAGAAAATAGGGTTCCTAAAACGCACTAAATAGACCAAAAAATATTTTAGGCGAGATGATATTCGCGCCGCTGGACCTCGTTCAAGACATGTACTTTGGCATCCTCGGCTGCGGTCTATTCAGTGTTTGTGGAGGGATGATCCTCTCCTCGAGGGTACGGGAGGTTCCTTACCCTCGGACCGGAGACCGCACAGTGGCAATGCTCTGCGGGTCACTGGCCGTCGTCAACGCTTTCGTCATGCTGTTCGATCTGAGCTTGGCGTATCTGGACTCGGAAGAGTTTGACGAAGATAGTGTATGACAGGTTTGTTGGACTTGAGTATGTTATGATGATGATGATACGCGCTGCGATGTCTACCTATAGGTTTTGTTCACAAATTGTCAGTAAGGTCTGTATTCGAGTAACTTTCACGATCAGTTCCAGGTATTAGGGGCAGCACATAGCGGCTATTTCATTTTATATGTCTATACAGACTATTAAAGTCAATAAACAAATATGAGTGCGGCTTTTAACTGTCTTGTAAGCGCATGTTGGCAAAGAGGTACGAGCTAGCAAACCCTATGGTTTGCTTGTGAATCTACAGTCAGATTCTTAAGTTGACACAATACCTTTTGTTTACGAAGTGTAAGATAGTCTCATGACTTTACGAGTAATATCATGATTGTCATTGATTTTAAAAAACAGTTTGATTATATAAATTTACTTAATTTGTTCAGGAGAAACGGTTTCAGCGGCAGCAGACGCGTACATAGACGCGTGGTGGTCAGCGTTGGGTGGGGTGTTGTTCGGCGCGTGCGGCGCGCTGCTGCTCCACTGGTGGCGCGACGTGCCCGCCTGCACGCGCCGCAACCACGCGCAGGTACGATCTCTTGTAACCTGACCTAATCAGCGTCACCAGCAGGTGTTGCGTTGGGTTGCCTTTACTTGCCGTCGGGTATGGGCTTGTGGGGAAGTCCATTTTGGAGTGTGCCGTGAGCGCAGTGGAAACAGAACTTGCTTATAGCGCTGATAGTGTGTCAACGCCAGGTGGGGTGTTATTCGGCGCGTGCAGCGCGCTGCTGCTGCACTGGTGGCGCGACGTGCCCGCCTGCACGCGGCGCAACCATGCGCAGGATTTAATGTAACCTGCCCTAATCATTTTCTCCACCTGTAGATTGTTGGGGGGGAGATAATTTTTAGCGATGAAGCCGATCAAATATACATTACCTCGTGAATCTGCAATTCTTAGCTATACATTTTTGTAATGCAATGTCTTCTCAATATTTCAAAATGGATTGCTGTTCGTTAGTCTCGCTAAAACTCGAAAACCACTAAACCGATTTAGCAAATTTTGATCTTGGAATAATTGTGAAAGTTCAGGGAAGGTTCATAAGGTGAGTAAACATGAGAAAATGCTGGGTGTATAGTGAAAAATAACAATTAAGTTTTCATTAGCAACCATTTCTACCTGTCAATGATTGACAACAGAACAAAGTATCGGGACAGCTAGTTTAAAATATATTGATCTATTCAGGCTGCAGCCGTCTGCTCGCTAGTCACCGCCGCGCTGCTGACCATCGACGCCCTGCTGGCGATCTGCTCCGCGCACAAGGACGACGCCAGCACCCGGACCAAGCCCAAGAAACCGGTCACCTCATGTTCTTAATTCATTGAGTCTCTTTGTTGCAAGGACTAATACTCCTGTCTAGTCTTGTGATTGGTATTAAAAGTAACGTCTTCGTAGTTGTGCGTTTTATTTTATTAATTCGTAGGTACCCCTGGCTGATTCCTTCGCTTAGTTTTGCAACTTTTGTTCTTCATAGGTGTCTGTCTGTTCATGCTCATTGCCTCTGATTCCATTATTTAACTAGTTAAGAATATAACGGAACTAGTGTAAATAAACGCTGTCCCGTGACATGATCAGCTAGTCCTCGTTCAGAGACCTAAGTGCGACATGCACAGACCACACACGGCGAGGAAGTAAACGCGGATTTCCACGGTAAGAAAGGTTACCTACTTTTATCCGCCACACGCGTACGCGTTTACTTCTTGGCCGCGTTTGGTATGTGCATTTCGTACTTGGCACTCAGGTGTTTATTATCGGGAGTCCACCAGGCCTTTCTTTAGTTTGCCATTCAACAATACTTTAAGAATTTCATTCATTTCGGCGACACTATGAGTGATAAGGGTTCGCACACAATAACAAGATACGACGTCGCAACGTGCTACGATGTGGCATCGTTTCAGGGTACGACGTCGTTGAAAAATGGACCGTGCTAGACACGTTCTTCTCATGCTGGCATCAGGAAGAAGAATCTTATTTTTTTTTTCTAAAATCAGCGTAGGGTTAGTTCGCCTGTTTGCGTCCACCACCCAGTTCGCGTCCACTTTACCGATCTGCCTTTGAAAATACTCGAAAATAAGTAAACTAACACACGAATTGAAAAAAAAGTCATTAGTGCTAATACCTCAATGTTCAAGAGACACGCACATAAGGATATAAGGTCCGTGCGCCAAACCAATCCCGTTTAAAAAAATAATTTGTCTCGGATGTTCAGCAAGAGAGCGGATTCTTAGCGAAAAAATAGTGTGCAGTGGCGCGTTCGAAGGTAAGTTTTTTGTTGTTATATGTGAATTTTGGGATACATAGCTGTTTCTAGACTTTTATAATGAAAAAAGGAATAATAACAACTATGAATTTGCTTAAGTTTTTTGTATTTGACGAATAAAATGGGGTGGACGCGAATTACTACATCGAATTTATAAAACTCCCAGTTTGCGTCCGCTATGGACGCAAAGTATACCTATAGGGGATAATGATAGACCAGATTGCGTCCACTACTTTTTTAAATACAATAAAATTTACTTACTTGTAAAAATAATTTTAAATGTATTGTTTGTTATTATAATACATTTTTTATTCAGACTACGTGCTTATAAATATATTTTTAAATGAAATTAGGTACTTTCTTTCATTCTTCTTATATTTTTTTTGTCTAATTAATGTAATTGGGTAATCCATATTAATTAATGTGAATAAATAAATAAATTTAAGATGCGGTCTTCGGAACCAGGAAAGAATGAAGAAAAGAGAACAAAAACAGAAGACGATTTAAAGGAAGCGTTAGATGAAATTCGAGTGAAGAATAAAACGATAAGACAAAACTTAACAGAACTGATTACTTACTGTTTATTCATTCATAGACAGACGACTGGAGAACAGAACTAGGTGGAGCAGTATGCTACACCGACCGCTTCAGAAAAAAATCAACAAAGCTCTTGTTTGCAAGCGTGCGCAATATGCTACAGAACTAGGTGGAGCAGTATGCTACACCGACCGCTTCAGAAAAAAATCAACAAAGCTCTTGTTTGCAAGCGTGCGCAATATGCTATTTGATGATAGCAGAAGAGATGACAAGATAAAGACGCCTGGGCAGCCTGGCTGGCGAGCGTTTGCCAAACCAAAATCTCCGCAATTCTGGATTTCGCAGACATGCCTGCTAGGCAAGCGTCAAAACGATGACACAAAAGTGATGATCTACAGTGACAGCCAGGCGCACTGAAAGCACTCAACAAGCAGAGACAACATCAGCGATTGTCAAAGGATGCAAATCAGCAATAGAGAGACTAGCTGGCACAGCTGAAGTTGGATGTGCGAGGGTCTCCTGCTATGACAAAAAGGCAGACAACGAAGAAGCTAATCAATGGCCCAAAGCAGGGGTCGAGAAGAACCCAGGAGGGGTTCACATCATCGAGGGATAATCAAGCGCAGCAACCAAAGAAGGATCAAAGACCACGGCAGGATTGCGACAGTTGAGCTAGTTTACCAACGGACTAGACACGAAAGGGGAGGGGCTACTGAATAAGCTTTCTAGAAGCAACGTTCGACTAGTAACCAAGATAGAAACGGGACACTCCCAACCAAATAGACATCTAACCCTGATAAGCGTGAAAGACGACCCCATGTGTCCGCAGTGCGAGGAGTGCGAAGAAACAAGTCTCCACCTGATCGCAGAATGCCCAACCTACCCACTGACCAGATGGGAGCTTACAGGGTCGGACAAACTAGGCATAGCCCAAGTACGAGCGCTGACGGTGGAGCAGATTATCAGACTCTTTAAGCAACGCGAAGATTCGACGGGAAGCTGTGACTACTTGAAGACACAGAGCCTGGGGAAATGGGTGAAATGGCACACAACAGGCGGACCGAACACCCGGCATATTCCCAGTGTTTTATTTTATATAGGTGCAATGATTATCTACGTACAACTTACCTAATTTGCGTACTAATTTTTTTCAAGCGTTTTTCTAATGTAAATAAAGTTGGTTTGAAATATTTTTATCCTTAAATAAGGAATTTGATATGCCTAATACAACTTTTTCTGTACAAATTCATTAAAATATCACCCCTATTATCCTTTAAAAAGCCGGTGGACGCGAATTGGTCCAGGGTGGACGCAAACTGGCTTTTTTGGACGCAAACTGGGTAAAACGCCTATTTCGGATAAATATCTATTTTAAAAAAAAACGCAAGCTTTTTCGGACAAAACTGTAAGTTAATCCTAAAATAGACTATATAATGAACACATTATATCATTTTTTCATACAAATGAGTGCTAGAACATTTTTAGTTTCACCTCCAAACTTAGCAACTGCACTAAGTGGACGCAAACCGGCGAAATGACCCTACACGGAAACGCAAAAGATACTAAAAAAAAGGATTTTTGAATCATAAACTTGCTTGTAGTAGATTCTCACGACACGACGTCGTACCGTAAACCGATGCCCAGTCGTAGCACGAGGCGCCGTTTTAAGTATAGTGTTTGTGTACGAACCGTAACGCACTGGAAGTACAACAGATTTTGAAATCTGTGATCAAAACCATTTGAGCCTACAGAGTGACTACTGAGTGTGAGTGATGACCTATAAAATTATTTAGAATAGGGTATTACACCAATTTTTGAAAACTGATTAAAATCAATCTTTGGGCCGTAATTTACTACCAAAAATTTTATTTAAATTTTTAAATAGCGATAATTGGTCTAAATTTATGTTTAAAATTAGGACTTGACATTGACGTGCGAAAACGCTAGCCGCCATGATGTTTCTTCGTGTGACGTCACTCGGATAGTAAACAAGTAAACAATTTAATAATTGTAGTCAGCGAAATGACAACTTCAACAGTGACTGATACAAAAAAGGGTGACCCGCTACAATAGTGACGTTCGGCAATCACTAGACTTAGACATTCAGTCATGATTTATTTTATGAGGTTATAAAGTCTTTTTTAAATAATTGTAAATATTTAATAGGTACAAAACGAATTAAATAATACGATTTAAGAAATATGGGCCCTACCTCCATATTAAAACTTCTCACTAAAAATATACAACCATAGCTGGAAAAAAAATGTTCAAAGAGGTTCAGGGTAATTAACACTCGAAAGTCAGCAAAATACAAGTAATTATATACGTTTTTATTCGTTATGGTTGCTATTGATTCCGACTCCGATTCTGAATTCATCTCTTCATGATAGTCCATACTATTATTATTCGATTCAAAAATAAGTAAACCGGAATCTACAAAACCTTCATCACTGCCTATATTTGAAACTATAAGGCGTCGTCCTTTGCTGGTTGGGCCCTTAAGGCCTGTAGTCAAACCTTTGAAACCCCAAGAAAACACTTGTATGGAAGATTCTACTGTTGTATCCTCCCAAACTTTTCTAGTTGTATGACCTGTTATGACCATTCCTGTTATTAAACGAAATTCTTACCTGTAAACAATATAATACAGAAACAAAACATTTTGAAACTGAAAACCTATTTACTAAATACAGTTTACGGAAATACCTCTTTGTCTCAAGACGAAAGTCTGACCAGTGTGTGTTGCCAGTAATGACATATGGAAGTGAGACATGGTCATTCACTACGACTATTTTGCGAGGCTGTAATGTCGACTAACTTTTAATTGTAAAAACTCGATTTACCACATCACTATTTATTTGGGACTGAAAACCTGCCACACTGAAAATGTCATTTCACTGACTACAATTAAAAATCCGAGTATACAACATTTATCATTTAATCTGAAAATAATGAGTTCAGGTCCAAATCATTGGTGTCTGGTTCCTGAATGCAAGAACACAAGTGTTAAAACGCCACAAAAACTATGGATTCAAGTGCAGAGTGATATCAAACTGAGAAATACTTGGTTAAAACTGGCTAGAAGAGATCCAAAATCATTATGCACAAAGACTAGACTGTATTTCTGTGAAGACCACTTTGATGTTAGTGATAAGAACTATAAATAGTAGAGTAATAATCTAACAGGACAGACAAAGAACTAAATATGAGGCTTAACCTCTTATTGAGTGGTTTTGTCTGCACCTAGTGCATTTATAGGTTAAGTTTTTGTACATAAGATATGTAATATTATTTCATGTTTTAGCTGGAAAATTACACAGGGTATAAATAAATGGGTTCTGTCAAACGCATTCGGATGAAACCAAACTGCGTACGATCCAGAGTTGATTGCCAAGTGGAAGGGAAACATAAGCTAACATCAAGTGAACCTTGACCTGCATTTAACAAAAGGCAATGATTTTCTACCATAATGGAAATTGAAGAAACTATGAAGAATAAGGAATGTGATATCTCATTACCTTCTTGTAGTCAAGGTACTTATTTCCTTTTGAGTTGTTTATTCAACATTGCCACTTAGACCGATATTACAAACAATGAACATTGACTAAACTTTTCTATTATTTTCAGATTTTATGGTTCTTGAAATGATTAAGAATAATAGTAAAGCAGTCCGATAGCACCAACTCAGGAACACAAATCCATTCAAGTCGGATGACACACTTTAATCGTTATAATAAATATTTAACTAAGAGTAATTGTTTTATTGTTTAGTTTAATATTATTTGTATGAAACATACAATAAAGTATAATTTATGAATTTCTCCAATATTTCGGCATAAAGGTAGCAATAAAAGAACTTTTTTATTATAAAATGGATATATTTTGATAAATATCTACAGAAATGGCAACTATTAACTATGAGTGCACGACGGGGTTTCGGTTCGGCGGTGTAACCACAATAAAATGCAACACTATGTTTGCAACCACCTTCTGATGAGGCACAATCGTGGCACTTGACACTAATCACAGATTCTTCCTCTTCATTAACAATACTGTTACTGGTGTTACTGCATATGGCTTGGTACGCACTTTATGTTCAGGGCATACCGTACACTTTACCAAGCATGTGTTTTGAAGTCGTTTGACCTGTACATAGCCTATTGCGTCGTGTATTTAACATTTCTCAACCCAGCAAAACAAAAATCGGGATTGGACACAAAGAAGTTCGCCACCATTATCGAATAAATTTTTTGGCAGATTTGTAGGTACTATCTGCTTTTACAAAACCGTCTTCCATGATGAAGTTTTAATAATTTATCCAAAATAGTTTAAACAATGTAGACTAACAACCAAATAACTTGGAAAAATTAAAATTTATCACAGAACACAAACAAAGAGTTACTTGTTTACTATCGGAGTGACGTCATATCAGATTCCAAAATGGCGTTCGCTGTTTTTGACATATTAACAACAGATTAAAAATGTCGATTCTTAAAATTAAATTATTAAATTAAAACATTTGATTTTGGCGAAATATCAACGTTTTTCTATTTATTTTGTCTAAAATCTATCACATAAATGCATTGGTATATTTTTTCTTACATGGTGTAAAATACCCTATTGCTTGAAAAAAGCAATGATTACCAAATGTGTCTGATGGATTACCAAATGAATGCTTTTTGACGCACTCTACTGAATTTTACTTGAACTAAATACCCTCTGCAATTGGGCAGAAACTACCTACTTACATGAAAAAGCACAGCACACCAGACTCACATAAAACGATTTCCGAGTTCGGTATGGTACCGGCAGATGGAGCATAAACAGGAGTTTTGAAATAAATTATTGAAACGGAGCATTTTCATTTATCTCATAAAATACCTGTCCTACCAATTACATTATTTTTCATTACTCATACTCTGAAAGTAGGTCATTACTGACCTGAGAAGCGGGCTGAAAGTAATACTTTTCATCCCTAGGGAGAATCACTTTCAACTGACATCTGCCAAATTATTAAAAAAAAACTTGGTTTTTTTCACATATCTATTGAACCATGTTCCAACTTTGTATACAGCCACGATGTAAAATTGAAATAACTTAAAGTTAAGTATTGATTAGAGAATGTATATTTTATAAATAACTTTATTATAATTCAGTTTCAACAATTTCTTCAAGATAACTAAGCTTAGAGCCAAATATTTACCATTTTTCCAATGAAAAAAATAAAAAATAATGGCTGAATAGTGGGCCCGCCACAGAAAAAAAAACAAACAAAATAGGCGGGATAGCGCCAATTCGATCTTCATTTATTTTTAAATCTTTTTCTTAGACTAATTCATGTTTTATTTTTACTTTCCTTGTATTCGTAATGAAAAGCACAGTGTTTACCTCGGGGTAAAGACTTATTTAGTCCCTCGAACTATTGGCGCCCTCACTTCGTTCCGGGCGCCAAACCCCGTCTCGGGACTAAATAAGTTACTTTCACCCCTAGGATAACAATGTACTATACTTTTACAGCTTATTCCCGTTAGTGCGTTATAATTAAGGTAAGTAAGGCCAATGTGAATTAATTCTAACCTAATTGGAAATTTAAGCAACTTAAAAGCTTATGTCAGACTACGGCTGTCGTAAGCAATAGGTAGAGATCGTCTAAGCTGAAATGACGCGCCCCTCCACTGCATCTACGCATACAAGCAAGCAGTCTTGTATGCGTAGATGCTGTGGAGAGGCCCAACATTACAGCCTAGGCGATCTCTACATATATTTCAAAACCATGTCATATGATTTATTTAACTATTGATTAAGGCGAAGGTTACGTGCATGGAAATAACCGACAAATTCAATAACAGTCATTAAATTTCGATCGGACTGGTCTCCCATCCCATTTCCGACCTAGAATACGTTGCTTCACACAGCGGCTCTTTTTGCCGATCCGCTGTTGCTACTACACCAAGGAGGCATTGAAACAGAGCAGAGACAATTGATTTATGGTAAACATAGGTAAAACCAATGATAATCTAATATAAAAAACATCGGTCGGTTGATAGGTTACTCGTGCTAAAAAAGTGGCACCTGAAAACAGAACTATCGTACACCTGAGCAAAGCATTGACACTGTAGTGTTGACATGTATCGGTCTCGTTTACGCTCTAGTAAATAATCATACTATCTTGTTTACACGGTCGAATTATATGGGTACTCGTACGAACGCCTGGGGTCAATTTTCGACTTTGCACCAGTACTGACATGACCTAACCATCTACCTCTTTTATATTATAACAAGCGGCCGCCCGCGACTTTGTCCGCGTGAACTTAAGTTGAAAAACAAAAAGTCATATTCTTTATAAATTGTAGCCTATGTGCGATTCAGGTGTATAAGCTACATTATCGTAAAGTTTCATTAAAATCCCTTCAGTAGTTTCACGTGAAAGAGCAACACAGCACATCCAGACATACAAACTTTTGCCTTTATAATATTAGTAGGATATCACTGGCTAAAACATTTAAATATCTCTAACTACTAATTGATATCTTGCGAATCGCTATGATATCCAATACTGTACAGTGTCCCGTACGATGGGCTCATCAGTTAACATCGGCGTTTTAATTAAATGACAAACAGCCTGGTTAAATACAGAATTGAGATGCTCAATTGAAGTGTGAAGGATACATTGTTGCGAGTGTTACGTAATCAGCGAAATCAACTAACAAAATATGAGTACAAAACGTCTCCGGGCTTTTAAGGCGTCCGCGGACTAATTTCTCTCATTAAAGCTAAGCTCTACAAAGGAATCAATGTGTCTTTTTTTCCAAATTCGTGTGTAAACTCAATAATACAATTAAAAATGGTAATTCATGCTTCTGTTATCCTACTAATATTACATTCAGTCCTATTGACATCTTACGGGAAAGCATAAGCATTAGTGAGTGCTTAGCGTTGATTGTCGCTTGTGAATTCAGGGGTAAAGATAATATCTAACCTAACCATCTTGTTCTGTCTGTTTTTTATCTGTTGCGATGTTCAAAATCAATAAACGTTTTTTTCTTTCTTTCTTTCTATCTTCATACATAATTCACATAGACAACAAAAATATTACCAATAATGTTACGTATAACTGCCATGCTTGGCAGGTGAGATAGCAAGTGTAGAACCCAACTTCTTGTAATGCAACACGTCCGTTCGCAGCACTTGTTTAAAAGCTGCGGTAACCGCTCACCATCAGGTAATCTGCACGCTTGTTTGTCACCGTCGTTAAATAAGGATGATTTATTCATGAGGTCATAAAGAACGTTATTCATGGTTGTTAGTCATTGTCAGTCGACAAGTTACTGTCTTAGTATCAAACAATGTATCATACGATGTTATCCTAATTTACTGCACATTGCCTCTAGCTTTAACGTCACGTTTTATAGCTAGGTTTTATATACTGTTAAAATTAAAAAGATATCTTGTCTATTTGCAATGTGAATATCCTATAAGATTGTGTGATTCATTTGCATCATTTTTCTTATCAGCATTGTTAGTAATATTAAATATGAGTCAAAACCACATTCCTACATTGCTCTGGTGAAAAGTAGTTACTTATAAGAAATAACAAAGGCTTTCCAAACACCCAGACGTAGCACTAACTAGTATTTGTAGATATAGGTATTCTGAGTTAAAAAGTCCCATAATCTAAACAAACAAACTTTATGTCAACCATGACTCCTATTGATTCTGATACCAAGCTTGAAAAAAAAACCATCGCAAAAGCAATTTTCAAGAAATATCAAATTTATTTATTCTTTTTTGCACATAAAAAAGTACAAATGGCGGACTTAATGCCCGGAGGCAAGGTTTTACTTGCAACTTTTTATTTGCTGTGTTAAACACTTTCCAAGTCAATCTAAGTAAGTAGTGCTAACGCAAGTCCAAGTAGACGAAAGTTGACGAGACTATCGTACGAGCCTTCGTTATTATGAATACAGATTGGCTACAATAGAAAATGACACCTCAAATGGAGTGGTCAATGAGTAGAACGTAGAGCCACAGTAATAGTGGTAGAGCTCAGCGCAGTTTATATCGTTCTGGAAGTGTGCCTACGTGAATAACAACTAAGCATGTACTATCTGTAGCTGGTTTCTGTGCCGGATAAAGATAGGTTTGTAATGAGGTGCAGCTTAAATGAAGTAGGCACGTCTCTAGTAAGAATTGCGCGAAAAGCTTGCTAGTTTCTAAAAAGTCAACCACGTAGTTGACTTTTTAACTAGCAACTAGGTTACAAATACAAAACTAACTAAATACACATGCGCTTGCTTGAATACTGATCTTTATTTTGATAAGCTTGCCAGAAACTGGAGTTAATTCGTCAATTTGTCTACTTGTCTGCGAAGGAGGAGGAGTAAAACAACTAAGATAACGACATGAAAATACAAAATGAAAGCAGTTTGTCCGGCCAAAACCAAAAATTATAAAAAAATACTATGCCTTAAAGAAACTGATAATCTTTTAATCAGGTTAACAAAATGTTTAAATTAAAAGTAGCTGATTTTATTTATATAACTTCCTTTTTAATGTCACTTTTCTAAAAATTTCGTCACCTATTAAAGTTTTTTGTCTGATTATGTGAAATACCTAAAAAAAAAAGTTGTAGTAAATACAGAACACGCGTATACATTCCTGTATAAATAAGTATTTAGTCATACTATTTGCGAGACGACGTTATGACACGTGTTTATTGACATGAGTATCATCTGAATAAGCGGCGATGAGGTAATGAGTTGTAATCTCGGCATTCGTAGCTGTTTCATTTGATTTTATATTGATGTGCTCATAAACAACCAAATGATTATTACTTAGATACTCGTACTCTTAAGCTTTCAAGAGCGAGTGTAGATAGAAGATATGCCCACTGTATCTCTCACTCGGAATTTCTAACTTCAAGGATGTGGGATGTAGAGATAGTAAAAATGGGTACCTTTTATTGCTATCTCAACATCCTTACAAACCGCCAAAGTTATAAAGGACGAAATTAATATTTCAGCTCTTCAGTGAAGATATGTTTAAAAAGGCAAAACAAGAAATACCTACCTACTAAAGCATGAAAATGTTACTAGGTCGCGGTCGGTGACCTCAAAGTTGTTAATCTTCAAAAGGTTATCAATATCATACCTATCTAATTCTACTTTTTAAATCGATAAGATATAATTTCATGTTAAATGTTTACAGACAAAAATGTGGTTAGAAAATAACTTTGCTCCAGATAAGATAGTACCGAAATAAAATGAAAAATACCATGTATTCTGATATCGGATTTCAGTAAGTACTTTCCCAGAAATACTCATAAAGCTATCTCTGTACTTAATCATAACAATAACACCTTCAATTTATGTCTAAATTGATAACAATGTTGTTTACTTGTTACCATGCTCTCTTCTCCTATTGAATTTTTAACATAATTAAGTAGGTACCTATATAGTTATTTTTAGGACTACCAGAAAAAAAACATTCGGTCTAAGTACAGGCGGGAATCGAACCAGCGTCTTACAAAATAATCAATAAGATCTTTAATATAGAGACATCATTGAAAATGCTAAAGGACTGAGAAAAATATTAGGTAGGTACCTACTAGATCTTTCTCCATGTTTTGTGACGGCGCGAGTAGTTACCTATATCCCTACAACTATATGTATTTATGAATGCATTTTCCTTGAGTAGTAAATTCCAAAAACGTACGCGGGCTCATAGCGTACCTCGCTCCGATAACGCATCGGCCATGCCGCATGGCCACACCGAACTATGATCTCATTCTTCGTCATTCACGGAGTCAGGCTTGGGTCGCACCACCGCGCAGTCTCACTACGAACCCCACACCGCGCGCACGTGCGTCACTGTGCTAACTTTGTAAACAAACCCGTCCTTTCGAATACTCCAAGATGAATATCAACCGATTGTCCATTATCAAATTCCTGGAGCTGGTAAGTCCACCTTTTTTTGTTATTTTTTTCGAACCACGCCCCTGCCAGCTGCCAGTGTCCCAAACAGGGATGTAATCCGGTCAAATTAGACATTCAAAGTTACATTAATTCCCACCAAGCTGAAAATCGGTAAGATTGTTTGAAATATCATTAAAAACAAAATTTGAAAGTTCCCCATCTTTCCCCTGTAAGGAAAAAAATTTATTCAAGGTCAAAGGTAAAAAAAATGAGTTTTTCGCGCTTTTCAGCAAAACGGTAAGTTTTATCATAAAAATATTTCAGACAAAAATTGTAGATCATAAAATTATCTACAAAAAAATAATTTATACTTTTTTTTCTACGAGCCACCGTTTTTGATATATAACGATTCAAAAAGTTGTAAAAGTTGTAATCGTCATAATATGCACACGTTTCCACGCCACCTATGAGGTAGTGTACTTTTTTTTTTTTAAGTAGGGTAAATGCCTTACGCATAGCCGTCCACCGGGGGACGGACGGGTTATGTCGGACTCTCCACTGTAAAGGTGGTATACCAGTGGCCCTACACCCAAAGGACGGCTCCGCTGCCGTAACCGGCGGTACGGCCCCGCCGGACCGCGACGCAAAGGGGGGATCAGCCTCGGATCACTGGCCCCCACCAACCGGTTGTGCGTCGCGGCCCCAACCACGCGCCTCAAAGGCGCCTGCAGGCCCCACTGGCCCCGCAGCCCCACGTCGCCCTTGCGGGCCGCAGCGGGTGGGTGTCCAGTCCCCCACGCTGCCACGCCTGGGTTCTCTTCGCTTCCCGGTGGTGCCCCTACCACCGGTACTAGGCCCCCTTGCCAAGCCGAGGCGAGAACCCGTGTACTTAGCGCAACTTTTACAGCTTTTTGAATCGTTATATCTCAAAAACGGTGGCTCGTAGAAAAAAAGTATTAAGTATTTTTTTGTAGATAATTTTATGATCTACGATTTTTGTCTGAAATATTTTTATGATAAAACTTACCGTTTTGCTGAAAAGCGCGAAAAACTCATTTTTTTTACCTTTGACCTTGAATAAATTTTTTTCCTTACAGGGGAAAGATGGGGAACTTTCAAATTTTGTTTTTAATGATATTTCAAACAATCTTACCGATTTTCAGCTTGGTGGGAATTAATGTAACTTCACTCTTATTTTTTGGTCTAATTTGACCGGACTAATGGTCTGCTTTCGAGTTTAACTACTTTGGATAGCCGATCGGCGTTCCAGACAACGAATTTTAGAGGCACTTGGTATTATTAAAAGTTTACTGTGGCCTGTTTTCTGTCTGTTTATGTTAAAACTTCTTACTTTCAGTGGAATTTTTATAAAGGCATGTTTTCAAATGTTATTTTTTCTTCTCAAAGTCGTTTTGTGCTTTTATTGTTAGTTTAGCCGGTAATTATTGGACAGGATCTTGCTATTGTGCTAATGCAGAAGAAAGAGATTTGAAATTAAAAAATCTAGAGCAAATAGTTGCAAACCAACATGTTTTCTCATTCTGTTCACGGTTCTGTGTTAACAATAATTCTAATCATGAACACAGGCGAGCTAAACGGGTAAGACTGCTAAGATTGACAGGACTGAATATTTATGAGTGAAATGTATAAAACGCTTCGTTGGCCTGTCTAACGACTTTATGGAGAAAGAAGTGACGTAGAGAACGAGCATTAAGGATTCAGCGGGTAACTGAACGAGGTAGATGAGTACAGAGGCGCTCACATCAATCTTTACATAGGGGCACCTTATGCCGCTGACATAAGATCCATTTTGCAACGGTTTTGTAAAGGTTGATGTGAGCGCCTCTGTACATCGGGCCCGCACGCGATCGCCGACTCGAATGATATCGAGGACGTTGACTCTCACTTTCATTGAACATGTTTGTTTACTAACGAGTGGACAGTGGCATACTATACTATAAACGGAAAAAGAACTGAGAAAGCAGCCAACGTACGTCGCTTGATGGAGCGGCTAGTCCGTTAAAGAGAACTTAATTTAAATTTTATCGATCAGATTCAAAATAGGTATAAGGTTCAAAAATTCATTCACAAAGAATACAGAATTTGTATGTTAGGAGTCATAATGGATGTTTTAACAAATACCTAGTTTTTCACTTGATAGTGAGAGTAATAACACATACTTAAAAAAGTTCTACGTTGACTAATCGATGTGACTAAGGGATGGTAGGTACTTTCGCACACTTTGTGGGTGAGGTAATTATAGTGACACAATCGAACTTCAATTAAATTTCCATAATTTAGATTAACGGAGACATTTGCAAGAATTGCTTATCAATAATAAATGACTCATAATTAAATAATGTTTACATTACTGAAAGGGTAAACGAGGGTTTCCAAACAGTAACTTTTTGTATATTTGTTTGTCAGGTAATAAAAAATTGATATTTTTTTTTATTCGACATTGAACTCTACCAAAATGGTGATATCTATTTGTAGACTCAGGAAGATCATGCTTATCAACAACACAATAGCGAGAGCCGTAGGTAGAAGCGCAGACATCAACGAGTATGTACGAACTGTATGAATCATTCAGCTGCTAATTTATTCTTACATCATATCTATTTTATTTTTAAACAAAGTTTTTTGAAATTCACCTAAGATTAGTAACTACTAATAGGAAATAATTATATGCGTTAATAGCTGAAATAAATAGAGTGCGATAATCATTCTCAAAAAGTTTGAAAACTTTATAAATACAAAAAACAAACACGTGATTCATCAATTCATCATGAAATTGATATTATCAAAGAACAAATTGTTTTTTTCTTAAATTGATTTTTATTATAATGTTGTTTAAATGTTGATTCGCGTTGTTAGTTAAAGTTAATGCTTTAAAAAACCCCACATCACCTGTAACTCCAGTCTAGTACGCATACGGTAGAGTTGTATTTACCAAAAACAAACCGAGCTCATTCAAATTGTAAACAAAGCGACATCGTTAAAATTCTTGCTCATTTATATCGCCCCACAAAAGTTTATCACGGTGCATTACATCACTGACCATTAAATCTATTCTCGGCCCACGTTCACGCTTTAAACAGAAAACGAACCAGTTGATTGTGAATTTGTAGTTTTAACTTTTAAACCAAACGTTTAACTGCCGGGAGGAGCGCGCCCCGCCGAAGTAACGCCTGACGCCAGTGGCTTCAGGACTCCGTCGCCACCGTCAATTATACGTGAGCCTCCTAGCTCAGTAGACGCATCTGGCTGGCTTACAGTGTTTTCGAGAGGAGTTCCTAGTGGGGATGGCCGAGATGCGTGCTTTTCGACAAGAGATGGCGCGGTTCAGTACATCCCTGGCGGCTGTGGCGGCGCGGCTGGATGGAGTCGAGCAGAGATTGGACATTGTGGAGCGTGCTCAGGCGGAAGTGGTGACGAAGCTCCGGAAAGAGACGACCGAAATGGAGCGCACTATATCCGAGCTCAAGCAGGACCTCAACGACAGGGACCAGGAGGCCCTGCTGGCGGATCTGGATATAGGCAATCTGCCGGAAGCAATGGGGGAAAACACCATCCATGCCGTCACCGTGCTCGCGGGTCGCTTGGGGGTGTCTCTGGACGAGCGGGACGTCGTGTTTGCCGAGCGCGTGGGCGCGCCGCCGGGGGACTCGGGCTCGTCGGGGCCGGCGGGCAGGCCGCGCGCGCGCGCCGCAACGTAACCGCCGAGGGCGGCGGCCGCGTCTACGTCAACGAGCGCCTGACTCGCCCAAACCGCCAGCTCTTCCACCGGGTCCGCGAGGAGTGTCGCAGGCTTCAGTGGCGGTACTCCTGGACGAAGCGGGGCCGTATATTTGCCCGTCAGGGCGATGGGAAACAGGTCTTTCACTTCCGTACGGACAGCGACCTCGGACGGGCTTTCGGTCCTGTAACACAATAGTCCTACTTAAAAATAATTATTTTAAGTCACTTACTGTATGTTACTTTGCTTTTTTACTATTTTTGCTTACTATAATACTTGTTTATTCGAATGTGTTTTTTAACTGTTGTTACCTGTCCTGTTGTTTGTTTTTTATGTCAAATCTTATGTTTTTTATGTACACTCTATATATTGGCAATACCTGTGAGGGGCCTCTTTTATTAGTATTATTAGTTTTTGACAAAACCTGTACCAGTTTTACTCTGCATACTTCTAATCGAATTGTATCTGATTACACAAATATGTACAAATTCTATTTATCCTTTTGTCCTTTTGTCTTCAATAATTACTACAGTTATTTTTTTATTTCTATCTATGTTATTTGTGAGGAATACTATCACAATCATTTAAAGGAGACTGACTCATTCACAATAACACAACCATTAAAATTAATAGCAATATTTATTTACAAATTATTATTAATAATAACCGTTTCAGATATTTATTTACAATATTTACAATCCTATTTGCTAAAATCTTATGGCTAGTCATGGCAACCTCAGAGTTGGCCTTTTTAACGCCGGGTCTCTGGGCACAAAGCATGAGGAGTTTATTGTTGCTGTTGAGGAGTTGGCTCCGGATATATTGGCATTAAATGAAACGTGGCTGAGGACAGGCAGGGCCGATGAAGCTCCTAAGGTGCCTGGTTATCGGCTACGTTTTACTCCAAGACCAGACCACATGAGGGGAGGACGCGGGGGCGGGGTGGGTTTCTACATTAAAAAGGGCATAAATGTGCGTGTTATACATCACCCCGAGACCACAACAGTAATTGAACAGTCGTGGCTATCTGTTCGCATAAACAATCAGGATATAGTGATTGGTACTGCGTACAGGCCGCCCTGGATGGATGTGGAGGCATTCCTCGATGCGGTGACTGACACTGTTACTTCTGTTCCTAAGCGGGATGTGTTGATATTGGCTGGGGACTTCAACATCGACCTAAATATCAGTAGTGTGAAGTCTAGGATGCTCATGCAGTTTTTGCATGGCTTCGACCTTAATCAAATAGTCACAGAGCCTACACATTTTACGGACCACAGTGAGACCCTCATCGACCTCATCTGCACCGACACACATGCTTTAACGGTCAATGTGAAGCATTCACCGGAACTCGGCGGGCATGCTATGCTAACAGCAGAGTTCAAAATAAAAAAAGAAAAAGCTTGCCCCCGCTGGGTGGTATACAGGCCAATAAAGAATATTCTCAGGGAGCAGCTAAGCGCTGATTTGGAGCAGATTGACTGGAGTTTTTTCGAGAAGAGTCAAGATGTCAATGCCTTGGTCAGAGCGCTCACTTCATGTATTGTAGGATTGTTTGATCTACATGCTCCAGTGAAGCGAAAAAGGTTCAAGCACCCTCCCCACCCCTGGATTACCGACACCATCAAAGAGATGATGCACATCAGGGATAACTGCTACAAAAAGTATAAACTGCATAACACAGCTCAAAGCAAAGCGGCTTACAAGGAAATGAAGCTCATAGTGGTGGAGGCCCTCAAGCAGGAAAGGAAGTGTTTTTTTAGCAAGCACATAAATGCAAACATTAAGAACCCCAAAAGGTTGTGGCAGAACCTCAGGAATACGGTGTTGCCAAAGAAGAAGGCAGGTGGTGACCTTCCACAATCATTAAATGACCCCCACTTGATAAACGACCACTTTCTCGATGTACCTGGCGATGGCAAAGTGACAATCTCCCAACTCACATTCTATGAGCATCACAGACACGCCAGTGCTGCCACATTCACTCTACACACAGTGAGCAGGGAAATGGTCCTCAAGACCATCAAGGGGCTTAAATCGAACGCTCAGGGGAATGATGGCTTGTCCTTGGATATGCTGCTGCTAACTCTTCCTCAATCGCTTGATGCCATCACCACAGTGGTCAATCAGTCTATAACTGATGGCATCTTCCCCGAAGATTGGAAGACTGCAATTGTGAGGCCACTGCCTAAAGTTAGTCAGCCTGCTACTATACAGGATCTTCGCCCTATCAGTATACTTCCCTGTCTCTCTAAGATTTTGGAGCGCATAGTGTGTGATCAACTCACCAAATACCTTGAGGATCACAACATATTGCCTCAGTATCAGTCTGGGTTCCGTAAAGGCTACAGCACAGCGGCTGCCCTTGCAGATGTTGTTGACAATCTGCTGGCTGCCCAGGATCTGGGAATGCTGAATATTGTGCTCTTACTGGACTTCTCTCGCGCGTTTGACTCAATTAACATAGCTCTTCTTTTAGCTAAGCTCTCTTTTTATGGCATGGATGAGCGGGCAGTCCAATGGTTCAGCAGCTACTTGGGGGGTAGGCGGCAGTTTGTGGAGCTGGAAAGGGAGGATGGGTCTAGATTAAGGTCAGCATCACAGTCAGTTTTACGAGGGGTACCACAAGGCTCTATATTGGGCCCTATTCTCTATATACTGTACAGCGCTGACATCACGGATAACATATAACATTGTCGCTATCACTTGTATGCAGATGACCTGCAACTGTACCTGCCTTTCATGCCTGCAGACCTGTTGAGTGCGGTGTCTAAGGTGAATGAGGATTTGGCATGCATATCATCTTGGTCTCGAGCCAACTGCCTAGTCCTCAACCCTAAGAAGTCGAAATTGTTGACTATTGGTTCGAGAGCAAGCATAGAAAATATAGCAAAAGACATGCCATTCAATATAGCCATAAATAGTGAGCTTGTCGAGCATGTTGACAAAGCCAGGAATCTGGGACTAACTTTTGATCAACACCTCAATTTTGAAGAGCATATCTCTGAATGTGTGAGAAATTGTTTCTACAGGTTGAGGCTACTGTATAGAATAAGACCCTATTTAAGTGAGGAACTGCGGATAAACTTATGTGAGTCTTTGGTTCTGTCCAAATTTAATTATTGCGACACTGTTTACGGACCATGTTTGCTGGCCAGAACCTCAAAACTTATCCAGCGAGTGCAGAATGCTTGCGCCCGATTTTGCTTTCATGTACCACCAAGGACACATGTCACGCCTTTCATCAACTCTGCGAATTTGCTCAGGATGGAGGCTCGCAGGAAATTGCATCTCGCTTTGATGCTGTTTGGTGTGATCGCCACAATGAAGCCCAAATACCTCTGGGACAAACTTAAGTGGGCTCAAGAGCGTAAAGGGTGCCCTAGAAGAGGGTGTACTTACATCTTCGCAACCCCAAGGCATCGCACGGTGGCATTCCGTGGATCTTTCAGATTTGCTGCTACACGGTGCTGGAACGATCTGCCCCCGCCATTGCGCGACCTGGGAACGTTGAATAGGTTTAGACGCGCCCTGAAGAGGTTTTTTATTTTCATTCAAACGTCAAGTCATAAAGATACAACGCCAAAACTTACCCGTGAGTTCTTCGCGACGCACTTGCCGGGGCACTCGTCCCAGAGCTGAGCAACACTCCCTAACATTGCGGGCCTGGCCCGCTATCTCTATCTTTACTGCATCGGTCATTCTTCCAGTTATTCCATTAACTAATCGCAATAGACAGCAACCTCCGTTTTTGGGCATTTTGATTTGTTGTGTATGCGTGGCATGGTGGCGTGGCACTCATGCTGCTTGCGGCATCTGTCATTGTCGTTCTGTCTGTCTGTCATCCGGCCCGCCTGACATCCATTGCATGGCTGCGGTCCGAAATGCGACTGCGCAACTTAACGCAACTCCTTGCGCCCACCGCGCGCGGCGCTAGTGTTGCATACCAGCAGTTTTAGAGAGCCGATGTATTTATTTGTTTATGTGTACAATATTGTATTACTCCACCCAATCTTTTTATGTTTTCATCTTATGTATTTATTGTCCTTATTATTTCAATCTTTGCTTATCTATCTTTTTTTTTCTTTATACATTCTAACCCCATAAGTAATTTTTCATTATTATTATTTTTTATTATTCTTCTTTATGTTTTAATGTCGGACGACAATACCGCCGAGGCCCTGACAGAATACCAGCATCGTTGCAGCTTCAAAGCTGCGACGGAACAAATGCTGAGGCAGGGACCTCGTTGGCCTCGCACTGTAGGCTCATTTTTTCTTTTATTTTGTATGTATCAATGTGTCACCTTTAATTTCTTTTTTATGTACGTGGTTTAATTGTTGTGTGTTTTTAAATGTTCACCTGTTTTTTTAAATGAGTCTGCTGTATGGCCAATAAAATACTTTTCTTTCTTTCTTTCTTTCTTTCTAACTTTTTTTAAAGTTAGTTATCCACTCATGTTTAAGAATAAGAATCATTTATTAGGCTAAATTAGAATACAGAAAGAAGAAAACAATAACAAGAAAAATTGCATTAAAATTTAATAAGCATTAATAAAACTAAACTTAAGTATTAAATGTAATTATCCGAATCGGTCCCCAGCTCAGCTTTGTGCTCCAGTCTGGGCTAAAGCGCTGATTTTCAGCTAAGGCCGTGTTTTGAGGAACGGTAGCGCCATAACATTTAACAAAGTTTACAATTAGGTATGTTTCGAAAACATAACTTTTTGTTAGGTATAGGCATTTTTATTTTAAGTCATTTACTTATTTTAAATCCTTAGTACTTACATTGCTGTTCGTAGCCACAAGTGGTGGTTGCTTAAACAAACTTTTTGTTTACAACCTTTCCGCTATAAGTAAAGATAAAATATTCGTTATTTGATGTTATGTGAAATTTATCGCGCTATTGACGTTTATAATGTTTACCTAAGTACTATCTTAAGCCATAGTTATTGCACCTAGCGATAACTGAAAAAAGCTATACCGCACCCAAGACCCAAATATTGTATTCGTATTTTTGATGCACCATTTTGTTTTTCTGTATAATGCAGCTGTCTGTTAGTTCATTTAGTTGTTTTAAACTATACCAAAATTTTGTGAGTTTCATAATATTATGAGAACGAACCATTTTAAAAGTTAATGGTGTGTTTATAAATAGACAAAGGGTTAATGTTCGGACTCGTCTTCAGTCATTTAATATGTTACTTCATCTTAGTAATTTGTCTCTTATTCAAATCCAATTGCAGCTTTCATTTGTGATATTCTTCTTGAAATAGTAAAAACGTATCACTAAAATATCTAAGAATTAAAAACAATCGGTCAGACAAAATGTCCTTGAATTCACTGAATTGAGTTTTCTTTTATGTGACTCTTTTTGTTTCGTGAGAAAATGTTTGCAACATTCATAGGTACAGTCAACGGCACACCAGGTTACCGATTTCCGCTTTTAATCCTACTCTTGCCCAGAGTCGTTTTTTTTAAATAGAGCAAGGAGGGCCGGAAATGGATAGCCGGATGTGCTGTTGGTCGTACAGTAATCTCCGTTCATTAAGATGTAGCTGTTTAAGAATAAAGGGAGAAAACGTTGGAGCTGTAACGGGTACTTAAGTTGCGATATAATTTTCCGAAACGTGAGAACTCACAGTATAGTACTAGTAGTATTGACCAATCAAATTTTGTGTCAAAGAAAGATCATGAACAAAATAACGCATCGTCCTGAGTTCTTAAATACATGCTCGTTAAAATATTTCTGTCAGCCGAGAAGTCGTTAAGTCTATTGACCTACTTAGGAATCAATTGAACATTAAGAATAGTTTAGAGGACAGGACAATATTTATTTTTATAAACTCTGTTTTGTATTTTAGTGCCTCAATCAATCATGTTGCTTAAAATCAAAGGATGAAACATTTATTTTTTGAAACTTATTTATTATATTTTTCGCTAGGTGCTCCTTATTGTTTTACTTAGTGAGATATGGACCTCGCCTCAGAGGGTACTGGAAAAATTAATACCAAGAGATAAATTAAGTTTTTTTTTATCTTCTAACTCTCAAATACTACAATCGTTTTTAGAAATATAACAATACAACATGTATAACAATACAACATGTATTGTTATATTTCCAAAAACGCTTGATTTGCTCTTGAAATTATCACAAAAAAGAACACAAGATGAATGTGCTAACTAGAAAGGCACAATATCTCTGTGTATCAAACTAAAGTACTAATTAACAAAGACGCAAATACAAACAGACCGATCTCAAGGGACGCTAAATGAGTTATCACCGTAGCAGAAGCCTATTGTTGTGTAGCCAACCATGCTTCTCAACTGCGCACTTGAATCTCTAAGGGTTAGAGCACATCGCGCCTTGCTGACGGGACAGTCGGCGTCAAAAATATGTAGGCACTTTTGAACTACGTGTATGTCACATTAACTTTGTTGACGTTGTCATAAAAATATAGGTGCTGTCAAATTATGACAAATTACTCAAGTGATTACATGACTTTAAAGCTGACTGCACCCTCACGGCAAGTAGCTTAAGTATGTGATACTTAACATCACATCCATTGTCCATATTATAAGAATGTAATTCAGAGTTAAAAATGTGTTCTAAACGTAAATAAAGAGCACTTCAAAAACATATATATTTTTATTGAGAAATATACAACATCAGCGAATCAGATAGCGAAACGGACGGCAGCGAACACGAAGAGACTAGACAATTGCTACACTCAGATGATCAACAAAGCTTCGAAGAAACTCAACAGCAACAAAGGCTAGACTGCCCACCACCTCACCTACGCTCTTCTAAAAACAATTAACCTACCCAGTCCAACTCTCCTATACTGGTTCTAAGGATGAATTATCCGGCTGGTTGTGGTCGACCGGTTGCGGCTTGTCGGCCTTCCTCTCCCATCCCAGAGCGTGTCACTCCCCAAAAATACGCGCCCCCTGGTTTGCCGGTTTGACCGGATCAGGCTCGTCCTGGCTGGGTGTGGTGCAAAATCATCAATCATCAAATCATCATCTTAACAATCAAGCAAATCATTACACATTTTCAAGCGGATGTTTCAGTAGGTCCATAATATATTTAATAAAAACTTGTAAATTCATTTTTGATATGACATGCGATGACTACTAATTTATTTATATTTTTTGTAATTAATTGATGAATGCCATTTGATTTCTTCATGCTGTTGTGACTCACTGATACGCTGTTATATTTCATAAAATATTCAATGTTAACTGGATAATTACAAATCGATAAGCATTTATAGTCAATGGGAAGTTTACCAACTACGCCGTTATATACAAAGCATAGTCGTGCGAATCAATATCTTGGGTGTTTGACACGATCTGCTTGTCATGAACTGCTTTTCTATCGAGAACATAATTATTATGCTAAATTTAATGATACCTAAACTACATGCTGTGTTAGGAAGAGATACGAAAACTTAGTGTTGATTGCAAAGTAAGTAACCAAACAAATATGAAAGAAATATATTTCTATACTTTCCTAAGTGATTTGAAAAATAGTGATGAAAGCAGTTTATCTAAGCCTTAGTTAAAGTAAACAAAAATAACCTACACCACTCGTGTTTGATACTAATGGAGGAAAAACGTTTTTATGGAAAAAGACTAGGTCACGTCATGTCACCAATTTCGCCGCCAGAATCAACCTGACACAATTCGGCATTGCTCTTCCAAGGTTTACTCGACCTAGAAAATAAGCGATCATGACATCATCTTTCCTGTCAGACTGGTTCTTATTATAGTACATACTTAGCTGCCTAACAAATGCTTGTAGGCGGTAATGACGTCATATGCGTAAGTTATTGTAATGAAGTCAAACGGAGTAGATAATACTATCTGAAATTTCTGCATTTTAGTTAAAGAAACACTTTCGAGTTCAAATACTTTGTACTCGAAAGTTCCATTCGAAGGTACAGTTGGCCAAGAAAAAAGTCTACCGGCGTTTGACAAAAGTTTCTGTGACTAACTGTTGCCAAGGCCGACGGTCCTAACGTAGTTAAGATGCACAATTGTCACTTTTATCCAGTATTTGAGGTGCCCGAAACTTGAAATAAAAACGATACAAACAAATCTAATAAGGTATAATTTGCAACAATGCAGTTGAATAAAACTGTGTCGATTTTTTCGTGAAAAAAGTATGTAGCAACTGCAAAAGAAAACGTTCACTAACAAATTTTTGTCTACGTAATAATAAAGAAAGCAATGGCCAATAGGAATTCGACCTCTTTGTTTCATGACGTGGAAATGGTCACAATTCACATGAATTTGAATCATTCTAATTGTGGTAGACCACATTTTTGGCCAACTGTACCAGCGACATTGCGAAGGTAGGGCTGACCTCGCGCTGCGCATATACGGAGGCAGTTATAGCATCCATGACATCACCTTTCCTGCTAAACGGGTTCTAGTGGTACCTCATCAATGCTAGCGTGCGGCCGTTACGTCATTTGCGTAGGTCCTTGCTCTTTCGCAATAATACAATTGTTTACGAAACATCTACAATGACATAAATAAAAAAAAATAAAAAAAAACTATATCTATTTTACAGTTTTTTTCACAAGGTTTTTTCTCATAAAACTTGCGCTGGTGATCTTGACATTATTTCAACAGTTAACTTCTACTGTACTATATAAAGAAACTCTTAATTAGGATTTTTAGGATAGAATAAATGCATTCGAATGTACTTATTAATCCCAGAATATATACATATACCTTCACGCCTCTTTCCGAACGGAGTTGGCAGTGACCGTTTCTTTCCACTTACTACTACGATCCTGACACACACCTTGCGCTTCCTCTACTCTCATGAGTCCTTTCATACATGCTCGTCGTTTAAAAGTACTCTTGACCAGACCCTTTCTGAGAACATCTTGAACTTGTCCAAAAAAAGTTCGTCTAGACCTTCCCCTTACATTCACCCTTGCCTTCCGTTTGTCCTTTTCGTTATTCGCCTTTCATCAATCCCTTGACTTGAAACCACCTTAGCACTCTCGCTTCAATTTCAATAACGACATCTTCTTTCACACTACATGGCTCTCTTCCCGAATATACATTCCTTTGAAAGTGGCACGAACAAGGAAAACCTGCCATCACCAGATGCCCTATTTACCACGAAGTTTTTGTTATTTTGCTGCGCTGATCAAAAAGATTCCTAGGTGTTGCAACTGTACACATGAGCTTTAATTCCTACTGTTTTACTTTTTCCAGGTGCTGACCTGCGTCTGCGTGGCGCTGCACTACCACAGCTACAACTCCGAGGCCGACCTCGGCATGCTGGTCACCGGAACCTTCATCGGATACCTCATCATCTTCGCGGGAGCTGCTGCCGGTAAGCAATATCATTATTATGATCTTAGTGAATAGGCGAACCACTTGATGTGCCGCAGTTCCGAGTCCTGCCCTAGCAGAATAAATATAGTGGAGTAATTAGGTGAAATAGTGGAGTAATTCTGCACTCTCCCTTCGAGCTTGAATTCTCCTGACAGATAATATATCAAACCAATAAAAAAATATTGGTTCAACTATCAATCGTGAAGGAACATACGTCTAAACGAATTTTAATTTTATTATCAAACAATGAAGCATACTTTTCGACATACTCTAGCCTGTTTCACAGTTTAAAAAGGTCACATGTGCTTGCAACGCGTAAATGAATTTATTTGAAAACTGGTCAACCTTTTCATTCCGCGACTTTACCAGCCATAACTTAGTAGCTATCAACCTACTTTGTAATAGACCCGTAGTAGGCCCCGTTATCATCGGGTTAATTAAATAATATTATCAACAATTTTGATTGAATATACGATTGGGCATCAGAATTAATCAAAACATAATGTGGTTTCAGGTTACGTGTTGTCAACCCCGTCGCACAAGCGGATAGATATCTTCTACTCGCTAGTCGGCGTGGCCTTATTCGTAGCCAGCGGAGCCGTCATCATCGACAGGTAAGACTCAGGGATGCATCCCACCCCCAACTAGTAACGGGCGGCCTAAGCTTCGGCTCCCCTTACCCTTAGGCAAGTTACTTAAATATGAGAAGTGGAGCACCTTCCGCTCACTGCTCATCCCATTGTCCGGCCTATAAGTACATTTTAATGACATGGCCACATTACGCGTTGCGTCGTCACACGCAATGCTATACATATAAATCGCGCATCTCAGCGCAACGCAACTAATGAGGCCTTACCCTGAAGCTGTGAAACTCACAATAGCTAGTTAAATCAAAATCAAACCATGACGCGTCAGAATCCTTGATACTAAGCAGTCACATTGCTTTCAGTTGCGCCTTTTTATAACATAGGCCGCTAGCCCAAGTGATGCAGTAGTAAATACTGTCACGCGTCTTCATCGATACAGTCTCAGAACAGCCACAGGGCGCTCAGATTCAGTCGCAAACGATGTTGTTGCGCGTATAGCCAACGCGCACAAATGTCGCCGTGGGCCAAAAAGTTTAAATGTATTGAGATGCCTATAAAAAGCGGCACTACGGGCCACGGTAAAGATTGGCGTCAGTGGCGACTCTGTTTACATTTTTGAATCATTATAGTAAATAATTTATGTATTTAACTTACAATTGTTGGTGCGTTGATTTTGTATAAAATATGTAGTTTAAATGGATAGCACGGCCTGCTTACTTAATTATTATTTGGAACTTTCAGGTACCAGCACGCTAGCCGCACCGACTTCGTGAACAAGAACTTGGCGAAGGCTTCCCTGGCCATCATCAACGGAGCCATCCTGCTCATCGACGCTGTCCTCACGCACCGCGGCGGCTAATCCTGGTGGACTCCACACTTCTATCAGAACCAAAGCGAACAAGCTATTTTAATATTTATTACACTAAAATACCACACAAAAGTTGCATAAAACAACGAAGAACAGTGTAAACTGAACTGAATTAATTTAAGAATACCGCCTATTCAGCAAACTAAAGAGTTAATCAGATTTCAATCAAACTTATTCTGATAAGAATATATTCACTGATCTATGGTTTTCTGTCCATGGCCATAAAGCATATAATTAGATATCCTTCATTCCTGAGAACGTGGCATTTTGACCATAATCTGACCAAACCGTAAAGTTTTAAGGAGTACTATGCCAGCCTTATAAATGTCTATTTACTCTTTTTATCTAAGTGGCAAGTGGCCAAGTGGCAACACTGGTAACGCTCTCGAATCTATATGTTTGCATTATGAATTAATTATTGAAATGGTTGTTTGGCATTTCTGGAATATCTACACTTAAGTATACACCGTGGGCGTTAAAAACTTTTCCGCGACTAGTAGTCTGATAAGGTGTAGAGAAAGGTAAAAAGGTTTCAAATACTTCAACACTACTACAAACAAAACAAGACTTGGATGACGACAAATATCCAGTTTAGAAGAGGTACAAGCGACAGGTCACCACTGACTGATTGGAATAAAATGCAATACAGCTCAGGTAGCTAGGTCACGGTAATAGTATTATCCATTACCGTAGCTTGGTTGAACAGTCTTGAAATAACAAATTGTAGTAAGTACCTAATAACTGGCCACAGGCCGCAGTACCTGCCGCTTTTTTAATATTTTAGTCGGTGTTGTAGCCTTTTTATAACTGCCCTAATTATTGTGAGTACTCTCTTTTTGTACATGACACATAAACTTCATAAATTTAAGTAAAATAAATGAAAAAGATATTAAATTTTTACTTGGTAAAAGCTGATAGTTTAATGCGACCAATTCAACAAAAACTTCAATTTTAGATTGAGATTTGGAGAGACTGATGTTAAGGGTCTTAATAACTTTACCTAGATACATAAATAAATGAATGCCTTTTTAAATTCAGTCAGAGTTTACAGTTTACAAGTAGGTTTAATGGTAAAGAAGAGTATTTTCTGAAACCTGCACTTCACTGTCAGTATAATTTATTTTTATAAAATTAATATTAAGACTAAGTATATTAAATACTTGCGTATGATTGTTCTTGATGTCTGTCTACAAGAAAATAATAATAAATAATTTTATTGAAAGTTTTTTTGATTTCTACGCAGGAAGTAGGTACTGCCCTAAGTATAATATTGTAGGTCTGTATTTGTGAACCATTTAAACATTACCTTCACCTACATATTGAACTCGATACATTCATTTCGTTTAAGGATTGAGACAAATAATAAAGGAGACACACTGCTGGTGATGTGACTGAAAATTAACGCAATATACATATACTCAACACATAAAAACAAAACGAATGCTAAAAGCTAAATCGAGCTGTGGGAGGTATGTTATGTGTACTCCTCTTACAGAGATGGTCGACAGCGAAGGCCAAGTCTTGAAGGTTGGGAAATTGAACCGGTGGCGAATAATCATCGACAGTCCCACGGTTCGATGTAGGTTTGGAACTACATGTACTCGAAAGCGATTACGTAATAAATGTTTAGGTTTTAAAGATAAGAATTAGCGAAAAAACATTCAAAGGCGGGAATCAAACCAGCGTCTTGAGCAATCCGTACAGCTGCTATGCTATTCCGGCGGTCGCCAAAACTCCCTTCGCTCGTGTGAGTGAACTTTAAAATTCAATTTCTTTGCAACTGTGGTCGTTTGAAAAAAAAGGACTAAGGCAAATAACATTTTTAAATTATTTACATACAAAATGAGGGAAATCACTAATTCAAAGTAAAGCGGATTGATAATTGAGATAAGCGTGAAGCACCGAGATGTGAAGTGATGTCCGATGTGCACCGCCGGAATAGCACGGCTGTTCGAAAAACATGGGAGTGTTTCTTATGGCTGCCATCTAGCGATTGTAACCGGAACTAACAACTTACGTTTTCCGTGGCTTTGCTGTCGAGGCAAAACTTGTTAATTCAATGAAGGTGTCACCACCTCTACAATGCATATCGTGAAGCCTTCTGCCGGCGGAAAAATGTTCCTAAAGTGAATAGAATAAAAATGTGGGCTTCTGAATGTTCCGTTCGCCATGACGGCACCATCAGCGTGCCGCTGTTTAACCCATTAGGGATATGGTCGTGAGGGTATGTTATGTTAAAACATTTATAGGAAATACTCAGAGCGATACAAACATACTTGTTTATGCACATAAATATTTCTACTGAGCTTTAATCGAACTTGCACTTGGTGTGGAGTAGCTAACTTCTAAACTACCCCAAATTGCTGGTCAAAACTACCTACTGTAAAGTTTTGTGTAGGAATAAAAGTTCTAGAATCCGGTTTGTTGATAAGCCGATTTCAGCACCAAAGCTGCTGGATGAGTCCTGGGAAAATATGACATGCAACTGTTCATTGCCAAAACAGTGAACAGGCTATGTTAAAAATAAGAAACTCGTCAAAAACTCTATTTATGTCCGTTCCAGCCACTGTAGGTATTCAACACCAATTGCAGTGAGTTAACCCCTCTGTAGTCATCCAACAAAGTCAGTCGGAGGAAAGTGACATGTCAGTTAGTTAGTATACTACCTACTTATCATTAACACTGACTGTAGATACTATTCGGTAGTAATAACAGCGTCAAAAATATCATATGCCAAAGCAGTTATGCCATACTAGGTATATTATGATGAAAAGTTGCGTTATCAAGATTCCATACTCGCTAATTACAAAAATTCTAGTTACAAAATCGCCTTTGCATCCGTGATTGTATGGGTTAATGGTTACGAAAATAGCTTATTTAGGAATTAGAAGACAGATGGACGGACACAGTAATTAGTGTGATATGTTAGCTCGAGCCATTCTGATTGCACCTGATTAATTATTACCACAGATAGGAAATAGAATGAAAGGATTAATTGCTCCAGTCTCCATTTGATGAATTTAGTCAAATGTGACGTGGATGCCTTCGTTCATAGTGGCTGAGGGTAACTGACGGTAAAGCCGTGTGCCTTTTACCAGAAGCTTTGAGCTTTTTTTTGTAAACGCATACTAAATATAATATATTTAACGTGATCATTTTATGAATTTAGTCAAATGTGGCGTGGATGCCTTCGTTCATAGTGGCTGAGGGTAACTGACGGTAAAGCCGTGTGCCTTTTACCAGGAGCTTTAGCTTTTTTTTCTAAACACAACACATACCAAATATAATGTATTTAACGTGATAATTTCATGAATTTTGTCAAATGTGCCGTAGATGCCTTCGATTAGGATGGCTAATAGATTTTTTTTGTAATCTAGTTAGGCGCGCATTACCACAATCTCACGTGATAGTGAGTGATGATGTGGCTGTGGCAATTGGCTGTTCACTCTCTTCTTGAAGAGGCCCGAGTTGTATTGTTGTGGAAACACTTCAGAGGGAGCTCATTCCACTCCTTTGTTGTTCGCATTATAAACGTGCAAATTATGTGTGTTGGTGCGAATCGCTGGGATGTCAACATCATAGGGGTGGGGAAAGCTAGTCTGCCAAAATTTAGCTTGGGTGACACTTCCATACCCAGAAGCTGTAGGTGGTCGGTTATTGGTATGGGTGCATCACGTAAAGTTGGAGACAGCTGGAAAGGACTTTGCATACCAGAAAACAAATACGCCTGCGTCTTTGGAGCGTTGAAACGGACAAGGTTAGCATCAAACCAGTCAGAAACAAGCTCCAAAGCCTGATTGAGACGCTCCATCAAACCCTCGCGACAGGACCGGGATTCGTATCTGTTCATCGTAGTGTCATCAGCGTACGCAAAGATACCGGTCACTAGCAGGTCATTTATATGCACTTGAAACAGTGTAGCGGACTGAACCGAACCTTGTGGCGATCCTCAAGGAAGCTGGAGATCCAGTTACGAAGGCCAGAAAAGATCCCAAATGACGAAAGCTTGCCAATAAGGTTTTTATGCCACACCTTAGCCGCCGTGTCTCTCTAACGTCCACAGAATATAGAAGAAGAGGAAGGAGCATTTCTCATTTCACAGAAATATAAAGCACTTTCACAATGAGGCAGCAGGACTCCCCTAATAAATGACTTAAATTATATGGTAACGCACACCCATATTGTCATGCAATGTTACGAAATTGCATTCTGCTTTCATCAGTAAACTTAACCTTAAGCTTCAGGCTTTGTTCAATCCATAAATTGGTCGCATATTATCTTTGTATTATGATTGTGTAGAACCGAGGATCTCTTTCTATCTAAAATATAGTTAGGTACATTTATAGTGGGTAAATAACAAAATTGTTGTTTCCATCACACAGCCAAACCTTGGCTCCAAAAATTTTTGTCGAAACTTTTCATTGTTCTCAGTGTAGTGACTTCTTGAATATTCAAATGAACTGACATGCGGAAAGCGGATGTCTGAAAACTTCTGAAATAGACCGTTCGCTAGTTATATTAGCTTTTTTAATATTTTGTGCTTCGCAAAGCCACTCTTCTCTAATATCTTCCCACAAATCAGCGACTTCCGGTTGTAAAAAACCCCAAATGTTAATTAAATGCATTTCATACGTTGTGTTCTGAATGGTTGACTAAAATTAACACCGATCACAAACTCTACATGCAATTAATATTGATTGGTTTTAGATGAATTTTACAGAAAATTTGTACTAGTAGTCTGGGAGTTATTATATTCTGGTTTTATGCTACAAAATCCAGATCTATCCATCTGGAGACTAGATCATGTGAATAAATTAGACGCAGTATTGGAATTCAAATTTCCGAAGATAAAGACACCACATAGCATCGAATATAAATTGGGAAAGATATACAAATGAATTTGCATTTTATTTTGCCGGACAAACATTTCCAGTTGAGAAACCAACTACGCGTTTTAGCATTTGGATCGAGTCAAGCCATATAATATATATATATATATGTCGAGTGGCAAAAATGTTCATTAGTGATAGTTAAAGTGAGAAACAAAATCACTACATATTACATAACAAAGTCACTTTCTCTGACCCTATTCATGCTAAATCTTTAAATCGACGCTACGGATTTTGATACGGTTTTTTGATTAGACAGAGTGATTGAAGAGGAAGGTTTATATGTATTATAACATCACATTGCACCCGTACGAAGCCGGGGCGGGTCACTAGTAACTAAATAAGCAAAACGTAAAGCAGAAAATTTGAGACTCATTTCTAGATAGACCGGGCCTATGTGGCCTGTGGTAGCAACAAATCCTGCCTGGCCAATCTATAGTGTATTAACAGTAAAATTGGCATCAAATGTATGACTTGTTCAAGTACGGTCAAAGGCATAACAATCTACTAATTCCCAGTCATGCCTTGCTCTATTGCCAAGAATTGTCAAATTATATTTAGTGGGGTGCCAAATGAAAATGAATAGTCTGAGTAACCGATGACTGTACATAGTCCTTCAGTACCGACGAAGATCAAACAAGCTCCACGAGATCTCAGTATCCATTTTAATTAAATTAATTTATCAGCTAAAAGTGAGTCTGCCCACGTACCGGGTTATTTATCAATTGAAGATATTCCAGCCAACTTAAATTATGTACAGCGCTGTAAGTTCGGATGGGCTGATCAAATACAGGAGGTGGCTGCATGTTTGCCTTTCATTGGCAAATGGAGTTGGTTTCGCTGTTTGCCGATAACTAACTGCTAACAGGCCCTGGGAGCGATACAATATCATTGGCAGGTATGGAGCTTAAGTTATTAAAAATGATGGATCAGATGCTGATGCGGGTATGTTTATAAATAATGCTAAAATGACGCCTGTGGAACTTGATAACTGAGGTTTCTAAAAGGAATTGAATATAAAAGTGAATGGGCGTTGTTTAGTTGAGTATGTTTTTTGAAATTTTGTGTGTCTAGTCTCACTAGTTCGGGTTCAGGGGATCTACCCCCCTATACAAAAAAGCCAAATCAGTGCTGCAGCATTGGTTCAGCGGTGCATTGTCCTGTCACTTACTTAGATACTGCTGTTTGAGTTCTTATGATTAACAAACTATTGTATATTTTTCTTCTTTCGATGCTATAAGTGGCACCAAAGGTAATATAGTAACTAAGAAAACGAAGGCAAATATATTATGGAATAAATAAATTTAATTTATTTCTACGGAACAGTTTCTTTCTGCCTTTCATCTTGTTGCATAACTCAACCGCTCTCTGTTTTGGTAACTGACTTGGGTTTTTCCGATGTCCTTATATTTCACGACTAAATCGAGACAATACTTTACGAGTTGGACACATGCAACGAGGTTTCCGTTACCATAAATTGTACAGCACCTGCCTGAGCAGACCGGACCTTTTGTTTTGCCGCTGTCATGGTAGTTGTTTATGTTTTTGGACCCATATTGGATCTTGGTACTTCCGAAGTCCGCCGTTAAAGCTTAAACACATCTTGTATTATATTTATATCACTTAAAGCTCAGTAGCTTTAAGTGATATAAATATGTATATTACAAGATGTGTTACTACTACTGCTTAGATAGTAGCTTCTAGTGAAAGAGGCATCTACGTACCCTTGATGACATCGTCCGCATAAAAATATTTTCATGCACCTTGCACTGGGCTACGGTTTAGGTTCTACAGGGCGGAACCTCGGCAACAGAGGAACGAAAAAACTTGTGCTTTAAAACTTAGGTTTTGAAGCACAAGGTTTACATTCCTATGTACAATTTCAACCCGAAGTCTCGCATTGTGAAGTTCGACGTGCGTGTTGCGGTTCCACTCGTAATAATGTCCCTACATTGATCAGAGCACATTTCCATGCAAATGAATTTTGTAGCGGTGCGTAGTATCTCAGGCCTCATCTTTAATAACCATAAATCAACAAATCGGTCCGGCCAATTATTTATAGCCTAGAAAAAACCACCTAGTCATTCCATTCGGAATTCGGAAATTGTACAATGTTTCACTCACATTGGAATCGGTCTTTGTGATGGTCCAGATAACAAAATATAGAATAATCATTTGGATACGACGTAAGGGTTTATTGAAACTCACTAGTGCTAAGTTCTAGCCTTGTTTTTTTACAGAGGCACTTTTCGAAACAAAGTTCACCTTTTTTTTTTGCACTGTACATTATTTTACTGACTTTTCATAAACACTTGTAAAGTTTACACGAAATAAATAATTTTCATTTCATTTCATTTCGTCATTTCATTTCATAATATTTCACGTACTTTCTTAAAAAACCGGCCAAGTGCGAGTCGGACTCGCGCACCGAGGGTTCCGTACAAGTTGACATAGAAGTTTGATTTTGTTACAGCTTAAAGGTATAGACCTGAGTATTTGGTATGAATTTCAATTTAATACCTCTACGCGTTTATGAGGAAATGGGTAGTGAGTTTAAAATTATTAAAAAAATATATATTATGTGATGTAACTAAAAATGTATGGTTTTCGTAATTTTTCCTTTATCTATGCTATAAGACGTTGCTTCGTACCAAATTTCAAGATTCTGAGTTCACGGGAAGCACCCTATAGGTTTTGATTCCCTTGCAAGTGTCGAAAATTTGCGGCATAAACGGCTGTATCTTTTGATTGCGTTGGCTTAGAAGTTTGATTTTTTAACAGCTTCAAGGGACAGTAGACCTGAGTAATTGATATAATTTTCAGCTTCATACCAGAAAAAGGGTCTTGACAGACGGACGGACGGACGGACAGACGGACAACAAAGTGATCCTTTAAGGGTTCCGTTTTTTCCTTTTGAGGTACGGAACCCTAAAAATAAAAAAATGTGTCGTTACGATTCCGTACTTATTGAAAAAGGACAGCTGAACAGCTGAAGTATTTTTACTAGTAAACATTTAAGCAAGAGGAAACTCAGTTAACAATTCACTTTATATGTTACCATTATCACAAAGTTGAATTAGAAAATACCAATTTTTTTTTTCAGAATAGTCACTAGGGTGTGTCCTTTATGGCGCTTTAGTTGTGCTTAACTTTACATTTTTGTATGTCCAAATTAAGTGGCAACCACATGTATTGCTATTACCAGATGAAAATAATACGAAGGAATTTTTATTAATATCTTCCAACAAAATTCAGTCTCTCTTGTACTTAATTCAAAGCATTTCTGTAAACATTTTGGCAAGATAGCTAATGTCTTCAGAATATGCAACGTTTTTAATGTAGAAATGATATTTGGTAAATTTTAACAAACCGGCTTAGTGAAATGTGTTTCTAACGTTGGGAGCTCTGAAAGCTTCCTTGTTAAGAATAAGTAACCATCTACTCCTCATAAAACATCTTGCCGATTTTCAGATTCCATTTCGAAAATGTCGATCTTTTCAAAAGTTTAGCTTGAATATTTTTTGCCTTAGCTAAGTACCGTCAGTTTTTCGCGTCCTTTACTTACAGTCATTGGCTCATCAGCCTACCCATTTCCGTGTTTTGTTTTACTTTCGCCAAACGACATTTCTTTGAAGTAAAGAAAGGAGGAATGACCGAAAATGGGTAGCGTGTCAATCCCTTGAACAGTCAACGGATTGACAAGTACGTCATTACGTTGAAGTTATTAATTACTATTGGCAGACCTACGTTGTTGTGACACCGACTAAAATATTTAATTATTACAAAATAACTCCATTGAAAGCGAATAATGAAATTTTAATTGTGATAATTTAGGTTAGTGGATAAACTTTGAAATTTATCCAAGGGGCGTCCGGGATCGACATTAACCCGGGTCTGGCGGACTCCGGACCGGATTCAAATTATCTGAGCACATTTATCTATTCGTAATTGCGTACTAGTTGCTAATTAAGTGGCCTACCTTCTTCTACAAATGCTCCCAATTAGTGGTTGAAGCAAGACATTTTAATTTAGTGTTTCACTTTACGAGTTTCCAATTCAAGAGAGAAAATTTAATTTTATTTTTTTTGTTTATTTCTCCTTTTATGCAATCTTAACATCTCAATTATCGATGAATAAATTGCATGGAAGTAGGTATTTCTTTTACGTAGTAGAGTAGTTAGGTATCAGTTATACTGGTAGAACGTCAATATCCCAAACGGGGTTGTCTGAAGCACTCTGATTGTTGCCGTCATGCTGAACGGAATCTTCATAAGCCCACATTTTGCCAGTCTAATTAGAACAAAACGTGATAAGGGGCTAGCCTACCGCTGTTATCCGGGTTGCTTCGGGTTTTTCATTACTGGAAAGTAAGCCGCAAGTTTTTTGAACACTAAGTAGTCTTCCCGTCAGATTTGACCTCAGAAACCTGTGGGTTTCTGTGTGGTTCTGTGGGTTCTGTGGCTGCGAGCCAGAGCTACTTCGGAAAACTGAATAATTTTTGCTTTTGAAAATTTGTTCACGGGCTGACAACATGCTTGTTTCGTGTAGGGGTTTGCAACTCTAGATTAGCCCTTTCTAATAGTTTATAAGTATGTATTTTGTTCTTGCAATCGATCGATGAATTGCTAATGAAATGTATCTACGCATTTTTGTTTGCGTGTGACGTCACACTACTTTTTTTGCTTTCTAACGCTATTATATGAGCTGAAAATAGCTAATAGGTATGCAATAGCTGGTTCAGTAATGGCTTAGTCCTTGTCGGAATGTCCACCAGGCCGTACGTAACGTTAGGCGTTACATCCCAGATTGCAAACTATGCATTGCCGGTTGTCCATACAACATGGTCGCGTTAGTAAACCGCCTGATTTATGTGTATCCGATGGCCGCTAGGCGGCGCTAGCAGCTAGCATGCTATTGTTTTTGGACGATTTATCGCTCAGTGGAGGAACAATTCACTCGGTCAACAAGCGGACATCGGGAGCCGCATTGTCCTGGCCTATACAAATGAGATCACAATTACGGCCATATATCAGACGTGTAGTTGATTTGTCAAGGTGTTACGTCAATATCAGCATTATTAATTTTAATCTTGATTAAAAATCAGGAATTGAATGGTGCATAATATAATCATAGGCAAATTATTTGTCATTCATTCAATTTATGGAAAAAGATTTTATAACATTATATTATTTAAGTTTGTACAAAATAACACAGATGATAACAAATAAAAGGAAACAATTCAAATTTACATTGAATAAAATAGGAAAATGTTTTTTTCGTATTGCTTCATTTTGATCATGTTCAGGATTATTATGAAGCATCCTGTTTAACTTTCACATTGTTAAAGGCTTACTTACAATGAAAAACGCCCAGCTAATTAGTCGCATATTGAACAAAAAACTTATACCTTAACAATATAAATAGCCTAAGGATGCTATGTATCTAACTTAGTACCCTTTAGAGCGTAGGTTTGAAGAACACATAAGTATACCTGCTGAAACTGTCGGTGTCTGCGCAAGCCAGGTTCCTGCCAATTCCCGACTCTTTCGAAGCTCCTTGTACGAGTATATTCCAGGTTTAGTTCGACAGTTCGAAACTAACTCCTGAACGAGCGTGTGTTCGATAGCTTATTACACAAACAGTAGTTAATTGTTTGCATTGCAACACTCTCTTCTGAATCAAGCTGATAGGCTGATATCATTGTTAAAAAAACTAGTTTTAAGGTAATAATAAAATTGAACAAAAGATTTACAGTACTTTCATACTTCATTTAAAGCGCTTTATGGAGGGGGTGAACAAATTATTAAAAATACCAACAGAACTTGTGAATAAATAATTACAAGCCAGGGAAACAATAATTATAATTAAAGATTAATTAACGGAGTCGCAAACAATGACCAGCTCTTGTTTTCCAAATTTCACTGTTCTTGAAATAAATTAGAAGTCCATTCGAAGACAATACGTGTTTTTTGTTGTAAAATAATTAAAATGTCACTTACCAAGATCACGTTTAGAATTACTTAAATCTGAACAACATGAAAGAAAATCTCAATTATAGAAAGCTTCTAAAAGCTGTGAATAAAAATAACCTTTTATTAACTTTGGTGGAAACGTCACAAAACATCTAACATGTTACATACAAAAGCCTACCACGCTCACTACTCGTAATTATATTTTTACCTACATAAACCATGAAACAATTTATGATAAACAAAATACTTATTTCAACTGAGAATAAATAAATTTGAACTAAGTAAGGATAGTTGAAATGAAAAAAAATACGAACCTTATCTCATTAAATGCATTAATTTTGTTTAATAATGTTGCAACACTTTCAAAATGTTTAGCACGAATACACTGTAAAAATTGAATTGTAGTCGTGTGCAAGAGTCGTAATTTTCAAGACTAGCTTTACCCCGGCCACCCTCAAAGACGACGGCCTTCAATTATTAAAATATTCCTCCTAATACAGCTCCTAAGAAATTCTTGAGACGATAATATTGTCCTTAATTAGAAAATAAGATTTATTAAAAGAGAAAGGCTTTATTAAACAAATCCGACAAAGAAAATGTGCTAAGTATAGTCTCGCTTCCATTTTCATTTGTTCTGCCTATTGAACATCAACATTTTATTTGTGATAAAGTACTTACAGGATAATATAAAATAACGCTTAAAAGCGAAGTAATGCTCTGTATTTTCTTTTATTGTTTGGCTTATTAAAAAGTTAAATAAGTTTCCATCATTCGTAGTTAGTAGGCACAAATGGTCTGCCCTTAGCTCCAATTATGAGTAAAAAAAATTGCGATTCATTGATCTTCAAGCTTAAAACATCTTAATCGTGAATTGTGGAGCTTACTTAAAACTGTGTTTGGTTCCTGTTTGATAGGCTTGCTTCAACATTAGTAGAGAAACATTAAATATTCTGAGCTGCTACGATGCACATGACACATTTTTCTTCCTGTCGTGTTTCTTTCAACAGTCTTATTACCTTATACTAATATAACGTCTCAGAGGTTCTTTTGTTTCGAGATTGCATTGTGTGATAGTGGTCAGGCCTCAGTTAGAGTTTTTTAGAACAGTTTACAAATCATAAACGTAATGACCGTAATATAGTGTACCGACTGGCATATAACCGGATTAAACCACGTTTTTCAGATGCAGGATGGTGGACAGAATCCCAGATTTTTCAAAAATCGTTTGGTTGATTATTTTACTAAGAGATGAATTTAAATTTTTGCATTGACTTTGAAAGTAACCTTTACTGTAACATTTTCGGTTAATAGCCATTTTATGTATGTACCATATAAAAATTGGGAAAAACCCTTTTGCAAAAGCTTCATATTTAGTACCTACTTTAGCAGAAGTAGTTATTCCGTGCATTACACGACACGTTATTTAAAATTTGCCAAAGATTCACCTGCCTCTTGTTATTCACGATACAGCGTTCATGGACGGTGAGAATCGCTGTCTTCATGTGAATATACAATTTCGGAGATTGCCTCCCGCGACTTTGGAATAACAATATCTCTCGTGTAAATAGAGAAAAACATCCTGTTTTCTACTTTCTTTTCTTAGGTGACACTTTTTGTTAATGTGTGTCAAATTTTAGATCAGTTTGTATGCGATGATTGCCTTTTCTCTAGTGCGTTCATGAAACAATGTAGCCTAAAAATTTACTCATTTATACCTACTTGTTGATCATTACATACATGCATCTCAAATGATTCCTATTTCTATAGGATTTCGTTTTGAAAACCTACCGAATGATAATGATAAAGAGATTAGCCTCAGGATCAGGTGTCTTAATTTTAACGTAAAACTGCTGTCCTCGAATATTTGCAATACCTTAGCGGTAACTAAATTGTAAGTACTTTCCTGATATTATACACCATAATGTAACACTTGGTATGCAATAAAGAATTGAAATTGAGAACTGTAGGCCTAGCACGAACCGATAACGTTTTGGTAATCGAAAAGTAGACGATACTTCTTGTTCTTTTTCCTACTTAAGTCTTTAAGAAAAAAAGTCTCGTTTACTTTTCGATTACCAAAACGTTATCGGTTCGTGTTAGGCCTACATGCTCTACAAACTCAACTTTTGGTGCCTCATTGGTCAGCTTTTGGTGCAAACTGTTCTTGAAATGTGTTTTTAGTTCGATTCAAAACCTCCCTTGATGATCATTGTTAATCATTTACCGTCATAAGACGTGCCACTTGATCTAGGTCTTCTCCATAAGCCTTAACCGGTCTATCTATCTGTTCTTTTAGAATCTCATTTTATCGAAACAAATTATCACGTATGTACAAGAAGATCCCTACTTTTATAACAACTTGTGCTACACCTACACTATACTAAGTACTAAACCATTATGATCCATTGGACAATGTACTATCTAACCATTTTCGATCTAAATAACCAACGAAGTCACCAAGAAAGTTTAGTTAGGCGTTTAATAAACGACAAAAAGGTCGTAAAGCTATAAAATGTTATAGCGAATATCCGTACTATTCATATTCAGTTTTTATGGAGGCCGGACATATCTTTGTGTTTCTTCGGGTTTATGTGACCTTTATATGGCGTCGTCCACGAGAACGGTGACCCACAAAATTCGTACTTTTACGTCTCTTTAATTCGGTTTGTGTTTCACTGCCTTCAAGTTCGAGGATTCACTTTTGAGGTACATGGAGTTTCGGATGTCCCCTGGGAATGCTTTGGGATCACTTTTGTGAATGATGGTGGAACTACAGATCTTGATTTTAGTAGAGTTCCGTCTTACAAACTCTTGGGTTTCCTAACATAGCCTATAACACATTTGCTTCATTTGCAAAGCTTTACTGGTCTAAAAGATGTCTTTTTTGTTCGAGGATAAGGACTTACCAAACCTACGACCTAGTTTCTTACCACCGGATATATAGAGCCACCAATAGAAGCAGCGGGTTATCGCACCTCTTTTGAAAAATTCTGCTTGACGAAGTGGCCTAGTGGCGTTTTAAAACAGTTCATTAGGCGGTTAAAGGTATCTTTCAAAGTATCTCAAGGAAGATATGAGTCGACGCTGACAGTTTTAGACGCCACAGAAAGTCTAAAAAAGATTTTCATCCCTGGACAAAAAAAATGGTAATTGGAAGTAAAACTCAAATGCTTCAATCATTTAACTTTAATTTGTAAACAATCGACAGAATCTTGCCTTTCTCCATCTCACTTAACAACACTTTACATAGTTACAGTTATTTGTAGGTACGTCTTTGGCAAGTCAACTCATAATTACGCTGCCAAAGATATAGATTATTAGAAGAACCCCTGGCACAGTATTTACGGTTACAATTATTTTGATGAAAACGTATTACTTACATCAAATAAAATGCAAGTCAAAAATATAGGTTTCAAATTTCCGTATTTAATCAACCACTTAAAAAAACACCAGCTAAGGCAAATCATGCTTACTAACCCCCTATTCATAAAAACTTGAACAGCCCTTCAACAACTCGTTAGCTTTTGTATCGCTTTGTCGCTTTCATTCTTGTTGCTGCCGCCATTTGCAAGTAAATGACATAACACGTCAATTGCTTGCTACTAACTATGCTTTCGTTCTGTTCGTTTTTATGAAAAACTAGGTAAGTGAAGAAGAAGAATCTTCAACTGCCGCACTCAGAGTTGTCGATTAACGATAATTAGTATCAAAATCTAACATTCTGAAATGTTCTATTTTAAATCGTTTTGGAGTATCTTTTGCTTCTTGATTTAGGGACTTTAACTTTGAATTTAACTTTTTCACATAAATTGACAACTATAAGTGCAGCTGTAAGATATTTTGTTTTCCTAGTGCACTAGAAAAACGTTTTAAAGATGAGTGGCATTTTTAGGAAGGCTACGTAACAGAAAACTGTGTTTTACGAGTATATCGTCAAAGGCTCATCTAATAACTTATTTTTTTGATACAGTCATACAATTCTCATGAGCAAACTATCAAATTATTCTAAAAGTGAACATAAATTCAATGTTTTTCACAGAAATGTCTAATTTATTTCGAGGCAATGTAAGTGAAACTAAATAGCGTCTTAGATCTTATTTCCAGATTATTTACACCTGGCAACCTTTTACAGGGGAAGATACATAAACTATGAGAAATCCCTTAGATGAGGTATATTTAATCAATTTGGAATGATTTCATGTCACTTCTGTCACAAAATTATAACGTGTTCACTCGTATCTTCTTTAAAAAGAAATACTATTTGATAAATAAAAGGGAGTAAACATTTGAAATTACCGGTAATTTCAGCAATAACATTCGTTGAAATTCATTTATTTGGTTTTATAAATATTATTTACGTATTTAGAACACAAATTGATTTGAGTGCGTGACGATCAATTTTGCCGTAGAGGAAATGATTTAGTTTTTTCACTAACATTTGAATCAATGACATGAAATAATTTTGAATTGAAACGCTAGCATATAGGTCTTACCTCACTGTTTCATAAAATAAATACATCGTGGTAAATGTGAACGATATATAGAAAACATAACATAAAACTAGTACTTAAGCAATTTTTGGTATTTTCCACAAAAAAGTACTATGATAATAAATACAGCATAAGAATAACTATGATAAAATATTTTTTATGAATACATTTACCTTCGCTGGCTTCAAGTTACGTAGGCAGCTAGCATCTTTGAAAGATATTAACTTGATAACAGACGGCTATTTTAATCTAAGAAAAGCACGTAAAACATCTGAACATAGACAAATCTAGATCAAAGTAACAATATTGTACATTGCCAGTATTAACAATACACTTTTAATAACAATGCAACAAAACAAAATTTATTAAGACAATACTGGCATAATATTTTTAAGTCCGATGTTCAAAATAAATATTACCTAATATCCATAATTTAATCGTTATATTAGCCTAAACACATGTTTAACAACACTGTTTAGCAGCATCATTTATTTTATTAAGTGTAACATTTCATTTTAGCTAAGAGATCAAAATAATTATAGAAAGATTTGCATCAGACAACGCGTCTTATTATAAATAATAATATACCGAAAAAGTAGGATAATAAGCAAAAGCATCGAAAAAATAAGTAGTCATATTGCATTGAATAACCTTGTAGCCTCGATTAGATATAAGCAAAACTTAAACAAAGCGTAGACAATATATCACATAATAGCTTACAACGGCATAGCTATGATATGTATTTTTGAGCTTCGAGCCACGGTAACAGATTTCACATCGCAAACATAGTTTGATTTCACTTATTCTTAAATGTCTAACTGTCAAATACAAATCACATTTGTAGGCTAAAGTTATGAACAAAAATGCCGGGCTGATAATATTACCATTATTTAATATATTCTGCAAGTTGCAAACATGTCCGATTAACATTTGACAGAATTTCTTAAAACTACGATCAAACTTCACTAGTTACTATTATGTACAGTATGTTGCACTTCCCGCTAGCTAACAACACAAGTCTTACATCAAATCAGATTAAATTTTATACCTATAGTTAAAATATACACTAATATATCTACATAGTAACCGCCAATACTGATATCAATTATATTTTTATCATCAACTCCATCGACACAATATGTTAATTTCATTTTAATTCCCTTACATATTTGGCTTTAAATGGCTAACTCATAGTGGAATGGTTTTAAAATTATGCTCAGTATCTCACAAATACATTTGGACAATCTTTGGCACTAAAATCTTATGTCTAGAAGTCTTGGAGACAGAACCAAAGATCTTGCATTGTTTTCTCTTACTCTAATCTCTTAAGTCACATTATAAGAGAGTCAGACAGTCCGACTAGCAACTCTTCACTGATGACAAGCGTTTGCAATGCCATGTGTACTTAAATTGTGTCCAAAAAAGGTTGGACGAACACAACACAAGAGTTAGGTCAGTGAAGGTATCCTTATAAGTCCCGTGCTACACTGGAGGTCATACGAAGTCGTTTACCTCTAGTGGATTCTCGGCTTTGTCGACACATTTTCGGAGGGCGTCGAGGATGATGCCGATTCGCCTATCGAGCGCCGCTAGGTGCGGCTCCCATAGAATGGGGTTAACGGGATCTGCTTTCAGTGACTCTCGCAGATACTTTGATAGTGGCACGCCGTTATGATACCTTGATGAAACAAAAGAAAGTTCATGAAAGTTTTTGAAGTTATCTAAATAATAAGAACCAGGATCAGTGAAAGTTCTGAAGCTATGTACCGAGAAAGATTGTGATAAGTACAGGGTAGCAAAATGTTGGTTTTGATGTTTGATTAGAAGGTGCATTAAATCTAAGTAAAAGTTTAATTGAATACATACTTGAGCAGTGTATGCAGCGTAGTGTGCCGCACCATGCAGCACTGTAGGAGTGGCGCGAGAATACTCAACTCGTCGTGGAATGCTTTACCAAACGCTCGCCCTTGGTCCAAGTGAAGAGCAAACGTCTCATTGCCGAACATTCTGCAAAAGTAGGAGCAAAGTTGAGTGTGTACCTTGGGTTACCATCCATTGAACACTCGGTGAATGCTCTATGCACCTTATTACGAAGAAGTGTTGGAACACCAAGGGGTATCCTCAACTAAAATCGGTTTCGAAAAACAAAATTCCTTTTTTTATAGAACATTCAGCCGCAAACTAGCAATGTATGGTTGGTTCGTTGTTCAACAATCGTTTTGGTGACTAATTGATTGAGTGACTTAAGTGAACGGCGAAGTAGTTTTTTGGTCAAGTATATCCATGTAGTTTTACAACTTGGGCCTCTGCAAGAAGGGTGTGATTGTCATACCTTCAGATCTAATCTTGTAGGAGAGAATGTGCTCTAATACTCGATTCCCTTTTTGCCGCCAAGTCATAATGAATACATTCATTATTATAATTGAGAAACTAAATCACAGTCAAGAGTTTCATAAGTTTGAATAAATATACGAACTTGAATGTCTCGTAGTGATGCCTGTCCATGTTCCCGGTGAGGAAGTCGAAGATGGCCATGTCCATCAGATCGAGCAAGCGCCGGCCGGAGTCGTAGGGGGGCGTCGTGCGCACCTACGCATTCCAAGTGAATCAGATGTTAACGCGTGTCAAGGTGCATCGTAACTTAGTGAATTAGCTTTATTGGGGCTGTGTGTAATCGAATGTTTAAGACTGAAGTTATTTTTTGGAGCATCTTAACAACCAAGTAGTGTTGATGCTCTTGAGGCAAATATTCATAGCCATAGACAGAAAGTATCCAAAAATAAAACAGCTGTTGCTAGGACTTATGACATTGCTGACAAGCTGCTACTACTTTGGTACATTACCACCAACATGTAATAATCAAATGTATTGCATTTACATCACGTATTAATTCTAAATTAAATCCGAGTTTGATAAGAGTCCAGTAGAGCAAGTTGACAAAAGAACGTTAATACGTAAAAGTGATGGAAAACGCAAGATAGGTTTCTCACCGTATCACAGTAGTCAGATTGGATTTCCCATTGAGCTTTTCTCCTTTTGTGGTAAGACCTTCTCCATGGATGTCGCCATACCTTTAAGGAAACGTTATATTTATTATCAATGGAAGTTATAGATTACAAAATATACTATAAACCTCCTACGCGGAAAGTTTTTCGGATAGTCATGTGCAAATGTATTTGATTTAGTTTATGTTCGTTATGTAGCTTGGTCAAAAGGTTATGTGACGGTTCAAAAAAATAAATGACGTGAAATGTCCTTACAGTCTTCAACGCCTGACATCACTTTCCGTGACTATAAAAATCGAACATTGAAAACCCCACCGCGGCACCGCCAGTAACACCACCCAAACTTAAGCTGACCTTTTGAGGTGATATCTGTATTTTTCCGCTGTACTGACATTACCTCGTTATGGGTCCTCAATTCCGCATACATAAAGTGTTACTTTACCTATTTAATTTAGCTCGGGGTTTATCTGCCGAACCAGAGAGTATCTATCTCCAACATAAAAACATGTAGTTTAGTGAAGTCTGTTTTTGAAAATGTAATTGAATGCTCACTTTACGATCGGCTAAGTCTGAAGATGGCAAAAACGCTGCGAAGCTCCCCTCCAATGTGTCAGGGTTCCCGCAGATGGCGTGTCCTGTGTCGCAGTAGTAAGAACACTTTCCGTGGAAGCAGAAGTTGTTGGCCGGCGACACGAAGAACGTCTTCAGGATATCACCCTCGGTGACGTCATAGATCTCGGTGGTCATGTTGAGCACGCGGCCCACGACCGGCATGGCGCGTCGGAAGCCCAGTATCCTGGATTACACATGATTGGAGTTACGCTCAGTTCTATTTTCGGACTAATGAAGCTGTGCTATTATTATGTTCTGCGTCGAAGTCTACACTCTACACACAAGGTTCTAAGAATACTGAAAAAAATACTAAACTTTCCAAAAGTGTAGGTTTATTTTTATAAGTGTCATAATACACAATAGTTTACCAAACCTGTTGTCACGGAAATGCTCGTTTCTTTGTGTGACATGTCGACGGTTAAATATTTGTAAACCTATCTTAATAAATACTCTTGCATATAGACTTGAGAAGTACAAATATTTATCAATAATCTGAGTCGTTGAAAAGCCAGTAAGTATCCGAGTCACAAATTTTTTGGCGGCAAGTCACAGAGCATGATTCAGGAGCCGGTTTTTTTAAATACTAAACAAAGTTTATGTAGTTAACCTGTCAAGGTGAAAGGCTGCGATCTCGGCGTTGTGGCGCTCGTAGTCAGAGAAGTAAAAATGATTTGGCAATGTCTGGACGTCTCTGGCGAATCTGTGTACAAAAAATAAAACAACATTTATTTTCAGGCACATAAACCCATGGTTGTAAGTACACTTTTCTTAATCCGATGTTAGTACTTACTACTAATATTATAATTACAAGATATTTGTTAGTACACTTTTCTTAATCCTATGTTAGTACTTACTACTAAATTATAATTACAAGATATTTGTTAGTATAGTTTTCTTACTCCTATTTATGTTAGTATGCAGTTACAACTCACTCCCCTCAGCCCGTTCACCCAACATTTGGTTTGATGAACCGACCCAGCAGAGACGACAATACTCCAGTTTACTTATAAATACGAGTAACTAATGGTAATATTGTAGGTAAGTAACAGGTCAAATAAATAAATTATTGTGGCTGTTGTGACCTTGGGGCAGACATTTAATGGCTAACACGGGGTGGTGCATCCCAGAAACAAAATACATATACATATTGATTAAATACATAAAATAAATTTGATGTTAAATTTAAAGTTAAATTTTAGCCAATCGCAAAAATCGATTGCTGTTCGTTGTCTCGCTAAAACTCCAGAATGGCTGGACCGATCTGAAATATTTTAGTTTTGAAATATTTGTAAAGGTCCACGAAAGGTTAAAAAGGTGCAAAAGTTCAATATCATTTGACAGAACGACATTTGACGGGACAGCTAGTTATTTTAATAAATTTAGCGGAAGTTTACAATACAGGAGGTTTTTAATACGGATACATGCAGAGCTACAAAACAACAGTTGAATGTCATTTCCGTGACACCTTTGTGTCGAAATAAATGAGAGTTGAATCACGTCGGTCAGTCTGTTTTTTCTTTTGACCAGACGATATAAACTGCACAGTTTTTCTTCAATTCAGTAGAAATATTTATCACAACTGATAGTCTATTTGTGGAATATTTTATCATTGTTTAATACTAATATTAAATTTTTGTACAGCAGCCACAGCATAAACGAATCAACAAATTTAATGAAAATTAAAGAAACAAAGAGTTACAAAACAATCTGATCAAATCTTAACTTATGCAAATACAATTGTAGAACAATAAATAAATATTACTAGAAATCCGAAAACAAGCAAATATTTTTTCTGCTTACTACTTACAAAGTTAAATCTGTTGAAAGTAGTGAAATTGAAGTGTTGGATAAGACCTAACGCGATGCCTTGATAGAGCACGCTCCTGGCGCGCGCCTTGCTTGAGTTGCGATCTCAAAGATAATCGCCGCTCAGCGTGCTTGCGCTATCGCGGCCTCGGATCATTGCGCCCACATGTTGTGGGAGTCGCGTACGCATACTTGGGCATTTGCTTTTAGATGGATTGCCACATATTTGACTAGTGTCAACTCAATTAGTATTTCGTTGTTGCGAAGATACCAAAAAAATATTTTAAAGTTTTTGATCATTTTTTGCGTGGGTCTCTTTCAACTAGTTAAACTTGGCAGTTATCTAAAAGGCTGTGCTGGCAGCACTGCAATCATGCTGCCCGTGTTCTGAAACCCAGTGTAATATTACAAAAGCAAGCAATATAAAACGTCGCCAATCATTTTTATCATGTACCTCTCAGAAACAAGCCCTATCAATAAAACAGAAGATAAATTAACCGAAAAAGACAAATGACACTTAACTTTCGACAGGTATTCGTGACGTTAATTGAAACCGAGTGATATAAATCCATTAAAGAGCAATATCGAATGTCGCATCTTGTACGCGAAGACCCCTGTCTCGTAAAATTAATTTATTACGAGGAAAAATATTAAGCTCAGAGGGTGCGTATTCGAAAATTAGATGCATTTACTAAATAAGTATACATTATGGAATTAACATAACTCTATAGGTGCCTGAATACTTGATCAGTACCTACTTTAGGGACCTCTGTTAACCTAATAAAACCTAAATTCCGTAAATGTTGCAGGGGTAGCTCCTTCCTATTTCATTGACAACATAACAGATTGTCAGTGTTTTTTGAGGTAAAGTTGGCGACAACCAAATAAATATGTATACTTTAAATACTTTCCTACGCCTACTTTCTGCCAAATATTTATCGTTATTACCTATTGTCACTACTAGAATTTCCTAAAATATTACGTCTTTATCGATTTTCTCATTACTCGAAATTCATTAACGACAATAATTGCCAATTTTTCATTGTGATTTGTTTAGTTAAATAAAACAATTGCCACATTATCAGTGACAATTGTATGCTCTATGAAACTGGCTCCTGGTGGTAAGAGTATTCGATTCTTCTATCCTTCGCCAGAAATAACTTTAATCAAAAATTATAGTATCACAAATCAGTGATCTGTGAGCATTATTTGAGTGGTCAAATCATCTATACCTAAAAAACTGTCTAAATAAAAAAATAAGTCTACAGTGTCAATACTACGATTACGGTATGATTACGGTCCTAGTGCATACATGTAATTGCTGTACTCACACAGATATCATATAAATAATCACTTGTATATTACTAATAGACGCACTGTCCTAAAACCATGTTAAATATTTAAAAAATATTTGGTAAAATAATATAAACAATTCCTAGTACGAGTAAAAAATATTCTTATAGGCGAGATCGAGGAACGAGAGACTCAAAAGACCCATTAAGAGGCACTAGAATATCATCCAGTCCTTTTCACTAATAGATAATGTTTCAGGAGCTGGGCATTTTTTATGTGTTTATGGAAAAATCTCATATTACCACATTTTTAAAGTCACAAGATTTTGTCGAAGTTAACTGAAAGAAGTCACTAGAATCATTTCCACATGGAGTTCTTCTGAGTCAAATACGAAAACTACTTACTTTTTTCTATTTGCTGATTTGCTATTTTTCCAAGGTAGGTTAAATATCGAGATATCAATATCTCGGCAAGCGTAGTGTAGGACGTCCTAAGGCAAGGTGGAGTGATGATTTGCGCAGGATGGCTGGCAGGAGCTGGATGCGAGCAGCCGAAGATCGAGTTCAGTGGCGTGTGATGGGAGTGGCCTATGTCTAGCAGTGGACTGCAACAGGCTGATGATGATGAATATGTCAAAGCCAAAATTGGATTGAAAATTTGACCAAATTCTAAAAACAAGTCACCAAAAGTATCAAAAACTCAGTCACTCACATCAGAAATGGTTGTAGTATGATTTTATTCTTGCACATACTCGTTAGTTCATCAACGTGGTCAAACCCTACACTTCACAAAATTTTACTTTGGTTACGTTTACTCATTCCCTTGTTACATATCGCACCTCCGCTCAAATAGTGTCACATGTCAAAAAAAATTATAATAATGTGCCATTATTTGAGATAACATTTTGATGTTTGGCAAACGTAATGATGGAATAAAAAAAAAAAAATTTTTTTTTGACATGTGACACTATTTGAGCGGAGGTGCGATATGTTCTGTTGTTCTGCTAATTAGTTTTTAGGTAAGAACATAGGTACAACACGCCTTCCGGGAAGAAATCTACGTCGGAAGTATCTGTGGCTGCTCATTACGTACAATTGTGCACTTTAGTTCAGAATGAATAGCTTGTGGGAAGTGGGCTAGTACTCTATGACAAAGTGATCAGGAACGAGTGTGGATTTAAAACTAAGAACATATCATTATGTATGTTTTAGCACCCCACTCTGTTATCTTTGGAAGAATGGGTAATTTTTGAACACACAAACAAATTTATGCTTATAGCAAAAGACCGCCTAAATTGCACATTGGCTCTTAATTTTTTTTCTTCTTTGTTAAATTCTCTGTTGTGTTTATGTGCAATAAAGTGTTTCTTATCTTATCTTAACTTATGTGGCAACGAAGGAACTGACCTGTTTTAGCAAAATAACTATTTTAATTATTTTTGTATTAAATACATGTAATTATTTCAACTTTCTACTACCTAGTAGCTTATTCATTTCGCCGGATATTAAAGACCTACCTTGCCATTAATAACATAAATAAATCAATATTGCAAAGTATGTCCTAGTTGTTACCTACCGGTAAACAAAATATTCATAACCTAAACCAGTACCGATATTGCACTGTGATTAGATTAGCTATCAGAACTCATATAAATTCGCGGTATTTGATGTATTTGAAAATATTATAGTAGCACATAAAATATAAGAAGTTTTGTCAGAAAATAAATCGAAATGTTTTTAATTATTAAATTAATAAGCACCCTTATACTCGTAGACTCCGGAAAAATGAATTCAAATCAAATCCACGACTCGGTAGCAAACTTGAAGAAAAATAGAATGAATATAACGAGCCAATAAGCCAGTTCAACAAGAAGAACCCCTCGACCCCTATTGAAATTAGATATAATGAAAGATAGAAGATCTAAGCTATTGTTATATACAGAATCGATTGAAAGAAATAGTTGTTATGACCTGTAAAAAAACAGACCACTTCAAGTAGCCAGTATAGTCAAAGGGACTTTATAACGAATCGGAAATTGACTAATTTCACAAACGACCATTTAACCCTACAATCATACATGGTGCTTATTCAACTCCTGTGAAACAAAACGATTAAACTGGATATTAAATCCCGAATCTGGTCAGATAGGGACACTCCCAGTAATATACCGGCCGACTCCTCCAATTTATCGTTCTCGGCCGAACGCTCGGAACTACTAAATTTTAAAAAGCTTAGTCTCTCTTTTGAGTTCGAACTCAAGCAGACGTGTATTTTATTGGTATATCAAAATGTCTGACTTTCTCTTACAAAAGACACATAAAGTTTTATATTTTAAAACAATTTTGTGTTCCAGTCGTAAAGTTAATATTGATGTTTAATTTAAGTTTGTATCTGAAACAATAAAAATAATATTTCTAGAGCGTTGTGCCCTGGTGGTTGAACACTGGCTGGAAACTCGGTTGGTCCCGAACTCAAATCTGGCCAGATGTTCTGGCTACTTTATGTTCATTGATAACATTTTGCGGCTAACTCTCCGTTGAAGTAAAACACCGATAAAAACCTAACCAACCCGGATAACGGCAGTATAGGCTCGCCAATCACCACGTTGTGTTCAAAATTCGATCGACGAAATGTGGACTTCTGAAGGTCCTGTTCACCATAACGGCAACAATTAGTGTGGCTCTAACTACCCTCTTTGGGATATAGTAGTGAGCGTTTGTGTTGAGTATTTCTTAAAAAGGCGAAAAAGGTTTACTGACATACTTTTAATCTTCTCTTCCATGTAGTAACTTTTGGAGAGGTTGCTAGAAAAATAATAGACTCTAGGGGGTTATCCTGACGACGTATCTCGAGTCCTGGTGGATTCGTGCAATCTGGCGGGAGCCGTAAATTAGTGGAAGTCGATAGTCAACCCTTCCCGGCGAGCGTGCGTTAGTTTTATCACGACGAGTTAGGGTTATGGGCCGGCGATATTTCCTTACGTAGTTTTGTGTCTCAGCTAACTGAATGCACTTTGTTATTCATGTTTCAATTTATTTCAGCAAAGTATTTTTAACAAAATTTATTTTTGTGGGATAATTTAAGAAATTCTAAGAGAAACGCGAGAATCGGTCCACTTGATGGAAAGTAATTTTTATCTTAAAATGTCCTTTTAAAAATCCTTAGATTTGTTGATGTATAAACCAATGAAGCATACATGGCAAATTGTTGAACATAGGAGTTTATCTTGGAAATGTTTTAATATATCCCAAAAATAAGTCAATAAGGGATTGGGCTCATTTTCGCGCACAAAAATGACTTCTAGACTTCTAAACTTGTAGTTCAAGTTCAACTCGTGCAACATTATGTTGTGATATTTTAAGTTCACTTTTAAATGTTAGTAAAATTGTATTGTTCACACTACCTTACAATAGGGGTTTGTCACAGGCCGAAAACCAAAAGAGATATAAAATTAATATGATGCTTGATACTCTGACATTTTCAAATAATTATTTATTTAATCTGATTGACATTAATCCTATTATTAATAATAATATGTACCTGACAAATGATAAATTTAATTTATCCATTTTTTATAAACGACAGATAGCTATGTCGCTATCTTACTTTTTTATGATTTCAGCCAAAAATTTGGCTAAACAATCTGCTCCTATTGAGCAGGACGTTGTAAACATTGTTCAGACTTTGGAACTCGTTCCAACTCATTTAAATTAGAGATGGAGACAAAAGAGGTTAACTCTTGCAAATACTTGACAAAAAAGAAGCCAAAACACTATATTAACTTTGTACATCAGAACATACAGGGCTTCTCTGGCAAAGAATTAGAAATAGGTTTATTCTTAGACTGTATGGACATACATGTCTTTTGTTTGACAGAACACTGGCTAAAGAAAAATGAGTGTATGATAAGCATAGATAATTATAGTGTCATTAGTTCGTTCTTGAGAAGTACTGCTATTCGTGGTGGGTCACTTATTCTAGTACACAATAAATTGAAATGTAAAGAGCGTAAAGATGTAGTAGGACTATCAATTGAGCGAACTATTGAAATCTCATGTGTGAAGTTAGAGCAGATTATTATTGTTTGTGTGTACAAGCCCCCCTCGGCTGATTATTCTGTGTTTGAAGAGACTATGGAAGAAGTCTTAAAAAAAGTGTGCAAGTCAAACAAGAAGGTAGTTGTTTGTGGTGATTTTAATATAAATATTTTAGATGTTTCCCAGACAACAGTAAGATTTTTAAATTTGTTTAAATCTTTCAACTTATTTAATCTTTTTAATGAACCCACTAGAATTACTGCAACATCAGCTACCTGCTTGGATAATATTTTTTGTGAAAATGTTGGAATTGAAAAATCCATTATTAACTGCTTGAAGTCAGACCACTGTGGTTTGCTTACCAGTTTCGAACACCGTCATGTCTCTCAATCAGTAGATATTACTTACAGACCTGTTACTAAAATGCGAGTAGAGAAATTTAAAAATAACTTGATTAAAAAGCTACCCACCCTCTTTATCTCAGGAAGACCTGAACATAGATGATCAGTATAGGCAATTATCTGATTTATTACTCAATGAACATAATCATATATTTGCCAAGAAGAAAGTAACAGTGAATAATTTCAAGTTTAAGTTTAGTGACTGGGCTACTCCTGGTATTCATAAAAGTAGGATTAAATTATATGAGTTATACGATTTAAAAGCTAACTTTAGTACCCCCGGTATCGTAGATTATGTTAAATCTTATTCTAAAATCTTCAAAAAGTCGTGTAGTATTGCAAAGTCCATTTTTTTGCGCGAAAAAATACAAAACGCTAAAAATAAAATCAAAGCAACATGGAACATAATAAATAAAGAAACATGTAAGACTAAGCCTCGTGATCATTCTTTCTCACTTAAAACTGAAGACAGTATTGTAGTATCCGACATTGACATAGCAAAAACATTTGAAACATTTTTCTCGAATATACCTATTGTTACTACAAGTGAACTTAACTCTAGTCCCTTACTAGCTAGGTCGCTCCTTGCATCTAGTGTTGATGAGTGCGCCATTAGTTTCAGTTTTGATTTTATAACGCCGCAAATCATCCTCAAAGCGTTTAAAGAACTTAATATAAAAAACACTGAGGATATATGGGGTATATCAACAAACATTCTTAAACCTATCATAGATCTGATCGCACCTAATTTAGCTTCAATTTTTAACAACTGTGTAGACCAAGGTCAATTTCCTAATTTAATGAAATTAAGTAAAGTTATACCTCTTTTAAAATCAGGTGAAAAAAGTGACCCATCTAACTATAGACCTATTTCGATACTACCAGCATTAAGTAAAATTTTTGAAAAAAATATTATGAATCAGTTACTCTCTCATTTCTCTTTAAATAAACTATTACATGAAAAGCAATTTGGATTTACTAAGAATAGAAGCACAACTGATGCAGGAGTTGCACTAATGAAACATATATATTCGATGCGTGGGAAGGCAAGCTAGATGCAATAGGGGTTTTTTGTGATTTATCAAAAGCTTTCGATTGCGTAGACCATGAGATCCTACTGATTAAGCTGAGACATTACGGTGTGACAAACATGTCACTTAGCCTGATAAAATCCTATCTCACAGACAGGATTCAAAAAGTGAGTGTCAACGGCACGAACTCTTCCGGTGCCACCATACGTATGGGAGTGCCCCGGGGATCAATATTAGGACCCCTGCTTTTCTTAATTTATGTAAATGACCTTCCTTTCTATGTAAAAGGAGTATGTGAGATTGTATTATTTGCTGATGACACCTCGTTGATATTTAAAGTCGGCAGAGGTACAAACGCATTTGACGACGTAAATAATACTCTTTCAAAAGTAGTGCGTTGGTTCACTAGTAATAATTTATTACTCAATGCCAAGAAAACTAAATGCATCAAATTTTCCATGCCTAATGTTAAACAGGCTGAAATTGTTGTTAATATGAACGATGAACCACTAGAAATTGCGAATTCCACTGTATTCTTAGGAGTCACTTTAGATTCCCAATTACAGTGGGGTTGTTGACTGATGTTAAAACAGCTAGATTAGTTTATTTCAGTTATTTTCATAGTGTAATGTCGTATGGACTAATGTTGTGGGGGTCAGCGGCGGACATAAATACTATTTTTGTACTGCAAAAAAGAGCCGTTCGCTCCATATACGGCCTTAGACCACGCGACTCGCTCCGAGAAGTATTTAAGGAGATAAATATATTAACTGTACACTCTCAATACATTTATGACAATATAATGTACGTACGCAAAAATTTGCACCTTTTCAAGAAGAATTGTGATAGTCATAAATTCAATACAAGAAACAAGAACAAACTTGTAAATCCTAATCTTAGACTTCATAAAGTAGGAAAATCATTTGTGGGTCAATGTGTAAAATTCTTTAATAAAGTACCTCAAAGTCTTGTTGAACTACCCCTTCACAAGTTTAAATCGCAAATTAAAGAAAAGTTAATGAAACGAGGTTATTACAATGTAAAAGATTACTTGAACGACAAGGATTTGAGGTCATCTCAGAAATAGTCTGCTCCTCTGCACATCATGTATTTTGACTTTACTGTTGTTACTCTGTTATCGCAATTATTGTAAACAAACAAGATTAAAAAAGAGTAACTACCGAGTTTCTTGCCGGTTTCTTCTCGGTAGAATCAACACCTCCGAACCGGTGGTAGAATCACATTATTACTTTTTAATTTTTATGTTATGACTTGTCATAAGTGCTTTTTAATAAGTTTACATGAATAAAGACTATTTTTACTTTACTTTACTTTACTTTACTTTACTTTAATATCGTGACGTGCGGTGGCGTATTTTTCCATGAATGAAGTAAGTAACTTAATTTGAAAAAACCTCATGCCAGGATAAAAACAAAAAACATATGTTTTTTTAAGGATATCTACTCAGTTCCTGATACCAAGTTCCTCCTAAAACTTTGTTAATACTTGCAAAATCATCCTGTATAAGTAGCCATATTAAATTCAGTGCTAAAACTAGCCTTGCTGAGAGGTCTAAGCCTACACAGCACGTAAGTAAGCCGAGAGAAACCAACGCAAAATGATTATTTGTACGCAAACACGTGTTCCGAACCATGCCTTGAATTTGTTATACTGTTTACTCCGACTTCGTCCTAACTGCATTAAAGTAGACTTCATTTTCTCCTATAAAGGAAAGCGCCAGCAATCTGCGAGTGAAATAATGGTTAGAAAAGTAAGGAGGAAATAGAAACAGAACGTGTTTATCAAAATCCAAACAAAATGTAAAACAATCTGTCCGATCCAATGAAGGATACATCAATTTGCTGTTTTCTTATTTAAAACAAAAGGGGTTCAAGTTCTGGAACACAAACCCGGTCATCACGGATCAAACCCAACCATTGGTATGATTTCAAGAATCTAAATCATAATTCACAATAAGAAAGAAAGAAATAAAAATATTTTATTGTACCAACAAGTCAAGAAAAACATTCACACGAAAACAATTTTAATTGTGGGACAATCAGGACCCTCCATCAGCATGTTTCACTGCAGTTTAGCTGCAGAGGCGCTGGTTTTCTGGCAGGGCCTGTGGAGGTTCGTGTGATAGGAGTTAATTGTTTTTCTGTTGTTTTGCTACTGTCAGGATAGGGTTTGTAGAGAGATAAATTGGTCCTTTTCGAAATGTTCCTTGATAATGCACAGACAGTTAGGAAATTTTAGAAATCTTTATGACTGCTAGCTCTGAATTTAACAGAACTATGTCGGGTGTGTCAGGTCAGTCGTATAAAAATATTGCTGTAAAACTATTTTTTACTAAATGCCTTCCTGCTTTTTAGTAGCTGATTGATGGCTTTGATGCTTTGACAGCCATTAGTTAAACGTAATTTGTCAGCTCCAGTAAGTACAATCAGCAAAAGAACCATGTGTGCTTTTGCCGTGGTTGGAATAATATCTGAAGTATTTAAGAAAAGCAACCTCATTACTATAGAATTAATCCTAAATTAGATTCGAAGAACCCTACAAACAACACACGACTCTATCACAGTAGTATCTGAATTGCTTTCTCACAAACAGCTAAGATCTTTAGGAACTCTAGGAGTTCACATGGTTTTGATGCTGACTGTACAAGACAGCTGACACTCGATATGCAAGTCTACGGGGAAAGAAGCGACACTCCCGCGAGTGGATTTTTGTACCTTTTGTTCTTTTGACTCAATGAAAATTGTATCAAATACCCTTTCAGAATATTTTACGTCTCACTCAATATAATTTATCGACACGGATAGGGAATTGGGCGTGACAAGAATTTCGGAAGATAAGAAAAGTGTAACATTTTTGAATCTTTTAGGACCTTATTCACTATTGATGGTCTCAGAAGACATTTTCCAAGGTAGTGTAACTTAAGTTGCTGTAGTTAGAAAAGAGTTTTACTTACTTTATCATTATTGCTGACAATTTTAATTTTAGATAGATAGCTAGAGCTCAGAGATATTTATGTGTATTTGTAGGTTAAAAATACAAACTATGACTACAGTTTTTCCAGTTTAACACAACAAAGCTAAACAACACCATTCGAATTGATAAAATAAACTGAACAAACTACCAGGAAAAATTTAAAACAAGTTATCGACAAATCGGCTTAGCTGCAAGTTGCATGCACAAAGCTTACTTCCATACTTCGCGGTAGACTAGAACACGATCAACTTCTAACAATGGGACGTAAGTAACACAAGTTGGGGGGCAACTGAACTAACTGAACTCTTCAATAGCACTTGCGCTCGAGTGTGGGCAAGCCGCTAAGCCGATCGTGCGAAAGAACATTCCCCAACTTCGTGAATAGGAACGCACAACATTCGAGGTGACAGGGAAGTTTCGAGTCCTTCTGGACCATGCGCCGAACTTGAGCACTCCAACTAAACTTGCGAATGAAAAGGGAAAGGACGGTAGGAAACGCGGTATAATTTATTGTTTTTTTTTGTTTTTCCGTGAACTTTGCGCTTCAATAAAAAATAATAACTAGAAAAGAAAAATAATAAACATCTAAGAGGACTCGTAATAAAATCATTCTGATCTTAAACTAAGGATATACTACTGTAGTCAGAGACTGATGAAAACACTCCAATATGAACACATGAGCACGATTGATCTTCTTTTATTTTAATTAGGACTCAAAATGACGACGACAACATTTTTAGAAATAAAGAACTGAAGAGTTTATTCAGAGTAACGGTAGATAAAAACATCATTACTCAAGACGAAAATGAGATCATAACCATTTGTATTATTATCGCTTTGATAAGAATAGTTTTATTTCCATTCTGGGAACACTAACTTAAATAAATAAAGACTAAACTAGATTAGCATAAAGCAGCTCGTACGATAAGATTTTACAGCAGTGTTTGAGAGGTAAAAAATGTTATTTAATTATTTGACCGAGTAATGTCGTATTAGTTTGTGACGTAGTAGTGTGTGTGTGTTATACGCTGTTGTATAATAAATTGTTGCTGTGCCAAATTGATTATTCTCTTAGTGAAGTCGAACAAAACCTCGATTAATACCATCGACCTCATAACCAATAGACTCCTAATGACGGGTGAGAGGCTATGGCCACAAAGTCCGACAAATACGTCGGAGTTCGGAATCTACCACCCAATGAGATTCATTTCCGTGAGCTGTCAAGCGACAACGTCACTGATTGGTCATTATACGTATTGACCAATCAGTGACGTTGTCCCCCGCCTCAGGTAGTTGACACGCGCAATTTCATACAAGAAATCAAACATCAGGCGTCTAGTGGCTGTGAGGTCGCTGATTAATACTAAAGTGACTTACCTCATCGGTTTGAAGAGCGCTTGAATACCGTTCGGATAATCGATAATTAGCTTCAGCTGCGTCCCTCCCTCTTTTTGCTCTGTCAAAATCAATTATATTCATTAGATGCAAATTGCAGAATTCGAAACAACAATTTATATGTAGTTACCACGGAATCGGCTCCGCATTGTAGTCTAAAAATATAAAGTCGGGTCGAACAATGAAATCCATTTAAGTGGTTTAAATATTTAAGTCCAATTCGAAGTAAAGGGCGAGATTGTTGTGGCACTATATTGTCCGTCGGAGGGCTAACCCAACTGATTGCGGGCTCAACTTCATCTAATATACATATTACCTCTGCCTGGTTAACATTTTGTATGGACAGGTCGATGAAAACGTTCCCGTCTTTTAAGTCTCGTCTTTTTAAACATACAAAACTTTTTTTCTGTTGTAAGTAGGTGAATATTTTATGTGAAAATAACGTGTTATCATCGCGGAAGGATAAGCCGTACTATATTCGTATTTGTATAAGGAAATATGCAATGTACCTACACGGTAAATTGATTATAATTACGCTTAATGCTTAACTTTGTTAAGTTAAACATCGAGAACTATGTGAAGAAGTCGCTATTACACTTCAAAATGGACTACTGCGCTGCGCTTAACTTTTTGAAGAGTTTATAAACTAAAGGAGAAAGTCGTCTTAAAAAATCCATGGTTCACATGGGTCTAACATGGGCAGGGAACAGATATCTCTTCCTAGAGTTTGCAATAGCCTGTCTCTCTCTCCGTGGCGACAGGGAACGTGGTAAGCAACACTCGACAGGTTGGTTTGTCGGATGGATTGGTCGGATGGATTCCGACTTGTAGATTTCATGCTCTTGTCGGATGGGGCGTGATTAGCCCATCAGTTCGGACGTATTAAGAAAGTTCTTTATTTAAGTAACTGCTCTGCTTCAGGCCTTAAACTGATGTGAAAATATTGAAGGCATTTCACGAAACTCAAAGTTCGCAACACGACTTTGCTCAGATACGCTTTTTCTAAACTTACAAACACAATTTCTTTATCAAATTGTACAAGAAAGAACATGTTTGATCATTTCCTATCTTCACTAAGTATAAACTTCCAAATAAACTATTTCTAAACAGTTTTCAATTGAAGCGGGAAGCTTAGATAGAATGGGTAATGACCCGTCTATGCAGAGTGGGCGCTCTAAAGGCCTATGTCTAAACTTAATTGCTTTTCTAGGTTCGATCAACGATACACTGAATATTTTAACGTCCTCAATTTTAGGTTATGCTTGCTCGAGGTCACGGATTTATAATTGTTATTTTGTGGTTCTGTCTACTTTATGAATCATCACAGTTCTATATCAGATTAAGTTTTAAGGAGTTATGTTTGTTGATGTAACATGATCTAGGGTGTAACCTTAATTTTTCAGATTTAAAAATTGTATTTTTTTATACAAGTTCTCGAATTTCTATAATATTTGTTTCTTATTTTGCTAATCATCTATTTTACCTAAACGGCATTTGTTAAACTTAGTACCTATTTATTAAATTTAGTACCTATTTATTAAGTTTGCATCACGATCGTATCCGATAGATAACTAGTCTAATAAATCTATCAAAGTTTCTGCACTATCTACCGCTACCTACGGACACCGCTTGCGCATTTCATTAATTAACTAAGTCACCTTTCCAGTAAGAAAAATAATAATGTTTATTTACTAAACAGTCTCTAATTAAAATAATTGAAACTCACGGTGAAAATAACTAAGAATCAAAACTCTCTGAGAGTATCAAAAGTCTAATGAGAGTATCAAAAATCTAAGTATCAAGACTTTCTGAGAACTCTACATTAAATAGAATTAAGTAATTTTCAACAAATGGTAAGGTTTTGTTTAGCTCAAGTCTCATAGTTATACGAAAAAATATCCATACCAGCGTGTATAACAGGAAGAGTAGCCATGTCTTTTAGAACCGCGTCCACCAGAACCTCTCCTTCTTCATACAGTTCATGTTGAGCAATCTTCAGCTGGAACTTTTCAAGGTTGGATGCATTGATACTGTAAAGAAAATTGGCATTAAGATTTTTCGACAAGTAAACTTAAAAAAAACCGCATAACTCTTTTTTGTCTATTACTGTGCAGAATAAGCGCCTTCATCATATTCAACTCAGACGTCTACCGTGAGGTACAATAATGAAGGTATAAATCATTCGGTGCTTTGATCTTATGGCATGTCCATCGATTATAAATACTCCTAAGGTTATCATTCAGTGTATGTCGCAATGACAGTCGGCCAGCCGGGGCGCGTGCCCAGAATCAGAATCACAGCCACATCTAGGCGACAAAACACATCTTGTTGAATACTTTAAAAATTTCGCACACACTCCTAAACCTGGTCGTTAACGAGATTTACATGGAAGATTTTCCGATGGAGTGTTGGTTTTGGCTGCGTGGAACACATAAGTGGACGTGATTTGCCTACTAGCAGGTGCGAGACTCTGCGACACGGCGCAGGGAGGCACTGCATACTAAGGAGCCTACGTGTAGCGTTCTCGATTTGTGGCATGCTCCGATAACCTGCATTTAGAAATCAAGCCGCCAGCTACTGTAGAATTTATGGACTCTCTTTTGGTGCGAATTGTGTGCGCCGGGTGGGAATTCAAAAAATCGGACTCGTTTACGACAAATTGACGTTTAGAATTTTAAACGTCCGACGAGGAGAGACAATCAGATCTACATTACGGCTAGTTCTCGCGCTAAATAGCACTACTGCACTAACAACTTGGTTATATATGGTAATTGTTATTTTGAATCCGTTACACTTTAGGAAATATCCAGTAAAGATTGGAAAACTACCTAAGTTTCCTTTTTTAGCAAGGACAGAAAGTATAAAAAGGACAGCAGCAAACACCCTTCACTAAAATAAGGATACAAAATGATCCATGTATCAAAACAAAGCTTTTCTTATGATACCTACATGAATTCAGCTTCAAGAGGGCCATCATATCACGAGCTGCGCTTGAGGAAGCCATCACGCATTCATTCCATTTAGTTTTATTGTCAAAGACCCGGGCCTATCTCGCCGAAGCCCCCTTACTGGATTTTAAATAAGATTCCTGGAGCTACTGAAATTTGCCTTACAAGATAAAGAAAGGTCGCCATGTCTCGTAATATTATAGAATCAGCCTGACGTGGAAGCGTAATATGATCCTTTCTTTATAGTCTGCTATCGTGCAAGCGATCTTTTCATGTAGTTATTAAAGTGCGAACAACGTGTAATTTTCTTTTCATTCTTTGCAGCGTTCCTATGGGATTTGACCTAATATTTGCTCCGGCGAAATTACGTCAACCGTTGGAGACCGTCCGCGACCAACCTGTTTGATTTTGATGCATAGTTCAGTCAGGCGCGGGCATTCGCAGTAGATGAAAAGCTGGAGGACGTACCGCTTTATTGAAATTAATATTTCAGTCATATCAACAGGGCACTCCCTGAGTGCTGGAATGAAATCGCGGAGTTGTTCCCCGCAGTGTCGCGCTATCAAAGTTTAATTGCAGCAATAACGAAGTAACTAACAATTTAATTTGGCAAGTCGCGGTGCTCTACATAAATCGTACTTGTGGATGTCAGCTGTCTACAACTTTACAGAATTCGCCCAGTAATGTCTCTTTCGCGTCGTTTTTAGCGGAACAATTTTAATTAATATCACTTAACGGGCTAAATGACTTATTATTTTGACGAAGAACTGCTATTTGACTTCAGTAAGCTCACAATGGTTAGCGGATAACTTTGAATCACTCTTTTGTGCCAATATGGCCTACTCAAAATGAATTTGAATATTTTCATGAAGAGTAGTCTTCATCTTCTCTTATCTGACTGTACTGATTCGGGCGATATCGTTCGCTACCTTTATCATTAAGAAGATAGAGGAGATTATCAATTTGTCGGTTTTCCAATATATTGTATTCAATAACCCCAACCGCAATGTTAACAATCCAGGTTAATGCCTTACCATTATACTACCAAGACCTAACGGAGATAACAAGCCATTAAAATGATATCATACATATTCTTAAGGATATATCTAGAAATAATGAACTTCATCTTAAAGTTTTTTTATGTCTTATCATTTCTTGGAAACAAATGTCTTACCTTGGTTCTAAATCCTCCATCTCTCCAATAGTTGGATTTTCCGGCCTCAGAATGTTCAGATCTCTGTGTTGTGGCACAACCACAGGATGGTCCTCCGCTCTTCCCTGGGCCTGGTCCCGCAGTATCCTCTGAAGATCCTCGTACTTGTCGGCCGGCGGCGCAGGAGTGCGAGGTTCAGTGTCCGCGCCCCCTCCACTGGTCTCACTCGGCGCTGACTGCTCGTACTCTCTGGATCCGTTGCTGCCATTGCTGGATAAATTATTATTATTTATTATTATTTATTTTCAGCCTATGCTGTCCCACTGCAGGGCAAAGGCCTCCCCTCCCACCTTCCACTCCTTGCTGGATAAATAAAGGTTTTAAATTCAGCCATCATTCAAAACCCAAAAAGGCTTACAATAGTCAAAGTTGAAATTAGTCTTAAAATATACCTTTCTGAATGTTTACGTGGTCTTTCTTACAGGAGTAAAACACGGTTGGCATAGTTATTTACATCCTTTGAATCCCATACTACAAGCCCTGCCTAATTGAGAATCTTTCAAGCCTTGAGTATTGTTTGAGGCCTGATCGTCACAGGCAAATCTTAGTCGGTCCGATTATATGATTTGCCTACGACATATGCATTGATTTAATGTTAGTAAGTACATTGTACTGTATTGTGACAAATTTAATGTACCGGTAAGTCCATTATTATAATTTCTGGTATAATGTAAATGATCGACCGACGCAATGCTAGTAATTTAGTCGATTATTTGAACACTATTTATGGTTACGCGCCAATAAGAAGAAACACGTAATAGCAAAGCCATAAAATGGTAATACGCGTTTATAAATATGGAATACTTATTAAAGTTCGTGTAACAATTTAGAGTTTTTGATTTGGTACGAATTAGATTAAGTCCCCGTGAAATAGATTTAGATATTGTCTAGATAAGGCACACTTTAGAACTTAACGAACCTATTTGTTATAAATAAAACTAGTGAAATTTGATAAAACTGCTTTGATATTTAACTAATTTAACTGTAAAAACTTTTGTTGGTGGCTTAAAACAGAATGCTCAAACCGCAATGTAAAGGTTTTGACTCTTTGAGTTTAATTCCTTTACCGGGTAGAATAGAATTATTTATTGTTTGATATTTTAAATTGATTTAGGAATATGGTAATGGTTAATTTCATCAACTTATCTCGTAATGAACATAAACCCATTCGCAGAGTTGTTCCAAATATCTGTATTTGTAACCCTGCCAATGGTGTTAAACTCTGTAATGACAATTATCCTGCCCGACTTTGAACAAAGTAGGTAACTATAAAGCTTCTTGCCGAAGCCTTTTTAGTATACGAGAAATCAAGTTGAACAGTTGGTAGGGTCAAGTAAAATTTTTACAGTATTACTTTATTAGGTTTTGTTATAAGTTTACTTAATACACAGATTTAGCTTCTTTTTTCCGTGTGTTTAGAGACTATGATTAAACCCGAATTTGAACAGAATTAAAAGGCATTTCCTATAAAGCTATACATACTGTACTAAAAAGCCTACTCGAGGTGTTAAACGTGTTGTCTGCGGTAACCTGTAAACGGTATATAAGGTAACGATAAGGCAAGCTTGTCGGCCATCTTGAAACTTTGTATTTTCAATGACCCATGAACTAATTAACGAGTTCATAACAATAACACTCCAGATGTGGTTGTATTTGTTTTCGAAAGCAAAATATTATTTGTTTATTCGAAATTTAAAGCCCCAATAACGAGTGGCATTCAATCAAAATATTGTTTCCTCTCATTTGTTATTTCGAAACAAAGATATTGATTAAATTGTTGAGAGCAGTTGTGAATAGAATTGTGTACTAATGAAGTCAGCACTCGACACACAATAAATACAATAACCCCTCGTAATTAACGAGAAGGCTTGAAATTACCCGCCGATGACGTCAATAGGTCAAGTGGCTACTAACGACCAAAAAAGGCAATAACCTAACCAAAATCATTGACAGTATTTAAACAGGCCATTTAAAAAAAAACAGGGCCACACTTACACTAAATCAAACCCTACAAATATTGGGAAAAAACGGCCATTTCTTTCATAACTTTGTCGCGCTGCATATTTTTCTACAATCTTGATTCATTGTTTGTTGCTAGATTTTGGAACTCCATTACAATTTTGGCAGCTTTTGAAATTTAAAGACTGTTTAAGTTGCATTAAGATGGCATTTAAGAAAACGCATAGAACGCCTTTGAAAGTTTTCAGGCTGCAAAATAAATCTGAGCCTACCTCGTTAAGTAGCTCATATTTAACTGTCAAAGTTCATCAGTAAAAATCCGTCCCGTAAAGGGTTTTTTTTTATTTTGGTGACAAACAAATTCAAACCCAATATGTGCAACAGTGTTTATTTTGTTACGTTCCATGAAATACCATAAAATATTAATTTCATGTCAAATAATCACATTTTGAATTGCAATTTATTATTATTAAACTTAACCGGTAGGTACCGATTGCGTAATATATTTCTACACCTTGAGCTCGAACAATGTTTTGTACAAATTAATAATATGTGCAAGAAGCAGCGGATTAACCAGCATTTACGGCTATTGATTTGTTGACGGTAAAATTAATTTTCCACTCAGGGCACTATATGAATTTATGAACTTTCTTTCAAGCTACCCATGACTACTAGTGTTGACAACGCGTTGCAACCTAAAAAAATATTTTAAAAAAATACCAGAAACTAAAATCATGCTTTTGGAATAAAAAACTAGAAGAATAAGAGTTTCTAGTGTAGAAGATTTGGTTAGATACACTGAAAAAAACTCGGGGCATAGAATGTAAAATATATCAAATGTGAGATTAATTTGTATCGGATGTTTCACTGTGGTGTCTGTACAATCTCACAGAAGTCATAGGTAGATAACATTTTGTGCGTAAGTGGTCACGCGCAGATGAGATTGCAGGTTGATAGAAATGATTGGCACATTTGTGTCTTAGAGCATTCAATCAACGCAGACACTATCACAGACCTGGATAAGCGCAATATTTAGAGCTCCGATTGATATACAATAATAGTCACGTGGTTGAACTCAACAAAACAAATATCTGTTGATTCGTGTAACCAACTTTTGGCCTTTTTATATTTTTTGGGTGCGCGTACAGCTTCAAAAGTAGCAAATATGATTCACACCTAGGGAAAACTTTCAGAAATATTTAGTTTATCGTTCACTGGCACCAGTGTGTACATTTTCATATAGGTACCACCATCATCGTTAACTCAGAATATCCACACCTTATCTCTCCACAGTTTTAAAGCGGCCCGGTGCACCTAAATCCTGCGACCTTCATCATGTCGTCCGTCCACATTGGTGAAACTTTACACGCCGTCAGTTCGAAAGTCAGAAGACTGTCTTTATGTCTCTTATCATCTTGTGACTTGTTAGTAAGCGAGTTTTAATATAAACTGCATGTGTGCATTTGATGAAAAAGGAGTAATAAACTACTGTTGCTATCGCAAAAGCGATGACAACAATGGCTCAGAGAAATGTGCTCATTAGTGCCTCTCTTGTGTCTAACAAAGGACGGGATATAGAATGACAGGCTGTAAAATGTAATCAAAGTTAGCGACTTATTTTGCACCCTAACGCCCAGTGTTTGACTTTCAAACACAATTGGCATAATAATTTTGTGTAAGGTGTTTCAATATGTTACGTATTGATTAAAGTTTTGTGAACTAATTCGAATGCAGTTCAATTGAATCAGCCTCATTCTGATTACAATTTTACCTTACATTGTCATCATAAAATCAAAAGACAGCAACTGTGTTTTTCAATTAAAAACCATAAAACATTATTGTCATTACTCTATCAGAATTGGTAGCAAATGCCTACAGCTCAGAGAGGCAACAGCAGAACGGTAACGACCACCAATGTTAAGCTCATTTTTTTCCTTCTGTTCTTCTACTACCCATTGTGCCCAAGGACCAAGCCAGCCTTCCTCAATATTAGCTGGGATAGGCCCATATTAGATTAACAAAGTATCCGGTAGAAAGGAGACTGCACCCGCCCCACCGGACGCTTCATCCTACGTTGCGTCCGCCCCAGTAAAAGTCAGTGCGGATATGTCAAATTTTCAAAATGATTGTCAAAGTCCTAACAGCTTGAGACAAGAAACATGGCTTTATTGTATTGTTAGCAGAACCTCCTTGGCAGACGTAGAGGGCCACTACACTACAGAGGATTTACACTACTGGAACCATAGACGACGACCATAGATCGATGCGTTCTGTCAATCACAAAAATTTAGGCGCGCACTTTTGGTTGGAATCTCCATCACGAAATAAGCTTGTAAAAATATTGTGTGCATTTGGGTGAAATCCTATTTTCTTGGTTTTGGGAACCATTATTTAATTGTTTTATTTTAAAGAAGTCTATTTCTGAGTTACTTCCCAAAAGTATGATTATTGCGAAGATTGTTTTGATTTGCCTGCAACAAGGCTACACACTGTACAAACATATCTGCAAATTGTCTTATGCTAACACTGGAACAAAGGTATATAAAAGCAAAAACATTTCTCGTGATTTTTGTTTGCGAACCATTGTCAATTTGCGGGTATTGTTTCTGGGGGCAAAAATCATTGAGTGGCGTTATCGTGTTACGTTGGTTTTGCATGTTTGTCCAGCCGAGACGGTGACAAATTAATGAATGCATTGTTCTACTACTAAATCCAGACAACTTCTTGGTATGGAAATTCGTCCAAACTTAGTTTTGGTGAATGGCATACAAAAGCTGCTGCTTATTAAAATGTGGTGTCTAATAGAGTATTACTGCCTTCTCTGGGACGGATCTGTCAATTACCGGCTGGCCACTCCAGACTCTAGGTAGAGCTTTTCGGCTTCTTGCTAATATCAACCTAACAGCTTAAGTACATGAATTTCTACAGGGTACTCATCCGTAGATGATTCTGATGTTTAATTGTATTATGTTCATTCATACTCGTATTGTAATACATCCGGTATTGTAATATTTTCTGATGTTATATGGTGAACTAGACGCCGCCCGCGACTTCGTACGCGTGGACATAGGTGATAAAAGGAATGTGACTTTTTAAAATAATAGCTTAAGTATGTCCTATACAGATGAATGAGCTATATTATTGTGAAGTTCCTTTAAAATCCATTCAGTAGTTTTAACGTGAAAGAGCAATTCGGCACACTCATTCAAACATAAAAAAATCGCATGTTATTAGTAGTATAAATAACGAATAGAAGGTATGATTAGTCGTATGAGGATGATGGTAACTAGAACTTAACACACTAAGTAGGTACTAAATAGTAGATTATGCCACAAGGGCTTAAAGAAGTGTATTATGTCCCGGGCGTCATATTGAACCCCGAGCATGAGGGATTCTACGGTTAACTCCCGAGCGGAGCGAGGGAGTTAAAGTTAGAATCCTGAATACGAGGGGTTCAAGACCGCCCAAGACAAATACACTTTTAAGCCCGCGATGCATACTCTACTTTTTATACTTTCTGCGAGGCAATCGAAATTAATGGCTGAAAAAAATAAGTGCTTAAGTATTTATTTCATGTGAAAATAGGTAGGTAATTAAATATGAGAAATTAGTATTTATCAAAAATTCAAAGTGATGTTAGAAACATAAGACAGTTGTGCGAAGACATTGGAAAGATGAATTACAATCTTTGGTACGTTCATTTTATCAGCACAGGACTCAGGAGCTATTTGAGCCGTTGGCGCCTTTTTTCTTTCTTTGGCATCTATTTTGTTAGTGGCCAGTACGACATTCGAACTCAGAACTCATTGCACCTAAACATTTTTGACTACACGGTTGCATTCCAAATTCAAATCACTTTAATCCCTGGGGATTAATGAAATTCAGTACAACATTATGTCCCGGCTAGACCATAGGGCTATAATGACTTACTTTAGGACAGCTTTACATGACACATAATGTGGCATTGACGAGCAGGTAGTATAAAAAAACTTTTTTGTTTCTTTACATGGACTACGAGTACTGTAACACCAAAAGGTAGCGCCTGGGGTCTAGAGAATGAGGAATTTATTTATTTATTCTTTATAGCAGAACAATGAATGGTACAAAAGGCGGACTTAATGGCAATGAGGCATTCTCTACCAGTCAACCATAAGGTTAAGCAGAAAAGTACAGTAGGCGGTGCGACAAAAATTAAATAACTTTCAAGTAATTTAACAGAAAGATACAACAATAATAAATGAGGTGGAACCCTCTAACTATATACCGAACGGGGTAGTCGGAAGAATAGTGACTGCTGACGTCATCGTGAACGGAACATTCAGATGTTCACATTTCGCCGAACGAACTTGAACTCAACATGGAAAGGAGCGAGCCTACCAGCATTTTTCTGGTTGCTTAGGTTTTATTTTAATGTAATTCATCTCCGCCGACTTAGCCGCAGTATGAACTTAGCGCTACACGGACTCCTAGTCAGAGTTCTTAACCATTGGGTCATAGCGTTCTCCACGATGCAATCAAAATATAGGTACTTATGCAGCAATTTCAGCTTATCTCAAACCAATTTCTGATAAAAATATCGATTAGTTGGAGTTAGTTGCAAACATCAGGATTGTATTAAGACCGCGAGAGTGCCAAAATGTGTTTTATCTAGACATGAGATTACAGTGATAACGGTTAATGTTAGGCAAATTTGAATATTTTTTGTTGAGTGAGTCTAGAGGTTTTAGTTCAAGGTCAACCAGATTCTAATACGTAATAAAATCGTAAAAACCGATGTTTGTAGAGAGGTATTTATAGTCCAGTATGATGTTAAAACTATCGCAAAACATTTTGATGGGAATGCAATAGGGATTCAATATTCCGTATTGCATATTTACAAAGTACTACTTGTGCCTATTTGTAAGTTTAAACAAATAGGCACTCCATTTTAAGCAGTGCACTATTTACAGCTGCAGCATTGGGATACATAAGATCAGACACTTCAGAGGTATAGCACTTGTGGCCCAAGATACCAGGTTCTGGTGTGGTCTGGTGACCATCTGGTCTGGTCTGGTGACCATCTGGTCCCACAAGGGGTAAAACTTAAAAGAAATTTAAAAGGGATGTTCTTTTTTACTGTTTTCTTAAACGGCAACAGCAGAGATTTTCCAAAAACAACTTAATTTGACCATAATAAGAACTGAACTATGAAGACCTAAAGTGTCACTTTTCTTGCACAACATGTTGTCAACTCTTCTTATAGAGATAACTATCTCTACTTTTGATATATATATATATTTGTAACTTTTGTATTTCCTATTCATAAGACCGGTAATGGATTATAAGCATGATATGAGCAAACTTAGTTAAGCGAAATAAGCTAAGCTACACGTATAGGGATGTCTCAGATTGTTTTGTTACTACTATACCTACTCATTGGTAGTACGATTAGAATGTGTTAGTGCTACACTATGTTTTGCTATGGTTGTTATTCTCTAAGGTAGTAATTATTTTGCGATTTGTTTCTAAATTATTATTTAATATTCAGAACATAATGCGCACGTAAGCTAAACTATTTGATCTACTTTCCATATCCGGTTGTAGCTGACAATCAAAAACAGGTGGCAAGATATTTTAACTTATTCGTCATATTATTCAAATGGTTAATATTAACACATTGAAAATACATTAGGAAAAACAAGTATACCACTTGTTTTTCCTCTAAAATTTGGTTGGTCTGGGAGATAAAATAAACCTTGCTACAGCTACTGCTAAAACCATAGATCCTTCTTTCAAAAAAATATGATATTCCTAGGTAAGACTATAGGTTTATAATTATGTGCACAGACAATGTGCATATTTAAGTGTAATTCCCTCCATGTATGTACTATGAATGACCATTACATGCCCAAGTTTAATCACCAATATAAATATTAATTGTGTACCTAGTCATTTATTATCTTATTGTATCTTAGACATTGCCTTAGACACTTGAACATGACCTACATATGTACGAGTATATGGAAACTATTTAAACCTTATAAATGTCAGAGTTGACTAAAAAACATTAAACCACACCACAAACACATCACACGGAGATGATAATATAAAATTATACTTTAAAAAATACAAAATGGCGTATAGTTTAATTTTGTTTTCTATTTGCGAGTATACTCGATATTCGAGATAATTTATTATACCAACGACTTTAGCTTCAGACTATCTTCTTACACCAGACTTAGAAGCGCAAATACTCGTAGTATCGGTATTTTTGATTAAATTAATGTCAAAATGGATCATACTCGTACACCTAGACACAGATCAAACAAATATTCATCACAATATGAATGTATGGGGTGTCAATCGAATCCTTGATCTACGACTTGGTGATAAGCATAATTTTTCCTTCGCTGAAGGGACTAAAAACCGTAATTTAAAGTGTCACTTCTACCAATCAAGTACAAACACACTTAATTCTGCCCATGTCCTTTCCAGCCGTTATCAACGAAGACGCTGTCAAACGCGTCCACGCTGATAACACGCTGATAACGACACGCAAATAATATCAACAGAAAACAAACCTTAATAACTTCTCATAATTAAGTAATAATATTATGAACGGTCTAGTAACACTGGTTTTTTGGACTCTATTAGGTGCTATTAAATAACTATTAACTTAACACGGACTAAGTTAACGTGATAGTGACTTAAATTATTAAAACTTGGTTTAGTTAGTGAATTTAATATTTTGACTGTGACCTTTTGTATCTCAAGAGACACAGAGAGAGAAAGATATGTATTTGTTTTAGAATTCCATTTTCTAAACAATACCAATAAGTAATCATTTATTGAGAATATATCACGAGTATTTGGACCGGCGTGACGCAGTTTACATAGTGATATAAGACATTATTATGAATGATAATTTTATACCGAATCAACTCGAAACGTTCCACATTTTGAGGGTCAACTTTAACATATTTTGCTAAAAAGATAAAGTAATGTTACTTCGTTTCATTGACTATGTTTTTTTCCAATTCAATAATGGTATGCTTTTGCGAAAATAAATAATAAATTCATGACTAAAACACTCTCTATTCTATCTGTAATTTTTTATAACCAATTTAATGAGACTCAAAAATTAACAATAACCAACTGTTTTCACTGAAATACTTTTCACTTATAATGTTATCGTGACTACTTATGCTGTAATATGACTTATTAATTTATTAATATCTAATTGTTTAATTATATAGATCGTTCAAAACTAGTTTAAAAACTTATTTAATTGTTGTCAAGACATCACCAAGTAATTATGGCTGTTTCTTAAGAAGTAATTAACGCACTATTTTACAAACGATAACGTTGAAAGCTATCAAAGGGTCATTGAATTTTTGATAAGATAATTTCCAATTTTAGATAGCAGAACGGGAATCTCAAACAATGGTTAAGTACTTTGTAAAACTAACATAACTTCTTTAAAAATCATAGTCTGTTTACATTTCGCTATCAAAATGATTCATACCTACTCTCTAGCAGCTGCGACAAAGTTCACAGAACAAGATTAAAATTCAAATAACTTACCATTTTAAATGTCACTTAAAAATCACAGCACTAAAAAAATCACTGATCACAACACCAACCTTTTCTGCAGAAACCGCTTCCGAAATTCGATGTAAGCGGAGCGGCCTTTGTCTTCATCATCGCCGATTTTGACTCTGCCATGCAAGGGTACTCTATGGCCGGAGATGCCATAGTCCATTTGTAGATCGACGACAAGCATGAGCGTGAAGAGTACTAGGAACGCGCTGACGGCAAGCGCGAGGCGTTCCTTGAGTTTCATGTTGAGTAGTTTGAGCATGGTGCGCGCGGAGCTGCGGCGCGGCGGTTGTGGAGTGCGGCCGCGCGCATGGTCGGGCGGCGGCGAGCGCTTGCAGCCGCGTGCGCAGTCGCGCGACCGCTCACACTCGCATCCGCAGTCGTGCGCTTTGTCGCGCCGGCGCCAACGCGCGCGCGCCCACGTGCGGACCCTGCAATACAAGCTTAGCGTTAGGGGTGGGATTTGAAGCCTTCGCGCGCTTAGGGGGTATGTCTGGTACTAGCGGCCGCCCGCGACTTCGTCTGCGTGGACTTAAGTTAAAGGGAATATTTTTTAATAAATTGTAGCCTATGTGCTATTCAGATGTATAAGCTATATTATTTTAAAGTCTCATTCAAATCCATTTAGTAGTTTTTACGTGAAAGAGCAACATGGCACATCCACACAGACAAACTTTCAAAATAATATAAGTATGATAAACTAGTTTCTGCTTTACATTCAGCATTGGCTCCTAAACAAAGCTATTTAATTTTTATAGAGCGAAAGAAGATATTTAGGAAGGTATTTTTACAGTTTTTTTTTTACTTTTTTAATGTCTTTTTCTCAATATAGCATGTTGTTAAATGACAAATGTACAATAACAGGCACTAACTTAGGTGATTTTGACAGATTATGTGCGTGTATGTAATAAAGTAAGTAAAATAGTACTACAAATAGATAGCAACACCCAGACACAGAACATGGTCAGTATAGAATCCACGTTCTATAGTATCACTAACAACGTAGGTACAAACAGCTCAAGTTTGTATTCCGCATAGTGTAAGAAGACCTACAGTTAGCGGGACATGTATGGAATGTGGCCGTAATTCGATAGAGTCGGGAGCGGTGGACATTTTCACACACGCCTTAGCTCATTGCAATAATATGATATGACAATATTCCTGCTCAATAATGCAGAAAAGTATTCCTTATGTTACATTACTTACTGCACTGTCCGTAGCGAGGTAGATAGGTAATTATTATAGAGGATACGATTAGAGGTAGAATTTTATATTGTTAATCCACATTAATCTGTTCTGTTTGGTGTTTTACATGCTGTTCCGGTTGGCGCCGAAACTCACTTTGGTCGTGATGAGTTATCGGTAACATTCAGTTTCTTTGCGATTGTGGCCGTTTGAGGGAAGAGAACTAAGAACCTATTTTCCATTATTTACATACAAAATGAGAGAGAATACTTATTTAAATTGAAGCGTACCTATTGATGATTGAAGTGAGCTTGAAGTGCCGAGATGTAAAGTGATTTTAGGTGGAATGCCACCCCTGAACTGCGCGGAGAAATGAAATAGTGAAGTCTGATCTCCACATATTTTTGTTTCGCTTCGCTCTGATGGGATACGGCCATCGACTAACAAATTGTGCGATAAAACCATGTTATGACGTCATGGGGTTTTTGTTGTTAATAAAACAATGACTAATTTTCAGCCATTAAAATTTGTGTTTAAATATTGATAAAAATAATTCGTATCTTTATAATGGCGTTGTGATACTATCATACGTAAACTCAGTTTAGTATCCGCTGCCGAGTAAGCATCGCCGTACAGGAGGTGTTGTGTGGCTCCACAAAATGATGCCATTTGTCATATTCCTATAGTTTGTAAATTCGAACTACGTACCTCTATGAATGTGACAGGTGGCAGCGTTTTGTAGCCCGTATGCGGGGACGCTTAGACCAGGTACTCCTTATTATACCAGGGTGATAAGAGCTACACAAGGTTTTTCTTACGAGAAAAGAGAATATTGTACGTAATCGACTGAGCACTTATCAAGAAAGGCCAAAAATACTTTTTTTATCTGTTTCGTATGGATTATGACGTCATTCCATGACGCAAGACTGGGGAACTTTTAGTTTTGAATAGGAGATAAACTCGTAGCATCATTTGCACATATTTATTCACAAAATATATTACTTACATCTGTATGGGCTTTGTATTAGCTTTTAAATTAGGTATTAGAAAATATAAACTGGTGCACTTTGGCTCCAAGTGATGATGGCAACAAGATGGAGATACATAGCAATCCTTGGAGGATGCCTTTACCCGTGTTCATGTTATTTAGACAAACCATAGTTCATATTATTTACGATTAAACTTATATTAGCACTAATTACAAATAATATTTAACAATAAACTTGAAAACTCACAATACTTTTTTAACATAATTTAAGACACTAACCAAAATACTTTCTACAATCTTTTAGAAACAATTTTTTATTTCTTTATAAGAAAATAAAGGAGTTATTCTTTCAAGTTATTTATTTAAGAAATTAAGATTAAGTCGATAATTGACTGAGTTATAGGTATTGGGCACGGAAAAAAAGAAGGGCTGGTGAGTTTCTTTCCGAGTCTTCTCGGTAGAAATAACAACGATAGTAGGAGAGTCACATTGTATTTATCTATTGAATTAAAAAAGACTTTTAAAAAACACACATACTAAAATATTTAAAAAAAACAGACGTATCATCCATCAGACCAAACTGTTTTAAATTAAGAGAATACAAATTATTCGTAAGTAAAAAAATAACGTAAGACGTGACTAGTTAGAGAATGTAGATGTAAATAAATAAACATCAATTGATAAGTAGAGCTATTTTCGAAAAGAAGGCAAAGAATGTGTTAAGAAAAACATACTTTAACAACTAATTTGTTCTTTTCTATATAAACATAATCTGCAGTAGCTAAATACAATGCGCATTTGATCAAGATAGAAAGAAAAAGTTAAACCGAAACATCGCACAAGAAAATAATCCACTTAGGTATGCCAAGTCTTTAAGGTGAGGTACTTAATTGAACTGAAAACTTTCAATTTTCTTCTCATTGATGAAAACAAAAAGCGGTTATTACAAAATCAGGTCCGATGGACCTGTTGCGTTTTTGCCAATAGGACAGCGACTCGTTCGCGTGCACGTCATTCTCATAAGTCATTGTGAGTATATTGTCATTTCCACTTTTAGTTTCAATTAAAGTTTCGTCTACGCTCTGGCCTCCTGTATTTGCTAAGCCGAGTTCAGATGTGAGTATTCGGTAAGTAGGCGTGGTAGGCAGTGCATTATTTAAATTTTCTATTGTGAAAAATGTACAACAAATTAGTCTTATTAATTAAAACAAAACAAAAACCACACGTACTTGAAAACAAAAAATAATTGTTTTGTTATTAATTGTATTACATAAAACGGTCAATGCTATTGACACACGTACACACTGCACGTGTACAATACTGATCTGTCTGCAAAATGCGTATTTAATAGAAAACAACTAACCTAATTATATTTTATCTATTCTGTGAACGCAAAGATGGTACAATAAACATCGCACTTTTAGATAACTACGACATTTTAACATTGTAAGAGTAATGACTCTAAGTTCAAAGGCTAGGATCGAAGGACCAAGATGTTCAGCGTAAGGTCCAATTAGAACTAAAAAGATAAAATAGATAACAATCATGTGACTTGTGTTATTAAAATGATCATGACGAAAGTAATTATAAGCCAATTAATCTAGTACCCTACTTCAGGGCACTGATCAATATCCATGCCTTATTAAATACGAGACCAACGATAACTGCTAGTTTACAAATTACTTCGAATACTCATGTTTGTTAAATACTTACTTAAATTACATGTAGAGTATTTTATTACAATCATGTTGAGGCGTATCTAGGCGTCACTTTACAATAACGACACGTGTTGTGACGTACGAAATAGTGATTAAAAATTGTTTCATAGGCGGGTCACTTTTTATTTCAGCAGAAAACTAGCGAATCTCTATATATAAAAACTGATTGCTGTTCGTTAGTTACGCTAAAACCCGGGAACGGCTGGACCGATTAAGCTATTTTTGGTTTTGAAATATTTATGAAGGTCCAGGGAAGGTTTAAAAGGTGAGTTAACATGAGGAAATGCTAGCATTTCCTCATGTGGTGTGGTGGTCTAATTGGTGAAAAACAACAACTTAGTTTTACTTAGCAACCATTTTTACCTACCAATAATTGACAACAGAACAACGTCTGTCGGGACAGCTAGTTACCAATAAAAATACTGGAGCCATAAGGGTCGCCGCACACGGGCCACTCGTCACATTCATATAGTTCGATTTTACAAACTATAGGAATGTGACAGGTGTGTGTTTTGTGGTGCCACAAAACGCCCGTGAGAGACGCTTAGTGCCCACGATGCAATGGCTTATCTCCGTAAAAATTCAGCGCTGTAAACTGTTTTGTATGGAAAATATCAGCAATGACTTAATTTGAAAATACGCTAAGCTAGACTTACATTGCATAACATAAACGGCCTATATACGTCCCACTGCTGGGCACAGGCCTCACCTCAACTATGAGGTTGACCAAGCCACACTCCGACACGCGGGCTCAGTGCGGATTGTTGGAGGGGTGTAAGGTTAGATAAGCATTTATTTATCTTTCACAAATAGCGTACACTTCTAGTTCTACATTTGTATTACTTATGGTTAAGCTATAGTGTGCGAGACTGGTATCTGCACTGGGTTAAAACCTGTCTTACACAGACTTGAAAAAAGATAATCAAATATGAACTGGTCAAATAATTATCTTTAAGTATGAAAGTTAGTCCGTCATTAGCTGTATTTGAAATACAGAATACTTAGGTAATACATTTATTGTTGAACGTTACCCAGCCAAAAACATTAGTCGAGTGCAGATATGCGTGTCGTTTCCATATGAATATTTTTTATCTATCCTCAACTCAAAAAGTGATAAGTACTTGAGTAAGATTTTAGAATAAGGGCTTTAAAACCTACTATCGTGTTAAAGAAAAAACTATAGTGGCGTTTTAATGTTTTTTTAACACGTTATCAAATCGCCTTGAGTTAGCTCCCGCAGTTAAGCTGTAAATGTATGCACCTATAAAAATGTTTGAGAACGGGTGCATTATGCAAAATTGCGTAAGTTTAAAGATAACAGGTTCCCACGAACCGGCTCGATGATACTTCAACAATAGATTAGCAAATTAATACACTAGCTATACAATTGGCACTTACATCTTTGTAAACTAACTGTCTTTCTATAGGTACCTACTCGATTGGTATTTATGGAAAGAAAGCCTTAAAAATACCATAAAGGAGATTGTCAAAATGAATGTGCTGGCCAGACTGATATAATACTGGATTTCTATTGAAAATGATGCTGAAAAGACATTTTAGTTGTTTTTTTATATCCTGTGATTTTACAGTAACACGAATCTAATGACACCTCTCAAATCCAATCATCCATTAATCCAGGGAAATATATTTTTTTTTATATTTAAACTCAAAACGTTGCTTGTAATAGTAAGAAACTATTTCCCTCTTTATAAATCTTACCTAATCTACTTAGGTACTTATTATTATTTTTCTGGATGGTACGTTCAATTTTGGGTACCTACAAGATGTTAAAGACCGATGTCCGATTCCACTGTGTGTAGTACGAAGGTGTACCTTTTTTTTTACCCTGAGGAAATGCCTTACGCATACCCATCCACCGGGGGGCGGATGGGTTATGTCGGACTCTCCACTGGGAAGGTGATAACCCAGTGGCCTAGCGACTAAAACTCTCATCGTCCCTAGTGGGGGAACACGTTAATTTGCGCGAAGCCTTCTACGCGCTGCCCCGAACAACGAAGGTGTACCCTAACACTGAACACTGTGTTGGTTGTATAGTGTTGGTTGAGTTACGTTTTAAGATCGTAGCTCACTAAGCCTGCACGGCTACCGGCTCGCGGCTACACGGCTCGCGTCCTTACAACTTCAGGTTCAAAGGATGGCAAGATAATTGCTGGATCGGAGCCGTGCAGTTGCCGTGCTTGCAAAGTGTGCTACGAGCTTTAGCTTTGTTTTCGGCTGTACAAAAGGCAAACCTACTGTTGTGGGACATCCTCTACCAGACAATATTCGGGTTGCGGTATGGGTATTAATCTTCTTAGCCCTGTGGTATGGGGCGTTCGAAAGGGGGGCCTTCGGAGTCACTGGAAGTGCATACGGCGGGGGCTGTGTGCCTCCATTCCAAGTGGCCCCGAGGCAGGGCGGCGGTGTAAGAGTGACCTCACACCGCCGTACATACCGGCGGGAGTAGAGGAGAGGTATAAACCCCGTCGAGCTGTGCTGGCTAAGCCAGCAAAGCGCGCCAGGGGTCCACCGGCACCGAGTTCTTGACCAGAGATCACGGGGACCTTTAGATACGCGCTGAAGCAGGTCACCAGGGGGTTTAGTGAGTAGTACCTGCCGCCTTCCGGCAGGCGAGCCTCACACACCCCCGCCCTTCCCCCGAAGGGCGGGAAGTCCATAAAAGGATTCACCCCGTAAAAAAAATGTGTATATAAAATGTATAGAAGATTACTATTAATCTTCTCAAATGTGATACGTAGTCACTGGAAAATAAAGTATACTTCAGTGCTAAGAATACCTGGATGTGCCCTGTGCCATTCTATTTTCTACTTGTTGTACCGATTGCATGCAAAGTGTAAAGGCCAGATGATGATCAGATTACCACAAACACCCAATATGTTGATATTTACATCAAAGTGATAACGTTCAAGACAGATTCAGGTAATTTGTCAGTTTGTTCAGTTTGTAACAAATCTTCTCAATCTATCTTGTGCCTTATCATCAGTTGTCAGTAGATATCAATTTATAAGAAACTTTGTTTGCCCTAAACCAGATCGATCCCTTGGCTTCTGTTATAAATGATTTTCACTCATTTAAGAAACCATTCTATACAGGGTTACTGGTTAAGTCGAGTCGAAAAAATGTCTTTAAGTTTAAAATAAATGTTTGACGTGTCCGCCTCACATCTGAATACATCTTCGCAATCTTTCACGTGGGCTACTTTTCATACACTTATCTAATAAGCACACACATATCTAAGCTGATAGCCGAAAATCTAGGGTTTTTCATAAGAAAAACAATTGAATTCAAATATCTCGATTCGATATCTAGATTTAGGACTGAGTGTTTCCTAAACAAATTAGTTAGATATGATGTTATCTACATACTCCTAACGTGAATAGGTCGACTTAACCAGTAACCCTGTATAAAAATGATCGAACCAGTCACCTATCACCACCTTTTCGCAAGACTAAATTAAGTGATCTGACTACTTTCTGTGGCAGAATAAAGGGGATGATTTACGATAACTCTTAAATCTATTTTCCAGGTAAAAACAAGTGATAATGTTCTTCTTCGAATTTGCTGCGAAAACATGTTTTCCGCGTCCATTTTCCAAAAAGGCTTATTTTTTACGTTTTAGGAGATGCTGATAAACAGCCTACGCTATACAAAAGGACTCTAAAAGGGTTAATGTCGGTAGATATGATGTTTTAATATGCCAAATGGCCAGATAATGATACTTATAAAAAAACGCAATCAAACAAAATACATATCATTAAATACAATATGAAAGTATATATAGTATACTCGTATATAAAGGAAGTATTGTGGACCATAGGTATATCAAGCAAACTGCAACGTTTAACGGATAATTTAGAAATCTATTAAACAATAGGCTAGATGACTGTAATTTTTTTTTGTTTAACATCGAAAGACCTTTCATTTATGTAGACAATCCTAAAAGGATCCCTTCATTAGGATCAATACAACCCGAGATATCACAATTTGAAATGCACATTTTTGGACTTGCCCAAAAACGCTTCATACAAACGTGACAAAGAGCGTGACGTCACGTACCCGTTTTTGTAAGGAGCGCGTAAGAAATTTGTTCTACAGCTATGTTAAATATTGCGTTTATGAAAATGGTCCCCTAACATAATTGCTTCATCATAATATGGATTACAAAATAGTAATATTGTTTTACAAAAATGTAACACTTTTGAAATGGACTTGCCCAGCCACGTTTGCATGCCTGCTGTGACTTCATTTCGAAACAAATTTCGATTGTGGTTTAACAAGAAAATTTGAAATGAATAATTATTTTTTGTTAATATAAGAAAACGTGCAAAATGACTCATAGTCATCTAGCCTATTCTCGTGTCACAGTGTTTGCTGCCGCACTCCTCCGAAACGGCTTGACCAAATTTTGATGAAATTTTGTATGTATGTTGGTTATGTCTGAGAATAGGTCCAATATATTTTTATAACTTTTAGAAAAAACTTAGGTCCACGCGTACGAAGTCAGGGGCGGCAGCTAGTAATTAGAAAGTCCACACTGAGAAAGGGTGATGCTGTGGTCTACTTAGGTCGCCTCGACAGCAGTCTTCATAATTCCAGAGAGAAGTTGACGCATACCTGCTACGTATTTTTGTTAATAAAGTAGATTTTTAACTGTATAAAATAAAGACTACAAAAATGCACTTACTAAAATAAAACAAGCCTCAGAGGGCTCATTAAAAAGCACGCTATGAGTTCGTACAGGCACTTCAGTGATGCGGTGAACAAAAAGGCTCCAATTATACCAGGGCGGGAATGGCGACATTGAGTTGCGTATTTACATGGGCTCGTACTGAAAGTGCAGCAGTAATTAACAGTTTCGTTTTAAGACAATTTGCAGATAATTTGGCTGCTCTTGTTATATTATGTACCGAGGTGCCAGTGGCACAGTTGTGACAGATCGGCGACGATCGCTGTTGTAAAGTAACACACGCAGGGTCTGAAATGGGATGGGTGACCACTCCGATACATTTTTCAGGCATCTCCGTGCTTCGAAAGGCATGGTACCGATTGATGTCAGCCGTTAAGTCAAGTCGGAGGCCTTAAGGCGCATTGAAAACATCTGACATTAATCGAGCCATACTGATGATGTGATGTGAAGTGATGAATGCCACCCCAGCAGGCCCACTTCAATCGTCTATTCGCTTTACTTTTACATTTTCCCTCATCATCATCATCATCATATTAGCCGAGCGACGCCCACTGCTGGGCATAGGCCTCCCCCAAAGATCTCCACAACGTTCGGTCCTGCGCTGTCCGCATCCAGCGGCTTTCCGCGACCTTGGCAAGATCGTCGGTCCACCTTGTGGAGGGCCCACGGAACGTCGTCCGGTACGCGGTCGCCATTCGAGACCCTCTCCGCCCCAACGGCCATCGGTTTTCCGCGCCATGTGTCCCGCCCACTGCCACTTCAGCGATGCAATCCTTCGAGCGATGTCGGTTGTCTTAGTTCTCCTGCGTATCTCATCATTTCTAATTCGATCAAGCAGGGAAATACCAAGCATCGCTCTCTCCATTGCTCGCTGGGTGACTTTGAGCCTTCTTATGAGACCCATAGTAAACGACCGTTACATTTTCCCTCATTTGTAATAAAATAATTTCAAATCTGAAGCAGCTTAATTATTTTCACTCAAACTATGAATGTGTCGCAAAGTTTTTGAATTAATTACAGAGAGCCAGAGTCAAAGTGAAGTGAAGTGTGCATTGAGATTGATACCACAGCTAGTAATGTGCAATGATAACTAAGGATATCATTTGTCAACCACAATCAACTGAGCGGAGAGTTCCTAACGCCTGAACTATTTGCTGTAATGCGAACAAAGCTTATTGCCGGAAGTTTCATGTAGGCGTTTGCGTACCACGAGCATCCACTAAAACGAAAACCACATGGCATCGGATACATCTAAAGATAGATAGACAGATAATATTTATTGAACACTGAAACCACTACGATAGTTTAATAACAAGAAATATAAATATTATAGGTGCGTAATGCACGATTAGGCGGCTTTTGATGGGCGAAACGGATAGACGAGTGCATAAAAATTACTAGGTACTAATAGTTTTCAGTTTAATTTACTTTATTGATCTTTTAATTTAGCTTCTTTAGGGTGGTTTAAATAAAAAATATCAATTAAGTATTGTATGTTCAAAGGCCACATTAGAAACCGTAACCTATAGAAATCCAAATGTTTGTTTCGAGCGTAAATCCCTAAAATACTATTTTACATTATAATCACACGCAGTCTACTCATTTAAGTTCAATAAACCAAAACGCATACATTATTATGCCCATGAAATGACTACTAGACATTTACCTACCACAAATCAAATAAACTAACTACCATGTTTGCTATTATTAGCATTTAAATAAAGTTGTTAACAATCTGTCTGGAAAATGCATTTTCCATAGAAAAGAGTCTGGGAAGCGGTTTTCACAACAGCTGATTGCAGCGCGCGCATAACCGCTCGTTTCGCGGGTGGCTGCGCGCGCGTCTCCACTTATGCTATTGTCCACGTTCAGTGCGCTCGGTTTCGACACTGCTCACTGCGTCGCTAACCAGGAAGAACTAATCATGTTTGTGCAGATTTCTCTGGCTCTTCGCAATTACAATTACTGTAGAATAATTAGAAGTAGAAGAATTCTCAAAACCCAATGTGCACTATGTTTACGTAGGTACTGTGCTCAAAACTTCGAAATGTTACTAAAAGATTCCAGAAGGATCAAGGGCATTCTGGAGTGTGCTAAACTTGGAAAAGTCATTTCGAAGACTTTTGAACGTGTCCCGTATTTTAGTTATTACTCACAAATGTATAGCACAAACAATATATGCTTCTATCCTTTTTGCATTGATATAAAACCTCACTCTGAAGGTATCAGGCCAAAGCTCGCTTACTCCAAAAAATAATATAAATGTCATATTAGCGCCCCTAGCGGCCAGATAAAGTGCTTCTCTCAACCGAAATCACACAGAACGGTGCGCCTTTGCCGTGACGCGTAAAACCACAAAATACTTCTCGCTATTCTCATAACAAATCTGAGAACCCAACAAGAAAGAAATCCAAGCGTACGAGCCACGAGATTGCCAGGGCCCTGGACGACCGAAGACTGCGTCTTGGGGTTGGTCGGGCGGCAGCCTGTGGAACCTTTTTCAAGAGTGCATGGTTTTTACATTTTCCAAACAGAATGTATAGATCGAGCAAGGATCGAGCTCGGGAAATAGGTATAAGACTTATTTTTTATTTTTTATTTTTCAAAAATATTAAACTAAATTATGGTAAATTAAAATTATTTTAAATTTCTATTTCCTCGGCAATTATGAGCTTCTGAATGAACATTCAGAAGTCAAACTAGTGCTTTTGACGAACTACCTAACGATATTTTTAGCAATTTCAACTAAGTACCTACATGGAAACTGACTCTACAAATTACCTTTTTCTACTTCTGCTTTATTTTAAAAACTTATTAAGTAAAAACCTTTCAAATAGAGCAGCAATTGGGAAAGACCTTACCTACTTAAATACCATAATTTATTTGAAATTGGGTTGCGGGCGTATGGTACCTATGGCTAAATACCAGTGTCGTGGTGCTACGTCTCGCACGACATATTCTGAGCTTAATATGTCTCAACCTTTTTGGTATGTACAGTCATCATCAAAATTATGTAGGTAGGTATGTAGTTTAGAACAATCATTTTAAAATTAAAATTGATAATGAAGAGTTATAAATAGAGAAGACACTGTTAATCAATCACGTTTCACTTTTCAGGAAGCACCACATAATAATAATACGGTTTCTCTTGACAAAAAATCATTTCTCTTGGTTTTAATTCCAGGCTGGCTATCAATTCATACAGTAAAAACTATGTCTACAATACTGAAAACTTCATTCCTTTACCCAGGTTGTAAAATATAGTGTGTGTTAAATTACAATTTACATCGTATACTATAGATCTTTTATTCCGGCTGCTTATTACAGTCGTAGCAGCAACTGTTTCACTAACTGAATGTAACAAAAGACAGCCAACACAACTTTGAATCGCAAACAGTAAGCGAGAAATCAGTAACTACGTATTCCATAGTCTATGATAAGACAATACTTTTGTTCAAAACATTAGTCGGTCCGTAAAATGGAGAGCATTGAAGACATGTTTAGCGAATATATCCGCTACAATAAGTTGTGAACAATGGCAGTGGTAAGTGCGGCCGGCACGCGACCAGCTTAGTTACAAGACAATCACCGCTCATTCGTTGATAACATCGCACATTAGTAGTTTTATCATTTGTTGTGGCAGTTGATGGACGAGTTTCGTGGCCTAGGGATTAAGAAGCGAACCCTTTAGCCCTAATTACTCGATGGTCTATTAAATTTTGCGATGAAAGCCTCGTATTCACTCAGCCACCTTCCCTTACCCTTTTTTAAAATACAGCCAGGAATAAACGGTTGTAACTGTGTACCTTCAGTTCCGGTGCGAAAGTGATTCAGCGCTATCGATTGATTAACAATGCATATTGTTATGATTATTACCTAATTCTTTATCTATGAAAATAACTTCGGCCCTGGGTTCTTACTCTGTCTAGTGTTCATAACTCTTTCAAACATGAAGTGTTTCTGTAATTGACGTGAATGGAGACAATGAGTCAATAAAGTTGTCAATGACAAAAAACCTCCAACTGTGTTCAGAACAGTTCCACTCGTTAATAAATGCCTCATTTGTAAACGTATCGAAGTACCTATTTGAACTTTTGCGGACTATTTGGAGGTTTTTAATTGACAGCGGGCAATATACGAAAATAGTCACTCGCACATTAATTTTTGTGTGGTGGAAATTTTTGTTTACTTTTCTTCTGTTACTTTTATTTTTACTCTTACCATTTTGTTTTATTTGTTTATATGTGTACGTTGCTATGTCCGAAATCAATAAACCTTTTTTCCTTCTTTCACATCAAGTTTGTTTGCTGTTTCCATTATCTGGGCCTAATTCTCGCGGGTCGTATCATCACTTTTTGTAAATATCTCGTAAATTACTGAAAGTATTCCCTGAATTTTTATTTACTGTACCCAAAATGAGCAGGACATTCGAAGACTTGAGATCTTATGATAGGACAGTTAAAGAGTGGCCTAGATCACTTTTGACTTTAAGTTAAATGAAAGCAATATTTTAATGAATAATCTCAAGTTCAAGTTGATTATAGTAAATAGGTATGTTTGCTAAGAAAGCCATAACATAACCTCAAGACCGTGTCCCAAACGGGATAGTCAGAGGCATACTGATTGTTGCCGTCATGATGAACGGATCATTCAGAAGCCCACGTTTCGAGAGAATATAAACCAAACGTGGCAAGGAGGACGTAGAAGGGTGGGGTAACGTGGTGAGCCTATCGCTGTTATCCGGCTTATTGGCTTTTTTATCGGTGTGTTTCTTCAGTGGAGAGTTTTAACAATAAACACAAAGTAGTGTTCTGGCCATCCATGAACTCGGTACCACCGGGTTCCAAGCCAGAGTGTTTAACCACTGGGCCAGAACGCTCAGAACGCTGTCCTTCGACGTTTTCTGATGATTTTCATAAATTAGATGCCGAAGAAACGTCTGAGATGATAAAACCATTAAGGAATTATATTTCTTTCATTTCCCAACTAAGCATGAAGTTCTAATGTCACCGAGACGAATCAACTTTTATATGGAAGGCTTGTGAAAAGTTTTACGCACAAGTTAGCAGATAACTTTCCTAAACGCTTTCAGACTTAGTGGCAGTGAAACTTTCAAAATGTATTATGTGCTGCTTTTATTTCCAAAGACGATGAAATAAATAGGTATTTGATTCTTAGAATTCCCATGACTGACGCACTACGCAACTAATAATGGAGCCAAAGACTGTTATTTATCATCATCATCATCATCAACAACCATACGACGTCCACTGCTGACCATAGGCCTCCCACATAGATTTCCAGAGCGGCCGGTTGTAGGCGGCCTGCATCCACCGAAACCATGCGAACTTTATGAGGTCATCCGTCCACCTTGCGGGTGGGCGTCCCGTGCTGCGCTAGGCCTTGAATGGTCTCCACTCGAGAACTTTCCAGCTCCAACGGCCATCAGTCCAACATGTAATGGATATTTTTTTTAAGTTTGACATTAGTTAGTGAAAAAAAAACACTTGTGTTGGGTCTAAATAGCCGATGAAATTGTTTCAAAATATACGAGTTCTATTTTATCTATGATATCATATATCACATGAAACTCGTATAAATATTGCCTACTTACTTACTTCGTATAAACATGCTGCAGTCACCTGGTTTTAACAATGAGTAGGAAAATCAGTATGGGAAAATAGGACAGTTTTTGTGATACTCGCTATAAAAGCATACCGTCGACACACTGCGGAAAAAGAACATGATTAATTAATAAAACAGAAGGAAACATACTTTTTTAAACGTTGATAAGTGATTTTATTTTGCACTAGCTGTCCCGACAGAAGTTGTTCTGTTGTCAATCATTGAGGGTGAAAATGGTGGCTAAGGAAAACTAAATTGCTATTTTTCACTACATTACTAGCATTTTCACATGTTTACTCACCTTTTAAACCTTCCCTGGACCATCACGAATAATCCAAAACCATAATATGCCAAATCGGTCCAGTGGTTATTGAGTTTAGCGAGACTAAAAAACAGCAACCCATTTTTATATACAGAGATTTAAAAGAGAGTATTAAGTAAGCTAAGTTATTTCTTAACAAGTGAATTCGCATTCGTCATCATCATTATCATCATCAGCCTGTCTACGAAGCGTCGTAGCATCTATCGTAGTATCGTAGTCCACAAAGTCGTAACTGACTATCAAAGCCAAGTGGATACTATTGGGTGTAGAAAGCTGAAATTTGGAACATAGGTTAATTAAAGGGGGAAAAAGGGAGAGATAGTTTTGTAGGAAAGTATTTGTTCTTAAAAAATATCGTTGTAGTTACATCGAACACGGACGAAGTCGCTGACAATGCTTAGTGTGGTCACAAAACTGGTTGTGTAACTATCGATTTAATTTTACTCGTAATTAATGTAAATCATGAATAATGCAATAGGTAAATGTTGCAGTGAACGCCGACTTAATTTTTGACCTTCGCAAGTACTTGTACCTACTTCCTAGTCTGTGTTATTTTCAGCTGAATGACAGATTAATGTCAAATACATTTAAATTAGGAAAGTTTAATCGAACAATTTGTGAATTACACGTGTTTAAATAAATTAACATTTGAATTCCACTAGACACATTGGGTCTCATTTAAGAAACCTCCATTGTGATAAGAACAAACATTTTTTAAGTATTATTTTTACATAACTACATCTGCACTCCCAGTGTTAGAAAACTTAATATTTGTGCAGTTACTCCATTTAGGACGTTTATTTATTCATTCTTATTTATTCTTTATTGCACAAAATTAAGAAAAAAAAGGTACTATCGGAGGACTTAATGCCTGGAGGCATTCTCTACCAGTCAACCCCAAGGCATAACAGAGAATTTAGGGAGTTTGGGCTATGCAACTTGCTATAGTTAAAGAGATATGAGAGTAATACATAATTTGATGAATACTGAATGATAAAATAACATAAACTAATATATAAAACGATAAAATTAAACTAAATAACAATAATAATGTACATACACATAAAGTGTTTAGAAATAAACTTGTAGATGGCTTTTAGAATCAAGACAAGGTAAATGTAATACGATGTTGTACTAAAAGTATGTCGTATAAGTCATATCAGACTGTTGTCATTGTCATACGGTACGCGAACATAATACTAATAGCATTGAGCATTGTGAGGTATGTTCAATGAGGACTAATCCACCGTAGGTGCATGCATTGTCATGCACTTGTTGGACATGGGTGAAATAATGACCGGAATATTCGTTGCTAACCCCGCCCTCGCCGTGGCAAGCCTGTCAGTGCTGGCACTGAAACCAATTTGATGCCTACTCTGCGTGCAACGCATCGCCAGGGGTGACATTCCGCCGGACATCACTACACATCTTGGTGCTTCATGCTTACTTCAATCACCAATACGCTTTACTATGAAGTAGTATTTTCTCTCATTTTGGATGTAAAATTAAAAGTACCTATGTTATTTAGCTTAGTTCATTTCTCAGAAACGCAAAGATTGAATTTTAAAGTTAACTAACCACGAGCGAAGTGAGTTTTGGCGCCAACTGAAATACCATAGCTGGTTTGACAATATATATATTATACTATATGTCGTCACCCGCATATTTGGCAACATTGCCAATTCGCGCGCACACCTGGCAACATTACGTTTTTACACTTAAGTCCATAGAGTAGAGTAATAGACTGCTTTAGTCTCTGGATGACACGGCACTCTTTTCTGATTGGTCGATTTTGGTGGTAAAGTGCAGAGAACACAGTGTGGTGGCGCTAGTATGGATTTAGCAGTTTTTGGCGCGCTTTCACGAGGACAGAGTCGAACAATGGATTCCGATACGCTCAATACTTTTGCTTTGTTTATTATCGAACCTGTCATGTTCACCGTACTCTCCTACCTACGTGTGTGATTCCAAATTAGTTAGAGTGGATTGCTAATTGAGTTTCTCTGAGTTGCTTCCCGGCAAGGAAGCCCCCATACAAGATGCCGGTGACGAGGTCCTACCGCTCTGCCTACCTCGCGCCGACATATATGTCTTATTTTTAAAAAACCGGGTGGCCTAGAACTAATTCCAGAAGAATTTTGGATAGTCAATGTCAAGCGTCTACGACCGAACCGATTTGGTGTAATGGTTAAGAAATTGGCTACTACACCAGATGTTGCACGTTCGATACCTGCGCTTTGCCAATTTATTTTATGAACGAAAAAAAGTATTCAAACACGTAGGTATATCCGTTTTCAAGTATCCCATAGTATTACAAGCTTTGCTCAGTTTCTTTTCTACTGCTACTGTTCTTGGTAGTACCTACTTACTTCTCGCTAGGTAAGTACTTACGTGCTGCAATATTTGGAAACTTTCATTTCCATTTACTGATATTTTTGTGCCATTGTTTCCTTTTCTAATCTATGTAGAATGTGTACATACCCACTTTATAAGAAAATAATTCACAGGGAAATTTAATGGATTAGAATGGATTGAAAAGTAACCAATCTAAAAGAAAAAGACCCTTTTGATACCCTTTCATCGAGAATACCAATCGGTAGTTTATATAGTTTAAAGATGGCGTGATAAGATTTCTTCTCTTTAAGAAGTCTTCGTGAAGACTAGTCACAAATTTCAAAAATTAAATATATTTTCAATGTTTACTTAAACATTCCATTAAGTTCACCAAGGCGATTCAGTGAAATTACCTCTTCAAGACTAGTGCTAAACATAACACGGACTAAGAAAGCGGTCTCTCAAAAAAACCTTAAGAAAAGCTCGGACTTCTAAAACAGTCACTCAAAAGTGGGAATGAGCGCGCGCTGAAAGAACCTCATTTCCGCACCGACTTTCTCAATACATTTCATTTAAATACTTTACCCAACTCTAAATGCAGAGAGGTTTTAATTTCGCACTTTGCTATCTCACACGTGGAACAAGGGAATGCTTTTCGTACCGGCATCTTAGGCGCTAGGGGATAGGAGTAGATATTTTTTTAGACCAAACAAATGGCAGATTTAATGAATAACTTTCTTTAAGATTAATATATAATTTTAAGAAATAATACTATTCTTTCATTTTTGATTTGATGTCCAACACGGTGTTGGTGAAAGATGTTCAAACCATCAGTTTTCCACATACTTAAAACTTAACTCTTAATATCTTCAGAACAGGAAGATATTATGACTCCTTTGAAAATTAGATCCTTTAAACGGGACATAAAGTTCAATCTTAATCTGAACATCCAGAGAAGAGTAACTACTTAAAACACTACAAATCTTCCAAACATCCTAACGTAAACCATGTCAAGACTCAAGATTAATTAGCTAAAATAACATTGACATATGACTACAGTTTTTTGGTGAAAAGACAAATTGGTCAGTACGTACAAGCACTTTTCTGACAGCATCCGCGACACTTGACATGGAATGTACAGCAGTTGTAAATAAACATCGAAATGTCGTAATACGCCTGAGAAAATAATGAGTTCTAGTCTAGCTGCTAATTACAGGTAGCAGATTTTAATAGCTAAGTTTACGATTTACCAGGAATTGGTCACAATGACATAACTAGATCTAACTAGGCATAAATTAGCGACCGAATCCATTTAGTTTTTTAATTAATCTGGATGAGTGTACCGATTGGCTTCGTCATGGGTCGCTAGTTTTAATTACACGTACTAATAACGTACGAATGGTAGAAATACCTAGTTCATTATACAAACGCTTAGATTTTGATTAAAAACGCACAACACAGTGTGAGATTGCTTATGGCATAGCATTGAAATGGCTCGATGCATTTTAACAATCAGCGTATCGTTGGAATAATGCTTAGATGTTTTAGTTTAGGATTCCCATCACAGTGAGTTTATGCTAAGCAATATTTAAGAAATTAATAACAATAGGTTATTCTCCATTAACATTCTTTCTTTGGGCAGAATGTTACGGGCCCTCGGCTTGCTAGAACCCTCAAATTGGTTTATGCCAGTTGATGCAAGCATGAAAGGGATTGTCTTATTTTGATTTCAAGGTACCTATAATTATTCAAATTATTCCAGCTTTTTACACAGTAATACAGTTTTTATTTCTTATTTGGCTTCAATAATGTAGTCAGTGCAGTAACAATACACGTACGCCATCCTCATTTGACAAGGTGAATTACAGCAGGCCGAGAATGTCGATATTCCAATGCTCCGTATTGTACCTTTGTATGAGATTTTGAACAGCGCCCGTGAGGTGTGCGAGCCAAAATCTATAGGATTGTGAGCGACGTGAGCACACTGTACCTACTTGCTGTGCAAAACTCAACACTATTTGCAAAAGTTTCAATTCATGAATTGTTTTTTTCTTTTGTTCCAATTCCGTTAGAATTGACAGTTTTAAGAAATGGTGGAACTTCATAAAAATATAAACTCAATTAATTGTTTGACTTTAGTGGTGTTCTGTACATACCTAGGTAAGTTCTGAATGATTTACCAAAAGAGTTGACAATGTTATTAAATATTGCAACGGAACATTGAGCTGACTGCTTAGTTGCCACATAAAAGTAAATAATTGTTTTGGCATTTTCACTTTAAAGGTCTAAAGGACGACTATTAGGGTAAGTTGCACCATAGTAGAAGTTAAAGTTAAAGTTAAAGTATTTGTCAAATTTGACAATTTGACGTCATTTTTGGGCCTAACTTTAACTTTAACTGAAATTTGGATGTTTGTTATTGTTAAAGTCAGATGGTGCAACCCAACCTTAGTGTCGTCAAAGTTAAAGTCAAAGTATTGTCTCCTGTTTTTCTAATATCTGGTTAGTTATTATAAGATTAAAACAACTTCAACAGGTCCGCTGTACAAACCATCTTCAGCATTCAGGAGTCTGAGCAAATGTACTCGTACTAACAAATGTTTTTTTTCCTTATATTCAAGCAGAGTTTCAAATTATTTCATTTGACAGCTGAAATAAAATAGTTGCAGATACGCAGCCTACGGGGAATTTATAACGTATCCATACGTGTATTCTCTTTCGTATTTATTGCATATTATGTGAAAGTTATAAGTCCCATGGGAGCATTATGTCAACGATCTCATTGGACGCTGTTAAATAATGTGATAGATTTATAGACCAGACTAAGCCCATAAGTAAGGGTCACGAGAAAAAAAACAGAATTTGGCCCAAACCAAGCCTTACTGCATACCTAATCCTCGTATGAAACAAGGCCTTCAGCTTCGGTCAACAAGCGTTATACTATTTAGTTGTAAGTTTGTGGTCTTGTCAAGCACTCACTTGTAGCTGTCATGCAATAAAAAAATAATATAATTCGTGCCCCGATCAAGCCTTCAGGGATCTAACCAGACTGTTACATTATAAGCATTGTCTCTGTCAGTTGGTGTAGTTGTCGCTTGACAAGCTCGCGATACCACGTTCGAGATATCTGAATTTCAAGCTCCATGTACCTGACAGTATGCCTCTCGAGACTTGTACGAATTTGACAGTTACAGAATCAGCGGCTTAAACCTTTGCGCTAACCTAGCGCTATGCTTTCGTAAAATGGTGTCAAAATTGTTGAAAGTTTAAAGTGGGATACTTGACTGTATAGTGAATTAAGACTAGGCTCTTGTGACGCGACTTGGCTATAAAATTAAGACTAGCTTTAGTCCTAATTAATATGACTCAGTCGGTTAACGTATAATGTCTAGAATTATACTGATATTTATATTAATACGACTGAAAAGGATGAGTCTCTTTCACCACTACTTGATAACCTTAACGTATTTAACGAATGTGACATAGATTGTCCCAATTTGTACATATAGCTCGCCATCTAACAGCGGAGAATAAGATCTGATAAGTAAAGTAACTGAAAAAAAGCATAAAATATCAAAGTGTCTCGCGAACTCGCGGCAGTGCAAAAAGGCCAGTGGCTCTGCGGAATTTTTGCTCATTGAGGAAAATGCTGGTTATCAGCAGTTGCTAGAGGATGCCTGCCAGAGCGTGTGATTATCTGCCTTCATACGAGAGTATTGCGACTAATGTATGTAGGTACTTATTTTACGAAGCAGTATATATTGGCTTTTGGGTTCAGTTCCATCCCAGGCGTACCTATTCAATCAAAAACCCATCCACCAGCGGAAATCTTTTAGTATGTTAGTTAATTGGAGAGGAACCAAAATTACCCATGGTTCATTATGGCTGGTTTTGTTGGCATTGTTTATCGGAAGCAAAAGCGCATCTCAAATTGCTATATACGTTACTTTGCATGTTCAATGTTGCATTTACGCCGAAATATCTTGTGCCCTTCAACAAAAACCTATAACATTGTATGCCAAAAGTTTTCAAATCGTATTGCCTTTTAATAAAGTCAATCAAACCATGTCATCATCAGCCTATGTTGGTCCACTGCTGGACGTAGGCCTCACCTAATGCGCGCCATCGCGCCCTATCTTCAGCTAGATGCATCCATCTCCTGCCATCATCCTTTCGTTAATCGTCGCGCCACCAAGCCGGAGGGTGTCCCACACTACGCTTGCCGAGACGTGGTCTCCACTCTAGACCGCCGTATCAAACCCCGTAGCAGCAGAAATATTATTTCCTCCGCTGGAAGTGTGTCAGATGGTAAATAAGGCGTGCGCGGGCGCATGCTAATAACAAAACACTGTCGCCGGTTCCACGCACGCGGACAAGGGTGCCGCGATGCTATCGTTGTCACGCGCACGCAATTCGGTGAAAACACACCAAAAATGAGCATGCTTTTGATTAACCTCTTTAAAATCTCTGCGAGCTTTAAAAAGTGAAACGTTTAATAACTTAATACACCGGTTGTTGAGATTTTACTCAGGATAAGCAAAAGTGAAATATTTCATTTTATCTGGAACTCTCTAAAGATAAGGACGCTAAAATTGTTCAAATGTATTTGTAGATTTTTCATGTGATTGTAAAACGTTGATAGCTCAAAGCCTAAGCTGGCTTGGCCACCTTGAAATATTAGGAGAGAAAAGTGTGGTTAAGCGAACGTACGTGTTATCGCCGAGACAATGGGTCGTCATACCCGTAAATGTATAACGGCTGGCCTGCTAGCGCAATGGGTTAAGGCCTATAGGGCCGAGCAACGTTGGTTCGATCCCCATACAGGATGGGACGACAAACATTCATTTTCGGAACATTTGAGTATGTCTCCGTGTCATTATATTTTATGAAATATATTAGTGCATATTTATCAGAAAGATACCCATAGTTTGAACGCTACTTATTTTGCAGTCAGGTCACCTTGGTTTAACATCTTTCATGTATATATTTATTTTGGTTTCATATCTAATTAATGTCCTTAATTAACACTTAACAAAATAGATGGATCATCAACACATCAATCTTCGCAAAAATTTTCACAATAGTTTATTTAAACTTCTCTTATATTTACGTTTTGCTACAATAACACTGAGTTTTATGTCAACATTACAAAATTCCATACTTAATTATTACGAGCACAGTGGTTATGTTTGTCTAGTAATTGTTACATTATGTCATACGTGACTCTATGACATATTCTGTGTTCCGAAGCATTCATTCGGACGTTGAAAGGAGGCCATATTCATAAGTCCTATTCACCGCGTCTCTACGCTCAAACGTGTCCATAACTAATTCATTGTGTTATTTTATTAAATACGTAGCAAATCGGTTTAACTTGTTTTAAGCCTTTAAGTACGTGAGCTATTGAATAAACCGCGTATAATTGAGTTAATTGTAGCAATTTTGATATCATGCTGGACAGGACATTTGTGGGTCAACCTTGGGCTCGCAATTCCAAAGGCCGACAGAAGCTACATTCTAATGAGTTGTTAGACTAGTGGAATCAAGACCTAAACTATTGGCGTGACATTGACAAATGCTGTAGGTACCTACTAAGACGACTAATGGCTGAAATCTAGGTGCAATAGAATCAGAAACATTTGTATTCAAAAAGACCAGATTGAAGAACTTTCAAGCCAAGATCAATTATTTATTTATTTATTTTCAGCCTATGCTGTCCCACTGCAGGGCAAAGGCCTCCCCTCCCACCTTCCACTCCTTGCAGTTCAAAGTTTCTTTCGGCCAGTCACTGAGATGATGGTCGAGCTCATCCCGCCTCTCTTTCTGGGCCTGCCGCGCTGACGGTTTCCGTTTCTAGGAACCCAATTGGTCGTACGGATCAAAACAAATAAAAATAACTACTAAAAAACAAATATGGATGCTTAAAGATATTCAAGAGTAGTATACTTGGTAATTCGAGTACCATCCTTTCAGAGTACGACCACCTGTAAATACCCCCTGGTATTAATACCAGGGATCTTGGTATTTGTTGGTTACTCAATAAATTATTAACACAAAGTTTAAAATATATATAAATATATTATATATCTTTATAAATTGTAGCCTGTCATGTTAAGCGTAGAATTTCTTTCACCGCAACAAAGTCATTCCGTTCAAAGGCTATAACTTCGGTATTATTCTCAATCACATACAATGCTGTGGTCTTAAATGACATCGAGACGTGTTGTTTCGAAGCTTTCTCTACACTGACAAGCAAAAATAAGTAGGTCCTACTAAAACGACGGTATTGTCCTATCTTGTAGTAGGCAGCCCGTGTTTAGGCCAGTGTTTAAGGTATATGCCTGAACATTGGTGAAAAAAACCTGGCTGTCAGGTATAATACACTAGAGAAATTCGGCCGGTCTGTTAATGGTCTCGGTAGCATAATTGGTAGTGCAGTCGCCCAGTTTGCGAAAGATGCGGGTTCGAGTCCCGCCTGATGCCAGGTAGACCGATTGTCTTTTTCTGGTTTTCCTATCTTTAGTAAGATGATTATGCATTATCCCTAATGCTGAAAATAAAAATAACCTATGAATCAAGAATCAGTAGGAAGGTCCATACCCATTTGTAGTGAAGTTTTCAAAGGTTCAGTTGCCAGTAAGTTCCTATATCAAGTTACCACAAACCACCTAATTCCTAAAAATTAAAATCCAAAATAGTTAATTATTTGTAGTTCGTTCACGTTTAGAATACAGTGATTTTTTAATTTAATTCTTTCGCTCACAAAAAAACTCAGATCCAAACTTTGCGTTCGAAAGTATGCGTTGATGTGGTCATTCGATTAGTTAGAGGACGTGCTAGATCTAAGGAGAAGTATGAAATTACTGCATTCTTAACGCGAACGAGCTATAGTTACTCTATCTGCTGGTCTGTGGTACATGTCTGTCTGGCCATTAACCGTCTATTTACTAATAAGCGGTAGACAGTGTCGCTTCAGTTAGTGCGAGTAAAACTTAATGAGGTATGCCGGTTGTCGACGCTCCCAATTGAACCGAATTGCATCACAGTTATGAGGCCGACCGTTTGTGCGAAATTATCCTTCCTGCCCTATAAAGGCTCAACTATTGTAAATCTCTAAGTAGAAAAAAGCAATGATAGTCTAAAATGACAAATGAGTTTTATTTTATGCAATGACCGCGGCAAACAATCAACCTAACTCAGTTTTACATAATTTGTAATTCAAAACCATAACCATGCATATAATTCAGCTTCACCACCAGCCAACAAGTTGGTCTATTGAGAAAGCTTAGATAAACTTATTCTATAAGGAAGGAGGCATGTGCTCATCAATTGCCAACAGTAGAAAAAGTCCTATTTTTTTCAATTCATATAAAAAACAGGAATCTTATGCAGGCATGCATGTTTTCTAAACGTTAAGATGTCTTACTAAAAATCTGGCTGAGGAAGTTGATTAAGCCACCTGAATTAGACCAAAATAAAATACGTATTGAATATCATCAAATTGATCAATTCGTGCAAGCAGGTATCGTCATTAAACCTTATCTTGCCGCAGAACTCTTTCAAGTCACTTTCTGTTTTACTTACATATTATTTTCGTACAGTATTTATCAACTTCTTGACTTTGAACGTTTCACAATTCAGAGGACAAACTTCTGAAGGCTGTTGTTACCAATTTCATATTCTATATTTTCACACTACAGTGTTTATCAGTTCAAAGTTGATTATGAAAAACACGTAAAACAATCAGTTGAAGTATTTCAAGGTTCAAAGTGACAACATAGGCAGTCTAATGTCAAATTGCAAAGTTCGTACCAGAGGTTTAGCATGTATATTTGTCCCTTTCTCACGTTTATCATAGCATTACATTAGAAGAGGATGACACCTGGCGAGAGGCCAGCTTCTAAAGCATAGAGCACTTGACCTAGAGTTACATTTATACTCGAAAACTGTTAATACAACTGTCTATCAGCAAAGAGAAACACACGTGGAAGCAATAACGAGCTTGTTTTTACGAGAAACTACACGAAAATAGTTTTATAACTAATAGATATGTTTTAAATTGCTTATATCAAAAGAGTTAAAAGCAGTTTCTGCTATAACGGTATCAGAAGCTTTCCGTTTCTTAAGGTAGGTATCTAACATAACATAACATAACATACCCTCACGACCATATCCCTAATGGGTTAGTTAGAGGCACACTGATTGTTGCCGTCATGGTGAACGGAACATTCAGAAGCCCACATTTCGCCGAGGAAATTTAAACCCAACGTGGTAAGGGGCGAGCCTACCGCCGTTATCCGGGTTGCTTGGGTTTTATATCGGTGTTTTCCATCACCGGAGAGTTAGCCGCATATTGTACAATGAACACAAAGTAGGTGCGTTCTGGCCAGATTTGAACTCGGAACCATCGGGTTCCGAGCCAGGGTCTTTAACCATTGGGCCACGACGCTCACAACGTTAAGGTATCTATTTGAAAATGTAAGTATTGTTTATTCCCATAACGAATATAAAGCACAGTCACCAGCCAAAAGGCGTCAGGTCACGGCCAGAGTACCTAGTCCAATAATAAAAATCACCGTAGCATCTGCTACAGAATTAAAATAGTGTTTCTCTTGTTTCAGATTTCAGTGCGCTGCAAACGACAAACGACTCGGTAATTGTAGTGTCACAATGGCGTTTGTCAAACCATCAATACATTGTTGACCACTGTAGCAGACTGGACACTGGAATGATCGTCCATTCACAAACCAATTCGATGCTGACTTCACCTAGTATGGTGGACGGCACATCACTACCCATTTCTGGTCAATCCTCCTTGCTCTATTGCAAAAAAATGACATTTGGCAAGCAGGCGCGGATCCACCGTTGTGGGCACTGTGGGCATGCCCACAACCTTAATTTGCTTGTTGTATTATAATAAGTCCATGATTGTTCATGAGTAAGTTCGTAGTCTAATCCAACTTTCACTTTGCCAAATTTTGGTGGCTGTGCCCACAACCATCGGCGGATCCAGGGGGAGCTGGTGCCAGCTCTCCTTAGCGGCCCCTAGCTATACAGAAACTAAATTAACTACTAATTACTAACGCTATTTTTTGGAAAAAACCGCGCTCGCTCCGCTCGCGCTATACTACTAATGTTCCCAGTGTTCTGAAAGTAGTCTGTATGCGCATTTTCTTCTCTAACTGAAAATCATTCAGAGACAGACACACGTGGATAGCCATTACGGCCTTGTCCACCTTCCAGAAAGGCAATCTGTTATTTAGAATTGATTTTAGACTAAATAAGCAAAACATAAGAAATGCAAAAAAAAATTGCGAATCTCCTAGATTGTATTGCTCTTTCTTTCAAGTCTCTTACGCCACTTAATAATCTAGTCGTTATACAATCGCAAAAAAAACGCGGTCGTTCCACTCGCGTCCTCCTGGCTCACCTAATTTAATTTAAGGCACGGTAAAGTTACTATTACCGGGCCTAGGGGGACTCGCAATAAAGTTTAACAATTTGCCTACCTATTTTTGCTTCGCCAAACAACCTGACTCAGTTAGAAGACTCCTAACTATTAAGGTAAAAAGCTAAGCACTTGATATGATAGTGACTCTTATTTATCACGAGGACCTTTCTCTACTTTGGAAAAAAAATGCGCTCGCTTCGCTCGCGCTTGTCTAGTACACTATGTTCATTTTCATTAACGGAGACGTTCGCGCAATTTCTTGTCCAACATTGGATCATTAAGACAGACAAATGTGAATAGCCCTAGCAGTTTAGTATAATTCAAGCTAGTACGAGTAGTAGGCAAAGTGAAAAAAACAAAAATATACTTGTTTTCTAGGTTACCTGTATTAATCTAGTTCATTATGACTTAAAAAAAAAATCGCGCTCGCTTCGCTCGCGCTTTACTACCTACATCACAATCCTTGAAAGCTTCAATAGCCGAGATATTCGCCTATTTTCATTTCTGTTTGTAATATTTTTTTGCCATTATTTAATTTTGAACAATAAAACTCGTTCACTCGTACCAAAGATTATAATTTGACTCACGTTATTATTTTTCTGCGAAGTACAAGGCCTCGCGAACATGATGTCGCCGAAGCTCACATAATAAGGTCTAGCGCCACCACTGTCTTTAATTATCAAAATTATATTTTAAGTTCGTGACTTGACCACGACTATGTGACCCCCTCCTGGCGCCAAAGCTGGATCCGCCCTTGCCCACAACCTTTTTAGAGGGCTGGATCCGCGCCTGTTGGCAAGGGCTAGAGTAAAAATGGAAATGGATAAAACGGAAATCTGATGTGCTGTTGGCTGTACAAGCTCTGCTTAGGATATCTTAGGATTAGATGATCTTAGTTTGAGATGACTTCTATTTTATTTATCTAGAGTTTTTAAACGTAAAATCTTAATTACTACCTATAACAAAACATTGAGGGGTATTAAAAGTGTCGAATGCGACGTTTCATTATTCTAGTTATTACTTGACTTTGAGGTAAGAATGCTTCATGTATGTAGGTAACTACGGAAAGATCTTTCCTTTGTAGGAACGACAGAAATGAGGAAATCCGTCAGGTGAGCTCAAATACGACCGACGAGCACCTACTACATCGTACTATAAGCACGGTAAAGGAATAAGTAACGTTATATTATAAGTTAGGTAGATAGGTATATCAATACAGCAAGATGCACTGTTGAGCGCTTCAATGGCTTCAAACTTGTGGTGTGGTTCAATGGTTTCAACTTAAATACTTACTTATATCTGTTTAAAGAAACCGAAGGTCTTACGAATCGTAGCAATAGATTATTTTCATGTCAAACCAATAAATTCGTTTACCACTGCTATTTTCGCGGACAGTGTGCAGTGTCGTACCGGTGAAGAGTCGAACTGAGAGCCTTGATCGAAATCGTTCGAACAAAAATTATCATCACCATCATGAAATTTTAATATGATTCATAAACAACTATCTCGATAAAATCTAATGGGACATTACTTCCGTTGCCGGTTGTTTACAAGGCTATTATATGTTTTTTATTTAATGCTGAAACACTTAATATCATCACCTAACTGCAACTAATTCCTTCACATTTTCATCGTACACTTTTTCTTCAAATTGGGTTTACAAACCTTTGTTATCATGACATTTTTTTTGTAACTTCATAACATCAAAGCCTGTCGAGCTTTGAAAATTTCAGTTATGAACAAATGGATATGTTGGTTGATCTTAATAACTAACTTATCTATAAGTTTACACTTTCCTATAAACAGAAAGTTAATTATGTTTTGTATTAAACTTATTTCTAACGTACATTTGCCATCAAACGTAATAATATCATATAACTAAATACATTGGGTTGTCTGAGCGAATCAGCGCGCCTATTAGGCGTTATCTCGAGGGAGCAATTTTGACGCCTCCAATTAATACACGTAGTTACTAAGCCTGTCTTCCTCTACTACGACAAACTATAGTTATAAAATGGTTCCTATTATTATTGTTCATCTATTCCTCATATACAAGAGAAAATAGAAAAAACGTTACACGCTTAGTGGTAGCTAGCACACCATAGTGGTTACTGATTAAGGTGCGATACCAGGAAAACGGCTCTCGGGAAAACTAAAGTTTTATATAGAAAATATGAAGTATGAGGCACGAAAAAAATCGTCATAGTAGTCAAAGAGTTGCACAATCAGCTCAAACTTCCAGTATATGGATCAACTTACTAGATTAATGTGAAAAAAAATCTGAATATCGCTAAAAACGTGCAAAACGCACTCCCGTATTTCAAAAGTTTAGGCATCATATAGACTAACAACTTACGTGTTTTAAATAACGTGTAAAGATCAGATATCAAAGAAGCATTGCCAATCAGTTGTTTTTCATTGCTTTATTTCAGTTTTGTGCAAAAAATTCCCAAAAATTCCGAATTTTTCGCTTGAAATCTCCATACAAATTACTATGGAGTGAGTGAAGTTTCTTTGATAGCTGTCCGCGCACCGTCGCAGCTCACTCCCCCCCATGTCCCCAAGGTGAGCGCACGTCGCTTTTGACGAAAATGACATTTATAATTACGCGGATAATTTACACGAAATAGGCGCACATAGGGTCTTTTGTTGAAAATAGTACAACTTTATTTTTTTTCCTCCGTACTGTTTGTTCATATGCATTATGCATAATTTATCAAACGTATGATTTTATCATGATTCACCATGAGAGTTATATGGCAGGTTTATATTCATAACTACACTTGATTAAAAGCTCTCTTGGGTTTGACAATTTCGTACTAGTTGCCATTTCATTTTCCTATTCTTTACGTAGTGACGTGCACTCACCCGGCGTCATGTGGAAGACTGACTTGCGGGACTGCGCAGACGGCTGTCAAAGAAACTTCACTCGTTCCATAGTATTAGGATGGAGATCTCGAGCAAAAAAAATTAAAGTTTGCGTTTGCTTATACGAAACAGAAATAGTTATTGCAATAGAACATAATGACAAGTTATTCGAAATGGAAACACACTTCACACCGGAACAGCTTTTACAATTGTACCAAGCACAAATTCGGTTGTGTATGGAGTACTTCTGCCACCACTAGGATGGCTCTGCCAAGTATCAGCTGGATGCACTGGACTCAGTTGACCGAAGAGCCAGGAGACTGATAGGTGACGAGACGCTCGTTGGAACCAAACTCGAGTTTGGAGCATCGGCGTAGAGTTGCCTGTCTATCGGTTTTTTATAAGGTGTATTTCGGAGAGTGTGCGCAAGAACTTCCTGACCTGATACCACCCTCTACTTTCTACTACCGGACCACAAGACGCCGCGAGGGCTTTCATCTCCATGTGGTCGACTTTCCAGCGGTCCGAACTAAGCGGTTTGGTGCTTCCTTTCTGGTCCGCACCGCTAAGGAGTGGAACGCCCTCCCTGCGTCTGTGTTTCCGGATACATACAACCTTGGTGTCTTCAAGGCAAGAGTGAATAGGCATTTTTTGGGTAAGCGTGGCTGGCAAGACTGATGTCAAACGCAAACCCATTTTAAATAAAAAAAAAATGGATCAGATAGAACTTTGATATAAATATGAATTATCATATTTACGTCAGCCATGGAAAAATGGCAGGGCAAGCATTTTTATCCCTAACTGGCTATTTGCACACAGCTTTTCACTGTAGTAATTTGAATGAACTATACAGACAAACGTTCTAGAAAATATAATTAGCATCAACTATCATTTAGATAGTGAAAGCTTATGTAAAAACAGACAGAAAAACGCGGAGGGTGACTTCCTTTCATACTATGCTCTACTCGTAGATCAATTCCAGTAAGATGAAGATCACGGTGGATTCTGTATTAAATTCAGCGCGATGGCCTCTACAGGAGACTAAAGGTATTACTCAAGTGTTATTATCTAAAATAAATTATCCACTAAAAGTGTATCAACTGTTGACAACTGTTAAATTCCTCGTTTTAGTTAGTAACAAGATAGCTCCGTTTAATGCTTCTTGCAGCTTTTCATTACAAGTAAGACCAATTAATTAGTGGGTTCTTCTGCATGTTACTAGAAATGGCTCCGTGTATTGCTATATCATATGCATTGGATGTAAGAAATATTTTGTGTTGATGATGATCGAACGGATAAACCAAGTTACAACTAAATCTCGATGGAATCGTCAAGTACCAGATATAACATTGTGCAAATAACGTGGTCACGAGAATAGATTGCAAATAATAGTGTAAAAAAATAATTGGCAAAACCGCTTGTTAGTATGTTTAATAAAATAAAATTTTTGGTTAGTTTCTTTTGTTTGCCCTTTATCCTGAAATATATTGGGTGGCGAAATAAAAATATCTTTGGTGAACGCATCAAATGATTATCATGCCGCGATTTATAATAATAATAAATAAATAAATATCCCTGGACATAATTCCACACAGCGCCATCTAGCCCCAAGTGAGTTAATTATACTCCGTTTTTATGGGATACTAGACAACGGATAAACATACTCAAATACTTTTTCTTTTGTAAATACATACTTATTATACATAGGAAACACCCAGACCAATACAAACAGACATGTTCATGCACACAAATGTTTGTACTGGGCGGGGATCGAACCCGCGACCTTTGGTGTAGTAGCCGACTTCTAAACAATTACACCAAGACGGTCGTCCGGATTTATGCATTGCATTTATGCACGGATTGCACGGCCCAACCACTGTGTGACCATAGCTGTCACGATCGCTTTCAAATTTGACAGATTTTCTCTCCGGCCGACCCTAGTAGCGAACCTTAAACGTTTGTGTAATAGCCTAATGTTGTCTATCACACTGGCCAATGTTCAACTTACTTGATGGGAAATTATTCAATACTTGACCAAGTAGGTGAAGCAGATAGCTGGGAAATAATGGCTTAAGATCGTCACATTCAAAATTTTTGAAGAATTCAGTTCACCTAAATTCTGTTTTAGATACCACAAACAAGTCGTCCATTCACCTTGCGCATGGGCGTGCTGCGTGCTTTACCATTCGTGTCCGCCCCAGCGTCCATCAGTTCTTAGCCCGCCTACTGCCACTAAAACGTATTATCTTTTTCTGTGTTTTTTTTTTCATTACCTCAAGGTATACGAACTAACAGAGAAATACCGAGCTCCGACACCGATTAAAACCGAACATTCGAACTAGCTGTCATCGGCAAGTTAGAATGTTCGGTTTTAATCAGATTTTATAGCTTCCGATAAAATTGATTTCGGATTTTTGTTGGCATTATTAGTAATTCAATGTCTAGGCGGATAGTAGACAAGGGAGCTATCGAATTGTAAAAGACATCCAAGGCAGCTACTTAGCAAAAGTCAGAATTAGCAAAAATTATTATTATCATACATAACATTAAATTTTTGATATGTTTTAGGATCACCAAAAATGCTTCGCTCGCTTCGCTCCCGCGGAAGTGCCGCCCTTACCCCTCGTAGGTTTGGCACCCGAAGCTACAGGTGTCGCCGCCTGTTGGGCTAACACCTCGTGACGGCGTGAATGATATAATTGCTGTCACACACCAACTTATTTATACCTAACACGTCGGATACGGATATTGAGTGCTTAACATTAATACAAAGCGATGACAACACAAATAACGATACATTATTGTGGCCTATTTAGAAGTTTGGCAAGATATTATGATAGCAGTGATATTTCGGGCTTCTTTAATAGTCGAATGAGATCAGTACTGATATTAGGAATAGAATAGACAATAATTTATTTAGTAGGCAAGAAATAAAAAAGTTATAAAAAGATAGAGACAAATCAGACTGCAACGGTACAGTAGAAAAAAAAACATATTTAATCTCACACTGTCCTAAACTCCATATTTTGAAAGAAAGAAAGACGTTGGAAAATAAATTTATTTGGTACAGTACAGTATACAAAATTTTGAGAGCAAAAAAAACCATCAAAGGGCAACAAAAAACAAATCAGATAAATACATCCATAGTCAGCACTCTACCTGTATCAATTTACCAATAACAGCAAAGCGTTCACAATGTTGTATTTTTTTTACAGACAGGAATGTAAAAAAACATAATACTCGTAGTAAAACATGTACTATTTATCTTTTTCTGCATCATGATTGTTCAATCATAACAATTGCGTCGGTACACGTACGTATAAAATTACGCATTATGAAATCAAGCTCTACACGGTCTACTAGTAAGAAATAATACGGTAATATAATTTTCATTACTAGCGATAACAGTGCTCGATGGTTGAGCCATGAGTTAGGTAGAGGTAGTTTTAGGTATTTCAGATCGTTGTAAAAACAGTAACTATGCCGGGCTGTTGACATTTTTTATTTTATTGATTTAGATACAAAAAAACCGGCCAAGTGCGAGTCGGACTCGCGCACCGAGGGTTCCGTACAAACCTGCAAGGTTTACAAAGTTCGTTCATTACGACAATCGAGTCATAACTATGGTATTTTTATTGCAAAATGAAATTCATAACATTACAATGGGGAAAGATGGAGAAGCATAAATTTAAGACAAACATCTCTTTATCGTTTAAGTAATCCTTTATTTTATATTAACACATATCATTTATCTATAATATAACTGAAACACTTATACTAGCCCTGCAGCAGACTTGCGAAAGTTCTTTTATTAAAGTTATTTATTTACTAAGTTTTTTAGTCACTATTTAGAAATCTGGTGCAAAAGTATTAATTAAGTATTAAATTTGAACCAGACCTGTAAATGGTGACTGAAAAAGTTATGAATAGTACCACATTGAACATTGAAGTTCGAAAAAACGTTATCAATAGTTGTACAACTTCGTGTAGTGCTACTGTTTATTAACGGAAACATGTTTATGGATGAAAAATATGTGGAAATTCCATTTTGGGGATTCATTCTAAAATCTATATTGAAGTCTCCCACAACAATCAGACGAGAAGAATGCGGTATCAATGGTTGTACTTTTGCGTTTTGCGTTTTTGCGTTGACTTAGAATATATTTTTTTTCACGGGTTAAAGGCAATTAGATCTAAGTATTTGATATGAATTTCAACTTGATAGCTCTACGCGTTCATGAGGAGAGAAGTAATAAGTTTACATTTATTAAAAAATAAATATATATTTTGTAATGTAACTAAAAATTTAAGGTTTTCGGAATTTTTCCTTTATGTGTGCTATAAAACGTTGCTTCATGCCAAATTTCGAGATTCTAGGTCGACTGGAAGTACCCTTTAGGTTTTGATTCCCTTGCGAGTACTTGCGAGTTTCAAAATATGCAGCTTATTGCTGTTTCTTTTGATTGCGTTGACATAGAAGTTTGATTTTGTTACAGCTTAAAGGTATTATAGAGCTGAGTATTTGGTATGAATTTCAATTTAATACCTCTATGCGGTTATGAGGAAATGGGTAGTAAGATTAAAATTATTAAAAAAAATATATTAAGTGATGTAACTAACAATTTATGGTTTTCGTAATTTTTCCTTTATCTATGCTATAAGACGTTGCTTCGTACCAAATTTCAAGATTCTGAGTTCACGGGAAGCAGCCTGTAGGTTTTGATTCCCTTGCAAGTGTCGAAAATTTGCGACATAAACGGCTGTATCTTTTGATTGCGTTGGCTTAGAAGTTTGATTTTTTCACAGCTTCAAGGGACAGTAGACCTGAGTAATTGATATAAATTTCAGCTTCATACCTCCACGCGTTCCTGAGAAAAAGGGTCTTGACAGACGGACGGACGGACGGACAGACGGACAACAAAGTGATCCTATAAGGGTTCCGTTTTTTCCTTTTGAGGTACGGAACCCTAAAAACGATATGATTACCTACACACTTACAAATAAAAAGAAGAGATATGCCAATTCAAGTATATACAGCATTCACAAGTTCAATGGGTAATGATTGTAAGTTTGTAGTGAGTAACTTACAAGTTGCAATGCAATAGCAGTTAGGATTAGAAAAATCCTCACTTCCAAACGATTAGTACCTATAATAACGATAAAATCGTAATTTCTGGACATTTGCTTCAATGATCCGGGCGCCCTAAACGGGGTGATTTTGCCAGTAAGGAAAATCATCATATGTTTTTAAAGTTCAAAGATAATTACGGTCAGGGTTTAGTTTTATATTATTCTATAGAGCTTATTTCAAAAGTGTGGCCACACTTCTTAAAGTCAAGTGTTTGCCGCTACCCCAATAGTGAAGCGAAAAGGTAAACCGACTAACGATACAAATTCTAATCAAACGTAAACACTATTGCTATAAGTTTACATCAGACAGTTCGCGCGGCTCGTTACGAACTCTTGCGCGTCGGAAGCGGAACTCATGCGCACGCGATGATGCGATGTGTTATTTACGTTGTGTTTATGTTACAGCGCGAGACGCGTTAGGGTTGCTTCTTACGGCGTATTTTAAAAAAAGTTATTGCAATTTTTTACAGCCTAAATTTATAAATCTAAATCAACAAGATCGATTTGTAAAATATTATTCTCATTATTAATAAACTCTCATTGACTACTCTAATCAAATGTATTATCATATTTAAATCCCTTGTGGGCGTTTGTTTAACTCTTGAAAGCAAATCAGAACAGTCCAGTATCCCATTTAGGAGAGTTTATACAGACAGTCCAAATCCGGCTACCCCAGAGAGAATCCATTTTAAAGTGAGTCAGTCTGTCCTCATGAGATTGACCGACAGGTGCTCTTAAAATATCTTTATCTTCTTTAAATACACGTGTGTTGTGTATTCACAACACAAATTCCAATAAACATTCCAAGACGCACATTGCATTTGCTCGCATAAGCATTATTTTAGTTTGAGGCCTATTAAATTCTCTGGTGTTTCTTAATACTGCCTCATTACCCTTAACATTGCAATTTGGTATTCTGGTTACTCCCAAATCACAAAAACAGTACGGTTACAAACATTATAAAAATAACATTTTTATCTTCATGTATGTATGCATGTAGATTTTGACCCGATTATAGCGAAGCCAGAAGGAGGGTTGTGATTTTGACTTATATTATCTATGTTTGCGGGTATGGATGTTCATGTGTACCCTCATAACTTGTAAACTAGTAATCTTAATTTCATGGTTATCCTTTGAACGTAATAGTTTTAGCGGAGACTATTTTCTTGTTTCTTATTTTTCAATCGTGTTTTAGTTTTTAAATTTCCTTTCTTATAATGGACATTAAGGTGCGGGTTTGCAGAGCATGCCATGGCATCCGTGGTAACTAGGCGTATTTATCAAAAATATGAATACAAGTAAAATACGCAGCTTTGAAATATTCGCGCAGGCTTCGTAGCAACCCTGGCACGCGTTGCGTGAGCGGATCATACTTCATTAGCTGTGTCAATCAGCCCAGATGCAATGATTATGTGCGAGCACAGCCCGGGAGTATCACTTTGTAATGTGATAACACTCATTCGTGGATTTTAATTTAACGAGCTGAATTCACCGCCGGTGACATGTATCTACGGTTTAATTAAAAATTAAGTTATATTATCATACATAACACATCTAATATAAAATCTTTTCGTGAAATCTTTTTTTTGTTACGAAAGCTTATAATTGAAAGTTACACTGTTTTGGTATTTCAAAGCAACTATCCTGGCAAGATGCATGCAACGTTCACAATAAATAAAAATATTGAAATATATTTACAATTACATTACATTTTCTGCATGTGATACTTTTTCTAACATTGATACTGATTTTACTAGTACCAAAAAAGTACCGAAATTAATTAGGAATATGACCAGAATATAATCACAAACTATTGTTAAACAACATAATAGAAAACATATCATATTGTTTCAATGCAAGGCTAAAACATAACTTGCATACTTCATGCATATGCAAACTCGAATGCAATGACTTAATAAATCTTACTTAATGCATTATCGTTTAATAAGCAGAAATAAGTAAATTTTCGACGGTTTTCCGTATTCGATGCTGAAGAAAAAATGGCTTTCTACATTTTTTAAGGCGTACGATCTACGATAGAGTAATGACAAGTCATTTGTCAATGGCGTCGTAGAACTAGAAAGCAGGGCATTTTGTGGGGCGCTCACACGTGTAATGACGGCTTTTACCTACATTGAAAAATGTTGCCATGTATAAACTAATGATTATTGCTGATATTGGGAGCAGAAACCGGCAATAATGATGTTACTTTGAGAATAAAGATCAATATAGTTATTGGCCGTTTTGTAGATAAAGATATTAGTTTCAATGAGTGATCACAATCATTAAACATAACTTCAACGTTTAGTGTTAGCTACTCCAAAATATTGAATTTGCTTGGTCATTTCTAGGCCTATATAGGTTGTCTATTTTCGCTGGTTCTTGTCTTGCCCATTTTCCATTTACTCATGACATTTACTGCTGACAAAGTTTCACAACAACGCTCCGTAGTACCTCTTTATACGTACATTATCATAAGTAGGAATCTGAACTCATGAATTAATAAACCGTAAAAAGGCATTAACGCTCTTTTTGCAATCGAGTACCGCTGTTAAGCGTGGGAGAGATCGGTGGCTTATGATTGTGTGGCCATGTCGCAGTTATCGGCGTGGTTCTACTCTACACGTGTCTAGAACTATCAACATTGTAGCGATGTAAGATAATAGAGGCGCAGCGATCTGAGGGGATTTACTCTAAGATCGAAAATAAGTAGTCAGTGTTCCAAAGATAGGTACTTACAGTTTAAAATTTAAGCATTTGAGCGCCTTCCGCTGACCGCATTTCTCAGTAAAGCTATGAAAGTTGCACCTCTGACTTATTTTTATTTCACTGTGAAAAATATATACCTACCTAAATGAAATCTATAAAACATCAAACTTGTTTTTACTAACTTTATGTCACCCTTCGCAATTTAACGAATCTTTGAAAATATTGTACCGCAGTCTACTGTAAAAGCACACCTAACGAAGAAATATCCATACTGGTAAGCAACGCTATACTGGCATAAGACTCAAAGACATGAAGCTATCTGCGCTTGAGAATTAAAACAAGCGACGATTTAGTATAAAAATGACGTAGGTAGTTAAAACTCTTGTTGAGAGTCGCAATTTGTTGTTTTGTTTTTATTTCGCAATGGGTCGTCGTTGGGATAATAATCTAACCATCTGCAAACAGTAAAGAGCACGTGTTTCAGAGTTTGGGACCACAAGTTTAATCACTTTTATTTCCGGATTAAAACGGTCTAACAATCTCTTATAAAGTCCACAAATAAGGGATAATGTGTGTTAAAGTTTTAATACAAAGTTGCATAGAAACTCAATTCGTGTAGACTATTCAAACAACTACCAAATAGTCTTTATCCTTCTTTTATTTGCTTAAGATCAAAGAATTGTATATCCTATAAAAAAATCTCTAAAGTAAGTAGGTATACGTACTTCAAACTATTTTTCATATGATAAAATTGAGGTCGTAACAAAAATATGGTGACCTTTTTACTCACCCTAGGCAGAATAAATATGCTGCTCCCAAATTCCTAAAACAAATAAAATATTATATTACCACCTTATCAATCAGAACAACGATTGACTGTTTCAATATATAAACATTAATGAAGGAACACGTATGAATGATATTATTAAAATAATAGGTTTTCTTAATTGTCTTACTTTGTGTAAGAAAGAATTTACAATATCAAACAGCGTTAAAGGAAGTTTAAGTTAAAACTAGAAGTGAAGTTATTAATATGAGCACTTAATATCATCAATAATAATGTTAACACTCGATTACATTACGATGTCGTAAACCGAAACCATTTAATCATTATTAAAAGGGCCATAGCCAATAAAAGTCGTAGAATTGGACCTATAAATAGCAGTAAACATGAACCACAGTGGTATGCGGCAGTAGCAGGCCGCAGCCATTAGGGCGAGGGAGAATCAGTCATTAAAGGCAAAAACGTTACAAAATCAAACGCAAAGTTCCCACTGACAGTGCTCGAAACTTCCCCTAATTGCCTGGACTCCTTTGAGCTACTTAAACATTACCGCGAAATAAAATGCGTTACAGAATTTGCGGAGCGAAAATAAAGTAGCTTCTGCGAGTTTAACAGCCTTTTCTGCACACCAAACTCTTTGGTTGAAACTATATTTTTAATCAAGAACAAATTTATTTCTTCGCAGCCAAACTTGTATTCCTCGATGCTGTACCGCTGTGCCGTTGCTGCGAACTGCGGTATGAAGAGTGTGGTAGGGGGAAGGAAACGAACACACTGTGTAAGTAGTCTAAAGTTCAGAACGAAAAAACCACTAGGCTTTCGGTTTGCGGAATATGCAACTTGAAATGAAATCTTGAATGGTTTTTTACACAATAACACCAATAAGGCCAATGAGGCATCATTATTTCAAATGAATGTAAAAAAACCGGGAATGCTCAAATTCGAAAACATTAGGGAATGCATCAGTAGCGAGCAAATGAGTGATCCCTAAGATACTCAAAAAAACTGTTAAGAAGATCCGATCCGATACGATGACATGGAGGTCTAGACTGGATGCTTCGGGCACAGGATTGCCAAGAGTGAAAGAAGGGGGAAGAGGCCTACATCCAATATTGGATAAAAATAAGGCCACCATGATGATGATGATCATTAAGAAGATCATGTTAAACAGTATAAAAAAATTGCGATGATATATAAGATGTGGTATATAAGTACGACCCTAGCTGTGATCATAGCATTTAACAACACAATAGGAAATCACAGCCAAAATGTAAATAACTTCACACAAAGAAACAAAACGGCCACCAATGCTCCCGACATTGAAAGTAAGGCTAATTGCAATTATATCAAAATCATCAACAATGCAGCTTTAATAAACAACACGTTAAACGGTACAACGACCTCCATATCCTTATTACGAGCAAGAAAGCGAGTGCAAGTGAATCGGACATTCCGAACTTATTTGGAAGTGACAATGACCTAGAATACGCCGAGGCTAACGTTATCAAGTGCTAAACTAGGTGTGTTTCCTTGTTTAATTAAGATTTTAATAACTTCACTAGACGTAATTAGTTACAAACAGCTCTTTTACACTTTGTGAATGTTGTGGAATATAATGTTGTACGTGCTAGGTGTTGTTTTCACGAGAAATGGTTCATAGGTATGGATTGGTACTGAATGCGTGTGAATAGAAAAAATGGTTCCAATATGTCAATGCTTTAGCTTTAGTTGTAACCTACTTACATGTAGTAAGTATGATATTTTTCATACTAAAGTAAGGTTGTCAAAGTTCCCTAAAGTGCTACTTTAATCACTTGTACTTGTGGAGCCGCCGTTTAACCTAAACGTTTATCTTTCATTGGTTATTGATTATACACTATGCCGTTTGTTTAACTTATTTAACTTATTTTTACTTTCAGTTTTTATCATTTCAGATTTCCAATAAGCGTTTTCCGCGATTAATAATGGCCGCTTACGGTTCCCCCTTTAGCACATGATGACAAATTAATAAAATAGATACAAACATACATAGTAGGTATCTGCCTACTTATGAACTATTTTAAACCATTCCGCATTAACAAGAACATAATATATTGTGTATAGGCGCTGTATAAAGTAATGTAAATTGTAATAGATAACATCACAGCAGTAGCCGTATTGCTTAACATAATATATGCAAACAACGAGCACTTACAATGTTACAGTAAAATGAAATCCAATAAAAAACAGAAATTATAATTTACGTACTATTACAAACTATAAGTAGAGCTAGCTACAAACAGCTGCTTCTATGATTTTATCTTCGGAGCCATTTAATACTGCTAAGCTCTTTTTATCCACAAACTTGCTTCAGGACATTTTATCATTTATCTATATCTCCTTCATCATGCATTATGGATACTTTAAATTGAGTGTGTTTATTTATAAAACTCGAAAACACATGATTACTTGAAGATTACAACATTCACCTTTAGAAGACAATCATTGAAAAGTTGAGATTTTAAATAGGTAAGTTGTAGTTTAATATAATATGAAGAATCTGAAGAATCTGAATCAAGCAAAGGGTTAGAAGATGGGAGTGGGTTAGTATTAACCTGTACAACTTTGTCGGTACAAAACAGATTTGTCACGAAATGAAAGCTGTTAATGATGAGTAAGTATTTAAAAAAAAACAAATCTTACTCATCATAATTAACCTTGAACTATACTTGAAGAGTAGATGGACACATTGTCAATTGTGAACAATAACAAACTATTGTGTACAGCCAAGGCTAGTAGTTAATATAGCGCATATAATTACATGTGAAACACTATGCATTGTTTACTTAGAAGTACGTTTAAAAAGTGAAGTAATTGTAACTCTACATCACATGGTCGGTGCATAAATGGTCGAGAAATATATAAACAAGAATAATAATACAAACATTGACGACTGTACTATATCCTAGACCCGGTTTTCAGAGGCACACTGCTAGTTGGCGTAGACGGAACATTCAGAATCCCACATTTCACCAAGCTAATTTGAACCTAAACTAAGGAGAGGGGCGCACGCCCTGATAAAAAAACCCAACGAACCCGGATAACTAACGCTCCTACCAACGTTAGCCGGGTTGCTTTGGTATTTCTATCGGTGTTTTCCATGAGTAAAAGGTAATCAACACAAAATAAACTCAAACTAACCGAAAAATATTTGATATTTATTTCATGTAAGATTTTTACAAGTGTGTATGAAAGGTCAGTAAAACAAAAAACACACTCTACCACCGGTTCGGAAGTTTCTATCGAGAAGATTCTCACAACAAACTCGATAGTTACTCTTTTCAACATAGTTTACACACACACACCTGATCGATGAACTCAACACAATAATAACAGTGTTACTATAAGATATTTGTGTAACACTACACACCAAAAATTACTGAAATGCAGGCCTAAAAGCCTATGAACACCCCAGCTCAGACTGATTGACCGGTACTGGGCTTAATCAAGTTAAATTTGGCGCCTGGATTACGATTGATCCCTGGGCAGGGCCTAATGTGCGTGTGAAAGGTCAACGACTGATCTAGGTCTACTCTATATAGCAGAATAGATAGCAAATTACTATTCAAACCAAATCAAAATTGATACGACATCATAGGTGGAAGATGGGCGTTGATAATACGAGTTTTATGTAAATAATTCCATGATGCACTTTCAGCAGCATACGAAATATGGAACACAAGTTAGAAATAATTTTGGTACTTAATACAATAACAGTTAGAGAAATTATCATGTTTTATTATAATTCTTGCCTTCGCTAAGTTACAATATCACTTGAACCTACCTCAACAGTTTCTGAGGTTAATTAGGATTTTAAAAAGTTCAAGAAATTGTGACTGACTAATTTCATTGGTGTCACTCAATTGAACGGCAGCGTTACCTAGTCACAATTTGCATAAAAATGTTAAGAGAGTGGCACCATCTAACTTTGGCAATAACGTTGACCATATAAAGGTGGTCATTATTATAAAAGTCAAGACATAATTACGTATTATTCAAATACAAGATATTAAGACATCGAATTTATTAGAAAAGTTAAAACAGTAAACCGAGCATTCTTGTGCTGCCAAAGCGAGTATCGAAACATTACCAATCTGAAGAGATAGCTTAGTTAGGTACGATGAACGGCATAGTAGGTAAGTTATTTCCGGTCAGTCTCGCCTTATTGCAACAAAAAAATTGGCACGAACAATATAAGAAACGAAAATGAGTAGCCTGGTGTGCTGTTGGCTGTACATCCATAAACAATAAACTCCAGCTTACTGTTTCTGGCTATCCTCATCAAATTAGGCTATTGTCACTAGATGTGTGACTCAATACAAAAAAAATGTTTCATATTTCAACACTCATGAGCAGGTCGGAAGCGTTCTAGGAAGTACCGTTTCCAACAGTCCGATTGTACAAAATTTCAATAAAAGTTGTTTCCGTTCTGCATAACACAGACCTATCATTGAAACTCGCGAGTCTGAGAGCATAGTTTACGTCTATAAATAATAAGCGCCGGCTAACCGTGTCTACCTGTCTCCGTCAAGGCCGTGAACAGGTTATGCGCCTACGCAGCTTTGTCACCCGATCCACAGTATAAACCATACAGTAGGCTATCTAAGGCCGCCCGCCGAGTTATTAGCCTAGCGTGCACACAGACACGCGGCATAGCCCGTCCGTACCCTACGTGCCTATGCCTCGCTATTTTATGCTAGCGTGTGCGTGTAATCGCGTGTGCGTGATTTAGCGACACGGCGCGCGACGCGCACGCACACATTCAAACCGAGAGTGGCACGTTTGTATGTAGATGTTCTACTGTATGTTTATACTGTGGCATTGTCACCCGATCTCCGATAACATTGCAAAAAAGCGCAGTTTCAAAATAAGAACCCGTATGCCTCTGAACAGGTGTCTTGACGTTTTTAGGGTGATATGATAATAATTCTATCGTTCAATTGGCCCAGAAACGTCAAATTGTTGATTATGAACCAAGTTACGAGCTTATCGAAGTAGAAATTGTGTGCAATAATGGGCTAGGTACAGTTTTAGTCTGAGAAGTTTTGCCCACGCTTTTGATGTAGGGTATCGAATGAAAATCAATATTTATTTGCGACTATGTACTCAAAATAATACTTATAAAGCATAGAAACCTAAATACCATTTCCTCACGGGGTAGGCAGACTACATAAACATACATGTTACGTAGGTACATAAACGAATTTTAACACTTGTTAAAAGTGACTCTACCACCGGCGTCTGAAGGTTGTTTCAAAGAGAGAAAATCATGCTGAGCTTCATGCCGGTACTATTTTTGGGAAAAAAAAACTTGCAATAACGATAAGTAGTTGTAACTATTCTCTTAGCAATCCGACAATTGGAATTGGCGCCAACCGGAATACCATAGTTGTGCCCGAATGTTGCACCTGTATGTAGAGTCAACCATAGGTCAAGAATTCACCCCATTCACTTAGCGGAAGGGTCGCAGTTGTGACCCTTCCGCTAACCTCATTGCGTGGTAAAGTTGTGAAAGGCGCACCTTGGACTAACAGCTGGTCAATAAAAAAAAACACATAATATGCAAGTTCAAAGCTGTGAGAACTCAGTCTATCAAGAGGCAGAGCGAAACAACAATCTTTATTTTACTTTACTTGACCCAAATACATGGAGACATCAATGACAGTATTGATAGTTCGCACGTTTGTGATAGCATAAGTATAGATATACGTTTATTAGGTAGTTGATCATTTCAAGAAAGGGGCGACTAAACGGCTGACTAGTGAACATCGCAATGCTAAAGTTATTTACTGATAAGATCGTGAAAATGTACTGAAGTGTTTAGATTCGTAGTCAATGTTTTCTTGTATATTATGTGTGGTCTGGTCGACTATTCCGCTGATTTAACCACCAGGCAGACTTGCGTCTGGCCTTTTCGATTTGCTAATAAATTCGGCGACCGATTTAGTCTACCTCTAACAGACACTTAATCTAACAAATAATGGTGACAAAACCGGAATTTGCATCAGTATTAAAAACAAACACAATATTATTGACCGTTAAAAAAGAAAAATCAACAAAACTGAACCTTTTTATTAGACTTCATTCCGTTTTTATCACAAAATACAAATCACGACTACAAACTGATACCATACCTACAGCACGTCACCAAAAAATACTGGAAATACCTCATCACAAGCACGCTTTATTTACACAAATCACTTGAATTTGACTGCCACTTTCATTCAAGATCAAACATTTCAACTTGTAACACACGCGAAAGATAAAAGGGATAACGAAATGCGATGCCGCGCGGCGCGAGAGTCGAATGTTTTGAGCAAATCGCGAGTTAGTGAAAGATTGTGCGCCCACGCACGTTGAACTATTACAGGCGTGTCGCGGCCCTGCGGACAAGGTTGCCTGGAATACTGAACTTCGCGCTCTATTTTAGATGCGATTGTTCAGATAACAATAGTAAACATGTTTGATACGGAATTCAATGTCACGGCTGAAGCAAGTTGTGATGGAATTTTGACTGTAACCTTACAGCTGCGGAGTTAATTGCTATGACAGCATGTTTTTCTATGACAATTTTGTTTTGGCATTTTCAATAGTACATTGTTATCCGAGGGGTGAAAGTAACTTATTTAGTCCCGAGACGGGGTTTGGCGCCCGGAACGAAGTGAGGGCGCCAATAGTTCGAGGGACTAAATAAGTCTTTAACCCGAGGTAAACACTGTGCTTTTCATTACAAATACGAGGAAAGTAAAAATAAAAACATGAATTAATTCATGAAGATCGAATTGCCGCTTTCCCGCCTATTTTGTTTGTTTTTTTTTCTGTGGCCGGTCCGCTATTCAGCCATAATTTTTTTATTTTCATCATTGGCAAAATGGTAAATATTTTGCTGAAAGCTAAGTTATTTTAAAGAAATTGCTGAAACTTAATTAAAATAAAGTTATTTAATAAATATATATTCTCTAATCAATACTTAACTTTAAGTTATTTCAATTTTACATCGTGGCTGTATAGAAAGTTGGAACATGGTTCAATAGTTAAGTGAAAAACAACTAGTTTTTTTTTTAATAATATGACAGCTGTCAGTTGAAAGTGATTCTCCCTAGGGATGAAAAGTATTACTTTCAACCCGCTTCTCAGGTCAGTAATGACCTACTTTCAGAGTATGAGTAATGAAAAATACGTAGTTGGTCCGCTAATCTGCGCTACCTGAAATAATTAGCAAGCTGAAATGGCAGTGGGCTGGCCATGTTATTCGTATAACCGATAACCGTTGGAGCAAACGTATTCTTGAGTGGAGACCGCGTCTCGGTAAGCTTTGTGGTGGACGTCTTCAGGCAAAGTGGAGTGATGATTTGCGCAGGATAGCTGGCAGGAACTAGATGAGAGCAGCCGACGATCGAGTTCAGTGGCGCGTAATAGGAGAGGTCTATGTCCAGCAGTGGACTGCATAGGCTGATGATGATGATAATGAAAATAAAAACACAGGTCAATATATACCTTAAAGGTTTCAATGAAGATTACGACACTTCCCACTGCATATTTCTAAACTCATCGAGTCGAGATAAAAGAGAACAAACAGCATAACAAACCTAGTAGGTCATTTTGCGTTTTATTGCTCATTACTTAATTGCGAATTTAAATTATTCAGTTAGTCGACTTGCTAAATGCGTTACACTTTATGTAGTTACGTACAAAATCTACGAGCCTCTTTTGGTTTTCATTTACCGCTTAAAAAGTATCTGAAAAAACTTGAATGTGTATAATAAAAGTATGTAAGTATGTTTATCCGTTGTCTAGTATCCCATAGAACAAGGTTTTCTAGCTTGGGGGTTAGACCTAATTATTAATTATCAATTATTATTGTCATTTCCCTTGATTTTTCAAACTGTTTACACTGTCTGAACACGATTTTGTATTCTTATTTTTGTAACAAGCTCCGGTTGTGGAGGCCCCTGGTGTCCTGTACTTCAGGTTACTTTAGGCACCAGTCTGTCTGAACTCAACTGAGGCATCCTCTTTCTTGTTGCAATTGTGCTTCTCACATAAATTAGTTTGTAGCCTTACTTATGTATATTAATTTAAGTGCCACTTTAGAGAGAGCAATAAATTATTGTATTTTATTTTTTAAATTTAAGACGTCGCTTTGCTAATTCACGTTCTAATTTCCCAACTTCAAGCTTTTCTTAAAAACTGTAATCGAATCAAACTTTTGATATCAGAATTGTTTCGGACGGCTTTTGTTGTCTGTCGGACTACTACGCTAACATCATTATGATGCTGACTGTACAACACAACTCACATACAACTTTTTTTTTTTCCCGGTGAAATGCCTTTACGCACTTCCCGCTGCTTGGGGTGGCAGCGGGGGGGGTGTGGGACTCGCCCACCCCTGCAAGGGGTGAGAATACCCACTAAAAAACCGGGGCGGCCTTCTTCTGCGCGTGACCAGGGCTTACCGAGGCTTACTCAGATGCAACTGGTACAACTATCTTTATCTTAAGTTGTTTATTAAAACTGAGTCAGTTTTTAATTCTGAACAGCAACTGATTCGTTTTGCGTAGGTCCTCTCAAAATAGTTTGTTCTATTATTGCCAATACCAACAAACCGAAGCAAATGACTGTCTTCACGTGTTACTCAACAGTTTGATATCATAGCAGTTAATGAGATCGTATGTTATTGAAGACTGTAAACATTATAATAGTAGCATTATTCATAGTTATCTTTTAAATACGTACAGTGGCCATTATTAACAATTTGATGAGTTACCTTCTTATTTGCTTCAAAATATTTTATCTTTTTGCAGTACGCATCAGGGTATACAGACAAATAAAGACAGTACAGTCTTGTGAATTTATGAAAGGACTAGGTTTAAGTTTATCCAATATGTTATTTGTAAATGAATACGAAATTATTAATTCAAATGTCGGTTAGTATGTTTTTGAGTTTGATGATTTTGATTGATGTAGGATAATAGATGAAACTCTGCAACCTAACGCGTAAGTCAATGCATTTAATTTAACAACTTGTAACTCCACAGAAGGCTTTTCTATTTATGGACCAGAACTAATAGTAGAAATATTATGGTTATTATGTATTTTTTATAAATCATAGTTTCGTAGCTCCAGACTTGGTTAAGCAAAATTACACTCAGAAATCTCTTTCACACTTAAGATTGAAACACAAAAGCACCCGCGTTTACACGTGGTATTGATGAGCAAAACCAAACGCATTATGATGACAATGACGCTGCGTGAATGCTATTTACCTATTTGGCTAAATTCCAATAAGTACAGACATACTAAAGTAATCTAGGCACTGTAGACCGTATTACTAAGCTCATAAAAACAATTTACAGGTCATACGAACTTATGTTAGATTTAGACAATTAGCAGACGTTATAGTCACTAACGGGATATTAACCTCTTTTATCAGAAAACATTATTGTAGGTATGTAGGAAATAGGAAAAATTAAGCCAATTCTCAGCTGGTGACTTCAAATTATAGCACGTGGTCGTGCTGTTTATTCGGTTTTGCGAATAGCTACGATCCACAACTATAGTCTCATTTTAAGTGAGGTGTTAGACGGGTAATTTGACAGAAAATTTGAGATTTTCTTCAAAAATGCGGCGTGGGTCCTCAGTCTATAGGTCACCTCCTCGATTGCCCTCTGTGCTCTAAGACCTCCACAGGGGAGGAACTAAACATGGCAACGAATGACGCAGTCGAGGTCGCTAAGTTTTGGTCGGGATCTATTTGATTTGATGCCATCGACACGAAAGAAGAAGAAGTTATTTGATTTTATAGTTTTTTTACATTCTGTGGCTTGCTCTTGACCACAGTCTGTCTCAAGAGAAGATATGTGTTCTAATGGATCAAGTCCACCTACCTATTCACTCACATTTAACAAATAAAATGTATTTTTACTTATTTGTTATTTAAGATGATATCTTAGGAAATTTCTGAATGATGTACGTACCTGTCATAGGTGTAGGCATATCAGTAAGTAAGTAGTTAATTAAGGTTTTGTTTAGCACACTGTAGGTATGTCGATAATGATTAAATAAATAATAGCAATTTCAACTACTTATTTACCTATGTAATGTTGTGTTAAATTTTGAAATGAAAAGAAATATATAGGCGTTTAGATAGACGTTTAAATAGGTAGACGTTTAATTCCGTAGAGTAACGCCAAAACAAAATTTCCAAACCTACAAAATTTAATTTTTATCATACATTTTCATTCGCAACACATCGGTATTTTTGTATGTATACATAACATACTGTTATGTTCATCGTCATACGTTTACTTTCGTACGTATGCGCTTCGTTCATAACAGCTCGTGCCTAAATTTACGATTTTTATCACTGAACAAACATTGGGTTTTGCAATAGGCGATCATAAAGTCGAATCGTAAAGTTACTATTTGTGATTAGGCTTATACAACGCGCACTTAAATGTGCAATATAATATGAAACGTAAGGTGAATACATTTTCTCGAGCCCCTGGTATTAGAAAGGTCAAAATTTATTGCTGTCGAACCTTTTGTTATGTCCGAAATGAATCCTTTTTTCTTTCACGGAACAATCCACTTGTTGCCGTGAAAAAAACAGGCGCATTTGAGATTTTATGCAAAAAAAAAAACTAATAATATCTGTGAACGTTTAGGTATTTATACTTATGAAACGTTTTGTCCTCCGGACTAACTATCAGTACCAAACTATTTAATGCAGACACCTAAAACATCTGAAATATAAAATTCTCATCTCACAGTGCTTGTTGTCAATTAATCTCCGCTGAAACGGCATGACCGATTTTGATGAAATTTTATATGTTTGTTTGTAATGTCTGAGAATAGGTCATAATCTATTTTCTAACTATATTAGTAGTTTGGTTTTAATAACGTAAACCTCCAGTCAGAAAGGTTTCCTTGTCATTTTCGGACAAATAAACCTAGGCTTGATTGGTAAATCCTATTTAAGCTGTCTTTTTTGCTACTTAAAACTAATTCAACTGACAATTTTTTTTTTTCAAATTATAAATCAACCTCAATCAGAGAAAAAATACATTAAAACATTACAGTAAAGATACCCAAAAATTGCAAGAAAAGTAAATGCGCGTGCTCAAACATGTGGGAGTAGGCTTCGTCTCGGAGACAGGTTAAAACGTCATTGCCAAGTACTTATTCTGCAACGTGTTTAATGTTTTTATTATTACGAGCATTTTATTTGTTCCACAGGGCACGTCAAACTGTGAAATTTAAGTTAAAACTAGAGTTTCCAGCTCAGTTTTACGACGCGTAAAATCCTGACGTTGTAAAAACACACATAAAACGACTAAAAAGAACTCTGGACTTATTTTATAACATTTAAACTATAACACAAGTAAACTACGTCAGATGTAGACACACAAACCGGCCAAGTCGGATTCGGGCACGAAGGGGTCCGTACCAGCTAAGCTACAAGTAAAAAATTGCTTAAAAATACTTTTGTTGTAATGTGACCCACCTTTAATTTTCAGGATTTTTTGTTATAGCAGCGATGGAAATACATAGCTTTTTAGGTATCACGGTTTATGCGATACAGCCCGGTAACAAACAGACAGACTGCGGAAGCTTAGTATGGTGGTTCCGTTTTTACACTTTAGGTACGGAACCCTAAAAAGTATAAACTAACAGTATGAAGATGTAACGTCGCACTTCGGGAGCAAAGGCCCCGAGCTTCATTGAAATCAATCGATCTTTGATTCAAATACGATGAAATGCAAACTGGCATTTAAAATCAATCGCCACTCAATGCAAGCACATGAACATTGATTATCAATTCGAAACACATTGTCGCAAAACAAATTGTCTGACGTCTTGCAAAGTTAACTTTTTTTGGTAGTTAACAGTTTTTTTACTGAACTTGTACAAGCTGTCTTCATTAGACCGAAAATAAGACAAACAATTTACGCTCTTAAAGCTTAGTTTCCTTTGTAAAGTTTTAAGGAGAAACGCAATGTTTGATAATCCAATCATGTAAAGGCAATGTGAGTCTCAAAAAAGATTTCATTGTCACTATACACTATTTATATTATGATAGAATGCACAAGATACGTTGAAATCACCCTTGGAAGCCAAACAAATTGGTCCCACTAAGATCACGCATAATTAACGCGTTGCTCATTTTTGTACATTTAAGACCCGCTACAAAGTAGTAGGTATACAGTTTGACTTTGCGAAGCACCTTATGACAATGGATTAAAATTGATCTTCCAACAGCAATATTACGTATGACGGGTAACTCAGTGCACAATGCAGGCAGGGCGAGTGCGTGAGCGCGCCCTAAATGCATTCTTCATACACAAAACTGTGGTGTCGTGATAACTAGTTGCAAGCTGTGAACAGATTATCTTTAAAATTCTTATCGAGTTGTTAGTAATCAAACAAGCCATTGACAGAAGTTGAAGTATTGATTGCGTCAGTTGGCTAAAAAAAGTTAATTCATCGAAATTACAGAGTTATTTAGTGCAACGTGATTTAGTAAGACGTGCCGCAATTCGTAGTCAAACTACTAAAACTAGATGAAGAATATGATTGGTCAGCTGTCCCTATCGGACGACGGCGGTGGTTTACTGAGCCTATGGACAGAAGGAAACACGTCAAGCGGAACAAAAAAACAATATGCCAAGATAGCTTATTTTTTGCTGAATTTCAGCATTCGATTTCAGTCTCTGGAAAAGTCACCTAAATAGTTCTATCTTCGAATATTCAAAAACAACACATCTTTCTACAAGTGTATTACTAGAAGCTGTCAGAACAACAAAACTGCGGCTGAGCATTCTTCGCTATTTATTTTTGCAAATAAACTGTTAAGATTTAAAAAAAAATTTTTAGATTATGTCAGAATTGTTTACCTCTAAAATTATACATCTTTGTCCAGTCTGAAAGGTCACATCGTTCTGAAACCCACAGTATGTCAGCATTACTATTCAAACTTGGTATTCAAAATGGGAATACCAACATCTACTATTCAGATATTTCCCAAAACAACAATAAGTACCAAATGGCAACCGCGACAATGGAACTGATCAGATGGTTGTGATTGGCAACGCCACCACTCAGCCGGACTGCCAAAGCAGATGGGTTTGAGGATGACGTAACGTACTGCATTATGGGGACGAGCCGTGAAAGTCGCCGGGCCGGTTGGCGATGACGCGAATGCAACTTACTAGGGTCATCACATCAAGTTTTTATTATCATTTTAGTATTAAACTTTTCGGTTTCCCTTGTAGCACTCTAGAAAAGGAACGAGGAAGGAGTACTCAGTTGTCATGAGGACATGAGATTTTAAGACATAAGTAGCACCGTGCTGATAAGTGACAGTTTAGGTTTTTGCGAAAAAAAGGGTAAACGTTTTAGGACTACTGTCCTAACTTCCCTTACGATGTTTTAAACGAAATTTAACATTGATGTAAAAAAATAACTTTATTAAAACAACGATATTTGTAATTTATTACAAGGGAAGAAACTGACAAAAGCGAAAAGCTTAAATTACTGGACATTTAATTTGACTCAAAAACTTTTAATGAGGTGCAGTGACTGAGCTGATATGACAGGTTATTTGACAGCCATCCACCTTGAGAGCTACCTTGTTACTGCTTGATTTAAAACAATATTTCGCTGACCATCACAACGCAAATCATGTTCTTGCCATTGAACATATTTGATGCTGCCGCATTTATTTAAGTAATAAATCTAGCATAGTCTACGAGTAATAAATCCTTCTACTTTTTAATTTAACCTTTTTTTTAAACTCTAGCTTAATATTAAAAAGATGTCTCGCCAACCCTATGAGCATTTGTTCGACGCACCTTCAGCCGGTGAGTTTATCGGCAGACAATCACTGTGTCATTGGAGCAAGGCGAACCAATCGTAAAAAATCAACGTAAATTATTAAGAAATGGATATTTCGGGCTGCATCCTACTAGGTAATACCTAATTTAGAGGTTAGTGACTTTATGCGAAACCCAAATTATGCAAATTTATGAATTATTTCGCGCCCATCTGAATAAGGTAGGTAAGTGAAGAATTTTAGGTTGTAATATGAAAGAAAGAAAATATAGAAACTATTGTTAAATAACCATCATTAGATCCTCATTCGTCGTTATGTTATTGCTATTAGCGATCAACTGAGCTAGACAAAAACAACTAGACAAATAAAATATGGAGAATCCTAAGCAGTTACATAAGTTTGAAAATTGATTACTTCTAAATTAAAAGACTATTTTTTTATATTACATATCTAAATGTAGTTGGCATATGGGTTAAATTTGTAGTCCAATCCGTGTTTCCAAATTTTGCCGGTCGAGGAAACTAAGATTTACCTGTAGATAGCAGGTTTGCTTAATGCAGACTAAGTTCTTTATAAACACAGATTCGGTGCAAAACCTACTCCTTACCATTGAAATAATAAAAAAAAAGAGGAAGGAAGATACGGCACCCGCGTACTGAAAGTGGCCATGCAAAAACAGGTCCAATGGACCTGCTTTTACGCCATTAGGACAGCGACTTGTTTACGTGCACTTCATTCATCCGTCATTGTCATGTGCCAGTTTTCAAATTCGCGAAGTATGAACGTAACGTATCTTCCCCTTTTTGTTTGAATCAATGTTCCTGACCCCCTTACTATACTGACGCATGCACCGCGTCGCGCGTCATTTCGTCATGTTATTTTTTGTTAAAATCAAGCACAAATAATTGCTAATATCTGTTACGATCCAGCCTTTTTGCCATCAGAATTCCGCTATCTTTTACTGTTACATGAGCCGATTGGAGAAACCTTCCTCGCAAATGGTTATTGTGAACAAAACTACACGTGGATGGTGCGCTACGGTTGTACCATTCGCCACATGGTCGAGGTTTTTTGCCCGGTTGGTTGCACAATTAATACAGAGACCTATGTGATTGCAACATTTAATTTTATTCCAAGTGACGCACCCTCAATACCTATTTCTCAAACGAAATTTTGAAATTGAAATTATTTACCAGTTGCACTATTCAGTGTTTTTTAGAACTATGCCTCTGCCATATATCGTGTAAGTTATAATTGTAATCTTTATGGGAAATAAATAGTTCTTCAGACCTATATGTACCAGCATTGTTGTGCAATAAATAATAAATGAATGCTAAATGGTTAGGGTCTAATGCATAGTATGATTTTTCATTAATGTTTAAATTGAAACCATTCTATTTGTACGACCAATGTACCTACTTTTTTGAGCAAATGGTGAGCTACGGTTGAACCACGCTCTTCACGCATGGTCAAGGTTTATTACCCGGTACTTGTGTGCAACATTCATAAATGGAATACAAGAAAACTGGCCATATAACACCTAAGCTAATATCACGCATAATTGTGAACATTTTAATTAATCAGGTTACACTTGATCTTTGGGCTCAAAATAATAATTAACGGTTGGTTCCATAGTTGTACAATTCACTTAGTGTATCTATATTTAGCAATAAACACAGAAAATACAAACGTTTTGATGGCAGAACATGTATGTTTGAGGAAAACGCTCCAATGATAAATTATTTTATAGTTATTGGCTAAGCACAATAAAGCATACGATACTGCATTTAATAACTATTTTTAATATACGCAAATAACGTGTTTACAACCTAGTTCCTGACTGCTTGGCCCAGGAATATATTGTTAACAGATTATTATTGTTTAAACATTGTCCAAAAATAATCCTTACTCACGAGTAGCTAGTCTAAATTGGCCACAAAAGTAGGAAACTTAATGACAGAGTTGGACTGCTTCTGGTTCACATGCCTTATTCAATAACTCAATTTCAAATATTCTATTGCTATGTTATAATAAATCATTCATTCCGTTCTGACGTTCCGTAACTCTCCATGGGCAGGCCCTCCACAAGGTGGACCGACGATCTGGTCAAGGTCGCGGGAAGCCGCTGGATGCGGACAGCGCAGGACCGAACGTTGTGGAGATCCTTGGGGGAGGCCTATGCCGAGCAGTGGGCGTCGTTCGGCTGACATGGTGAACAAATCATTAACAAACTAAGATGTAATAATAACAGAAAGAAACGTTACGCTGGTCAAAAAACATAATTTGACGCTACCACATTTATGACGTTACCTACCTATGACGTCAAGTTCAAAACTAGGTCTTCTGAATGTTTTGGTTACCGTGATGGCAACAACCAGTGTGCCTCTGACTAACACCCACTTGAGAAACAATCGTGAGTGTATGCCCAAAGCCTTTCGTAGATAGTAATTTCGGCTATGATAGATGTAGGTATGTGGCATTGGAGCATTAACAGTCCATAAGAAGTCCAATTTTATTCAATACATTCTTCTCCTGGAGCACGAAGTCTGTGTTTCACACTTACATCATTGATTCTTCACTCTAACCTAACCAGTATTTTATCTCAGCTACACCATCATTGGTCAACCGCAAACGCAACGTCTCAGAACGATTTACCCAATCCGTGATCAGCTGTTCGTGCGATTTTGTCACTTTCCTCGATCGCGGTGAGTGCGGTGACCTTGGAATCGCATTTAAAACGGCTGTGCTACTGGCCAGTCTTGACGCACATGCTATAACGACTTGATTACGGCTATAATCACGAGTAATGCTCAGAGGTTTAGACTGGTTACTTCCTCTTTCGATCGATCAGCGCACAGTACAAACATTTGTTTGCAGGAACATATCTATTAGTGGCGGGCTGGGTGATTTTTCCTTTGTATAAGTATCATGTATGTATGAACAGATTTTTATTTCTCATTCAGGCTATTCATCTCAGTGGCAATAATTAAAAGACTGTTTCAGTAACAGAAGGTGGCAAGACATTCCTATAACACACCTCTGTCTTTACTCCAATAAAAGCAATTGCCTTCCTTTTTAAACTACTTATCTTGTTGCGTTTTTCTTCATAACTTCGTCTTTGTGCTTTAACCCTTATTTTTTTTAAACAAACATTTTCCCAACACAGTTTTAAAACGCCATAGTTGTGTAATCTTTAAAAATTATCTACTTTGTTACAGCATAAGGTCAAACGATCACCTTTAACACCACGCTGCACTTCTGCGAAATGTCGTGAGTCGTGATACTTGTGCTAAAAGGCAACGTTACCTTTTAACTAGGTTTAGCTATTATTTTAAATGCAGTTCAACTAGCGAAATGACACAAAATTAGAGTCAATTGAGTATGAAGGTACAATCCCATAGCGACTGCTGACTGCAGTGGGTAACCGCAAGCTACATTACTGGTTTCCATGAACATCTGAGAAACCAATTACAAGCACGGCGACACTGCAGCTGAGGCCGCAGCAACTGCAGTTGAAGTTCGGAAATGTGCCATAATACTCGTAGATAGTTGTTTTAATCCACTACAGAACTAATTGTTTTCTTGCACAGCTAGAGTCGTAGTATAACGTAGCTACAAAAAAACTTTTTCCTGTACGCTTTTACAGACACTTCCGAGACAGAGGTCAAACATCACAAAAAACAGCATACTAATTAAATAATACTACAATACTTTTATTATGAATAAACAAAATGTGACTCTACCTCCGATTGGGGTGTTGATTCTACCGAGACGAACATACTCAGTCTCTTGATTGCTCTTGCCGTAGCAAGAAACTCGATACTTGGAGTTTTATACTTAGTGTTTGTTTACTACAATTGACATTATCAACACTAGGTACTTTAAACTGACAACCTACTGTTTAAACTGGGGTACTTACATGGGTTAGTGTTAAGCTTGAGATGTACAGCTTTTTTCATCACTTTCAGAACTAACGGACACGCACAGCAGAGGAAACTACCCGGATACCATTGTTGGATTTTAATTGATTTTTTCACACCCGTTATAATCTAATCTGCTAATTGCTAATTTGACGACCTGATTAGCACAGTGATTACGATCACCTGTTGAGACGCGAAGGGTTGCGTTCGATTCCCACGATAGTGCAAAGGTTTGTCAATGAAACATATTATATTGAAGGCAGGCAGACAATGAGAACTAAACCATTATGAAAAAAAAACAAAAAATGTATAATTTTCTTAAGTTTACTCAATTTAATCGTACGAGATTGCTACCATGTACCTTATTACAAAACAAATTAGGTACAAATCCGGCCCCCTTTATACGATCTAAGTTTAGTGACCAAGAACTGTTAAATATATTTATTTATAAATTAGTTAAAAAACAACAGCATTTAATTTGAAGAAAAGAAAATCGTGTCTTTTCACAGATATATCTACATTTAGTAAGAAGTTTATGAAATAAAATGGTTTATTTATCTAAGTCAATTGCCTTATTCAATATTATGTAAGGTTTCATAATGAAACTGGCCATTTAATCTCATTCTTAAAAACACAGCGGAAAGATTTCGCTAATTCCGATAAAAGTGTAGAGAATCGCTCAATTACGGCGCTGTAGTTATATCTAAGTCTATGTATACTAAAGGATGTATTATCAGGTGGGGACTTACACGGGCTTATTTGTTCAATTAATTTTGATGTTCGCTATTTCTTTTTTTATAATTTAAACATTGTAAGTAGGGAATTGTTTCAATTGTATGCCGTTATACCTATGGCGTTTTGTTTCTTTTCTGCGACTCATGCATTTTGCTTTGGACTTACTATTAATGCTATCATTTAAACCAATAATTATATAAGTAAGTATAGTTGATAATGTTTTGATAAAACTCTACGAAGTTGACTCTCTCCTATGATGATCATTCTATCATCATAACTATTGTACAAATTAATTCTGTTGCTCATGTTACATTTTGTTGAGTCGTATCCTTATAATGTATTTAATGTAGAGTAACTATCGAGTTTCTTGCCGGATTCTTCTCTGTATAGGAACAACTTCCGAACTAGTGGTAGAGTTACAGTGTTTCTTAAATTATTTTGTTTTTCTGACCTTTCACACTTGTAAAAGTTTACATGAAAGAAATATACCTATTTGAGTTTGTAAAACCGTTACCAAACCTACAAAGACCTAAAACTAATCAATTTGAAAAAAAAAATTGCACCATTTAAGTGAACCATGAAGTACTTGGTATGAGAAAATAATATCATACAGTGATTATGCTCAATCTGAGATAATTCCTGATATAAATTGCTGTGACCTACAGGTTAATTCTATATGTGCCGCGATTAGGGCGTATTTGGCACGCACATTAAAAGTGGGTACGTTAGTAAGCATGTAGTAACTTTGTTTTAAAATTGTTTTAACAATGTATGCAGTGGTAAATGGATCATTTAAATAATTAAGATAAATATCTAATAGCGTTCCTACCTGTGCCTCGTTCAGAAGACGATAGGTCACAACTGTTTACACTTTGAAAACCCGTTTCGTAGTTATTTACAAACGACTCTGTTAGTGCAGTCGCCCGGTTAGCGGAAGATGCGGGTTCGATTCCTGCCTGATGCCAACATGACCAAATGTCTTTTTCTGGTTTTCAGATCTTTAGTAAAATACTCTGTTAAACTTATCTTCGGAAAATAAAATAAAACTGTAACAAATAAATTGTTTTCTGAATAACAAAGATAAATAAATATAGTTATTACCATTCACCGTGGTACCATTATATCACTCAGTGTTCCGATTCGACGGGCTGAAGTTAAAAAGTCATTAGGCAATAGGTTGTCGTACGTAATTATATTCATTAGAAATATAGCAACCGAGTAAATAACAGACAGTCTGACTATATTTTTTTTTAATTATTGTTTTAGCATTTTCCATGCAGTATCTTTACTTACTTAAGATCTGAAAACCAGAAAAAGACATTTGGTCATGTTGGCATCAGGCAGGACATCCTTGCTACCTGATGCCAACATGACCAAATGTCTTTTTCTGGTTTTCAGTCTGACTAATTGCAACAAAATAACAAATATCAAATGCAAATGAGAACAACTGAAAAGCAACTGTATTATTTTTCTGATATGTTTTAGATTCTCAAAATCTATTTACCTATACTCCTAAAAATCGTTCGTCATTAGATAGGATCAAACTGAAATTCTGAATCTAAGTTCATCACAAGTTTTAATTAAGTCTCTAGCAAGGTTTTTTGGAAACTTCAACTTTATTGCAAGGCTAATGAGAGAGTTGTAGTCAATCTTGTAAATTGAGATTCGATCGACAATAATAATAGATAATTACTTAATGACCAAGATTATTAGAGGAAATGAATGATATACATGTCATAAGAACAAGAAGCAGGTATCCAGGAGAAATAGTTGATGTCAGGCCCTTAAAAGTGTTTTACAAAGATCAAGAACTCTAGCAGACACCGCATCTGTGTTACCTACGTTTCTGTACGAAAACTGTCCCTACTAAAAATAACAAAAGGTTAAACCGTTTAAAAAGCGGCGTTTCACCAAAACAACACCTTATTTGTGATTCAGTATCGCGTCGGTTTTAATCGATTTGAATATTTCGAGATAACAACCGAGGGTCGTTGGACGCTGGGCATTTAGCCTGTCTCAATGAATCAATTGTCTACTCCACTCGTGACCCTGCTCGGCATCGAACGGCCACTCGATGGCTTAATCAGAGTGGGACTGCTACCACCCCACACACGCACACGCATAGACCTTGCTCCAATGATATTATAATAAAAATACGTAGATAGGTTACTTGTGCTAAAAAACTGGAATCCGAAATCAGGACTTTTGCCCATCTGAGCAAAGCATTGACAGTTTAAGACAACACTGCGCAATATGTATCTGTCTCGTTTACGTTCTAGTAAATAATCATGCTATCTTGTACACACGGTTAAATCACAACGTACGCCAGGGGTCAATTTTTGACTTTGCGTCACTACTGACAAAACATATCTATACATCTTTTAAATATCATTGCCTTGCTCAGTGTAATGTAGCACATCATTTGTGTGTGCTCAGTGGCACTTCCCAATTACTCTTCTTTTTTCAGATAATAGCTTAGCAATCCTTGTTACCCTGTGTATAATGTCTATGGCGTTGCTCATCCAAAATGGCGACATTTTAGTGCAAACCTTGTTTGTGCCCATGATACATAATAATGTACATGTAACTCTAGTTCCTAATTTGATAGTTTTTCCCGCGCTCTATCTTTTCTGCCGAATCGCCAAAAGCCCTAAGTACGTACGTACTTCCTTTCATTCACAACACTTGTTTATTTGGAGGGGGAATTTCAATGGCATCGCTGCTCCCAAACTCCAAACGGATGAACCTATTTCGATTGAGTTAATATCGTACATTTCACATGAAGATTATCGGAGCTCAAACAAAGTGGACATTTAAGATTTCAAATTCATTCTGTTTACTTGTCCAGTAATCAATTTTTTTCTTCAGTCAAAAAGTACCAAATCGTGTTTATAGGATATTTTATTAAAAAACAATGTGAAAAAACTTACCTACATCACATTATGCCATTTTCAAAGCCGATTTAGGTTAAGTGAGTTACAAAACCTATTTTCAATTCCTATTGCGAAAACCATTAGCATATGTCGCAAAAGAATGGGGAAAGGATACCGCGAGTCGCAATTGTGAAGCACAAATAAAACCACAGTTAATTCTTACAAAAATGAACTTAGTAGGTTGAAACCACAGGAACATGCTACTTTCAGCTTTAGCGATAGCGATTACGCGACTGTATCAATTCTGGGGTGGCATTCCAGCTAATATTATCTCCAATCTTGGTGTCTTTCCTTCATTTTATATGTTAATAATTTCAAAATGTTATTTGGCTTAGTTCTATTCTCTCAAACGATCACAGTCGCAAATAAATTGAATCCGGGGTGAGATTTGGTGCTAAACGAAATAGCATAACAGAAGGACGATTTGGCGACTCTTTGCGTTCGATCGCGCGTTTGAATCCGAAAAGCGACTATCCCCCGAATTCGCAAACGACAATCAAAGCTAAGCACGCGCTCACGCTCATGCTGTCCCTTTCAGTTCTATTGACATTTTAAGAGACAGCATGAGCGTGAGCGCGTGCTTAGCGTTGATTGATGTTTGTGAATTCGGGGGTAAATCGTTTTTTTTAAGTTGTCGGTGTGTAACGATTGATCGCTGCCTTCAGCTTCTAAAGTCGCCGGTGCTACAAGTAGCATGTCTGCAGTTGCCTTTGCCGGTATTCTACGACAAACTTGGCGAAGTTTCGTGAATCGGTTAGATACCGTCTCGAAACTCGATGCATTATGCTCGTAGCATACTTTGCAAGCACTGCAACTGTACGTCTCCGAACCAGCAATTATCTTGCCATTCAATTTCGAACCTTAAGTTGGAAGGACGCAAGCTGCGAGTTGAGTGGTATAGTAACAGCCAGCGCGCTGACAGCTCGTGGCAGGCTTTCTCATATTTATTGCAAAATATACTTTACCACTCACAATTTTAGGTTTAAATTTTAATGGCAAGATAATTGCTGGGTCGGAGACGTAGTGCAGTTGCCGTTCTCGCCTACACTTTGACAGCTGCCAGTGTCATTTAAAGTTGTACTTTAACCCCATAGAAATACGATTTACAAACTATGGCTTGACTTTTGAGCCTGACAGAACACTTGCACCCTTTTAGCATTGCATAAAGTTAAATTTCCAATGACACTGGTAGCTGTCAAAATGTATTTCTTAAATCAGTTGGATTATAGACACTACGAGAGCCGGTGCATTACGCAACCCGCAGGCATTGTTGCCCGAAAGAGACATAACGTGCCGATAAAAAGTTTCGCATCTTATTTCACGATCGTTATCGTTTCGACATAGCCGTGGGAAACCTTAGGTGCACGCACAAACCAAGGAATTAACTTTAGATAAACTTAATTAAAGCATAAAATGGAGCATTATGAGAATGCTTTAAAGAGGCTGCAATATGTAACAGTTTAACCATCGGGTCCATTGGGTCTTAGGGCGGCTTGATAACATCTGACATTAAGGTTGCTACCTCACACCGTCGGAGCCAACAATCCGCACGGAGCCTGTGTGTTGGAGTATGGCTTTTTCCACCTCATAGTTGAGGTGAGGCCTGTGCCCAGCAGTGGGACGTATGAAGGCCGTTTATGTATGTAACAGTTTTAAAACCTTAATATCTCACCGTCGAATTATTTAATGTCATTGATATTAAATGAATGCTGTCCTGTAGTATGTCAATAGAACAGAAAAAGACAGCTGTTATACCTACCCCTACTTGTAAACTTATGATGAAGTTTCAGAAAACAAGCGTCGGTGTTCTACAGGGTGCATTTCTGTAAGTGTATGAATAAATTCACGATTTAATCCCCCCAGCACGAAGCTATCCAAGAAGGCTACGTTTCGCTAATTTATCCTAATCAACCGGCAATGGTTGAAACAAGATAGATAGAGAAAATCATTACATTTCAAACAAATTATGAAAACCAATGTACAATTAAGCGGGATTATCGCTAGGGAACGATCTCTTCCAGGAACAACACACAACGACAAAATTCAGGTAAAGAATCGCAAGTAAATAAAAAAAACCAAATGTGCATGTACCCTATAGTGTAATGTAATCTGTGTCTGTGTCAGTCTATATGTAATGTAAAGCTGTGAATACCCCTTTTCAGGAAAACTGAAGACAAACTTAATTACCTAAAGCATAAAGTAGAAAATGCATAGCAATCGTAACTAAAACCTTTTCAGGAATTTATCAGAAGCCTTGCATTTATATGTATCCATCTACGAGCTCAGAATATTCTACAAGACATAATTTACAAATCACACTTTTTCTTCGCTAACTCGAAAATTGGTTCTTTAAAATGTATGCAAACCAAACGTAATGCTTAAAAAGTAGATTTCTCGGTAGAAAAGATCGTAGTAAAATGGAACTGTCAACTGCGCGAACTTCCAAGCGAATTACATTTCGTTCACGGACGTAAAAGAAAGACGGACGCCATTTCGTCGAATCATGAGTGAAGGATACTAGCACCTGACAGTCTATGGTGTGTGCGTGATTTGAGGGATGCCATATAAATCATTAATTTCCCTACAGTTTACCTTTTATTTGAACCGGGTTCATTAACTTAAGTCCGATTATGATTTTTATTTTTTTAAACATCTGACAGAAGGTTTATCACTAACCTTACACCCATCTAACTATACGCACTGAGCCCGCGGGTTGGAGGATGGCTCGAGCCTCTTCATAGTTGAGGTGAGGCCTGTGCCCAGCGGTGGGACGTATATAGACAGATTATGTTTAAATTTATGAAATACAAGCGGCCGCCCGCGACTTCGTCCGCGTGAACTTAAGTTGAAAAACTAAAAGCAATATCTTTCTAAATACGCGCTATTTTCGATTGTGTCTTAATTCGGAACGCACCCATAGTTACGCTAATGACAGCAGCCGTCTGTCTCTGTCATCCACTGTCATGCCATACCACGTGATGCTGCGTACATTTTCATATTTTATTCTTAGATTTTACTTGATATTTTCAACAATTTACACAATATTTGTATAAATTGTAGCCTATGTGTTATTCAGATGTAAAAGCAACATTATTGTGAAGTTTCATTAAAATCCATTCAGTAGTTTTTACCTGAAAGAGCAACACAGCACATCCAGACATACAAACATTCGCCTTTATAATATTAGTAGGATCGGAGCCGGGAGCTTAAGAATCATAATGTTGACCTAGCTAACATATTTTTTATGACCACTGTGAAAGAAAAGAAAATACATGTTACTTTATGGGTAATGTTTTATTTACATAACATTATTAACATATTCTGATGTGTCTGTGTTGATGATGAATGTTAACTTCTTACCAGTAAGAGGAATCAAGAGAATCCGTTTACGGTCCAATAGCGCCATTAATCAACTCTCATTAAATTGTGTTAAATATATAACATTAAGAAAAAACCCAATGTACAAATGATTATACTGTCAGCGATGGTCCGCGATCGCTGGTGTAGTAGCCAATTTCTTAGCCATCTCACCAATCGGTCGTCACGTCGTTTACCTAAGAACATTGTCCAATAATACCAATACCTGCAGTATAGGTGAAAAAGTGCTTTGTGTTTGCGTTTCTGAAGAGTTTGAAAGTAGCTGCAATTAAAAAAAAAAATAAGAATAATAGAAGCCGCCAAATCAATTATATATATGAATAAATTATTATATAAAATAACAACAATACAATGTACCATTAAACTTACACTTTTAGGAATGGCATGCGTAACCAAACAACGTACCCCTTCAGCTGTAGTCACAAAATCTATATCATCAAAATGTGCACTGCACACGGTACTGACAGATGAGGGGTTCCAAAAGTTTTCTCCTCTGCAGTTTTGAATAATTGAAACCCAGTCATCTCGACGATTTTTACTACTAGGTAACCTATTAAAAATAACGCAAGTGTTATTTTATATTAATTGTTTGGGTTTTATTATTCTCCTTTTGAGATACGGAACCCAAAAAATGGTAAAATTTGATTTTAGAGTCACAAATGCGACAAATACAGATTTCCCCTCATTTAGGGAAATTTTCCCATCAAAAAAGTGGCAACACTGTTGTATTTTGCTTTAGAATTGTCAACACAGTTTTTAAATTTATTTAGGAGAAAATATAAAGAATAATCATAATTTACCTGTGATAAGTGATTCCTTGTGATTTTTCAAGTTTATTCAAGTAGTTTTTACAAGATTTCACCACATAGACGGCATTTTTAAATGAATATTGTCGGATGCAACGCACGTGTCATTCGCGCTGTCACACGGGGTAAAATGGCGTTAGATTGTAGCACCTAGTATGTTTGTGTCGTGTGCAACTAACGAAGTTGTTGTACCTTGCTAGCTTCACATTTTTTTAGTGTGATGTTCCGTCCGTCTTTCTTTTACGTCCGTGATTTCGTTGTCTTGTGAGCCCGTGTAGTGAGCATGCAATTGTTTTATGGCAAATTAATCATTGGTACAGAACAATAAATAAGCTTTTCTGTATTTTCCTTGTTCAATTACCTATTGTCGTTCACATTTAATTAGTCCATAAACGAATAAAACTAGTAACAGCAGATTGTTTGCATACAATTGAGATATGAAATTAAAAATATGTAACCTTTGGCTCGACTCACTGAAGTCTATCATTGGTGACAGAAGTAATAGGTATCACTTTTATTCAATAATAATAGTATGACCAATCAAATAGCTTAAAATTGGTTTTCAAATTTAAAGCCCCCTGATTAGTCGAGACTGTGCCAGATGATGATAATTATTATTTTTCTAATTCTTACGTGCAACCAATCAAATGGGGCTTCATAATCGGCCATAGCCAATCAAAAGCTTAGGTACCACTTCTTTTTTTTTCGTCAAAATGTTTTTCAGACCAACCAGCCAGTTTGTTCAGTAGGCAACTTTTTTTTAACATTGTTTTTACGGCTTCGGTGTCAACAGCTGTCCAATAAAGCCATTAAGCAAACCACAGATAAAAAATGATGGTTATTTGACTTCAACGACCTAGGCTGTGTGTTCGATGTTTGACTTACACACGTTTTTTCTAAAGCCACCATCGACTGTTCACGCTACTGGAACCAGAAAAAAAAAACGAAATATTAAAAAATATTGAATTGTTGTATGAAGACAATTAATTGTAGATGAGGCTAAGTGACACGTGTTACATTTTCTTCAATTATGTAAGTAAGCTGTAAAAAAAAGAAGGGTAATGAAGCAGTTTCTTAGTTGTTGTCTATAGAGAATTAACAAAACCTTGAAACAGGTTCTCAGTATTTTAGTATCTAGGTAGGTACTAATGTCATCTAGGTCGTAAAATATAATCGTCTTGCCATATTGAAAAAATGGAATTATTTTCCATATCCCTAGTTTGTTTCAGGCCTAATCAAAAACAATGTAGGTAGTGATGTGCCTGAAGGCTGTTTAGAACTCAAAAGACGATCAACTTAACGCCGATTAAAGGTTAGTTAATTAATAGTTCTAATTAATGTTTTTGCCACATGTTATTAGCTTGCACGGTGTAGCAGACAATCTATTCGCGACGCCCGTAAACCTAAGCCGTATTAAACCCTGAAAAACTAGATTGCGTTTGTTTCATTAGCGGACTCAGTAAATTAGATGATTTGTAATGGGGATTGTTAAAGCGCTTAAAACTTGAGACGGTTGGTGAAAAGTCGTTAAATTAGTTTTCAAACCTAAATTACCTATTGTATAATCGGCTGTCGATAGTTACAGTATTTTTGTTCTTTCGTTTCAATAGCCAAGAATAGAACCTGACCAAAACTTGGCGTCGTCAACTATGTCATACATATTAGCTCTCATTCTTCTCTTCTTAGTCGCGCACTCCTGGCAGAGTGGTCGTGCGTGGCTGCTGTTGCACAGAGTTGCGGCTCAACGTTACTGGCTTCCATGGCAGCCGCACATCGCGCGATGTTTCTCCACTTTTGTCGACTTTGTGTGTCGCAAGTACACTGTACTGTGTCGATTTTCCAATAAGGTCAACCCGATCCGTCGATCCAGCGAGTAGGAGACCGGGCCTCGTGCTCTCTGCCCTCAGTGTGGTCCTGCACTAAAAGTCTCTCCATCAAGTCCTCGTAGCTCTTACTCCGTTGGTCAAAATTGTTCAAACTTGTTGATTTATGATTATTGGAGGAACTGAAATAATTATTTTACTGAGCATAAAAAAACTTTGTCATGTCTAACGCCCGTGTTACGCCCACTCCAGTATCTGTTGGAGGCTCGATTCTCGAAGTTGTCGACGAGTATGTGTACTTAGGACAAGTGGTCCAAGTAGGTAGGTCCAACTTCGAGAAAGAGGTAAATCGTCGAATCCAACTCGGCTGGGCAGCGTTCGGGAAACTGCGTAACGTCTTCTCTTCCGACATACCTCAGTGCCTCAAGACAAAGGTCTACAACCAGTGTGTGTTGCCAGTGATGACATATGGATCTGAGACATGGTCACTCACTATGGGCCTCATAAGAAGGCTCAAGGTCACCCAACGGGCTATGGAGAGGGCTATGCTTGGTGTTTCCCTACGAGATCGAATCAGAAATGAGGAGATCCGTAGGAGAACGAAGGTCGCCGACGTAGCCCAGCGTGTTAGCAGGTTGAAGTGGCAGTGGGCGGGGCACATAGCTCGAAGGACTGATGGCCGTTGGGGCCGGAAAGTCCTCGAGTGGAGACCATTCGAGGCCAAGCGCAGCGTGGGACGCCCGCCCGCAAGGTGGACGGATGACCTCATAAAGGTCGCAGGGTCTCGGTGGACGCAGGCCGCCTCCAACCGGCACCTCTGGAAATCTATGGGGGAGGCCTATGTTCAGCAGTGGACATCATGTGGCTGCTGATGATGATGATGATGAAAAAAACTTTATCTTTTTTGTGAACATAACATCAAAGGTTTTTGTTTGGCTAACGACTGTGAACTTAAACTGAGTTTAGACCTACAAGTAGTTATTTTTTTTAAAAAAAACGAGCTTTTAAACCTTTTTAGGTATTTCACGAAGTATCCATCGCTACGTGTTTTGTCTTTTATACCAACATCATTTTAATTACGCACAAGGGGTTAGTCTAGCTCGTATCATCTTTTTACGTTTGTTAATAAATTGACAAAACACGTAGAATTTGTACTACAAGTCAGCACGTCCAGGCACATAACATTTTAAGAAAACGCAAATACTTATTTGCATTTGTTTGTCCCATTCAGCTCCTGCCCATTGATTTGCGAGTTAAACAGCAGCTGGTCTTCGCATTTACATCCACTGACGACAGAAATGCTAATAAAAGGATCCTCGGTTTTTTCTGAAGTTTTTTTTTACTTCGAAACGACCCAACCTCGAAGCTTAGCCTCGGTACCTAGTAGTACCGAGGCTCGGTACTGGCTCCACGAAACATTGCAGTTAGTCTTAACCTTATTCTAGCACCTAACTACACTTCTCAAAAGTGTCTAGGGATATCTCAAGCATTTTCATTTAAGAGAAGAGTAGAAATTTTTAGAACACAGAAACTGCTATATCTGCCCCTTCAGATTGTATTAAGAAATTCATTGTAGTAGACAGATTTTTCTTTTAAACGGTGTCAAAATTTTAGCAAAATCAAACTTTTTTTTGTAATATTCTTAACCTTTATCTTATCTGTCCTCGCGTAATTCTAAGATAATGCTCAACTTGTCAACAAACTTGACTTTATGAAATATTTTGAAAATGATATCCCTATGATATCCCTAGACAGTTTTGATGTGTGTATATTCATTTGTGCTCTGATCAATGTTTGAGTGAGAAAACCTTTTTTAAATAAAAAATACCAAAATTAAATCATTATGTTTCTACTAATTTGACTAATGAAAATAGCCGTATCTAAAAATAATTGACAAACTGGTAATATCCTTCTTAGATGAAGACAGGTAAGAATTCACACAGAACAAACATATTGCTTATTAATATGTTATTATTATCAACCGTACAGTGTTCTTAACCAAAATAAAACTTGTAACACGTGTGCTTACTTTGTGATGCCTTTACGAAGTAACTACCTATAAATACGACAGCTGCCTGCTTTTGTGCTAAAAATAAATAGAAAAAATTATGATTGACTTAATGGCCAATTAGCATTTTCGTGAACAGACAAGTTTAAGAACAGCTTTTAGATCCTGGCGTAACTTTCCCTTTTTGTTAGTTGCCTTCCATTAGTTGGCACTTCCGTAAAAATAATTCAAGTAAACTTTTTTAATTATTGATTCAATGATTTAGTCATATATCTAGTTCTAAGTTACAGTAAATAAATAAAGGAAAAACACCGAGGAAAATAATTTGTACTATATGTACAGTGAATGGCATGAAAGACTACCCATTTTCCGGTCCTTCCTCTTGCTCAATGGCTAAGATTTGACAAGAGCGAGATGAAAACAAAAAGGATAGCCTGCTGAGCTGTTACCTGTACAATTAATAATAAAAAAAACATTTTCGGTGGATGCAGGCCACCTTTGTTCAGCACTGGACGTTATTTAGCTGAATAATACATATGATAATACCAATTTTGATGAATAAATAGATATTGTTTGTTAAATAGAGCATCCCACTGATTCAGAACAATAATTAGGCTAGCTTATTGCGATTAAAGTTAATACATTTTATCATGCCCGTCATGAAAAATCGGTAGAGAATGCCTCTAGGCATTAAGTCCGCCATTTGTACTTTACTTTTGAGCAATAAAGAATAAATAAATAATAAATAAAAATCGTTTAAATTTGAGCCATGAACGTATAGCAAGCGAATTGTAGAGCGTCTACCCAAAAGAATAACGAACAACCAACAGAAAAAATAAATGTGAATGAATGAATAGGTATTATGTGACTGTGATATAAAAGTCACAGGATTAAGATGGATGCATCAAACAATAATCAAAACTACTTACGAACTTCCCCTAAGCAACAAAGTCGATAGAGCAGAATATTTAAAGGTGAACCACAAAATTTAATGCTACGGAAGCGAGGAAACTGAGCGTAAAGCAGAAGTGCCATTATGCGCACGCGATCCTACTAATTGTTTATTGTTTTGTAAAGCACTTCAAATTGCTAATTTTCATACTCGTAAAATAACTCACACGGCACTTATTCTCTGTGCTCTACAATGTAATACGAAATTATTATTTTTTTATTTGCGCATGCTTGCCGGATACAACAATTTTATAGTTGCTTCCTTTTTTTCGTGGTGGTAATTATATTATCCTTATTTTTTTCGCGGAGAATGCCTTTACGCGCTCCTAAGTAGGAGAGCGGGGGAGTGTGAGGCTCACCATCCCCAGTGGGCGTGGGCATACCCACTAAACTCCGCGGAGGCCATCTTCTACGCGGTACCAGCAATCCCCGAGGGTGATAGAGGGACTCTATCAGTGGATCTGCGGCGCGCTGTACTGGCAACCCAGCTCCTCACGAAGGGATTTATGCCTCCCCTTAGTGCCTCCCCTCATACACCCGCGGCCGTTTACAGTAGTGCGAGGACCTCCCGGACCGACGCCCTCCACAGGGTCGCCTGTGCAATGGAAGCACACAGTCTCCGCCATGGAACCTTGGCCGAATTCTAACGCCCTGAACCTCACAGTCTTTTTCAGATAAAAAGAATAATATATATGTCCATAATGTAATATTTTCCTAAGAGTACCACTTTCTATTGCTCGTTAGTATTCATTAGCGATGAATAGTATCTGAGCTATAGCAAGGAAAGAACCTACCAAAAAACCTCTGTTTAAAAAGGTTAATAACATGGCCAGCACCATAAATCAAGTAGCTAGTTTGGGTAAGGTACCGTGTTGAAATATTTTAATGAAAAGTTGTCGTAACCGAAAGGCAACAAGTTACAAACTGCCTTCACATCATTGGACACCAACAAACAATAAGGGCTCCAAATTCAATCACATAGACATTGAAATAAAAGCATGTTGTTATTGAGAGTGTCGTGGCCCAGTAGTTTAACACTCTGGCTTGTAACCTGGTGGTCCTGGCTTCGGCCGAAACATGATCCGGTGATGGAAAACACCGATAAAAAGCCAAGCAACCTGGATAACGGCGGTAAGCTCGCCTCTTGCTACGTTGGCTTCTAATGCCCTCTGCAAAATGTGGGCTTCTGAACACAAGTTCCGTTCACAAACAACTGTGTGCCTTTAACTAACCCGTTTGGGATATGGTCGCGAAGGTATGTTATGTTATTATTGTAATTACTACTGATTCTTACATAATTTGGTCCACTTCTGAGAACTGTGTCCGATATAATTATCGTCATTATATTAAGATGACGACCAGTTGACCGTGACCACCGATTCGTGCCGAAACTGACCCAGAGTAATGAACACTTTCCTTTTTTATTTTTACGCAGACCTGCAAGTATTGTATAACCGCAAATAAACTATTACAAGATTAGATTAAATTGTGTTGTTCTTTCAGTTTACCGAATGGACGACCTAGAGAAACACTTCTTTTTCTTTGAACTTCACTTTCACATGTTTTTGTTGTAGTTTTTTCGCCTAGTAACTATGTGTACTCACGTTGTTTTTATTCTTATTGCTAGCGGCCGCCCGCGACATCGTCCGCGTGGACTAGAATTTTTTGCCACCGAGTTTCGTACAAACTTACAACTGCTATTTTATACCCCTAAGAAGGGGAAGAATATTAGCCTATTTCGTTTAGTAAATACGATAATGTATGCAGTTCTTTAACGTAGAGTGTACAACAATGCATTAGTTAAAAATGACTCATTCGCCGTTGTTAGTGTACAGTTGCGTTAAAAAAAAAGTTTAAACATTCGAAGTGCAATTAACTCAGAATGGATTTTGACCTCCGAATATACTGCTCCTCGCAGTTTCGAGCTAGCTTTCAACCTATTTTATGTATGTTTGTCGCATCTTTTTATCTTATTTAAAAAGTCAGTGTGAATATGTATTGAAATAGGATGTAAATAAATAAAATAACAACTCTACGAACTCCACCCTAATATAAAATACCACTTTTTAAGTGAGGACGTTTTCCTCTTACATTTCAGCTCATGTTTATTGGGAAAACTTTTTGGAAGTTGAATAGTCCTCCCACTTTCTGAAGGTTTCCTAACAAAAGACACCTCAAGCTAAAGAACATGACAACGCTGTTATAGTTATCTGTATATATCATTTATTTATTTTTTCGAACACAAGCAGAAATTTACAGTGGTACAACATTTAGGACAGAACATGTACATGTAAACTTATCTCTAAAAAAGGATTTCTTCCAGCAGGCCAATACCATATGCAATGTGTAAATCATGTTTAGTTCCAGCCAAGGATTTTTCCTGACAGCCCTCAACATCAAAATATCTGTAATTATACAAAAAAAAACAGCAAATTGAAGAGTGATACATAATTCCCTATCCAGTCATCACCGAGCGAAACAAATTATTAGAACCTACACCTCATTATGTCCACCGAAGGCCTAATTACACCGTAGGACCGACAATTTGCCTGTCGCAAGTGGGACATGAAAAAGCACTGTATCATCAACCACGCTTTGTCATTACTAGTAACTGGCAAGAGGTAATAACATGAACGGAAGAAAAATATGATTTCACTGCTATGGCGCGTGAAAACTTAGGTTCAATCATCTAACCTGATTATTTACTTTGTGAAGTACTTGGTTTGTTCACAGGTATGGTTGACTGCAACCATAAAGCATTAGGGAATATGCACTTGAAACGGATGAGGGTCATATTATTTTTTTGAGTACTATTTTGAATTATAACGTCTCTATCATTATTTCCTAATTTTATTTCTTTGTCAGTGTAAAAATAATTATTGAGAAGTGCAAAAAAATGTGGGAAAATCAAACCGGTTAAAACAGAGCGTTATTGGTGAGACGATTTGACCAATGGGTCGAGTGTGACGTCAAAGTCTTCGTGGATGTCTCTGTCAAAAGCGCAACAAGAAGAAGAATTCAACAATTTGTAGTTTACATTTGTGTTGTCCTGACGTGCCTGACGTGACAGTGAAACGCCTGAAAAAGTTTCAAATTTTCAATAATTTATTACAATACAAGTTACATGTTGCATTTTTGGTGATGAACGATATAAGCTATCATATAAATATATCAAAAGAACAATGCATATTCCCTATTGTGCCGGTGCAAATACATGAAGCAGCCATGCCATGTACAGGCATGTCGTAGGAGTACCCAACCAAACATTGTATTTCTTACCCACTGATAATACTGAGTTTCAAACCACTAATCAACTTCTATAGTTGAGTTGAGCACCTAAAAAATATATCTACATACCTAATACACTTTTTAAAAATTGAACTTATGTTTCCGCATAATCGAACGCGAGAGTTCATATTATTTAATGCATAGTTAAGCAGGTAAAACTTAGTATTTTAGTACATTTGTTTTACTGTACAATACAAGTACAAATGTTATTTTTAGTAACATGATTTACGCTATACCAATAAAATGGAATCGCTTTCTCTTAATGCAAAGTTTGTTCAGTGTCTCACAAATTGACACTGTGGTTAGAGCCTGTGTCACAGCTAACTATGACGACGTTAGGCAAATATTGGCCTGTCTAGGTGTGACTAGAAATATTCAAGCTATCTTCGTTTAAGCAGTTTACGCCAAACACTGCCTCAAACTGTATTTAACCAATATACGTAATCTTAATAATCAATATATTCCTTGCAAGAATATTCACCGATCGGGTGCCAAAAAACGTAAAGAGGCCTAGCGGGAGACCTAGAAGGCGATGCCGGAATGAGCTAGACACCTACCTATAGACCTGGACCGTACAAATGAAGAAGTGGTGGGGGGAGGCCTTTGCCCAGCAGTGGGGCACTTTAGGCTCATAATAATAATAAAATCTTAATGATATACACCTAAGCAACGTGCTGTTATCAAGTCGTTCACCACTAAGTATGTGTTTAGGTAGTTATAGGAAAATTTAAATGTATTCATTTTAGCATATTTCGAGATTCTCTAACTCGTAATGCAACCGACTTGATAATCGCATCCTTTCTGATAGCTCCTCAGCCAGGAGATGTTGCAGTATTTTGGCGTCAATTTGCAATCTTAAGTAATATGGAATGAACTCTACGACCCGCGGCCTTAGAGGTCGCGGAGTGCACACAGTAGGGGTCCGTGTGTATATCTACGTTTACAAAGCGCCATTGCACAGTGTGGCAAAAGGGGGGTTTCCCCTTAGTAACTAAGTCACGCACAACGATGAGCTCTGATGATTTCGGTACTTTAACCCTCGAATTCACATACGCAAATTAACGTTGAGTATTCCTCAGCAGTATAGCTGACCCTTTCAGTTCTATTGACATTTTACAGGACAGCATGAGCGTGAGCGCGTGCTTAGCGTTGATTAACGTTTGTGGATTTCAGGGTACTTAATAGTGTTAGAAACTGGAATTGTTGAGTGCCGAAAATGAGGACACAAAAAAAATATGCGCCTTTACCAATGTATTTTCAAAAACAGTTAATTTTTATGCGCCAACATTTTCGATCGAAAAGCGCGGTGGCCCAGTGTTTCATCACGCTGGCTTCAAACCTTATGGTCTCGAATTTAAATCAGGCTGAAACCTAAGCTCGCATTCGGACGAGATTTGCTGGGCGGAAAGTGGGCTTCTGAATGTTTCGTTCACTAACGGCAACAATCAGTGTGCTTCTGACTACCCCGTTTGGGAAATAGGTAGATCGTAGGTCCGTGTAGTTTTTTATTGATTGAAGCTGTTTTTTTTCTGATTGTCCAACCCATGCCAGTATCAGCGACTATTTTAATTGCAATAAAACGAGTAATGCAACGTTACAAGTCATTACCTGTATAATGTAATTGATTTTGCATTACCGAAGCTAGTAGTCGGTCTGAGCGCATGCTGTTGCATAAGCAAGGTATAAAGCAGTTCACAATAGCATAGCTCTGAACTTATAAACATGCAGCTGTTTACAAATTGTTGCATTTGCAGTACTGAGCATTCGATACAATTGGATTGTTCTAATTATTCAGAAATTTCATTGTTTCCATCAAAACGTCGTTATCGCGTTTCCTGAGTTGTTGAGTTTTCGTCTAGAAATGTATGATTTAATCGATTATGGAGCACTTTCTGTCCTCTAGTTTTTCATGAGCTCTTATGTCCAATAAAAGTATTAAAACCTCAATGAGAAAAAGCTTATGAAATCAGTATTTTATTTTTCTTGTCGTTTCTGTGAAGTCTTGAACAACAATATCTGTACGACCCATTGTATTTTGTATTTCGTGAAGTTAAAAAAATTATAGCTCTATAATTTAGAAAATTATAATTTCTTTTTAAAAGTAGGCGTCAATAGTACCTACAAATAATACTTGGTTTTCTGTGGCCAAATCTCTTCAATAAGATGTAAGATATGTACATAGCATAAGAAGAAGTGTATATGTAGGTATGAGCTGTGCGCTTCATACAAAAATATTCAACAGCACACTGCGGAAAAAGTCAATATTACGCATATCTCTGCAAAATCCTGCACATGTACTGTCTGTCACTGTTATATTATATATTTGTGAGGCTGTTTTTGTATATTGTTACATTATTTACCTTTTGAATTCCCAAACCTGGACGAACAAGCTTTCTTTAACCAGAAAAATAATAGAAGCAAATGCTCTATTTAAAAACCAAGCCAGTAGTAGGTCTGTATTTATATTATCTAAATGAACAAATTTTGAGCTATGGTTGGTCACGACAAATCCTAAGGCTTTGTGCGAGGTTTAGGAGAACATGGCAACTTTTTCATCAGTAAGATTGACTGTGGAGTATGGATCGTGATGGGTAAGAGACTAGGAGAAGAGGCTTTCCTCCTTCATTGGGACTAATTGCGCTGATTGAGATACAACTAAACAATATAATAGAAGTCGTACAAGCACGAACTATCACAAAGTATGTTACAAATACATTAAATCCTAGGTAAAAGTTGGCTGTCTCGAACATGTCTCTTCCGCGAGTTTTTATTTCAGCAGGTTGCTGGTATTTGCAGAACAAACGCGATTAGCCTTTCCGTGCTGTCTGCACAGGCAAGCATACAAAGAGCATTGGTATAATCCCTAGATAACGGGTATTCTATAAAACTTGATAAGTCATGTAAAAAGGAACAAGATCAAAATTTTAAAAATAAGTATTGGAATTAATGAGTCAAAGAGGACCTAGTAAGTATAACTGATATGAAATACCCATACCATTTCGACTTTTGCGTGTTTTGTGGACAGGGTAAGACCGTCGACCGGCGTTAGAGGCACCAAATACTTCAAGTTTTGTATCACGGGAGGAGTATCCCGTACTAGTTATATAAAGGACCTGTCAGATTAGCAGGCGTAGAATATTTTTACTACTAGTTGGCTCTAGATTGGCATCACGGGACGATACTTTATTCTGGTAGAAGACTGGGGGTACCGACAATCAGTGCGGTACCAACATCAGTCGGTACAGTTAAAGACAAAAGTGTACCTAGTGTCACTTTTCAACCATTTCACAATAATTTTGCTTCAATTGTCATAGAACTTATAAAGGAGCCGTCATATTAGCAGGCACCGTATATTCGTACTGATAGTTACTCTAGTTTGGCATCAGGGGATAATACTTTGTGCTGGTAAAAGACTGGGTGTACCTACAATCAGTGCGGTACCAACAACACTCGGGACAGTCAAAGACAAAATAGTACCCAGTGACACTTTTCAATCATTTCACTATAACTTTGCTTCAGTTATCATAGAACTTATGAAGGAGGTTTCAGATTAGCTACTATAACAAAGTACTAAAATGATCAGGCTCTTGGAGTTGACGGTACCACGTATATTATAATGTTCCGATTAAGCGCTCTACATTTTCACATAAGTTCCTTCGTTGATTAACAACTTAATGACTCAATTAAAACTTCTGAAACAGGCCCCAGGGATCTATTTCTTAAAACTTAGGTATTTAGCATACTCGCTTAGTTACTAGTAACTTTTCGTAGAGTCAAATTGTAAGTTTTAGTGATATCATTCGCTACTGCTGTTACAAGTAAATATGAAGCGATGGGTTTGTATTAAAGTTTGTCGGATTGTGCCTTTTATAGATGTCATTCAATAAATTTATTGATACAGTCATTGTAAACCATATTACTTTTATATTCTATTTAGTTTAAAAATATTTGTTTACGTATTATGTAATTGAGTATTATAATAGGACCATATCCGGAAACAATTTAAGAATCGTTCGAATTGAAACTTGTCATTGGTTTAAGTTCTATATTTAGGCCAATAATAGGCCTAAATGTATAATTGAGGGTAACTAGGTACGAGTAGATTAAGTCTTTAGTTTCGTATTTAAAAACTATATGTATGTTTTTATGTAGTTATTTATTTGGTTAAGAACTAGGTTTTTATTTAAATAACACTTATTCCACTTGATTGTGTATATCTTGTTAAGTCTCATAGTAAATATAATGGACACGGTAGCAGGTAAGTCGTAACACATAATTGTATTTGTTTTTCGAAACAGGTTACAAAACTTCAAATTACACATGCTAGTGCCGGGTACACTATCGTGTGTGGGTGTTAAAACGATTTCATAATAAACTAGCCACTCAGTAGGTATATAGAATTTACATAAACTATGTAGAGCTAGCCAGACATTTCGTTTCATAAAATTTTAGAAGTTGGTTTTATTCGTTCAAGCATATTCATTTATGTAGGCACTCATTACTCAAATTGAATTTCTTCAACAATACTGTTGTAGCACAATGTTGTGGTGAAAAACCGCAAGAATTTCCCTGTGCCAGCGACTTACTTGAATGCACAACCAACTTCAATTTCTAAGCATAAAACATTTGATTGCATTGTAAATATCTCTGTGATCTTAATAATAACAAAAATATTGTCCTACAGTGCGTACGTACCTGTGAGTAGTTGATACCGGTCGCCGGCAAAACGCGTCGTTTCCTAATCAAAACAAATGACAGCTGAGTGAATCGTCCGATTTAGCAACGAGATAATAGCCCTACGGAGCCACTGGCCGCTTTTAATTTCCGAACGCACTTTCACGAGTGATGTTTAAAAAAAAACTAAACAGATTTCGAAATGCAAAAAGTTTCCTGAAGTTGACGTAAACGTTTACGCAGAATGTGACTGGAAAGGCGCGCGGCCCCTCTAGCCTCACAGTTATTACTGACTGGAACCGTAGTTTGCTCGGAGTTCCGGCCGGCCCACTACGTTCGAACGTTTACGTTTTAACAAAACAATCCATTCGGAGGGCTTCTTGGTATCCTCGTGGGAGGATTTGGTCGTAACGCTATAGGAATAAGGGCGACGTGGTACATGTTCTCCTTTACGGAATTTTGAAATGTGGGCGGAGTTCTTTTCTGGCACGAAGTATTGAGGAGGTTTGATGCAGTAATTATTACAGCTATTTTCTAGATGTGACGTAGAAAAAAAACAATCACCGGTGACTTGTTACTTGTTAGAATGCGTCAGTGTTTAGTGTTTACCTACTTAATCGCTAGTTAGATGTTCCATAGTTAATTTAAGATTCTTGTGGGTAGGTACCCACAAGAATCTTAAATTATGGAGGTAGTGCATAGCTACGCAGCTATGTGACGAAATGTTAGTTTTTTTGAACGATTTTCCGCTAAAACGTAACCAATGGGCGTATCTCATTTTATGCAACTATGTAGAGCCAAAAGACGCCTTTATATTTCGTCATCGAGGCAAATTAAAATAAGTTTTATTGCTTGATAATTTGCTATATTGTTTGTTCTTGGCATAGTAAAACACGCAAAAATGAAACTATTTACTTAACGAAGTGAATAATTTTTTTTGGCTATACTCTACTGTAAGTTGCATAGAATGAGATACGCCCCTTTTGGTATCGTTAGCGACAGGTTTAATAGAAAAGAACAGCAAAAAATTTTCTTCATCAGGAAATCCGTTTTTAAGCCTAGGAATTGCCTATGTCAGCCTGCGTACGTACAGTCAACGGCACATCAGGCTAACAATTTCCTGTTAACTACATATAAACTAGATGTTGCTCATCACGTCATTCAGCTTGTCATGTCCATATGTAGAGAATATAAACTATTCAATGAAGTACTCCGTATGCGTGGCAAATAGTATGGTGACGACTCTAAGACTCTATATCTATATAACCTTTATTATTTACACTGTGCTTGAAGCAAACACGAAAATCTGTGTATTTTTGTTGTGTGTCGAGTAGTGCCGGCACATGAAAAAGAACAGCACTACTCCCTGTCCCTTTCCCATGCATGTCGTAGGAGCCGACAGAGGGAAAACTGACATCAGGAGATGGGCAGCAGCGTTTCCAAACAACAGCAGGCCATACCTACTGCTATCGCCAACCCGCTTGCCAAGCGTAGCTATTAAAACTACTCCCACTCCCCCTTAGGGTCCATATCCAGCAGTGGGCGGCGTTCGGCTAACATGATGATGATGGTGATGTGTGTGTTCTACATTAACACAACGTTATAGTATTATTTTTATATGAGTAGCCAAAGGGTGAGAAATCAAAACCGGAAAACAGTAGCGCAAATATCTCTAACCCCAATCAACGAATATTTGTACATACCTACAAATATGAAAGAAAATAGAACCAGTACAAAAATAGATTTTGCAGCGTCCTTACTCTACCACCACCAAGCGCAATAGAACCTGAACCTTCTGTATTTCTTGCTCTGTTCAAACTACCTGTCTATACAGTCAAACATGGTGTAATAATCTATGCAGTCAACGTAACGTAATTACCTTATTATTTACGTTCCGATTCACAAATAAGACAAATAGAAATATTTTGCAAATTCTTTCTTGCTAACTTTTTACGTATTTTTTGCTACACTTGATCTTGGCACCCATCTTATGAAGTACACAGCCATTTCTTAAAATAGGTAAGTAGGTACCTACGATAGTCAGCCTTTGAATCACTTTCTAACAGTCATTCCCTTGAAAAATAAATGTCTTATAGGATTAGTTATAGGTATTCTTAAAAAAATATGTTTTTGGAAGTGAAAAGCTTTTACATTTTTCCGTACTCTGCCCATCCGAGTTGGATTAGACGATTCACCCTTTTCTCGAAGTTGGACCAGCCTACTTGGACCACTTCGTCAGGGTCTACCTTGGTACTCATAGACAGCTTCGAGATATCAGTTCTTAGGAATATCAATGATAATGGAGATGTCATAAATCTGGCCAAGTTTATTAAAAATTACAAGAGAAACAACATCTATGAGCCCAGTGAGCATTTGTCATTAAAAACACGAATTAACCAATTTGCTGACTGTAGCCAAACCGGCCTTCATGTCACCTAAGACGCTCTTCGTTTATTAGAAAGATATTATTTTATTTAAATCGAAATTAGGCAAAGCATTAAGTTCTGTACAAAACTTTTTTAAATAGCAAAATATTGTTTGTGAACTCTCACGTGGATGTTTGTGATTGATAGTAATCAAACGGTGCCGGCCGCTGAACATTGGCGAAGTAGAGCTTACCTTCCTACATACTGTAGATGATTGAACTGGCTATATCGCGCAATAGGCAGAAGTCACTAGTTTGATTCGATTGCGAGAAGTAAGAACAAACATCTTTTTCTTATCTTTTCTCTGTTATTTCGCACTATCATTGCCGCTGTTTTATTTAGATAGATCAGAAGAAATCAATCAGGAATCAGGCGGGATTCAAAACTACGTCTTCCACTAATCGGGTGGCTGTTCTAACCACTAATCTACTGTTTGAATTGAGAAAATCTTTTTGATTTGAATAGTCCATTTATTGAGGAAGGCTATATTTATACCAGCTTGAAAAGAAATCCACGCGGACGAAGTCGTGGGCGACGTCTGGTGTTACAATAGAGGCAAAAGTGCAGTTTGCCTAAGCATTTACAATATAACATCGAAGAGCGGTTCTAGTAAATTTAAAAAATGGCAAATGCTCGTTTGTCTGATACGGGTAAATGCTCGAGTCTACCTCTTCAAGGAACTTTACAGTACAGAGACACAAAATATGAGGTCGATGCAAATCAGAAACAGGTAGGTTGAGGTATGTCATGACATACCTACCTGTTTCCGGTCGTTCCTCCTTGCTCTACTGCAAAGTGTTGTCATTTGGCAAGAACAAGATAAAAAAACTGAGATAGGTAGCCTGATGAGCCGTTGACTGTACCCTCATTGTAGGTAATGAATAGGGGCTGCCATCACATTTATGGTCACCAGTTGGTTTACCACTGGTTTTGTAAGGTATAACTGTCAGAGGCTGAGTGAGGTATGCAATTCTGGTTAGCGCCAAATTTCATCTCGATCTCCACAAGATAAAACACCAACTTCGATCGTCTATTCGCTTCACCTTGAATTATTATTTTTCCTCATTTGTAAATTAATAATTTTAAAATGTTATTTGGCTTAGTTCTTTCACACAAACCAGTTGAAATCTCCCTTCGAATTCACTGCTCGAACTTCACTGTGCACATTCAGAATGCCTGCCCTGGGAGAACCAATAACTAAGCCCAGGGAAGGAGGGAGAATACTAATTCAAAGTGAAGTGAATAGACGAAAAAAGTGGGCATTTCTCCTGAGTGAGATCAAGCTGTAATTTGGCGCTAACTAGAATTGCGTAAAGTTGTTGCTACTTAGTAGTGAGTGAGTGACACTGCATGAGATCTGCCGTGCTATTCCGGCGGTGCACATCGGACATCACTTCACATCTCGGTGCTTCACGCTTACCTCAATCATCAATACGCTTTACTTTGAATTAGTATTTTCTCTCATTTTGTATGTAAATAATCAAAAAAAAATATTTGGCTTAGTTCTTTTCTCTGTAACGACCACAGTTGCAAAGAAATTGAATTTTAAAGTTCACTCACACGAGCGAAGGGAGTTTTGGCGTCCGCCGGAATAGCATAGCTGGAGAAGCAGACAAGCTTAGTAGCCCAAGCGTAATTAACCACCTACATTTAAATCTTTCAGAATGTAGGTACAACATAATTGGCCCTGTGTGGGTTTTGAAGATTATTCTGAGTAAAGGTGAAAAACAGAACAAGCAATTAGTTTGGTCACTTGTTGGCGTTTGTGCCGTCAAGTTGTCGACACTGTTACTTTTATCAGTTTCTTCTTCTTCTTAGTGCGTTCCGAATTGAATCAAAAGTGTTAATAGCGCGCTCACACGCGTCCCGAATTCATGATGGCGCACCAACAGCAAACAGCTTGACGTCCTGGGGCCCAATTCTCGGGCATTCGACATTTTAACACCTTCGACATTTAACAAACAAAATGGCGGATAACAGACGTTACCATGGTAACGTGAGAGTTAATTAATTTAAGCTAATTTAACATCTCGCATGTGAGGGCTAGCGTGCGACAAACAAGGGTGGTTGCCATGGAAACCACTCTCGGGCATACGACATCATAATGCCATACGAGATTTATCAAAAAAAAATGGCGGATATCACACGTTGCCATGGTAAATAACAATAATAAGTCCTCATGCGAGATATTAACAACCGTTAGCGTGCGACATGCAACGTATGGTCATCAGCGTTCGAGATGGTTTGTCGTATGAAACTAACTGTCAATAGGTAATTAAACTCCGTGTTTGTGCAGTAAGGATGGCTTACATTACCTACATTAGGCTGAAGCGCAAGCAGAATTTTCTCGCAAATCATATTATTTATTTTTTATTGGTTTACCAACAATTGTACAGTAATATACAATGACACAATGTACAATATCCCTTATTTAGGTAAACACTGCATGCATTATTTAAAACTAAGAAGGTAGTTTGAAAAAAAAAAAAGTACCTTCAAATTAAAGTGGTTTCTAAATGCAACTGTAATATTCTTATAAAAGAGTCGTGTGAGTCAGCCCACCAGTGGACTTAAGGCGTGAGGACACCTTTCCGTGGTGCGAACGAGTCTTTAAAAAGAACTGGAGGTGCTCTCGTCGCAGTGGCGACAGTGGATCGGCAACGAACGCTGCTGTGAAGCAACACACGCCGGGTCGGAAATGGGATGGGTGACCACCCGACCGAAATTTAATGATGTCTTTTTCAGGCATCCGTGGTGCTTCGTAAAGCACGTTAAGCAGTTGGTCCTGGCTGACGTCACTAGATGTCAATCGTTAAGCCTAGTCAGAGGCCTTAGGGTGGCTTGTTAAATCTGTCTTTAAAGGTATAGTGAGCACTGAGCTTACACCCCTCCAACAATCCGCACTAAGCCCGATTGTTGGCGTATGGTTCGCGCCACTATGAAGTGAGACCTACTTACGTTACACTGCTGGGCATTGGTCTCCCATTTTATAAATGCATATAACATAACATAAACTGCTTATGTACGTAGGTAGGTAGATTAAGTTATTTTGTTGTCACTTGTGGCCACCCGCGACTTCGTCTGCGTCGACTTTTGTTTTTAAATTGTTCCATAAATTGTTTCATAAATTGTAGCCTGTGTCCTAGCCAGATGTATAAGCTAGGTATATTATGGTAAAGTTTCACTAAAATCCATCTAGTTTTTACGTGAAAGAGCATCACGGCACATACATCCATTCACACATCCAAACTTACGCATATAATATTCGTAGGATATGTCATATGGTTAAGCCGGTCATACGCCTAATAAATACCGCAATTTGACTTTATGGAAGCGTCCCGTTTAGGCAAACAGTGAGCGGCTGACTGTCCGCCGGCTGACTCTAAGCGGCGTAGGTATCGATCACTAACTCGACGTAGTGAATATACCTACCTACTACGCTGTCGGCGCCAAAAATTCGCTCACCGAATTAATCGGCCTACGAAACGTCGCAAACTGCGTGGGTGACACTCACTCCATCTCTAGAATGAATAGGAAGGCAAAATAGAATCAAATAGTCAGCCGCTCACTGTTCGCCTTATCGAGACGCGCCTTAAAACAAAGGTAAGTGAAGCATTCAAGCATTAGTTTAGATACCTACATCTACTCGTATGTATGAGTTTTACTATGGTTTTATTAATAGTAAAAACTGATTTTCATTTTAAGATATTTATTTCTGCGCACAAGGGAGCTACGAAACTCTAGTTGGAAGAAGCCGTAACATTAGCTTGTCGCCCGTTCACCATATTATTATCTCGATGTATCATAGAAGTGGTGGAAGCTCTGAACGAGCCATCCAACGCCAGGAACGATTCATTGATTGTATTGTTTCCATGTCACAATTGTGCCACAACTTGCACAGTGGATGAGGATGTTAAGAATAGATAAACTCCTTAGTTAGAGCTATTCTTTTTATAATGTTTTTTTTAGGTTCTGTCAAAAGAATTACTTCACTTCAAAAATTACGTCAAATAAAGCAAAAGCTAATTTTAGTTTATATTCTGTTTTTTATTATTGCATTGATACGAGGCACTACAATTCAATCTACTTTAACATGGTAGCAGAGCGTTAAGTAAGGATAAAGTGCAGTAAATCGTCCTAGACGTAAAAATCCAACATGGACGATAATTTCTTTGCAAGTGCTTCCAAAGTCAGAATCGAATGCCTTAGTGATGGCAAAGATTTCAAACATTGGAAATACAGAATAAGCAACGTATTCAAGGGCTATCCCGATGCGTTAAAAATAATTGATGGATCATTAAAAGCTCCTACAAAACCGGCAAGTACAGCCTCGGCTGAAGAGAGAGCTAAGTATGATAAGGAAGTCAAAGAGTACTTAAAAAAGGACAGCCTTGTCCTGACATTACTGACGAATAACATGACAAATGAAGTACTTGATCAAGTAATGCGCTTCGAATCAGCTAAAGAGGTGTGGGATGAATTAGAACGTCTCTACTGTGGGTGCGCTGAAGAAAAGAGTTACGATTTATGTCTGCAATTCTTTAGTTACAAGAAAGACCCTGAACATGACATAAAAAAGCATATTTCTGCAATGAAGAATATATGGCATGAGCTGAATAATGAAATTTCAACAGAGTTGCCTGATATATTATTGATCTGCAAGATACTTGGGACTCTACCTAAGGATTTCTTTGCCTTTAAGTCAAGTTGGCTCCTTGTTAATAAGAATCAGAGGACAATAGAGAATCTAACTGCACAGCTAAGTACCTATGAGAAAGCACTTAAGAGCAATGGAGAAGAAAATGAAGACAAAGAGCAAGCGCTAGTTGTAAAGACAGAGAAAACAAAAGTAAAAGGAACAGCAATCTTCAAGTGCAAATACTGTGGATTAGCTGGGCACAGAGTTCGTAAATGCCGTAAATGGATAGCAGATGGACGCCCACCAAAGCCGTCCGTACAAGCAGACAGCAAAACAAATGTAAATCTGACCGTGTTAGCTGTAGGAGATAAGCTACCTAATGATGATAGAAACTGGTACGTTGACAATGGAGCGACAAGCCACGTTACGCATCAAGGAGACATCTTTGAAAGTTTCGAGCACTTTGATGATTCACATAACGTTTCTGTAACAGCAGCTAATGGACAAACCATTAAAGCCATTGGGAAAGGAAATGTTCGAGCTGAGGCCAACTGCAACGGTAAAGTTGAACAACTCCTACTGAAAGATGTTTGGTATGTACCACAGATCAAGAGGAATTTGTTTTCTGTTATTGCAACACATGATGTATCGCCGAAAAGTACATTTGAATCGACGCAAAAGCAATGTATACTCAAAGTAGACGGAGTGATCAAAGCTATTGGGACTAGGAAGGTTGATGGAGGACTATACAAGTTGGCAATCAACTGTAAAGGATCAAACAAACTGGAAGTTAACCAATTGATGACCAACCCTCTACAATTGTATCATGAAAGGCTGGTTCACCAAAACAAAAGACACGTCAAGCAATTCGTTGAAAGTGAGCTCGGTGTTAAGATGAATGACAACAAGTCCGATCTATGTGAAGGCTGTATATATGGAAAGACGCACAGACTACAGTTTGGAACAAGAACTAGAGCCACTCAACCTGGTGAACTTGTTCACACTGACATATGCGGGCCATTTCCAAGTTCATACGGAAAGAATCGATACTACCTTCTGTTCAAAGATGATTATACCCGACATAGACATGTTTACTTCCTAAAGCAGAAGTCTGAAGCAGCATCAAAGCTAAGGCAATATCTAGCTGCAGCTAAAGTTGCGGGATATACTGTAAAAGAAGTTCTCAGTGATAATGGAGGAGAATTTATCAGTGCAGAATTTAAGAAGATCCTTCAAGAAAACGGCATAACACAAAGACTGACTATGCCACATACTCACGAACAAGCTGGATGTGTAGAGCGAGAGAATCGCACGATAGTAGAAGCAGCGCGTGCTGTAATGCATGCACGTGAAAAAATCCCCGAGCCGCTATGGGCAGAACTTATAGACGCTGTTGTGTACGTGCTGAATCGCACTGGACCATCAAGCGTACCAAAGAAGTCTCCATATGAACTGTGGTTTAAAAGAAAACCATCAGTCAAACATCTAAGGATTTTAGGCTGCAAATGCTATGCCCATGTACCAAAATCAAATAGAAAGAAGCTTGAAAAGAAAGCAGAACTTGGTATACTGGTGGGCTATGAAGGAAGTGAAGGCTATAGGATTTGGAACAAAGAAAAGTTACAAATGATTAGGTCTAGAGATGTGACGTTTGATGAGCGACTTATACTAGAAAAACCTACAGAGAATGACGAAAATGTTTCACAAAAGCCAATAACTTCCAAAGAGTGGTTTTTACCATGGATTCATGATGCCAGAGATGAAAGCATTATGAGAAATGCTGATGATCAGAGACATGATGATCCGATTAGATACCAAGATCAGAGTGACATACACTTGAATGAACACGAGCCTTCATCGTCTAGAGATGTTGTTAATGAAGATGACGTTAACAATTTGAATGACTTTGGCAATACTTTTAATGCTGATGAACAGGAAGGTGAAGATCTAAATGAAAGTGAAAATGCAAACACTGATCAGACATATGATACAAATCATTCAGATGAAGTGGGACAGCCTATTAGAGAGACTGCCAATAACTCAAATCTAGGCCATAATGAAATTGAAGCAGAAGGTCAGAGGACTCTGAGAAACAGATCAACTTTGAGACCACCAATTCAATATCAAGATTATGTGATGGCAGTAGAGTCTAACAGTATGGCTGAGCCAAAAACCTATAAGGAGGCAATGAACTCTCCAGAGCGTGAAAAATGGCAGCAAGCCATAGATAGTGAAATAAACTCGCTAAAAGACAACAAAACTTGGGAGCTAGTGGAGCTACCTAAAGGAAGAAAGTCAATACCTTGCAAGTGGATATTTAAAATTAAAATGAATCCGGATGGTACAATAGAGAAATACAAAGCCAGACTTGTAATAAAGGGGTATTCACAGAAAAAGGATATTGATTATCACGAGACTTTTAGTCCTGTTGCCAGGAGTAGCACCATCAGAGCAGTACTGAGTGTTGCAGCAAAAGAAAAGCTAAGTCTAGCACAATTTGATGTGTCGACAGCATTCTTATATGGCACGCTGGATGAAGTAATTTATATGAAGCCACCAGAAGGTTACACGAATGATAAAAAGCTAGTATTCAAGCTGCAAAAGAGCCTTTATGGTTTAAAGCAAGCGCCCCTATGTTGGAATAGGTGCATAACAGACTACATAGTCTCAATTGGCTTCAGACAAAGTAAATCAGATCCCTGTCTGTTTACAAGAATGAGAGGGGGAGAGAGGATAATCCTTGCCCTATATGTTGACGATGGTCTGATAGCGTCTTCCAACGAAAAGGAGACGAAGCATTTCCTTGACGAATTGAGATTGAGATTTAAACTCACCGTCAAACCTGCCAGCTATTTTCTAGGTATGGAAATAGAGAGACAGTCAGATGGCTCGATACTGCTTCACCAGAAAGCATATGCCAGTCGTGTACTTGAGAGGTTTGGGATGGAGGAATGCAAACCAGTGGCAACTCCAATATTGAAGGCAGAAGATATGAAGGCGTTGAATAACGACCACGATGTCAACGTTAACACGTTCCCATATCGCCAAGCAGTTGGAGCCCTTGCCTATTTAATGACAGGCACAAGGCCAGACATAGCCTATGCCGTTTCAGTAGCATCTCGCAATCTAAACAGTCCAACCAAAGATGATGTGCAGATTGTAAAACGGATAATGCGATATATCAAAGGCACTATTGATCAAGGCATTATGTACAAACCACATTGTGCACCTGACCTGAAGTGTTATAGTGACGCTGATCATGGGGGAGATGCAAACACTGGAAGGTCGACCTCAGGCATTCTTTGTATGTTTGCTGGAGGTGCCATCTCCTGGAATAGCAAGCGACAAAATGTTGTAGCCATATCCTCAACAGAAGCGGAGATTTATGCAGCAAGTGAGACTGCTAGAGAAATAATATGGCTGAAATGCGTTCTAAAAGATATAATAGGAGATGATTGTCAAGCATATCTGTGTGTGGACAATGAATCGGCTATCAAGATAGCTAAGAACCCTCCAGAGTTTCACCAGAAGACGAAACATATCAGATTAAGAGCATTCTTTATCAGAGACTGCATTCAAGAGGGAAGCATTGATATCCAACATGTAAGTTCAGAAAAGCAGATCGCCGATATGCTTACAAAACCGTTGTATGGGCCCAGAATGAAGAACCTAAAGACCTTGGCCGGAGTTTCGACTTTCAAAAAAGGTGGATGTTAAGAATAGATAAACTCCTTAGTTAGAGCTATTCTTTTTATAATGTTTTTTTTAGGTTCTGTCAAAAGAATTACTTCACTTCAAAAATTACGTCAAATAAAGCAAAAGCTAATTTTAGTTTATATTCTGTTTTTTATTATTGCATTGATACGAGGCACTACAATTCAATCTACTTTAACAGAGGAAAGCTACGTCAACAGGAAGCAGAACTATGCCGTGAACACACAATTTATTGATAATGTGATGCCAATTCAGAAAATATTATTGGTCGTTTTCGTGGGTATTCATTTCTGCTGTGATAGTTCCCCATCTTGCTTCTGTGCAACTCATCATCCACCTGCATCAATTGGATGAGCCGTACGTGTGTGTCTTTTGCCCATTTTATGTGCAACTCTTTCTTTTCCGTTTACATATTACAAGATCAACAATTTCAGCATTTCAGCAATTTCAAACACAAATTGACAAATCAATATTGACATTGACAACAAGTTGCGTTCCATTTCCTTCAGGCTCATCGTAATATTTATTATTTTTGATAGAACCATTTAATGAGCTCTGAGATGATGACAATGATGGCTGGATGAGAGCCATGAGTTATAAACTCATAATCATAATCACACAATCAAAGAAAATAAAATTACAATCTACAAAACGGAACGTTTATCGCATAGACAAGATGTTCGGTCTACGACATGCATGTCAAAAAGTCAGTTTGACTGAGCGGTGTTCCATTATCACCGTTTTTATAAATCTGCTCAAGCATTTTTTCTTTTGCAAGGTTCAATACCATAAATAACGTTCGATTGTAAATAACCCAAAAGTGACAAATAATAGAAAAAATGCAACATGTTTGTCAGAGACAAAAGACGTCAATATCTCTAAGGGGCGCGAGAATAGCATTTTTTTTAACATTAGAGATTTTAGTGAGATTTCTTAACTTCATGCGAGATCTTAACAACTTCGACATATGTCACATTTCCCGAGAATTAGGGCCCTGGGCCCTATTCAATAAAGCTGACAATCCGACAATTATGTCAAAAAGTGACATAATTGTAGAATTGTCGCGCTTAGGCTGTTCAATAAAATTGACAAATATGTCAAAAACCCACAGTAATTATTTTCTACAATTGTCGATGACAATTGTCAGTGACAATTGTCAGTGACAATTGTCGGATTGTAGTGACAAATATGTCGACTTTTGAACTGTTTGCAAACAGGTAATTTTGATTGTTGAAGCTCATTAGGGATAAGTAGTAATTTAGTTTTAATACAATGAGAATTAATCAGTTTCTAGTGCAACTCGTATGTAAAATAGAAATGAACAAAAAATACCTATTTTGGGACTAATTTACCAAAATAAAAATATACTCTTTGGTAAGTTTAATAAGGTTTAGTTTTTTTAACTAGTTTATCTATCAGTCAGGAATTCTTATTTTATTTATTTAGACAGACAGATACATAACCAACTTCAAACAAAGTAATTATCACTTAGATTGTTGGTACACTGACTTGGTATCAGTACCAACTAAATATTATAATATTAAGAAAAAAAAACACTTATTTACACCTTACAACTTCAAAAAAGATTTCGCGACAGAGGGTCAAGGCACCTGTCAGAATTATCTGACAATTCTACAAATATGTCGGATTGTCGCGACAATTTTGTGTTTAATAAAGCAGATTTGACAAGTTTTTACGACAAATTGTCACCTGTCACCTGTCGCGTGAAAAGTTTTATTGAACGCAAATATGTCGAATTGTCGCGACAATCCGACATATTTGTAAATTTTCCACCATGACAATTATGTCGCCTGTCGGTTTTATTGAACAGAAAAATTGTAGAATTGTCATTGTTGTAGGGGCCTGGCCCCTATTCAATAAAGCTGACAATCCGACAATTCGACATATGTCGAGAAGTGACAATTCTACAATTTTCCTGTTCAATAAAACCGACAGGCGACATAATTGTCATGGTGGAAAATTGACAAATATGTCGGATTGTCGCGACAATTCGACATATTTGCGTTCAATAAAACTTTTCACGCGACAGGTGACAGGTGACAATTTGTCGTAAAAACTTGTCAAATCTGCTTTATTAAACACAAAATTGTCGCGACAATCCGACATATTTGTAGAATTGTCAGATAATTCTGACAGGTGCCTTGACCCTCTGTCGCGAAATCTTTTTTGAAGTTGTAAGGTGTAAATAAGTGTTTTTTTTTCTTAATATTATAATATTTAGTTGGTACTGATACCAAGTCAGTGTACCAACAATCTAAGTGATAATTACTTTGTTTGAAGTTGGTTATGTATCTGTCTGTCTAAATAAATAAAATAAGAATTCCTGACTGATAGATAAACTAGTTAAAAAAACTAAACCTTATTAAACTTACCAAAGAGTATATTTTTATTTTGGTAAATTAGTCCCAAAATAGGTATTTTTTGTTCATTTCTATTTTACATAGGAGTTGCACTAGAAACTGATTAATTCTCATTGTGTTAAAACTAAATTACTACTTATCCCTAATGAGCTTCAACAATCAAAATTACCTGTTTGCAAACAGTTCAAAAGTCGACATATTTGTCACTACAATCCGACAATTGTCACTGACAATTGTCATCGACAATTGTAGAAAATAATTACTGTGGGTTTTTGACATATTTGTCAATTTTATTGAACAGCCTAAGCGCGACAATTCTACAATTATGTCACTTTTTGACATAATTGTCGGATTGTCAGCTTTATTGAATAGGGCCCTGAATGACGTCAGTAACGGCGCCATATTGCACCCACAACAATTATGCTCCCGGGCGTTATCGCCGTGAGCCCTGAGTCAGATTCATAGATGAAACGTCAAACAGACATAATTGGCGTAAAACTATTTAGGTAGATAATATGCCTCAAAAGTAATCTTTGACATGAAAAATCTTCTTCTACTGTAACGTTAAAGAAGCTAAAACGTTAAAGATCCTCAGGAATATCCTGGGCATTATAGAAAATTGCGAATTTTAAATTATTAGGTTAAGTGTCACCACCTAGCGGTCCAAAATGATTTTAATGCTGAAATCACCGTGAGCGCTGTTAACGCGTTATTCAATTCGGGACTCCTTGAATCACAGTCAGCGCTCACAGCGCTAATATCGCATTACGGACCGCACAGTACCTAGCTATGTTATGTAGCGCAGCGCCATCTACTGATGAATGTTCAAAGCATCTGATAAATGCTATTGTAAATTAAATTTTACTGGATTGGGTTCTGAAATTGCAATTAAGTTTACCAAAATTAATGGTCATAAATTACATAGTTCCTACGGCATGTGTTTTTTTCTTTTTTATCCTTCTCTCTCTCTCTTTTCGTCCTTTTCATATCTTTAAGTTGGCAGCACTCACAATCGTGACAAACACTCGTTCGTTCGTAGATGTGTGTAAAATTAGTGTTTTATCAAAAAGTTTGTGAATTTCTTTACTGTTCTATAATTTAATCTAGAAACTTATTTTCTCTTAACCTTGTCTAACTCTTTTTGTAATTATTACAATGGACTTTATAATCGTGCTGTAGGAATTGTGAAATAAAATGTTATTGTGGTGTGCTAAGTTTCATAATGGCGGCCCGTCGCGTCCCCCGCGCCTCCATTTCGGTGACAGTCAAATTATGACAATGCCGATGCGTAAAGTTTAGAAAATGTTATGTTATTGTAAATAATCTAGTGAGACTTTGATGTATTGAGTATTGTGAGGACTAAAGATGAATCCTGAACACCACAATATGAACACGGGTGGTGGCCAGCCTCCTGGAAGTTCGGAGGTTCGTGGAATTCTTGTGTTTTTTTGTGTTTCAAATTAGCATCGTAATTTACGAGTTGGATGTTACAGTCTCAAAACCAGAGGGTGCAAAGTGCGCAGCAACAGCAGCAGGCCAATAATTTGCCTGCCACAACGTCTGCTACTGACCTCAGGGTGAATTCTGCCGCCGTAAACGTCGCTTTGTCTAGCGTCGCCAAATACTGGGTGTTTACAAATCTATTTCCCGGCCCTATACCTCAAGTATCTGTGTACGGGTTGCCTACTGGTGCTAGAATTGAAAATGGGAAACCGGTTCAGGTATACCTCTTTACTAAATAAAATTATATTAGTGCGAAAATAGTCAGACATACTTATTCAAATAAATAAAGGTGTTGCAGGACATTGGACAACATGCAAGTATACTCAATGGAGACCCTAATATCATTTTGGGACACCATGGAGGACAACAACAGGTCACAGTGTCCGCTGCTGGAGGTCAACAAATCCCTGTATCTCAAATCATTGCCACACAATCTGGACAAACTCATGGTAAATAAAAGATACCTACTTTTATGTTGTTTTGTTATTGCTTCGATACTCAATAAATGTGGTTCATTCAAATCCAGTTCAACATAAAATGCAAAAAGATTACATTTACTTCAATACATATTTTTGAAAGACTGCTTTGATAGTGTAGCATGTGATATGGTTCTTAACTGTTGCAGAAGCACTGGTGGCCCACAGCCAACAACAGGAGCTTGCTGTGCAGCAAGCATCCAACGCTGCCCAAGTCACAGTTAGTGCAGGCCAACCCACGCACCAGCAGGTACCCAATAATCGGGTCGAGTTTGTACAACACCATAACATTGATATGGTAAATCACGTGGTAACACTATGTTTATTAGCGGGAATGTGATCATGGCTGCTGTTGTATAGAGAATAGAATTTCATTGTAAGCTTCTAGACGTTAATGTTAGATTAGATAGCATGCACCCAGCATCAGAGACAGAAAACTGGTTCTCAATTGATTAGAGCCATCTTCATAAATTTTAACTTCATTCAGAAAGTTCTTCCTATTCTACTTTATCTTGTTTCAATAGTGTAAAAGTCTTCAGTGCATGTAGGTGGCTTTGGGCCCATATTACTGAACATCATTTAAAAAATATAGTCTTAAGTTCAGATTCTAAACGATAGATCTAGCCTCAAAAGCATTTTGTAATATGGACCTTTGAAATTTAGTGGATGGTTTGCATGCTTAGATTCCAGTACAACTCCTAACATTACCATAAGAATCTGTATGTTTGTTTCATCTTTTTATATTACTTAAAACATAATCTTCAGTCTGTGATTGATGTTCCTTTATTGAAGTAAAGATCACCCAATTGGCTATCAGTATTCAGAGAACAGCTGAAAGAAATTATTTTTATATGTTCAGGGGCATCATTCACAACAACACTTAATGCAGCAGCAACTTATGGCCAGTACCCGCCCGGAACACTCAAATCAGCAGGTTTGTTTTGTTTTTCAAGTCATTATATCACCATTTGTTCATTGCTCACTTTTTTATCTTTGTACATTGTTGTGCACATGTAAAACCAATGTTCCTGTACCACACGCTGCTTACAATAGCATCAGCAGGTCAGTGAGGTAAGACCATCATTGATGTTATGTTTTGTAATGATTGTTTTAGATCTTAGCTGTAGTTTTTCAATATTTGATTGAGATTAAAAAAATTAATTATAGACCTGTGACCTGATTCACCAGAAAAACAATGGCTAATCAGCTGACTTTTGGTATTTTTAAATGTAAAAATATGAACATTGATGTACCTAGTACAGATTAAAAGCATTGTGTTTAGCAATAGAACCAAATCAATGTATTTTATCTTGGTTTCCTTGGCATTTTTATAAAATGTAGTAAAAATTATATTATGCTATTTTAACAATAATGTATTCATAGTTAAGTCTTAGTTTTTTCTTCCTACAGCTTAAGGGGGAATTCATATTTAGGGCTCTGCTATAACAGCAACCAAAAATTGGGTTCAAGACCAATTATTATTTTCATACCATTTGATTATTTTAGGCTGAAAGTATCTATGGAACTTTTCATCAATTTCTACCGTTTTAAACCACCAGGACACAACTGATCTCTCAAGAACAACATTTGTTAAAATCTCCATTATAGTCATCACGTCTAGGCTACAAAGTAAAACAAATATTGCATGCAGTGAAACTTGTGTGCATGATTTATGAAAACGAAAGTACGCTGCAATTTAGCGTCGCCGTTCAACCAAACACTGTTTATGTTGAGATACGATTACGTGTGTTATCGCGATTTCGCCAATGTTACATTTTGTATTAAAGTCTTATTTTGATTGTTTGTTCAGATTCAGCTTTGTTTAAGAACTATTCGTTCGTTTTCAATTGGACTAAACAGTTTATTTGCGAGGGGAATCTGGGCCACACATCTCGGTGACATAACCAAATACAACTCTATATCTATGTGCCCTATACAAAACTGCACCTTCATCATCTTCATGCATTGTCTCCCCTTCCCTTCGCCGCTCCCGCTCTAATAATCGAAGGACTCACCCCTTGTGATTATCAAACTATGCAAAAACACAAAATTAAAACAAATACAGTATGACCCGTTGTGAAATGGTATTAAGAGGGTACATGTATGTCCAATCAACAGACACTTATTCTAGTGCGACAGCAGAAGGATCTAAATTCTCCCTTTGCGCCAACAATTCTTGGATTTTTTAGCGAATAAAGTTTTAGTTTTTTACTTAAATAGTAATAGGTAATAGTAATATAATCAACATTTTCGGTTCGTCGTGATAACTTTTGCATGTAGCCAATATCTATCAGCACAAAATAAAAAGACAGTTTCTGGTTGAACTTGACGCAGTTGAACTGAAGCAGACGCATTTATTTACGTCTAACCTACCCACCAGATTCAGCTGACTGTCAGCGAAGATGGCATTGTTACGGTGGTCGAGCCGGGAGGCGGCAAACTCGTGGACAAAGAGGAACTTCATGAAGCCATCAAAATGCCCACAGACCATCAGACCCTTACTGTGCACCAGCTACAACAAATTGTTGGTCAACAGGTTAGTTCAGTAGAATGCAATTGCCAATAGCACAATACAAAACATGATAAAGGAACACCATATTTCAAGTGACCAGTAGGCAGCCAGCGTGACTCTTCATGCTGTATCAAATTCTTTGTCCACCTTAAATAAAGCCAGCAGTTCTTGACGCTAAGACCGCATTTAGTTATAGATAGTTCAATAGATATGAACGAGGTAAATTTAAAATGTAGTTACAACATAGTAGGTAAGTAGTTTTTTTTCTTTGGTAGTACAGTCAACGGCACATTAGGCTACTCATTTCCGTATTTCATCTCGCTCTTGTTAAATAACAATGCTTCGCAATAGAACGAGGAGAACTGACCAGAAATAAGTAGCCTGTCATGCCGTTGACCATTCATTGTTGGATTTATTAATTAAGCTACATTCTCAATAAGTTTTTTTGCCTGAGCCCAATGGTTTACCAAAACGAAACAATTTTAGCTTGCTGAGCCCATGATCCTATGTTTAACTGACAGCTTATCAGAATAAAAAAAAAACCTTAAATAATCCCTGTGGCGTGTCCCTTATTATCTTCAGTAATAATTTTATATTACGTCTCTCAATTTAGGTAATAGACAGCGTCGTCCGCATAGAGCAAGCCACAGGAGAACCGGCGAATATACTCGTCACCCACAACCCTGATGGGACCACTTCGATAGAAGCTAGCGCCGGTGATCAGCTGATCGTCAAAGATGAAAAGAACTCTGGCAACAAAATAGAGACCACGCAGTTTGCTGAAATAAAAGATATAAAAGGAATAGACCTGAAGGTACGATATTTCCTTATACTTTCACTACTGAACGGATGTGGGGATGATATGATATGCTTATCGCAAAAAACAACAGCCCAGAGTTTAATTAATTTAACTAAAAGCCTAGAATTAGTAAAAACGAAGCCATTGCGAAACATGAGCGCCATCTTTTGGAATGACTTCGTCAACCAAAACATGTTTTTATAAAAGTTTGAACTGGATTAGGGCCGGCGCCCACTTTCGGCATCGGCACGCTTCAGGATTTTAAGGTGGCAAATAGCAATATACTTTAACACTATGGCAATAAAGTAGAAATTTCCGTGATGTGTTCTCGTAAAAACAAAATGCATTTGTTCTGTTTCTGTTTCGGCATTTTCTACTTTATTGCCATTATGTTAGAGTATATTACTATTTGCCACCTTAAAAGCCTGAAGCGTGCCGATGCCGATAGTGGGCGCCGACCCTTAGACTACATATACCTATAATATCCCAACCATTCGTTATTTTTTAGAGTGTCGGAGCAATGGGGATGGAGGGCGCTGTAGTGAAGATATCTGGCGCTTCGGAGCACGACCTTCACGCAATGTACAAAGTCAACGTGGAAGACTTGTCGCAACTACTTGCCTACCACGAAGTCTTTGGGAAACTGAATGCTGAGGGACAGCCACAGGCTAAGGTAACTTTCCCGTATTCCACAGTTCTAATTCAACAGTAATCAATCTTCTTGATAAGTATCCAGATCTATACAATGTTTTTTGTTGGCCTTTGAGCCCAGACCTTGTCATTCGTCCTTATTAGGGTGTTACCGATTGATCGATAGTTTCTACCATACCGGCGACGGCGACTAAACCATTTTACCGTCGATCGATGCCGTCGATCGACTTGGACAAAATGTGACTTAAATTATTGTACTTAGCTTTTTGCTGCAGAAAGTTTCGCTGGTTTGATGGGTTGTTAATGCACATGATTAAAATCCCATCTAAATTAAAAACTGTAATCAAAAACATTTTACCTGATAATGATGTCCTGATCTTACATCAGTTATTATTTCCCTAAGTGTTTTCTAAGTTAGTATTTATTCATAAACATTCGTAAATACTTTGTTATTGCTTTAGGTGATAGGAGAAGTGGAAGTGGAGCCTGGCACCAGCACCGCTATGTCGGCAGAGGAGTCTTCGCCGGGCCACCACGCCTGCGACATCTGCGGGAAAATATTCCAGTTTCGATATCAGCTTATTGTGCATAGGTGAGCATACACGACAATCCAGAGAGTTTTATATTTTTACTTTCAATTTTAAAACAAAGTTACTTCTCCAAAGTTTAATATTATTGCTATGAAAAAGTTATTAAAATGTTGGGCGGCATATCAAGCAGGGACAACAATCCAAATTCAAATATGTATTTGAAAATAAATCAACTGACTTTTTAGACACATTCATAAAATTGCAAATGTTTAGTGAAATAAATGTGCGTCCAATTTTTTTTGTTCATGCTTGTTATGCTTTTAAATGACCTATTAGCTAGCTATAGATTCAATTATCCAATTCATTCATTAATATCAAAATCAACTGTTGATACAAACCCCTTTACATAAAAATCTAGAATGTTTGATGCAGTGCTAGCTATTGCGTGGTTTGTCTCTTTCCTTCTTAGCGTAGTTGAAGTAGGACGGTAGGGGACGACATATGACCTGATAGCTAGTTCTGTAATAGACAGATTTTGTTTCTATGAATAAGGGGGTTAGTGTTGGAGTGATTATTATTTTATTATGTAGACGATATCACGGGGAGACTAAACCATTTACATGTCAAGTTTGTGGTTCCGCATTTGCAAATCCGGTTGAATTATCAAGACATGGGAAATGTCATCTTGGTGAGTGAAATTTTACATAAAATATTTTAAAAACCCTTGCATGCTATTCCTATCTTGACTGAAATTAATCTTTTCAAATTAAGTAAATGTACTTTCGGTGTGATTTCCTTTAGAACTTATACATCTATTTGTTAAATATGAAAAACATCTTTTGTGTGTGTATGTAGTTAACTTTAAACTATTAAATGTGATCCCTAAGTAATAACAATGAAATGCCATGAAATGAGCAACATGGCTCTTTTTGTTGTAACTTCTTGGACATCATAATTTAATTTTGTTTGAATGTCCCCCAGTCACAAGTTTTTGCCGTGTCCAGCATGATTTCATGAGAAAACACAAATATACCTGCCTGTCAGTTTCGTATTTAATCAACAAGCATGAAGTTGAGCACTTCCCCAATTTTAATGTTGTATTATGCAAGGATGTCAAGCTAATCACGCCGACCTGTCAGGATAGTAGTTCTCAGTGCTGTAAGTGGGTAAGTACAATGTTATGAATTATTGGCAGCTGGGGACCCTGCAGAGAGGCATCAGAAGAGGCTGATGCAAGACAAGCCCTACGCCTGCACCACTTGCCATAAAACCTTCTCGAGGAAGGAGCATCTCGACAACCACGTACGCAGTCATACAGGGGAAACGCCATACAGGTAAACAAATTACCTATTACTGCTTGTATTGAAAATAATTTCCTGTTTTTTGTTTATTCCCTTAACAAAAACTCAGTACCACAAATACCCAGCCCCAATAGAAATATTAGTTTCATTAGCAAACCCTTGTGCTGGTGCGAGAATCGGACCCGCGACCTTCCGGATCTCAACCGGCGCGAGAACTACTGCGCTTAAGTCCTTCAAACTTTGAATCATCTAACCATAATTTAAGTACTTACCTAATTAAGACTTGTTATGATAATATCGGCGTAAAAAATAACCAGAGAGTACTCTTGTCTTAGATCTGAGACAAAGCCGTCAACAGGTATAGGACAGAGCAGCCTAGAGGTTAAAACAATAAAATAACCATACATGTCTGTTTACTGACCAATAATAATAATGTGTGAAAATTAATCTACCGGATCCTCCTGCTAATACAATGCACGCTTTTCTTTTCCTAAAATATAATTCACCTAAGTACTGTTTCTTGAAGAGATCAAATGGGAATCCTATAATCAAAAACAAAATAAAATATACAAATATAGTGTTTAATATTGGCCTTTGAAAGTCATAAATACCGTGTATAATGCGTGTTGGCTCATACGTCACCTCACCTCTGTGTCAGATGCGAGTTCTGCGCGAAGACGTTCACGCGCAAGGAGCACATGGTCAATCACGTGCGCAAGCACACTGGCGAGACGCCGCACCGCTGCGAGATCTGCAAGAAGAGCTTCACTCGCAAGGAGCACTTTATGAACCATGTCATGTGGCATACAGGTATGATAGACTTTTTTGTTGACCATCTCATGTACAGCGGCTTTAGCTATAGCGCAGGGCAGAGGATGCAGTGCACCTGACCCGGGTGCTAGAGGCTCCAAGATCCATCATAATACAGAGTTAGAGCCAGCCCTGCTCCCGTACTATAGGAGTCAAGAATATCAATATCAAGCATTTTAGGAGTTACGCCTACTAATTAATGAACGCCTATTCGGGTTACTCTAAAGGGTGGAGATTCACCTAATAGTGTGTCTGGTCTGTTGTCTCTCCAAACTTTGACCACCATTCTTGTATTGCCCTTTTCACATCGATCTAAAAGTTAATGACCAGCGCGATCTAAGTCACTGAATGGTGGTCAGGAGTTGTTTTAATCGGTGGAAACAATTGTGCAAAGGTCTTTCGGGCACGGCGGTACGCGAGGTGTTGAGAGGGCCATTTGAGTAAAGAAAGTGGTGTTGCTTCACTGGATAAAACTATCTTCTTCCTTTTCTTGTAGTATATTGTTCTTTTGAGTTCCTTTGGTCATCTGTGAACATTTTGTGTTTTTGGACATACACACCAACAGTGTTTTAACATGTAGTTAGAAAGGTAAATCAACTCTCCTCTTTTGGTGAACAAAGTGGCTGAATAGTCATAATCCGGCAATTATTTTTCAAAGGTTATAAAGCCGTTGAATAACAAAATAACATGGTAATCGTTACATCTAACAGGTCGGAGAATATGGGGAAACGTAAAAAAGCTTGTCTAGAAGGATATAGGCTTACATGCCCCACCGTAGTAGACGTGACTGACTCTTTCTCCACTATGACACAACTTACTCCAAAAAGCAAACCCAACTGGGCTAAATAGATAAAACCGAAAGTTACATTGCATAACTGAGGTTATTTGTAACCCTTTTAAACCTTCATTTTAGGTTTTTAATGCTGATTTTATATTTTCGTTATTAAATTTCTTTTCCGAGTAATTTACTTATTGTTTTCGTATTATGCTTTTTTCTATATGGAAAACCCAAGCCTGCACCAAAACAAAGGTTGGTTCCAGTGGTGCAGAAAGTAGAAATATTACTGAATGATTCAATTATTTATTTTAAATTTCAAATTCAACTGTCTTCTGAGCCTCCCAACTTCTGAATCTTTGCTAAACACTAACATACATTTCGTTACCTAAGAAGTCAAATCTGCTATTAAATATCAAGTTGCATCATTGAATGCTAACATTTTTATTTTCTGCCCACTTCAATAGGTGAAACACCACACCATTGCCAAATGTGCGGTAAGAAGTATACTAGGAAGGAGCATTTACTGAACCATATGAGATCGCATACGAACGATACGGCCTTCCGGTGTGAACTGTGCGGCAAGTCGTTCACCAGAAAGGAACACTTCAACAATCACTTTCTCTGGCATACTGGTTAGTATTGTTTTCAAAAACAGTACGTCTCATTTGTCCTACTGTAGGACTAGGTATATTAGAAAAGAAAATGTCCCTAGGTTCACAAGAGTTCTTGTTTCTTTATAGTCAATAAATTATTAGCAATCAATGATGCTTTCAACTTGATATTGGACTTTTTAAGATTCGTAATGAAGTAGTAGGAAATAATGCAGGATACATGAGATGTACTGTTTGATGAATAAATGTCAACATACTTCTTAACTATGTTAACAATAGGATATAACCGGTTCAGAACTCATTTGGTCTACTGGCATTTATAATCAGGCTTGGGCTTTCCTTCTTTGTGTTTCCATTTTTATATAATTTTTATTGATTATTTAAATATTAAACAGATAAGGACATTTTTATTTGCCAAGCATGTGCCAATCTTGGCAGATAGGTCTTATTTTTTACGAATCAACATCATATAAGTGCTACATTTAGATGATGTGGAATATCATCTGTTGTCTGGCAACCATTGGTTGCAGTTATTGCCAAAAATGGCAAACAATAAGTTGGCCAACATGAAGTTTAAATAAGGTCTATAAATAAGAGACTTGTCTTGCTAGCGGTATCCTGCCTTCTCGCCTGAAATTGTCTGGCTGATTTTAATTTCCCAACCAACGTTTCACTTGGCAAACTACCGTTTCCCAGAATTTTATTTCGCCTAATAATCATTTGCCAACTTATCATATAATTATAAGCGGGCCAACCGCGACTTCCTCCGCGTAGAATGGGTTTTAAGAAATTCAACATCTAAGCGGGGCGGTCTAAGTTGCGGGTGGCCGCTAGTAACAATATAAATCAGAACCTCTCCTTACTATACCTTTTATACCACATTTGCCTAGAAACACATGTATCAATTGTTTACAGGCGAGACCCCCCACCGCTGCGACTTCTGCTCCAAGACCTTCACGCGCAAGGAGCACCTCCTAAACCACGTCCGTCAGCACACGGGCGAGTCCCCGCACCGCTGCAACTTCTGCAGCAAGTCCTTCACGCGGCGCGAACACCTCGTCAACCACGTGCGCCAGCACACCGGCGAGACGCCCTTCCAGTGCGGATACTGCCCCAAGGCCTTCACGAGGAAGGACCATCTGGGTAATGACACTGTAACATAGATTTAAGTGTACAAAAGTCTGATTTCACACTTCCAGTGCAGATACTGCCCTAAGGCCTTCACGAGGAAGGACCATCTGGGTAATGACACTGTAACATAGATTTAAGTGTACAAAAGTCTGATTTCACACTTCCAGTGCAAATACTGCCCCAAGGCTTTTACGAGGAAGGACCACTTGGGTAATGACACTTTAACATAGATTTAGGTGTACAAAAGTCAGATTTCACACCGGCGAGACGCCCTTCCAGTGCGGATACTGCCCCAAGGCCTTCACGAGGAAGGACCATCTGGGTAATGACACTGTAACATAGATTTAAGTGTACAAAAGTCTGATTTCACACTTCCAGTGCAAATACTGCCCCAAGGCTTTTACGAGGAAGGATCACCTGGGTAATGACACTTTAACATAGATTGAAGTGTACAAAAGTCAGACTTGATAGTCTCTCTCTACCAACAAACTGAGATTAAAGAAAAAGTTCAGTATGTGGTGACATAATCATATTTCTGTTATTCAGCATTTAAGCTGTTGTACTGTACTGTTAATATGTTTATTTAGAACCCGTAAATTCAGATATTGTTAAAAAGTTCTGTAATACAACAAAATTGCAAAAGCTAACCCTTAAGTTCTTATGTCCTGCATAACAGTAACACCATAGTGGCCAGTCTAACTTCATTTCTCATGAACTGACGACCATGCAATGAAGAAGGCTCCAGAGGTCGCGTTTTCTCGCAATATAAACATTTGTGTGCATGAACACGTCTGTTTGTCAATACAAACAGTGGGTGTTTCCTATCTACATTACGTATTTATGTTCATCCGTTGTTACAAACCCCATAGCCCAAGCTTTGCTTGGCTTAGAACTAGATGTCGCTGTGTGGAATAATCTCCAATGATACTTATTTTATATTCCAGTGAACCACGTCAGGCAGCACACAGGCGAATCTCCTCACAAATGTTCGTTCTGTACGAAATCGTTCACTCGCAAGGAACACTTGACCAATCACGTTCGCCAACACACCGGCGAGTCACCTCACCGCTGCAGTTATTGCGCGAAATCATTCACTAGGAAAGAACATCTCACCAACCATATAAGGTATGGAGATATTTACTACGCTGTGGTGCTTTTTGATGTTGATGTTGAGTAAAAAGGTAGTTGTAGTGAATAATTGACATTTGTTATATTTGATAGATTTTTTGTCTGTTTAGTTTACTTTTTGGTTAATTTGATGATTGGAAACTACTTTTAACAGATCTATTTGAATAAGAATTTCTTTGATTCAATTAGGTTTTGTTGCTAGCCCTGCTACATATCTCGCTTCTTACTACCTTCTTAATTTCATCACATTATAACATACCCCAAGTAAAGTATTTTGCTTTTATTTAATTAGAAACAAGAAGATATCTTTTTTATTCTAGAAGTTTTTTGCTAATAAAGTGTTAATGACAACAGCATAAAATAGTTATTGAGATTTATAATTTCCTGATGATAATTATTTCTGCTGCATAGTAAAATTCATTCATTATCATCAAACGGCACCACATTATTACTATTTTGAATGTCAACATTTTCGAATATAATAACTCTGTCTGTTGTTATCTTAGTCGTAGAGTATACAATGCTGTGCTACAAGCTACTGTAATTTGTTTACACAGTTACGTCGAAAATACTGACCGTCTGTCGTAGTTTGATCTCTAGTCACCTCGCATGTTTCCCTATTAGATTTGCACGTCTAGCATGACTTATATGACTTGGTTCTACTCTTTCCAAGGTAAGATCACTTTTAAACCTTTACCACAATCACTTATCCTCCGACGGAGTATTAGAATACCAGACGGCATTTGTGTGATGTTTCTGTTGTGGGCGTTACAGTCCCACTGATTTAAGAAATACATTTTGACAGCTGCCAGTGTCATTGGAAATTGTACTTATAAAAATAGATATACGATTCATGAGCTGTGGCTTGACTTATTAGCCTGACAGAACACTTGAGCCCCTTTAGCATTTAAAGTTCAATTTCCAATGACACTGGCAGCTATCGAAGTGTATTTCTTATATCAGTTGGACTAGAGTAGCACAGCATTGTGCATTCCGATTTGAGCTCCCCATGGCTTAGGGTATCTCCCGTTTGCGTGCCGTTTGCAAGTTTGATCTTCATTATGGTATGATATTACAGATACTATCACACACTAATTGTGGCGTCATTTTCACTGTCATATCTCATTTTACTTATAAAGTGAGTTGGCATTCCAATGCGCATTGCACAACTAGATCCATCTATAAAGCTAACATCGTTATACATCTATCATAATTAACAAAGTCTCTTCCTTTTTACCCTGGGATTGGTTTTTATGACAACCTGTATTTGAAAATTTAACTCACTTTTTAAAACACTCCATCCATTTGACGCTAATCGAAATCAGTACAAAAGACATCTTATAAACTAAATGTGTTGCTGTTACTAAGAAAAACACTTTTGGTGTGTCTTCAAATAACATTTGTGTGCTATAAACCAATCAATGATTCATTAAAATTAATATGAATCTGATATCATACCATGCGTAGCTGGTCACTTACCTTGTGCGAAAACGGCCAAAATCCAATCAAGCAACGTAATTAGCATCCTCGTGCAAGCGCATAAGGTGCAAATCGGAATGTACTGTGTGGTGTTGCAGACAGCACACGGGCGAGACGCCACACAAGTGCTCGTTCTGCCCGCGCGCCTTCTCGCGCAAGGAGCACCTGAACAACCACGTGCGCCAGCACACCGGCGACATGCCCTACAACTGCTCCTACTGCACCAAGAGCTTCACGCGCAAGGAACATCTCGTTAACCATGTGCGGTACGTATCGCATACTTGATTCAAAGCCCGCGTTGAGGCCTTCAAAATGAGATTGACCAGCAAAGTAGTTCTACATTACTGTGCTTGTCATCCTCATATCTGGACCTCACGGCTGCTTTCCATCTGGTGAAGCGACCTCGCTTCAAGATGTCTTCAAGATGACCTCATCTTGAAGACCACAATAAAAAAAACAAAAAACGCCATAAAGAACGAGAGTGAAGAATAGAAAAATAAAACATTGCGTACTGTTTAGGCTTAGAGTTAATTAGAGCGCAAGGAGCACCTCAACAACCACGTGCGCCAGCACACCGGCGACATGCCCTACAACTGCTCCTACTGCACCAAGAGCTTCACGCGCAAGGAACATCTCGTTAACCACGTGCGGTACGTATCGCGTACATTGATTCAAAGCCGGCGCGTTAAGGCCTTCAAAATGAGATGCAAAGTAGTTCTACATTACTGTACTTGTCATCATCATAATTATCTGGACCTCACGGCTGCTTTCCATCTGGTGAAGCGACCTCGCTTCAAGATGTCTTCAAGGTGACCTCATCTTGAAGACCACAATAAAAAAAAACAAAAAAAAGCCAGAACGAGAGTGAAGAATAGAAAAATAAAACAGGGCGTACTGTTTAGGCTTAGAGTTAATTAGAGCGCAAGGAGCACCTCAACAACCACGTGCGCCAGCACACCGGCGACATGCCCTACAACTGCTCCTACTGCACCAAGAGCTTCACGCGCAAGGAACATCTAGTTAACCATGTGCGGTACGTATCGCATACATTGATTCAACAAATCGGCGTGATAGGCATTTATGCAGGCCTTCAAAATGAGATTGACCAGCAACAATGAAATAAAAATTAAAAAAGCCAGAAAGAACGAGGGGGAAGAATAGAAAAAGAAAACAAGGTGTACTGTTTAGGCTTAAAGTTAATACCCCCGAATTAACAAACGGCAATAATAGACGAGCATGCCTCCGAACTCATGTCGTCCCGTAAAATGTAAGTTATAGTTATACTTGTAACAGCTGGACAACTTTAATTCAGAACTGATAGTGACAGTTAGACTTGTAAGAGCTGCTCAACTTTGTTTTGCGTTTGTAAATTCGGCGGTCAAAAAGTCAGCAACTGCAACTGCTACAACCTACAACTGCTCCTACTGCACCAAGAGCTTCACGCGCAAGGAACATCTCGTTAACCATGTGCGGTACGTATCGCATACATTGATTTAACAAGCCAGAAATAACGAGAGGGAAGAATATAAAAAGAATACAGGGCGTACTGTTTGAGCTTAGAGTTAATACCCCCGAATTTAGAAACGATAATAATGGACGAGCATGCCTTCGAACTCATGTCGTCCCGTAAATTGTAAGTGGTAGTTATACTTGTAAGAACTGCACAACTTTGTTCTGCGTTTGTAAATTCGGCGGTGAAAAAGTCAGTTACGAAATCATGCCCTAAAACTGCTCCTACTGCTCCAAGAGCTTCACGAGCAAGGAATATCTAGGTAACCACGTGCTGTACGTATCGCAAACATAAACATCAACACGTCAGAAAGAAAGAAAAGAGAGCAGCGTGTTACACCTTTCAAGGTATATAAACCCCCGAATTCACAGGCGTCAATAAAGGTTGACCAGACCTTCGAACTCATGCCGCTCCGTAATTTATGTTTTTCTCTATACTGAAATTAACAGTGATATTTGTAAGAGCTGTTCAGCTTCGATTTAGAACTTATAGTGACAGATATTCTTATAGGAGCTAGTCAATTTTGGTTTAGAACTAAAAGTGTTAATGATACTTGTTAGAGCTGCTCAACTTTCGGCGTTTGTGGATTCGGCGAACTAAATTCAGTAATACAACTGACGCATACTGACGTAAATTTTCTAAAGAACTGAAAGCGAATGATATACTCATAAAAGTTGCTCAACTTCGGATTTGCGTTTGTGAATTCGGTGGTTAGAAAGTGGATGAATTTTCTATCGGAGATCAGCGGGTATTATATCGAACACCTTGGAGCACCTCAACAACCATGTGCGGTACGTACTCCCCTACTCTAAAGTCCCGTTGCCATCAAAGCGGAAAGGAGTTGAGATAGTGTTTGAACGAATCAGATATCGTCATTATCACATCTGCTCTTCTAGCCCAGAAGAAAGAATGATATCTTATTTCATAGCACATAGAAATGCAACTTACGGATTTATTTATTTTATTTGTTTGCAACAAATCCTCAGCACATTTAAAGAAGTAACACTAGTTATTATGAATAATGTTCCTTACTGTCAATGAGGATATATTGACAGACACTTTTTTACACACTTTCCACATACAGTTGAATATAAAAACAACCTCAACTCTCCTCAAAGCTTAGGTGAATACCGGCCTGATATTCTCGATCAGTTAGTAGCAAAGCGATATTTTGCCGATAGGTCAAAATGTGGCAGGTTTTTATGATTGCCGGGCGCCATTTTCCGTGCCATTTCCATTTTCTAATTGTTGCATTATTTTTTTTAAGTGCCACATTTTGAGATATCGAAACAATTCTGATTTTCTTGAACTACTAACCGGAATAAGATTGTATATACACACATCAAAAGTGTCTAGGGATATCTCAAGCATTTTCATACAAAGTATAGCTATTTGTTAGGCAGTAAAAATTAAAAAAATGCTACCAACGTAGAAATTTTTAGAACACAGAAACTGCTATATCTGCCCTTTCAGATTGTATAAAAAAAAATATTGTAGTGGCATTATTGTACAATCGTAAGGACGTTAAAAAAAGACAGATTTTTCTTTTAAAAGGTGTCAAAATTTTAGCAAAATCAAACGTTTTTTTTTGTAATATTCTTAACCTTTATCTTATGCCACTGTCCTCGCGTTATTCTGAGATAATGCTCAACTTGTAAACCAACTTAACTTTATGAAATATTTGAAAAATGATATCCCTATGATATCCCTAGACACTTTTGATGTGTGTAGTTCGGCGACACTACAGCTGTCTTTGTCTCAGCACAGCAACAAGTATCTCATCATGACAAGGGATTTCAAAGAGCCTCAGATAAAAACGCACATGCGCAATATTCTCCTCACAATGTATAATTTATGTTGGAAAAAAAAATTGAGTAGTTTAAACTTCCACTGGCCATTTGAAAACCCTATGATCTTCAGGTAATAATAGTTGTAGGGTGAAACTTTATTGATTGTTTATTTTTACGCTTTGAAGATAATTTAGGTAATTTATTGATTAATCTTACTTTGCTGTTTTATATTTAGTTTCAATTCGGAATATTTTCGTTGTACACTACATTCCGATTGGAACTAACCGGTCTGATAGAACTTGTAGTATAAAATTCATTCAAATTTATTGGCTTATTGAATTCTGGAAAAGTTAGAAAAGGTTACTAAAGTCGTGCGTTCGAATCCCACGAAGCCTCACAGGACAAACATTCGTGTTTGTCCTGTGAGGCTGTGTTAAATGTCCCAGATATTATTTGTAAAAAAAATGAGTTCTGATTAGTCCCCCCACTAAAAGCATAAGTCAGTCGCGTGTGTCTAATCGGAATGTATTGGTACAGACAACACACAGGCGAGACGCCGTTCAAGTGCTCGTACTGCACCAAATCGTTCTCGAGGAAGGAGCATCTGACCAACCACGTCCATCTCCACACCGGCGAGACGCCGCACAAGTGCGCGTTTTGCACTAAGACCTTCTCCAGGAAAGAGCATTTGACCAATCACGTCAGGTCAGTAACACGGAGTTGTGGCGCGAAGGCGAAATACACTTGGTTTTTACATGCTCACCCATTTGCCAATCCTGGCTTCGCATGGCAATCAAAACTTCGACATTTCTATACTATGTTTTAGTTTACTCAATGTGTCATTTTAATTTGGTTACATACTTACCTACCTTATGGTGTTACAGTAACAACATGTCATTTCCCAATTTTCGGTTAACTGTCTATACAGAAAATTGTGCATCCCATCCTATCTCATCAAAATAGTCATTACTTAAGAAGAATTAAAAATGCAAAAATATTTGATTGTTTATGACCAAAAGCATATCGCTGCCTAATTTTTTTGGTCTTGCCATAGGCAATTCTAATAAACACAATACTAACTATAACTGACACTAGTGAACTTAAGATAACAATGTTTCATTTAGGTAATCATAACCTTATTTGCATCATACGCAAACATACTGAAATGTATAAGTAGTTATTGAAAGTGTCATTTCATGCTCATAAATTTATGTTCAAACTTCGAAAGCATTTTGTTCACCACTTTTGCCTAGAACTTCACTAACTCTTCATTTCATCATTTATTATCAAACGTTTTTCAATGACGAGTACATAACAAAATGAAATATCTAAGTTTGATTCTGTGTTTTCCTGAATGAATTGCATCATTATCGCATCTCATTCTTTAGTTTTTGTTTGTCTTTGTCTGTAGAAGAATGTGTTGTAATTTTGTGGGTGTCATATTCATTTTATATTCTATTTGTTTCAAGCCAGAATAAGGAACTAACCCTACCCATTGATGCAATGGCTACAAATGATGCCTTTTACTCTGGGGGTTATGGGTTCGATTCTCCCCTCTAAAGAAACATGCCTGGGTCTATCTACATTTTAATGTGCATAAAAATATATTAAGTATAGAATATAAGTGCATGTATATGACACCCATAGTACAGTTTATCCAAATAAGGTTCAGAGGATTTCTTATACCAAAGATATCCCTGATATTTATTCATTTTTATTTGATTCACATCACGTCATGTGCAGCCTCTATGAACCGATAAACTTCACTGTACACTTTCACTGCAGAATTCATACCGGTGAGTCACCACACCGTTGCGAGTTCTGCCAAAAGACGTTTACCCGCAAGGAGCACCTCACGAATCATATGAAGCAGCATACGGGGGACAAGCCGCACGCCTGCAAGATCTGCAACAAGCCCTTCACCAGGAAAGAGCATCTTGTAACGCACATGAGGTCAGTTACCTTCTTATCTCCAACTAAATGTAACAAGGCATTGTCATGTGGCCAGAGCTCGCAAAGAAGGCAGAAAAGAGGTTTGCTCCTACGTCTTTTATAGTCAACTACGGGTCAAGTGTAACACTTTCGATTTTGTAATAGCGCCCAGTACAGTCCGCGCGGCGCAAGTAAGCTCAGCTATGCATTCGTGTGCGTGATCGCCCAAAGTAAGCGTAGCAAATACGACAAAAATAAAAAGTGCGTGGTCACAATCGATTTCGCCTACTTGACGCTTAAGTTGCAAACGGCACTGAGCGTTGAAATGTCAAAACATACGTCCCGAAAACATCCCGGCCAGCAATTGGCATGGCTTATACCTCTAGTGCACAGAGGGTGGTGCACTCACACAAATGCATAGCTGAGCTTACGTACGCCGCGCGGACTGTATGAACGTTGATAGCACTGTAAACTGGGCTCGATTCAGCAATGTTACACTTTAGCTGTTGATAGCTGTACTTATTACTAGCTTGCCTTTACTCGTTGCCGGCAGTCTATTGCCAGCGTAAAGCTACTCTCCAAGCTTTGATTTCTGGTAAGTAAGTATCCACTTAAACATATATTTCCTTCAATTTATCTAGAGACAAGTGTAATGTTGATAGAGTAGAACAATGTTGTTTTGTTTATTAATACCTGCATAATTGCATTTTGCTTTAGATAGGCCGGATGAAGCAGTAGTTAGTGTAAATGTATTCTGTGAATTTATTACTTTCTTCTTATTACGAAAAACCACAAGCGATATGAAAATGATCTACTAACAAAAGTTTAGTCATCAAATTGAGAAAAATTTAGGACTAACATAAATAAAAATTCATTCACGAAGTTATTATCTTTCCCTGGAAATTAAATCATATTCAAGTGAAAAAAAAAACTCACACTAACTCAGATTTTTACACTACAGGTAATTTGACAGAAAATACCAGATTTTTCAAGGATTAGCAGTACCTACATAATTTTAAAGTGCGAGTCTATACTCGCCTTTTAACTATTTAAAAGGCCGATCTTTATGATACGGTAAGTGGGTTGACTGCCTAGCTACGTTGGTTAGACTCTTCAGTGTTACTGCCGCGCCCAAAGTGGTCGAATGAAGAGAATGGTTCATTTGTGACAAAATTAGATATTCTATTAGGTATGTAATATGTATATTAAAATGAGTCTCTTTTGCACTTAGTGCAATTTAACGTAGTAATCATAGTTTCAAATGTAACGTTGTATTCCGTTGTGCGCAGATCACACAGCTGCGGCGAGCGACCGTTCAGCTGCGGCGAATGCGGCAAGTCGTTCCCGCTCAAAGGCAACCTGCTGTTCCACGAGCGCTCGCACAACAAGACCGGCGCGGCGAGGCCGTACCGGTGTGAAGTCTGCTCTAAGGACTTCCTTTGTAAAGGTAACTACGAACAAACAACACCGTTTATACATCCCCTGCGCGGCACCGGCCTCACTTCAAATATGAGGTGGCATGAGACTCCAATGAAAATTGTTGGAGGTTGTAAGGTTAGGGATAAGCATTACTGCCAGATTCTATCAAGCCGCTCTAAGGCCTTCAACTAGGATTTAACGTTATTAACGTCTGCCATGTAGTGACATTAGCCAGCAGCTTAACCTGCCAGACTCATTTGTAGCAGGAGAGGCTACCTAATTAACTTTTCGCACCTTCAGTAGTTCTCAGACAGACTGCGGTCCTAGGTTGTCAAATACCAAGCCCAATGTGTGCCTCTTCCCTAACTATGAGCAACTTACAATTGTGCCCGATGCGTCCAAGCAGCTGCACACGGGATGACTTGATCAGCTCCAATTAAGATGCTCTAAATATGGCAGATTACTAATTGCATTAAATTTAGGATACCTATTACCATCAACTAAGAAGAAGCCAAAAACCAGATTTATTTTTCCCTACACAAGCTGTTTATACCATATTATTTAGAATCATGACAAATCATCAATACACATAGGTTTAATCTTAAATTATTGACGAAATTCTTACCTTAATTTGATTGTAACAGGACATCTAGTATCTCATCGGCGGACGCACACGGAAGCGGCAGAGAACGCCGGCAGCGCCGAGGTCGCGCCGGAGGCTGAGGACTGCACTGACTGCGACAAGATGGAGGCGGAGCGGCCGGAGAGGAAACACGAAATTAGGTGCTAAAATCGTCTCTATCTCATGAATGTCGCGGCCTGTGGATAAACACTCTGACTCGGAACCTGCTGGTCCCGAGTTCAAGGCTGGCTGGTCCTGCTTTGTGTTCATTGTAAAGTCGCGGAATGAAAAGGTTGACCAGTTTTCAGATGGATTCATTTACGTTGGAAGCACATGTTACCTTTTTAAACTATGTAACAGGCTGGAGTATGTCGAAAAGTATGCTTTATTGTTAGACCATAAAATTGAAATTCGATTAGATGTATGTTCCTTGACGATTGACAGTTAAAACAATACTTTTTATTGGTTTGATCTTGTCAATGTCATCATTGAGCAAGCAAAAACCGATCTGAGGGTGGTCAACCCTTTCATTCCCCGACTACAATTTTCGCCTAACGCCCCCGGTGTTGGACCAACCCTAGCAACCCTGGTAACGGCGGTGGGCTTGCCACTTACCACGTTGGTTTAAATTAGCTTAGCGAAATGTGGGCTTCTGAATGTTCCGTTCACAATAACAGCAACAGTGCCACCGACTATCCCGTTTGGGATATGGTCGTGATGGTATGTAGTTAAAATCCATTAGTTTAAATTTACGCATGCGCTTTGCGTTAGTGTAAATGTATATGGCGCCAACTAAAGCCTCGTATTCATCAGTCAACATTAGTTTGATAAACATTATCGACCAATCACTCGCGTTAGTGAATCATGCGTTAGATGTAACTGCCTAGACAGTTCTATAACCTGAGATTTGTAACTTACTTTAATCACACTATCCCTTTACAGAACTTCAACTGAAAATAGGACAACTGAAAGCAATATAACGCAAAATCAACAAACAAATGCGGCTGTGATGCAAATAACGAGTCAGGTGAGCGTTGAAATAGCAAATGTCGTTTTTATATTGATAAATCCCTTCCCAAAATGTCACAGTACAATAGCATTCGAGAGAACGACGTCTGTCGGAACAGCTAGTGATTGAATGTTGAATAATTAATTAGTCATTAATTAATCGGCCTGTGGAAGATAGTCATCAATGATCAAAGATTTGTTTCATGAAAAACCTATAGTACAGTAAGATTCACGAGAGTTGACCACTGCGCAGAAAGCATTTTTTAGGTCCCCTTTGAGGTGCGTGTGAGGCGCGGGGGGCATGCGTCAAGAGCGGAGCGACGCCATTGGTGCGCGCGCGTCACGTCATAGACTGCAGCAGGCCGCTCTGTCGCTATTCGTCTATCGCGGTTTTGACACGCTGTCGCTGCTGTCGAGTGTAATTGAAAAGAAAAGTGTTTCGCTGTTTTAGTTATTTGTTTCACATTGTTTTTGTTACTTGTTAGTATTGTTATTGCTTTTGTTCGTTGTTTTTGTTAAGTTTTTTGTTTTGACTTGAGTGGACAAATATGCCCCGAGGAAAAGGCAGTGCCCTAAATAGACAGTCGAGAAGGATGGTGTACGACGTGTTTAAATATTTTTCACGGTACTCTAAGACACTCGAAGCTTATAAAAAACGGCAGCTGCAACAAACACGTCTGTATCGACAATGCAAAGAATTATAAAAGAAAGTAAATCTTCGCCTTTCGTGGTGGTTTTTAGAACCCCTGGAAAAAAAAGACCGCGCGGTAACTGTCACAGACGCTGACGATTTTGACAAAGGAGTAATTAAGAGATGCATACATAACTTTCATATAACTGAAAAAGTCGGGCACTAAATCGGGAGATTATCACGACGACATGGATTATGAAAATTACAAAAAATGGATTCAAACTAAATTGATACCCAATCTCCCACCGAACTCCGTTGTTGTGGTAGACAACGCCTCATACCACAACAAACAATATGACATGGCCCCGACATCTAATTCGCGTAAATCAGATATGCAAGCGTGGCTTACCAAAAATGGAATTAGCTTTGATCCCAATATGTTTAAACCTCAATTGTACGAGTTAATAAAAAAAAACAAAGATCGTTTTGAAAACTTTTCAATTGATAAAATTTTGATGGAACATGGTCACGATGTTCTCCGTCTTCCACCATACCACCCGGATTTAAATCCCATAGAAATGGCTTGGGCCTCTATAAAAGGTTACGTGAGTAGCAAGAACGTAAAGTGGAATATTGGCTGCGTCGTGGATTTAATTAAAGAAAAAGTGAATCTGATAGGACCGGAGGAGTGGAAAAAAATATGTGAGAAAGTAAAATCAATAGAAGCAAGTTATATGCAAAGTGACCACGTCGTGGATGACCTTACGGATGAGTTGATTATTCGTGTAGGAGAATCTGATGAAAGCAAAGATCTGACAGATGTGGATTTTTCGGAATCATCTGAAGATGAAAAAAATAATACGGAACCCGGCCCTAGTTCCTCAAGGTCCACGAATCCCTCAAGTTCCATGATAGAGGGAATCATGGAACTTGATAGCGATAGCGACTAAATGTGTTTTATTTTTGCACAGTATTTTAATTCATTTTATTTCAATAAACATTTTAAATTAGGGACTTACGTTTAATTTTTTTTCATAACCACCAGTTACAATATTATTAGGTACTTACATATAACAATGAAATATTATTTTGTATTAAGTCTTTTCTTCATGAATGTACATATGCGCGACGGCCGCCATTTGTGGTCAAGATCCGTGAATCGACCTGTACCTAAGTTTTAAATCTTAAATTAAAAGTTATTTGGTTACTACACGTCATATGGGACTTGTTCACAGTATGACCAAGAACTAATAGATTTTGTCTAAATTACAGCAGGTGCGAGCCGCGACGGTAGCAGCGGCCCCGAGCGCCGGCGTGGGCGTGGGCTCGGTCCCAGGCGTGGGCGCGGTGACGGCCACGTTCACGCACGCGTCGCACGCGCACGCCACGCCCGCCATCGCGCACCATCCTGTCACTGTCAACTACTAGCACATGCCCGACGACGACGAATCCGTCGCCGCCATAAACGCCATCACTGCAGACGAAAATCCAGACGTCTATACAATACTATAGCAGCTACCCGGCTGGGAAGCAACAAGTGATAATGACTCCTGAGTGATAACTTTGATGAACACATTCTGAAAAGCTGTTTGGTTGATGATTACTATGATGGTTTACCGTCGAAACGGTTTCATAAATAGCTATTTATTTCGTTTTCTTTATATTTTAGCATTATGTGCTATGAAATTTCTTGCTTACGTCGTGGAGCAAGACGTATTTATTTATTTCTGAAAAGTAGGTAGTAAATATCAACCAAAAGGCTTAAGGTAATGCATAGTGCAATCGTTACTAAATTAGTGCCTGGACTGTGCAGCTCGGCGTGCCTGGAGCAAAGGACAATATGGATTACTAAAAAAGTCGCGAGCGTGTAACGTGATTTGTATGTCAATTTCGTTTTGTTCTATCACTGTAAACTGATTTTGGACTTGTTGATGTTGTGAATTGTTGAAATTCTTTTTACTCGGAGCTGTTCGTTTTGTCTGCTAGATGTGTAAATAGTGCGAGAACGTTAGCAGTATTGAAATAGTTCCGACTTTGGCCAGTAAAATAATCTTCCGTTTATAAAAAAGATCATTATGCATAATTCGAATGAAAGCAGTCTATAGTCACCCTCTTGGTAAATATAGATATATTTATAAAGAAAGTTATATTTTATTTATTATTGATTGCTAATATTTTGTCTGTTATATTTAACTTTTAATAGATAATGCCTTTTTAATTAATGTAAATACTATACAAATGTTACATGACTTCCATAAAGATCAATCATGGTCTAATTTTTGCATTAACAGTTAATACACATTTACGCTTACAAATCATCTTTATCAATTACGATAAGTTTGTAATGATCATAAAAAGAGATAGATAATAGTGGTTACCAGACTAACACTAATTATTATTTTACCCTTTTGTAAATATAAGTTAAATAACATTTTTTTTTCAACAAGGTATTTCGATTTTTAGACAACACTACTTTTTATCAAATGTATAATTTTTGTTGAAATAGTTGTTTTTTTTAAGTATGAGATAGTAATAAATTACATTCCTACTTTTCATTAAAATTACCGATCCAAATCATTTTTTTATTAGAGGATTTTTAATTGCTACAACAGGGTGAGTTTTCCAACTGGGTGTGATAGGCCAAATTATTTTTTTAGTAGAAAAAAGCGGAAAATGTTCAAAGAAGCTCATAAAACTATGTTTAATGTAAAAAAATAATATTATCTTCAAAATGTGGCCTAATCAGTTTTTCGTATAACATTAATTGATAGAATGTGATCCTTATAAGCAATACTATGTGATGGCGCAATAATAAGTAAAGTTTTTTTTTCCAGTTAAAGGGTTTGGATAGGTTTTCTTTGCTAAATCAAGGTACAGTCAACAGCCCATCAGGCTGCTCATGTCAAATGACACTTCTTTGCAATAGAGCCAAGATTGCTGGCCAGAAATGGGTAGCCTGTCATTCTGTTGACTGCTTTAATTTTTGTCCAAATTGATCATAACACTTCTCTGAGCATTGTTTGCTATTTTTTCATGCTTTTGGCCGACCATGCCCAGTTGAAAAATTCGTGGTGAAAACATTTGATGTAGCATGTGCAATCTGTATTTTCTGTCGCATGGTGACCGAACTGAAGTAAGTAATGGCTGCGAATCTTTTAAAATTAAAAGGACAATCATATCGGGGACCACTTAAGCAAGGTAAATGCCATTCATGCTGATTCCCATGTAATATATTAGTTCCTTAATTTGTATTTACATGGGCATCTGGTACTATTTGTCTGAGTAATATGATATGGTCCAGCTTAGATAATAATTTTATTCTCTGCCATGTATGTACAGTACAAGTGTGATAAATCATTCATTTATTTTAAGAAAATGTATAGAAGTGGTGGCCATTCTGGTTAGCTTAGCAAGACGGCCAAGAAGTGGAGTGGTGTTGTAATCACTTCCGTGATTATTATCACACAGCTTGTAATAAAACTAAATAAAATAGCTTGTATTTACTTGTACATAACTAGCTGTAACCTATAGTTCTATCCTGTAGTAAACTTAAGACTAATAAAATATATCATATATTATTACGTTAACAATATCTGGATTGTGGATAAATGTTACAGGACAAATGATTAAAACGATTCAGAATCGTCTGGTTGTAGTAAGATTTTTCTAAGGTGCGATGAATCATTGAGATAATTTATAATTTCAGCCAAAAGGTAACTTATACTCAATGGTGCCACGCTAATTTATATTTTATAGGAAATCTAAATCCCTAGATACAATAGTATGTACTAAAATCTAAATTATGTTCAGTAATTTGATATGAATGAGATTAAAAAAGGACAGAAAATCTATTGTTTCATTCTCAACATATTAAAAAATAACTAAGGTCCTCATAGAGGTATGCCACCGACTGACAAGCCACGCGGTGACTGTGTGCGATCATATTTGCTGTCCGGAAACGCTAGCGCTCAATGCACTAATAACTTTAAAAGCCTACACACGTGTGCAGCGATGCCAGTCTTCAATTCTGGGTTCTTCGATTTTTTATACTATGCTTAGATATTATCGGCTGTGCTATCGGGCAGCGGTCACAGAGTTGCCATTACCTATATGGGTTGGAGTTAGGTCTCAGTCTCGCCAGGTAGCACGACGAGGTCAAGTGCGAACGAAGGCTGGTTTTAGTGTCACGCGTACCGTCAGTACGGATCGCTCCGCACAGGCTGATCATCCGCGTGTGTCGTTTTAGTATCGTCCTGACTGCCGCAGTGTACAGACGGGTGCAATGCTTCCAAGGCGGGCTTTTATCATTATTGGTCTATAACACTAGAAAAAATTAAATAAAAACAAGGACGAGACTACATGTCCCCCTTTTAAAAAAATGTGGTGTATAATCCACTCCACTACAATCCATATTTATCTAACTATAGTCACGGATGTAATTTTGTTTTTTGTTTTCCTCCGTTGTATTTTCTAAGAGTACATTAGCAATAATAATAAATCTTTAATAAATCTTTTATTGGACATATCAGTTACAAAGTAATTTTGTGAAGTCCCTGATCGCTGTGCTAGGCCAGTAGTAGACCTGAGGTACAGAGATCAGTGTCCTCTCCCATTTTCAATGTTAACATTGCCATATTACAATCTAGCTTAAAATTAGAAATTAAGAAAAAAAAAAATAGATAGAAATGGGTGAATTTAGGTGTGGTATGTTTCGTGCGTGCGTGTGTGTGTGTGTGTATGTGTGTGTTCGTGTGTGTGCGTGTTATGATTATATGTTTGTGTGTGTAGCAATATCCTTCCAAGCTTTATTTCTAGCGTCTAGGTTTTTATATCGCGGATCAGAAGCATCCCACAAACATCTTCTCAGCCGAACTTCATCGATCACTCGGCTCGTGTTCACATTGTGATGATGACGCCTCGCCATGACTGTACTGAGGTGACGCGTGCGCTCCGCACGATACTAAAACGCTCCCTGAAGCCAGAGGCGCGCAAGCGGCGGTCCGCGCGGATAGCTCCGCGGCACGGACGCGCTATGCGGATGGCTGCGGAACTATCCGTGCGGACGGTCGTCCGTACGGACCCCTCCGTATTACTCTAAAACGCTCCTATGGAGCTCCTATAGATCAGCCTGTGCGGAGCGATCCGTACTGACGGTACGCGTGACACTAAAACCAGCCGAATGGTTGGAAACTACTACAATGGAGTTGAAGCCCCCCTTCGGTTTCTAGAAGTCGGGAAGAACACACTCCGTGATGCATCTCGGAAAAAGTGAACGTGAATAGACAAGACGTGTTGTCTTTAACGCCAACAAAGACAAGGCGGTCTCTGTTGGCGTTGAAGTCAACACTGTTTTAATTTCGTCCTATTCGACAGCCGGACACTTCTTTTAATGTTGAGAGTCTGCTCAACTATAACCGCTCTGAGGGAGATCTAAGCGAGGCCTGCCGGCCCCAGCGCTGTACATTAATCTCTCTGTAGAGGTGCTGCCGTCTGCATATCCAAACATACTTGGGCATAACAGAACGATGGTGATGTGCAGCTTTGTTGCAGAAACGACAGACAGACCGAGGACCACCGGCATAAATGCCGGTGTACCTACAACTAGCTAGCGTTAACATGCGGCCGTCCGCGACCTCATCCGCGTGGACTTCACTTGTTTTATAAAATGTAGCCTATGTCTTATTCTGATGTAAGCTATACTACCTATGTAAATCCATTTAGTAGTGAAAGAGCAACACACATCCATCCATTCACACATACAAACTTTAGGATGGGCAATAGAAGAGCAGCCATCCCAATGACTACTCTTATAGGCCATCATTCAGTTAACGACCGATGTTTCACCGCTGAACGCTCCTCCGGAAAAGTCCAGCTAACCGAGAACACCAGAAGACCGCATTGGTCGCAAAGTAACCTGGAAAAACAGCACACTCAGCGAACTTTAGTCTGCGTTGAGCGCTCGAGACTGACTTTCGATTCATGCTATTCTGGCAATTTTTAAATTATATTTAGCCCAGTTCTTTGCCCTCAAACGATCACATTCGCGCAGTTATAAGTTTACCAAAACCCGAAAATGCAATTTCACTTCGAATTCGTACAATATGCAGAATGCTCTGAGATATAGTCTGCTTTTCTTTTACAAAAACCTTCTCTACCTACACTAATAATTTACACCGACGGCATAGATAAGCGAAAGCGAAGCCTTATTGTAGACCCTCAAATCCCAGAGGCCAAATCGTATAGGGCCACCTGTGAGATTAAATAAGGGCGACAAGACATAACTTTCGAATTTTAACATGAATTTGCACCCTGAAAGAGCACTCAACAAAAAGCTTAATTATTGCTCTCTTACCTTTTGTATTTTGGGTTGAGTGAGATTATTGCTCTTGAAAGTGGCCATTGCAAAGTCCGGCATGAACCAAGGGACATAAAGACCAAATAAAACTTCAACTAAATGAATAGATTAAAAATATAATAATGCTTATATGGTAAACTTCACATACTATGTACAATCTTATGCACAATTATGTATAATTAATCTTGATGGGCATGCTAGTAAGACCAATCAGTATGGCTATTAGGAATTGTTCGGTTTAATATTCAGGCTTCAACTGCAACCTTTGATGGGGTTTCTTTTGCTCTGCGAGGTCTTTCTGGTTCTGTTTCTTCTGTGATTTCTGGTAATTTCTCTGTAGGCACTTCTGGTAACTGGTCTTTGACATCAAGGATGGCTTCAAGCTCTGCTTCAACTGCTTCTTCATCTTCTTCAGTAAGTTGACCAGAAATTAGATCATCTATTTCTCTCTGTTTCTCAATGCCTTCTCTAGTCTCATCCATTATCTTTTCTATCTCATCTATACTAAGTATATCATGAACTTTCTTCAGTGCAACATTTCCAGTTTTAAGTCCATCTAGCACCTGTAACATGATCAATAACATCCACTTAGTTGATATTTATAAATTTTTAAAAAAAACGCCAATCTAAAGCAAAATTAATAAAACATATTTCTTTAGCTCAGCCAATAAAATTAATCAATATTATATGGCTGTTAAAATTAATTGGTATTTTATACAAGTTGTGTACTGTGAGTACACACACACACTGGAATACCCAATCTGTCTATCCTTTTTACTAATAAATCGAAATAATAAATTACAACCAACCATATTTAAGGTTAAATCGGACACTAGGCTAACAGTTTATGTCTGGTCTTTCAAGGTTTGACTTGCACCAGGGTGGAGAGGAAAGCCATATTTAATCTTTCAATCAAATATTGTAATAAACTACTGTACATTGTCAGAGGATGTAAATATATCCTTTCTTTTCTAGCATACCTATAATAACAACTCCTAAAAATTGCAAGTATTTTTGTAACACTTGCAGGTACTGTTCTAAATAAGTTACTTTCACAACTAACCTGTAGTTCAACCTGGGCAAACTCAAGATCATGAGTCAGTTGTTCTAATTTGTCTAATTGCGTGTCTGTGTTTTGTAGTAACTGCTCTTGATATCTCTTCTTCTTCAACAAAAGTTTGGCTTTATCTCTCTTGCCTTCGTTTAGAAGTTTCTTCGCCAAAAGTCTATCCTTCTCAAGATTTAATTCTATCCGTCTTTGGTATTGTTTCAATTTATCCCTCTGTTGTTTGAGCTGCAAAACAGCTTTGTCCTGTTCGGTTACTCTGCTTACTGGTTTTTTGTGTTTTCCAAACAGACTACCCATTTTGACCGTTTTTCTTTTCTCAACAAAATGGAAACATATAAAAACATAAACTTTATCAGCCCTAATGTTACTAATCACCTTATCAGTTTTTATTTATCAGTTTCACCTGATCATCACAGAGAAGCAAAGCAAACAATGCAAAATTACAAGGCAGTCAGAAAGTGTCAGAAGTGTCAGGTGTCAGCTGACTTGGGGTACGTTCCAAAACGAGTAATGTAGAGTGATTTTTACCCTCGGTGAAAAGAAGGAGACAGAACTATAAATTAGAAAGAGAAAAGACCAGAGCGATAGATTGGTTTTAGGAACGCTATCGAGTGATTTTTAACGAAAGATCGTTTTTGAACGGTTTCGGGTAAATATGTCACTGTCATATTTTCAAGCAAATTCACCAAACAACGATAACGTACAAATGTTCTGACAGACGAAAATACTATCCGATTTTATTAACTAAAACTTCATGATCAATGTTCAGTTTGTCTGACAAAAGATAACTACGGAAAGTAGCAAAACTTCTACCTGACAGCTGTCAGGTGAATTCTACCCATAGAGCTTCCAGAGCGTGTTTTCAACACTTATAGAGTGATCAAGTGAGGAAAAGAGAAACTATTGCATATATGGACATCACACAAGAGGAAAAGAGACAGAGATATGCCCAAGATTTGTTGCCAAAATCAAACCGAAAACTACACCACCACACCACTGCCAAAAGCGGGAAATTTTAGTTTTCAAAATGTATGTAAAGTGGGCGATAAAAGTGGATGAAGCTTTATAAAAATAAAATAGTGGTTTGTTGCGTGCCCAAATATAAAACGAATCATAGATATGATCCAGAAATGCAAAAGTTTCACAGGTAAATACAGAAAGTAATTGGTTTTTTCAAACTATGTTTTGAGCAATTATTTTCACTACCCAGTTCAATTAATTCATTTCAGCTATCATTATATTAGTTCCTCATGCTGCATAAGTTATTATTTCAGAAATTAAATAAGAATTGAAAAATATTTTGTGTAAAAACTGAATTGATTCACTTACGATAGGGATGTACAAAATGAAGAATGACACATATCGATATACGTAGTCGATATTTTTTTAACAGCTAAAGTCATGGCCCAGACTAGAAGCCTAATAAAACTACCAAACAATAACAATCAATACTTGGCGCCATTTTTGAGCAATTTAGCGATCATAATGACCACTACCGTACTTGTTTGAAAAAGCAGATAATTAAAATTTCTTTATTTTTGTAGGATACCAAGACCAACGTGTTCTTATGTTAACAAAGACTATATGCCTAGGCTGAAACAAGAAAATCAATTTAAATCTACAGAGTACGGGCCAACAAAATATCTACTATTTAACCCAGTCCTAAAAAAAGGATAATAATTGATGGTGTTTATATTATTTCATCTCGTAGTTGATGTTTAGATATCATAAACAATGTAACGAGTAAACCTAATAAATAATAAAGAACCTCAGCCTTTTATTTTCAAGAATACGAGTATACCTTTATTCATTTGTTGTTCGTGATTTCGATAATCTGTTAGATTTTTATGGAAAGTACCAACACTATTGTGCTAAATGACAGCAGATGTCAACGCATACATATACAATCACTCACACATGCGCAATTCATTTTTTGGCACGTTTTTAGGGGCGCTTTATCAATCTATTACTTTACATCATTGATTCTACCTGTCCCCAGACGGTCGGTAGAAATCGCACTTGTCAGTGTGAAAATTACTCTCACCCAACCCGTTCCAAATTGCATGCAAAACTGTCAGAGTGAACGGTCGGGTACTCTCGGTTTCACTCGGGTTGCTTTAGGAACGCGTCAGAGTGATTTTCGCACCACCCAGGGTAACTTTTACTCGTTTTGGAACAGACCCTTAGGGTGCAGTCCGTTTTGAGTGAAACAAAACGAATACCTAAATCATTTATTTGGCAAAGATACAATGGGGCGAAAAACTAACTGTTTATCACGCCAGAGGGCGCATAATTGACCCTGCACGATGTGACATAAGATTTAGAGTATATTTTTTGATTTTTGCCATTTTTTGGAGAACTTGAGCCACAAGGACAAGGTGTAGTGCTTTAGACTGTGAAAATAAAGCCGTTCATTCATTGCCTTAATCTTCTAAACGCAAAAATCTATTGGAATCTGCAATGCGGATTAAAAACTTTATTTCGCTCGATTCTGTGTCGCACGTTATAAAGGTGGAGACTGATTTGGAGAAAGGACTGATACAGATTGGTTACCAGAATGTCTATTCATTATATGTTAAATCCTTGTTATGCATACAAAATTCAGCAATATATGAGTGCTTTTTATGCCACAGTCTATTAACTGGAACTAAATTTCCTGAAAAAGTAACTGCACCAAAGTTTAGATTGCGATCATACTGGAAGCGTAAGCGTGCTTCCTACTATAGCACTGCTCAAAGCGCTCTTCAGACAGTATCAAAACAAACAGCCCTTCAGAACATAACCCGTTGTTAAACCGGTAATTTGTGTCTTCGTGGGGTTAAATTGGACCAAGTTAAGTCGACCCCATTCGGAAAACCTAGCGAGGGTACTCTCGATTTCAGGAGGTCTACCACAGAACACGATAATCGAACCTTCGTGCTCTTCCTCGTGTCTAACCCTACTCCCTTACGCATCGTTTCGACCATCGTTTGAACGAAGGAACGATCGAAATTTTTTTTGACAAGGGATGTCGTATGTTACTCTTGCGTACACGATAAATCGAGTTTGACGTTTACACAGATGTCAAATCTCCGAACTTTCTAACGATACCAGCCAAGCTATCGTGTCCATCATCGTTTCCGAATTTTTATCTCTTTACCTGTGATTTCTTCAACTATTGACTAATTTTTTGTACACCGGACTCCGTATCTTCTTTCCCGGTCGAACCTCGCTGCCTTTTGGACTAAGTGCATTGCTTAATAATTAAAATAGGTAAAACAAAACAAGATGTTTACAATAATACTTGCACGCATGGAAATGGATTCACTATTTAGGTACTTACACAACTCTTTACACCTTTAATAAAGATAACTGCACACTGCACAATACTAAATTTGATTTATGATTAGCACAATTTTTTTAAAAAAAAAGTTCATCAGTTGAAACTGTCAAAAAGAATTTATTTTGTCACTTTGACATTGACGACTTCTTTTTTTAGTAGGCAACGAGTCCGAAAAAAAGTTTGTTTTCGTTTAACCAATTGGGGTGAAAAGGAGTGAAAACAATTGGTTCAAGGAAAACAAACTTTTTATTCAGTCATTCATTCACGATGATTGTCTATGATAACGACGGTCGTGGAGAGATACGACCACGATACGACAATGTTACGGAGTAGCTACTAGGCGAACGTATCGGGGCACTGTCGATGGATCCGCATATATCGTTATCGATTTCCGTGGTAGACTTCCTGACACGAGTTTAGTTCGACTTTCTTCCACAACTATGGCACGAGAAATATTAGCTGTATGGAAGGCATCTCCGGTGCTGTCCAGTGCTGTCATCCGCATAGCGCATAGTTGACAGCCTGTCGTTTTATGTATGATATGCAGAAGGAAGAACGTTGGTAGCACCAGGCGCGGATCCACCGTTGTGGGCACTGTGGGCATGCCCACAACCCTAATTTGCTTGTTGTTATTATAAAAAGTCCATGATTGTTCATGAGTGAGCATCGGTGGATCCAGAGGGGGGGGGGTCATGCCCCTCCCCTCCTGAGCTGGTTCCAGCGCTCCTGAGCGGCCTCTAGCTTTACAGAAATCAAATAAACTACTGATAACTAAAGCTATTTTTGGGAAAAAAAACGCGCTCGCTTCGCTCGCGCTATATTACTCCTCTTTCCGTTTTTCTTGAAAGGAGGCAGTATTCATTGAGAGACAGACACACGTGGATAGCCCTTACGGACTTGTCCACCTCCCAGAAAGACTAACTGGTATTTAGAGTTAGTTTTCTACTTATTAAGCAAAACGTAAGAAACGCAAAAAAAAAACAAATGCGTTTTTTTTAGATTTGTTTGGGGTTTCTTTCAAGTCTCTCTCACTATAAAATAATCTAGTCGATTTACAATCGAAAAAAAAGCGCTCGCTTCGCTCGCATGCAGTTATCTTGAGAGAGCGTTGTTGCTAGGTTCTGCCTGGCCCACCTAAACGTTTTTTACTGAGGAGTAAAAGAGGCCTCGCGAACTTGATGTCGCCAACGTCCACATGTGGTCTATCGTCGCCACTGTCGAAATCACTTTCCTTTTTTTTTCAAGTAAAGTACCTAGGTACATAAATAAAATACCTACTTTTTACTTGTATCTATAATATCAAATTTAAATAACTAGTTCTTGACTTGACAACGACCTTGTGACCCCCTGCTGGCACCAAAGCTGGATCCGCCCCTGTGAGTGAGTTAGTACTCCATTCAACTCTCACTTTGATAATTTTTGGTGGCTGTGCCCACAACCTTTTTTGAGGGCTGGATCCGCGCCTGGGTAGCACAGAACCTGGTAGGACGCCAGAATTAAGCGCCATAATGGCGGCGTTTGAAACGCTTGAAAAAGATTGAAATTTTTAACACTTTATAAATATACTACATTTCGCATTTTTGGTAATGAATATTATTGATCAGTCATAAAACGATAAAAGCTAAGAACAGTGCATATTCCCTATTGATCGTGTGTCACAAAAAAAAACTGGTGGCAAGGTCCGATTCATCAAGTCGACTGTTCCTTCCACAAACTATTTAGGGATACTACGTATGTCCCTTCGGACATTAATTTTATAACAAAAGAGGGGGTATAGGATCTTCGGAAGGTAAATGAAGAGTACCCTTTTGACACTTTTTTAACCATGTCCAAGTTCTTAACCTATGAGGTGTCGGTGAAGACCCCCACATTACTACCACGAATAAAAGTACCGTTGAGTATCAGCAAAGGTGGGATTCATTCTTATAGCCCATCATAGCTAGCTTGTAGCTAGCCAATCGCTGTGAGGTCGATGCGTTGAACGAACGAAACGAAAATGCAAAGAAATAAGAAAAAAAAGTGTTATAATTTTTAATCTGTGGCGACGAGGCTGTGTCTGTGTGTTGCGAAATTCTTCCTTTTTCAATTAAAAATTTATCAAACAGTTGCCTGGTTTTGTATTGTTGAGGATTACGAAAATTATTTTTTCAGTTTACGAAATACATGATACTGTTGCAAGTGTTTATGTTCTTTTTTGCATTCAATTACATCAACAATGGCAGTGCTTGCAGCTGCTCAGTTGTTAGACGAATTGATGGGGCGGCATCGGAATACTAATCCTAATGAAAAAATAAGAAAACCTAACTGGGAAGATCCGGAGGTACGTATATTTTAGCAGCATAAACTCTAGACCTACAAAACAAATTTCTGAAATTATAACCTAAAACATAGTAGCGGAATAATAATTAACTTGAGATTGTACTACCTGCAGCGAATGGCTTCTGACGGTCAGTGCATTTACAGGTTCAGAGCGATAATATGTTCGCTAGAACTGATAATGCATGGCTGAAGAATTAGGAACGTGAATACTGAATATTATTAAATTAAATTTAACTTTCATGATCACTAACATTACAATCGTTTGAACCGGTATTGTTACCATGTACCATAACGAAACTCGTTATAAATAAGGTACATGTTATCGATCCCGTTCCAAACGATTTTTAACGAGAATACGAAGTTTTTTAAGTGCTGCTAAGCACCGCTGAGTGCTTTTTCTCCTCCTGTGACATGTTGAAGAAGACACTGACTGGGAGCCAATTAAAATACTTTGTGCAGAGGTTTTACATTATTAGATTAATAATTTTATGTTAACAATCTTACTAGCATAAAAAGATATCAGTCTCTTTTTACTCTAAGCACAATCTTCCAAATTAATTTAATGGTGTATTTTGTTTGTTCCAGTATTGTAAATATTACATGGTGAAGTTCTGTCCACATGATTTGTTTGTCAACACAAGGGCCGATCTTGGAGTGTGCCCTAAAGTCCATGATGATGAAGTTAAAGATCTGTTTGACAAATCAGAGACTTCTTATAAAAAGGCTCAGTATGTGGAGGAGTTTCTTAGGTTTTGCCGGCACATGATTAATGATGTTGAGAGTGAGTTGTTTTACTTTTTTTTATTTGACTTGTATCCACATCAAGCTTATGGCTCCTGTGTGGAGAAACATGTTGTCCTGCACATTTAAATAGTAAAAATGTAAAAACACCTTTTGCTTCCAGGAAAAATTCAAAAAGGAAAGCAAAGATTAGAATTGATGAATTCTAAACCTGAAGGTCCACCAATGACTCAGGCTCAAACTGAAAAGAACCAAGAGCAGGTAAAAAGAAGTTTCTTTGTTTTATTCATGTATCAAACTCATAGTTCATTATCATTCCTCTGAATTCCTACTATCTTTGCTACTAACCATGTGCTGAAGTAACTCATATAAATGGTGTCACAAGCTGTTAGAATGTTATGTTATGTTAAGATGTGAATGTTGTAATGTTAGATATGAGACAGCATGAATATACACCAGGTATAAACCCTTAATTCATTGTTTATTAGTTTTTAAACACTTATAACTAGTCTCCTTATTCGACTGTTGAGTTAGTTTTGCTATTATGTAAGTCATGATACCTGGTATGCCTGACCAAGTATTTGAATCCATGAACAAATCAATTGTGTCAATATCAACAGTATATATCTCCACATCAACAATATATAAGATTATCCCCATCCATGCAGGCTACACCATATTTCCAAAGCATAAATCACTTAAAAAAATGTCAACTGCCTTTGTCTCATGTCCTTTTCGATTCCTTATTGCTTCCACTCCAGGTATACCTCAAAAGTTATCTAATTGGAATGTCTTGCATCATACTAAATCTGCACATTATTTATTTTATTTCATTTATAGAGCTATAAGTACCTATGTTTTTTTTCAATTATAAATATTTTAATAATTTAGTCTGACTGTATATTTTATGAATTAGACTCTTATTTTGCTTTTTAGTTCAACTAATAACAACACCTATGAAAGATGTTTTTAGCAGTTTTTAACTGACAATATCTTTCTTAGGAGGATTTTGATCCACAGGTTCAAATGCTCTCCGAGAAGATTAGTTCTCTAGTTCAAGAAGCAGAAGAAGCAGGAACTCGGGGTGATGTTGAACAGGCTCAAGGTCTAATGAAACTCTGTGACAGGCTCAAAGAAGAAAAAGAACAGCTTTTGAAACAACAAGAAAATAGGTATGTTGTCTTTAAAGTATTTTAGTGGTTGACAAAATTATGTCTACATACACTACTAACAAGTACAACTTACTTGTTCTTGTTGCCTTTTTACTTGTTCTCATCTATCTACTTATCTGTAACCATTATTGTCATTAAGTGTGCAATAAAGAATATTCACTTACTTTTACTTACTACTACATTTTTTCCATGAGCTGAACTGTGATACTGAAAAATATTCAAAGGAGCCTCATGGTGGTTATTAAAACAGTACAGTCATTAGGGCTTCTGTAATCTTAACATAACTTTTCTTTAATATTTACCAGTCACTGGTCCATGACTGCGGAGCTGGCAGCAGCGCAAGAGAAGCAGATGGAAGTGTGTCCAGTGTGCGGGGCCTTCTTGATCATTGGCGATGCCCAGCAGCGCATTGACGACCATCTCTCCGGGAAACAACATGTTGGGTGAGTGACGTGAATCTTTTCATGACATAGTAATGTTTTAGGTACTTCATTTTATGACTTTGTTACTAAGATCAAATGGAATAAGGAGATTAATGAAATGGATTTATGAGGCGAGGGCAAATGGAACTGTCTCAAGTAGAGACAAATGTTTCTTGGACAAGTTCAAGATGTTATCTGAAAGGGGCAGGTCACAAGTAGGTACCTTGACTTTACAGGATGTCCCGTAAATGAATAGTGCAACTTGATTACCTACAACTAATTAAATCATTTTTGGTATTTTCGTAGCGTTGCCAAAAAAGTATATTTATTTCTAATTATTTTGTATTTTTGCACAATTACTATTTGTTCATGCTGCTGCGCAGTGTCTTGCCCACTCATATTTGAACTATCCTCGCAGATACTTCAAACTCCGCCAAGCCTACGAAGAGATGAACGAGTCGCGCGAGAAGGAACAACAAGAGAAAGAGAGGAAACGACGGGAAGACAGAGAGAAGGAGCGTACCCGCGGTGGAGGGGGCGGTGGAGGGGGCGGGCTCGGCTCCGATCGGCGCGACAGAGAGCGCAGCGAGCGCGACCGCGAGAGGGAGCGAGACAGAAGCGAGCGCGGCGACCGCGACGGGAAAGAGCGGGAGAGAGATAGAGATCGTCATAGGTAAGTCGAGACAGCAAAGTTCTCTACCGACTGGACTTTCACAGACGTGACAGTTACTTAAAATTTAAGTAAAGCTGTAAAAATATGCATATGTTTATTACGAGATTGAATCTTTTGAAAGATGAAACAACAAATCAATCAATAATCGAAAACACGACATATCATTGTAAATTCTATCGATCTGAAAACGAATCCTGGAAATGTTTTGCTAAAGCCGCGAACTGATGGACCCATCTCGTCAGTTTTTAGAATATTAGTTTGACAAGTAGGAGAAATTGTAAGAATGAATCAGCTTCGGACATGAAAAACTATGCCGGTTCTACTAGTTTTGTAACACTTAGCAACGCCATTTTATTTCCAAGGTCCAGCCGCGAGGAGAAAGCAGGCACGAGAGATCGCGAACGTGATCGTGAGCGTGACACGAAGGACCGTGACACGAAAGACCGCGACACGAAGGACCGTGACAACAAGGACCGTGACACGAAGGACCGGGACACCAAGGACCGTGACACTAAGGACCGCGATCGCGACAGGGAGCGCGATCGCGATCGTAAGCACCGCAGGGATAGAAGTGAGTCCCTCTAAATATGAAGTAATAGTGATAAGCCAAATCAAACAAGCTTAAAAATATTATCGGACGCCAAATAGGGAATACGCACTTGAGCAGATGAGGGTCATATAATTTTTTTGAGTACTATTTGAATTCTCAGTACATCTCTATCAATATTTCCTAATTGTATATCTTTGTCAATGTAAAAATAAATATTGAAAAGTGCAAAAAAATGTAGGAAATTCAAAGCGGTTGAAACAGTCACGTGTGAATGTGACGTCCAAGTCTACGTGTATGTCACTGTCAAAAGCACGATAAGAAGAAGAATTCAATAGTTTGTAGGTTACATTTGTGTTGTCATAGGCTTGTGTGACGTCAGAGTCCATGACAACCGATCGCGCCATAATGGCGGCGTTTGAAACGCTTGAAAAAGTTTGAAGTTTTTAACAATTTATGAATAAATATACTACATTTCGCATTTTTAGTGATGAATACTATTGATCAGTCACAAAACGATATAAGCTATCATAAAAAAATATAAAAAAGAACAGTGCATATTCCCTATTCCATGATTAAAATTTCACTCCTCTGACACATTCAGTCGTCTTCAGACTGGGTTTCTCCACAGAGGCTCAGGGATGTCATTTTATCACCTTGACCTTCATTTTTGTGTTCTTCTTATTATGCAGAGGAAAGAGCAAATAAAACTTGAAGGATAATTCTAACTATCGAGGACACCATCGCCTTACACCGCCGTTTTGAAAATATTACTATACAGTTTGAGGACCGGGCGAATCTATCGCTACGAAAAGAGCTAAAAGATGTTCGACCTTAAGGTTGGGCGGCGCTGTTCGCAACCGTACCGTCGGTGCTCTTGAATTGGAGCAGTAAAAAATAATCTATATCCATACGGTTTTGTAAAGTTGCTTTTGTATCAAGAGCTCAGAGCTCTTAAACCATTTATACGAAAATTGCTCAAGTTTACAGGATGTTTTGAAAAATTTTAAACACTTTTTTGTGTGTCTTGCAATCGGTTGTGTTGAATTTTCCACTTGACAGTCTTTTATTGTTTATTAGGGTCATCCCGCGAACGGTCCCGCCGCCGCTCCCGCGACCGCCATTAGTGAACTGAGGTATCACAAAATCGCCTAAAACCGGTAAGTATATTCCACATGCCACAAACCTACCAAATGCGACGCAAATTTGAACACACAAACCCTTTTATCAAAACACAACCTTATCCGGTCCTATATACGATTTATTTTACCACACCACAGAATTATTTTTATTCACATCCCTCAAGATACTCCGTGAAAATATTGATAAAATTACAAGTAATAAAGTGAACACTGTTGTTTTACAGCTTTAATGTAGCGTACCAAAATAATACTTCGGTATATGGCAAAGATATGGGGATGTAATGACCCCATTGCACTCTCGATTCGGTAGTTGTCGGCACACCGACGGATTTGGCAGGTATTTGATTGGTATTTTGAATAGTTGCCGCGAGCTGTGCTAGAGGCTTGTGCTACACAATCGGGCTTTGGGCATGGAGAAGGCACGTGGTTTGGCTAGTAAGCAGCTACTATAGGAAGTCTCATGTCGGTGCAACTTTCTTATTTCTTATTATCACGGTCTAGATGAAACGTGAGATTGGTTAAATAAAAAACATCAAAGTTTCTTGGAATAAACTTCATTTGAACGCAGACACAGTATCTATATACTTACATAAAATAACATGAAGTTTCTGTCCTCGTCTTGGACTTAAAATATTTACTTCATCTTCAAAAAGTCATCGGAAGCAGAATGATTTTATATCTGTCAACTCTGACAGTTATATATTGATGAATTAATTGCAATTCTAATAGTACCTAAAGTTAGACGATGCAATTAGACGAACTAATTTTGACATTTGCGAACCGTAAACTTAGCAAGACCTGATAAAATAAAATGTTGACTTAATATGAACAGACGGGACTTCCTTACGTAGTTATCTGTGAGTCTAAAACGAACCGCTCACGTTTTGGTAATCGTAAAGTAAACGGTACTTCTTTTTCCTATGTCTTGAAAAAAAGTAACGTTTACTTTTCGATTACCAAAACGTTAGCGGTTCATGCTAGCCCTACTCTGATCCGAACCACGTTGCTGTTTCCTTGTTCCAAACATTGGAGTTGTCGATTGTGTGAACAAGACCGCCGAAGACTAGCAGTCGCCTCTTCGTCTTTTGAGGTATTCCAACATTTCCAACATGAATCGTTCGTGACTTGTCCACGCTCAACTGGTGACGATCCAGGTATTTTTCAGGGTTCTTAGTCTTGATGATAGGGCACATTTTAATTATTAACACACTGCCGGCTTACAGGTTTCAAAGTCTTAATTTTGTACGAGTTCTTACGTTACGGCATGATAATTAAAAAGTAAACCCAAATTTATACCAATACTTTAATCTATTAAGTCTAGGGTGGTACATTTCAGAATTACCTTTGAAAAATCTAACATAATTCTCGTTTAATTGCAATAAAATTAAAGTTGATAGGGACTTTCGATTTTTATTCAATAATGCTAACCTAAAATCCAACAGCGTTTATTTAATACATTGCCATCACATAAAATTCCATGTTACGCAGCGGCATATGCGATGTGCCCCCAAAATGACGGTTTTGGATGCTGTTATCACGTCACCTACTGTGTGTTTCAGGTACCCAAACTTTGTAATGTATGGCAACAAGTTTGATCTCGCGAAACTTGAAGTAATTACCCCTTCAGCTAACATATTATCAAAGAGAGTTCGCGCAAAACTTGATGCCATATTATAAAATTAATCAATACCCCTAAACCCGATTGGAAGGAAACTTTTAATGATTGAAATTACGAAACTTGTTATGTGTGTTACTTGTTTTTTGAAGATGTTCTTGTTTGTAATTTTCGAACAGTATTGGAAGTCCTGTGTTTTATGAGCCAGCTTAAATTGATGAAGTCAAAAGCGAAACAAATTAAGAATTTATTAACGATTGAGACTTTTACGTTCAATCATTGGAAGTATTCGCCAGATCCTTTTGTCGAAGCTCGTGTTACTACCTTCCTCGATGGACTTTTCAGTTGGCCAACGAAGAGCGATGGGGTCCCGGCACTGCACACGAAATGAGGTACTTTTGACATTAAACCAAGCCTTGGGAAGACGACACACGGGCGCGGACAGCCGAACACCTGCCAGCGGTGACGAGGTGACATAGAATAGTCACACGTATTCATAAGATAATAATAATATTTCGTTAATATGATGCATGTAGTCCAAAAACTATTGGACATTTATTTCCGCTTAGACAAATAATTGTATGTAAGAAGTAGCTACCTCCGATATTTGTTCTCTAGGAAGGTCACTGTTGTACTGTTAACCAGTTCCCACTCAGGAGTGCCTCAGGTATTTATGAAAATATTTCATTTTTTTATCGTTAGAATGATGTATTGTGATTGGTTTTGTTGTTACCAATGTTTTGAAAGTGTGAATTGGTAGGGCTTATTTTCGAGGAATAAACTATCGCATATTAGTAATTTGTTTCAATATGTATATGCACACGCATATGCATTTTCCTGTCAGTGATTTATTTGAATAACCTAATGGAGCAATTTTGGGTGATTTATCCGGTTCGAAGGACCATGAGGAATAAATTTATCTAAATATTGGTTTAAAATGCATAGTAGGTACCTAAGTTCAATGTTGGGTACTATACTCATGAATACATGAATAGCTGTGTGTGTGTAGCTATCAGATTATTCCTCAATAAAAAACTGGTCATACATCCTAATAAAAACATTTCCTCAAAGCCTTATTAATGCCTATCGAACCGTGCACACGTTCGCCCAGTCCAACATATAAAACACGACCCTGTTCGTTTTCCCCTACTTGTTCCCGTGGAATTCGCTTCATTTATCCTATTCTACTGTGGGTCCACCGAAAGTCCTTTGAGCGGCAAAAAACAACGCCAACGCGAAAAAACACATCGCGGGTAGCACGAAACTTTGCCGTTGTTTGGCCGCCACAAAGGTTTCCTTATTTATAGAGCTTGTTTCTTTTGCCCACATTGTTCAATTGTCCCGAAATTCAATAAGCTCCCGAAAGAATTGTAAGTAGAGCCTAGCCGAATAGAACTTTTATTGTAAGTACCTGGAGTCTGGGGATAATGTAGAATGTTCTGTGATTTGGTCTGGGCATTGGCAATTTGAAATATTTTCTTTATTTTGGTTCAACTAATTCGTAACTTTGGACTTCGGTACCTACTAATAAAATGTTCCTACCTACTAATGGAACTTATGATCTGAAGTACCGGAATTATTTTCTTCTGAATCAGATTTTCTAGGGAGATACTAAGGGGTTGTCGAAAAAAAAACCTTTTATTCACGTTGTAACCGTATGCCATATTCCCGTATTACGGGGACAGCGGTACTTATTAAATATTCAAAATAACTTTCAGTTGGCCCCGTACGCTGTCCCTGCTATTGGAAATGGAACACTGTTTTAACTGACTTCAAAAAAGAGGAGGTTATCAGTTCGATTGTATTTTTTTTTTACTTTTTCAGTAACCATTAATTAGGGTCACTTTCCCCGTTACGGTTGTGCCCGTATGCCATAATACGGGCACAACGGGAATAAAGGAAAAAAATTGTTCATCTAGGTAAAGTTTAGTAGGCGTCGGCGTGTGGCGACAACGATCTAACGCGCATGTTGCGCAGCTTCGAGTCAATTGCTGTAATAACCCGCACAGTAGTCAGCAGCACATCAGGCTACCCCATTTCCGTTTTTTCTCTCGCTCTTGCCAAATGACATTTGTTCGCGATAGAGCAAGGAGGACTGACCGGAAATGGATAGCGTGATGTGCCGGCCACCGTATTGTGCGGGTCGGCTTCATAGACAGTAAGTAGGTACCTAGACACCTGATGTTTGAGTTCTTGCTATAAACAAAACCGTCAACACCAGGAAGGGTGAAGCGAGGAACAAAGTTTCTAATGAGGGTTTTCTATAGCTGTTTTGACCTGATGCCTACGAAGCGCTGCCTGGTGGCAGAAAAAGTGCCAACCCAAGCATCAAGTAGGTATCGTTTTTTGTATAAACCAATGAGGTTTTTCGATACTTTTTCTGCTGCCACGAGAGGTGGCATGCATTCCGGCTAACATCACTTCACAGCTTGGTGCTCCACGCTTACTTCAATCATCAATACGCTCTTACTTTGAATTAGTATTTTCTCTAATTGAAAATGTTATTTGGCTTAGTTCTTTTCTCTCAAACGACTATAGTCGCAAGGAAACTAAATTTTTAAAGATAACTCACCACGAGCGAAGTGAGTTTTGGCGCCAAGCGGAATACCATAGCAGCGGACAGTAGTCAGATCTAAACTGCTGTCACGCATTTGTCTTAAAAGCCTCTCGCTCTCGTCAGTCTGTCGTCATGGCTATGAGGTCGATGACTGTACTACGCCAAGGATGTGTCTACACACAGCGGGATCCCCTGTCTGGGAGACTTATGAGTGATACAGAGAATTAGATGAATATGTTCTACTGAATTATGCTGAAAACAGAATTTGTTCCGTAAAATAAACGGAAATATTCGCTTCTATAACCGACCTCCAGCCAGCGGGATATCTTCTTAAACTACGTCTGATGAACTGTAAATTGATATCAACTTTTAGATCTATGTTTATTCTGTTTATTAAAGTAAAATCAGTCTCCTAAAGTCCGTAATTCGGTCACAATCAAGCTGCAAAGAAACCTCCATTCAACGGACTATTTCTTCTAAGGATGTTTTTGTTGCAGCTTTTACGATGAATTAATATTAGGTCGATGACTGGAAAAAATAAAAATGCCCAAAAGAGTTTCCCATCGATCTTACATTCAATCCAAAATCAAGAAGACGCCTGATTTTTGATTTCTTGTATGAAATATAGTGGTAAAAGATTCCGAGGTAGGTATTTATCTGACTGGCTATAGCCTTCATCCTGTCGTTAGGAGTCTATTGGCTATGAGGTCGTATTTCATATTTAATTATGTATTTCTTTGTAACCTGTTTTAGAACGCAGCTATTAATTACTAATCTGTGGCTACGAAGTTGACGTTTGAGCTGTCAACTTGACATTGAAATGTTTTGGTTTTGAATTTGATAGGATTTTGTAGATACCTATGCGAAATTGCGAAATAAAAACAAACAGGCAGAGGATTTTACTGCTACAACCTAATTATAATCTAGATTATGTGTTCTATCAATGAAAGCTCAGACATTAAAACAAGGCAGCAAGAAGCTAGAGCAAAATTACGTGAAGATTTCTTGAAAGCGATATCTGAACTACATGGTGAGCTTTAAAACTTTAACTCTTATTTATTATATCTGTGTAGCGATTCACAACCGAGTTATCGTACGATTCGGCAACTTTCATTTAATCCTAGTGAATCGCTTGTTCAGCGAAAGCTCTTGAATTTTGTATATGTTAAAGCCAATGGCATCTATCTAGTAATTATGAAGAGAATAATATAGACACCTCCCACATTAAAAAATGGATATTTTTTTTTATGAAAATTACCGAACCGTACGATAACTCGGTTCTGAATCGCCATCCTGACCGTTACCAATTAAAAACTATGCTGAATTCGACTATGCTAATATGGTTATTGATTGTTGGCTGGGTGATCGGGCCTAATGTTGCCATTGCAGGCAATTTCCTGTACCATGTAACACTTATAGTTCAGTCTTAACCCAGCCACCGTAACAAGCAATGATGGCTTTGCACTGTCATCTCTTTTGTGTGGTTCCTCGGTCAGTGGTAGCCTTTCACCAACCATTTAGTTCAGTTTACTCACTTTAGAAAGCGAACCATGAGCCATTCAGGAATTTGAGCAGAGGCAGCTCATCTGTTACTTGCCACCTATACAAACTAGGACAGGAAGAGGCCATGATAAGTGGTTCAAGATGTCCATCCATATTCCAAAACTATAAGTTCCTTTTTGACCATAGAACCACAAAGTGTTTTGTTTATTCATCTGATAATATGACGTAGAAAAGGCCACAGGTCACATGTACCTATACGCTAAAGCTGTGTATCACATTATATTACATGCACTTACCAAGTTAAGTAAGCAAGCTTAGTAAGCAACTCAGTGGTAAGTTAGCAAAGTTTTTTTGTCAGTTCATTGCATTGCTATATTTAATGTTGAATCTTCTTTTGTTTAAGGAGAACCAGTCAGAATGATAACCTATGAATCGTCAGCCCTTGAAGCTACATTCTCCGGATGGAACCCAGATGGTACAGAGTTCTTAGTAAAACAATTGACAACGCCAGCTCGTGTTGTAATGCCCTCGGCTCTGTTGCGGTCACCAGACATACTAGCAATTGAATTTGTAAGGCCCCTGCAACTGCCATAGCTGTTTTTTTTGTACACTCAAATAAAATTAATGATTTAATCAATTAATGAAGACAATTTTCTGTGTCGTGCTATCCAAATGTGGAATGCTCTTCCAGAGCATGTGTTTCCTTCTTTCTACAATACCGGGTTTTTTAAGCGGGACGTGAAAAGGCATCTATGCAGGCCTTCAAAATGAGATTGACCAGCAAAGTAGTTATCAATTACTGTGCTTGTCAACCCTATATCTGGACCTCACGGCTGCTTCCCATCAGGTGGAGTCAGGTCATATTGAGAACAAAGATAAAAAAAAAAAATTTTGGCAACAACATTGTAGCTTGTTGCCTTTTTCAATGCTTTAGCTTAGACCCATCGAAGCGCGCGTGCATTTAAGTTCTTAAACCGCGTGCGAGTGGCGATTGAGCCCCTCAAACACGTTTACTATACATACCTTGCCTCCTCTTTACGTAGCGACTCCGAAAAGAACATTGGAAGAGCTTTCGTCCGACAGCATTTTGGTGTCAAAACAACATTGGGTCTCACTAAATCGATGTTGAAAAAGTTCGTAAATACACTGAAGTACATAAAGGTACAACAAATGTTTCTGATCCTTACTATTTATGTCTAGACTAAGGGTGAGGCCCCATTAGTGCGGGAATGAGTGCACGATTAGTGCGCACGGGCTGCGTTGCGTTGCTAAAATGACGCAGCAGTTGACGTTCCGTTACGTCGTCGCAACGGAATGAATATGTGAGGTAGGTACTTTGAGCTGAGCGTTTCTATGCCAGTGTCAGATCTCCATCGAAGGCAAGCGGCGATAAAAAAACCTTAAGCCTGATTAATTTGTATTTAAATGTGCCTAAATGATCTCTCGGTGATTTCCCGCCAAAGATGTATTACCAAATTCAGTTTAACAGCACTTTATTGAAGGATTTGAAGGCCTAGCGTATGTCTATGTGCCCGTACACAGATCCATTAAGTACCTGAATTCATTCGCCAAGATTGGATCGTAAGTACATAATCCTAATATCCGCCGTGCGATCGTTCCTTCTAATTGAATTTTTTCCGCTCATTCAATTGGTGGGAGATTTAGGGCTGCTAGTCCCTTCCCTAGATTTGCAATGCAACTGAATTGCTAGTCGTTTGCTATTTAACATTTCGGCAGGTAATTATATTGCAGTAATCGACAGTAAACAGCTTCAATTGCTATACTAACATGCAATAGGTATATTGGCGATCTAAGTTACAAAACGCTGATTTCAATTTATGAACTAGATTTGGAAATGGCATACTTACTAAAGTAGGAGTACTAACACTAATTTTGATTTTTCCATTAATCAACACCTAACATAACAGAAATGATGTCCAATTACTTCAAAAATAAATGAAACATTGGAACTATGTAAATGATGTAATACATTAACTTTGATGACGTCATGGAAATGATGAATATACTGGCAAATAAAATGAGCCAGTATGACATGATTGATTGACAAAGTACTAAAATGGTTACATAATTTTTGACTGTACATAATTAAGTGATTCTCAAGAACTGAGACGAGTTAGCAAAGTCCTCGAAATCTTTGACAGGCTTTGTCAACCCTAACCAAATCTATGCTATCGGTTTCAAAGAAAAAAGCTTAGAAAACGCTCAGATTGGCGCCAGGAAAACGAACGGGTCTTCACAGACAGGTCATCTGTTACGCGGGTAATTAGGGTTTTTGTTACTAACCCGGATTAACCTGCCCTGCGACATTAGGCCAGCCAAGCCGTTTGTTATCTTTGCCGTTCGCAGGCATTAAAACCGCTTTCATCTCTGTAATTGCGGCCATTCTATTCTGCATTCAATGCAAAAACCTTGCCATTGCCGACACACGTCTTGGAGAAAATTTATGGATGAACGGCCTATATACGTCCCACTGCTGGGCACAGGCCTCACCTCAACTATGAGGTGGAACGAGCACTAGCGAGCTACTCCAACACGCGGGCTCAGTGCGGACTGTTGGAGGGGTGTAAGGTTAGTGAGCAACCTTAATGTGTGATGTTATCAAGCCGCCCTAAGGCCTCTGACTAGGCAATTTATGGATAATTGAAAAAAAGGAAGCCCTTCCCTTCATGTGCTACATGCTACACATGCTTGCACTTAAAATCTTGCACTTCCTACGTACCTACTTACATTTCAAGTAGATATCATGATTGCTCTTAATCTGGATAAAGTATGCGAGAAAGTTCGCTTAAAATTATGGAAGACGAATTTATTTATAGTATGACTATTCAGGTTTACCAAAATACTAATTAAGATGGCGATAATAACGGTGACACGGTTTCGACGGCGAGCTCATCCCCGATATAAATCAGAGTGGCGAGGCCGCAGTCCCGTACCGAGACCTGTTGCTCGATCGATTTGCCCGTGTGGCGCACACTCGGCCTTTTTGCTCGACCTTCTCATATCTTGAGATTAGAAATTGAAATGGTACGGTCAATGTTTATTTTAAAAGGTGAAAAGGAACATTATCGGGTTGCGAACGCAGGTTTTGGGAGCTTTGACCCATTTGCGTGTTTCGTCTGAGAGTTTAGGAGTCTTAAAATCTGTCAAGTAACCGCAAAAATTCGAAAGAAAGGAAAATCTCTTCCATAAATAGAGACGTGAAGACTCGTTGTCTCCTTAGCTGTTTGATACTGTGTGATAAAATAACACCTTTAACTGGGTTAGAATACTGCCCTGTAAAATAATAAAACCGGCTGTGTAAAAGGTAAAGGTAATAGCTAATTAATAGAGAGAGGTTAGCAAAAAGTTAAAGGGCAATGG